>JAECXG010000822.1:6250000-7500000 GCA_018152135.1 Drosophila paulistorum | reverse complement strand
TGGCATATGAATCAATTTTGGGTAGAACCATTTTATATCACGTCGAGTTGGTTGTGACAAAAGAAGGCACAAAGGCACAAGGTTTGTGAGCAGCAAGGGAAAAGATTCACGGTGTAAGTCGGAAGGATCTTGTGCTGAGTTGTTCAAGGAATTTGAAAGCATGTGTATAAATATTGCGGAATAGAAAGAAGTGGAAGTCAAGAGTCACTTGCCACATGTCAGTGTAGAAATCGCTAGTGAAGTCAAGCAGTTGACTAGAAGTTACAAACCTATTAGAAATACAAGCACTCCTATAGAGATGAAGATGGTACTAACTGATGAGTTGCCAGTTTATCAGCATCCAAGACGTCTAGCTGAGTCTGATCAGAAAATTGTTGAGAGTACCGTACAGGAATGGTTGGAAAAGGAGATAATAATGCCAAGTTTTTCCGAATATGCTTCACCTGTTGTACTTGTAACAAAGAAGAATGGGAAAAAGCGTCTGTGCTGAGATTACAGAAAGCTCAATGAGAAAGTGGTCCGAGATAATTTTCATATGCCACAGATGGATACCGTATTAAAAAAACTTCAACAAACGGTTTCTCTATGTTCCCGTTAAGAAGAAGTCTCAGAAGTACACAGCATTCGTAACGGTATGAATGGTCAGTACGTACCATTCGGAATTTCCAACTCTCCAGCAGATTTTACAAGATTTATAATAGCAGTGATGAGAGAATCAGTGAAGAATGGTGTGGCAGTGATGTATATGGAAGATCTAAATATACCAAGTGTTAGTGCGGATGGTATAATTAAACTTAAAAGGGTGTTGAAAATAGCTGCGGAAAATGGGTTGAGAATAAACTGGGATAAATGCCAAATACTGCAGGGTAAAGTACATTTTTTGGGCTACATAGTTGAAAATGGAAGCATTAAGCCAAGTGAAGAGAAAACTAATGCTGTTTCAAGATTTCCAATCCCCTACGATAAGAAGTCAGTTCAAGATCAGATCGTATTTTCGTAAGTTTCTTGAAGGATACGCAGTAACAGCTAAGCCCTTGACTGACATTTTGCGAAAAGACAACAAGTTTGAGTTTAAAGAATTGCAGATGGTAGCACTCGAACAATTGAAGTTAGCATTGATCAAAGGTCTTGTTTTAAAGTTATATAATGCCAAGCTAGAGACTGAGATTCACACCAATGCTTCGACATATGGTTTCGCGCTTTTACAGAAGGATTTAGAAGATGGTTTATTTGATTAGGTACAGTATATGAGTCGGAAAACTAAACCCTGTGAAGAGAAGTACGATTCATATGAACTTGAGGTTTTAGCAGTTATAGGAGCATTAATAAAGTGGCGTGTGTATGTGTTAGGGTTGAGATTCTAGATTGTGACAGATTGTAATGCGTTCACGATGTCAATGAAAAAGAAAGAGGTTCCGTTACGTGTATCTCGTTGGGCAATGTACGTACAAGGTTTTAATTATGAAATTGAACATCGTTGAGGTACAAAGATGCGGCATGTTGATGCTTTGTGCCGTTTATCTTGTTTTCTTTTAACCGACAAAAGAAATAATAGAGATTGCGCATAAGCAAGGACATTTTGGCACTAGAAAGACTTAGGATATTATAGAAATATCAAAGAAGCTAACATCGGCTTTGCCGAAGTTTATATACCCTTGCAGTTCATTATTATATTTAATCCGATAACAAAAGTGAAATTTCATACATCAACAGCATTAGTTGTCGTATTATGCAGCAAGCAGCGCTGCCGGCAGCGCTTGATCCGATTTATTTTATTTTATTTTATAAAATTAGAAATAATATACAATATTAAGTCTAAATATTGGTCTTATGTCTTAGGATATCGATATTATATCGAATTATATAAGGTTAATAATAAAATATGTAGGTTAATGTATGTACTTATCAATGTTTTAATTTATCGAATACGCCACACACCAACTGCGTAATTATTTTTTTTTTTTTACCGTCGCCGAAATTATTGCAGTTGTTTGACTAGCCAAACTGCCTTTATATATCTCGGCCGCACGCACTTTTTATTTATTAAGCAATATATTGCATTTTATATTATACTCTTATACTAATTTTATATTACACTCTGTCTCTTACCACTGGTGGGTGATTTTATTTAACAAAGTGTTGTAGATATATAGGAAATTATACGTCAGGCGGGCATAATACCGTAGTAAAAAAACTTCAAGGTGCGCGTTAGTTTTTACTACTCTAGATCTAACAAACGGAAATATGTTCCCGTTAAGAAAATGTCTCAGAAGTACACAGCACTCGTAACGGTATGACTGGTCAGTACGTACCATTCGAAATTTCCAACTCTCCAGCAGATTTTACAAGATTTATAATAGCAGTGATGAGAGAATCAGTGAAGAATGGTGTGGCAGTGATATTTATGGAAGATCTAAATATACCAAGTCTTAGTGCGGATGGTATAATTAAACTTAAAAGAGTGTTGAAAATAGCTGCGGAAAATGGGTTGAGAATAAACTGGGACAAATGCCAAATACTGCAGGGTAAAGTACATTATTTGGGCTACATAGTTAAAAATGGAAGCATTAAGCCAAGCGAAGAGAAAACTAATGCTGTTTCAAGATTTCCAATCCCCCACGATAAGAAGTCAGTTCAACGATTTTTTGGCTTGACATCGTATTTTTGTAAGTTTCTCGAAGGTTACGCAGTAACAGCTAAGCCCTTGACTGACATTTTGCGAAAAGACAACAAGTTTGAGTTTAAAGAATTGCAGATGGTAGC
Organism: Drosophila paulistorum; assembly: GCA_018152135.1. Taxonomy (NCBI): domain Eukaryota; kingdom Metazoa; phylum Arthropoda; class Insecta; order Diptera; family Drosophilidae; genus Drosophila; species Drosophila paulistorum. The sequence continues at coordinate 7,497,237 of JAECXG010000822.1, read as the reverse complement.
ACTCGAACAATTGAAGTTAGCATTGATCAAAGGTCTTGTTTTAAAGTTATATAATGCTAAGCTAGAGACTGAGATTCACACCAATGCCTCGACATATGGTTTCGCGCTTTTACAGAAGGATTTAGAAGATGGTTTATTTGATTAGGTACAGTATATGAGTCGGAAAACTAAACCCTGTGAAGAGAAGTACGATTCATATGAACTTGAGGTTTTAGCAGTTATAGGAGCATTAATAAAGTGGCGTGTGTATGTGTTAGGGTTGAGATTCTAGATTGTGACAGATTGTAATGCGTTCACGATGTCAATGAAAAAGAAAGAGGTTCCGTTACGTGTATCTCGTTGGGCAATGTACGTACAAGGTTTTAATTATGAAATTGAACATCGTTGAGGTACAAAGATGCGGCATGTTGATGCTTTGTGCCGTTTATCTTGTTTTCTTTTAACCGGCAAAAGAAATAATAGAGATTGCGCATAAGCAAGAACATTTTGGCACTAGAAAGACTTAGGATATTATAGAAATATCAAAGAAGCTAACATCGGCTTTGCCGAAGTTTATATACCCTTGCAGTTCATTATTATATTTAATCCGATAACAAAAGTGAAATTTCATACATCAACAGCATTAGTTGTCGTATTATGCAGCAAGCAGCGCTGCCGGCAGCGCTTGATCCGATTTATTTTATTTTATTGTATAAAATTAGAAATAATATACAATATTAAGTCTAAAGGGGGGTTTTTGTTAGTGACTGAGAGTGCTAGTGACTATGACCTTCGACTCTACAATTTATTTTATAGTTTATCTGCTATCTTACAAGAGTTAATAAAATCAAATATTATTATGATGTTGTCGGATGTAGGGTTAGTGAGAAGTTCAATAGGTGATAAGCCTTTTCGGCATTTACGTTTCCTGCTATGCCCATATGACTAGGTAACCAAAAAAGTGTTATGCGGTTAGTGTTTTTGGTTAGCAGAATGCGTATCTGCAAGATAAGTTCGTTTTTTTAATTTATGATTTTCACTGCTTGGATGGTGGAGAGGCTGTCGGTGCAGATCACATGCCGATCTTTGTAGGATTCTGCATCCTTGCACGCATTAAGAGTGGCGTGGGCCTCCGCAGAGAAAACTGTGGAGCATTCTGGTAGGATCCCCCAGGAAACAATGACGTTGTCGGAGTCTACTACAGCGAAAGCAGCGGTGTTGTTGCGTAAGGAGCCATCGGTGTATAGCCATTTCCAGTTTTTGTAGGCTTTTCCGGCGTCGATAAATAGTTGTTTATAAACCTCTGAGGGGGTTTTATCCTTTTTGTACTCATGTAGCGTAGTGTTAAAAGAAGATTTGCGGAGATGCCAGGGAGGGTAGCAGTTGCTTTGGATAGTGCGTGGCACATCGACAGAACTAATGTTCTTAGCGAAATCTGCGACTCGACGAATAGTCGATTTCACTTTGTACCTTCTTTTGGCGTTCAAAGCGCTCCTGTAAAGTTTACTGAGCATTTTGTTAAGCGAGTGTTTGAGTTTGGGAATGAGATTATATGTAGCCTCTTCCAGTCTTTCACTAATAGAGGGGAGTCCCGATTCGGCGAGTACGCATTTATTGGGAGATGTTGGAAAAGCGTTTAAGCTGCGTCGAATCGCTGCGTGATAAGGTGCCTCGAGTTTCTTCAGATTTGCGTTTGCGCTCCAGTCATAGATAGGTAAATTTTCGGTCGAATATAATGCCAAGAATTTTTAGGCTGTCAACATAGTTTATTGTCTTATTTTCAATAGTTAAAATAGGCAATACACATCTGTGTTTTCTGCAAATGTGCAACATTTTGCATTTTTCTAGTGCTAATGTGGCACGCGACAGGTCACCCCATTTTTGTATGTCGCTTAATATTCTAGAAAATAGTAATATTACTTGGTTTTGATCTTTTATGTTTGTATACATTATTGCATCGTCGGCATATACAGAGAGCCGAATCTGTTTGTGAGATAGTATTATGGTGTTTAGTTTTTCAAATGCTATTGTAAATAGGACCACCGATAATGGGGAGCCTTGTGGGATGCCATTATGAAGTTTGAAAGAATTAGAGAACGAGTTTTGAACCCGAACTCGGAATAGGCGTCGAGTCATAAAGGCTTTCACCGTGTGGAAAATCTTTGAACCGACCCCCCAGAGCTCAAGTTGCTCTAAAACAGCATGAATGCCCACGCGATCAAATGCTCTCTCGAAGTCAGTACCCAGAAGGGTGACGTGATTTCTAGACGAGAGGGAATCCGTCGCGAAACTTTGAATTTGCAGTAATGCATCAGTAGTGCTTTGTTTTCGTTTGAAAGCAACTTGGCTCTGGGAGATCAGTTTATTTCTGTTTAAAAACCAGAGAAGCCGGTTAGGTAGTATTTTTTCAAAGGTTTTGCTCATGCAGGAGATTAGGGATATCGGACGATAGCTATTGATATGGTTTGCGGGTTTGTTGGGTTTAGGGATGGGTATGATAATGGCTGTGCACCAAGTGTGTGGATAGACACCTTTTGCCAGTATATCATTAAATATTTCGATGATTCTGACTTTTGCTTACGAAGCATGGGGTATGATATCCGATCGGCGCCTGGCGTTTTTCCCTTTGCGTAATGTAGGGTGGATGCCAGGTCAATAAATGTAATGCGTTGCTCTAGATGTTTGGCAGCTAATTTAAGCCGAGTGGGCGCGAATGAATAGTTTAACCATTGTGACTTTTTCAGCACGCATTCATTTGTGAAATTACGATCCTCTGACAATTCGGACCATTGGTTTCCGAAGGCTTCAGCTATATTTTTACGATCAGAGAGTAGCGTTTGACCTACAATAAGGTGGTTAAGTGGAATGGTGGGAACACCGATGAGACTTTTTATATCGGACCAAACCTTTTTAGTTGTGGAAAGTGGAGTTATGCGAGCAGTAAAATTTCCAATTGAATCTTTTTCAGCTTGCTTAGCGGCTCTTTTAAACTGTGCGTTTGCTTTTTTGTACGCTAGAAGCAGATTAAGCGTTATATTGCGTTTGTAAGCTTGCCAGGACTGTTGCTTTAACTCACGTAACAGGCTAAGATCGGCGTTCCACCAATAAATTTTTTTCTTGTGGGGAATGCGTTTGGTTTGTGGTATACAATTATTTGCTGCTCTACGGACTACACGGGTGATTTGGCGACATTGTGATTTATATTACTGGATTGTGTTGATCGTAAATTGGCTACAATCTGAGATTGGAACTTTTTCCAATCAGCACAATCTGTTATATATTGGCAATGGGGGTGATATTTTCTGGTCTAAAACTGGTTGTCACACTAGTAAAGATAGGAAAGTGATCGCTGCTGTGTAAATCTGTGGAGATAGACCATCTGCACCTGTGGCAAATTTGAGGGGAGACCATAGTAATATCAGTGTGGGTGAATGAGCTATGGGTAGAAAAGTGGGTGGGAGACCCGTCGTTTAAAATAATTAAATTTGTTTGAAATATTGCTTTTTCTATATTTCTTCCACGGGAGTTAATAGAAGGGGCCCCCCAAAGGGGACTCCAAGCGTTCGCGTCAGTTGTAAGCAGCACTGGGTTTTGCGAGGTTTTTACTATTGAAACTATATCATTGGATGAAAAACTTTGGGATGGTGGAATATAGACATTGATTATTGTAAACTTTGGGGTTGTATTGATTAAGATAGAGTCGGATAGTATGAAAGAATTCGTTTGAATATATTCATGGGGTAGGCTACGTTTAACAAGAAAGCCAATTCCTTGTTTACTTGTAGTGTTTTCAGGTAGGTTTTTGAAGTAGCCTATGTAAGACTTTGGGGGTTTGATGTTAGGGTGCTGGTAGGAGAGGTGGGTTTCTTGGAGACATATAACATCTGGATTCTGTAAATTAATTAAGATAAGTAGTTCGTGATAATTATTTATGAAGCCATTAAGGTTCCATGAACTATGGATATGGACATTTTGAAATAAAGTTATGACAGATGCTATATGTTTTCAGGTTATAAAGTAGGAAATCTTGATTAGGAATCAAGACGTTTGCAAAGCTAAGGTCTGCGTGGGTACGGGTCTGTCGAAATTGAGTTTTTGCTTCTTTGTAACTGCACTTGTTTTTTGTTTTGATACGCAAAATTTCTTTTTGTTGTTTGTACTGTGGGCAAAGGGGAGAGGAGGATAGTCAGCTCCACAATTTGCGCAGAGCGTGCGTGAGCAAAAATTGGGAGGGTGGGGTGGTAAATTGCATGTGACACAAGTCGTCGGGTTGTTGCATTTCTTGATGGTGTGACCTAGGAGCTGGCAGTTTTTGCAACGCATTGGACTTGGGACATATTCTCTAACTTTGACAGAGTGCCATGAAATGTCTAACTATCTTGGAAGGTTGTACAGATCGAAAGTAACAAGAACAACTCCAGTTGGTTTGGGGTGTCCTTCAACAAGTCGGTTAAATTTAAATATGCTTTGCATATTTTGGGACTTAAGTTCCTCTATTATTTCCATGTCGGGAATATTGTTTAAGTATGGAGGATATATAGTGAGACCCTCATGCAGTTTGCATGTGATTTCGCAAATACCTGGAAGCTGAACGGTTTTAAGTAGCTAGTCGGCAATTTCTTTTGTCTTTTCTTTTTCTTAACGGGGCTATCGCTGAGAAGGTTAAAGCGATTGCCCCTAAGGTTAGGTGGCACAGTGGCCATGAAAGAAGTTTTATAAAGCACTAACACACACCCGCGGGCAGTTAGTCGTGAACCAGTGAAAGAAATCAGAAACTCGGTGAGAAACAGAAGACGATTAGCGAAAAAGAGTATTACTAATAAGCGTGCGCACTCGTTGAGAGATAGTCGACGACTGCTGTGATCCGATTTGTATTGACTGTAACTTCTGTTCTATTTATCCGATCAGATTCAAATTGTGGGATGTGAGACTTTATATCCAATACTATCAAAATTCATGGGAATACTCCAATTTTTGCAAAAAATGTTTGTTCTAGAGCTATATGATATAGTAGTCAGATTCCGATGATTTTCATAGCGAAAAAGAGTATTACTAATAAGCGTGCGCACTCGTTGAGAGATAGTCGACGACTGTTGTGATCCGATTTGTATTGACTGTAACTTCTGTTCTTACCGGGTAATAAAAATCATCCCGGTAGCTCTTAAGATGGCTGAGTAAAACGCATACGCACAGACGGACGGACAGACGGACATGGCTATATCGACTCAGCTTCTCATGCTGATCGGACACGTCTCCTTCTGTGCGTTACAAAATTAAAAGAAAATGTAGCCCGTGTCGTTGACTGTTGCGTCGAATGTCTTATTGTTAATACCAAAAACCGGTAAAAAAAGAAGGATATTTGATGCCAATAAGCAAAGGAGATCAGTCATTGATGATATATCACATTGATCATGTTGGCCCGATGGAGATCGCAACAATCATATATTTGTAATTGTTGATGGGTTTCTAAGTTTGTATGGTTGTATGAAACCCGTGGAACTGGAATCGATGAGGAGGAAATTAGAAATCTGATAACTGATTCGCTAGTACAAGAACTAGATTATGGTCGCGAAGAGATTAGAGCGGAGGCTCGAAAAAATATCGAAGAGATAGAGCAAGAAATGAAAAGGTCGTTTGACAAAAAGAGAAAATGGGAAAGAAAATATAATTTGAATGAGTTAGTGGCGATTAAACGTACGCATTATGGGACAGGACCTAAGTTGAGAGGTAAATACCTAGGACCCTATAAAGTCACAAAGGCGAATTAGCACAGTCGAAATAACGTTGAAAAAGATGGCTTTGGTGAAAGACCTTGTAAGACCTCGACAGTAGTGGAATTCATGAAGCCTAGGTTAGGATCATTCGGGTCGAATGACTTGTCAGAACAGCCGATTTTAGGAAATGATATGTTTCGATTCAAAAACACTCGAAATCGTACTCTCGCCTCGATCACATCGCACAAACACAAATTTGTAACTAATGCCAAATTAATATAATACAAATACATATATGTATTCTTAACACGAAGAGTTTTATTAAAAACAAAGACAAATAAATTTAAGAAAATCACATCCTGTAATAATAATAAACAATATAATAAGAGGAAGTATAATCCCACATTTTGGGTACTCAACCGGGATACTTCCACAAACTGGGGGCACAACCGGGATACTTCTACATATCAATGAACTATTAAACTCTAGGAGGCGACAATTGTTCTAAGAAATACTTATTCTAATGACCCACGTTTGTCGGTCTCGAAAATTGTTTATATTTCATGCTTAGCGTTGGCTACTTGATACCGCGCCGCTGTCATAATCTGAAGTGTTTTCCACAGAGTGTGGATGCATGTTCTGTTTGTTTTAAATCACTCCCTTTACATTTTTTGCGGATTCATTGTTGATCATCGGCAAATCAACGATCCGACTTAATTGTTCGGAAAATACCCTCCGATTATTTACCGCGTGGTTAACAGTTTCTAAGCAGCACTATAATTATCAGCTAAACCTAACAATAGATGAGCTACCATGCTCCTCGCTTCCCCCTTTAACGCGGATTTTAAATAATTGAACTTAAGAGCAAGACTTAAATCTTCTCTTTTTTCAATCAGTTCCGTAAATAATTCTACAAACAGGTCCCATTCTCTAGGTTCTCCAAAAAATGTGGGTACCTGTATTTTCGGCAACACCGGTAGTTCGCCTCTCAAGGTAACAATCTCAACTTTCAAATTTTTCTGATCGTTTATTTTCTCATCTAATGCTGACAAGGTATTCTGAACGTCCAACTACAATTCTTCTATGACTTCTTCAAACGTTTCATTACATAAATTTTATACACATAAAGTTATACAGATAAGCTTGGCACATCTGTACCTTTTTGAACAAGAATTCTATTTTTTAAACATACATTTCGCCTGTTCTATTGTCTATCGTACGTGAATCTTTGCTCACCATGTCCAAATATTGCTGGAGCTGACGGACCTTTCCTTGAAATTTTGCATGGCTAACATTAGCGTTTTTAGTCTCCTATGGCTATACTTTTGGCAACTATCTTTAACACCTCTTCATGTACTTTATATCTGTAGTACTAATGATCGAAAGACCCTTGCTGGAGCAACTTGTGATGTTTAGTTAGCCATTGATTAATCTTTTTTACTTTCTTGATCACCTTGCTAGTTATATTTCTGGGATCTGGTGCTTCTAACTGCCTTAACCTGATATGCAACTCTATTGCTTCTTTAACAATTTTGCAGTCTTATTAGTGAACATTTTGGTCTTATGTCTTAGGATATCGATATTATATCGAATTATATAATGATAATAATAAAATATTTAGGTTAATGTATGTACTTATCAATGTTTTAATTTATCGAATACGCCACACACCAACTGCGTAATTATTTTTTTTTTTTTTACCGTCGCCGAAATTATTGCAGTTGTTTGACTAGCCAAACTGCCTTTATATATCTCGGCCGCACGCACTTTTTATTTATTGAGCAATATTTTGCATTTTATATTATACTCTTATACTAATTTTATATTACACTCTGTCTCTTACCACTGGTGGGTGATTTTATTTAACAAAGTGTTGTAGATATATAGAAAATGATACGTCAAGCGGGCATAATAATCGTAATCGTAAAGGGGCAGGCGAGCGAGACAGATAGAGAGACCAAGAGAACGAGCGGAAAACAACAAAGTGGGTTGCGATAACAGAAAAAGGAAAGGAAAAAGTGAAAAGGATCGAGGTGAGATTCTATCTTTGCGTATTGAGGAGTTGCGCAGTGAATTGAGGGAGTTAGGGCTAAAGATTACAGGGCTTTAAGCTGAGCTGCTCGCTCATTTTGACCTTAGAGAAACTGATAATGATTGGCAAGAGGCAGATGGGCAGAGATCATGGTTCACACTAAAAGATGTGCAGGGAAGCGTTTCCGAATTTTGCGGATTAGGTTGGATTGACGTTGTACAGTGGACTAGGGAGCTAGAAGAATGCGCTTTAACCGTACAGTGGAGTCAGTTACAGCATTTGTGTATGCAAAATAACTATTAAAAGGAGCTGCATTATCGTTTATACGTAGTAAGAGAGATATTTTTAGTTGAGAGTCCCTGAAAGTAGCCTTAAAGAACGAATTCAGAGTAAAGATTTCATCAGCAGAAGTTCATAGAAGACAAGGCAATCGACAGTTGAAGAGAGGTGAGAATTTGTATGAATTTTTGTATTCGCTAATGGAAATCGCAAAGCCGATCGATTTTGATGATGAAAGTTTGATCGAATATTTCGTAGAAGGTATACCAGACATGGGAGCAAATGAGGCATTCATGAGAGCAAATAAGGCATTATTGAAAGTTTAAAAAGAGACCTATTTAAAATCCGATGATCCTAGGTAGACGTCAAAGAAAGCAACATTTGAGTCATCTTTTCACAGGCAAGGGAGCGATAATAGAGAGAAAAGATCGACAACAAAAGGAGAGCGCAAATGTTTCAAGTGTGGTGAGCCATCTCACATGATGAGAGACTGCAACAAGAAAACGTTTACTTGTTTTAAGTATGGCGAAACAGGCCATAGTTTATTTGAATGTAAGGAAAAGAAGACCACAAAGGAAGAAAGAACCAATGTTGTAGAGGACCAATTGGTAAAACCATCTGACAAATTTATTATTTTGGGCTTGGAATTGAAAGACGTAAGTTATAAGACGATTAAGTTCAACGGTCTAATTGATACAGGAGCAAATTTAAGTCTCATACGAAAAGGCGTGTTTGGTAAACTTGGAAATAATTCTTTAACAGGATATTCGAAGGGTCCTACAGGTATAGGTGGAAGTCAAGTGATGACTTTTGGTAGTTTTTGCATCAGTGTTAAGAGAGAGAGTTTCATATCGTTCCAGATGAGGACATGGCATATGAATCAATTTTGGGTAGAACCATTTTAGATCACGTCGAGTTGGTTGTGACAAAAGAAGGCACAAAGGCACAAGGTTTGTGAGCAGCAAGGGAAAAGATTCACGGTGTAAGTCGGAAGGATCTTGTGCTGAGTTGTTCAAGGAATTTGAAAGCATGTGTATAAATATTGCGGAATAGAAAGAAGTGGAAGTCAAGAGTCACTTGCCACATGTCAGTGTAGAAATCGCTAGTGAAGTCAAGCAGTTGACTAGAAGTTACAAACCTATTAGAAATACAAGCACTCCTATAGAGATGAAGATAGTACTAACTGATGAGTTGCCAGTTTATCAGCATCCAAGACGTCTAGCTGAGTCTGATCAGAAAATTGTTGAGAGTACCGTACAGGAATGGTTGGAAAAGGAGATAATAATGCCAAGTTTTTCCGAATATGCTTCACCTGTTGTACTTGTAACAAAGAAGAATGGGAAAAAGCGTCTGTGCTGAGATTACAGAAAGCTCAATGAGAAAGTGGTCCGAGATAATTTTCATATGCCACAGATGGATACCGTATTAAAAAAACTTCAACAAACGGTTTCTCTATGTTCCCGTTAAGAAGAAGTCTCAGAAGTACACAGCATTCGTAACGGTATGAATGGTCAGTACGTACCATTCGGAATTTCCAACTCTCCAGCAGATTTTACAAGATTTATAATAGCAGTGATGAGAGAATCAGTGAAGAATGGTGTGGCAGTGATGTATATGGAAGATCTAAATATACCAAGTGTTAGTGCAGATGGTATAATTAAACTTAAAAGGTTGTTGAAAATAGCTGCGGAAAATGGGTTGAGAATAAACTGGGACAAATGCCAAATACTGCAGGGTAAAGTACATTTTTAGGGCTACATAGTTGAAAATGGAAGCATTAAGCCAAGTGAAGAGAAAACTAATGCTGTTTCAACATTTCCAATCCCCCACGATAAGAAGTCAGTTCAACGATTTTTTGGCTTGACATCGTATTTTCTCGAAGGATACGCAGTAACAGCTAAGCCCTTGACTGACATTTTGCGAAAAGACAACAAGTTTGAGTTTAAAGAATTGCAGATGGTAGCACTCGAACAATTTTTGCAAAAAATGTTTGTTCTAGAGCTATATGATATAGTATGTTTGTTCTAGAGCTATATGATATAGTATTCAGACCCCGATGATTTTCATACTTTATCTTACCCGGGTAATAAAAATCATCCCGGTAGCTTTTAAGATGGCTGAGTAAAACGCATACGCACAGACGGACGGACAGACGGACATGGCTATATCGACTCAGCTTCTCATGCTGATCGGAAACGTCTCCTTCTGTGCGTTACAAACTTCTGACCAATTTTATAATATGCTCTGCAAGAGTATAAAAATCGTATTACATCCCAAAATTAAAAGAAAATGTAGCCCGTGTCGTTGACTGTTGCGTCGAATGTCTTATTTACCAAAACCGGTAAAAAAAAAGAAGGATATTTGATGCCAATAAGCAAAGGAGATCAGCCATTGATGATATATCACATTGATCATGTTGGTTCGATGGAGATCGCAACAATGCGTTACAATCATATATTTATAATTGTTGATGGGTTTCTAAGTTTGTATGGTTGTATCAAACCCGTGGAACTGGAATCGATGAGGAGGAAATAAGAAAGGTGATAACTGATTCGCTAGTACAAGAACTAGATTATGGTCGCGAAAAGATTAGAGCGGAGGCTCGGAAAAATATCGAAGAGATAGAGCAAGAAATGAAAAGGTCGTTTGACAAAAAGAGAAAATGGGAAAGAAAATATAATTTGAATGAGTTAGTGGCGATTAAACGTACGCATTATGGGACAGGACCTAAGTTGAGAGGTAAATACCTAGGACCCTATAAAGTCACAAAGGCGAATTAGCACAGTCGAAATAACGTTGAAAAGGATGGCTATGGTGAAAGACCTTGTAAGACCTCGACAGTGGTGGAATTCATGAAGCCTAGGTTAGGATCATTCGGGTCGAATGACTTGTCAGAATAGCCGATTTTAGGAAATTATATGTCAGGCGGGCATAATAATCGTAATCGTATAGTGGCTAGTGAGCGAGACAGAACGAAACGTAGCGGCTGTAGCTATCTGGTCGACTCATTCATTTGCAAATAGAGCAGAAGTTTCGATTCAAAAACACTCGAAATCGTACTCTCGCCTCGATCACATCGCACAAACACAAATTTGTAACTAATGCCAAATTAATATAATACAAATACATATATGTATTCTTAACACGAAGAATCTTATTAATAATAAAGACAAATAAATTTAAGGAAATCACATCCTGTAATAATAATAAACAATATAATAAGAGGAAGTATAATCCCATATTTTGGGAGCTCAACCTGGATACTTCCACAAACTGGGGGTTTAACCGGTTTGTCGGGGTTTGTCGTTTATCGGGCTCGAAAATTGTTTATATGGCTTAGCGATGGCTACTCGATACCGCGTCGCTGTTATAATCTTAAGTGTTTTCCACAGAGTGTGGATGAATGTTCTGTTTGTTTTAAAGCAATAATTGTCATATGAATCTTTATGACTCTTTTTTGTTTTTATGTTTTTGTTTCGAATTGTATATCTCTTTGGTGAAGCCAAATCTGATTCTAAAATTTAAATTGTTTATATTTTAACAATTACCTGGAATATCTCGGAGTATCGTTGCAGTTAGACCTTTAAATGCTCCTTTTAGACCTTCTGTTTTAACAATATACTTGAGACACGCAACAGGTCCTTTGAACACGATACCATGGTCAATTTGAGATGCCAACTGAAGTCTTGTTTTTGCCAACTCCATTGGGGAACAAACAAATCCCTGAGCTATGCCAGCAATTGATCCAGCCCAAAAGTGGGTAATTAACTCATTTGGTGTTTGTGATAACCGCTGTACGTTTCCGTAAACACCAAAAACAATTGCATTAACTAAACCGATTCCCATCATCGGGCTGCTAATTCCTCGATACAATCCTTGTATATTATCCTTTAGTACAATAGTTTTCAAACAATGGAATGTTCCATTATACTTCGGATGTTTTGGATCATCAGTTTGCAAATGTACTTTTACAGTGTCAAGCGGATGGCCCACAAGAACCCCAGCTGCGCCTGCAAAATTAAGTTCAAGTTAAAATAAGTACTACGACAGAAAAAAGATTTCACTGGAATTTTTTTTTTTAGTTTTGATAAAAGTTCTGTCTGGCTTTTGCGTAGTTATTACTTATCAAATCATAAGCATCAATATCCGAGTCGATCTTGTCATGTCTGTCCGTGCGCTTTAGCACCTATAAGTTGAAGACTATAATGAAGTGATCAAGTTTATTTTAAATTTTTTAACACCCATTTTTTCAAAGACCATATAAGCTAAAAATGTTATTTTTTGTTTGTATACTGGATTAGAACGCGCCCGAATTTCGATTGTTTGAACATTTTTAAAATTAATTATCTCAACCACTAACACTAACAAACTAAGTTAAGGTCACCAAATTTGGTATTGAAGCAGCCGCTACACCCTCACAAAAATGTGTCAAACTTCTCTTCAAGGCCACCCGTAGGTTATGTCAAAATTTTGAAGGAGGACACGACAACCTAGACGCGGGGGCAGTAGACTATCTAGTCTACTGCTCATCTGAGCAGCTTATTGATTGTGCTGTTAACTTATTTGTGGATTTGGGATATGCTACCGAACCGGCACAAAGTGGGCTCTTTTTGACAAAGGTCTATGCATACTGTCTAAAATGCTAAGAATGGTCATTGTTAATAATTGTGCTGCACGAAGGGATCTGGAATACAAGCGAAATAGCATATTCGATGAGGCATGTAAAAGGAAGGTATATTAATATCGCCATAATGTATGGAAGAAGGAAACATTTCCTTCGAACAGAGTAAGAATTTTTGAACCAATTTCACTATTTTTAAACGTTGTTCTTTTCCAAAGTATAATAGCGTTAGCACTACATTTTTATACCATACACCCATAGGGTGAAATGGTATATTTAAGTCGCCAAAGTCCGCCGTCCAATTTTAGAGCTAGAGCCTTGAAATTTGGTACATATGTTTGTTAAAATTTTATAAAATTTATATTTGTCTAGATTTCGACCTTATTGAAGCTCATCAAAACTGAGTTTTAGCTCAGCTACACTTGCTGTAAACCATCTTTTCTGCATATAATATAATATACTATAACAAAATATTTGGGCCCGACGGTCAGTTGGTAATTCTGATCGCGCCCAAGGGTATACACATAAAAAGGTGGAATCTGCAGTTGCAAGCTTTGCCGTTCTTTTCTCGCTTCTTATATATCTTCTCCCAACTACTTGAGATATGGTATGGCCACTACAACTGTGGACTCTTTAGCAAACTCTGCTGATGATAGAACTTGGGGGTTGTTGAAATAGCTATACAAATAACCTGTTCCCCTTTTGTGCTGAATAGAATTTATTATTTTTTTTTTTAATTGGCCTATGGGTTCACCCTTTCCCCTAGTACATAAAAAATTTGTTTTTAGATACGATCAGCGTTCATCTCTTACCACTTTTAGAACTGTCTGTATCCAATGCAAGGATCAATCACTTTTCATCTAACGTCAAAATAGTCTTAAATCTTTACAACATTGTATTGCACTGCGGCAAATATTTGTTGACGTGATTGATATAACTCCGAAGTTTTGCCGTAAATATATCCACTTGAGCAGCGATGAGATCAGATTTTTTGTCCCAAACTTCCAGCAACGTCAAGCAGCTAAGCTCATAATCGGCTTCAACTTATTCAAAAAAGTGCAAAAAAGGACAAAAGGGGCAATGGAAACTTAGTAATTTCGAATATATAAACAATAAACTTGAACATACAGCTTTTAGTTGGGCGCTGAAGCGCTTGGAGAAAAAGTAATATACCACGAAATACGACTACAGTTGTTAAGTTTCACCTGTAAAAAGACAACAACAATTGCACATACACAGCTAAATATTTACAATCTTGAAAAAAACTTCAACTAACTAATTGTTTTCACTTTCCATGTTTAAAATTTTATTTTTCTTTAAACAATGTGAATAGGGATTCCCGGAGAGAAGAAAAATAACCCAGTCTTCATTCCTTGAATTCAAATTATGAACTGATTTTATTTGAAAAAGTGTTGTATATATAAATGAACTCTTAAGAGTCTAGGCTCGATACTCGAGGCGACAATTGTTCTTAAAAATGCTTATTCTAATGCCCCAACTTGTTTATATTTCATGCTCAGCGTTTGGCGACTTGATAATGCGACGTTTTGGTCTTAAGTGTTAAGTGTCGACAGAGTGCGGATGCATGTTGTTTGGTTTTGAGCAATACTTGTCATATGAATCTTTATGACTTATTTCGTCTTTTCAGCCTTTTCAGCTGACCACGATGTTTAATCTTAAACATTCTGCAAAGGGCCGCCAAATGCGAGGTTTTGGATTTTATGGTTATAGTTAGTTAGTTATCGTATACAAATTATTATTAATATTATCATTAGTAAGATAACAATTGTAAAAGAAGCATGACCAGTTACATGATGGACGTTCAACCTATTGAATCTGATGTTCCTTTAACATTGTCACTGACTTTTCATTCTTACCAACTCTGCCATATGTATTACTGAGTTGGCTTCTGCTGGTTTTTATAATATTTGGCATATTACCTAACGATTTCTGTTTCGGGATATCTACCCATTCCTGATGTGATTTACTGTGCTGACTTCTAGCCTTTTTATAAGGTGCAGAATTTAAAAAAAAAATAACTACCTTTACTTTTTGACTTGTCCCAATGTGATCTTTGCTCCACTATTTTGAAATATCGCTGATTGTTGAAATTTGAGTGGTTATTCTGCTTATTATTAAATTTTGTTCTTTTATAATTATTTTGCCATATCTGCTTTTTTGGTACTATAGTTTCGGACAATTTGTTACCGGAATCTATTTTGGAATTATTTTTTAGATAATCATTATCCAATTGTTCCATTGCCTTCCAAATATTCTCATTTTGTACTGGCTCTGAGATATATGCTTTTTCTTCCCCAATTTTCACTTTACCTCCAATGTAGGTCCTGCCGGGGGCCATAAATTTATTTCTTGAGATTTCCTGTTGTATTTGTAATTCAAAACAAATGTGTTGTTTTTATTTTGAAATTTACCTTTCCTCTCCCAACGTTGTTCAAAACCTGTGACATCTATTGTTGTTGCCACTACAGATTTATTCTGATTTGATTTGGTGCATCCCGAGACGAGACAACCAAATTGAGTATTTTGACCTAGCAGGCCATCAATCTTTGTAATTCACATTTTTAATTTTGGGTATATACGTTTACCCCCATTATTATATCAACCCTACCAGGTTTATTAAAGGTAGAATCAGCTAGCACGTAAGTTTGCCATTTTGACATATCCACGTTTGCTATTTTTAATGGAAGAGCTTTCATTAACTTTGGCAACACAATTGCCTTAACCTTAAGATGTCCTTTCGAAGGATTTCGCAACTTGACATCTATTTTTACCTTATATTTTGATTTATTGGATTTTATTGAGGACACGCCACTTATTTCTGTATATTGTTAAATTTTAGGTAATTTCAATATTTGAGGGCTTCTTCAGACAAAATGGTGCTCTGTGAACCACAATCAATAAGGGCTCTTAGAGTCTTATATCCTCCATTTACATTTTTTACTTGTATTACAGCTGTGGCCAACAGTGTTGGTTGTGCGGTTACAATAGTATAAACTCTCTCCTGTTTTCTTCAAAATGGAGTAAGGTGTGGTGTTTCTTACTGCACAATGAACAGAACATTTCATTAGTGCACACATTATTGCTTGAATGGTTCAAGCATCTTATGCAAAGCTGCACTTTTTTGGCTGTCGCATACCTTTCAGTAGGTGCCAAACCTTTAAACTTATAGCACTTATACGCCTAGTGCCCGGCAATTTTGCAAATCGGATATTTATATTCGGCTTCCGTATATTTTAAAATAGTTTGTATTGGTTTTTTCTCTACTTAGCTCATGGCACTTAGCGAGCAATATATTTGCTCCAAGTATTCCATTCGGAATATTCGAAGTATTCGGAAATTTGACAGAGGGGCTCTGCAATTGTATGAGAGTCAGATTAGAACAACCAGGCAATATTAAATGCTATCCGAGCATTTAAAATTGCCTGGTTTTTCTAATCTGACTCTCATACAATTGCAGAGCCTCTCTGTCAAATTTCCGAAGTATGTGTTGCGCAAATATTATGTGAACTTCATTGGACAAATTTGCTTTAATTTTCATTAAGTGCACTGACTCATTAACTATGTCAATCACTCCCTTTTCATTTTTTGGGGATTCATTATTGATCATCGGTAAATCAACGATCCGACTTAAATATTCGGAAAATAACCTCCGATTATTTTCATACCGCTTGGTTAACAGATCCCAAGCAGCACTATGATTATCAGCTGAACCTGACAATAGATGAGCTACCATGCTCCTCGCTTCCCACTTTAACGCGGATTTGAAAAAATTGAACTTCTAAGCAAGACTTAAGTCCTCTCTTTTTCCAATCAGTTCCGCAAATAATTTCACACCCTGGTCCTATTCTTTAGGTTCTCCAGAAAATGTGGGTACCTGTATTTTCGCCTCTTCCGGTTACATTCTCATCTTTAAAATGTTCCTTATTGTTTATTTTCGTTTCTACCACTGATACAGAATTCCGAACATCGAATTCTAAATCCTCCATATTATTTTTAAATTTTGCATCTTCCAACAAAACCTGGCACGCCTATACTTTCTCCCATAAATAATTGATATTATTAATATATTTTATGCATGCCTCGTTGCCTGTTGAATCATCTATAGTGCGTAAATCTTTGGTTACCCTATCCAAATATTCCTGGAGCTGTCGGGCTCTATCTATAAATATCTCCTGGTTACCATTACCGTTTTCATGACTGGAGGTCGCATTCACTCTCCTTTGCTATCATCAAACATTTCTGCCATATTTGCTTCTGCTTCAACTAACACTGATTTACTAGTGCCTGGTTTTTCTGACTCTCCTGTAGCTATTATTTTGGCAACTATCTTTAACATTCCTTCATGTATTTTATCTGTGAAATACTGATGATCGAAATTCCCTTGCTGTAGTAATTTGTTATGATTAGGTAACCATCGATTCCTAATCTCTTTTACTTCCTCGATCACCTTGCTAGTTATATTTCTGGGATCTAGTGCTTCTAACTGCCTTATCCTGGTATGCAACTCTAACTTCTTCCCTAACAGCTTTTCAGTTTTGTTAAAATATGTATTTGCTTATATGAATATATTTTTTGTATATAATTTTATATTATTATTAACCCTTCAACGGGCAACTTGCTTATAAATGTTAGGAATTTTTTTTTTCTTAAATCAATTTTATATTTTTTTACTTTCCCTACTCGATTAATGCAGTGATCTCCTGTCTATTTGACGTGTGGCTTTACAGGCCACACTCTAGACCGAGCAACGCAATTATTGCTCAGTTTAACAGAGTAACACTTTTCTTTTTTGCAAACAATATTAATTTATTATGTATTTGATTGTTGGGCGCTCTTTGTAGCGCTACCGGTCCTACTGCATTCCGGGTCTAGCTTGTCGCGCTTGACGTTGCCGGTGCTGGTCTTCGCACAGGCTCCGGGATCTAGCTTGTCGCGCTAGACGGTGCCGATGCTGGTCTTCGTACAGGCTGTTGGGGCGCCGATGCTGGTTTCTCAGATCTCTTGACGCCGGGTCTAGCTTGTCGCGCTAGACGGTGCCGGTTCTGGTCTTCGCACAGGTTGTTGGGAAGCCGATGCTGGTCCTCTTGACACAGGTATACTCGCAATATGGCGAATATAATGGTCCAGGGCAGTCCGCCCGGCACTTCTTCTCTGGTGTGGTCTGGATTGTCTTCTTGGGTTCATGTGTGTCCACTCCGCCATGTGACGATTTTTCGTCTATTTTTTATCGTTGCTCAGCTGCCCAGGGCCTGCGGGCTCAGGCGGTACCGATGCCGGTCATCGCACCAGATTTTTCGTATCAGCAGTGTACGTTCAGCAGCCTCTACTTTGCAACTGCCTTGCTGCTCTGCTGCTGTTTGTAGTGGCCGACATGCAACTACATATACACTAGTTAACGCCTTTTTTTTATGCTACACACAAGTTATTTTATTTTTGCTACCTTTAGCTGATCTTAGTATTTATACTTGCATAAGAAGTCAGACTTAAAGGCGCTGATTTACACTCTGAGCATGGTGGAAGGAGAACAGAGTTCCTTTTTTCGAACGACCAAAATAAATCCGGCTCGAAGGACCAAAATGAATAGGGATTCCCGGAGAGAAGGAAAATAGCCCAGTCTTCATTCGTTGAATTCAAATTATGAACTGATTTTATTTGAAAAAGTGTTGTATATATAAATGAACTCTAAGAGTCTAGGCTCGATAATCGAGGCGACAATTGTTCTTAAAAATGCTTATTCTAATGCCCCACGTCTTCGGGGTTTGAAACTTGTTTATATTTCATGCTCAGCGTTTGGCGACTTGATAATGCGTAGTTTTGGTCTTAAGTGTTAAGTGTCGACAGAGTGCGGATGCATGTTGTTTGGTTTTGAGCAATACTTGCCATATGAATCTTTATGACATATTTTTGTTTATGTTTCGTTTTTGTATATTTCTTTGGTCAATCTGATTTGGTGAAGCCATTTCAGCTGACCACGATGTTTAATCTTAAACACAATGTCTGAAAACAATGACAAAGCTTAATACATTTTACGGTTGCATATCGATAATTCATGCTTGAATTGAAACGTCAGACTTTAGTTGCGCGCCAAAGTTAAATGACTAGTTTAAAAATTTTTTAAACAACATTATTTGTAATAAAAAAGTAAATTAAATTTTAAGCTTTGGATATAATCCGACTTTCTGACCATAGTGCACTGGTAGCAACTTTGTCAAGGCGTTAAACATTTTTGTCGTGGAAGTACATATGTATGTTAATAATTACGCAATAAAATTTCTGCTTTTTTTTGCGTAATTTTGATTTAAGTGAATTCGAATTTTTTTGATGATTCCGACGAGGATGACAGCAATATGCATTCCTTCAATTTACCAAATATTCGCCTGCCGCATCACTATGATTGTCGAAGTCGCACGCTAAATTTGCCACAACAGACTTTTTTACATTTTGTTTAAAATTAAAACAAAAATATCAACTCAATTCATCAACACACAAACAAAACATTCAAATTATTTCTCTTTTTACTACAAAATTTTCTTCATCTTTTTCCATCATTCCTTAAGCAAAGCACAACACGCATACACATACAGTTCGTGTAGCGCTGCGTCTGTGTGTGTTTATGCATGTGCTCTGTTTGATTTGCTGATGACGTAGAAGGCAGCAAGCAGCACAGCCGGCAGGGCTTGAACCGATTTGTATTGACTATAACTCGTGTTCTATTTATCCGATCAGCTTCAAATTGGGGATCTGAGATTTTATATCAAATACTATCAAATTGGTAAATTTCATGGGGATACTCCAATTTTTGCAAAAATGTTTGTTCTAGAGCTATATGAGTAGCTATAGTAGTCCGATCTTAAAGATTTTCATACTTTATCTCATCATGATATCCCATCTTGATAAGATCTGGCATGGGTAGGTGTAATAAACTCACCAATATTAAATTTCCCGATAATAGCTGAGAAAATAACGAAGTTATTAAGAAAAGTCACTGATCGTGACTTTGCCGTTTGTATGGGAGCTGTATGATATAGTGGTCCGATCTTAAAGATTTTCATACTTTATCTCACCCGGCTGATGAAAAGCACCCAAAAAACACAGAAATCAGCTTGAAGAGCTCTGCGATGTTTGTGGGTTTCCAAGCTTGTTGCAATAGAGCTTCATTATTTTGATGAGTACTGCCAAAACCTATTGCCTTTGGCAACGGGTCTGAATTTTCTTTAATATTTTGTGCCTACGACCGCGAAGTTTGTATACCCTTGCAACTGTTTTGGTAACTCTTGTTCTATCAATAGCCATGAAAGTGTAAAAACCTTTTATCCTAAAAGTCTAATCTCTGAAATAAAAGATCAAAGTTACTCTTTTCACTATGGGAGCTAAATGATATCCCATCTTGATAAGATCTGGCATGGGTAGGTGTAATAAACTCACCAATATTAAATTTCCCGATAATAGCTGAGAAAATAACGAAGTTATTAAGAAAAGTCACTGATCGTGACTTTGCCGTTTGTATGGGAGCTGTATGATATAGTGGTCCGATCTTAAAGATTTTCATACTTTATCTCACCCGGCTGATGAAAAGCACCCAAAAAACACAGAAATCAGCTTGAAGAGCTCTGCGATGTTTGTGGGTTTCCAAGCTTGTTGCAATAGAGCTTCATTATTTTGATGAGTACTGCCAAAACCTATTGCCTTTGGCAACGGGTCTGAATTTTCTTTAATATTTTGTGCCTACGACCGCGAAGTTTGTATACCCTTGCAACTGTTTTGGTAACTCTTGTTCTATCAATAGCCATGAAAGTGTAAAAACCTTTTATCGTAAAAGTCTAATCTCTGAAATAAAAGATCAAAGTTACTCTTTTCACTATGGGAGCTAAATGATATCCCATCTTGATAAGATCTGGCATGGGTAGGTGTAATAAACTCACCAATATTAAATTTCCCGATAATAGCTGAGAAAATAACGAAGTTATTAAGAAAAGTCACTGATCGTGACTTTGCCGTTTGTATGGGAGCTGTATGATATAGTGGTCCGATCTTAAAGATTTTCATACTTTATCTCACCCGGCTGATGAAAAGCACCCAAAAAACACAGAAATCAGCTTGAAGAGCTCTGCGATGTTTGTGGGTTTCCAAGCTTGTTGCAATAGAGCTTCATTATTTTGATGAGTACTGCCAAAACCTATTGCCTTTGGCAACGGGTCTGAATTTTCTTTAATATTTTGTGCCTACGACCGCGAAGTTTGTATACCCTTGCAACTGTTTTGGTAACTCTTGTTCTATCAATAGCCATGAAAGTGTAAAAACCTTTTATCGTAAAAGTCTAATCTCTGAAATAAAAGATCAAAGATACTCTTTTCACTATTGGAGCGAAATGATATCCCATCTTGATTAGATCTGGCATGGGCGTTAGTAGGTGTAATAAACTCACCACTATTAAATTTTCCGATAATAGCTGAGAAAATACCGAAGTGGTATAGTGGTCCGATCCGGCTGAATACGAGATATACAAACTGTGCACTATATACAAGCCTACATGCAAAATTTCAGCTCTGTAGCTTTTTCGGTCTAGGAGAAGTTTGCGCTGATCAAAACGGTCCAGACCGACGGCTATTTGAACTCGTCTCATCGTGCTGATCAAGAATATATATACTTTATATGGTCGAAGATGCTTTCTTCTATCCATTGCTAACTTCTGACCAAAATTAATATATATTTTTTTTGCAAGGGTACAATGAGAAAACATTCAGTTAAGAGGGGAACTCTTGTATGATTGAGAAGGATCAATCAAACTTCAAAAAATCCAATCACTCCACTCAACACCTATGTTACAACATGTTTACTCCGCTCACTCACTTAAAACGAAAAAATCATTCATGGTATCGCAAACAATTGGTTTGAATCAATTGTTAGAATATTAGCTTCTCGAACAAGTCGCAACCTTTATTATTGTAGCAAGAACGGTCACCCGAATTGATCATTACACACGATCAAATTTTTCGAAAAATAATTCGATTCAAGTCAAATGAATAAATCCGAACTAACATCGGATTTCGTGCACATGATTTGAGTAGAGTTTGACATTCAAAATCGATATGAATTGCGATATGACTGTGTACCTCACATTCCCTTATACGGTTTCGAAATGCATTGAATTAAAAAACAATGTGTTTAAAAGTGTAGCAGGAAAGACGGTCACACTCGCTCTTTTGCTACTCTTCGCTCGGGGTTTTTAAGCACTCTCTGAGAGAGAAGTAAGTTTGGAGGGCCGGGCGTAAGAGGGAGTCTGGGTGTAGAGTTGATGGAAGCAAGACATAAAAATAATTACTCGGTGAACATATTTAAAATAACCTTACGTACAGTTAAAGAAATAAAATAAAAACGATTATAACTCTAAACAGACAATAAACTGAAGTTCTTAGTGAGTCGTATAATTTATCTACCGCCCACAATATCAGAAGTGGTGAACTTTAACGCAATGAACATCAACATTGACGCCCACAACTTGCCAACATTAAAGAAGTGGCTGGAGCTGTTGGACTTGCCTACAACAGGGTCAAAGGCCGAACTTGTGGCACGCTTAAACGATGTTCCACCAGATCGACGAAGAGCTTGTTCCATATCTATTGGAACTGAGACAGTCGAGGAAAATACAGAAGACGAAAATAACGGTCGAGTGTCGGAGATCACAAATGAGAAAGAGGGAGACAACAACACAGATGTCTTGCTGAAAAAATTGTGCGATTTGCTGCGACCGCAATTGTTCGACATAGTGGCGCCTCAACGCCAGACAGAAGACGAAGCGCACAGTTTCGTGCCGACAAGCAACGAAAATTGCGCGGGGCACGACAGCGGCGAGGAAAACGAAGGCAGTGAAAACGAGACGGCAGCAGAAGTAATTGGCGCGCAAAATCAGCGTCGCGAACCAGGGCTGGTAAACCAACGCTCGGAAGAAGTGTTGGAAAGCGGTCTTTCGTCGGCTGCAAAATTCCAATTAGCAAAAGAAGCGTTGTCGGAATTTAATGGGAACTCGTGTGGAAAAAAATGGGTCACGCAACTGACAAATATAAGCGGTGTATACGGAATCAAAGGTGTACAAATGCATATGCTTCTAGTGTCCAAGCTAAAAGGACAGGCTCATGAGTGGCTACATGCCAATGGTACGCGCATTCTGGAACCCGTGGGCAACATCTGTGAGCAGCTTGTCGAGGAGTTCGGAAAAACGATGTCTCAAGCGGATGCCAGGCGCCTATTCGAGTCTCGCATATGGAGCGCCAATGAGAAGTTCGTCAGCTACATCGACGAGAAGGCCAGGTTGTCAGACGCTATC
The DNA here is from genome assembly GCA_018152135.1 of Drosophila paulistorum. NCBI lineage: Eukaryota > Metazoa > Arthropoda > Insecta > Diptera > Drosophilidae > Drosophila > Drosophila paulistorum. The sequence continues at coordinate 7,474,267 of JAECXG010000822.1, read as the reverse complement.
TGCATCAGTGAAGAGGAACGAGTAGAAAAAGCCATTGAAGGGATTCCTGTGGAGGGACTCCGCATCCAAGCGCAGATTCAAGGATTCAAGTGCATTGCAGAATTACGCCGTGCATTTTCAGGCATTCAGCTACCGGTACAGCAAGCAGCAAGAGAAGCTACACAGGTGGCTGCTACTGGCAGACGTTTCAAAGAAGATTTCCGTTGCTACAAATGCAACTCAAAGGGTCACATGAGAAAGGACTGCAAGAAACCCGACAGAGTGCCAGGGTCCTGCTTCGGATGCGGTGCTTTGGATCACTGGGTTGCTAAGTGTCCTCTTAATAAAGAGAAGCTGGCTAAGAATCGCGACGACGTAAGATATGTCAAGATATATTTTGAAACTCTAACAAACCCTTACCTAATTACAGCATGCTTCATAGACTCAGGCAGTGATGTTTCACTTATTAAAATCTCATGTGTACCAGAAAAGATACAGTTAATTTCATTTAATCATAAATATTACGGATTAAATAAGAGTCCACTTTTGTCATATGGAAAAATCAAGTGTTTTGTTTTCAAAAATTCAATAAAGATATTCTTTCATTTAATAGTCGTTGATAACGAGTCTATGAGCCATGAAGTAATTTTGGGAAGAGATTTTATGAAAGCATGTAATATTAAGTTAGACTTAGACGCCTTGAGAATGGTTACACTTGAAATGAAAGAAGCCGAGAATGAACTCGGAGAGCGGTCGAAGTTTGAGTCCTTGTCATGCTGTACAGATTCGCAAATAGCTAGTAATGTAAATGTTGAGAGAACAGTGGATGAAGTAGTTCAAGAAAAGAATTTTGACAATAGAAGAGTCACGAAAGAATGTACCTCTGAACATGAGGAAAAGAAAATTGTTAGCGAAATAGTTAAGCAAAATGATAGCGAAATTGTTAGTGAAATGGTGAAGGAAAGTGATAGCAAGATTGTTAGTGAAATAGAGAATGAAGGTAAAAGCAAAATGGTTATGAAAAGTGGGAATGAAGCGGTTAGTGAGTTAGCTAATGAAAGAGTTAGATCTACAAAGTTTGAAGAAAGAAGAGAAATTGCTGATGTCCAATCAATAACCGAAGTAGAATTTGAGTTACTAAATATCGAGTGTTTCAACACGGGAATTGATTGCAAAATAGGTGAAACATTAGATTTTAAAGTTCGGAAAAAGTTTGAGCAGTTGTTCGAGAGTGCATATTTGGCAGCACAAAGGCCCGAATTGCCTGATGTAAAATGTGAAATGAAGCTTAACTTGGAGGGGTCGAAGGCATTCAGTTGTGCACCTAGAAGATTGTCGTATTCCGAAAAAGGGAAATTGCAGGCGATGTTAGACGGATACTTGGAGAAGAAGATCATTCGCCCTAGTGAGTCGGAGTATGCATCACCCATTGTGTTAGTGCCTAAGAAAGCTGGCGAGTTAAGGTTGTGCATTGACTTTAGGAGATTAAACAAAGTTTTGGTTAAAGATAACTACCCTATACCTCTAATAGACGATTTATTAGACAGGCTTGGAGACAAAAGATTTTTTTCAAAATTGGATCTAAAAGATGGGTATTTTCACGTGTTCATGGAGGAAAACTCAGTTAAATATACATCATTCGTCACTCCGTTAGGCCAGTTTGAGTTCCTCAGGATGCCAATGGGTCTGAAAAGTTCCTCATCAGTGTTTCAAAGATTTGTGAACAAAATTTTTACAGATTTGATTAGAGATAGTAAAGTAATAGTGTATCAAGACGATATCATGATAGCTAGTAGAACTGCAGAAGAGCACCTGGATACACTGGAAGAAGTTTTTAGAAGGATAATCAGAAACAAGCTGGAACTGCGTATAGATAAGTGTGAGTTCTTTCAGTCAAGCATTAAATACTTAGGATTTCTCATATCGGAAGAGGGCATTAGAGCCGATGATAAGGGCATAGAGGCGGTTAAGAATTTTCCCATACCAACAAACGTTCACACAGTAAGAAGTTTCTTGGGCTTGGCTTCTTATTTTCGTCGTTTTATTAAAAACTTTTCATTAATTGCGAAACCACTCTATGACCTATTAAAGAAAGATAGAGTGTTTAAATTTGGAAAGGTAGAACTGGATTGTTTTTCGCTGCTCAAAGATAAATTAGTAGAAGCGCCGGTGTTGGCAATATATAACCACAAGGACGAAGTAGAGCTGCATTGTGATGCGAGCGCATTAGGCTTTGGGGCAATGTTAATGCAAAGGAAAGAGGACAAGAAGCTGCACCCTGTTTTTTATTTCTCAAAACGGACGTCAGACGTAGAATCAAAGTACCACAGTTTCGAATTAGAGACCTAGGCAATAGTGTATGCAGTCCGCAGGTTCAGAGTATATTTACAGGGAAGATGTTTTAAGGTACTTACAGATTGTAATTCGCTGACTCTCACTCTCAATCGAATTGAATTAAACCCGAGAATTGCGCGATGGGCTCTTGAGCTACAGAATTATGATTATGAAGTAGTGCACAGGGCAGGCAAGCAGATGCAACATGTAGATGCGCTTAGTAGATGTACGAACATACTTGTTGTAGATACAAATAGTTTTGAAGACAATCTTATTATATGCCAGCACAGGGATGAAAAATTGCAGGAAGTGAAAAGAAAGTTAGAATCCGCTGAGGATAAGTTATTTGAAATGAGAAACGGAATAGTTTACAGGAAAACCAATGATGGAAGGTTGTTGTTTTGTGTTCCGAGTGAAATGGAGGAGTCAATCCTCTTTAAATATTATAACGAACTAGGTCATATCGGCAGAGATAAAGTAATGGATGCCATCTCGAAAACGTATTGGTTTCCTAACATCAAGGAGAAAGTTGTGAAACACATTAGCAATTGTTTAAAGTGTGTTGCGTATTCGCCAAAGTCTGAAAAAGGGGAAGGAATGTTGCACAGTATCCCTAAAGGGAATCGACCCTTTGAACTAATTCACATCGATCATTGTGGCCCTATAGAATCAGGCAGATGCAAGAAGCACTTGTTTGTTATTATTGACGGTTTTACCAAATTCATCAGACTGTATCCAACATAGACGACGAATACTAAAGAAGCGGTTCTAGCTCTTAAGGACTATTTTAGGGCGTACAGTCGACCCTTTTCCATAGTTTCAGATAGAGGAAGCTGTTTCACATCATCAGATTTTGAGACATTTGTAAATCAGAATAACATTAAGCACATTAAGATTGCCACAGGGTCCCCTCAAGCTAATGGTCAAATTGAGAGGGTGAATCGTACCTTGGGACCTATGCTTGCTAAATTATCGGAGCCAGATAAGGGTATATATTGGGATTTGGTAGTGGAGAATGTTGAACATTGTTTAAATAACACACTTCATAGGAGCATTAAACAGTTGCCGAGCAAAATGCTCTTCGGTGTAGAGCAAAGAGGCAAAGTCGGAGATGAGTTAAGAGAAGGACTAGAGCAGCTAGGAATAGTGAATGATGAACAAAATTTGGGTACAATTAGAAAGGATGGGGAAATACATCAAAGGAAAATCCAGAATTACAATGAGCAGCAGTATAATAGCAGAAGGGTAAATTCCACAGAATATAAAGCAGGAGATTATATTATGGTGAAGAATTTTGATTCGACTATAGGAGCGTCAAAAAAGCTAATCCCAAAGCACAAAGGGCCTTATGTAATAGACAAGGTTCTCAAAAATGACCGGTTTCTAATTAAGGATGTGGAAGGCTTTCAGCTTAGTCGTAACCCTTATCAAGGTGTATGGAGTAGCCATAACATAAAGCATTGGATAGGTAAAAGAAAAAGCGACTAAAAGTTATTCTTAAGCAAATTAAAATAATGATAACTGTAATAGACTTTTGTGTAATGTACCTAACTAACTTGTAGTTATAAGATTTCACCTTAGTGTAACGTTAATGATGTAAGGATCAGGAGATCTTACGGTCAGGACGGCCGAGTTGTAGCAGGAAAGACGGTCACACTCGCTCTTTTGCTACTCTTCGCTCGGGGTTTTTAAGCACTCTCTGAGAGAGAAGTAAGTTTGGAGGGCCGGGCGTAAGAGGGAGTCTGGGTGTAGAGTTGATGGAAGCAAGACATAAAAATAATTACTCGGTGAACATATTTAAAATAACCTTACGTACAGTTAAAGAAATAAAATAAAAACGATTATAACTCTAAACAGACAATAAACTGAAGTTCTTAGTGAGTCGTATAATTTATCTACCGCCCACAAAAGTTATATAATTTAATAATAATAATTGTTACAGTTATAAGGAATAAATTATACTATGTGCGGCAAAATACGAAATTTGGCAATATGGTATTGATCGACCTTATATCTTACTACAATATCGACCAAATGTTTTACCAAATCGCACTGCATCCATTGAGTTGCTGGACAATGTTTCAATTTGCTCTGTTATAAATATTCCATTTTTTCTAAGTACTTAGAAAAGTTATATTTTATGTCTTGGTGATGACGAAAGTTCGATAAATATTGGCACAAGCCACTCAATCACACACTATCGAAAAGTGTGATTGTGAGCAAACAGACGATAAATCCTTCGAACAAAATAAAAATCTTCGGTCACTCCCATTTGCCTAAGCAAAAGTTTTGTTCCGATCAATCAAGTTGTAGGAAAATATGCAGAATAAAGCAATACTTTTGTGACCCTACGTGAGGGTTCTTTAGAATGTCTAAACAAATACCAGGCCATACAGGACACATTTTTCAAATGTAATACCTCTTAACCCTCTTCAACTGCAGTTGAGCGATAGAAAAGGCAAAATCCAACTGATGGCCATTCCGAAGATTGACCTCGAGCCTGCTAAATTGCAAGGTTTGATTTCAAATAGGTTGGAACCTAACCAGATAACACGGAAGCTTAAATGAATTATATCATTGATCTTTTTTCCAATATATGTTTCTTGAGAAGTACTTTTTCCACCTTAGGCCAAAAATTACTAATTTGTTTTAATAAATATTGTTTTAGTTTAAAGTAAATTGCTTTATATTTTCACAAAAAAATTATATAGTTACAATTCCTAACTAATTATGGACATTTCAATTCTGGAGTAATTTAATTAATTAATTGATTTAATTTTTGTGATGCCTTTGAAATAATCTTCTTTTACAAATTTAAAATTCACCCTGCCCAAAGCACGGTTTGATGCCATAAAAACAAAAAAAAAAGTTAACTTTAATAATTTAGATTAGGTTAGCCGAAGCCGGTGGACATCAAATTGCAGTCCCACATAGACCTTATGTGGTCCGTATTGTTGAGAGATTTGTAGAATACCTAGCCGGGGCTTATATAATCGCGTTCTGGCGAAGACTAAGAGTTGATAGATGGTTCGCATCCTGAAGCGAGTTTAGTAGATGGGCTCCCATGTTCCTAATGTGCAGATCCAACAACTTTTTTTAACAGTTTTGACCATGAATGAGTTCAGGCTTATGGGCCAGTAGTCTTTTGGCTGCACGTGACTGGTTTTATCTGCTTTAGGTATAGGCACAACTCTTGTTGTCCTCCAGCCACTTGGCACACACTTCAGCTATAGACATGATTGAAAGATATCTTAGAGGCAATCAATGACGGACCCTTTAGCCATTTATAGCATGGCCGCGATTCTGCCGTCGAGGCTGGACGATTTATATTCAGCGCAGGAGTTGATTGCTTACTCTACTTACACCTCTGTAATGAAATTTGGTGGACTGGATGTCTATCCAGACGAAGACTCCTCAAAACCATTAAAAACTTGTTGGATCTGCACATTAGTAAGGACGCTAGTCATCATCTAAAAGGCAACTAACACGCCTATACCAAAAGAAGATAGGTAAAAACCGTTATGCGTACTGTAACTGCAACTGTAACTGTAACTTATATAAAGGAATACACTGGTGTGTTTGTCTGATGGTCGGGCCTTCAAAGGTCTACACAGCCAAAACTTCTGGAGAAACCACAACCCAACGAAGGAGACCCGATAACGACGCACAGTTGGGCCTCTGCTCGCATAGCGTTGCTAAAAAACAGTTTTCATGTTCGTGTTTGGCACAAATGATATATGCAATCGATAGGGAATACTTCAGAGATTATGAATCTAACAAAATTTTGAAATCGGTTGAGATCTATGGGTGCTAGAGGCGCCCAACGTTGAGACATTTTTAGTAAATGGGAAAAAATTAAAATTTAAAAAAAAATCGCATTTTGGGCGATTTCGAATCGATCTTGGATTTTTTATATGAAATTTATGTTCTTTATTTATAGCACATTGCATAAATTTTAATAATTACTTATATCGTTATTGAACTCTAAGCGTTTAAAATATACTATTGGCTTTTTTGAACATTGGTGGAATACAACTAACAAGGATCAACGAGTATCACTACCGGACTACATACAATAGGTAGTGTAAATATTTACCTATCAGATTTATATCGTCCCAATATGCGGAGACCTGCGACACGATGCGTAAGCCATAAAACTAAGGCAACCTCGCCTAAACAATGCGCTGCAGCCTGCAGGTATAAGGAAGAAGAAGAGCGCATGCGTATTGGCCTGTAGCTTCTTTGTATTTAAATGATAACATAGCGTAATGCTGTTTTGCAAATACTACCTGTTTATATATATGCCTTTCTACAATGTTAGATTGCTAATTACCTGCTTTGGAAAAACTGACAAGACAGGTAAATGTTATTTAAGTTGATGAAAAATTTGTCCTAATTGTGGGTTGGTCGTTTTTATTTCCGTTTACCTAATTGGATGTAAATATTAAGTTTTTTACCTAAATAATACAAAAAGGGTAATACAGATTTTTCGTTCCTCTCGTTTGCGACAGTTTATTTTTAACTTCATAAGTGGAAACACCTTAAATCAGGACTGAATAGTATTTGTCAATATAATTCAAGACAGTTTTATTTATTTGTTCAAAAATGTTGTTAAAGAATGAAAGGATTTTGAAAGTTTTCCACGAGTGTGAAAACTTAAATGATTTTGAAATGGGATTGCTAAAGGAGATGAGCAAATTTCGTGCAAAAAATGAAGTTTAGCTTAAGGAGTATCGTGAGGATATTCAGAGAAGGAAGGAGATTATACATCCTGAATTCTCTCGGAAGCTGGGACTGAAAGTTGACTGCTCAAAGTACGGATACGGAAACACGCATAATGGTAATACTTCAAGGAGATTTTTTGAAAATGATGAAATGACATCTTTTATAACAGGTTAGTCAAGAGATCGTTAGAAGGTTGGATGTTATCTTAAATGTTATAAATTGCAAGAAAATGGTAAATGGTGAGAAATTTGCCGAATATACTTCAAGGACTGCTCAACATAGATTTTGGCTCACGGAAAGGACTTAATAGAATATTAGTGTTGGAGAGCTATCCGAAGAAGCACAAGAATGTAAAAACAAGGACTACAATGTATTCAGATATACTAATACATTAAAAACTTCTCGTGTTAGACAAAATGAAGACCTTTTTAACATGCTGGCAGCCTTTTCGGACCCACTTATTGCATCACTGAGACACGTGCGATCACGAAAGAATTTGAAATTATTTTGAAGAAAATCAGTCATCAATAGTAAATTTTCAAAATTAAACTAAAAAAATTTTCATTTTGTCCTTTTATAATTATGTTTAAAAATCAAATTAAAACATTTAAAAATGTTACATAGTCGTTTAAAACAATAAAAAATTCCGTTTGTGATTGAAAAAAACGGGTTTCGCTCCATTTTGAAAGGAAAAACATGCTTGAAAATATTTTCTGACTTTAAATATTACAGCACCACGAACATGCAGCACTTTTGACAAACATTCATTTTGAAGCCTGAGGTAATCTTTATCAAATGCTGTTTAAATTTTTAAAAACGCTTTATTGGTTTAGAACAGGGTTTGAAAACTGCGAAAACTGTCAACAGTTTTGCTGTGTGCTGTTGCTTCTGCTTCGGAAACTATGAACAGTCGAAGCAAAAGCAACAGCAAAAAACCGAAATCAAAAAATCTGACAGCAAAAGCAACAGCAAATAACCGAAATAGAAAATTTTGACAGCAGCAGCAAACAGCAAAAATCCGAAAGCAAAAAACCTGACAGCAGCAGCAATAGTAAAAATCCGAAAGCAAAATATCCGACAGCAGCAGCAATAGCAAAAATCCGAAAGCAAAATATCCGACAGCAGCAGCAAACAGCAAAAATCCGAAACAGATTGCTTTGATAGCAATAGCCAACTTATACATTTTAATACTTGGAACTGTTCTGACTGTTGCTTTTAGCCAATTTCGGAAGTCGACGAAAGCAGCAGTCAGAAAAATAGTCGCAGCAGAACTGATTTTTGGCCTACTTTGATTTTACCTATCCCTATACATACATACACATGAAAGTACACATACTCAATACTCTTTTCTCTTTATTGTATTGTCTATTTTAAATACCCAGTAAAATTTGAATAAACAAACAGTAGAGTAATTTTAATAAACAAAAAGAAATACAAATTTTTGTTTAATAAGCGCTGAATCGATACATACAAAAATAGTATCATAAATAGACTGATGTTGCTGCTCTTGTTGGATCTGTTGTTGCCTTTGCATAAACTGATTCTGCTGTTCTTGAAGTAGAGCCTGAACTTGAAAAAAGCTTTTGTTGTTGGTTATGCAGGTCATGTTGTTGATGTTTGTTGTATCCAAGGGAGTGTAGAAGTTGCTGTGCTTGCATTTAAATTGCGTTTTGTTACCTCAGCATAAGATACACCTGTGTTGTTACGCTAGTTTTGATGTAGTGGCTGCTGTTGCTGTGTTGTTGATCTTGTAGGACTGCGGTTCGATCTTAAAGTGGGAAACTGTTGTTGTTTAATGTTATTAATCCTGAATGGAGGGACAGAAATAATTTGGGTACCTAATGAAGCTGGACAGGCTCTACTTCAAGAACAGCAGAATCAGTTTATGCAATGGCAACAACAGATCCAACAAGAGCAGCAACATCAGTGTATTTATGATACTATTTTTGTATGTATCGATTCAGCGCTTATTAAACAAAAATTTGTATTTCTTTTTGCTTATTAAAATTACTCTACTGTTTGTTTATTCAAATTTTACTGGGTATTTAAAATAGACAATACAATAAAGAGAAAAGAGTATTGAGTATGTGTACTTTCATGTGTATGTATGTATAGGGATAGGTAAAATCAAAGTAGGCCAAAAATCAGTTCTGCTGCGACTATTTTTCTGACTGCTGCTTTCGTCGACTTCCGAAATTGGCTAAAAGCAACAGTCAGAACAGTTCCAAGTATTAAAATGTATAAGTTGGCTATTGCTATCAAAGCAATCTGTTTCGGATTTTTGCTGTTTGCTGCTGCTGTCGGATATTTTGCTTTCGGATTTTTGCTATTGCTGCTGCTGTCGGATATTTTGCTTTCGGATTTTTACTATTGCTGCTGCTGTCAGGTTTTTTGCTTTCGGATTTTTGCTGTTTGCTGCTGCTGTCAAAATTTTCTATTTCGGTTATTTGCTGCTGCTTTTGCTGTCAGATTTTCTGATTTCGCTTTTTTTCGGAAGCAAAAGCAACATAAAGTATTTGTTTTCATATTTGCTAAACAGTCACAGCAATGAATAGCACAAAATTTACGACTTTTGCTAATTCGACTACAGCAATTTAAACACTGGTTTAGAAGTTATGTTTTTTGCAATGTAAAATGCCAAAAGGCCCCACTCTGCGACGTAGCAGTTTTTCAGCAGTTCACAATGATTGGGACACGGGTCAAAAAACATACAACGTCATCAATGCAGGAGTGGGTGTTCAACTCTTATGCAAGCTACCTGACTATTGCCGAATATTCCAAGCGAAGGTCTTTGCTTTAGACAAAGCAGTAGAGTACAACGATGTCGATATTCCCCAGAGAATGATCACGTAAATTTCTTTGTGGATAGCCAAGCAGCGATTAGGTCAACCAACATCTGTTACCAAACTGTCCTGTCGAGCTGAGGTGCCGTGGTTGCTAATATGGTGTGAATCTACTGAATACTCAGCCATCAGGGTATCGATGGTAACGAATAACCAGACCGAAAAAGTTTGAACCATATGGTTTGTAGTTTGCTTACGGATGTTCCGGATGCTTGAACACCTCCTATGCGAATGCCTTGACAGCGATGGAAGCCCATCTACTTAACTCGCTTCAGTATGCGGCGAACCAACTACCCACTCTTAGTCTTCGCCAGACACACGCGTATCGCGTATAAGCCCCGGCTAGGTATTCTACTAATCTCTCAACAATACGGACCACATAAGGTCTATGTGGGACTGCAATTTGATGTCCACCGGCTTCGGCTAACCTAATCTAAATTATTAATGTTAACTTTTTTTTTGTTTTTATGGCATCAAACCGTGCTTTGGGCAGGGTGAATTTCAAATTTGTAAAAGAAGATTATTTCAAAGGCATCACAAAAATTAAATCAATTAATTAATCAAAATTACTACAGAATTGAAATGGCCATAATATAACTTCAAAGCTGAAATTAGTTAGGAATTGTAACTATATAAATTTTTTGTGAAAATATAAAGCAATACACTTACTTTAAACTAAAACAATATTTATTAAAACAAATTAGCAATTTTTGGCATAAGGTGGAAAAAGTACTTCTCAAGAAACATATATTGGAAAAAAGATCAATGATATAATTCATTTAAGCTTCCGTGTTATCTGGTTAGGTTCCAACCTATTTGAAATCAAACCTTGCAATTGAGCAGGCTCGAGGTCAATCTTCGGAATGGCCATCAGTTGGATTTTGCCTTTTCTATCGCTCAACTGCAGTTGAAGAGGGTTAAGAGGTATTACATTTGAAAAATGTGTCCTGTATGGCCTGGTATTTGTTTAGACATTCTAAAGAACCCTCACGAAGGGTCACAAAAGTATTGCTTCATTCTGTATGACCGCATATTTTCCTACAACTTGATTGATCGGAACAAAGCTTTTGCTTAGGCAAATGGGAGTGACCGAAGATTTTTATTTTGTTCGAAGGATTTATCGTCTGTTTGCTCACAATCACACTTTTCGATAGTGTGTGATTGAGTGGCTTGTGCCAATATTTATCGAACTTTCGTCATCACCAAGACATAAAATATAACTTTTCTAAGTAAAAAAAAAAATGGAATATTTATAACATTATAACATTTATAATATAAGAGCAAATTGAAACATTGTCCAGCAACTCAATGGACGCAGGGCGAGCTGGTGAAAAATTTGGTCGATATTGTAGTAAGATATAAGGTCGATCAATACCATATTGCCAAATTTCGTATTTTGACGCACATAGTATAATTTTTTCCTTATAACTGTAACAATTATAATTATTAAATTATATAACTTTTAAACACATTGTTTCTTAATTCAATGCATTTCGAAACCGTATAAGGGAATGTGAGGTACACAGTCATATCGCAATTCATATCGATTTTAAATGTCAAACTCTACTCAAATCATGTGCAGGAAATCCGATGTTAGTTCGGGTTTATTCATTTGACTTGAATCGAATTATTTTTCGAAAAATTTGATCGTGTGTAATGATCGATTCGGGTGAGCGTTCTTGCTACAACAATAAAGGTTGCGACTTGTTCGAGGAGCTAATATTGTAACAATTGATTCAAACCAATTGTTTGCGATACCATGAATGATTTTTTCGTTTTAAGTGAGTGAGCGGAGTAAACATGTTGTAACATAGGTGTTGAGTGGAGTGATTGGATTTTTTGAAGTTTGATTGATCCTTCTCAATCATACTCGTTGCAGTTCTCTGTTCTCACAGTCCTTGAATTTCTCCGCATGTCGTAAGAACATATCCTTTATCGATGTCTCGGTCCATTCTGGAGCAGCTTCACGCAATGCACTACAAAATTTCAGTTTGATTAAGGCAAACAAGTGTTGTCTTCCGATGGCTTGCTCAAATACAAGAGTTCCCCTCTGAACTGAATGTTTTCTCATTGTACCCTTGCAAAAAAAATATATATTAATTTTGGTCAGAAGTGTGCAATGGATAGAAGAAAGCCTCTTCGACCATATAAAGTATATATATTCTTGATCAGCACGATGAGACGAGTTCAAATAGCCGTCCGTCTGGTCCGTTTTGATCAGCGCAAACTTCTCCAAGACCGAAAGAGCTACAGACCACTATATCATATATATAGTTCCCATACAAACGGCAAAGTCACGAACCGTGACTTTTCTCAATAACTTCGGTATTTTTTCAGCTATTATCGGAAAATTTAATATTGGTGAGTTTATTACATCTACCCATGCCAGATCTTATCAAGATGGGATATCATTTAGCTCCCATAGTGAAAAGAGTAACTTTGATCTTTTATTTCAGAGACTAGACTTTTAGGATAAAAGGTTTTTACACTTTCATGGCTATTGGTAAAGCAAGAGTTACCAAAACAGTTGAAAGGGTATACAAACTTCGACGCGGTCGTAGGCACAAAATATTAAAGAAAATTTAGACCCGTTGCCAAAGGCAATAGGTTTTGGCAGTACTCATCAAAATAATGAAGCTCTATTGCAACAAGCTTGGAAACCCACAATCATCGCAGAGCTCTTCAAGCTGATTTCTGTGTTTTTTGGGTGCTTTTCATCAGCCGGGTGAGATAAAGTATGAAAATCTTTAAGATCGGACCACTATATCATACAGCTCCCATACAAACGGCAAAGTCACGATCAGTGACTTTTCTTAATAACTTCGTTATTTTCTCAGCTATTATCGGGAAATTTAATATTGGTGAGTTTATTACACCTACCCATGCCAGATTTTATCAAGATGGGATATCATTTAGCTCCCATAGTGAAAAGAGTAACTTTGATCTTTTATTTCAGAGATTAGACTTTTAGGATAAAAGGTTTTTACACTTTCATGGCTATTGGTAGAGCAAGAGTTACCAAAACAGTTGCAAGGGTATACAAACTTCGACGCGGTCGTAGGCACAAAATATTAAAGAAAATTCAGACCCGTTGCCAAAGGCAATAGGTTTTGGCAGTACTCATCAAAATAATGAAGCTCTATTGCAACAAGCTTGGAAACCCACAAACATCGCAGAGCTCTTCAAGCTGATTTCTGTGTTTTTTTGGGTGCTTTTCATCAGCCGGGTGAGATAAAGTATGAAAATCTTTAAGATCGGACTACTATAGCTACTCATATAGCTCTAGAACAAACATTTTTGCAAAAATTGGAGTATCCCCATGAAATTTACCAATTTGATAGTATTTGATATAAAATCTCAGATCCCCAATTTGAAGCTGATCGGATAAATAGAACACAAGTTATAGTCAATACAAATCGGTTCAAGCCCTGCCGGCTGTGCTGCTTGCTGCCTTCTACGTCATCAGCAAATCAAACAGAGCACATGCATAAATACACACAGTCTTACACTAATTTTTCATTACGCCTAAGGGTATGCACAAAAAGGTGATCTTCGGTTTTGTAGGCTTTAGCAACTTTTTTCGCTTCATTTAGTTGCCACAACAATTCCCAACTAATTCTAGCGTTGAAGACATGGTATGGCTATTGCAATTACGGAGTTTTTTAGCAAAGTCTGCTGATGATAGAACTTGGTAGTTCTTGAAATAGCTATACAGACAACCTGCTCATCTTTTTGTGTTGCCTTTGAAATAATCTTCTTTTGGAAGATTGACCTCGATCCGGCTAAACTGCTCCCGTGTCGAACTATATTTCTTTCCCCCCTACATATCTACGTATCCATGGCAGGAGGGAACTACCCCTAAAAAATTAATCTCGTCATCTTCTATCCCTCTTGTTCTCCAAGGTCGTTGTATGCTGCGTCCGAGTCAGGCCTCTCCTCATTAACATGATTAATTCGATTAGTTCTACAGCTTTGACGATCAGGCGGGCTATTAACCTACTGCTGAGATTCAAGGTTTTGTCTACCTGATTGGCCTCGTCCTAAGTGCGCGGTGTTTTGTCTGAAACGTGACGTGGAAGGGTCAACATCCAGTTTTTCGCCCAACGATTGTATGACACCCGGCGTGCTGTTACCTTTTTGCAATACCCGGTCTGTGCTACAGCATTCGCATCGCTACCTAAGTTTGGTTGTGTATTAGAAAAATAAGGAATGCGATGACCTGTAGCTGAATCTGAGTTAATAATTTTTTGTGTTGGTTGCCTGTTCCTTACAGGGGTTTCAGCACTACCCTTTGCAAAATGCGAATCAAAAGTACAACGCTCATGATTTGCTCCGACTTCTTGTGCTAGTGCCAATGCGCATGGTAAATTAGTAGGTCTTGATGCAAACACTATATCCCATAGGGGATATGATATAATACTCTTAGAGCGTCCCTTCTATATTTTTCGTTTATTGCATCAGCAATATCTGTTTCATAGGTCATAATGGTCTCGTTAGTTAACAGAATCAATTTCTTTTCTATCTCATCATAAAATTCGAGAATTGTCGTTGTTCCCTGTCTTAAAGTAGACAGTTCCTGTTCAATTAGATAAGCAGTAAGTAAAGTCCATCCTAGCAATTATGTCATCAAAACAAAACACTGTACTAAAAGATGACAATACACCGTCAGCAGCACCTCTAATTTTATTTCTAATTATTGTTTCAACTGCTTCCCCTACTAACAATCTAACCTGATCTGCGTTCAAATTTAGTTGTCCTAAAAAATATTCTAGTTCAAGCAAGGAAGAGTCGCACATCAAAAATTATAGTTCATGTTTTTTTTTACAAAAAAAAAAAAAAACAAGAAAAGAAAATTGAAATAATTGTTGGAAAAAAAATTATAATTTTTATTTAGCAGGTGTTTGAGAAAATTCACACACTGTGAGCAGAACACTTACAAAGATTTTGATGCATTTTAATTTCTTTATCCAATGACTTTACCGTAGTTTCCAGTTTTCTGTTGTTACAGGTTTTTCCGTTGGGCGCCAGTCAATAAATTTGTTTCTTTTAGTTTATTTTAGTTTATGTTAATTTACAATAATTAGGTTGTTGCATCAACAGCTTTCTTTTTGCGTGTAGTGCCTTTCTGAGTTCTCGTTGTTACTTGTTTGGCACACGTGGGTGCGGGCTTCAAGCCTATCAATCTCAAGCTGTTAACAGCTGCAATGTACCAGCTTTGTGGAAAGCCTCGAGTGATACTGTGGAGCTTGAAATCACCTGCGAGCTGCGCAAGCTTTAGAGTGTTAAAGCTTTTTATGGCGATAAGGGCGACTGGCGGCGAGACGAATGTAAAGTAACGGCGAGCTACCAGCAAACTATTGGCAAACCCTACCAATTGGCAGAAAAGCAGCAGCAGACTATCGGCAAACCCTACCTGGCAAACGGTGTCAACAACAGGATCATCAGATAAGCTATAATCTTAAATATATGACAGGATGTGACCGAAAGTTTAACTTTATATATATTTATTATTTTAGTTCAATTAAATGATTTTATAAATGTTCTCTTTTTAATACACAGCGTTTATTAATGATTAGGTGCACAATGAGTAAACTTAGAATTATTTACGAGAGCGCTTTGTTCAACAGTTTCCCTTCGACTGCCACGCATGCTCTCTCTCATGACTCTCGCTGAACTCATAATTATTCGCTATCTGAGAAATATGCCAGAGTGGTCAAAGAGACATAGAGTAACAGAGAGATAGCCTACTACAAATAGTTAATCTATTTTTATTATTATTATACACTTATATCGATATCCTAATATACGCATAAGACAGAAATGGTTCCTACCAAAAACGAAAAATTATTAGCGAAGTAACACGAGTGCTTAAACGGTTAAAGAAGTTAGAAGAGTTAGATGCTAATAAGTTAACTAGCAAAATTCTTAACGAAGTAAGTGAAACACAGAAGCAATGGATTACTTACCATAGCCAAAAGCTACAGTGCACTATGGTCCCAAATTCGTTTTTTTTTTCAATTAATTAGGAAAAAAAATATCTTGATTTATAAAAAAAAAAATGTTTTCCAATTGAGTACACCCCACAAACCAAAGAAATTAAAGTATCAAATAAATAGTGCAGCCCTGAAAGTTTTCTCAAGCCCTGAAAGTTTGCTTTTGATTCTCTGCGCACGTGGCTTGAAGAAAGTACAATTTAGTGATCTTCCGTTTTGCTTTGTATCATCAAAAATAATAGTCCAGTATATAAAAACTACAATGGAAAATGTAGCTCCAGGTTTGTTTTACTCGATTGTCTATGTATTTTCTTGTTTAGATGTTTTTTGTCCTTTATTTTATGTGTTTTATGCTGTGTTGTTGTTAGCGTCCGTAACCTAAAATAATTTTTGCTTCGTGAAGTAAAAGTTAGTGGATTGTCGTGGATTGTTGTAAGCATTAATCAAATCATGTTTGTCAATGTCTTGTCTATATAACACTGCAGTGTGGGGTAACTTATGTTGACCAGGAGATATTTTTGTGTAGAGCTCGACAGTTCCAGGAATATTTGGATAGGGTATCGAAAGATTTACGTACTATAGATAATTCAACAGGCTATGAGTCATGCATAATATATATTAATAAGTTCAATTATTTATGGAAGAATGTACAGGCGTATACCAGGGTTTAACAAAAGATGCAAAATTAAAAAATGCTTTGGATGATTTGGAATTCGATGTCGAGAGTTCAGTATCAGTGTACCTCTATTTCACAAATGGAAAATATGAGGAATGTTTAGATATGGCAGCCAGATTGCTAGCCAAAGAAGAGTCAAGCAGGCAGGGCACTGTTAAATCGGATAGCAGTGATATATATCGATATCCTAATATACGCATAAGACCAAAATGTTCCCTACCAAAACTGAAAATTTGTTAGGGAAGCAACACGAATTGCACAAAAGGTTAAAGAAGAAAGAAGAGTTAGATGCTAGTAAGTTAACTAGCAAGATTCTTAATGGAGTAACTGAGATACAGAAGCAATGGATTAGTTACCATAGCCAAATGGTACAGAGTGGGATAACCGAACACTACTATTACTACTATGGAAAGTATGAGGAAGGTTTAGATATGGCAACAAGATTACTAGCCAAAGGAGAGTCATGCAGGCAGGGCACTGGTGATTCGGAAAACAGTGAAGCAGATGTAACGATATTTGAAAAGTTAGATGTTAACAAAGGATAGTCGAGCGGGAATGCGACCTCCAGTTATGAAAACGCTAATGTTAACCAGGTGCGCCCCGGGCGGCACGTTTAAGGGGCGGCAAAATTTCAGAGAAAATAATACAAATATTTTGTTAATATTTAAACCTTTTTATTTTTATTGCAACTAAAAATTCATAGATTCATAGAATTTTGCACAGAATTTTTGAATTTTGCAATTCAACACTGCAGTGTTGCAGTGCAGTGTTAACAGTGCACTGTTAAGATTGACACATACATACATAAATTGGCAATTTTTTGTGATCTCTTTTTGGCAGCCCTGCTAACAGCGTAGGCATAAAGAGAGCCAAAAAATCACAGATGTACATACGTATGTATGTGTAAAACTCAAGAGAATCTGTCAATAATGTACGACGACCATAGGAGCAAAAGAGAAGCTGATATTATTTTTACTCTCGCAGATATGAATTCGGCAACTGCTCGGCTCTAATCTGTGTAAGTTTGCGATTTTGTAAACTATGCAAAAAATATGTGTCAAAAACTCGGAATTTCTTTAGAGCCTCAGAGGCGGCTAATAAGAAAGCATACTTTTGATACCGGAACTGGAGATGCTTGCTTGTTTTTTGAAAGTGAATTAAGGCGAAGGCTGTTTTTTTTCATTGGATAGAGTTATTGTTGAAATTGGTCAGCGTTTTCAACAGCTACATAGTTTGAAGGATAAATTTTCCTGTCTTACGCCGGCTTTGTTATTAGATCTAGACAACAATACATATAATATCGACTACGGATTTCTCGAAATTGACGAGCAGGATTTCCAAGCGGAACGACTTCGACTGCGGTCTTTTGTTATTGCTACAGGCAACAAAGAATATCTTTCTGAGGCAGACTCACTTGAATTGTTTAAATTTATTGTGAAATCCAAGATGGATGATTCTCTGCCGAACATTATAATACTACTGCGAATTTTTTACTATTGTCATAAGCAATGCAAGCTGGGAAAGAAGTTTTTCAAAATTAAAACTAATAAAAAATTATTTAAGATCAACAATGAGCACTTTACGACTCAATAATTTGGCCATCTTGTCTATTAAACAAGAGGTGTGTGATGCTCTTGACATTAATGCTGCCATTAAAGACTTTGCCTTAAAAAAAACTAGACGCATAAATTTATAAATAGAAACATGATGAGTTATAAATTATAACAGTTACTCCATTGTCTTTCAATAAAAACATTTATATTACATACATGTTGTTGATTTGCATTTTATATTCAAAAATAAATTCTGTTCCTCTCAAAAAATTGTTTAGAATCTATATATGTAAACATATGTAATAAAATACACCTTAAAATTGGAGTACCTAGATAAGAGGGCGGCATAAATGTGCTCCGCATCGGGCGCCCGAAACCCACGCTACGCCACTGTATCCAAAGATTTACGTACTATAGATAATTCAACAGGCTATGAGACATGCATAACATTTATTAATAAGTTCAATTATTTATGGAGGAATGTACAGGCGTACCAGGGTTTGACAAAAGAAGCAAAATTAAAAATTGTAATGGATGATTTGGAATTCGATGTCCAGAATTTAGTATCAGTGTTAGAAATGAAAATAATCAATAAGGAAAATTGTAAAATTGAGAATGTAACCGTAAGAGGCGAACTACTGGTGTTGCCAAACATTCAGGTACCACCATTTTCTTATGAGCTTCGAGAATGGGACCAATTTGTGGAATCATTTGCGGAACTGATTGAAAAAAGAGAGGATTTAAGTCTTGCTTATAAGTTCAATTATTTAAAATCCGCTTTAAAGGGGGAAGCGAGAAGCATGGTAGTGCTGCTTGGGAACTGTTAAAAAAGCGGTATGAAAATAATCGGAGGGTATTTTCCGAACAATTAAGTCGAGTCGTTGATTTACCGATGATCAACAATGAATCCGAAAAACAATGTAAAGGGTGTGATTGATATAGTTAATAATTCAGTGCACTCAATTAAAATTAAAACAAATTTGTCCGATGAAGCTGACATAATATTTGACAGAGAGGCTCTACAATTGAATGAGGGTCAGATTAGAAAAACAAGGCAGATCCAACTGCTATCTGATGTCATTGATTATTTGGAGCAAAGATATTGCTCGCCAAAATACCATGAGCAAACAAGATAAAAACCCAATACAAACTATTTTAAATTATGCGGAAACCGAAGATAAATGTCCGGGTTGCAAAGTAGCTATAAGTTTAAAGGCTTGACACCTACGGAAAGGTATGTAACAGCCAAAAAAGTACAATAAAGTATGCACTAAGGAAGTGGATTATTGTTCAGTAAGGGAAACCATACCTTACTCCATTTTGAAGAAAAACAGGAAAAATTTAATACTTGCGTAATGTGACAACCAACACTGTTCGCCACAGCTTTAAAACAAGTAAAAAATGTAAATGGAGGATATAAGACTTTAAGTGCCCTTTTTGATTGTAATTCACAGATCACCATTTTGTCTGAAGAGGCGGCTCAAATATGAAAATAACCTAAAATTAAACAATATACAGAAATAAGTGGTGTGTCCTCAATAAAATCCATAAAATCAAAATATAAGATGAATTTAAGGGGGTTGAACTTCTTTCTTGATTGGTGCAGCTAAAGGAATTTTTCCTATCTTCTCTTCCTTCAAAAATGGGACGCGCAGAGAGGTTTTCTTCACTTGTAATTTTATTCACTGTTTTTATTGAACTAACTCTAGCCTATCTACCGATAAGGGTCGGTCGGGGTCCAGCCAAGAAGTGTGCGCATCGCTATTGGCCGCCCTACAACTCCGCATATACTCTCCTCCAGCATGACCTCCGTTATCAAGTCCAAGCCTAGGACCAAGGACACTGGTCCACCGGAGAGCTTGGAGTTCGGCAGCACAGGCCATCGACCATCTTCAGGATCGCCTCCAGTCACCATCCTTTGCTGATCGGGGACCGGATCACTGCTGCCACCGCTTTCTCCTCTCCAATATTGACGGCTGTCAATTTAAATGCCATGGACAGCGACGCACAGTTGGGCCTCTGCTCGGATAGCATTGCAAAAATACGTTTTTTCATGATCGCGTTTGGCAAAAATGATATATGCAATCGATAGGAAATACTTCAGAGATTATGAATCCGAAAAATTTTTGAAATCGGTTGAGATTCATGGGTGCTAGAAGCGCCCAAAGTTGAGACATTTTTAGTGAAAAGGAAAAAATGATAATTTTTAAAAAAAGTCGCAACTTTAAAACTGAATATTGGGCGATTTCAACAATCGATCTTGGATTTTTTTGAAGTATGTTCTTTGTTAATAGCATGTTTCATAAATTTTAATAATTACTTAAATAGTTATTGAACTAGAAGCGTTTAAAAAGTACTCTAAATATTGGCGTTTTTTAACTTTGGTGGAATACAACTAAAAAGGATCAACGAGTATCACTACCGGACTACATACACTAGGTAGGTGAAATATTTACCTATCAGATGTATATAGTCCCAATATGCGGAGAGGTGCGACAGCGATGCGTAAGCCATAAAACTAAGGCAACCTCGCCTAAAAAATGCGCTGCAGCCTGCAGGTATAAGGAAGAAGAAGAGCGCATGCGTATTGGCCTGTAGCTTCTTTGTATTTAAATGATAACATTGCGTAATGTTGTTTTGCAAATACTACCTGTTTACATATATGCCTTTCTACAATGATAAATTGCTAATTACCTGCTTTGGAAAAAATGACAAGACAGGTAAATGTTATTTAAGTTGATGAAAAGTTTGTCCTATTTGTGGGTTGGTAGTTTTTATTTCCGTTTACCTAATTGGATGTAAATATTAAGTTGTTTACCTAATTAATACAACAAGGGTAATACCGACCGTCATCGACCTTCGACGATCAAATATGCAAAGGAGACCTCGGAATTAATCAAATCAACTGTTGGCGACATAAAAAATCAAATAAGCCAACTGAAACCTGCTGTTTTCCAAACCAAGAGTGGAAAAACATTTACGGTTAACTTTGACTTTTTCCTGACAATGATTGATGGAAAAGTGTTAAAAGAAATTACAAACACTTCCTCAACGTTAAGGTGTCCAATTTGCAAAAAAACTCAAAAAGAATTTCAGAACTTAGACGATTCAACGAGTGAGGAGAACTGCTACGAATATGGAATTTCTCCGTTGCATTGCAGAATAAAGTGTATGGATTTTATTCTGAAGCTAGCTTACACACTTCCTCGGCCAGGAGAAACAAAAACGGATAAAACATCTCGTGAGGATATTCAGAGCAGGAAGGAGATTATACAAGCAGAATTCTCTCGGAAGCTGGAACTGAAAGTTGACTGCCCAAAGTACGGATACGGAAACACGAATGATGGAAATACTTCAAGGAGATTTTTTCAAAATGATGAAGTGACATCTTTGATAACAGGTGTTAGTCAAGAGATCATTAAAAGGTTGGCTGTTATCTTGAATGTTATAAATTGCAAGGAAATGGTAAATGGTGAAAAATTTGCCGAATATACTTCAAAGACTGCTCAACTTTTGACTGAATTGTATCCGCAAAAAAAACTTACCCCAACGGTACATAGGATTTTGGCTCACGGAAAGGATTTAATAGAATATCAGTGTTTACCAATTGGAGAGCTATCCGAAGAAGCACAGGAATCTAAAAACAAGGTCTACAAAAGGTTCAGATACACTAATACATTTGAAACTTCTCGTCTTAGACAAAATGAAGACCTTTTTAACATGCTAGCAGCCTCTTCGGACCCACTTATTGCATCACTGAGACACGTGCGATAACGAAAGGATTTGGAAAATAGCAACTATAGTCCCGAAATGTTGAGTTTATTAGATATTGATGAAAATATTGAAGATTATTTTGAAGAAAATCAGCCATTAATAGCAAATTTTCAAAAATAACCTAAAAAAAAATTTAAAAAATTTTTTTTTTTTCTTTTTGTAATTGTGTTAAAAAATTAAATTAAAACATTAAAAAATGTCACATAGTCGTCTAAAACAATGAAAAATTCCATTTGTGATTGAAAAAAACCGGGTTTCGATCCATTTTTAAAGGAAAAACATGCTTGGAAATATTTTCTGACTTTGACCTGAATATTACAGCACCACGAACACCCAGCACTTTTGACAAACATTCATTTTGAAGCTTAAGGTATTCATATGCTTTTTAAATTTTTGAAATCGCTTTATTGGTTTAGACGCTATGATTTTTGCAATGCTAAATGCCAGAAGGCCCCACTGTGCGACGTCGCTATCGACGATACTGCCGAACAAAGATCCACGAGGGCCATCACATCGAAAGTTTTCCCACCCGTCTCGAGGCGTACCATCGCCGTTGGCATCAAGAGGGGGTTGCGGTGCTGCAGCAGTGTGGCCAGTATCAACTTAGGATCGGAAGCTGGCGTTGGTGCGATCCTTCGTCTGGAGTACTCAGAGGTGACTCGACGTACGACGGAGCGTGGAGTGCGTCGACGTGGCTTCTCGTGGAAAAGGAGTAATGTGTGGTGGTCCTCCTTGCATATGCGGGACCTATCACCGCTCAAACAGCTTCCTTGTGAGTGTTGGTGAGGCAGGCAATTGGCTCAGTATTCATTGGCAAGCACTGCCCTCATCCTCTTTTCCACGTTCAGCCGCAGGAAGCGACGGCATCGCTTGTACTGAACGTGGTCTCGGAGCCATAGAAACAGGATGTAAAGTGACGGAAATGAATATCAGGAAGCTGCCGGAACAAACAACGAAGAAAGCGGATTAATGGAGGACTTTACAATACACATATTAATACTGGCAGTTCGGTCCTTCTTATTTGGGAAGAAGGACCAGCTGCTGGACGCTATTGTAACTTTACGTAATGAGTTTGAATTCTTTCTTCTGGAGGAGGAAAGATCAGCTTCGCGACTGGTCGCTTCGCAACACCGCTAGCGGCGAGCAGATCGACGACACGGACGTTGCCGTCACTGCCAGGGTACGTTTAGTAGATTTGCCCGGGACGTCATTCATTAAATGAAAGATTGTCGTCCTGGAGTACCACCAGGTCGCCCACTTCAAGATTTTTACAAGGGAATCGCGACTTATTTCGCTTATATAGATCCTTCAGATATTCCTCTTTCCACCGGGTGCAGAAATGCTGACTCACGGCCTTCAGACGCTGCCACCGGTTAATGAAAGAGAGAACCTGGTCCTTGATTTCAGGTTCCATGACGGATAGCAATGGACCGCCTACTAATAAATGGCCCGGGGTGAATGAGAATTTCTCGAAGGTGTACTTTTGGTTGGAACAGAGTTTTAAAACTCTTAACACCAGGCCCCCACAACCCTCCCATGGGTGGTGCCCCGGGAGTGCTATAGTAGTGGGATAGAATTTTCTGCTGGGTAGACCCCTTAGGAAATCTTTTTCAAGCACTCTGGATGCACCTACGAAGTTTTTACCGTTTTACACTTGCTGGGGTGGTGAAACTTTTAATATCGAAAGTCCCTGCGAACTCTATCCCGGTGGTCGTAAATGGCCGTGCGAAATTAGTTCGCTGGGACGGAAGGATGCCCATGCTGTGATTGCAGCCTTCTTTTGTAGAATCAATTCTTAGAATCCAGTTTCTCTGTCGGATGAGACGGACTACCAGTTTACTGCCCCCATGGAGAAAGATCTGATGCGTGAAAGGCACCAACAGGGCCGAAGCGTCGATGAACGGATTCAAATTGAGAATGGTACTAGACGTGGGCAGAGATTTTTTCTGATGTGGACACTGATGTTCAGTCGGTAAGTATTCACGCTGTGTGACTTGGATCAACGCCTGGAGTACTTGATTGATCTCATTAGAGGTCACTTCCCCGGAATATTCGTTTGGAAGTTTTCGACACCTTCTGCCAAAACGGACCACATATGCTACCACTCGTAAGGCACGTGCCAGATTGGAATAACGAGACAGTATCTCGTTGGCTGGTTTGGCGATTGCGACATGGACTTTCACTACCCGCCGCTCCAAGGTAGTGGGATCGCTCGTCGCCAAAACTCTTTTGGTTCCCGTAGCCATGGTGGGCCGTGCCACCACAAATACTTGTGAACAAGTTCCTGTGCACTCAGGCCGCGGCTTGGGAGATTTGCTGGATTGTCCTTTGAACGGACGTGATTCCATGGGGCGCTATTGGTTGCCGCAACAATTTTAGCGACAAAAGTTATCCATGTGCAGGGTGGCTTACGACAGAATGACTGTGGAATCTGACCAATTAAATGCCTCAGCATTATCAAACTGGAAGTTGTGGAAGAACTGCAGCTGCCACTTCAGCTAGGAGCGTGTCTTCCCATAATTTAAGGAGGGGCAATAAAACTGTTTTAACGGGGGCTACCATAGATTTAGCTGCAAGAAGGCAGCACGATATGCCTTGGTTATTGCTAACACGCACGTCACTCTCGGCACGATTAGCCGCGGAATTCGAATCTGGTCAAGTGAGGAGTAGCTCTTTGTAAATTCCTTCCACCTGTGATGGAGTTCACTGAGCAATTGATCATCCCACCCTAGCTCTTGTAGCCAAAGCTCTTGCATAAACACTTTGGCATGAATTACAAAGCCAGCCAGCGGGATCAAATAACTTGGTGATCTGCCCAAGGACTTCTCGCTTAGTATAAGCTGACTTAATATCTTGGGGTGAGATGACAAAATAAAACTCATCCCTGGACGCTTTCCATCGGATTCCAAGTTTTTGCTGCGCTAGCCTCTTCGATATCGAAGAAATCAGCATTCAGCAAAAGACATCTTGGGATACAACTGAGCACGCTCTTCACATTAGACGTCCACTTCAACAAAGGAAAGCCAGCTGAACCAAGAGCGTCTTGAAGTTCATTGGCCATTGCGATTGCCGTTGCTTCCCCATGTGAGCCCCTGCCAGGACATCATCGACAAACATATAGTACTTGATAATATCGCTAGCCAAAGGAAATTTGGATTGGACATCCTTCGAGAGTTCTTGAAGTACTCGGATGGCTAAGAACGGATTACAGTTAATGCCAAACGTGACGGTGCTAAGCTCGTAATCACCAAGTTGACCCTCTTTGTTTTGGAACAGGATTCTCTGAAATGCCGTATGAATTGGATCGACCATAATGAGAATCTGAGTAGTGAGATCAGACTGAAGTACCGGACCATGGTAAAGTATGTCATTGAGATTACCCGTGCCTTTGTTGTGGTACCGTCGGTCTTAAAAACATCTCTTCTTGCGGTCTTTTGGAAATTGACCTCGCTAACTGAAGAATCTATCCTCGCCTTTAATCTGAAGGAGGGGTAGGCTAGCGGAATATTGGTCATTTCTTCCGGTGTGACATGGGCTATGTACATGACGGCAAATCATGAGCAACAGGCAACTAATGCCTGTTACCTCGGCCCTGACATTTTGGAATGGTCTAATAACGCCCCTGAAGGATAAGTAGTGCCCTTGTGCAAAAGCTCCACGAGGTAAAGTATGTCCGGACAATATTGTGAGAACTGGACTGCACTGGGACCGGCGCTGCTTCCTTGTGCAAGAGCGTATTGTGACGCCCCTTGCATGTGAAGCAATTGTGTTGACTCGGGCAATCTTTTACTTGATGCCCTCTTGAGAAACAGTTCAGACAAAGGGACTTTTCTTTATTCATGCCACCCTGGCACCGACAACTGAAGGAAGCGGGGACATCGACGCACCGGGTGATTCTCCTTTATACAGAGATCGCAGGACTTTGGTCTGGTGGTTACCTTGGCGTCAAATGTATTAGCCTTTCGGGTGACTGGAAGTGGATTTCGCGGAGGTTTCGATAAGGAAAACGAAATAGCCATTGCAGTTGTAGTTTCAACCGCTTCGAGCGTACGAGATCGCTCGGTGAGGAAATCGTCCATCGTTTGCCACTCTGGAATGGAATATCTCAAAGAGATTGTTCTCACAGTGAAAAGGTGATTCGGCAATTTGATGGAACAGAAAAATACGAACACGCCCACCCAAGTGGTAACTGGCAGGCCACAGTGCTCAAAAGCACGAATGGATGCCTGCAGAGCATTCTGATGATCTTGTAATGACTTTCCAGGTTCATGGGAAATTTAAGGCAGGTCAAGAAGCGCTCGGAATTGGCTGTTTACGATAAGTCGCCTATTTTCGAAACGATGTTTGTGTGCGTTCCATGCCGTTTCAAAACCATCATTTGTAAGCGGGAATTTTGCCAATAAGGTTGGCTTCACCCCTAGTTTTTCCTAGGAAATGGTACAGCTTTTCAACGGGGGAAATTTGCGAATCGCTTATGTAAATGGCTGTATATAAATCACGGAACGTAGGCCATTTTAGGTAAACTCCCGTAAAGACTTCTGTCAATGGGTGGCAGTCGACAGCCTCGTTCTACAGGTGCAGAGGTAGTCTCATGACGGTTCGGAGGAGCAGACGCTTCATGGATTAGCTCGCTTAATCGAGCCGTGCATCGCTCGTAAACTTGATAGCATTTCTCAGCTTGGATGGCTAAATTTTCAGAGCTACCGTCTTTACCATCTGGGAGTGCCTCGCGTTTCTCATATTCCTGCTCGACCCTCTTCCACAACGCTTGCACTCGATCACGACGGACTTGGAGCGTAAATACGCTGACCTCGGAAAATAAAGTGACTTTGGTGTCGACTTCAAACTGAATCAGTTTATCGCCGATCGCGATAAACTTTTGCAAAGCCATGGTGGAAGCAACTAAAGTCCTTTTGGATTCGGACCGAGTGACTCTTGGGGCGGTTACCAAAATCTGTGGACGTGGTACCAGTAGCTTGACTTTTTTGGCTTGATCGATAATTTCTAGAAATGGTCTGAAACGCTTGTAAAGGAGGAGTAGTAGGGCTGGTACTCCTCTGACGCGGACTTGGAGCAAAAATCTAAGTTTTTCGCGTGGCAGCAGTGATCTTATCGTCTTTTGGGGGGCTCGTGCTCATAACACCACAGAATGGCGGTTATGATGGTAGTCGATTGGTTTGGCACGACATGAAAATTGGAAAAGCCCACAAAGCCCACAAAGCCCAAAATGGAACGTTTGGAATAACTCGGAGAGTTTCCCAAAACCCCAATGAATGACTTGGCACGCCTTGAAATTGAAGAAAATCCACTAGCACGACTTGAAACATTTGGGATAACTTAAAACGTTGCCAAAAAACCCAAGGAACGGCTTGGAACGCCTTAAAATTGAATTAAATCCACGAAGACAACTCGGAACGTTTGGGATAATTTGGAATGTTGCTAAAAACCCAAGGAACGGTTTGGAACGCCTTGAAATTGATAAAATCCACAAACACGACATAGAACGTTTGGGCTAACTTGGAACGTTGCCAAAAACCAATGAGATTCACAATCACGACTTGGAACTTATGGTATATCTTGAAACGGTACCGAAAGGCCCAATGAATGTCCTGGAATATTTTGAAACTGAACCAAAAATCAAAGACAAGAAGTGTAAAACTTTGAAATTCTAATAAACAAAAAAACTAAAACTAATGAAGTGAGTCGTCTCGCCGACTTAGGTATACCATAACCCGGGAAAGCAAATATTTCAAGCATTCGAGCGCTAGCGCCCCCACCAGCCAACGGCCAACTCCGGCCTTATTAAAAACCATTTATATACATAAATTGGCTATTTTTAGTCCGATTTTGATCAAATTTGGTATTTTGCTGGATATGATTGCAGAAGGTTAAAAATTAAGGAAAATAATCGAGTTTTTTTCAAATTACGGGGCCGAAAGACATGGCTGTAGAGCTTGATATCTTTACACATAAAAAATGTGTGCATTTACTAAGCAAATATACATACCAAATATGGTGTCTCTAGTTAAAATAGTTTTTGAGATAAACGCTTTTTTAAATTGCGGGGGCAGAAAGGGGCGTGGCGAAAATTTGAAATATACTTGATCACTTTACATCCTTTGAGCCAACATACCAAAATTGGTGGCTCTATTTTTTATAGTCTCCGAGATCTACGCGTTCATACGGACGGACGTACGGACAGACGGACATGACTAGATCGACTCGGCTGTTGATACTGATCAAGAATATATATACTTTATGGGGTCGAAAAAACTTCCTTCTGCCTGTAACATTCATTTTGGCGACTTTAAAATACCATTTCACCCAAATCCAAAGATACGACATGGAATATTGGAACACCTTAGAATTCGAATAAAAAAAAGTCCAGAGAAACGACTTTTAACGATTCGAACAAGAACGGCAATTTCAAGAAGTTTGTGGTCTGCAAAGCGAAACAATGGGACAAGAATTCAACACAAAATCATAAATTAATTTTTCCGAAAGATAGATCTATAATGTTGGAATATGGGATAAAATAACGTGGAACACAATTTTTCAACAGTTGAATATTTTTCGACTTTTTCTCAACGTGACCCTTCAGCATATACACTCCACAAAGTGCTTTCCAACCCAGAGTATACAGCACAGCTTCTTCTGTTCGTTTGCTTTGTGACGGTCTTTTGGCACATGAGCTTGCAGTCAGCGGTTAAGCGGGACTTATGTATGCACGTACATATGCTGCAAGGGATAGCGGGATTTTTCGCGGTTATGGAAAAAATAGTTATATAGATTTGTACAAAGTTGATTATGGAATATATGTATATAAGTCAATAAATTCGTTTCGTTTAGTTTATTTCAGTTTTAGGTTAATAATTAGGATTTGGCATCAACAGCATTTTTTTTTGCGTGTGGTGCCTTTCTAAATTCTCTTTGATACTAGTTTGGAACACGTGGGTGTGGGCTTCAAGTCTATCAAGCTCAAGCTGCTATCAGCTGCAATATACCAGCTTTGTGGGACCAAAGCCTCGAGTGATAACTGTAGAGCTTGATATCACCTGCGAGCTGCGCAAGCTTTGGAGTCTTAAAGGAGTGACTCCTGGGGCGGGAACCAAAATCTGT
Source organism: Drosophila paulistorum (assembly GCA_018152135.1). NCBI lineage: Eukaryota > Metazoa > Arthropoda > Insecta > Diptera > Drosophilidae > Drosophila > Drosophila paulistorum. The sequence continues at coordinate 7,445,271 of JAECXG010000822.1, read as the reverse complement.
GGAGGTGGTACCAGTGGCTTGACCTTTTTTTGTCTTGCTCGACGTGGCTCTGACGTGGATTGCTGAGAAGTCGTGCTAAATGGTGCGGACGTGAGAGTTAATGGACTAGAAAGATTCTGAAATGCTTGTAAAGGAGGAGTAGTAGCGCTGATACTCCTCTGACGCGGACTTGGAGCAACAATTGAAGATTGGCGCGTGGCCGCATTCACACACTCTCCTTGCATATATATATGTAGGAGATCACTTTGAGTTTTGCAGATTTATTTAAATACATACATATGTGTTAACTTTTGGAAATTGTGACGAAAAATATATTGGAGTATGCGAAGAAATATGGCGCCTTATGCACTGGACGTATGTATAAATACAAAAATTTGGGACCAAATTTTCTCTTTTTTTAGGAGGAAAACGAATTAATTCAGGAATTATGCGCGAAAGTAATTTTTGTTTCATTAGGAAAATCAAGGGAAACCATTATATGTATGTGAGTATGGGTACGGATGCTGGAGGCATGTACTCATATACATATACATAATTTGGAAAAAATTACTTAGCTTGAAATTTTGAAATTCCACCGATGCAAAGGGTTCGAGAGGATCTTGGTATCCCAAATGAATGTAGGGGGGTTGAACTTCATTCTTGATTGGAGCAGCTAAAAGAATTTTTCCTATCTTCTCTTTCTTCAAAAATGGGAGGTTTTCTTCAGAGAGGTTTTCTTCACTTGTTATTTTATTCACTGTTTTAATTGAACTAACTCTATCTTATCTAAGAGCGAGGATAAAGCCCCGCTTGGAGCGAAGTGTGGGGAGTTCTTATTGTGGGGAGAGCGGTGGGCATCATCGAGAGAGCGGTGCGAGGTGAAAGCTCCCGCCTATAAAAATAGAAGAAAACGCGAAATCCTTGAAAAAGACATCTTAAGGTTGAAGCAATTGTGTTGCCAAAGTTAATGAAAGCTCTTCCATTAAAAATAGCAAACGTGGATGTCAAAATTGCAAACTTACGTGCTAGCTGATTCTACCTTTAATAATCCTGGTCAAGTTGATATAATAATGGGAGTAAACGTATATACCCAAATCTTAAAAGGGGGAATTACAAGGGATGATGGCCTACTAGGCCGAAATACTCAATTTGGTTGGATCGTCTCGGGATGCAGCACATCAAATCGGAATAAATCTGTAGTGGCAACAACAATAAATGCCACAGGCGTTGAACTGCGTTGGTAAAGCGAGAGGTAAATTTCAAAATAAATACAACACAACTCCAAACAAATATAAAAACAAAACTCAAGAAATAAATTTATGGCCCCCGGCAGGACATCACATTGGAGCTAAAAGGTTCGTGAAGACAGTTAGTCAGACATCTACTAAGGTGAATAGGAAAAAAGTTCGTGGTCCAACGTGAGTGAACACAAAAACATATAGTATCTACTCTCTTCACGAACCTTTTCGTGTTCTTTGCCAATCTTTTAACAACCTTTCTCACCTTATCTTTCCTCATTTTTCTGTCCCTTTTATTCGCGCTATACTACTTAATCATCTACAGCGAAACCTCTGAATATATTCTGTACTTGGATTGGCTGCAACTCATCCCTAAACACATTGGCTGTGAATCGGGGCATAGCTGGCACCTTCTGCAAATAAAACACCTCCACCTCCACCTTGGGGATTAATCATCAATTAATCGTTATCTGTTCTTTAGCTTAAGCTTTTTCGTCGACTGCTGTGGTGGTTGACGTAAATAAATAATTAAATAAATGTTATTTTTTAGATAATCATTGTCTAATTGAACCAATGCCTTCTGAATATTCTCATTTTGTTCTGGCTCTGGTATATATACTTTTTTTACTAATTAAAATAAATAACTTCGCCGTTGACTAGTTTATGGAGAAAGAGAATGCCAAATACGAGCCTACGGTTCTAAAGTGAAGGAAGATTTATAAGAAGTCTGTCAGAATAAGAAGGTGGGCGAAGACTCGTGTAACGCGAACTTAAGGATTGGCTACTGACCGATTCAATACTATGCTGGTGAACATCATATTGAGGGGTTCACACTGGCGAGCAATATTCTAGAGTAGAGCGAACTAACAAAGTGTATAAAACGCATGACAACATGAAAGCATTGGGACGATGGAAAAGTCCAGCTGTATAGCGGTATTACACCAAGCAATTGTTGAGGCCACAGGACGTACAGTGGCGAGCACATGTGGATACATGTTATGAGACTGTGACTTTGAGTGGCTGTAAAACCCACAAAAATGCATTAATCGATTCAAAATTTTTACAAAAAACCCATTAATAATTAATGATTTTTTTTAATACTTAGTCCAAAGGCTTTAATCACTCTATCAACGGTCTGGGCATCTTCTCCATCAATTTTTCTATCAATCCGTGCAATAGAGTGCCCCATTCCGCTTGGACTCGACTCCAAAGCTCGTCCATTGTCCTTGCCGGAGTATCGTAGTGCGACAGTTGCTTCTTTAGCAGAACCCATAAATTTTTGTTTGGATTTAGATCTGGGCTTGGAGCCGACCACTTCATCATCAGAAAAATTTGATTTTCGAGCCATTTCCTTACAATTTTGGCCGTGTGATTCTGATCACCGTCCTGTTGGAAAATGACTTCGCTCTCTGGATACGCACTCTCATGTATAAAATCAGGAAGTGTGAACTCCAAAATATTAAAATAATCTTCCTTTTTCATAATGCCATTTATTCGAACCAATGGGCCGTCGTTCCCCAGGTGAAGCACCCGCAATCCATCAGGCCGCCTTCTCCATGTTTCATAGTTGCTTTTACTTGGTGTTTTTGAAGCTTTTCATGAGGGCAATGCCTGTAATACTGCTTTGCATCCGATTGAAATCTATTGACTTTGGTCTCCTCTGACCAAATAACCCTCTTCCAATCATCCACAGTCCAATTCCTGTGTTCCTTAGAGAGATTAGGCTGTGCTGCAACATTCTTCGCTAAAAGCACAGGTTTCTTCTGCTTAATAGCAGCTGTTAGACCAATCCTCCGAAGTGTCCGGCGTGCTGTTCACTCACTAACTCCTTTATTCCAGGAAGCTGCACCTTGCTTTGGTGTTGTCTTTGGTTGGTTGATCATTATCCGTTCCATATCTATTGGAGCATCTCTATAGGCGATCCGAAACACACGGCCAAAATGGTAAGGAAATGGCTCGAAAATCAAATTTTTCTGATGAGGCAGTGGTCGGCTCCAAGCCCAGATCTAAATCCGATCGAAAACTTATGGGCTCTGCTAAAGAAGCAACTGTCGCACTACGATACTCCGGCAAGGACAGTGGACGAGCTTTGGAGTCGAGTCCAAGCGGAATGGAGCACCCTGTTGCGCGGATGGATAGAAAAATTGATGGAGAGTATGCCCAGACCAGTGATAACGTGATTAAAGCCAAATGCCTTTGGACTAAGTATTGAACAAAATCATTTATCTATAAGATTTGTTAAACGAGCAAAAGTGGATACTTGCTCATTTTAAAGTTTTTTCTGGATTATTCGAGCTAAGTAGAAAATATAGAAGGGCAGCAACTATCAATTAAAGTTATCAAGTTTGTGAAAAGAGTGGTTAGACAGACATCTACTAAGGTGAATAAGAAAAAAGTTTCTGGGCCGACGTGAGGGAACACAAAAATATGGCATATCTAGTAAATTAGTTGAAATGACTTCGCCGTTGAATAGTTTATAAAGAAAGAGAATGTCAAAAAAAACGAGCTTACGGTTGTAAAGTGAAGGGAGATTAATAAGAAGAAGTCTGTCAGAATAAGAAGGTATGCAAAGACTCGGGTCCCACTTAATTATGAAGCCAAGAAGACTGCATGCTCTATTGACAATTAAAAACATATGAACATTAAATGAAAGTTTTGGGTCAATGATGAATGATGGTACACAATCTAACAGAACAGACTTAATAGAGTAATGAGCTAGGAACGGCGACAAACGACTGAAAGTCATAAAAGAGCACTTAGAGGCATTAAGGTGTAATTTATTAACGTGACACCAATCACAGAACGCATCGAGATCTGATTGCAAGTACTGATGGAATGAATGAGCCAAGGCCAAAGGCAAATTATTTATAAACAAGGTAAATAACAGTGTGCCTAAATGACTGCCTTGGGGGACACCTGACGTAACTCGAACAGTTTTAGATATCGAGGAACGAAAAGACACCTTTTGGGTTCTGCCAATAAGATACGACTTTAACCAAGCCAATAGTTTCGGGGAAAAACACATGATGTTAAGTTTCATGAGAAGCATAGAATGATCAATCGTATCGAAAGCCTTACTAAAGTCAGTATAAATAACATCAGTTTGACACTTTTTACGGAAGCCATGGTGTACAAGGGTAGTCAATTCTAAAAGGTTGGTAAGCGACGAACGACCTTTCATGAAGCCATGCTGACAAGGAGAAATAGTGGATCTGGATAGGTGTTGAAGGGAAGACTTAATAATTTTCTCACACAGCTTAGGCATTGCCGAAAGTTTGGCAATGCCACGGTAGTTAGAAATATCCGATTTGCTACCCTTTTTAAAAAGCGGAATAATAAAACACTCCTTCCAAATATCAGGAAAGCTACAAGTCTCACTCGATATAAAGAATAACCGAGATAAAGGCTTAGATAGGGAAATCGTACACATTTTAAGGATGCAACTAGGTATATTATCAGGCCCGGGTACGAAGGAAGACGTCATAGATGACAAGCTAGAGATAATACATTCTTCAGTAATACTAGGAAAAAACATACAATTTAAATGTGGCATTGAGAAGGGATAGGGTGTGAGATCCGAAGCAGTAGTAGAATAAGTCGCCTGAAAGAATTTAGCAAACAGATCTGCAATATCTGAATCATTATTAGCAGTCTGGTCATTAAGTCTGAAGGTGGAAGGTAGTAAATTAGAGCGTCTTTTGGAATTAACGAAGTTGTAAAACCTTTTGGGGTTCTTATAAAATTCAACCTTACAGCGAACGATATAATTATAGTAGCATTGAGTATTTAAAAGACAAAACTGAGATTTGGCTACACAATAATTTGCATAGTCAAGTCGCGAACCAGTTTTTTTTTAATCTTTTAAAATATCTCGATTTAATGTTGCGGAGATTAGAGAGCCTACGTGTAAGCCAGACTGGCGCACTGGAGACGGTAGAGACATTCACATAAGGAACGCATTTATCAATTAGAGAATTAAGAGCAGAGTAGAAAAAATTCACTGCACAATCTATATCACAGCACTCAAATAGAAATGACCAATCAAAAGAGAAAATAAGGCTGTTAAGAAGAATCAAATTTGTTTTACGAAAACATCTACGACGAGAATTCGAGATGTTATTAAATGAATTTGTAACGGAATTGTAAGAAATAGTAACTTCAATGGTAGGGTGATAAGGATCTTCAGGCTTCACTAGGGGCTGTGTTTGTGATACAGCACTAACAGTGGGATCCGAGACAAAAACGAGATGGAGGATTCTTTTAGAAGAGTTAAAAAAGAATTCAACTGATTTAGCAAACATTCAAGTAGGCTATCAAGAAAAACATGTTGAGATGAAGGAATTAAGAAAGATAGATTATCATCAACAAGCCAAGAAACATTAGGCAAGTTAAAATCGCCTAAAACTATAAGAAAATCACGATCTTTAAGACGACTAAAAATAGATCGTAAAGCATCAGCATGGTGCATGTAGATCATGATATCAGAAGCCGGAGGAATATATGAACAAGAGATATATAAGCTAAAGTTAGAACATGTAACTTCGACGCAAATAAGCTCAACACCAAAGGTGAGATCAATCGGCACAACACTTGAACACAGATTCGAGTTGACAGCAATGAGTACTCCACCGCCTCGACGACCAACACGATCAAGCATATAAGAAATAAAGTTATTAGAAAGAATTTCATTATCCAAAACAAAGGAGTTAAGCCAAGTTTCAGAGAAAGCTAATATGTCAGTCGAAAAGGTTTGGCTATCGCAGAATAGTTTCGAGAGCTTGGTAAGAAGTCCTCTTACATTTTGATAATGAATGCAAAGACTAGACGTTATTAGTTTTTTGAAGCAGAAGATACATTAGGAAGGTGGACAGGCAAAGAACGGGAGCGCCTATTGGCCGCAAACTCATGTACAACTAGGCCCTCTCGCTAAAAATTAGGGTCAACCATAGCTGAGAAATAATCATTTGGTATTGTAATTTTAAACGAGGAGATTTCGCGAGGCCTAGAAAACTTAAACTTTTTAATTAAAACTTTAGCAGGGCATATATTACCAATGTAAGCTGCCACAGACGACTCAGAAGTTTCTGGAGCAAGCCTAGAAATAAATAATTGTTTGCGATGAGGCACTACAGTTAGTGGAGGCGGAGGAGCATTGGGATCCGCAAGTGATTGAGAGCCAGCATGATCCTGTAATTGATCAGAGTTCCCGTGAGGGATAGATTGAGGTACACCAGGGCTTGTACTGGGTACTTCAATCTGAAAAGAAGAGCATAAAGAGGGACAAAAAGATTGTTTAAGAATAAACATCGTGTTCATCTGAACTGGCTTCACCAAATCAGATGCACCAATGAAATATACAATTCGAAACAAAAACATAAACCAAGAAGAAGTCGTAAAGATTCATATGACAATTATTGCCTAATACCAAACAAAACATGCATTCACACTCTGTGGAAAAACACTTATTTATTTATTTATTTATTTACGTCAACTAAGTTAGCAGTCGACGAAAAAGCTTAAGCTAAAATACAGATAGTAATTAATTCATAAAGGTAGCTTAGCTTTATGCACAACATCCCCGACCCGATGGAGGTGTTTTATTTGCAACAAGGTGCCAGCTATGCCCCGATTCACAGCCAATGTGGTCAGGGATGAGTTGCAGCCAATCCAATATCCAGTTCAGAATACTTTCAGTGGTTACGCTGTAGATAATTAAAAAGTATAGTGAGGGAACACAAAAATATAGCGTATCTAGTAAATTGGTAGAACTGACTTCGCCGTTGACTACTTTATGTAGAAAGAGAATCCCAAATACGAGCCTACGGTTGTAAAGTGAAGGAAGATTAATAAGAAGAAGTCTGTCAGAATAAGAAGGTAGGCGAAGATTCGGGTCCCAATTAAGACCGCGTAACGCAAACTTAAGGAATTGCTTCTGTTCCGATTCAATACTACGCTGGTGAACATCATATTGAGGGTTCCACACTGGCGAGCAATATTCTAGAGTAGGGCGAACTAACGAAGTGTATAAAACCTTTGTCACATATGGATCATCAAATTCTTTGGCCCAACGTTTAATGAAGCCAAGAAGACTGCATGCTCTATTGACAATTGAAGATATATGAATATTAAAAGAAAGTTTTGGGTCAAACATAACGCCTAAGTCTTTAAATGATGGTACACAATCTAACAGAATAGACTTAATAGAGTAACGAGCTAGGAACGGAGACAAACGATAGAAGCTGTTGGAAAGAAGGATCATTATGGGAAAAACAAATCTTGACGACATAGAGGAACGAAAAGACACCTTTTAAGTTCTGCCAATACGATACTATTTTAACCAAGCCAATAGTTTCGGGGAAAATCCCATGATGTTGAGTTTCATAAGAAGCATAGAATGATTAATCGTATCGAAAGCCTTACTGAAATCGGTATAAATAACATCAGTTTGACACTTTTTACGGAAGCCATGGTGTACAAGGGTAGTCAATTCTAAAAGGTTGGTAAGCGAAGAACGACCTTTCACAAAGCCATGCTGACAAAGAGAAATAGTGGATCTGGATAGGTCTTGAAGGGAAGACGTAATAGTTTTCTCAAACAGCATAGGTATTGCGGAAAGTTTGGCAATGCCACGGTAGTAAGTATAAACCGATTTGTTGCCCTTTTTAAAAAGCGGTATAATAAAAGACTCCTTCCAAATATCAGGAAAGCTACAAGTCTCACTCGATATAAAGAATAATGGAGATAAAGGCTTAAATAGGGAATTCGAACACATTTCAAGGATGCAACTAGGTATATACTCAGGGCCGAATACGAAGAAAGACGTCATAGATGACTAGCCAGAGATAAAACAGTCTTCAGTAATAATAAGAAAAAAACATACAATTTAAACGTGGGATTGAGGAGGGATATGGTGTGGGATCCGAAACAGTAGTAGAATAAGTCGACTGAAAGACTAGCAAACAGATCTGCAATATCTCAACCAGTATTAGCTGTGTGGTCATTAAGTCTGAAAGTGGAAAGTAGTAAATTAGAGCGTCTTTTGGAATTAACAAACTTGTAAAATCTTTTGGTGTTTTTATAAAATTCAAGCTTACAGCGAACGATATAATTATTGTAGCATTGAGTATTTAAAAGACAAAATTGAGATTTGGCTACATAATAAATCTTTTAAAATATCTCGATTTAATAATAGGGAGATTAGAGAGCCTACGTGTGAACCAGACTGGCGCATTTGAGACGGTAGAGACATTCACATAAGGAACGCATTTATCAATTAGAGAATTAAGAGCAGATTAGAAAAAATTCATTGCACAATCTATATTACAGCACTCAAATAGAAAAGACCAATCAAAAGAGAAAATAAGGCTGTTAAGAATATTGAAATTTGTTTTACGAAAACATCTACGTCGAGAATTTGAGATGTTATTAAATGAAGTAGTAACGGATTTGTAAGAAATAATAACTTCAATGGTAGGGTGATAAGGATCTACAAGCTACAAGATACAGAATTAACAGTGGGATCCGCGACAAAAACAAAATCATGGATTCTTTTAGAAGAGTTAGTAAAGAATTCAACTGATATAGCGTACATTCAAGTAGTCAAGTCAAGATATAAAAATCTGCAGGAATATTTGAATAAGAAATATATAAACTAAAGTTGGAACATATAACTTCGACGCAAATAAACTCAACACCTAAGGGCAGATCAATCGGCACAAGACAGAGGATAAATTAGGAAGGCAACAGACGGGAGCGCTTATTGGGCGCAAACTCGTGTACAACTAGGCCCTCTGGCCAAAAATTAGGGTCAACCATAGCTGAGAAATACTCATTTGGTACTGTAATTTTATAAGAGAAGATTTCGCGAGGCCTAGAAAACTTAAACTTTTGAATGAAAACCTTAGGAGGGCATATATTACCAATGTAAGCTGCCACAGACGACTCAGAAGTATTTGGAACAAGCCTAGAGATAAATAATTGTTTGCGATGAGGCACTACAGTGAGTGAAGGTGGAGGAGCATTGGCATCCGCAAGTGATTAAGAGCCAGCATGATCCTGTAATTGATCACAGTTTCCGTGAGGTTTAGATTGAGGTACACCAGAGCTTGTAATGGGTACTTCAATCTGAAAAGAAGAGCATAAAGAGGGACATGAAGATGGTGTAGGCGAAAGTAAAATGGGAGAAGATGTAATAGAGATTGCTGGCGAATGCTTATGAGGCAACTCAAGGGTACATTTCTTGGGCAATTCCTTAGAAGGTGGACCAAACTTGAATTGCGACAATAAAGGTACGCTAGAGTTACACTCGCTAAACAGCTGTTTGGCCAGTTTGTTTAAAGAACGAAACTTTAAACGAAGATCCCTGTACATACGGCTAAAACCAAGCTGCTGGCTGGCACAAGATGGGCAAGTCCAGTGCATTAAGCCAAGCTCAGGCTTAGACACAGACAAACCAGAAAATTTGTCGTAGTCGCGGCCGTTGAGGCCAGCACATTTTAAGTGAATAAGATTATCACAGAGCCAACTGAAAAAGAAACACAAGGCAAAAATATATGAAAATATATACAAAATATAAATAACCAACACTAAGATAATACGATATTTCCTGGACGAGAGAATAGAATAATGAGCTAGGAACGGAGAAAAACGACTGAATGTCATAAAAAAAAAACTTTGAGGAATTAAGGTGTAATTTTTTAACGTGGCACGTGAATAACAAATCTTGACGTCGTCCGCAAACATGAGCACGCGTGAATGAGCCAAGGCCAAAGGCAAATCATTTATAAACATGGTAAATAACATTGGGCCCAGATGACTGCCTTCGGGTACACCTGACGTAACTCGAACATTTTTTGATATCGAGGAACGAAAAGACACCTTTTGGGTTCTGCCAATACGATACTATTTTAACCAAGCCAATAGTTTCGGGGAAAATCCCATGATGTTGAGTTTCGTAAGAAGCATAGAATGATTAATCGTATCGAAAGCCTTACTGAAATCGGTATAAATAACATCAGTTTGACACTTTTTACGGAAGCCATGGTGTACAAGGGTAGTCAATTCTAAAAGGTTGGTAAGCGAAGAACGACCTTTCACAAAGCCATGCTGACAAAGAGAAATAGTGGATCTGGATAGGTCTTGAAGGGAAGACGTAATAGTTTTCTCAAACAGCTTAGGTATTGCCGAAAGTTTGGCAATGCCACGGTAGGTAGAAATATCCGATTTGTTGCCCTTTATGAAAAGTGAAATACTAAAAGACTCCTTCCAAACATCAGGAAAGTTACAAGTCTCACTCGATATAAAGAATATTCAAGATAAAGATAGGGAAATCGAACACATTTCAAGGATGCAAACACGAATATTATCAGGCCCGGGTACAAGGGAAGACGTCATAGATGACAGGCTAGAGACAATACAGTCTTCGGAAATACTAGGGAAAAACATACAATTTAAACGTGGGATTGAGAAGGGATAGGGTGTGGGATGCAAAGCAGTAGTAGAATTAGTCGAATGAAAGAATTTAGCAAACAGATCTGCAATATCTGAATCATTATTGTTATCCCGTATCCACTAAGTCCGAAGCTGGAAAGTAGTAGGTTAGGTCGTCGTTTAGAATTAACAAAGTTGTAAAATCTTTTCCGATAGAATTCAACCATAGAGCGCACGATGTAGGCATTGCGTATTTAAAATACAAAATTGAGATTTCGCTGCACAATAATTTGCATAGTCAAGTCGCGAACCAGTTTTTTTAAACCTTTCACTCGTTGCAGAGAACGGACGTGTTTTTTTTTTGCGCTTATTAACTTTTATTTTTTTCTCTCGATTACTTTCTTTTCTATAACTTGTGCATAAATACATTATCGGCTAATATTTTCAGCATCCGAATTTTATTTTCATTTCGCGAATTCTTGCTGTCGCTTTTGTGTATTTGTTTAAATTTAAATAAAATCAAAACTTACAGCAATACTTGCGTTAGCGGTGTTGTTGTTTTGTTTATCTCTTTTTGCTTTTGTTTCGTTACCGTTTTAACTAACTCTCGCGCTCTTGCGTACAAATTGTTGTTGCATGTGTTCAATTTGACGCGCTCTCCCGCTCTTTCCTATTCTTGTTTGATTTGCGCTCTCGTCTTTTGCCTACCCGCGACTCTGTGATACGTGTTTTTGTGTATTCTTGTAATTTCTTTTTTTTAGTTATGAAGGCTTACTCTGCACATTAACCCTTGTGTCAGAACTGGTCAGTATATTCTTATACACAGATTTTTAACCTTAAGAATTTTTATTTTTTTATTTTTTTTGTATTTCCTTTTTTAATTAAATTAAACTTTTTAATAAAATGGTTGTCTACTCAAAAAATAATTGCTTAGTTGCCACTAATGCGGTTGACTCCCATGATTATATTCTTTGTTGGTTGTGTGACACGTTCACGGTTCACGTTAAGTGTGCAGGTTACACAGGCAGAATCAAGGAGTCTATTGCTAAAGGTGGTGGCTTAAAATATGGATGTGATGCTTGCCGGGAGGTCGAGAATGAAATGCGCTCTTTCATGAGGCGGACTAGAGATAGTTTTGACACTTTAAGGGCAGGTTTTAAAAAACTCCATGCGGAGTTTACTGCGGTGGAGACTCAGTTCAGGAGTTTATCGCTTATGAATGAGTCTCCGAAACGTAAAAGGACCAGTCCTTGGGGTGTTTCTGTATCTGTAGATCCGCCAGCGTCTCTTATCGTCCCCGACCGGTCTCATACACCGTCCACTCCTAATGTACAGCAATTGATATCGTTTAAGAGCCCGGTTCTGAATTGTATTACGGAATTACCTGAATGCTATTATCACCTGGGAATGATCCCTTATAAACGATGCCTATTGAAGTGTCCGATGTGTCCGGGCAATTACCCATTCCAATGAATATTGCCGATAGTTCTAAAAGTATCGAGGGCACCGTAAACAAGTTGACTGCTGCAGTGGGTGATTTGTCCAACGTTACTGCTACGGCTGACGCTTCGGGACCGCGGCCTCTCGTTGGCATACCACCAAAGAAACATATATTTGTTTCTAGGCTAAACCCTGTTTTCACATCTGATGATGTAATAGCCTATATTCGGAATAAAGTTAACGTCTCGAATATTGCGGTGGAGAAGTTTAAATTTTCTTATTCTCGGGACATTTCGTCCTTTAAAGTGTTTAGTGTTTCTGCCAATATCTTCGACACTATATGTCGAGAAGATTTTTGGCCGAAAGATATAATAGTTAAGGAATATACTGTAAAAAAGAAAAATCGGCAACCGATTCGCTTGCCAACAACAACAACTAATACTATTCCTGCGACATCATCATCTGCTGGTGTGTCAAAAAAGTAGCTTCGTCCCTTAACCTGGGTTACCAGAACGTTAGAGGACTGAAATCCAAACTTCCTAATCTCTATGTAGATAGTCTTTCTTTTGAACATAACATTCTTGCTTTTACGGAGACGTGGCTAAAACCTGACATTGCTGATGAATCGGTCTTTTCCACAAACTTTTCTATATTGACACCGGATTTCTCGCATAGGCGGTGGCGTTCTGATGACTGTTGATGCAGCTTTATCATCTGAAATAATTCAATTTGCTTAGGCATGCCAAGACATTGAGTTTGTCGGTGTTAAAGTAAATTTTAAATCTTTTAATGCTTTTATTACTTGTTCCTATATTCCACCATTGTCAGACATAAATCATTTAGAGGCAATTCAGTTTGTCTCCTCTTTAGTTTCCAGTCAAGACATGCTCATAGTTGTAGGTGATTTTAATTTACCCGCTTTAGTATGGTCACTAACAGATGAATCTACCATGTTGCTGTCCTCTATGTCACATGACTTTATTGATGGCTTTCTAGGCTTATCTTTATCCCAAGTCAATCCTGTCTTAGATCTTATTTTTGTATTGGATTCTTCTTATTGTGACGTTTCTAGGATCGACCCATTTGTTCTTCCAGACAAATTTCATCCTACATTAAATTTAAAAATTGATCTGCCCTTGCTTTCACCATTACTTGGTTCAAATCAGTTACCTCTAACTAGGTGCTTTCGTAAGACTGTTTTTGTCAGCCTTAATGAAAACATTACTACTACCGATTGGTCTTATCTGTACAATTGTAGAGATATGAACTCAGCTGTTCGTTTTTTCTATGATACTCTGAATTCACTCTTTGATATTTGTGTGCCTCTTGGTAGGCTGGAGCGGCTCAACAAACCTCCCTGGTTCTCTCGTGAAATATCCAATTTGAAAAATGTGAAGACACGATATTATAAGAAGTTTAAAAAAACACGTCGTTCATCAGATTATGCTCTGTATACAGTCGCTCGTTCAAAATTCATGATGCTTAATACACAATGCTATAAGAATTATCTTCATCGGTGTAAGCTTCAGTTTTCTTCTGACCCTAAACAATTTTATAATTTTGTCAATTCTAAACGTAACACCTCCGTGCACCCATCTTTTTTGTCTTTTCAAAATAAAACAGCGAGCAATGATCAGGCAATTGCCGATATATTTGCGAGTTTTTTCAAACCAACTTATTCCTAAACGGAATATCGAGCAAGTCCGTATCCTTATCATTTAAAAAAGGCTAATTGCATTTTCAATCCAGTGTTTGATGAAAGTTCTATTGTTAGCGAACTTAAATTAGTAAAACCTGTTTATTCTCCGGGGCCAGATGGTCTTCCTGGATGTGTACTCAAAGCCTTTTTAAAATTGTTTCTATTGTCTGTCGAATCTTCCTCTTTTCATCTATTTGGAAGAATTCGTATATCATACCTCTGCATAAAAATGGCAAAAAGTCCGAAGCCTCTAAGTCGTCATCTTGGCTCTTTGCTTTTCACACTATTCATTAACGATCTTCCATCAGTCATGATTTGGGCGTACTTATGGACCATAAGTTAAATTTTAACACCCATATTTCCACCACGGTCGTAAAGGCCATGAGTGTCCTGGGTTTCATTAAAAGATGGTCAAAAGAATTTGATGACCCCTATACAACCAAAGTTCTTTTTACTTCGCTTGTCCGTCCTATTTTAGAGTATGGATCTTGCATTTGGTCACCTCAATATGAGTCGCACCAGATTCGACTTGAATCCGTTCAAAAGCAGTTCTTGCTATTTGCTCTTCGTGGCTTAAGCTGGGATCGCAATGTCAATTTGCCATCGTATTCTAGTAGACTTATCTGGATTAACCTTCCTTCCCTAACTAACCGTAGAATTATGCTTGGTGTTATTTTTATGCACAAGCTCATAATTGGTGATATCGACTCGCCTGAGTTATTAGCTCAGGTAAATCTGTCGGTACCATGTAGACGGAGTAGACATCCTTTTATACCTTTATCCCTAAGTCGTTGTTCTTCTAACTATGCCCTGCATGAACCTTTTAAGGTCCTCTGCTCTGATTACTACCTTCTATTCCCTGTTATCGGCTCAAAATTTTCTATTAATATGATTAAAACTTCTATCCTGTCCCATTTAGTTAATAGATAGCTATAGTATTATTTATTTATTTGTTTGTCTGTTTTTTCTATTGTGTATTTGTCCACGCGATTCGTGCCGTGCGTTATACGGCAGCACCCCTCGGTCGGTCGGGTGGGAGGTGGGCAGTTATCTGCTTGGGCTCGCGCGTAACAGGCTTTGTCCTGGTGTCGTAGGGGCCACTTGAACGTACTGCGCATAGTATCGTCAACGTCCGCTAAATATCTCGATTTAATGTTACGGAGTTTAGAAAGAAGCCTACGTATGAAGCAGACCAGCGTAGTGCAGATATTTTTCTTAATCTAGTACTTAAGATATATCCAGGGGATATTGCAGGCGGCCCTAATCATTTATTATTGGGTTGGTCTGTCATTTCTTTTAAGATAAGTTCTATTATTAGTTCGCGTAAGGGAATTGGCAAGAACATTAGGGTGTACATCCAGTTTCGCAGAATACTTTAGTTGTTGACTACCTATTTCAGATTTTACGTTAGGTATATTTAAATCATTTTGAATGTTGTCGTTCCGTATGTATGTAGTGATTGATCTTAAAATCTTCGACTGCGCCCTTTGTATAATGTCGACATTGCTGGTAAGTCCAGATGGGTTTTAGTATGGAGTTGTATAGGAGGACTTTATACTCCAGACGTAGAGGTGACCGAGCACTGATAATCCAATGTAAGCTACTCGCTTTCAGTTTAAGCTGTGACTTTATTGCCTCGATGTGCTTGCGCCAAGTTAGTCTTCTGTCTAGGTGGATACCAAGGTAAGTGACATCCACGGCTTGAGGAATTGGTACGTTGTTTAGCATTATAGCTGGACAGTTTCTTCTGTTAAGCGTAAATGTAACATGTTTGCATTTCTGCTCGTTGACCCGGATACGCCAGGTTGCTAGCCATTCCTCTACCACCTTGAGGTGTTAATCTAATTTTGCAGAGGCTTGTATCGGGCATTTGGATCTGCTGAGGATTGCCGTGTCATCGGCAAAAGTAGACGTTATAAGTCTTAGACTCGTTGGTAAGTCTGCAGTGTACAGCAGATAGAGCAATGGTCCGAGTACACTGCCTTGCGGTACACCAGCTTCGATTTCAAAGTCAGCCGAGACGGAGCCATTACATCTTACAGCGAATTTCCTATTGTAAAGGTAAGATTCCATGAGTTTGTGGGTGTACTGTGGGAGTTTCTGCCGGATTTTGAACATTAGACCCTCCAGCCAGACTCTGTCGAAAGCCTGGGCAACGTCGAGAAAGACAGCCGTACAGTATTCTTTTAGTTCGAAAGCTGTTCGTATTTCGGATGTTATACGATTGACTTGTGTAACTGTCCCATGTTTTTCGCGGAAGCCGAACTGGTGTGAAGGGATTGTGTTCTCCGATGCCATAAATAAGTTTAGACGAATCTGCAGGACCTTTTCAAAAAGCTTCGAAAGACATGGCAGCAAACTAATTGGCCTATAGGATGATGGTTGGGTTTTGTCCTTTCCCACTTTAGGAATCATGATGATAGTGGACCTTTTCCATGCTCTTGGGAAGTAGCCAATTCTTATTATAGCGTTGAACATTTTGCAGATGTATTGTATGGCGATGGTAGGGAGTTCAAGGATCATTTTCGGTGTGATTAGGTCATGGCCAGGGGCTTTGTTCGGCTTTGTGTGGTTTTTAATAACTGCAGTGATCTCATCCGATTGGAGTTCCGAGTACTCACTATCCGTTAGTGTGCTCGAAGGGGGAAGTACAAATGAGTTTGATGTTGGATTTGGCTGGAAAACCATTTTAAGATGTGTGGCAAATACGGATGCCCTCTCTTCGTCGCTGCGGGCCCATCCACCGGTTGGACCCCTTATTGGTGAAACTGTCTGTGTAGGAGCGCTTAAAGTTGGGTGGGCTTTCCGCAGAGGATGTTTAGCGCTGGTTGGACTGAGCTTTTCTATGTATTTCCTTTGAGCCCAGATTTCCTCTTGTCTTAACTCCTTGGAGAGGTTGCGGCTGGCATGCCTTAGGCGAAGTTTTGCTGCTGGTGATCGAGTAATCTGCCATTCTCTTCTTAGACGTCGTTTTTCCGTTACTAATTGTTCTATCCGCCGGTTCGTAGGCCTGACAGCAGGTTTAGCGTAAGTAGAGGCATGTGGAGTAGATACTCTTGCTGCAGCTCCCAACATCGACTCAAATGCAGAGACGCACATGTCAATGTCCTCTGCAGCATCCAGTTTCGGCGAACAGTCAATGTGGGCACTCATGTACTTTTTAAATTTAAGCCAATTTGTTTTGTTGTTTGTAAGCATATATGGGCGATCAAGTACTTGAGGTCTTGTTAATAGTGTGAATAGCACTGGTGCGTGATCGGAGGTTAAATCTAGCAGTGTTTCCGCAGTGATCCGATTACGCGGAATCCTCTTAGTTTCTGCGAAATCAATCAAGTCAGGCACTATCTGTGGATCTGTGGGCCAATAGGCCTACCCGGTGAGACGCAATCCATCTTATTGAGTGGGTTGACTATTGTATTGTACAACTGCTTGCCTTTAGGATTTACCAGGCCAGATCCCCAGTGCGTATGTTTGGCGTTATAGTCCCCTGCTGCAATGAAGCGTTCTCCGAGTGTGTTAAAGAAATCGGTAAATTCCTTTTCAGAGATTGAGAAGCGTGGTGGGCAATACAGGGCAACCAATGCAGTGTTGCCGCAGCTGGTTTGGACGGTTATAGCAGTTGCTTTTGGGTGCTGTGTTTCAAATCTGTTGAGGAACGAGTGTTTTATATGGTTTTTAATTAGGATACCAGTCCCGCCATGAGCTTTTCCGTCGGGATGGTTTGTTGCGTAGAAGGTATATTTTGGTATTTGAAAATTATTTTTTGATGTTATATGTGTTTCCGATATCACAAAATCGTCGATTTCACTTATAAGTCTAGGAATAGTTGCAGTTCATTTTTGTGCATGGAGACGCCATTAGCATTCCAAAGACATAGACGTAGGGAAGTCATTATTTATTCTCGATAAGCTTCTGGATAAGCAGGTTTTGATTCCGCATCAGTTCCTGCATACAGTTTTGCATGAACGTCATAAAAGCGGTCATGTTTCGATTAAGTGAGATCAATAGGGCCTCTAAACCACTTGGAGTTTGCTGGCCAAGTTCTGGTGCGCTAGGTTGCGGATTCTGTAGATGGTGGAGTGACGGGGTCTCTTTCGCGGGGTCGGTCTGTCCAGTTCGGAGTACACTAGCGAAGGATACACTAGGATTGGTTATAGCAGGCATGTTAGATGATCTAACAGCCTTGGCGAAGAATACCTCCGGTGTAGCTTTGGAGGCGTTGAAGGTGATTTTTGGTCCAGCTGGGGATTTACGCCCGTTTAGGTGCGATTTAAGATCCTTGAAGACAGGACATCCCCTGTAGTTGGCTGTGTGGTTCCCTCCACAGTTACTGCATAGTCTTAGTGCGACGTTGTTTCTGTCCTTGGTGCAAATGCCATCTTTATGATGTTCGCCGCAGCCAACTCACAATGCAATTGTTAGAGGTGTGGTTGTATTCCTGGCAGTTTTTTCACTGAGGTGGTTGGTATCTCTTATGAGGCTCCTCTACGGTGATTCTTCTGTGCAATAGGAGCTGAAGGTTGTAGATTGGATGCACTTCATTTGGCTTCGACCGCTTTGCATCTGGTTGGAGCTCGATTGTAAAGAGCGGCTGTGCGACTTTATTCCTGTTGATGATGTTGACAACGGACTTAACCGCAAACCCTTTTTCGGCCAATGCGTCTGCTATTTCTTGAGGTGGGACCGATGGCTCGATCCCCTTTAACACAACCTGGAGCCCTTTACTGCTTTTTAGTTGGTAGGTATAGAAGTTTATGTTAGCATTACGGAGGTACTTTTCGATGATGCGGAAATTGTCCTCAGTTTGGGTTTGACATTTAATTTCTTTTATGTTACCCCTGTTGAGAGGGGTTACAACAAAGTTATTTGCCCCTACTGTTTCTACTAGCTTCGAAATCAGGGCGCTGCAGTTGGCTCCACGGATGTATAGAGGGGGTGGTCTAGCCGATTTAACTTTATCCACAGCGCCGGCTTGATCGTCTTGCTGATCGGCAAGAATTTTAAAACGATTTCCGCTTAGAAGTGCTGCTCGTTCATTAGTTTTGGTTATTTTCGGCATATTGCCACTTTTTTTCTTTTGCGGGCTTAGCTTCCGCTTAGTTATTTTAATATATCTATCCATTCCAGTTTGGACAGAAGGCGTTGGGTTTCTTGGCGTGGCTGACTCTGGGCGACTTGTCGATGACGGCTTGAGGCAGGTCAATACTTCTGCAGACTTTGCAGTAGTTGCTGTCAACGAGCTGACGGTGCTGGTCGGTGCAATCGGTGACCCAGTTATCGATATTGATGGAGAAGCAAACTACTCTCTCCACGGTAAATTCCTGTTGTGGCTTGCTGTTGCTGAGTGGCTTGCA
Organism: Drosophila paulistorum; assembly: GCA_018152135.1. Classification (NCBI taxonomy): domain Eukaryota; kingdom Metazoa; phylum Arthropoda; class Insecta; order Diptera; family Drosophilidae; genus Drosophila; species Drosophila paulistorum. Next base: position 7,426,132 of record JAECXG010000822.1, on the reverse strand, counting down.
CTTTCGGTGTTATTGCTTACGGTAGCATTCAGTGGGGTAGGCGACACCACCGAAAAGTACGCGTTGTTGCGTTGGACCGAGAGACGACGCTCACGTTGTTGTTGTACAAGTAGTTCTTGTAGTTGTTGCTGGTGGGGATCGAGAGAGCTTGGGCCCGAATTGGTGGACATGGCTTTTCCAAAAAAAAAGTGCTCACTTTGTTGTTGCAACTTAGTATTTATTGCTATTAGAACTAACTAATAGCAATATGATTGTAAATAGGCGTCTCTGAGGCGACTGAGAGCCCTACACAATTTTTGCAAACGCGGTCTTTTTATTTTTTACACTAAATTTTTCGGAGTGCATTAAAAAACACGTCTGCACGCGGCGGCGGTTGAATTGTTTGTTTTGGTAAAGGGCAACGCACGAAGTGATGCTAGATTGATGGTTAATATTTCAAAATAATTAAATTAATCAGTTTAAATTCAGGAGTTCTCCTCCAGCATGCTCCCCCTCTTTCAACTTTCAAATAAATGATTCTGGAAGCGGAGGGATCTTGTGAATTGGCCTTTTGAAGGTTCCCTTTGCAGTCCTAAGTTCGACTTCTCGAATTTTGTCATCAGGTGCGGCATTTACAGACACTACTCTTGCTAAAGGCCAATGTTGAGCCGGCACCTTGTCTTCATGTACTAAGATTAGTTGTCCCAAGGCCTTATTTGATTTTCCGTAAATCCATTTGCTGCGTTGTTGTTATGAACATAATCCCGTGCCCACAGTGTCCAGAATTGTTGTTTCAAATAGGTCATTCGCTGCCATCTATCCAGATACCGAAGTTCCGTTCCGGGGGGTCCGTGGAATGGTAGAATAATGATTCTGGTACTGAAGTTAATTCGGTTCCAATCAGCAAATGCCCATGAGTGAGAGCATTGAAATCGTTGGGGTCATCTGAAGTAGGTGCTATTGGCCTTGAATTAAGGATAGCTTCCACATCCGAGAACACAGTGAGTAGTACCTCGAAAGTAAGACATGCGTTTGAAATATTCTTCAGAGCCAGTGTCTTCGCTGAATTTACTGACGCTTCCCAGAGGCCGCCAAAGTGTGGAGCTCTAGGGGGAAGACAGCAAAAGTTAAATCCTTTAATTGAACTATATGTTTTTGTGTGATCTATGACGTCTGAGGTAAACAATTTTGACTTAAACTCAGCCAGCCTTGTAGCAGTGCCAATAAAGCTTGTGTCGTTGTCGCAAACCATGCGCAATGGTACACCACGGCGCGGACAAATCTACGTATATAAAGCAGAAATGCATTTGCATTCGGAGACTAATTCAATATGAATCGGCTTTGAAGCAAAACATACAAAAATTGCCGCATATGTTTTTTACGGCGGCTTTCCGCGAATTCTGTAAGACATGAAAAATGGACCGCAAAAATCCACACCTGTTACTAGGAATGGTCTTTCAGCTCGTAGTCGATCAGCAGGTAGATTGCCCATCAGTTGAGTCATTAGGCGAGGTTTAAAGTGAAAGCAGCGGATGCAGCTTCGCCCGACCTTACCTTACGTTGATTACCCAAAATTCGCTCTCGTAAAAGAAATAAAATAAACTTTGGTCCAGCATGAAGATTTTTGTTGTGTAAGAATTCGATGTATAGCTTGGTAAAACGATGATTTTGAGGCAGCAGGGCTTGGTGCTTGGCGATGAATGGAAGGTCTCCGTTTGCGAGACGTCCTCCGACTCTCATCACACATACTGCAGTTTGTCCAAGTGACATTGTGTGCATAAATGGTGTCAAACGCTGTAGACACGGTGTTAAAGTTCGGTTGTTTTTTAGTAAAGATATTTCATCAGCATAACATTCTTATTGTATTAGTGCAACAATTTTCCAAAAAGATTGATACATTTCTGTTTCAGTAATGCGAATATCGGCTATTGATGATGAAGTTAGAGTGCGATCAGGCTTCACTCTGTTCACGCTGCGATAGAGGTATGAAACAATTGTAACGACTCGAATATACGATGAAGAATTATTTATGATCATATTTAGAATAGATTGTGAATTAGCATTGTCTGCTCTGTTACAAAGAAGTGCTGACTTGGTTCTTACCTCGATAGGCGGCGGAAGTGGTTCCCTTAGAATTGGCCATTCGGCCTTAGACAATTTTAAGAATGTTGGCCCTGTTATCCACATGCTTGATTGCAGCTCTGATGTTCGACAACCACGAGAAACAATGTCTGATGGATTTTTGGTAGAAGGGACGTGCTTCCTTTGATGTAACTCTGATACTCTATTTGCTACAAAACAATTAAGTGTTGATGCATGAAGTTTCAGCCATTGCAAAACAATTTTTAAATCGGTCCATAAGTATACCTTGTCGATGTATAATTTTAATGTCTTTTCGAATTTGCTCCAAGTCCGACAGAGCAACAATGCTCCGCACAGTTCTAACTTGGGCAATGACTGTGTATGGTAGGTTGCTATCTTTGATTTCGCAACGAGTAAAGTGACCTTGACTCCACTCGGGAGTTCTGATCGAACATAAAGATAGCATCCGTACGCTCTTTCGGAGGCGTCAGCGAATCCGTGTATTTCGCATCGATATGTCTTTGATGTGTTCACATATCGTGGTATTTGTAGATTTGATAAGTCTTTAAGATCCTGTAAAAGTTCTTTCCATCTTTCCTTAATTTGACCATCGATAGGCTCATCCCAATCTAGACCCTTGAGTGTCAAGTCTTGCATAAGAATTTTGCACCGAACAATGAACGGACTTATGAATCCCAGTAAGTCAAACATTCTTGCTACTACTGAAAGAATTGATCATATAGTAAATGGTTCTTGGTGGTCACAAATGTATCGAAATGTGAAGATGTCACTGCTGGGCATCCACGTCGTTCCCAGAGTTTTGGTAGTGTCTTGATCTTCCATGGCGGTAAATACTACGTCCTCTGAAGTTTTCGTAATTTCCTTGCAGTTGCTACTGAATTTTGTAAAATGCAATCCAGCCTGGGTTAAGATGTCTACTGTATAATTTTTAATGTGTTGAAGCTCGATTACGCTATCAGCTACGGTTAGCAAGTCATCCACATATAAGTCGTTGCGTAATGTTTTAGCACCTATAGGATGATTGTGTGCATACAAATCGGCAATATGGTGAACACCTCTGATAGCTAAGAACGGTGCAGCTGACATGCCATATGTCATGGTGTTGATCTCGTATGTTTTTAATTCTTCTGATTTTGTTGGTCGCCATACAATGCGCTGAAATCTCCGGTCTCTTGGATCTATGACAAATTGGCGATACATCTTGGCTATGTAGCCTGTTCAAACGAAATGATAGAAATGTTATAAATAGGTCTTGTTGAATTGTGCGGCCAATCATTAACAGCTCGTTTAATGATTTTCCCGATGATGTTTTAGGCGAAGCATCAAACACAACTCTAAGTTTCGTAGTAACGCTGTGCGGACGCAACACGCAATGATGCTTGTTTTAGTTGGTCGTCGCGGTCGAGACGATTTTTTAAGGATTTGAAACGCCGTACTGCGTTGTCGTAACAGAATCCTAATTTCTCTGGGGGTTCCTTAAATGGAAGTCGAACTTGGAGTCTTCCATCAGATTTTACAATTGCATTTTTACAAAAACGGCTTTCGCATTCCTGTTCTTCTTTGGTTTGCTGGTTCCCAAAATCTTTTAACTAGAAGATCAAGTGATGGGTTGACGTGTACCAATAAACATTGTTGTCGAGGCCTTTCGTGTGTGGTTTCCAAATTTCCACCAACTATCCATCCATATTCGGTGTTGATTAAATATGGCATGTTTTCGCCCAATCTTTGCTGACCATCGAGGAATGCTGCAAACAGCCCATTCGTGTTTATTACAATGTACACATGGGGCTCGTGGGGCTCGTTAAAATTCGGAGCGGCTAGATTAATATCCGAAGGTATGGTCCAATTTGATGTATCGATATGCTCGTGTGGTTGCTGAGCACAAATTTTTCTAATGACGGCAAAGTTGGCGGACCACGTAAATGATGAATACCTGGAACGTATTGTGGCAAACGCATTGTGTTTAATGCCTTGAGTGCTTCCGGTAATGCCGCTGAATTCTTGAGATACGCTGGTCCTATCCATATTTAGCCGCTTGGCAGCGTCTTCTGTAATAAAATTAAGTTCAGAACATGAATCTAAAAGTGCCCGTAAAGTATGTAATTGTCCAGACTTATCCATTATGTGAATCAATGCTGTAGGAAGCATCCAATATTTATCAGTGTTCGTTAATAACGAAATGCTTTGTGAATTAGTTATTGGATTACCAGATTTAATCGATGATAATAGGTTTTTTATCGGGGTGGAGGCGAATTGATGCAATAACGTATGATGAGCCGATCGGCACACTTTGCACCGGGAGAGTTAGGGACAATCCTTGACGTGATGTCCAGTGCTCAGACAGTTAAGACATGCATTGGTCCGTTTGAGTGTTTCGAACATTTGTTGTAGCGATAACTCTCCAAGTGACTTACAATTACTAACATAGTGCGCCGTCGAATGGCAGTGTAAGCATTGAGAGTTAATATTGAGGAATGCCTTTGACGTTGATGGTCGTTTTCCTCCTAGTGAACTATTGCGCTGACCGAGTTGACCTGTCTGATGACTTTCTAGGAACTGGCAGCGGCGATGAAGAATTGTGCAGAATTCCTCCCATGTAAAAAGCTTGTCGAAGCTTTGCTTTTCGTCGTAGACGCCTTTGGTCTCAGCATCAACCTTCGTAAGAAGTATATGAATCAACATGATGTTATTCATTATTTGCTCAGTTGATCCTAGTCTAAGAAGTGATCCGCGTATAGCGGACGCATTATCGATGAGCTTCTGCAAAAGTCTTCCTTCTGGTTGCTTGACTAATGGTAAATTGAACAGACTCGATATACAATCATGGAAAATTAAAACGTCGTTGTCGTAGCGAGCTTCTAATCTTGACCAAGCTTCACTGTAGTTTTGTTCGGTGACTTGGAACGACTGCACGACCTCAAGTGCAGGTCCCGATAAACATTCAAGAAGATAATTGAACTTATCAATTGTTGGCATGTGGTGATCGTTGTGAATTAGATTCAGGAAAGACGATTTGAATCTCTTAAACGCTGAATATTTGCCATCGAAACTGGGTAATTTCAGTTTAGGCAATCGTTGACTGTGAACCACTGTAGGAGACATTGAAGAACTCATAAAACTCATAGCTGATGCGTTTTCTGGTCCCGTTGAACGTTTTCTCTGTAAAAGAGACAATAAATGTACCTTGACCTTTATGTACATTTCATCCAAATTACTGCGCTCTTTATCAATTACGTGCAAATTTTCAATTTGTGTTTGAATATGAGTAATTTGCCTATAATGAGATTCAAGTATTTGAAGTCTGCAGTCTAGGGTATCGGCATCTTCTTGGTCGCTAGTAGATTTTTTCATGTAAATTTCGAATATGATTTTCAAACTGAGTCCGCTGGGATCTAAGATTTATACGTTTGTCTGTTCCCATTGAGCTTACGGGAGTATTTGAACCTTCTTTGTCCATAATGTTTCAATAAACGCCAGCAACACCTCCAAGTAGCAGAACCTACGCGATTGTTGAATAGTTATATGTATGTGTTCGCAAACTTAACTGTTTTTTGATGTACAGTTGGCGCAGGCACTGGCGCTCGTGTGTTTGAGTATGTAAGGAGTGAAATGACAAACGACAAAAATATAACTGTTCGGTTTTCTTTTATTGTACATGTGCGATTACAGTAATTGTTTGGTTGAATATTTGCGGTTTCATTCCGATGACTTTACTGCACTATGTTGAGAGTTTAAACGTGGTTTATGATGTCGACCTTTCTCTCTAGAAGTCTCAACGGGTGTTTGATGATTGATTGCCTCTTGCAATCTATTTTCGGAAACTTGTGGTGGCTTACGAAATTATGAAACGACGAGTCCAACTTAGTTGCAATGAACAAAAACCCATTTAACAGTTTTTGTCCTGTCACGGTCGCCATGTTTCATAACTTCCTTTGCCTATAGATCCACAATTTTCCCGGAAAGATTATTCAGTTTTAAATTTATTTGTGTTCGTCGCATTCGAGTTCTTTTGGTACAGTAGTCTTAAAGCTATGTGCTACGAGAGAGAGTAATTCAAAGTAAAGTGTAAAGGGAAACGCAAGAAGGGAGCCAACAGTGATGCTAGATTGACTTCTCTTTGAGCTTGCGATATATCGATAGTTTAGCTATTTAACCCGGTAGTTAATATTTTAGAATAATTAAATTAATCAGTTTAAATTCAGGAGTTCTCCTCCAACAAGAGGAAATAAGGTTGTTAAGAAGATTGAAATTTGTTTTACGAAAACATCTACGACGAGAAATTGGGATGTTATGAAATAAATTAGTAACGGAATTGTAAGAAAAAGTAACTACAATGGTAGGGTGATAAGGCTCTTCAGGCTTTACAGGGGCTGTGTATGAGATACAGTAGTAACAATGAGATCTGATATAAAAACAAGATAAAGGATTCTTTTAGAAGAATTAAGCAAAGAATTCATCTGAAAAACATGTCGAGATGAAGGAATTAAGAAAGATAGATTATCATCAACCAGCCAAGAAATATTAGGCAAGTTAAAATCACTTAAAACTATAAGAAAATCCCGATCTTTAAGACGACTAAAAATATTTCGCACAGCATCAGCATGGTGCATGTAGATCATGATATCAGAATCTGGAGGAATGTATGAACAAGAAATATATAAGCTAAAGTTAGAACATGTAACTTCGACGTAACTAAACTCAACACCTAAGGGGAGATCAATCGGCACAACACTTGGACACAGATTTGAGTTGACAGCAATGAGTACTCCACCGCCACGACGAGCAACACGATCAAGCCTATAAGAAATAAAGTTATTAGAAAGAATTTCATTATCCAAAACAGAGGAGTTAAGCCAAGTTTCAGAGAAAGCTAATATGTCAGCCGAAAAGGTTTGCCTATCACAGAACAGTTTCGAGAGCTTGGTAAGAAGTCCTCTAACATTTTGATAATGAATGCAAAAACTAGACGTTGTTAGTTTTTTGAAGCAGAAGATAAATTAGGAAGGTGGATGGGCAACAGACGGAAGCGCTTATTGGGCGCAAACTCGTGTACAACTAGGCCCTCTGGCCAAAAATTAGGGTCAACCATAGCTGAGAAATACTCATTTGGTACTGTAATTTTATAAGAGAAGATTTCGCGAGGCCTAGAAAACTTAAACTTTTGAATGAAAACCTTAGGAGGGCATATATTACCAATGTAAGCTGCCACAGACGACTCAGAAGTATCTGGAGCAAGCCTAGAGATAAATAATTGTTTGCGATGAGGCACTACTGTTAGTGGAGGCGGAGGAGCATTGGGATCCGCAAGTGATTGAGAGCCAGCATGATCCTGTAATTGATCAGAGTTCCCGTGAGGGATAGATTGAGTTACACCAGGGCTTGTAATGGGTACTTCAATCTGAAAAGAAGAGCATGAAAAGGGACTAGAAGATGATGTAGGCGTAAGTAAAATGGGAGAAAATGTAATAAAGACTGCTGGCGACTGCTTATGAGGCAACTCAAAAGTACATTTCTTGGCAACTTCTCAGAAGGTGGAACAAACTTGAATTGCGACAATAGATGTACGCTAGAGTCACACTCGCTAAACAACTGTTTGGCCAGTTTGTTTAAAGAAAGAAACTTTAAACGAAGATCCCTGTACATACGGCTAAAATCAAGCTGCTGACTGACACAAAATGGCAAGTCCAGCGTATTAAGCCAATTTCATGCTTAGACACAGACAAACCAGAAAATTTATCGTAGTCGCTGCCGTTGAGGCCAGCATATTTTAGGTGAATAAGTTTATCGCAGAGCCAAAAAGATATTGCTGTATATTGATTATCAAAACGATGAGAATGCTTTTAAGTAGGTAGACAACAAGCCATTGAAAAGACAAAAAAATAAAACACAAGGCAAAATATATAAAAATTTAGAGAAAATTTAAATACACAGCACAAAAATTATTATTCATAATAAATCAATAATGTAATAATAAATTGTCCGAAACTGTATTACAAAAAGGCCAGATATGTCAAAATATTTACAACATTTAATGGAAACCAGAATCACCACTCAAATTTCAGCAATCAGCAATATTTGAAAATAGTGGAGCGAAGATCACATTGGAACAAGTAAAAAATAAAGGTAGTTATTTTCTAAATTCTTCAACTTATAGAAAGGCTAGAAGACATCACAGTAATGCACGTCAAGAATGCGTAGATATCTTCAAACAGAATTTGTTAGGCACTGGAAGATATAGGAAATATGCCAAATATATAGTAAAAAAAACGAGTACAAGCCAACTCAGTATTATATACGGCAGAATTAGAAAGAATAGGAAGTACATTACAACCATTAAAGGAACATCATATTGAATTACTAGGTTTAAACTTCCATCATGTAGCTGGTCATGCTTCTTTGTTGGTAGTCATATTTTTAATGAATTGAATCCCCTACGGACTCCGAAACAGATATCGATGCCAACCTCTTACCCAAACCCAACCTTCAAACGACAATATTAAGCGATACTAAAATTAAGATATATCCAAAATCCAAAACAATCTTAAAACATCATTAAGAGCCACACAGTCAAACCTAAACCAAATACCACAACATAAAATCTTTCCCTTTCGCACCACATATTATAATTAATAAGTAATTGCTTTCTATCCCTGAAATCTATCTTAATATATCTTATACTGAATCATGTACATAAAAATTCTTCAATAGAATTGCAATGAATACCTAAACAACTACGATCAATTACAAATTCCAATAAAAAAATACTCTCCAAAAATAATATCCCTACAAGAAACCCATCTCAAACCCCAAACTGACATTCCAACACCTATTAACTACAAAATCTTTGCACAAAACTCCTCCCAAGGATCCTCCGGTGGCGTAGCCATTCTAATTCACGATTCAATCGAACATAAGATTCTATCTCCAATCCAAGCCTTCGACACTGTAGGCGTAAAAATTAAATCCAAAATAACTTTCAATATATTCAGCTCATACATCGCTCCCCACAAAAATTTCTCTATCCGCAATCTCAGAGATACATTCGACTCTCTTAATACACCCACTATTATCACTGGCGACTTTAATAGTTGGCACGCCCTTTGGGGCTCCCCAGTTAACAATCGTCGAGGCAATACTATTTGTAAATTCATTTACCAATAACCTCTAATTCTCCTCAACAATGGATCCCCAACGCTTTATTCCACCCACCACACATTCACCCACATTGATCTCACTCTCTCTACCCCTTCTATTGCCATTTAATCCTCTTGGAAAGTTGAATCCGACACCTACGGTAGTGATCACTTCCCTATTTTAAAATATCTCTTTGAGCCAACCCCTCCTTCAAACCTTACACCAAAATTCAAATTTGATTCCGCAGATTGGCCCAAATACATGGCCCTAAGTCTTTCTAACCATTCTCTCCGCCCCCCAGCCAAAACTTGAACAAAGAGGCAGCTAACCTAACTAAAACAATCTAAGAAAATCGATTGAATCATTTACCGCTGAGATATGTCCTAACACCCCTTCATCAAAAATTTGGTCCTCTATACGTAAGTTCTGTGGCCTCAAACAACGTCTCCCAATCCACTGTATCCAACAATTCGCTTCTCCTACTACTACAATCACAAATAGCCAATTAATATCAGAAGAGATTTGTTCTTTCTGGTCTTCGAAATCTGAAAATTCCAACTTCTCTAGCACCTTTTCGAACAACAAACAATTTACATCTGTATCGACTCATTTGTATTCCCCCTCTTCCACCGCTCTCCAAATTGAATTGCCCATTACATCTATCGAACTCTCCATGGCCTTATCGAAACATTCTGGCAAAACCCCCGGCCAAGATAGAATATCATACCCTATGCTGAAAAACTTACACCCTACAGTCAAAGACCGAGTAACACAACATTTCAACAATATCTTTAATAACCACATTCCTCAAAATTACAAACTAAGTAAAATTATCCCTATTCACAAACCCAATACTAATAAAACTAACCTAAACTCCTACAGACCAATCTCTCTTAACTCCTGCTTTGCCAAAACCCTCGATAAGATTATTGCCAATCGACTATGGTGGTTTGTCTCAGTAAACAAATCTATCAATAGCCGACAAAGCGGTTTTAGGAAAGGAAAATCAATATCAGACTCTCTACTATCGATAGACTATCTGATATCTTCTGCCCTTTCCACCAAAAACCATTTATCAATAGTCTCACTCGATTTTGCAAAAGCTTTTGATAAAATTGGAAAATATGGAAAATAGGTCCCAATATCATAAAGTACATTTACAACTTCATGACCAACAGGAAAATTGTTGTGAGTGTCAACGGACACTTATCCTCAGTTCGCCCCCAACACAATGGCATACCCCAAGGCTCTCCTCTCTCAGTTATCGTTTTCCTCATCGCTTATAACAAACTAAACAGAACAATTCTTGCTCATAAAAAAGTTGACTTCTATGCCTACGCAGACGACTGATAGTTAAAAAACTCAACAAACTAAATAGTTTTTCCCTTGACCCCCATTTCAACGACATCCTCAAATGGTGTGACTACTCTGGAGCTAAACTCAGCATACCCAAATGCAAAAATATTCATTTCTGCAAAAAAAAAAGGTGCCAATCTTCCCTACACACATCCCTCGCTAACATCTCCAATGTCCAATCCCTAAAGATTCTCGGAATAGTCTTCAACAACAGATACAAATGGTCCGACCACATATCATACCTAATTTCCTCCCTCTCAAAAAAGCTAAACATTATTAAATGCCTGTCCAATAGCAGATATCATTGCAGCCCCCTCTTCGTTCTAAATGTCATTAACCTTATAATAATGTCCAAAATCGACTATGGAATATACCTCTACGGTAATGCTCCCCAATCCCACACAAATAAAATAAAATCATTATACCACTCAGCCATTCGAATGGCACTGGGAGCATTCAGAACTACTCCAACGCAAAACCTTTTATTTGAGTCAAACATATCTCCCTTTGAAAACAGAAAAACTTTTAGTGACTTCAAACTTATCAAACCCATCCTTCATTCTCACTCCTCACAACTTGCCACTCATATTAATAAAATTAAAAAATCAAAAAAACCTCCACCAAGGATATGCTCAGCGCTACAAAGAGCTATAATTTTAAACAAATCTCTGCACTTCCCGACTACACCTCTACAACCTGCACGGGAAAAGTTTCCTCCCTGGGCAAATATCGACCAATGCATAGACTGCTCCCTTCATGCACTACCCAAGTCTTCCACAACTCCCGAAACATACCGTAAATTATTTAAAGAAATCCAACAGAAATATTCCAATTATAGATTCATTTACACTGACGGTTCCAAAAATGACAACTACACATCTTTCAGCGTTGTCAACAACTACTCTACAAAACAATACCTTCTACAAAATCATAGCAGTATTTTCTCCGCTGAAATTATAGCAATCTTCTCCGCAACCAACTTAGCCAAAGTCCTGTCACATCAAACTGCCATCATTCACTTTCATCTATCCAAGCTATAACTAACCCCTACAATCTATCTTTCTATCCCTTTCAAATTAAACAGACTCTTTTAAGCCACCCAAATAAACTAAAAATAATCTGGATCCCCGGGCACTGCCAGATTTTGGGAAATGAGAAAGCCGATGAGGCGGCCAAAACCGCCAACGCTTTCCCCCTTATATTTACAGAAAACTATAATGTCTCAGACTTATTGAAACAAATTAAAAAAGTAAATAATCTCACTAAACTAAAACTATTTTCAAAAACAAACAACTTTTACAAATCCAATAACACAACAAAAACCAATATAACCAACTACGCTACCTACAGCCAATTGTCTCGGCGAGATCTCGTTAGAATTACTAGGCTTCGCCTTGGACACACAAACCTCACCCATTCCTACCTCCTCAACCCCACCACAACCGCCTTATGCCAACATTGCAACGCTGTTTCTTCTGTTAACCACATCCTACTAGATTGTCCGAACACCTTAAACCTTAGAAAATCCCTTTTCCCATCCTCCAACCCACTCTCAGCCATATTTAACCCAACCTTAGAAAACCTATCCAAAGTCGTCCAATTTTTAAAATCATCCAACATGTACGAGCTCATCTAAACAATTAACTATATATGTACATATTACCTCACACTAAATATATACGTACTTATTTTTAATTCTTTCTTTTCCTCAATATAAACATGTTATAAGGCCTTTGTAGCCACTAAGCTTACTTAGTTTACTTTACACTAAGTTTACTTTTAATTTTTACATTATAAGTAAACCGTATATAATAATAATAATAATAATAATTTGCTTAAGACAACTTAATAAAAATGAAGTTAGTAAGTCGTCTCGCCGACTTAAGTATACCATACACCAGTAAAGCAAATATTTTAAATTTATTAAACAAATGCATTTTCACATGCTTTTTATTACAGGCGCATATCTCCGTATATCGCTCAATCAAGCATTCGAGCACCTTAGCGCCCACACCAGCCAACGGCCATCTCCGGCCTTATGGAAAAACGTTGGGTATTTTTAGTCCAATTTTGATCAAATTTGGTATTTTGTTTCGTATTAGTATCAAATTTAAGTGTGCCAAATTTTATTCCACAAGGTAGGAAATTTCTGGAAATAATCGAGTTTTTCAAATTTCGGGGGCGCAAAGGGGCGTGGCAAAATCTTTATACATACGAATTGTGCGCATTTACTAAGCAAATACACATACCAAGTATGGGAAAGGGGCGTGGCAAAAATTTAAAATAAACTTGATTACTCTACATACTACATAAGCCTAGCCTACATACCAAATTTGGTGGCTCTATCTTTTATAGTCTCCGAGATCTACGCGTTCATACAGACGGACGGACAGACGGACATGGCTAGATCGACTCGGCTGTTGATACTGATCAAAAATATATATACTTTATGGAGTCGGAAAAGTTTCCTTCTGCCTGTTACATACATTTTGGCGACTTTAATATACCATTTCACCTATGGGTGTATGGTATAATAAAAGAATCCCAATCGCCCCATTTGGCTCTTCGCAGAATGTTTAAGAATAAACATTGTGTTCATCTGAAGCGGTTTCACCAAATCAGATGCACAAAACAAAATGTAATACAACTATACTTTTGTCACAAACAAGTAACCTAGCGTACAATCAGACACATAGACATAGAATAAGATCCTCTAAGAACAATTGTTACATCCTAGAGTCTAAGATAAACTCCGTATTTTTATACCCTTGCAGAGGGTATTATAAAATTGGTTAGATGTTTGTAACGCACAGAAGGAGACGTTTCCGACCACATAAAGTATATATATTCTTGATCAGCATGAGAAGCTGAGTCGATATAGCCATGTCCGTCTGTCCGTCCATCCGTCCGTCCGTTCGTCCGTCCGTCCGTCCGTCCGTCTGTGCAAATCAACTTCACGCTGGCATCTTAAGAGCTATCGGAATGAAATTTCATATTTGAGCTATTTTTAGCCGGGAGATAATAGAGTATGAAAATTGTCAGGATCGGATCACTATATCATATAGCTCTAGAACAAAAATTTTTGCAAAAATTGGAGTATCCCCATGAAATTTACCAACATAATAGAATTTGATATAAAATTACACAAGTTACAGTCAATACAAATCGGTTCTACGTCATCAGCAAATCAAACAGAGCACATGCATACGCACACACAGACGTAGCGCTACACGTATGTATGTATGTGTATGCGTGTTGTGCTTTGCTTAAAAATTTGTAGTAAAAAGAGAAATAATTTGAATGTTTTGTTTGTGTGTTGATGAATTGAGTAGCAAGGAAAGAAATTTCAAAATGTAAAAAAATTATTGCCAAGGACTGCAAGGGTATATAAACTTCGGCATTGCCGAAGTTAGCTTCTTTGATATTTGTAAATAAAATCAGTTCATATTTTGAATTCAACGAATGAAGACTGGATTCCTTTTCTTCTCCCTGGAATCCCTTTTTACCAACCAAAGAAAGTATATATATTCTTGATCAGCACCACGAGACGAGTTCAAATAGTGTATTAATAAGGTAACTGATTTTTCTTCTGTAACTATTTAGTTTGGATTGCTTTATTATATTTTGTTGCTGCTCTATTATTATTTGGGTTGTTCATCAATTTTTATGCATCTGGGTATCACTATCAATGTTTAAGATTAAACATCGTGGTCAGCTGAAATGGCTTCACCAAATCAGATTGACCAAAGAAATATACAAATCGAAACATAAACAAAAGTAAGTCATAAAATTCATCCACACTCTGTGGAAAACACTTAAGATTATAACAGCGGCGCGGTATCATGTAATGAGCATGAAAAATAAACAATTTTCAACCCCCGAAAACGTGGGGCATTAGAATAAGTATTTTTAAGAACAATTGTCGCTTCTTAGAGTTTAAGAGTTTTTAAATAAAATGAGTTCATATTTTGAATTCAACGAATGAAGACTGGGTTATTTTCCTTCTCCCTATTCAATCAATGTACTGAAGAAACGTTCCACTTGGCCATTCAAGCAGCTTTGCAATGGGGGTGCGTTAACAATGTCAATTTCGAATTGGTTTTTTAAAATTGAAGTAATCGTTTTTGAATTGCACGATGCTTTTTTGTCACAATAAATTGTATTTATCTTCGGATTTTTTCGTTATTAATCGGGATAATAAGGGTTGTACATTAGCGAATTTGGAAAACTAGTCCACGCAGGTCAGGAATAGCTTGTGGTCAGTGGACAATATATTACATTTTGCCGGGATAAGACGGTAATGGTCGTACTTAGCAGTAGTGCAGACTGTGCAATTTAGGACCATTTCATTGGTTAATCGGGATAATAAGGGTTGTACATTAGCGAATTTGGGAAACTAGTCCACGCCGGTCAGGAATAGCTTGTGGTCAGTGGAGAATATATTACATTTTGAATATATTACGTTTTTGGGAAGTAGTACTCACGAAGTATTTGTTTCATATTTTGTGCGCTCTATTTGCGCGAATATGTTCGGCACTAACTATTTGACTTTTGACATCTTTGTTGGTTATATCGGTTACGATACTCTTACAGTGCAAAAACTTTGTTGTCTGGTAAAATCACACTTATTCATGTTGAAAGGCGCCTAAAATAGGAAGGTCGCAATGAAATGCGTTTGCAGCATCACGGTTCACCACAAGCTTAAAGGATTCAAGGTGATCGTTTGTGTCTGTGAATTGTATCACATGTCGAGTTTTGCTGCCGAGTAGAATTAATCTCCGATGCAAGTTGTAACGCGCGTCTTCTAGGATTATAAGGTTCCTAAAAAGATTAACAGGCTTGTCCGTTGTTTCGATTGTGTAGGTCAAGAAGAGCTCACTGTGGATGGTGGCAGCACATGATTGTGTTTCACCTTGTAAGGCATTAACATTTTGCCGTTTCTTAACTCCTTTACGGGTTTTACATAATTCTTTGCCGCCCCAGTGTCGACAGCGGTTTTTTTTATACTCGCGTTTTGGTGGGCCGAATCTTTTTGAGAAATGTCGTTAATTTTCTGGCGTCTCTGCCCGGTCATACGCTCTGATGAACACTAAGACAGAAGTGCTATCTTTATTCTTTAGTGATTTAGCGCCGTAACTGGCGCTACTTTGGGTCTTACCCCAATTAGTCTGCTGCAGCGAATATGCTCCTTTCTATGCTATTCGTAGCTTGGGCTGTGCTGGTATAACTAGTGCCTTAACAGGTTTCCCCAGGCCTGAGATGTCCTTCAACAAAACAGATTGGGATGTGTGGCTGCAATACTTCGTATATTGCTTTAACACAACACCCTCTATGGCTCATGACTATCGTCAATATGAGTTAGTATTTGGTAAAACTTCAAATTTTTAGAAAAGTATTTATTACAGAGATAGCATAAAACCACTTTATAAAGTAGAAGATTATGCTAAAGAATCTAAATTTAGACTAGAATAGGCAAAAAAGAAAATCAAAAAATTTACTTGGACATAAATACTTTAAATTTTGAGTTCCATGTTTTACTAAAAAATGAAACAGGTCATAAATTAGATTTTAAATATACAGGTACAAAATACACATAGAAGAAAATGTATGTATGTTCGTGTAGTATGTAAAGTGATCAGTTGATTTCAAATTTTTGCCACGCCCTTTTGGCTTCCGCAATTTAAAAAACTTTTATCTCAAAAACTATAGCAGCTAGAGACACCATATTTGGTATGTATATTTGCTTAGTAAATGCGCACATTTTGTAAGCGTAAAGATTTTTTTTGCTGCCCGTACAGAAAAAACAAAAAAGGGAGCAAATTCATGGTTTACATTATAATATTTATTCCATATATTATACGCATTTAGTTTAAGTTTGAATGCTCCAATTCGACGACACAAAGAAAAGAAATTGACAAAATGTGAAATCGGATATTCGAGTTATCCGATTGATTAAATTCTCATTTCGTTCTAAGCAGTATTCATTCTCACTCAATTTGCTTTGTATGAGTACGGATACAATACAATACTCTCACTCACTCACTTCAATTCAATCCGAGTGTACTCATGTTATTTAGTATGTGAATCAAACCAAGCAGATAGAACATAATAACAGAACATTATTATTTCTGTTACGCTATAGTTTCGTTGAGCATTTGTTAACTTCTTCGACATAAACGCTATGGGTTTCTCCTCTCCTTCCTCTTCGAATTGTACCAACATTGCTCCGATGCCGTAGTTACTTTCATCACTATGCACTAAGAATTTCCTATCGAAGTCTGCATTAAGTAAGATCTGGGCCAAGATAAGCATAAGCAGTAGGCATCTTTTAAATTGATTTTTGATATGTAATTTGCCTTTGGCAGCCACCCGAAGTTTCATTTTTGGTGACATCATTTATTAGCTGTCTCTAGCACTCCCATTTTCAACATTCAGTCGATTTCTTCATACATCAACTTTTCAACCGCTGGCGACACGGAATATAAGCCTTGTTTGACTGGAGTCGCTTCTTGATCTCTATGTGTCAAATTTTGTTGTTTATCGCTGAATTAATGTTAACATCTACTGAGGGTTCAATCGATTGCGACGGAATTAAGGTCCCTGATTGGAGTTTTTTGAACGGGTAAGACATACATCACATTGTAGTTTGTAGACATTTTCTTTACGCTTCCGTAGCAGAAAATGCGGCGCTGTCCTTCGACGTCACAATTCCAACAAATGTATTTCCTTTCCTTGACGTGAATTGCATTAAACTCCGGTTGAATATCTTTTTCTTCGGATTTTCGTCTGTATCTTCAAGTAAAGGAATACTATCCCTAACGTATTGCGTTTTGCTGATTCTTTGCGGAGAAATTGCTCTCGGCGGTGTTTAGATATGGATTCTATTAGAACGTATAACAACGCTTCTCGTACATCAGAGATCAGGTTTCTTTGTAGCTGTAGCGCTGAGTCGATTTTCCTCCATAGGTAATAACAATAATTCTAATCTCGACAAAAATCTTCTCAAATCAGAGGTCCGGGGCTAACTTCGACCTCGTCAAAGTTTGTATACCCTTGCAACTTTTCTAGTAACTCTTTCCTTACCTATAGCCATCAAAGGAAAAGACGTTTTACAATCTTCGGAAATAACGAAGATATTGATCAACGTCACTGTTATCCACCGATCGTTCCTATGGGAGCTATATGATATAGTTACCGGATATTTACCAAATTCGGCACAGTCATTAACAGATATATTTAACTGTCAAATGTTTAATTTGAAAGCAATCCCGTTAAAAGTAACGAAGTTATTGACAAAAGTCACTGTTTTCGACGGATCGTTTCGATGGGAGATATATGATATAGTCACCCGATCTTGACCAAATTTGGCACAGTCGTTTATGGTTACAATAAACTTACTTATATTAAATTTCAATAGCTTAAAAAGTAACGAAGTTATTGAGAAAAGTCACTGTTCGTGACTTTGCCGTTTGTATGGGAGCTATATGATATAGTCACCCGATCTAGATCAAATTTGGCACAATTATTAATATGAACACAAAACTGACCAATACCAACTTTTATGATAATTGCTGATAAAATAACGAAGTTATTGAGAAAAGTCACTGTTCGTGACTTTGACGTTTGTATGGGAGCTATATGATATAGTGGTCCGATCCGGATGAATCCGAGATATACAACTACGTGCAAAATTTCAGCTCTGTAGCTCTTACGGTCTCGGAGGAGTTCGCGTTGATCCAGACGGACGGACAGACGGACATGGCTATTTGAACTCGTCTCGTTGTACTGATCAAGAATATATATACTTTATATGGTCTGAGATACTTCGTTCTACGCGTTGCACACTTCTGACCAAAATTAATATACCCTTTTTGCAAGGGTATAAAAAAGTTAAGTCACCACGTGAGGTTACAATGCAAAAGACAAGTGTTAGACATTGCTGATAACCGTACTTAGACTCGGAATATTATCTTGCAAGTTATAGTGATAAATATCGGCAAGTGTTATGCTACTATTTTTTTGCGCGCAACTGTAGGTGCCATAGAAACAATGACTTTCATCAATAACTTCGTTGTTTGCTATGCTAAGATTGTAGGGCGTTCTTTTGCAAACATTAGATTTTTTAGATATAACGCTTTTCCACTTTGACGGCTATAGGTGAGGAAAGTGTAGGATAATCATCCTTTGTACCGGTTAGTATTGTGGTAGCATATATTAGATTGAACACACAAATAGGTCGTTTGAGCTCAGTTTATTCAATGAATCGTAATTGTAGAACAATTGTTAACTATAGCTAAGACCGCGTAGCTGCGCTGCCAGTAACCCCGGCAGAGGAGCGGTATGCTTATGTATAAACATATGTATGTATAAATGCTTACATAAAAATAATGTATGTGTATATGCCGCCACAGCGGGAGAGTGAGGATGTATCATATTGCATATTGGGACAGAGCGGCCGCGCGTGTTATATTTGCTGACTCAGCACTGTCCAGCACTATGCACTCATGGGTGGTCATGTTACTTAAGAGGCAATACACTTGAATGTTGCGCACATAAATATTGTAACAAAGTGCTACAATATGTTTGTAATATTATTAATATGATATTTCAGAACATGCTATATCCCCCTCTTAAGCAAAATAACGTAATTAGATAGAGCTATTTTCTAATTTTTATTATATAGAAATTTATGTATGTATTGTTGTTTTTTTTAAATTGTTTGAATGTTTGATTGTTAGTTTAATGACATATATGGTAAATATTATTTTTTGTATATATGTATAGTGTCATTAAATGTAGAAAATTTATTTGTTTTGTTTTTATTATTTTTTTATTATATATATATTAACTGATAAAAATTTTTAACCTATCTTTATGCACTAGTTGTTTCTTAATCTTTGTATTATTAATTAGAATGTTATCCCTATCTTTTATTTCTTCTATGGTATATGGGCCTAAATACTTAGGTTCTAACTTATGACCTGCATCATTTCCTAATAAAACTTTATCTCCTATTTATAATTCGATATTGTTTACTTTTCTATCATATATCTCCTTATTCTTTGCTTTGTACTGTTCTAACATAATTCTGGCTCTTTTATAGGCCTGTTCTAATCTAAATTTTGATTCTTTAGCATAATCTTCTATGTTACGTATATGGGTGGGTTTATCCTATCTATGCTATTAAAATGTTTGGGTAAATTTGAAGTTTTACCAAATACCAACTCATATGGACAATAATCATGTGCCATAGAGGGTTTTGTATTAAAACAATATGCGAAGTATCGTATCCATACATCCCAGTCATTTTTGTCAACTGAAATGTATGATCGTAAGAACTCGTTAAGGGTTCGGTGGCTTCGCTCCACAGTGCCTACAGTCTGGTGATGATGTGCAGTTAAAGTTATGTTTTTAATTTACAAATTTTTGCATAAATCTTCAATTATTCAATTTCTATATTCTGTTCCCAAGTCCATGTCCCATGTTTTTGCACTTTTGTCTTTAATTGGTATCATTACAAGTTAGATCGCAGATTAAAGTTACTGCGTATTCATTTTCTTGTTCTGACTTTGGGAGTGGACCGATCGTATCTACAATTACCCTATCGAAAGCCAGTTGTGGCGTTTCGGTTATAGTCAATGGAGTTTTTGTATGCTTGGTTATTTTTGCTTTTTGACACTTATTATATTTTTTTGTATATTAAGATATATCTTGTGTCATATTCTTCCAATAGTAATGCCTTTTTCTTTCGGCTATAGTTCTTGATATTCCAGTATGACCTCCTTGTATAGGGTTATCGTGGAACGTAAACAGTATTGCTTCTTTTTCTTTATCATTATTTGATAATAGGGTCACCGGCTTGAGTAGCGCTACTCTTAAGAATTGTAAAGTCTTATTGCCCATATTTTTGAAATATTCTATTGAAATAGCTTCAAAGATCTTTTCGCTCGGTGCCACTTTGATTTGGCTTATATTGATTATACCGGCTTCTTTTTCGAGCCTTTGAAAAAATTGACCTAAGTCGAGAATTCCATTTGTATACATATCGCATATGTCAACTCTTGCTATAACTTTCTTACCATGTTTGAATGTGCTTAAGGAATTGCTTATTCGCAAGGTCACTACTTTTCGTACTTCGCCATTAACAATGAAGTCATATACGTTGGGCTTAGAAGCATTAGGAGATTGTTCTTGCAAATCTCTTCTTTTATTTTCTTTTTCTTTGCCACAGTAATGGCATTTAATGCTAATTCTTGCTTTCCCTTTAAAAAAACTTCTTTTGTTTTGTGTATTTAGCTTTCATCCCACTATTATTCTTAAAATATATTTTTGTTTTTTGCGACTGCCTTCATGACTTTTCCACCTGTATCCGTACCTTCATCTCTTAGCTTGGTCTCATAGTCTAACAATTTGAATTTTACAAACGCTAATGATAGTGTCGTCTGACAAAGTTTAAATCGCAGTGATTACACCATAATGGTTAGAAGGAAGAGTCCGCAGCAAATGTGCGATCTTGTTGCTCTCATTCATTAGTGCGCCTGCTGTCAACAGCTCATCCACCATGTCATCGAAAATAATAAAATGTCTCGAAAGTTTCATTTCACTAGATAGTTTGAGGTTCATTAAACGTTTGTATGCACCTAAATGAGAAGCAACGCTCTTACACTCGTATACCGCATCTAAATTCTGCAGAATTCCACGTGCAGTGGTGTCGCCCTCCGCAAAGTTTAAAAAGGAATCGCCTAAATTTTGAATTAATG
Source organism: Drosophila paulistorum (assembly GCA_018152135.1). Classification (NCBI taxonomy): domain Eukaryota; kingdom Metazoa; phylum Arthropoda; class Insecta; order Diptera; family Drosophilidae; genus Drosophila; species Drosophila paulistorum. Next base: position 7,404,800 of record JAECXG010000822.1, on the reverse strand, counting down.
TGCTTTTTGCCAATATTTCCGCATTTTCCCAAGTATCATCTACTTCGTTAGGCATTGGATTATCAATTACTTTCATAATTTTTAATTCGGTAAATAAAGCCCTGAGTCTAAGTTTCCATGTAGAATACTTTTCGCCACAGAAAGACTTAAACTTGTTCTTTTCCATTTTCTACGTATGTATTATATATATGTCGGGACGTCAGGATTCTTGTTCGCCTCGCTCATGTTTTCAACTGGAAATGTTCACTTAGTACTTTTTATTTCACTTAGACTTTTTACTTTCACTTGTACTTTTATTCACTTTCACTTATACCTTTTTCTGTGCGGCTAGTTCCCAGGGGGTTTCTTCACTGAGCTTTCTAGCCCGAGGTTCCCCTTTATATAGGACCTGACCTGATGACAGATTGACCGATTTGTTTCTAAACATGTTGCTAAGGCAACGATGCTTGTCATCCTTTAAAGTTAACATTCCCAGATGTCAGTCTGTAGCCGCTGCAAAAGTAATACCAGGGCTACAATTGACATGCCTGTCAACTATCTAGTAGGCTTTGACTTATTAGTCACTTTAACCGACATATATATATATATAAAGAAAAAAAAAACCTTTATGCACGCCCAAATCAATTTCACAACTATATTTTTTTTATATATATAGGTTCTTTAAATTGGCATGGACTGGGCCCATAACCTGTTGAATTGATGAAGCTAATATTCAATTAAAGTTTTCTACTGTTTTAGTTTAATTTTATATGTTGATTATTTATTTATTCTTTGATTATTTTTTCACTGCAACACCGGGACCACATGCACACAGTTCAAGTTTTCACAGCAAAAGGGGAAGTTAAAAAGCAAGTGTGACCAGTCATTAAAAAGATGACAGTATTTCGTAATGACTCATAGTATTGCGTAATGTTGTTATTTGATCACAGGATAGGGGTATTCCAACATTTTCAATGACAAATCCAAGTTCGACTCGAACTAGAGTATCTCTAGGGAAAAGATAATTTCGTAGCCGACGCGCTATCGAGAATAACTATAAAGGATTTACAAAGTATACACACTAATAACAAAATTCTAAAATTCACTACCAGAAATCAAAGTAAACAGTCAAATTCCTGCGCAGGAATTTATAAAGAACCATTTTATAAGGGCAAATAAAAATAAAAAATCTTATCAAAAAAATAATCAAGCTCAACTTGCAACATCCGACCACGGTTTCGCATTCATGATGAATTTATACTTGATACTGGAGCCAATGACCATTTGATTAATGATGACTCAATGTTTGCCGATTGTGTGAAATTGGAGAAGCCAATAAAAATCGCTGTAGCAAAAGAGGGCGAATTCATATATGCTACTGTTGGTGTTTAGATTATATAAAATAAGGTAACAATAAGACAATCATAATATAGAACAAATGGAAATATATGTCAAGATTAGTATGTAACCCGATTATAAGTAGATATCGATGGCTCATCAGTCATAAGAAGAGCTGATATGGTCAGCAGTTAACAATAAAGACCTAGTTCATGAAGCTGCTATAGTTAGCTATTATCAATAAAGACGTATTTTGCTGACCTAACACTATGTCGAACTATGCACTGGTGAGCTCTCTAGTTTTACTATAAAAGAAATGCATTATTCTTTCTAACATCAGATACCAATTGTAGCTACATCGGGTGTGCATCGCTGTGTCTTTGGCCCCCATCTCTACCTTTGCAATCTCACTCCGAAGTCCACCCAATTTATGTGTTGGTTGCGACGACTATTAGTCACTGGTTTATGTTTTTTTTTTTTTTTTTAAATTCATTTAATAATTGTTAAAGTAGGAAACAAAATTATATACAAAAGGACAAAAGATATAGACAGGAAGAGAAAATGAAAAGAAGAATTTGTTTTACTACAGGGATCCTGCGGGACTGCCTTGTGGTATTGCTTCGCAGGTCTGTAGTGGGCTGCCTATGCCCCTCCAGTATTGCGCTCTCTCTCCAGCTCTCGCAGTTTGCTCATCGATGATGCAGCATATGTGCACACCGCCGACCACGCCAATTGGGATGTGATCATCAACTTTACCAGGTTGGAAGGTGTGGGCTCTTCTCCAATAACTGCCTTTAGAATTTGCCTCTCATTGGCAAACCTCATGCAGAGAAATATCACTTGTTCGGGGCTTTCTTGAGTGCCTTGTCTACACAGGGTGCATTCCGCACTGGGCTCGTGTCCAAATCGGAACAGGTATGACCTGAAGCATCCATGGCCGCTAAGGAGCTGAGTCAGTTCGAAAGTGATTTCGCCATGCCGCCTGTTTACCCATGTATGTATATCCGGGATGAGCTTAAAGGTCTGCCCTTTTGCGAGGCTGCCCAGCGTGATTGCCACTCTACTAGGCTTAATCGCCTGGCTTCTGCAGTTGCCACCCTTCTGGCTGAAGGTGACCATTCCGCACTCTGCCTACTTCTAAAAATGTTTTGCGCTTCTTTAGCAAGTAAGTCTATTGCGACCATACTTGATATAACGAGGGCCGCGTCGTCCGAAATTGTGCGGAAACCACGGCATACGCGAAGCGCTCCAAGACGGTATGTCGCCTCTAGTCCTCGTCTATACGACTTCGTCTGCATCGCATCTGCCCATACAGGCGCGACATAGAGCATGGTCGACCTGACGACGTTCATCAAGAGCAATCGTTGTGATTGTCCAGGGCCTCGTGTATTGAGCATGATTCGATTCAGGGATCTTCCCAATTCTGCCGCTCTTGCACTCGCGTGCACCAGGTGTTCTCTGAAGCACAGGCGTGTATCCAAGAAAACTCCTAAGTACCTGGTTGCTCTAGTTGAGTGGATTGTGCATGTGTCTAACACAATTTTTGCCTGCTCTACCGTTTTTCTGCTGCTTCCGTTTTTTGGTCTGCAAGTTCCAGTCCTGCATTCGCAAGCCACTGTTTTGCTAAGCCAATCGATGTGACCGTCTTTTCTTTTGCTTCTGCGAGCTGCTTTGCCACCACTACGAGAGCCACGTCATCTGCAAAACCGATGATATGGCAGTCAGTCGGGAGGCTTATTCGTAGGATGCCGTCATACATAGCATTCCACAAGATCGGGCCAAGCACCGAGCCCTGCAGGACTCCACCTCGTACTTCATGAAATCGATCGCCACTCCTTGTGCTATATCGTAGCTTGCGATTTCGAAAATAATCCTTTATTAAGGCAATGAGCGGGATAGGCATGCGATAATGCGGATCCAGCTAGCTGTGTTGAAAGCGTTCTTCACATCAAGTGTGGTTACTAGGCAGTATTTTTTTTTACTACCGTTTTTCCATCGCTGTCCTTCAATTGATTTTTTCGCTATTTCAACAACTGTTGCCAATGCGTGTATTGTCGATTTGGCCTTTCGAAAACCGAATTGCATCGGCGAGAAATCACCAGTTACAGTTATCGCACTCTCCAGTCTCGTGCAGATTAGTTTCCCCAGCAGTTTAGCTGCTGAGTCTAGCAAGTATAATGGCCTGTATACAGACGGGTCGTTCTGAGGCTTGTTTGGTTTTGGTATGAGCACAAGGTCTTGTTTTTTCCAGATGTCTGGGAAAATGCATTCCTCAAAGCATTTCGAGTACACCTGAGTGAACTTTTCAGGCTGAAGGCGCACTGCTAGTTTGAGCGCTTTGTTGGGAATCGCGTCCGGACCGGGGGCTTTTTGGTCGTGCATTTGTGCAACAGCCGCTAGCAGCTCATCTGTGCTGACACTCATGTGATCATTGTGATCGATATGCAGCGTTTCCCTAGGAGCCATATATGACGTATCTGGAAAGAGAGTTTGCACTATATTCGCCATGTGGCACTCGCTTGGTGCAGGGGGTCTGACGGCTTTCATCCTTTTTAAGTCCATTTTATACGCCATGCCCCAAATGTCGCTAGACGCCTTGTCGCATAATTGTAGGAAACAACGGCGTTTGCTGTCCTTAATAGCGCGCTTTAGTTCGCGGCGTCTATTTGCAAATTCGGCCCCGAGATGTGAAGAGCTGATACTGCCACGGGCTCTTTGATAGGCGCGCCTTGCGCGCAGGCATCGTTTCCTGGCCTCGGCGATATCATTGGTCCACCAGTATACCTGCTATGAGCCCTGCGGATGGGCATGCTGCAATCGCAAGCTGCGCCAAAAATTCCATAACCATTTCTGCATGATTCTTGGCATCTCCAGCTAGTTCTGGGATCACTAGTTATGATGCGAAAACATCTGGGTTTAATGCATCAACTCTGGACATTTTGCGCTTTTCTTGCACCGCTGCTTGTTGGGCTCGACTGCCAATTTTACAAATAACGGCCATGTGGTCGCTAGCGGTGTAATGGCTGCTTAGCTCCCAATGAATAGCACTTGCAATCTGGCTGCTGGCAAAAGTTACATCAACGACTGACCCGTAGTCCGCTCTGGCAAAAGTGTTGCTTGTAGCTGTATTTAGTATCGCCAGATCTAACATGGCAAAAGCATCAAGCAGGCTGCGTCCTCGTGCATTTGTTGAGCTGCTTCCCCATTCGTGGGACCATGCATTAAAATCTCTAGCAATAATAACTTCCTTTTACCCTTTGCGTGCGCAGCGAGGTTGTCGAGTCTACGTTCAAACTCTTCCAAACTGAGGCTAGGTGGTAGGTAGCAACTATATAGCCAAATCTTGCGCCAGCCAACTTCTATAGAGCCTTCTTTTAGCAGCGTAGCTGCTATAGTACGCGGCATACTTAAAATGGCCATCCGTTTGCCTCTGAAGGACTTACGCAGGCCTCTTAAAGTCACTTGCCCGGCATTTTTCAATTGAATTGACTTTCTTATTTCGTCTTCTGTTGCTAAGTGGTCGAGGTTACGCATTTCAAGCCATGCCTCTGCTCCGGCTGCTCGAACTGAAGCTTGTTGGCCCAGGACCTGGCACTAATCCTCAGTCAACTTTTTGCTGTTGGCCTTGAGTTCGAGAAGTAAATCGCCCTTAGCCGTTTTTGTTGTCCTCTTGACGTTATTTTTAACTTCATTGAGCTTGCCATCTGGCCTTCTGGTGACCAAGCTCAAAATTTCGGCATATGTGCAGCCCTCATTTGCTTTGATTAGGATAACCTCCGGACTGGCTTTCCTCAAAGGTGACGTAGTCGCTCTCTTTCGCGAGACAGTCTGCCATTCCTCAGTTCCATGGGCTGCCTGCCGTTCGGGCGTGATGACTTTCTGCAGATTACCTGGCTCCGGATCGCCGCGTGTGGTGTTCTGTGCCATTGCTCGCTGTCGCTTTGGAGGGGTATTGCGCTGGGCAATGGCTTCATCTCTCTGGCGTTTGGGGGTGTTTCCTGCCAAATTTAGATTTTTTGCATCGCTTCTGGACTGGCTAGCATTCAGAGGCGACGTTTGAGTGGCGATTTCCCTCTTTGTCGCCTTTACCACCGATTGGCTGCCGATCATTATGTGGCATAATGCTTCATGTAGCTCCTTCATTCTCCTTTATTGAACATCGTGTCCATTTCCCAAATGAGCGACCCCAGCTAATTTAGCTCTACCACATTGGATACAACTTTTGGGGAAATGGTAGTCTCCGGGCTGCTGGGAGGCATTGCAGGTGTTCCATCCGTTCCTGATCGGTTAGCGTGGATCGCCAACGTCTCAGTCTCCACGAGAATGGCCTTGCCAGGCAGCGACCGCATAATTTTTGGCCGCTTAGCAAATGCCGCATCCGTATCTTACACCAATGCGTCATCGCAGCGAGCTTGGTGATCCATTGATAGGACAAAACGCTCCATCTCTCAAGATAAAAATTTTTTGGCGCCAGCGCCTTGGTTGAATTTGAATTTTGAAAATTCGCGGAAAAAAAGTGGCGCTTTTTTCCCGGTTCAAGCGAGACTGCAGTGTGGCGCCACCTGCCAGGGCGGCTCAGTTTGAGCTTTTGGCGCTGATCAACACTGCGATCACAGCTGTTTGAATTTGTTCAAATATCCATGTGTGTTTTTTCACTGGTTTATGTGCTAGTGCCTAATTGCTTATAAATAAATAAACAATAAATACATTCAAGAAATACTAACGTCTTTCATTGAACATTTTGGTGACCCCGACATTGGCGGCTTCAAGTTGAAAGAGTAATAGACTTGGTGAAACCGTCATCAAGTGAGAATATTTGGTCAACTCAGGCGACCAATATCTCAACAACAAGGAAAGTAGGCGACTACTTTCTTTGCACCCTTTGGACACAGAACAATCCTAAGCGAGGACACAAATTGATGAACACTCCCGACTATAAACATCGCAATTGATTAACTTGGCAATAATTGCGTAGCCACCTTGGCGACTAAAAACAATTTATTGGGAAAACTAAGAGTTAGTTTTTCGCGACGGGGTAGCAGTGCATACCCATTGAATGAAAGGTTGATCAACTAGGCGATCACTTTGTCAAAAACATTTAACATCGATTTGTGTCAACGTCAGCAATCTCTGACCTAGTTAACTCGGGTCAAGTACTAGTACAAATAAACAATTACATAAGAATAAAAAAAAAACATGGAGGAGTTTTATAAGCAGCAGACAGAACGAGGAGAAGCAATTCAGGCTTTCATTCGGAATACTAAAAAGAATTCCTTCGCGAGGTAAATGAAGCCATCTTATTTCGAGGAGAAACTTGAGCTCCTGGAATACATGTGGGAGAACTTCGAGAAAAGTCATTAGGAGTTAATGGAAAAATTAAACAACGTGGCAACAGAAGATGACTACTTTGCAACGGACTATTTCAGCAAAATGAAGGCGGTTGTAACTAATATAGTGGAAGATTGGAAGGACCATTTGCAAAAATACAATTAGAGATACAAGCTGGCCAACGAGAGGAAGAGCGAGACGGGATCAAACCACTGGTTCGCAAACAAAGTGCGCTGCTGGATTCATTGTCCAGGACATTAAGTCAAATTTTGCCTGCAGAAAAAATGAATTACAAATAGGTAGTCGACAAATTATGGAGACAAATTGAAGAAATCCATTAAGAGATTCATCGGCTAGCGGAAAATCCAGCCGAAGCCGGATATAATATAGCTACGTTTGTGGCCGCAGATACAATGCTAAAATTCTGTGTGGCACCAGCAAAAAATGCAGTGATACAATCACCGCCTGTATTGCAATCGATACAATCATTGCAACTACCCAGAATTCCCATTCCAAGATTTGATGGAGATTATCTGAAATGGCAACAATCTATGACATCTATAAAAAGGTGGTTCATGAGTCAAATGTATCCACAATAAAGAAAATGTGGTACTTAAAATCAAACCTTTCTGGAGAAGCAGAGAGATTGATACGGCACGTGGAATTAACAGAAGCCAATTACAACACTGCCTGGTCAGTGTTGCAGGAACGATTTAATAACAAAAGAGTTCTAGTAACAGCCATACTGGCAAAGCTGTTTGATCACCCAAATGTAGGAAATGACGCAGCTTCTATAAAGAATTTGCATGATAACATTTTTGAATCATTGCAAGCGTTAAATAATGTAGGAGTCAATATGGAATCGCCAAATGCTGTCATAATGTTCCATGTGACAAGGAAATTGGATAGATTCAAGCACGAACTATATGAGCAGTCTCTTTCCAACACAAGGGAGCTACAGGAAGTAAAGGATTTTCTATTATTCTTGGAACAGCGCTTCCTAACATTAGAGGTGATTGGGAAACCAAGAAACGAAAATCGCAGCATTGAAAAACTAAATCCAAGGAAGACATGCGCAACAGCATCTGGGACAAATAGTTCCTTATGTCCTTTCTGCGAGAAGGCAAAGCACAAACTCATCCAATGTGAAAAGTTTAAAATAAAATCCGCAGCAGAGCGGTTTAATTGGGTGCAGAGACACAAATTGTGTGTCAATTGCTTCAAACCGGACCACATTGCAAAAAAATTTTCTTGGAGGGGATGCTTTAAATGCGATAAAAAACACAACACAAAGTTGCACTTGAAAACAGGCAACCAAATTGCTACATCTGCTTCTGCAGCTTCTGCTTATGGAATTATCAGAAAATACACTCTGTTGGCAACGGCCAAGGTAATGGTAAAAGGGATTAATGAAAGGAAAGGAGAGTTTCGAGTACTCTTAGATAGCGGCTCACAAGTAAACCTCGTCTCAGAGAGGCTGGTAAAGAAGTTGTCGTTAAAAATTAACGAGACTCATGTGCACATAAAAGGAGTGGGTGGTCAACCACAGATAAGCAAGTAAGCTTGGTTGTAAGGTCAAGATACAAAAGTTCGCAATGCTAGTTAAGGCATTTGTATTGCCACACATAATAGGTGACCAACCTACAGAACAAATAACGCAGAAAGTCACATTACCAGACAACATTCAATTAGCTGACCCAACATTTGATAAACCAGGAAAAATTGTTATGCTGTTGGGAGCTGATGATCACTATGCTATACTGCTACCAGAAAGAAGACGGGGTAATCGAAACCGTCCAACATTACAAAATTCAGAGTTTGGATGGATTATTGCTGGCAGAATTAATATGTTAACGTCAGCTTCAATCACATGTATGGTAGGCATGACGAATCCAGAGGAATCTCTAGAAGGATTCTGGCAGCTAGACACACTAGAGCCAATGAAAAGGTACAGGAGTCCAAAGGAAGATAACCTACACACGGCGGCGGACAATCGACTAATTGTAAAGCTTCCATTTGCTGAAGAGGCTTCAGCTCTTGGAGAATCTCGGGAAGTAGCCATTAGAAGATTCATGTCGCTAGAGAGGCGAATGAGCCCTGACATAAAAAAGGAGTATGTAAAATTTGTGTCAGAATATGAACAGCTCGGACATATGAAGCAGGTAATGGTAGAACAAATTCCCAAGAACCATTACTTTATACCGCATCACTGTGTACTAAAGCCAGAAAATACCACCACCAAGTTAAGAGTGGTATTTGATGCATCATGCAAAACGTCATCAGGAAAATCGCTGAGCGACATTTTATATCCTGGACCAGTTGTACAGAGTCAAGACACACATATATTTGTTCACTTCGGACATTGAAAAAATGTATCGTCAAGTTTGGATAAACCCTGCCGATCAATTCAATCAGATGATTGTGTGGAGAGAGGATCCAAGTCAAGAACTAAAGATTTATCGTTTAAAAACGGTAACTTATGGAACCACATCAGCCCCATACTTAGCGACGAAGTGTCTGGAATATTTGGCATTGAAAAACATGGAAAAATTGTCGTCTGGAGCATTAGCATTAAAAAATGACTTTTATGTTGATGATTGTCTCACAGGAGCAGACAGTTTACCAGAAGCCCTGCAAATAAAACAAGAGCTGGTAGAAATCTTGAGACCTAAGGTTTTCAACTTACAAAAATGGTGTTCAAATAGCAGTCAACTTCTAAAGGAAATTCCAAAGGAAGATACCATTGCTGACATCAATCTCGGTGACATACTGGAACAAACAAGGGTCAAAACATTGGGAATCATATGGGCACCCAAAGAAGACCGTATGTGATACGGTTTTGTCACAAGCAGAACAGGAAACAAACGGCTCAATTAGAGTTGGAAGAGTTGGACCAAGCACGTAGAGTAATCATTAAGCAAATTCACGAAAGACGATTTGCATATGAATTACGGCACTTAAAGAAACGACCTGATAAACCACTAGATCGCAAAAGCACGGTGGCAACATTGCCACTAATACTGGATGAACATTCAATCAAACGAGTAGCAACTCGGCTACAATAAGCACCAGTATCAACGGAAACAAGGATTCCTTATCTCTTGCCGTATAATGATCCGGTGGTAAAAATGATACTACGCAAACTTCATGAAGAGAATCTTCATTGTGGACATGAGGCACTACGCGGGATATCTCGGCAACAGTACCACATCATCAAGGTGAAACCGATGGTCCGGAATGTGATCCAGGGCTGCGTAGTATGCACCAAACACCGGCCTCAGTTCTTTAAACAAGTCATGGGCGACTTACCTAAGCATCGGGTATCTCAGAATAGACCCTCTCTCAACGCCGGAGTAGACTATTGTGGACCATTCTGGATCCACCATAAGGTTCGAGGAAAACGTCCCGAAAGCTTACATTGCAGTATTTGTATGCTTTGCAACCAAGGCAGTACACTTGGAGTTGGTCGGAGACCAGTCCACCTCCTCATTTGTGGGCGCCCTTCAGCGCTTCATTGGGCGCAGAGGAAGATGCCAGACATTATACTGCGATAATGCAACAAACTTTGTTGGAGCAAACAACCACCTTAAGGAGCTGACCGATACAATACACTCAGAAACGGCAGCAGGTAGTATCAAGGAATTTTGCAATCAAAAAGGAGTGCAATTTAAGTTCATACCACCACGGTCTCCACATTTCGGAGGATTATGGGAAGGTGCGGTAAAGTCTGCTAAGCATTTACTATTGTGGCATTTTACGATCTCGAACCATATTGGGCCGACCTGTAGACATTTTCAGACGGAGTAGTAAAGGTTGGAGAAATATGCGTGTTAATGAAGGTTCCAGAGGCATGCACCGTAATGCACAGGCACTTCGAGCATGTCAACTCAGAGCTCCGGACAGGAAATGATCTTCTTTACATAGAACGCCAACGACGATCGCCGTTAGATATAATTGGGAACATTGCGAACGGCGTTTTTGGTGTGCTGGACTCAAAATACGCAACACAGATGTCAGGCACCATACAAAAAGTTAAATTAAATGAAGACTACTTATTGAACTTGCTGCAAAATCACACATCTGTAATTGACTCAACCAAAAATATCATTAAGCGAGACCAAGCCACGATTGAAAATCAGATGAAACTAATGGAACAACAAATGAAGGACATGACCACGGTCCAGGACAATGCGGTAAAAGCATTGCAATGGTATATCACGCTAACTACTCAGATGACAAGTCTTGCAGGGAATTTGCAACGAATTCAAACCGAAATTTCCCGAGTGTTTGTGGCGGGGCGGAAGGACCCGATATAGTATCCAGTGGTTGGCGGGTGCCAATATCTTCAGGATCTCGTACGTGAGTAGAATGATTAAAACGCGCGAAAAACTTCGTTTTAATTCTATGTTTGATTTATTTAATTCACAAAGGTATACCGATACACACACGAAATGGTTCGGTTTTAAAAGGTAACAAATCGCAAAATGAAAGTTAAAGGAGATGAACGGGTGTTCGGGTGAAAATCTCGATTCGGAATGAAATGGCGGCGCCCATCAGAAAAGCTAGTCACCCCTCCTGGTGTGACCGTAGACGCCGAGGATCGAAAAACCCTCCTCACTCCTCACTGCTCTTCGCCGCTCACTGCTGTTCACCCGGTGGCGTGAACATACCGCCCCCCTTGCAACATGTTGCAATTGCCACCTTGGACATATGTAGGATGGGGGACGGCAGCGTCCTGGAGCGCCTAGATGCCGCAGGAGCCGGAGATGACCCAACCGAACACGGTGCTCTGGGCTGCGGGAGTACCGCTATGACCGGGCACACAGCCTGGTTGGATGACCTCAGGATAGAGGTCTGCCCCGAGCACTGCGGATACCGACGCCGGCCGATGGAAATTGGGGTCGGCCAGGATCAGGGTGGCAAATTTTTCCCGGACCGGTGCCGCCACCTCCCGGGTGGGAGTGCGGATGTGCAGGTCCTCTTCGACGCGGAAGATGACATTCCGCCGGAACGTCGGGTCGTTCCTGGACTCGAGGACGGCCGTGCAGGCTTGGTCGACCCCGACTTTGGTCACCGTCAACCCCAGGGACCGGGCAAAGGATGAATTGATGCGGCTCCCAGCCGCGCATGCGTCAAGGAGAACACGGGTCTCGAACGTTGTCGAGCCATTACCCAACCTGAGGACCGCTGTTGGCATAACGGTCGTCGTCCTGGCTTGGAGCAGTGTGGAGAGGGAAATCTCTGGTGCGCCTTCCGGTGAAGCGGAGCGGTCGGCCGAGGACCGGGAACGAGATGGTGATGCCGGTGCAGCACGTCTGGAGGAGGATGACGGGCTGCGACGCTTGGCTCCAGAGCGCTGTCTCGGCGATTGGTCGGCCATATGGAGCAGCGTATGGTGCCTTTGCCCACATCGTCGGCAGCCGTGGCGAGTCCGACACGCGTCGGCGGAGTGCTCGTGCGCCAAGCAGTTGGGGCAATACTTGTTGATAAGTACCGCCCGGAGCCGCTTCTCCCCTCGGAGGTTCAGGAACCGCTGACACTGCCGGAGTGCATGAACCCCCCGGCAGACCCGGCACCGGTACACGTTCGTCCCATGTGTAGCCGGACGCTTGCTGCGGCGGTGCGGCAGACGCTTGGGGGCCATGTTGCGGTGGAAGTGCGAACTGAAAGGGCTGAAACGAAAAAGATTACGTAGGGGGGAGTCGATTAGTCGCTGCACGGGAACGGACAACATGCACGGAGACGAGGACATTCGAACGGAACATAGAGGGACTGGACGTCACGATAGATCTTTAGGCTCAGGACTCCGGTTGTCTGGCAACAGGATGAGCTTCGCTACGGGTCGTCGAATAGACCCACGCGCGGTTGTGACATCAGCCACTCGGACGAGGCCGTCTGCCCCGGGCAGAGTGCGCTCAATTCGCCCTAAGCGCCACTCATTGGAGGGGAGATTGTCTTCGGAGACGATCACTAGGTCCCCGGTTTGGAGGCTGCGAGCCGGTGCTTTCCACTTGTTACGCTTGTGGAGCTCTTTGAGGTATTCGCTCTTCCAGCGGCGGCAGAAAGTCTGCTGGATTGCCTTTAGTCGCTGCCAGCGATTGATCAGCGACATAGGCTCGACCAGGATCTCCGGTTCCGCGATGGCCACGAGCGGCCCTCCAATCAGGAAATGTCCCGGGCTTAGGGCCAGCAGATCCTCTGGGTCCTCGCTCATGGGAGAAATTGGCCTGGAGTTTAGGCACGCTTCGATCCTACACAGGAGAGTGGAAAGTTCCTCGAAGGTGTATTTGACAGTGGACGAGGACTTGTAAAACAGGGTCTTAAAACTTTTGACCCCTGCTTCCCACAGTCCTCCCATATGGGGCGCGCTTGGCGGAATGAACTGCCAGGATAAAATGTGCTGGGGAAATGCCTTCATTATATCAAGCTTGGTGGCGTTCAGGAAATCTTGTTCGAGCGCCTTTGAGGCCCCTACGAAGGTTTTGCCATTGTCGGAGTAAATGCGCTGTGGGCATTGTCTCCGTGCGACAAACCGAGAGAAGGCTGCAAGAAATCTTTCAGTGGTGAGGTCGGAGGTAGCCTCGAGATGGATTGCCTTCGTGCTGAAACACACGAAGACGCAGACATAACCCTTAGTTATGAGACACGCACGCCCGGTGTAATTTTTGATCTCGAACGGCCCTGCAAAATCAATGCCCGTGTGGGTGAAGGGCCTGGAGTACGTGATCCGTTCTTGAGGGAGATCACCCATCATCTGGGTCTGTAGTCGTCGACGATGAACGATGCAGACTTTGCACCCCTTGAGGTGGGACTTCACCATGTTCTTGATCCGTGGGATCCAGAATTTGGTGCGCAGATACCGCACCATCAGCTGATTGCCGCCATGCAACGTGATGCGGTGGGCGAATTCGACAAGCAGGCGAGTGAAATGAGTACTATAGGGGAGGAGAATAGGGTGACGTTCATCATATCGGAGGGACTCGGCGGCTCGGAGTCGTCCGCAGGCGCGGAGTAACCCATGCTGATCGAGAAATGGATTCAGATTGAGTAGCGTGCTGGATGATGGCAGGGGGCGCCCTTCCCCCAGGGCCCGTATCTCCGCGAGGTATTCCCGACGCTGAGAGGTCCGAATCAAGGCGCGCTCGGCGGAGAGAAGTTCGTCATTGGTGAGGTGCACCGTGGAAGGCGTCGAAATCCTTTTGGTGGCGAAGCGTAGGATGTACGCGATGACTCGCAATGCCCTACCATAATCCGAGAAACGTTCGCTGACGTCCTCGAGTAGGGTGGTCGCGGTGGTGTGGCACTGGACTCGTTGCTCCAGCTGGGTGTCTGGGAGTTCGTTATGGGGAGTTGGCCAATACTCGGGGGCTCGCTGGAGCCAGTCCGGCCCATGCCACCAGAGTCTGCTGGCCGATAACTCGGCCGCAGAGACCCCACGGCTCGCCAGATCAGCGGGGTTGTCCTCGGAGCGCACATGTGACCAGCTTTGGCCACTGGTGCTTTTGGAGATTCTGGATACCCGATTGGCCACGAAGGTGGACCAACTGCACGGGGGTTTATTGAGCCAAGCCAACACGATGGTAGAGTCGGTCCAAAACTGGGAGGTTGCAGGTAGGATTGGGAGTTCAGGAACGATCGACGTCCAGAGATCGGCTAGCAAAACCGCTCCGCACAACTCCAGCCGAGGCAGCGAGACTGTTTTGACTGGAGCTACACGGGTCTTGGCCGTTAATAAGTGGACGTCTACTTGATCGCCGCACCGAACCCGCACATATAGGGCGGCTCCATACGCTTTCTGCGACGCGTCACAGAAGCCATGAAGCTCCCACGAGAGCTTATCGCTGGTGTTTAGCCAACGGGGAATGCGGAGTCGACTGAGGCCTGGGTAATCCTGCAGGAATTCGTGCCATTGCTGCAGCAGGAGAGGCGGCAGAACATCATCCCAGCCCAGTTCGGTAAGCCAGATTTGTTGCATGAATATCTTCGCTCGGATGACAAATGGGGCTAGCCAACCAGCGGGGTCAAAGAGTTTAGCGATATGGGACAGAACCTGCCTCTTGGTGATCGACTCCTTCAAGGGGGGGTCCGCTACGGTGAAGAAGAAGACGTCTTCGGCAGCTTGCCAGCGGATGCCCAAGGTTTTTGCAGTGCTCGCGTCTTCCAGCTCCAGAAAGTCCTCTCGCAGCAGGTGCTCTCTCGGAATGGCTTGAAGTACTTCCTTCTTATTGGAAGTCCACTTCCGAAGCGGGAAGCCCGCAGATTGGAGGGTCGCTTGAAGCTCTCGTATGGCGAGACGGGCGTCGGCTTCAGTATGAGCGCCGGCAAGGACATCATCAACATACATGTAGTTCCGAAGGATTTCGCTCGCCTGAGGATACATCGCTTGCATGTCTTGTGCCAGTTGTAAAAGGACTCGGATCGCCAAGAATGGCGCGCAGTTAACCCCAAACGTGACAGTTTGTAACTCATAATCCTGAATATTGCCGCAGCTGTTTCGGTAGAGGATTCGCTGAAAGGGGGTATGCCTGGGGTCGACTCGGATTTGTCGATACATCTGCGTTATGTCGGCGTTGAAAACGAATTGAAAGAACCGCCATTTCAGTACCTGAAGCGTGAGGTCGGCCTGAAGAGTGGGGCCGGTGTGCAAGACATCGTTGAGGCTGACGCCTTGTGTGGAGGGGCTCGACGCGTTAAATACCACGCGTACCTTAGTGGTGGTGCTATCGGGCTTGAACACCGCGTGATGGGGGAGATAGAAGTTTTTCCCACCTTGAGGCGGCGTCACCCGAATCATGTGACCCAATTCCTCGTACTCTTGAATAATGGCATCGTACTGCGTTTTTAGGACGGGATCCTTGAGAAGGCGTGCTTCATTCCGCAGGAATTGAGCCAGCGCGATCGGTCTTGAGTGGCCCAAGTCAACGCTATTCGGACCTTTGAAGGGTAGGGACACAACATATCGACCGTCCTTTCCTCTTTGGGTGGTCTCCTGGAAGTTCCGCTCGCAGAATACGTCATCCTCCTTTTCCGGTTTTGCGGGAAGGTCTTCCACCTCCCAAAACTTGGTGAGGAGTACATCAAGTTTTGCTTCTGGCCTAACTCGCGTCTGTGCCGCGAAAACTGATCGAGACACCGGAGGGTCCGGCATGATAGCTCCACACAGAACCCATCCAAAGATGGTTTCTAGCCCGACGAACTCCCCAATATCCTTTTTGATCCGTTCTCCGAGGATGTGGGGAAACAGGTCAACACCGATAATCATGTCAATAGGCGCGGGCTTGTTGTAGTACGGGTCAGCCAGGGGGCGATCGAGGCACTGCGTCGGAACCGTATTAAGGAATGGAGCTGTTGGAATGGCTCCTGACAATCTGGATACGACCAGGGCGGAGACCTCGATCTTGTTCAGTCTGTCACACGGGGGAGACAGCAATAGCAGACACACCTTGTCGGCGCAGCCTCCATCACTCTGGCCCATGCCAGTAACAGCAGCGTCTACTGGGTAGAAGGGGGGCTGGACCATGCTGAAGACACGCTCGGAGAGAAAAGTTGAATCGGCCCCAGAGTCGATCAACGCCCGAATATGGTGGTCCACACCACGATGGTGCAGCGTTACAATCGCAGTGCCTAAAAGGCCTCTGCCTGGGGTAGATGCAAAATAACTTTGAGCATTTGTGAGCTGGTTGCTCGTGGACGGACCCTCTGTGGCGCTGGACGGTGGGACTTGCGCAGCGGACGGCGAGGACACGGACACATCACTAGGATGCAACAGCGTATGATGACGTTCCTTGCAGGTATGGCAATTATGCGCACTGGAGCAGCCCTTCACTTGATGACCGCGGGCAAAACAGTTCAGACAAAGTCCCTGCTGTCTAATGGTTTCCAGCCGCCTGTGAACAGGCATATCAAGAAAACTAGGGCAGAGCCGTATAGGGTGATTCTCCCGATGGCACAGCTTACAAGAAGCCGGTTTGAGCTGTGCTTTCGCGGGGAACGCTTGGACCTTCATCGTTGCAGAGGATTTGCGGGGGCCAAAGGGGATGGCTTGCACACTTGGGCCCGACTTATGTTCTTCGGTGGCATCCAGGACACGATACCGATCGGTAAGAAATTGGTTCAAATCGGACCAAGTTGAGACGACAGTCTTATTTGGCACTGATTGCTCCCACAGGAGGATTGTGGCCTTCGGCAATTTGCTAGTGCAGATGGCGATAAGTAGGACATCCCAATTCTCCGTACTAACACCCGAACGCTCAAGCGCGGTAAGACCTCCTTGAAACGCAGTCTGCAGCTCTCGCAAGGATTTGCCCGACTCTTGTGCCACCGCGGGAATCTGAAGGAGTTGTCTGGCTTGAGTCATGACAAGCAAACGGCTATTTTCGTACCGTGCGGTGAGGTTCTCCCACGCGGCCTGGAAACCCTCATTCGTCAGGGGGGACTTAGCTACGATGGTTCTCGCTTCCCCTCGCGTCTTGGTGTTCAGGTGATAGAGCTTCTCCACTTGTGACAAGTACGGGTTGGCGATATAAATGGCGGCGAACAGATCGCGGAATGTGGGCCATGCTAGGCTGTCGCCATCAAATGTCTCCACCTCACACGGAGGAACTCTATGCCCCGCCGGCCTCGACGGAGCGGTGGGCTGACGCATAAGACTCGTCATCTGTGCCGAGAGCTGTTCGATGCGTTCTCCGAACAACGTCCCGCATCGCACATACGCCGCATAGGCGTATTCGTGCTTCGCCTTGATGCGGCTTATGTTTGCCAAGCTTTCCTCGTCGGTTTGGACTGTCAAGGCCTTGTGACAACGGGAGTGTTCCATCTCGACAGTTGACCACAGCGATTTGAGCTGCTCTAAGTGCATTTTAAGGGAAAACAAGGGCACTTCAGAAGTTAGAGCTTCACTCTCCCGAGCTTCGAACAGAGTCAATGCGTCGCACGCCAGAATGAAATCGGAGAGGGACATTCTGGAGTGTTCTCTGCGCTGTTGTGATACGGATCGGGTGACGGGAGCGTCAGAACAGTGCGTCACAACAACGTGCGGGATCTGGGTCTGGGTTGAAAGCTTGGAACGACCTTTGTGTTCACTCGAGTCTTTAACCGAGAATCTGCGACCCTGAGGGAGGCTGGACGAAGACGGACGGGATCTTGGGGATTCGCTGCGGCTGCGAACAGACGAGAACTTGCGCGAAATATCCGTACGCTTCACAATCGCCGGAGTTATCGGAGGCCGAACCTTCTCCGGAGTTGAAGAGGGAGACGAAAGGCCGTTAGACTTCAGCGCAGTCTTGGACGGCTCCGTGGACATACTCAGGGGACGACCTTACCGTTGAACCCCGAGTTTGTGGGTTTTGAGAAAATGAGGAAAATTTGAGGAAATGATAAGTGGACTGTATGAGGACGCAAGAGCTTTCTCACTGTACACCGCAGGATTGCGGGAGAATTATCTCGCGTGCGGCTCGGAAACGGAGCCCTTTTAATGGGGATAGATGCGGAACAATATACGAACGCACGAGTGCGGATCAAAAGTTGCACGTAGACAAAGCTAAATGATTACAAACCAAGTTTGTATGGATTCGTAAGTAACGCTGGGAGTACGTATAAAACAAAACACGGAGGAAATATATAAATAAAGATGTATAGGATAAAAGAAAATACGTTTTTGTTTAGATCTGGATCTGGATATATATATATGTGCGCACAATACTGGCCGGAAAAAATTATATATATAATTTATAAATATGGACGGATGTATAAATATGGGCCCGATAGTGCTGGAAAAAATATATATATGTATTTATCTATAAATATGGGCGGATATATATATGAGCGCAAAAGGCTGGCCGGAAAAAATATATTTATAATTTTTGAATATGAATGGATATATAAAATATGGGCCCGATAGTGCTGGAAAAAATATATATATATTTATTTATAAATATGGGCGGATATATATATGTGCGCAAAATACTGGCCGGGCAAAATTATCTATATATAATTTTTGAATATGAATGGATATATAAATATGGGCCCGATAGTGCTGGAAAAAATATATATGTATTTATTTATAAATATGGGCGGATATATATATGAGCGCAAAAGGCTGGCCGGAAAAATATTTATAATTTTTGAGTATGAATGGATATATAAATATGGGCCCGATAGTGCTGGAAAAAATATATATATGTATTTATTTATAAATATGGGCGGATATATATATGAGCGCAAAAGGCTGGCCGGAAAACATATATTTATAATTTTTGAATATGAATGGATATATAAATATGGGCCCGATAGTGCTGGAAAAAATATATATATGTATTTATTTATAAATATGGGCGGATATATATATGTGCGCAAAATACTGGCCGGGCAAAATTATATATATATAATTTATGAATATGGACGGATATATAAATGTGGGCACGATAGTGCTGGAAAAATATATATGTATTTAGTTATAAATATGGGCGGATATATAATTAGGCGAAAAAAAGGGAATCGGAAATAATGTGATTTGAACTTGGCGCGCTTGAGCCGCCTATCGATATCACGACTCGACTCACGTGTCACCACTACTCCGAAAAACAGCTGTCGGCCGTTGATTATATTTTGATGTTGTTGTTTAATTATGTTAATAATTTTTTTTTTGTGGTTGTGCAAAAAAAGGAGAAAACCAATAACAAAGGAACGCTTTTACACGCCGCGAGTGCTGTGCGCGGAGGCAAACCAAACAAACGATCAAAGCAGGTGGACAAATGCTTGACCTATGTATGTACGTACATGCATAAGTACACCGGTGAGTATATATGTGGATATGTGTGCACACGCGTTGTTCACAACAAAAATAACGTAAGTAATTGTCATTTAATTGGAGGTGGGGTGGTGTTAAATCAATGCGCGACACCGAAATGGATTATGTGTTGTGGATATGTACATACATATGTGCAATGTATGACTAAGTATGTATGTACATATGTAAGCAAGTGCACCGGGTTCCAAAGACGCGCGTGGGGAATTAATTTCGCACCTAATTCGAACGCGCAAGAAATCGCGGTGCATACGTTAAGTGCTATTAACAAAAACAATGTTTTTTTTTGGCCTTTTGTGTGGTAGTAAATGTGTGAAGGGATGATACATATGTACATGGATATGTACATATGCGCGTACATCAACCGATGACGATGTGTGTATGTACGTAGATACGCGCGTGCGGCAATTAGTTTGGCATTAAAAATAATTATTTCAACACATAAGAAAACGCGGTGAACACTTGGATTATTATTTTTTTGCTATTTTTTATAACACTTTAATATTTTTTTTTGTTTTTTAACCCTTTACGCGGACTTGGCAAACAGCTGTGGAAGTTACATGTACATGTGAATGCATATGTAAAAGAGGTGGATTTGGACAAGTGCGGGGAAAAAATATAAATAAAGAAATGGAAATGTAATGGAAAACGAGAACGTTGGACAAACACGCTAAGGATTAGGAACTACCATGGACCCTTGGAACAGGTCAGGTATGTACATACAATATGTAAAAGTGTGTAGGTCGCTATGGAGAAGCGGGAAAACCTCACACTTTTATGAGTATGTAGGGGCAAATGAAACGAATAATGAAATTTTGTACTTATCAGGAATTCCGCCGGTGCAAGCTGGAGGAGCGGAAGGATATCCGGCTCGAAGGACCAATGTTTGTGGCGGGGCGGAAGGACCCGATATAGTATCCAGTGGTTGGCGGGTGCCAATATCTTCAGGATCTCGTACGTGAGTAGAATGATTAAAACGCGCGAAAAACTTCGTTTTAATTCTATGTTTGATTTATTTAATTCACAAAGGTATACCGATACACACACGAAATGGTTCGGTTTTAAAAGGTAACAAATCGCAAAATGAAAGTTAAAGGAGATGAACGGGTGTTCGGGTGAAAATCTCGATTCGGAATGAAATGGCGGCGCCCATCAGAAAAGCTAGTCACCCCTCCTGGTGTGACCGTAGACGCCGAGGATCGAAAAACCCTCCTCACTCCTCACTGCTCTTCGCCGCTCACTGCTGTTCACCCGGTGGCGTGAACACCGAGTATTTACAGATGCCCATCATAGCAAAATAAGTCCGTTACAGCTATCACCAGGCCAGCTTCGGGACTATCTGAACCAACTTAAGAGACATCTTCCATTTGGTTTGGATTTGCCAGTTCCAGATAACGATGTCTTGCAATTATATGGCTTGATGGAGGCACAAGGCACAATCGCAAACAATCATGTGATATTTAAGGTCACGTTTCCATTAGTGGCAACGCAGGCAGTGCAACTGTATAACCTGGTACCCATTCCAGCAATTGGAACTCTTGGGGTTGTAATCGTGAACATTAAAATTCCCATCATTGCTGTCAAAAATGAACAGAATCATTACATTGAGCTCTCAAGAGCAGATTTGGAACAATGCCATTAGCTTAACAATGAGCAATATATTTGTTTTGATAAACAAACGACGTTTACAGATAATGGCAACTGTGAGTTCCAGCTATTCAAAACCACAAAATCATCAACTTTCCAAATACAACACACAAACAGGTCATTCTTGTGGTACGACATGTATCACAAAAACCAGTGGATTTTTGCCACCACCAGACCAATTGAACTCGCAGTGCCCTGTGACGATAATATACAAAGTGTCACTATCAAGAAGACTGGATTGTTAACTCTAGACCCGACGTGTACAGCAAGTAGTACTGCTATACGAATAACAGGTCACCGTATCACTACGACAGACACAATGAAATTGTCATATGTCCGATTTGGCAACTTCAGCATTGGCCCATCAAAAGTAGTGCCAACAACAACACAATTCACGAAGATGCACCTAAGCTACAACGAACTAAGCAACATTCAACGAAAACTAGAAACTAAGCAAAACTGGAAGTTACCAGAAGACCCCAGCCAGCCGACGCATCATGTTATCGTCTCCTACGTAGCGCTAACAATACCATTGGTTCTTGTGATGCTATATGGAATCAGGAGATGCTCCCAACCCCCAAGACACAATAGTCCAGAGCAGACAACCGTGTGGATCGTCAATCCTATGTCGACTCAAGCTGTAGCAAACCCAGACCCCAGCAATTTTGCGGTCAAAGAAGCAGCAGGAAACCTCATGTCTGTTAAGCGCCTATAGCAGGCAGGGATGTCTATTTACTTTGACTATGACGGTGTCACCGTAACTAAAAATGGTGTGATTGTCCTTAAAAATTCAAGTATGTTGATTGATGTACCAGTAGTAAAATTCCAAGCTTACAGTTTAGAGGCGAGGAACAAAAAAGTGCGTCTAACGGTTAGACACGATAGAAGTGAAACCTTCCGTAAAACAAACTGAGAGAGAATGAGACGAAAGCAGCATTAGGAGCGGGATAATTATAGGTTCATTATAATATTACTATAAAGGTCATATTTTATTTTCTTCATTTTATTATTATTCATCCTCAATGTTTTCAATTTCAACAAATGATACGAGTGGCTTATGATAGCTAAAATATGATACAAATGCTTTGGTTTCATGTTGTCAACATATCTTTGAAATACCGCGTCAATTGTTGTTTTTTTTTCTGTCGATATTCACGACACTTTTCTGCATTATTTTTCGGCATAATTGCGGTAAATATTTAAAAATGAAAATATTTACGAATATAAAAATACGGACGCATAACAGCACACGCGGTTGCTATTATGAGCGTCGTAACGCGTGTATTACACAGACGTACTAACATACACACAAACATTCGTAGGACGCTTGGTCTAAGCAAGTATTAGGTAGTCTAGTATAGCTATACATAATGCCTTCTCGCTCACCGTAGCTCCGTAATATGCAGGCGCGCACACATACGTACTAGCATACATACAAACATACAGACGTATGACGCTTGAACTAACACTAAAGCAAGTATTAGGCAGTGTAGTATACATACTACAATACTCATTCTACTAGCGTGGCTCAGCAGTACGCAGCCACACACATATACGTATATCAACATATAAAGCCAAGAGTGGGGAGGCTACGAAGCACCGCACAAAGAGGAGACGGAGAATAAAGAACGCTATATAACTGTTCTATCACATTCTCTCGCAGGCTATATACTATAAGATCTATATGTATGTCTCTTTTTAGTGTCGCTTTATCGTTTCAGTCTCAAATCACTCCCAACGATTCTAAAGAATTTTTCACTTCAAAATAATTATCGATTATGGCATGAGAGGTTAGGACATATAAGCAATGCGAAATTACTTGCAGTAAAGAATAATAATTTATTTAATGACAGCAGCCTTCTTATTAATTTAAAAGTATTAGATGAAATATGTGAGTCCTGTTTAAATAGAAAGCAGGCTAGGTTGCCAATTACACAATCTAAAGATAAAAATTACATAAAACGACCCTTATTTGTAGTTCACTCAGATGTTTGTGGCCCCATTACACCAGTAACACTAGTTGATAAAAATTATTTTGTGATTTTTGTAGATCAATTTACACATTATTGTGTAACTTATTTAATGAAATATAAATCAGACGTATTCAACTCATTTAAAGATTTTGTATCTAAAAGCGAAGCTTACTTCAATCTCCAAATTGTCAATTTGTATATTGACAACGGTAGGGAATATTTATCAAATGAAATGCGTGATTTTTGCGTTAAGAAAAAGATAAGTTATCATTTGATAACGAAACATTAAATGGTGTTTCGAAGCGAATGATAAGAACTATTACAAAGAAAGCCCGTGCTATGGTTAATGGAGTAAAATTAGACAAATGTTTCTGGGGTGAAACTGTACTAACAGCAACATATTTAATCAACAGTGTTCCAAGTAGAGCACTCCTTGGCAGTAAAATAACCCCATATGAGCGATGGCACAATAAAAAGACCGAAATGTGATCAGCTTAGTTTTCTGAATGAAAGTATGGAAAGAGATCAGCTCAACTTCCCGAATGAAAGTAAGGAAAGTGATCAACTAAACCCAAATGAAAATAAGGAAAATGATCAACTCAACCCGAATGAAAGTAAGGAAGATGATCAATTCAACCCGAATAAAAGTACGGAATATTATAGAGCGAAGGAAAAAAAAAGACCTGATCTCCTGAATGATAGTAAGGAATTATACATCCCGAATAGTACGGATTGTGAAAAAGCTGATCAGCTGTGTAACGATTTCGAATTGAAAAAGGATACTAATATAATTAGTAGAAAAAGTGAGAGGTTAAAATCGAAACCAAGGGTATCCTATGACGAACATAATGAAACTCTAAATAATTTTATTTTAAATGCACATTCAATTTTTGATGAAGTCTCAAGTTCTTTTGAAGAAATATTACATAGAAATGATAAATCTAATTGGGAGGAAGCAATAAAGACAGAGTTGAATGCCCATGAAGTTAATAACACCTGGACAATTATAAACCAGAGAGCCGGGGCTAACTTCGACCGCGTCAAAGTTTGTATACCCTTGCAAGTTTGTTAGTAACTCTTTTATCTAAACTAATTGTTTTATCTAAAAAGGGTAATGTTTGCGAAAGAACGGCTTCAATCTGAGCATAGGATATAACGAACTTTCTGATGAAAGTCACTGTTTTCCACCGATCCTTCCTATGGGAGCTATATGATATAGTTACCGGATATTTACCAAATTCGGCGCAGTCATTAACAGATATATTAAACTGACAAATGTTAAATTTGAAAGCAATCGCATCAAAAGTAACGAAGTTATTGACAAAAGTCACTGTTTTCGACCGATCGTTCCTATGGGAGCTATATGATATAGTCACCCGATCTTGATCAAATTTGGCACAGTGGTTTATAGTTACAATAAACTTACTTATATTAAATTTCACGACAATAGCTTAAAAAGTAACAAAGTTATTGAGAAAAGTCACTGTTCGTGACTTTGCCGTTTGTATGAGAGCTATATGATATACTGGTCCGATCCGACCGAATCCGAGATATACAAACCCTGCAGTATATACAAGCCTACGTGCAAAATTTCAGCTCTGTAGCTCTTACGGTCTAGCAGGAGTTCGCATCGATCCAGACGGACGGACGGACACGGTTATTTGAACTCGTCTCGTCGTGCTGATCAAGAATATATATACTTTATATGGTCGGAGATGCTTCCTTCTATGCGTTGCACAATATTAATATACCTTTTTTGCAAGGGTATAAAAAGCCAGAAAACAAAAATATTGTAGATAGTAAATATAACGAACTAGGCGTTACAATCAAATATAAAGCAAGACTGGTTGCAAGAGGATTTACGCAACAGTACCAAATTGATTACGAGGAAACCTTTGCCCGTGTTGCTAGAATTGCGAGTTTTAGATTCATACTATCATTAGCAGTTCAGTTTTATTTAAAAGTCCATCTAATGGATGTTAAGACAGCTTTCCTCAATGGTACATTGAAGGAGGAAATATACATGAAACCTCCACAAGGCGTACCGTGCAATGCTGGACATGTATGCAAGCTAAACAAGGCCATATATGGGCTTAAACAGGCAGCTAGGTGCTGGTTTCAAGTATTTGAACTTGCATTAATAGAATTCAAATTTGAAATTTCTCCGGTTGATCGCTGTATATATAGTCTAGATAGAGGTGACATTACGAAAAACATACATGTGTTATTATATGTTGATGACTTAGTCATAGCGTCAGGAGATATGAATAAAATGAAAAGTTTCAAAAAATAAATAAGCGAGAGGTTTGGGATGAAATACGACATTTCATTGGTATTAGAATAGAAATGAATAAAGACAAAATATATTTAAGCCAAGCTGCATATATGAAAAGAATTTTAAATAAATGTAACATGTATAGTTGTAATTCTGTCAGTACTCCCCTAATGAATAAACTAAATTATGGGCTTCTAAACTCAGATGAGGATTGCGACGCTCCTTGCCGTAATCTTATTGGCTGTTTAATGTACATAATGCTATGTAAACGTCCAGATCTAGCTACTGCTATAAATATCTTGAGTACATATAGTAGCAAGAACAATGCTGATTTATGGCAATGTTTAAAAAGGGTTGTTAGATATTTAAAGGGAACTATTAATATCTGATCTGATTGGGGTAGCGATGAGATTGATAGAAAAAGTACATCTGGATATTTGTTTAAAATGTTTGATTCTAATCTCATATGTTGAAATACAAAAAGACAAAACTCAGTGGCCTCTTCATCAACCGAAGCTGAATATATGGCTCTATTTGAAGCTGTTAGGGAAGCCCTCTGTGTAAAATCTCCTCTAAATAGTGTAAATATAAAACTCGAAAACCCCATTAAAATTTATGAAAACAACCAAGGTTGTATTAGCATTGCAAATAATCCCTCATGTCATAAAAAAGCAAAGCATACTGATCGTCGTGTACTGGTGCCGCATAAAAAAAAGAAATACTTTAAAAAAGGAAAAACTAATACATATTTTTGAACTACTTGAATTATAAATTTTAAGTTTTTTTTTTGATCTGAACCGAAATATGAATTGTCAAAGTAATTTTATTTTAAAGTGATCTGATCGAGTATTTTCTGGGTTTTCCCTCGCATCTCCGAGCAAATGCTAGATCACCTAATCACCCAGAGTGCACACCGACCACATTAGTATAAGCTAACAATTGAATATTAATCTTGTTCTTAAATATTTTAATTGATAATGTTATTTTTGAGGGGGGCGTGTTGGAATACCCCTATTCAGTTATCAAATAACAACATTACGCAATACTATCAGTCATTACGCAATACTGTCATCTTTTCAATGACTGGTCACACTTGCTTTTTAACTTCCTCTTTTGCTGTGAAAAACTTGAACTGTGTGCATGTGGTCCCGGTGTTGCAGTGAAAATATAATCAAAGAATAAATAAATAATCAACATATAAAATTAAACTAAACAGTAGAAAACTTTAATTGAATATTAGCTCCATCAATTCAATAAATACTTTCAAGCAATTGTACAATCTTCTTGTGGTAGCACACTCAATTCGTCGAAATACTGACATTTTGCTTTTTTCGAAAAAAAAATACTATAGATAATTTAATAAATAATTAAATTTATTTAATTTGTTTTACTATATTAAATCATATAACATTTATCTTCCTTATTTTGAAGGCAAAATTATACTAATCAATAGTTCAATAATCTCACAAATTTATATATGAAGGGATGGAGAAATCTTGTCATCCTACACCTAATCATCTATATTAAATCCAAAACGAAAAGACTAATTTCAACCAATATCTTAAACTGAGGTCACTTTGTTTCAACGGTCAGAATTCGGATCCAAATATCTGCAGTTCCAAATGATTAAGCAGTCAATCCATTGATATACGCTGAACCATTTGTTCTATTGTAAATTAAAGAAAGGTACGAGATCAACAATCTACATTGCTAGCGCTGACATCACCAGCCTATTATCGAAACAATCAAAATTGACGAATTCCAAGAAAATCAAAACCTATAATATACGACTGTCACTATACTATAGAGTTTGTATAAGATTCTAAGTATATTCACCGATTCATGTCTAAGCGCTTATCACTGTTCAGATCTCGGATTCTCCAAATATCTGCATTCCTAATGAATAAGTCACTCAAACAGCTATCCGCGAATACAAAAATAAAGCGAAATGAAAAAAAAATAAAAATATTTAATAGAAATAGATAGATTTTATTAAGAAATCGAATAAGAAGTAGAAGAAGGAAAAAAGGAACCTGAAATTCTTGTGATACGTTTTAAAATTTATTTTTTATTCCTTTTTTCAGTCACATCAACGCTCTCGATTAAGACGGACGTGTTTTTTTCAAGCTCCCGCGTTTTTAACTGATTTACATTTATTTTATTTTGTTTTATCGGCATCGCGATCGAAATATTAATTAATTAGTAAATCTAACCTGCACCGTATCACTCGTTGCGTTTTTGTGTGTTTGTGTTAACAATTTTTAACAACTTTAATTTCTGCTTATAACCTTTGTTGGTTTTTTTTTTTTTTTTTTTTTCTCTTTCTTTTCTTCCTCTCTCTCCCACCTTAATCTCATTTTTTCTGCCTTGCAAATCACAAGCAACGCTCTGTTGTTGTTGTCTTGCAATTTCATAGTGTTCTTGTTGCAGTGTTTTGTTATTGTGATTTCTAACTCCCGCGCTCGCGCTCTTTGACTTTTTTTTTCTCTCGTTTTCGTTTTCACTCGTCGCCGTTATTTGCGCTCATATTGCAGTCTGTTGTGTGTCTGTAATTTAGAGTCTATATTCTCTTAGTCAGTGCTCTTTTCTTTTAACCCTTGTGCACCCTCAAAATCTTTATTTCTTATTATTTCTGGACCTCAGAGTGAGTTATATATTTTAATACCACACATTTCTCATTTTTCAGTTTTATTTGTTTGATTACCAATTTCTTCTTAATACCTCATAATGACTGTTTGTTCGATTAAAAATTGTTTGCATCCCGCCCCACCCTTGAATAGTTTTATTTACTGTTGGTTGTGTAAAACTACAGTACATTTTAAGTGTGCCGGCTTTACATGCAGGGTGAAGGATCTTTTAGATCAAAAAAATGGTTTCAAATGGGGATGTGAGTCATGTCGGATCGTGGAAGATGAAATGGAACTTTTCATGCGGCAAACAAAGGATAACCTGATGAGTCTGTCTGCCAGTTTTCTTAAACTCTCGCAAGAGTTTAAAGCTGTTGAGTCTCAGTTTAGTAGTTTAACGCTACTGACTGAGTCTCGAAAACGTAAGAAGGCGGGAGAGCAGACTCCTGATTTGTCCTTGCGTTTGCCGGTCTCCACATCTATATCGGTTCCGACCCCTTCTCAACCAATGCAAACTCCAACTCCACAGACGATGTCTGTAGTGTCCGTTTTGTCTGGGCAAGAATCTACACCCATGGATATTGCCGACAGGGATCCAAATGTTAGTAATGCCGGAGTGCCACTTGTTGCAACTGATGCTGAATGCCGAAACCATTGGTGGGAGTGCCTCCTAAAAAACACATTTTTGTTTCGAGACTTCTCCCTAATGCTACATCGGATGATGTCATGGCCCACATTCGGGCAAAACTGAATGTCTCTAATATATCCATAGAAAAGTTTAAATTTTCATATTCTAGAGAAATTTCATCTTTTAAAATCAGTGTTCCAATTGAGTTCTTTGACTGTATCTGCAGTTCTAGCTTCTGGCCGAAAAGCTTAATTGTGAAGGAGTTTACATCCAGAAAAAGGAAGATACGGGGTCAAACAAGGATTCCTTCACCATCTATTCCTCTTTCCTCTTCATCTATTCCCACTCCTTCCTTATCTATTCCTTCTTCTACTCTATCAAAAAACTAACAACTTCCTTCTCTGTCGGCTATCAGAATGTCAGAGGCCTTAATACTAAACTTACTAAACTCTTTGTAGATAGTCTGTCATTTGATTTTGACCTAATTGTCTTTACTGAGACTTGGTTAAAACCTGACGTTTTTGACGCCACAGTTTTACCCTCTAATTTCAACATTTTTAGACGTGATCGTACTGATCGTAGGGGTGGTGGAGTTCTTATTGCTGTAGATTCCGCCCTATCATCGGGTCTGATAACAATACCTGTCTCAAGTAGTATCGAATTTATATGCGTTAAGGTATCTTTTACTCGTTTTTCCATTTTTGTTACCTGTTCTTACATTCCGCCCCAATCGGAATGGCCAACCTACTTACTACACTTAGAATCTATTAAATTTATACTTGAACTACTTTCTGACAGAGACTCATTAATTGTCCTTGGGGACTTTAACCTGCCCACTATAACTTGGTCGACACTTAATGGTAGCAAAACGTTGCTGCCCTCTGGGTGTCACGATTTTATTGATGGTCTGCTTGAGCTTTCGTTGGCCCAGCTGAATTCGATTCCTAATACGTCTGGCAGATTTCTGGATCTGATTTTTACTTCTGATCCCAGTTTTTGTGAAGTATCTAGAACTAGTCCAATGGTGTTACCAGAGGATAGTTTTCATCCAACTTTAGAGTTATCTATTGAGTTTCCCAGCCGCGAGCCCATGTCCGAGTGTGATCCTACGGTACGCACCCGATGTTTTCGGAAGACTGACTTTGTCGCACTAAACAATGCCTTTCTTAATACCGATTGGACTAATTTATATACTTGTACGGATATGAACTCCGCCATTTCTTTATTTTATACCACTGTTGACTCAATCTTTAATGACTGTGTACCCCTAGTGTCTCCTGTGGTGACGCAAAAATCACCATGGTTTACGCGGGGGCTGTCAAAACTGAAGAATCTTAAGTCTAGGTATTACAAAAAGTATAAAGTCACGGGTCTATCATCGGATCTTTCTCGTTACTTGGTTGCTAAATCGAATTTTATTGTTTCTAATTCTAATTGCTATAATAATTACTTACAACGTTGCAAGTTGCAATTCTCTGAAAATCCTAAAGGGTTCTATAGTTTCGTTAACTCAAAGCGACATTCTATCTCCCTTCCATCATTTGCAGTTTTTAATAATGTTTCGGCCTCTTCTGATCAATCTATTTCTAATTTATTTGCTAACTTCTTCTCGACTACGTACACATCCACTAAGTACAACTCTAGTCAGATATATCCATATCCTATAACGAAATCCAACTGCATTCTTAATCCTATTATAACGGAAAGTTCGGTAGCTAAGGAACTAATGACGATTAAGCCGGTATACTCACCGGGTCCAGACGGTATTCCCGCTTGTGTCCTGAGGTTCTGTGCGGAGTCATTGTGCTCGCCTTTACTTAAGCTTTTTGAGTTGTCCGTTACACTGTCCGAGTTTCCAACTATATGGAAGGATTCGTTTATTTTACCTCTTCACAAATGTGGCAATAAATCCGACGTCACTAATTACAGAGGAATTTCTAAATTGTCAGCGATACCTAAACTGTTTGAGAAAATTATGACGTCTCAAATACAGCATTTATGTAAATCTATTTTTTCGCCATACCAGCATGGGTTTGTCAAGAATAGGTCTACCACAACTAACCTTCTACAGTTTACATCTTTTGTAATCCAAGGTTTTAAGAAACAAAAGCAAACTGATGTTATATATACGGATTTCAGTAAGGCTTTCGATTCGGCAAACCATGCCTTACTATTACATAAGCTGAATTTAGTTGGCTTTCCGGATGCTCTGCTTGCTTGGATATCACAATATCTAAGCAATAGGAGGCAGAGGGTTCTTTTTAAGTCCTCTCTTTCTAAGATCATTTGTGTTGAATCGGGAGTCCCACAGGGCAGTCACCTTGGCCCATTACTATTCACCATTTTTATTAATGATCTCCCCACCTTTCTTTTAAATTCTAGAGTTCTTATGTATGCCGATGATGTAAAAATCGCTAATCGCATCGTAGACTCTCTCTCATGTCATACCTTGCAAGCTGATCTGAATGCTTTTCAGGGGTGGTGTATGGCTAACTTGTTATCGTTAAACTGTTCTAAGTGCAAAATTATGTCTTTTTACAGAGGTTCTCCCCAAGTAACGAGTTACTTTTTAAACAATTTCCCGTTAGAAAGAATTAATAATACTTCATTGGTTGTAAAAGATTTGGGGATCTTAATAGACCACAAACTTAGTTTTAATCAGCATATATCGACTACTGTTAGTAGGGCTAAAAGTGTTCTTGGCTTTATAAAGCGCTGGTCGAAGGAGTTCAAGGATCCATATACTACCAAAATACTTTATACTTCTTTAGTCCGCCCCATATTGGAGTATGGATCTTGTGTATGGTCTCCTCAATATGAGTTTTATCAAAACAAATTAGAATCTGTACAAAAACAGTTTTTACTCTTTGCCTTTCGTGATTTGCGCTGGGATCCAACTGTACAACTTCCATCTTATTCTAGTCGACTTCAGTTAATTAACCTTCCTTCTTTAGCTAATCGTAGAACTATGCTTGGTGTAACTTTTCTTTACAAACTTTTGAATGGTGAGATTGACTCTTCCGAGCTGTTGAGCCAAATTAACATTTCTGTTCCATCTAGAAGGACCCGCAATTTCACACCGCTTTTACTTCCCACTTGCACAACTAACTTTTCTCTGCATGAACCTTTTCGTATACTATGTAGTGACTACAACAGACTTTGGCACGTTATCGGTTCCGAAACATCGCTTCCCGGTATAAAAACTGCGATCTTGTCCTTCCTCGCTCGTAACTAGTTGTAATCATCATTATTTTAACCTATCCTGTTTTCTTTTTATATGTAACTTATTATCTTATTACATTTAATATTTTCTATTTCTTTAGTTTAGTTTAATTTTATGTTTATATATGTAATACGCCTATGCCCTTAGGTCGGAGTGGGTAGAGGTTGTAACATTAACTTTACTTAGGGTCATTCGTAACAGGCCCGGGCCTGGTGTCATATGGGCCACTTGTTCGTACTGAGCGTTGTACGACTACGTCTATTTAAAATTAAATTAAATTTTTTATGAAATGGTTGTCTGCTCAAAAAATATTTGCATAGTTGCCACTAATGCGGTTGACTCCCATAATTATATTCTTTGTTGGCAGTGTGACAATGTGGTTTACGTTAAGTGTGCAGGTTACACAGGCAGAATCAAGGAGTCTATTGCTAAAAGTGGTGGATGTGGATATGGATTGCCGGGAGGTCAAGAATGAGCAGCGCTCATTCATGAGGCGGACTAGAGATAGTTTTGACACTTTAACAAACTCCAAGCGGAGTTTACTGCGGTGGAGACTCCGTTTAGAAGCTTATCGCTTATGAATGAGTCTCCGAAACGTAAAAGGACCAGTCCTTGACGTGTTTCTTTATCTGTAGATCCAACAGTATCTCTTATCCCCCCCAAATGAAGCGAAAAAAGTTGGTAAAGCCTACAAAACCGAAGACCACCTTTTTGTGCATACCCTTAGGCGCTATGAAAAATTAGTGTAAGAGCTTCGCCTTACCAAACTAATATCACGACCTGTTATTTCATATACGGTATATTGTACCACATAGAAAAAGGGTTTTTTTTTTTTTTTTTTGGTTTTGTAGGCTTTACCAACTTTTTTCGCTTCATTTGGTTGTTACAATTCCCAACCAATTCTAGCGTTGAAGACATGGTATGGCTATTGCAATTCCGGAGTTCTTTAGCAAAGTCTGCTGATGATAGAACTTGGTAGTTCTTGAAATAGCTATACAGACAACCTGCTCACCTTTTTGTGTTGCCTTTGAAATAATCTTCTTTTGGAAGATTGACCTCGAGCCGGCTAAACTGCAAGGTTTGAGTTAAGGAATATATTGTAAAGAAGAAAAATCGGAAACCGATTCGCCTGCCAATAACAACAACTAACACTATTCCTGGCGCATCAGCCTCTGCTGGTGTGTAAAAAACTAGTTTCGTCGCTTTACCCGGGCTACCAGAACGTTAGAGGACTGAAATCCAAACTTCCCAATTCTATGTAGATAACTTTTGAAAATAATATTTTAGCTTTTACAGAGACGTGGCTAAAACCTGATATTGCTGATAGATCGGTTTTTCCACAAACTTTTCTATATTCAGACGTGACAGGATTTCTCGCATATCATCTGAAATAATTCAATTTTCTAATACGCAGGAGATTGAGTTTGTTGGTGTTAAAGTAAATTTTAAATTTTTTAATGCTTTGGTTGCTTGTTTCTCCATCATCATCGTGAAATAGTTCAATTTTCTAATACGCAGGAGATTGAGTTTGTTGGTGTTAAAGTAAATTTTAAATCTTTTAATGCTTTTGTTGCTTGTTTCTTCATCATCGTCAGACATTGTGGTCTATTTAAATCATTTAGAGGCAATTCAGTTTGTCTCCTCTTTAGTTTCTAGTCAACACATGCTCATAGTTTTAGGTGATTTTAATTTACCTGCTTTGTCATGGTGCCTAACAGATGAATCTACCATGTTGCTGCCCTCTATGTCACATGACTTTATTGATGGCCTTCGAGGCTTATCTTTATCCCAAGTCAAACCTGTCTTAAATTCTAATAAAAAATCGTTAGATTTTATTTTAATATTATATTCTTCTTATTGCAATGTTTCTACGATCGAACCTTTTGGTTTCCCCGAAGATAAATTTTATCCAACATTAAATTTAAAAATTGACCTCCCCTGACTATCACCATTACTTGGTTCAACTGAGTTACCTCTAACTAGGTGCTTTAGTAAGACTAACTTTGGCAGCCCTAATGAAAACATTACTACTACCGATTGGTCTTATCTGTACAATTGTAGAGATATGAACTCAGCTTTTCGCTTCTTTTATGATACTCTGAATTCACTCTTTGATATTTGTGTGCCTCAGCTTAACAAACCTCCCTGGTTCTCTCGAGAGTTATCCGATTTGAAAAACGTGAAGACTCGATATTATAAGAAGTTTCAAAAAACACGTCGTTCATCAGATTACGCTCTGTATACAGTCCCTCGTTCAAAATTCATGTTGCTTAATACACAATGCTATAAGGATTATCTTCAGCGCTGTAAGCTTCAGTTTTCTTCTGACCTTAAACAATTTTATAATTTTGTTAATTTTAAACGTAGGACCTCTGTGCACCCATCTTTTTGCCCTTTCAAAATAAAAAAGCTAACACTGTTCAGGCAACTGCCGATATGTTAGCGAGTTTATTCTCCGGGGCCAGATGGTAGATCAGGTAGACCTACCTGGATGTGTACTCAGGTTCTGTGCAAACGCATTGTAAACCCAAATTGTTTTTATTGTCTTTCGAATCTTCCTTTTTTCTATATATTTGGAAGTAGTCGTATATCATCTCTCTGCATACAAATGGCAAAAAGTCCGAAGCCTCAAACTATAGGAATATCTAAAAATTGTCCGCTTTTCCGAAAACTTTTGAGAAATTTATAACTGTGCAATTGCAACATTTTTGCAGCTCTATTATTTCGCCATCCCAACATGGGTTTGCGAAACGTAGATCTACAACCACAAACGTTTTAGAATTTACCTATAATGGGGTTCAAAAATGCTAAACAAACTGATGTCATATATACCGACTTCAGTAAAGCCTTTGATTCTGTTAATCATACCCTATTACTTTCTAAACTTTTTTCCTTTCTATTTACCAAATCGAAAACAAAAGGTACTTTAAGTCTAGTGCACTTCAAGGTAGTCGT
The DNA here is from genome assembly GCA_018152135.1 of Drosophila paulistorum. Classification (NCBI taxonomy): domain Eukaryota; kingdom Metazoa; phylum Arthropoda; class Insecta; order Diptera; family Drosophilidae; genus Drosophila; species Drosophila paulistorum. The sequence continues at coordinate 7,370,022 of JAECXG010000822.1, read as the reverse complement.
CTTGGCCCTCTGATTTTCACATTATTCATTAACGATCTTCCATCAGTCATTATTCATAACGATGTCAAGCTTTGTCTTACTTATAAAGATACAAATTCATTCAGTCGGCTACAAGCTGATCTTAAAAATTTCAATCCTGGTGCCAGTTTAATCTATTATTCAAAGGACTTTTAAAATATTTGGAATTATCGAGAGTTCGAAATATTAAATGGTTCGAATATCAAGAGATTTTGTAGGGGACTCGTGATAACTTCGAATTACAAAGAGGTTCGAATTATCGCAGAGTCGACTGTACTACTAAATGTAAGGTAATGACTTTTTAGCTCTTCTCAATAGTCCTTTAGAACGTCTAAATAATATGTATGACTTGGGCGTACTTATGGACTCAGTTAAATTTTAACACGCATATTTCTACCACGGTCCTATTTTAGAGTATGGATCTTGCATTTGGTCACCTCAATATGAGTCGCACCAGACTAGACTTGAATCCGTTCAAAACCAGTTCTTGCTATTTGCTCTTCATTGCAGTGTCAATTGCCTTCGTATTCTAGTAGACTTCTTTTAACTAACTTTCCTTCCTTAACTAATAGTAGAATTATACTTGGTGTTATTTTTATGCACAAGCTCCTAATTGGTGATATTGACGCGCCTGAGTTATTGGCTCAGGTAAATCTGTCGGTACCATATAGACGAAGTAGACATCCTAGTATACCTTTAACTAAACCTTTTAAATATATGATATTGATGGCTGAATTTCGTCAAAATAACAATCTAACAAGCTCAACATTTCAGCACTGTATACATAGTTGATATTATCAAAAGCCTTTCTTGATCGCACGTCGATCCAAAGAGACTGCCAGCAAGTTTTAAATGTCTTCATTTTGTCCCACACGAGAAATTAAAATGTATTAGTGTATCTAGATCACTGATACCCTATGAACCGATACAACGCGTTGTACCAATGTTTTATTCTACGTTTACAATTCCAAAAATTCAGCTGTGTCGTTTGTTCAACCACTTATAACTCGAGATCTGTTGAACCAATTTTCATGGTTATGGATTCGTTGGATTTATCTCCGCCCCAATAAATGGCTGGAAAACTCATTAAACAGGCCAGTTATTTTCCCTATACAATCGTCAATTTGGATAAAGTTCACTCTTGTTTTAATGCCATTTTAGTGCTTTGTAATGTACTATGTATTTTGTGAAAACTATCGGATTTTGGGCAGTGACACTCAAAATTTGAATATTGTGTTTTGTGCAGAGACATAATACAAATTCGAGTATCATGGTTTTTGCAGTGACATAATAAAAATTCGAATATGATGTTGTTTTGCAGCGACATAGAAGAAAAATTCGAATATTATGTTTTGCGGCACGGCAAAAACATGCTTTATTTGTTTGTACGCCTGAAAAGGCGTTTGCCACAATGTGCTTGAATGAAAATTGTGTGTTATGTTTAACTTTTCAAATATAAAATAAAAGAAAAACTAAAAAATGTTTCTTAATCTTTTAATTCCCAAACGAAATGTTACAAAACAAGAAGCCATCAGGTGGCGAAACGAAGTTCGCCGGGTTTGCTAATTATATATAAGATAACCGCCAACTTTCATGATAAACACCTATAGTTATAGATATTATTTTATCATCTCGACTTGTTTTTTCCATTAGTATCTTCGTATCAGTGCGTGGCACCTTTATATATATAAGGATTAACAAGGTGTATATCCGTTATCCGTTTTTATACCCTTACAGAGGGTATTATAAAATTGTTCAGATGTTTGTAACGCACAGAAGGAGACGTTTCCGATCTGATAAAGTATATACATTCTTGATCAGCATGAGAAGCTGAGTCGATGTAGCCATGTCCGTCTGTCCCTCTGTGTGGTTGTCATGCTGGCATCTTAAGAGCTATCGGAATGAAATTTAATATTTGAGCTACTTTTAACCCGGAGATGATAAGGTATGAAAATTGTCAGGTTCGGACTACTATATCATATAGCTTTATAGCTTTAAAACAAACATTATTGCAAAAATTGGAGTATCCCCATGAATTTTACCAATACGATAGAATTGGATATAAAATCTCAGATCCCAAAATTTGAATCTGATCGGATAAATAGAACACAAGTTACAGTCAATACAAATCGGTTCAAGCGCTGCCGGCAGCGCTGCTTGCTGCCTACTACGTCATCATCAAATCAACAGAGCCCATGCATACACAGACGCAGCGTTACACGAACTGTATGTATATGCGTGTTGTGCTTTGCTTAGTGAATGATGGAAGAAAAAAAATTTTTGTAAAAAGACTAATAAATTGAATGTTTTGTTTGTGTATTGATGAATTGAGTTGCAGGGAAACAAATTTTAAAATGTAAAAATATTATTGCCAAGGACTGCAAGAGTATAAAAACTTCGGCATTGTCAAAGTTAGCTTCTTTGATATTTTTATACCCTTGCAGGGTATTATAAATTACTTAAATTAAAAAATATGGCTGATATGGATGTGATAGCCTCTGAACACCAATCGCGTAAGCAATCTAAAGAAGTGATTTACAGCAACGAATTACCCAACATCGACGAAACAGAAATATTGAACGAGTTAAAAGTTCAAAACGTTGCGGAAGTCCGAAAAATATATAATATGCTCGCATGCTGTTCCAGAATCTATCCGAATTGAATACGAAAGAGTGGGTGTCCGCCCGTGTATCCCAATGCCTCTTAGATGCAGAAAGTGCCTCCAGTTTAGACATCCAACAACAATCTGCAAAAACCCCGAAGAAATCTGCAAAAATTGCTCCCTATAATCTCACCTCAAGGAAAACATTAACTGCCATAATGAAAAATCTTTCATAAACTACATCAGCAACAGAAACTCGCAGCAATATAAACTACACAAAACAGCATTAACACATCAACTAAGAGATACCTACGCCACAACACTATCCAGTCACACACAAGAACAAAACAGGATGAACACTACATGAAATATAAATACATCCAATTCAACGGAAACTACACAAGGTACCAAGGCCAACATCAAACAATAAAATAACACATCTGGTCGCGATCTCGACTATGCATACATACAACACCACAGCATTATCAAACACATCAAGAAATTAACAGTTTGAAGAAATGGACCTAGATGATACCGGCAACACTTCGCATTTTCTACAAGGAAAAAAACAACGGTTTAGCAACCAACCTTAAGCCCTCAAAACCCAACATGCAAAAACCAAAAACCCTAACAAAGATTAAGTAGAAGGACAGCAGCGACAGCGATAATATTTATTTTTAGCCAAAAACTAACCAAATTGAATATTAAAATCGTTCAATGGACCATAATTGGTTAACACAATAACTACAACGATAAAATAAATATCCATCACATACTCACACCAATTATCAAATCTTATCGAAAAACACAGACCCCTCCCATGGTGGCGTTGCAATACTGATCCACAAATCACTACAATATCAAGAAGTAACCCTCAATGAGAATTTTGACGCGATCTGCGTAGAATGCATATCCAAAGAAAAATTTTGACTGGTAGCTGCATACATTGCACCAACTTAAAATTTTTCCTTAATTAACGTCCAAGCAGTCCTAGAAACTTCAGCTATACCTACAATAGTCACCGGAGATTTTAACAGCTGGCATAAAAACTGGGGCTCAAATACACGCTAAAGGAAAAGTTATAGATAAATTCGTTGCACAGTTAAATTACATTCTCCTCAACTACGATTACCAACACATCTCAGCACACACAACACTCTTAACCACATCGATTTTGAGCCATGATACGCCCTCACAATGTCCCCTGGTGGAATAAAGACTAGCAAACACTAACAAACGAAAAACAAAGAAACAGACTGAAAAGAAAAATAACAGAAAATATTTTGCTATTTAAAAAAGCCAACGCACTCTATTGACGAAACCCTAAAAATATCAAAAAGAAATAGTACGAAGTTCCCTCGTAAAGTAGTACTTCAGCGTTGGTTCCGCGAGAGGGATACGGAGCGCAGGGTAGGTTTTAGTGCGGTGCTGTGACCACTAACCAAGGTCGATACCAAGTCCCACACTTCGGCTTTCAATGCTTTATCCCCTATTAAAAAAAAAAAAAAAAACTCCACCTAAAACAATTTGGAACATCAGGAGATTTTGCAGGCTAACCTCCAAAAACAATTTGGAACATCAGGAGATTTTGCAGGCTTAACCCCCAAAAACACATACATACACTGCATCCTCAACCCTAACACAAATACACACTCCAGAAAATAACCCTCATCGAATTTAAAACAGCACTTAACACACTAAAAGGTAGTATACTAGGAATACACAGAATCAATTACACCATGCAGAAAAATCTTGACAACACAACAAACAGAATTCTAGACCTTCACACCACCATATTAAGCAATTATATTCCCCAAGCCTATAAGACCAGCATATGTAATTACAGTTCCAATACCAAAACCTAATTCAGACAAAACCTCCCTTAAATCCTTAACTTAAAATCACTTAACCCATGCCTATCAAAAATCTTCGAAAAAATTGTACCAAAGCGACTGCGGTGGTTTGTATCTAATGATAAACTCATCCATAACTGGTTTTAAGATGGGGAATTCGGCTTTGGATAGTCTACTCTTAATAGACCATCTATTAGATAGAAGCATCTCAAAAAAAAACCACATTTAAATTTTTTCACTTTGCGAAAGCTTTCGACTGTATTGGAATCCACACAATCCTAGACCAATTGACACTATGGAAAACTGGTAAAAAAATACTAAACTACGTTAAGAACTTAATGACCAACAGAAAAATCAGGGGCCCTTCATACGAAGTTCTCAGTACGAATCATTTTTTAAAGGTAATAAACTGATGGACGCTGGGGCCCCTGGAATTCAGAAGCCCTGAAAGCTACTGGAACTTTAGACATGGTTTTCAAAATTGAAGAAACATTGTGTAGCAAGGAACTGATTTTATTTTAACCAGGGTCCAGAACACAAAGTTCATAGTAAACAATTTTCTGTTCGTTGTATATAGAATAAACAAAAGGCTTGAGCCCTAGATGTTTAGGGGCCTCTTCAATTTCCTATAATTGTATAATTATACCATACACCCATAGGGTGAAATGGTATATTAAAGTCGCTTTTCTGACCCCATAAATTATATATATTCTTGATCAGTATCAACAGCCGAGTCGATCTAGCCATGTCCGTCTGTCCGCATGAACACCTAGATCTCGGAGACTATAAGAGATAGAGCCACCAAATTTGGTGTGTAGGTTCGTGTAGTACGTAGAGTGATCAAGTTTGTTTCAAATTTTTGCCAGGCTCTTTCCGCCCCCGCAATTAAAAAAAAAACGTTTATCTCAAAAACTGTTGCAGCTAGAGACACCATATTTGGAATGTATATTTGCTTAGTAAATGCGCGCATTTTTTATGTATAAAGATTTTTCCTCGCCCCATTCCGTCCCCGAAATTTGATAAACTTGATTATCTCCCGTAATTTGATACTAATACATAGCAAATACCAAATTTGATTAAAATCGGACTAAAAATAAGCATGTGAAAATGCATTTATTTAATAAATTTAAAATATGTGCTTTACTGTTACGGATGTTTCTTGCTTATAAATTTCTTTTGACACTTTCTTGTACGCAAGTAGCTCGCGAAAGATCATTTTCCAAGTTAAAATAAGTCAAAAATAGATTGAGAAGCTGATTGACGCAAAACCATTTAGAAACTTTCTTGCTTATGGCAGTCGAAAAAAAAAACTTGAATCAAATTGAAAATGAACGAATTATTAAAGCATTTAAAACAACTCGCACCCAAAATATGCTATACGAGACACGAACTGTCCCGTTAGACGACAGCGATCGCTTGAATATTGAATTCAACAGCGATCGGATGAATAGAACATAAGTACAGTTAATATAAATCGGCTCTGCTCAAACGCTGCCGGCAGCGGTACCAGCAGTCTACTAAATCATTGCGCAGAATCTATAGAGCAGAAGAGCACACGCATACACAAGCTGACTTTTGTATGTGCATGCACACATACAATTGGTTTGCAAATAGCGAGTGCAGCGAAATATAAAGGTTTTATTGGTGTATTGATTAATTGATTCATAAAAAAAATTTTTGAACATGTTAAATTTTATTTGCCAAGAACTGTAAGAGTATCCTAGCTTCGGCATACCGGAAGTTAGATTCTTTGATTTTTTTCTCATTATTTTGGGTATACATGAAACTACCTACAAAAGTAAAAAAAACAGTCTTTATAATTTCTTGTATTTAACTAAACACAAGTCTTTCAATATTTAGCCAATTGTGATCGACAATATCTCTTTTGACGCGAAGTTTAAATAATTTTCTTTTGTAGTAACCCGAAAAAAGAGTTTATAGCTAGTAAACCTACATATAAGACGCCGTTTAAGAAAGAAGACAGGCTTTATCCTCGCAAAGCAGTCTGGAACTATGAGAGTCAGCTTTAATTGATGGAAGATAGTCTTCATAAAGAATTTAGAATGACATTAAAAGGTAAAATTATCTAAATTTACCAAATTCGATTTAATTCCATACATTGTGTATAGGTATATGGACACAAGGGTCTTTTTTCTAGAATGGATAGAGAATTAAAAGTATTTCAAAGTAAATTTCTCTGTAAGGATAAGGCGTTAATAATTCGTTCATCTGCAATTTGATTTAACCCTCTAAGACTACTTTCTAAAGTAAAAGCAGAAGTTAATTCGAATAATTTTTTTTTAAGTAAGTAGGGGCTTCTGAGCTTAAATATGAACTCAGAAAAAATATAGAAGCTTTCGTTTACCTGGAAGGTGAGAAAATGTAAATAAGTGCCTCAAGGCACGCTTGGGGCTTTGAGGGTAAAAAAGTAGTTTCCAAATAAATTGAATTTTTTTTTTAATTTTTGTTATATTTTATTTGATTGAATAATTTTATTTGTTGCTATGATACTCAGCAAAACAATTTTTGTTGGCCGAGCAGCGTAAATGCAGTTTGCATTTTGTGCAAATGCACTGCGTTTGGGAAGTTTTGCAGTGCTTGCAGCTTCTATTTCCCGTAATGTCATCCAACCACTCTGGAAAATGATTGAAATGGTCAAACCTCCTTTATTGGGTCATTTGATTTTTGGCCTTGTTTGAGTTGTGGCTGCAATGGTCGCTGAGAAATTGGCGACAGCAAAGTCTGTGATGGCGACCGACTTGATCGCGCAGACAAAGATGAAGATGGTGAAGGTAAATTGTTCTTCATGAGTGGACGACCTGTTGCCATATCTACTAGCAGGTTGCAGCATGCTGAGTTTTACTTCTTATATGCCCATCCATTAGATCCACGCCGCCCATATGAGCGTTATATTCTCGTATAACTTGTGGGCAGTCAATTTCTACATTGCGCTTCGACTTTCTGTCGTAACGAGCTGCCTTTGGTGTTCCTCCTTGAACTTATTTTGAAATTATAAACGGCTTAACGCCCACATAGGTCGATAATAAGGGAACGGCCTTGTTGTCTTTCCACAGTACGTTACTAACCTCCACTCCATATGAGGAACCCACGTACTCAACTGAAAAACCTCTTGGCTTTTCCTTGATGGCACTATCGTTTGGAAACTTGCAGTTTGGTATCCGATTTACCCGAACCGTTCCCAAACTTTAAATCCCTTTTGCCCGAAGGTATACCATCAAAGGAAGCGATGTGTAAAAATCTTCAAAATATATTATATGATGTTTGAAACTTTAAACAGTTTTCGTCAAGCGTACAACTATGTTGGCTGACGCACCGATATCAGGGCGCTTACTCTCGTCACACAACGAGAAGTATTTCTTAATTACTTTAAATTTGCTACGGGTCATACAGGCTTGTATGGGTGCAAATGCGTTTTGCCCCCAGTAACTTTTCAAATTAGGGTAGCGATATATAGACATGTAAATTGTATGTATATAGTGATGAATATCTTCCGTTGTTATCTTAAATTTGTTGGCAATATTGTCCTTAAAGGCTGCGCGCATTGTTTCCTCGACGATCATACTTATAATGTCCGAGTTTAAAAAATAACAAAATAGTTGAAACGGAGTTTTCAGATCAGTTATTTTGGATGGCAACGAAGAGTCGCCTTGAAAAGCAACATTGCTTATGTGCAACTGCATAGATTGCTGTCGCCACATAACTTTACTAGGTTCCTTTATAATTGATTCGATACCTATTCATAAATAAATTAATGAGTTGTATTACACATCAAAGTAATGATTTGCTTACCAAGCCCATTAAAGCCACCAGAATACGGTAAAGATACAGGTGTTGCTCCTTCAATAACTGGCAATGGTGATCGATGCCTCTTACGAGTTTTTCGGGAAGGCTCATGGCTCTTCACAGTATTTTCATTGTTTTCAATATTACTGCACATTAAGGATACAGTAGAGACATCTTCTAATGCAGTGTTAAGTGCCTCTGCCACGTCTTCATCCTCGTCGTCACTCGAAATACTCGACATGTCCACATCCGACAGGACTTATTCGAACAACTCCAGCAGCTGTTCATCCGTCAAATCAGACCATTTATAGCGAGCCATTATTCAATCTCTATTAAAAAAATTCAACAATAAATAAAAATCACACACAAATCACACAAGAAGTGCAAGCAGTTGTGAAATACAGCTAGCAGCAAATTTTGCCGTGGAGCCCCAAGAGTGCCCCAAGGCAGGTATCACTTTTACGATGCTACAAAGCAGAACTTTAACATATTCGCACATATTAAACTTTATTTAAATAGTACATTAACTTACCTTTCACGAAAAAAAATATTGAGTTCAATTGGTTGTATAAATTCACTTTTATCAACACAGCAAAAGACAATGAGCAGCAGCTGAAATTTTTGACGCGAAGTAACACATGATTCGATAATATGTTTATCAGAAGCACCGATAAAAGTTTCCGAGCGCTTTACAATATTTTCAGTGCTCTTTGGCAGTAATTTTTAAAAGTTCAACAATTTTTAAATTAACTAAAAGCTCTTAGTTATTTTTTTAAAATTAAAAATAAAATACGTGCCTAGAGGCACTCTTACGTCCTAGAGGGTTAAGTTTTTTTTTTCCACTGCCATAAGCAAGAAAGCTTCCAAATGCTTTTGCGTCAAACAGCTTCTCAATCTATTTCACACATTTCACTCGTTGCAGACGACGGACGTGTTTTTTTTTTGCGCTTATCAAATTTTATTTGTTTCTCGTGATTAATAACTTTTCTTTAACTTTTAAACTCATTATCGGTTTAATTTTAACATTCGAATTGCATTTTCATTCCGTGATTTCTTTCTGCCGCTTTTGTGCTTTTTGTTTCAATATTTGTACATAAATTTAACTTACAACAATTACTTGCATTAGCGGTGTTGTTGTTTTGCTAATCTCTTTTGCTTTTGTGTCTTTACCGTTGTAACTAACTATCGCGCTCTTGCGTACAAATTGTTGTTAGATGTGTTCAATTTGACGCGCTCTCCCGCTCTCTTTCCTATTCTTGTTTGACTTGCGCTCTCGTCTTTTGCCTACCCGCGACTCTGTGATACGTGTTTTTGTTTTTGTGTATTCTTGTAATTTTTATTCTTTAGTTGTGAAGGCTTACTCTGCACATTAACCGTTGTGTCAGAACTGGTCAGTATATTCTTATACACAGATTTTTAACCTTTAGAATTTTTATTTTTTTATTTTTTTTGTATTTCCTTTTTTAATTAAATTAAACTTTTTGATAAAATGGTTTTTATTTTTATTTTTTTTTGTATTTCCTTTTTTAATTAAATTAAACTTTTTGATAAAATGGTTGTCTACTCAAAAAATAATTGCATAGTTGCCACTAATGCGGTTGACTCCCATGATTATATTCTTTGTTGGTTGTGTGACACGTTCATGGTTCACGTTAAGTGTGCAGGTTACACAGGCAGAATCAAGGAGTCTATTGCTAAAGGTGGTGGCTTAAAATATGGATGTTTTGCTTGCTGGGAGGTCGAGAATGAAATGCGCTCTTTCATGAGGCGGACTAGAGATAGTTTTGACACTTTAAGGGCAGGTTTTAAAAAACTCCAAGCGGAGTTTACTGCGGTGGAGACTCAGTTCAGGAGTTTATTATCGCTTATGAATGAGTCTCCGAAACGTAAAAGGACCAGTCCTTGGGGTGTTTCTGTATCTGTAGATCCGCCAGCGTCTCTTATCGTCCCCGACCGGTCTCATGCACCGTCCACTCCTAATGTACAGCAATTGATATCGTTTAAGAGCCCGGTTCTGAATGCTATTACGGAATTACCTGAATGCTATTATCACCTGGGAATGATCCCTTATAAACGATGCCTATTGAAGTGTCCGAAGTGTCCGGGCAATTACCCATTCCAATGGAAATTGCCGATAGTTCTAAAAGTATCGAGGACACCGTAAACAAGTTGACTGCTGCAGTGGGTGACTTGTCCTACGTTACTGCTACGGCTGACGCTTCGGGACCGCGGCCTCTCGTTGGCATACCACCAAAGAAACATATATTTGTTTCTAGGCTAGACCCTGTTGTCACATCTGATGATGTAATAGCCTATATTCGGAATAAAGTTAACGTCTCGAATATTGCGGTGGAGAAGTTTAAATTTTCTTATTCTCGGGACATTTCGTCCTTTAAAATTAGTGTTTCTGCCAATAGCTTCGACACTATATGTCGAGAAGATTTTTGGCCGAAACATATAATAGTTAAGGAATATACTGTAAAAAAGAATAATCGGCAACCGATTCGCTTGCCAACAACAACAACTAATACTATTCCTGCGACATCATCATCTGCTGGTGTGTCAAAAAAGTAGCTTCGTCCCTTAACCTGGGTTACCAGAACGTTAGAGGACTGAAATCCAAACTTCCTAATCTCTATGTAGATAGTCTTTCTTTTGAACATAACATTCTTGCTTTTACGGAGACGTGGCTAAAACCTGACATTGCTGATGAATCGGTCTTTTCCACAAACTTTTCCATATTCAGACGTGACCGGATTTCTCGCATAGGTGGTGGCGTTCTGATAGCTGTTGATGCTGCTTTATCATCTGAAATGATTCAATTTTCTAGTACCCATGAGATTGAGTTTGTCGGTGTTAAAGTAAATTTTAAATCTTTTAATGCTTTCATTACTTGTTCCTATATTCCACCATTGTCAGACATGGTGGTATATTTAAATCATTTAGAGGCAATTCAGTTTGTCTCCTCTTTAGTTTCCAGTCAAGACATGCTCATAGTTGTAGGTGATTTTCATTTACCCGCTTTAGCATGGTCACTAACAGATGAATCTACCATGTTGCTGCCCTCTATGTCACATGACTTTATTGATGGCCTTCTAGGCTTATCTTTATTCCAAGTCAATCCTGTCTTAAATTCTAATGGAAAATCGTTAGTTCTTATTTTTGTATTGGATTCTTCTTATTGTGAGGTTTCTAGGATCGAACCATTTGTTCTTCCAGAAGACAAATTTCATCCTACATTAAATTTAAAAATTGATCTGCCCTTGCTTTCACCATTACTTGGTTCAACTGAGTTACCTCTAACTAGGTGCTTTCGTAAGACTGACTTTGTCAGCCTTAATGAAAACATTACTACTACCGATTGGTCTTATCTGTACAATTGTAGAGATATGAACTCAGCTATTCGCTTCTTTTATGATACTCTGAATTCACTCTTTGATATTTGTGTGCCTCTTGGTAGGCTGGAGCGGCTTAACAAACCTCCCTGGTTCTCTCGTGAGTTATCCAATTTGAAAAATGTGAAGACACGATATTATAAGAAGTTTCAAAAAACACGTCGTTCATCAGATTATGCTCTGTATACAGTCGCTCGTTCAAAATTCATGATGCTTAATACACAATGCTATAAGAACTATCTTCAGCGGTGTAAGCTTCAGTTTTCTTCTGACCCTAAACAATTTCAAACTTTTTGTCAATTCTAAACGTAAGACCTCTGTGCACCCATCTTTTTTGTCTTTTCAAAATAAAAACGCGAGCACTGATCGAGCCGAAATGTTTGCGAGTTTTTTCAAAACAACTTATTCCTCAACGGAATACCGAGCAAGTCCATATCCTTATCATTTAGAAAAGGCTAATTGCATTTTCAATCCAGTGTTTGATGAAAGTTCTATTCTTAGCGAACTTAAATTAGTTAAACCTGTTTATTCTCCGGGGCCAGATGGTCTTCCTGGATGTGTACTCAGGTTCTGTGCAAACGCAATATGTAAACCCATTTTAAAATTGTTTCTACTGTCTGTCGAATCTTCCTCTTTTCCATCTATTTGGAAGGAGTCATATATCATTCCTCTGCATAAAAATGGCAAAAAGTCGGAAGCCTCTAATTATAGGGGTATCTCAAAATTGTCCGCTATTCCGAAAGCTTTTGAGAAAATTATAACTTCTCAATTGCAACATTTTTGCAGCTCTATTATTTCGCCATCCCAACATGGGTTTGTGAAACGTAGATCTACAACCACTAACCTTTTAGAATTTACATCAATAATTATCAAGGGGTTCAAAAATGGTAAACAAACTGATGTCATATACACTGACTTCAGCAAAGCCTTTGATTCCGTTAATCATACCCTAATATTTTCTAAGCTGAGCGACATTGGGTTTCCACCCCTTTTCCTTTCTTGGGTTCGAGAATATTTAACAAATAGAAAACAGAAGGTACTTTTTAAGTCTTCTTTTTCAGATTCCATTCCTGTGACTTCTGGTGTACTTCAAGGTACAAGGTATCTTGGCCCTCTGCTTTTCACACTGTTCATTAACGATCTTCCCTCAGTCATTATTCATTCGCGTGTGCTTATGTATGCTGACGATGTCAAGCTTTGTCTTACTTATAAAGATATAGATTCATTTAGTCGGCTACAAGCTGATCTTAAAAACTTTCAATCCTGGTGCCAGTTTAATTTACTAAATCTTAACACTACCAAATGTAAGGTAATGACTTTTTTTCGTAACTCTCCTCAACTGGTCACTTATTTTCTAAACAACAGTCCTTTAGAACGTCTAAATAATATGAATGATTTGGGCGTACTTATGGACCATAAGTTAAATTTTAACACCCATATTTCCACCACGGTCGCAAAGGCCATGAGTGTCCTGGGTTTCATTAAAAGATGGTCAAAAGAATTTGATGACCCCTATACAACTAAAGTTCTTTTTACTTCGCTTGTCCGTCCTATTTTAGAGTATGGATCTTGCATTTGGTCACCTCAATATGAGTCGCACCAGATTCGACTTGAATCCGTTCAAAAGCAGTTCTTGCTATTTGCTCTTCGTGGCTTAAGCTGGGATCGCAATGTCAATTTGCCTTCGTATTCTAGTAGACTTCTCTTGATTAACCTTCCTTCCCTAACTAACCGTAGAATTATGCGTGGTGTTATTTTTATGCACAAGCTCCTAATTGGTGATATCGACTCGCCTGAGTTATTAGCTCAGGTAAATCTGTCGGTACCATGTAGACGGAGTAGACATCCTTTGATTCCTTTATCCCTAAGTCGTTGTTTTTCTAACTATGCCCTGCATGAACCTTTTAGGGTCCTCTGCTCTGATTACAACCTTCTATTCCCTGTAATCGGTTCTGAGTTTTCTATTAACAAGATTAAAACTTCTATCCTATCCCATTTAGTTAATAGATAGCTATAGTATTATTTAGTTATTTGTTTGTCTGTTTTTTCTATTGTGTATTTATCCACGCGATTCGTGCCGTGCGTTATACGGCTGCACCCCTCGGTCGGTCGGGTGGGAGGTGGGCAGTCATCTGCTTGGGCTCGCGCGTAACAGGCTTTGTCCTGGTGTCGTAGGGGCCACTTGAACGTACTGCGCATAGTATCGTCAACGTCCGCTATATAAAATCCTTGGGAATCATTTTTTACATTTTGAAATTACTTTCCCTGCAACTCAATTCATCAACACAAAACATTATTTTTATTTTTACTACAGTTTTTTCTTCTTCTCCCATCATTCCCTAAGCAGAGCACAACATGCAAACACGTGTGGCGCTTAGTAGATGGGCACACTGCTCTTAGATTACCCCCCTATTATGGAGAGAGAGAGGCGTGTAGAAGCTGAGAGTTAGTGGCAGCTTCGTAAAAGGTAGTTGAAGAGTCGACTTCGTCGAGAACGGGCACAAGAAAAGAAGTTCCGATAGCGTTCAGCAGTTGTGAAATTAATTAACCTTAAAGAAACACATATGTAGTACACCTTAATGTTAAACATTCAGTTACAATACAATGAACAATAAACTACTTTGAATATAATATTAGCCTCACATAAATACTATACAATTATATTACATTGAAGGGGCTCCTAAACTTCTGGGGCTCAGGCCTTTTGTTTATTCATTATACGAACCGAAAATTTTGTTCTATGTATTTTGTGTTCTGGACCCTGGTGAAAATAAAAATGGTGGAAGGTGCAGAAGGTTTTGTAGTGTTGAAATTTTACCATCCATTTCATAATCCATAAGCGAAGTTCCTGTCTCAGGCGGTTCGATTGGCCTATTTATCGATGTTTTGCGAATGCAGCACTAAAAATTAGTCGTTCACTGAAACAAGAAACATTCATACAAGAAACAAAATTTAAATAAATTTTGCAACGGCCAAAAATTTAAAATCTGGCCAGAATCGGAATTGTTTAGATATGGTGATAGTGGGATTCGGTATTTCAAATCCACCATTAACCCAAGCGTTCCTGGAGTTGGATCGTGGATAGGGATGGGGCTGACAAAGGCAGACTTATTGCAAAGTGCAGATAGAAAAATAAATCATTTTTAATTTCTGCAATTGTTGTAGTGTAAAAAAGATATATCTATATATATATCGTATAATATCTTCTTTCTTCTATAAAATTCTCGTGTCACAGTTCTCAAAGTAATACTCCTCCGAAACGGCTTGACCAATTTTGATGAAATTTTTGGTGCTTATCCGGTATCTATGAGAATTACAAGTAATGCTCCGTACTTGCGAAATAGCAGATCCGAAAGAACAGAAGTACAAATCTAGCAACAAAATACTGATGCACGTGTCAAAATGGTGCAATTACAACAAGAAGAGCCAGAAGATACACTAGCTGAACGCAATGAAGTCAGAGGATTAGAACAACGACAATCACGCCGTTTCACAGTCAATAGACGAAGAACAAATGGCCAACAACGACAACAGGTACATCGAGCATATATATCTGATTCATTCCTGCGTCTAGCATTCCAATATGAGCCCGATATTGAATATTATGCCCATTCAAAAGTGGTAATTGGTGCTATAGGAATGTCATGCTCGCAAATTCAAAAATGAGCCAATGAGATGTTTTGCTTGTCAGGAAAAGTGAAACTACCTGAAATTGAAACACCACCTGAACCATTGAACGGCTTATTTATCGACACGGACCCAGATTCTAACAAGCGAACCACATAAATTTTTACAAATCTTTTTTATGGGCAGCGAGGATTCCGGAAGCGCACTT
The DNA here is from genome assembly GCA_018152135.1 of Drosophila paulistorum. Lineage (NCBI taxonomy): Eukaryota > Metazoa > Arthropoda > Insecta > Diptera > Drosophilidae > Drosophila > Drosophila paulistorum. The sequence continues at coordinate 7,354,515 of JAECXG010000822.1, read as the reverse complement.
GCCAATCGCGTGAATGCGCGTTGTGATTATAATAACCTTGACCGGTTTTGATGAAATTTTTTGTGCTTATCCGGTATCTAGCTAAACCTGCTGTCAGGCCTACGAACCGGCGGATAGAACAATTAGTAACGGAAAAACGACGTCTAAGAAGAGAATGGCAGATTACTCGATTACCAGCAGCAAAACTTCGCCTAAGGCATGCCAGCCGCAACCTCTCCAAGGAGTTAAGACAAGAGAAAATCTGGGCTCAAAGGAAATACATAGAAAAGCTCAGTCCATCCAGCACTAAACATCCTCTGTGGAAAGCCCACCCAACTTTAAGCGCTCCTACAGAGACAGTTTCACCAATAAGGGGCCCAACCGGTGGATGGGCCCGCAGCGACGAAGAGAGGGCATTCGTATTTGCCACACATCTTAAAATGGTTTTCCAGCCAAATCCAACATCAAACTCATTTGTACTTCCCCCTTCGAACACATTAACGGATAGTGAGTACTCGGAACTCCAATCGGATGAGATCACTGCAGTTATTAAAAACCACATAAAGCCGAACAAAGCCCCTGGCCATGACCTAATCACACCGAAAATGATGCTAGAACTCCCTACCATCGCCATACAATACATCTGCAAAATGTTCAACGCTGTCATAAGAATTGGCTACTTCCCAAGAGCATGGAAAAGGTCCACTATCATAATGATTCCTAAAGTGGGAAAGGACAAAACCCAACCATCATCCTATAGGCCAATTAGTTTGCTGCCATGTCTTTCGAAGCTTTTTGAAAAGGTCCTGCAGATTCGTCTAAACTCATTTCTGGCATCGGAGAACACAATCCCTTCTCACCAGTTCGGCTTCCGCAAAAAACATGGGACAATTGAACAAGTCAATCGTATAACATCCGAAATAAGAACGGCATTCGAACTAAAAGAATACTGTACGGCTGTCTTTCTCGACGTTGCCCAGGCTTTCGACAGAGTCTGGCTAGAGGGTCTAATGTTCAAAATCCGGCAGAAACTTCCACAGTACACCCACAAACTCATGGAATCTTACCTTTACAATAGGAAATTTGCAGTAAGATGTAATGGCTCCGTCTCGGCTGACTTTGAAATCGAAGCTGGTGTACCGCAAGGCAGTGTACTCGGACCATTGCTCTATCTGCTGTACACTGCAGACTTACGAACGAGTCTAGGACTTACAACGTCCACTTTTGCCGACGACACGGCAATCCTCAGCAGATCCAAATGCCCGATACAAGCCTCTGCAAAATTAGATTAACACCTCAAGGTGGTAGAGGAATGGCTAGCAACCTGGCGTATCCGGGTCAACGAGCAGAAATGCAAACATGTTACATTTACGCTTAACAGAAGAAACTGTCCAGCTATAATGCTAAACAACGTACCAATTCCTCAAGCCGTGGATGTCACTTACCTTGGTATCCACCTAGACAGAAGACTAACTTGGCGCAAGCACATTGAGGCAAAAAAGGCACAGCTTAAACTGAAAGCGAGTAGCTTACATTGGATCATCAATGCTCGGTCACCTCTACGTCTGGAGTATAAAGTCCTCCTATACAACTCCGTACTGAAACCCATCTGGACTTACGGTGCTGTACTATGGGGAAATGCAAGTACCAGCAATGTCGACATTATACAAAAGGCGCAGTCGAAGATTTTAAGATCAATCACTGGGGCTCCGTGGTACATACGGAACGACAACATTCAAAATGATCTAAATATACCTAGCGTAAAATCTGAAATAGGTAGTAACAACTAAAATATTCTGCGAAATTCTTTCGTCTTAAAAGAAATGACAGACCAACCCAATAATAAATGATTAGGGCCGCCTGCAATATCCCCTGGATATATCTTAAGTACTAGATTAAGAAAAATATCTCAAACTTGTTGTTAGGCTCTAATTTAAGAGTAGATTCAACAAATATATATTAAACGTTAAAAAAAAAAAAAAATCCGGTATCTATGAGAATTGGCCAACATCTATTTTGTATGTCGAAATCATACTGGAGAGCGCAAATAAAATGGGTTTTACAACGGCTTTCCGTGTATCGATTTTAGTTTAGCATAGGGGAAGGGTAGCTAAATCTCAACTAGATTGACATGAGCAAGATGTCTACAGGATTCAATTTTTGCCTCAGTAAACATCCGGTGGCGAAACGAAGTTCGCCGGGTTTACTAGTAAATAAATAAAAATAACACTTGGGATTGCGAGAGCTTGACCCCCTAAATGGACTCCAAGCGTTGAAGTCTCCGACATAGTACAGGTGTTCGATGATGTTGTTGTTTTCTTGCTTCTGTTGTTTCTTCATTTGTACCAGTAATTGTCTTATCTTTGCTTAGTTTGTTTTTATTTGGACTTGAGTTGTAGTTTTTGTTGTTTTTTTGTTGGGTTGGATTGCTTTGTTGTTGTTGCAATAAAGAGTAATTTAGCTTCGCGCATTGTACATTTTTTTGCTGATTTGATTTTCAAAATTTCTCTTTGCTGTTGATATTTGGCGCTTTAGAAGAGAGAGAGATGATCTTCTGAGCAGTTGACGCAATTCAATTGTGTGCAGTTATCAAGCAAATCAGAAGTTAAAGCGCAATTAACTCAAAGTGATTCATTATTGTTTAGCTGTATGGCCAAGCAGCTGGCAAGTTTTACACCTCATTGGGTTTGGTATATACTCCAGTACTTTTATCGAATGCCATGCAATATCGATTTTGCTGGGAAGATAATATAAATCAAATGTAACCAGAATTACTAGCATAATTAGCATTTTGCATGTGATGTCGCAAATGCCCGGTAAAGAAAGTGAGTTGATGAATTTTTCTGTCTCGTTTTGATGTTTAACCAGCATCAGCAGGTTGCGCAAGTTATTGATGGAGAAATGTTTTTAGATATTAGGCGTAGGGCGTTGTACACGGCAATATAGGAGAAATCTGAATTTTTTTTTTTCATTGTTCTTTGATGCGATTACCATATATTTCGGGTCTTCGAGGGTTATTGTTGGAAGTTCGGGGAAGGTCATGTCGATTTTTGTCGCTTTTTTTTTCGTCGGGAGGCTGTCACAGAGCAGCGCAAACTGATTGCCCCTCACAGTAGCAGGCCGAGGGCTTAGCCCCATAGTCTGATGAAATAAGCTTTAGTTGTAAAAACTAAAACACAACTGCATTCACGAAAAAATGTATGAAAGCAAATAATGGGTCGCAAAAGAAATACACCGATTAGACTCTGCTGATACGAAAACTGATGTCTCGGGCAGACAGAGTTAGTCAAAGACTATCAAATATTATAATTACCTAAAATTAAACAATAAACAGAAGTAAGTGGCGTGTTCAAAAAATCGAAATATAAGGTAATGAAGTAAGTCGTCTCGCCAACTTAGATATACCATACACCAGTAAAACAAATATTTCAAATTTATAAAAAGAAATTAATTTTTTTTTAAATTCTGTTCACATGCTTTCTACAAGTATATCTTAGTTTCTCGCTCACTCAAGCATACGAGCACCCTAGTGGCCCCACGTTGATATGCATAACTTGCCTATTTTTAGTCCGATTTTGATCAAATTTTGGTATTTGGTATTATTCTGGGTATTAGTATCAAATTCAAGTGTGCCAAATTTGATTGCACAAGGTAGAAAATTACATGAGATAATCAAGTTTTTTCAAAAACGGGGGCGGAAAAAGGCGTGGCAAAATCTTTATACATACAAAATGTGCACATTTACTAAATAAATATACATACCAAATATGGTGTCTCCAGCTAGAATAGTTTTTGAGATAAACGAAGGGCGAGGCAAAAATTTATCTGTTATAGTCTCCGAGATCTACGCGTTTATACGGATGGACAGACGGACATGGCTAGATCGACTCGGCTGTTGACACTGATCAAGAATATATACACTATATGGGGTCGGAAAACTTCCTTCTGCCTGTTACATACACTTTGGTGACTTCAATATACCATTTCACCCTATGGGTGTATGGTATAAAAACATAGTCGTTTAAAACAATAAAAAATTCCGTTTGTGTTTGAACAAAAACTGGTTTCATTCTATTTTTAAAGAAAAAACATGCTTTTAAATATTTTCTGACTTTGAATATTACGGCACCACGGACACCCAACACTCTTGGCAAACTTTTATTTTGAACCTTAAGGAATTCTTTATAATACGCTTTTTAAATTTTTAAAATCGCTTTATTGGATTAGAAGCTATTCTCGCAATGTTAAATGCCAACAGGCCCCATAGTGCTTCGTTAAGCCTTACATTTTTTTACCTATGCAAAAAGGGTCAGAAGTGTGCAACGCATAAAAAGAAGCACTTCCATATAAAGTATATATATTCTTGATCAGCACGACGAGACGAGTTCAAATAGCCATGCCCGTCCGTCCTTCCGTCTGGATGAACGCATACTCCTCCTAGACTGTAAGAGCTAAAGATCTGAAACTTTACATGTAGGATTGTATATACTGCAGGATTTGTATACTTGGGATTCAGCCAGATAGGACCACTATATCCTATAGCTCCCATACAAACGTCAAAGTCACGAACAGTGATTTTTCTGAATAACTATGTTGATTTATGAGCAAATGTGAAATTTAATATTCATGAGTTTATTACATCCATAAACGATCGTGCCAAATTTGATGAAGATTGGGTGACTATATCATATAGCTCCCATAGGTACGATCGGTCGAAAACAGTGACTTTTGTCAATAACTTCGTTACTTTTAACGCGATTGCTTTCAAATTAAACATTTGATAGTTTAATATATCTATTATATATCTATATGTCTGGGCCGAATTTGGTAAAGATCAGGTAACTACATCATATATCTCCCATAGAAACGATCGGTAGAGATCCCATAGAGGTTTGCGTTCTAATTCGATTTCCATTTAGGATGGCACTCATTCTCATTAATGACGCTGAATTCTGCTCCAGTGTCAATTATAAATGACAGTGTTCTAATTGGGGTTTTAGTTTCTATATAGGGCAGTCGTTTGACTCCTCTATCTGAAGATTTCTGTTAGATTGGTCTACATCTTTACTTTGCTCAGAAGCTCGTGTATTTTTACTTCGGGCTGAGTCGTTAGCTGAATTACAATTTGACTGGTTTTGGTACCCTGAGTTTTTATACCCTTGCAAAAAGGGTATATTAATTTTGGTCAGAAGTGTGCAACGCATAGAAGGAATCATCTCCGACCATATAAAGTATATATATTCTTGATCAGCACGACGAGACGAGTTCAAATAACCATGTCCGTCCGTCCGTCCGTCCGTCCGTCCGTCCGTCCGTCCGTCCGTCCGTCCGTCTGTCCGTCCGTCTGGATCGATGAGAACCCCTCCTAGACCGTAAGAGCTACAGAGCTGAAATTTTGCACGTAGGCTTGTATATACTGCAGGGTTTGTATATCTCGGATTCAGTCGGATCGGACCACTATATCATATAGCTCCCATACAAACGGCAAAGTCACGAACAGTGACTTTTCTCAATAACTTTGTTATTTTATAAGTAATTGGCATAAAAGTTGGTATTGGTCAGTTTTGTGTTCTTATTAATAATTGTGCCAAATTTGATCAAGATCGGGTGACTATATCATATAGCTCCCATACAAACGGCAAAGTCACGAACAGTGACTTTTCTCAATAACTTCGTTACTTTTTAAGCTATTGTCGTGAAATTTAATGTAAGTAATTTTATTGTAACTATAAACCACTGTGCTAAATTTGATCAAGATCGGTTGACTGTATTATATAGCTCCCATAGGAACGATCGGTCAAAAACAGTGACTTTTGTCAATAACTTCGTTACTTTTGATGCGATTGCTTTCAAATTTAACATTTGTCAGTTTAATATATCTGTTAATGACTGTGCCGAATTTGGTAAAGATCGGGTAACTATATCATATAGCTCCCATAGGAAGGATCGGTGGAAAACAGTGACTTTCATCAGAAAGTTCGTTATATCCTATGCTGAGATTGAAGTCCGTTCTTTCGCAAACATTACCCTTTTTAGATAAAACAGTTAGTTTAGATAAAAGAGTTACTAACACACTTGCAAGGGTATACAAACTTTGACGCGGTCGAAGTTAGCCCCGGCCCTCTGGTTATAATTGTTATTACTACCTGGGGTTTCCAAACTCCAATTTACTCCGAAACTCTTCAATTGTCAATAGAGCATGCAGTCTTCTTGGCTTAATAAAACGTTGGGGCAACGAATTTGATGATCCCTACGTAACAAAGGTTTTATACACTTCGTTAGTTCGCCCTACTCTAGAATATTGCTCGCCATCGTAGAACACCAGCGTAGTATTGAATCGGCTTAGAAACAATTCCTTAAGTTCGCGTTACGCGGTCTTAATTAGGACCCGAGTCTTCGCCTACCTTCTTATTCTGACAGACTTCTTCTTATTAATCTGTCTTCACTTTAGAAACGTTGGCTTTATTTTTCTCCATAAACTAGTCAACGACGAATTTTATATATATTTTATATATTTTTGTGTTCCCTCACGTCGGACCAGAAACTTTTTTCCTATACACCTTAGTAGATGTCTGACTAACAATTCTTTTTACGAACCTTTTCGTGTTCATTGCCAATCTATTAATAACTTTTCTTACCTTATCTCTCCTCATCTCTCTGTCACTTCTCTTCGCGCTGTACTTTTTAATCATCTACAGCGAAACCACTGAATATATTCTGCACTTGGATTGGCTGCAGCTCATCCCTGACCACATTAGCTGTGAATCGGGGCATAGCTGGCATCTTGTGCAAATAAAACACCTCCACCGTTTTATTTATGTTTATTTGTGTATAAAGCTAAGCTACCTTCTTCAATTAATTATTATCTGTCTTTTAGCTTAAGCTTTTTTGTCGACTGCTGTGTTAGTTGACGTAAAATAAATAAATAAATCTATCTTCTTTTATCTTCTATCTATCTTCTATCTATATATATATATATATATTTATATATATAAAATTCTCGTGTCACAGTTTTCGAAGTGATACTCCTCCGAAACGGATTGACCGATTTTAATGAAATTTTTTGTGCTTATCCGGTATCTATGAGGACCGAATAACATCTATTTTAAAAAATGGATTTTCTAACGGCTTTTCGTGTATCGACCGCAGTTGGCGGGGGCAGTAGTCAACCACGTTGTAGGAAATTCATTCATTCCTTTAACGTTTGGCGGGTCAACTAGGTCATTAAATAATTTCATAAATTCTATTTATGTATGTTTTGTACAGTGTGCTGAACGCAATGAAGTCAGAAGATTAGAACAACGACAATCACGTCGTTTCACAGTCAATAAACTAAGAACAAATGGTACATCTAGCATTTATATCTCATTTATTCCTGCATCTAGCATTCCAGTATGAGCCCGATATTGAATATTACGCCCATTCAAAAGTGGTAATTGGTGCTATGGACAAGGAATGTTCGCATTGTCATGCTCTGAAATTCAAAAATGAATCAGCTGGGATGTGTTGCGCGTCATGAAAAGTGCAACTACCTGAAATTGAAACACCACCTGAACCATTGAACGGCTTATTTATCGGCACGGATCCAGATTCTAACGTGTTCCTGAAGTCAATTCGAAGATTCAATTCATGCGAAATACTAATACAAATGGTCAACAATTCAATTCTACATTCAAAATCAGAGGCCAAGTGCTGCCAATGCCAAACGAACCACATAAATTCTTAAAATCTACTTTATGGGCGGCGAGGATTCCGGAAGCGCGCTTGCCAATCGCGTGAATGCACGTTGTGATTATAATGACCTTGACCGATTTTGATGAAATTTTTTGTGCTTAGCCGGTATCTATGAGAATCGGCCAATATCTATTTTGTATGTCGAAATCATAATGGTGATTGCTAATAAAATGAGTTTTACAACTGCTTTGCGTGTATCGATCGCAGCAGGCGGGGTATTCATTAAATACAAATTCTCTTGTTTCAGTTACAAACGAAATAATGCTTTCTCAGCGCAGAAATTTTTTCGGAAAGCCGTGCAGCCAGGCATGCTTCGCTCGCAAAGAAGTGAACTGCATAGGGGAAGGTAAGCAGAATCCCGCGCACAGACCGCGACTAGTTCGACATGATCAAGATGTCTACAGGTGTCATTTCTGACTCAGTAAAAATCTGGTGGCGAAACGGAGTTCGCCGGGTTTACTAGTATATATATGTAGCACAAAAGTGAGTTCGTTTAAGAAACTGACAGGCTTGGATATGAGAGTTCCTGAAGATGCAGAGCTAAGAGAGCGTATTTTAGAATGCATAGTGGACGAGCTGGATGACGAACGAAAAGAGATACGAAGCAAAACGGAAGATCGAAAGGAAATATAGACTTACTGATTTAGTAGCGATAAAGCGGAAACAGTACGAGGTGGATCTGAAGCTCAAAAGATAATACTTGGGGCCGTACAAGATAGTAGCAGTTCAGAAAAATACAAGATATGAGGTTGAGAAGATGGGAGATACGGAAGAGTTTATGACACCTTGGGGACCTTCATTGGAGTCGAATGAAATGTCGGGGCCGAATGTAGGAACCGGTGTTGAGGCACCGATAGACAATAAAAGAACCAGAATCGGTCATTGTTTCGGAAGTCAGTTCGTAGTGCTAAGCCAGCATAAAATAATAAGAAACTGCGAGCACACTTTTTGGGACAGACTTGCAGTCAGTTTTATTTTTGTTAAAGCCATAATATTTAATTGTAACACTAACATCATTGCCAATAAAGAAACCGGAATATAAATAAATACCACATATATAGGTAGTAACTTATAAAAGACTTTAAATGGCAATACATTTATCTGTAGGTTTATAACTACAGAATGCTTCCAACAGCTAATCATACAGCCCTGATAGCTTTAGCACCAGCAGCTGTGACCAAAGCACAAAAAGAGGATTAAGACCACCCGCCGAAAGTAGTAGATACGAAGCAGAAGGCTAAAGACCAGTGAGCTCTACATAAAGCATTGCCTCAGGCGCTTGGCGACGAAGAAATTGTCTAGTTTATCACTGAAGAGGTCACACTCGAAATCAAAGATATACCGTACGCATTGGCCTCGCCGAAAGGAGAATAAGAACCAAAATATACCTCATTCAAGTGCATGTGCAAGGAGTAGAATCCGGCATCCTATACTTCAACTGTGGAGAGAGTGGTCACGCATCCAAAGAATGCTACAATGACACACAACATTCTGAGTAGAGAATGCACTATTTTATATCTTGCTAGCACTAGCCTGTCACGAAATGCAAAGTTGGCGGTCTCGGATTTATGCACGAGTGACCACAATGCAATATGCTGGTCAAATAACGAGCCTGGTCCAGTTGAAGTTCTCGATCTGGTCGTAAGACACTTAAAGCACGGACGCAATCCTATTCATGATGAGCAACGCACAGCTGAGGAGTGTAGATGACGCCATCCGCAAGGTGGAAACCAGTGCACTGGTGGAGCTAAGAAAATGCAGCAGCTCGACGCAGCAGCGGGCCAGACGGAGTTCCTCGATCCAAAGGGTAATGGACATACATATATAAGACGTGGCGTGCGATATTATATACAGCCATTAAGCCATTCCGCGGGTACTGATGACCAACCTTTCGAAACGACATACAAGGTGGTTAATATTGCAATCTACAGCCCAACATCAGGGTTGTATTAACTATATTAGCGACGAGAAAATCCTGCTGACTGCTAAACGGATTAAAAGCAACAAAACAAAAGCTTCCGAAAAAAGCCAGAAAAGCCATATAGTGCCAGAGATGGAAAGGAGGAGGAACAGAGTATTGCCTTATCACCCATGGCAGGATCTGTGGCGTTATTCTTCCCATGTACGCTGGAATGGGGAATGGGTGAGTAGACACAATTCTTAACAAGACACGACTGTTTTGAATCATTTTTGCATAGATTCAGGATGCATAGAATTTCTTTTTTATCTGTCCGCGATACACTGCTGATCGGGAAGAGTTAAGACAAGGCATTGGAAGGTTATTTATAGACTTCTACTTACTACAAAATGATTGGCTAGCAGTTAGTTGCATAACAGTCTTTTCGTCGCGCTGAACGTCAGCGCAACCAAAATTCTAACTCTAGATGAATATCTAGAGGTTTTCAAGCCATATCCTCCTCATAAAGTAATAACTTCAGCATTGGTTCTGCGGGAGAGATACGTTAGTAGGGTACTTTTTTGTGTGGTGTGGTGACCTCTAACCAAAGTAGATACTAAGTTGCTCACATTTCGCATTTCAATGCTCTATTTTCTTCTTCTTCCCTATATACTAAAAAAATACATCTATATTTAAATATGGGTATGTCTAATGCAATTCTAATGAGTTTCATTCAAATTGAACAGTTGCATTGTAACTGTTACAGCGTATGGGGACCTGCTCGCGGATGTACAAAACCATCATCGAGTTTCTTAATCTTTACAAATCCGGGAAGTCGTATTATGTAACGGGTCCAACTCTTTAGTTGATATATTCCCATGTGCAAAACATTTGTATGGGTACGAACCATTCGTGCGGTCACACGATACGTGCTGTTCACTAATACATACTTTGAGCAAAAAGTCCGATAGCAATCGATTGGATTGTTCGTATAATAAATTTGAGTATTTGTGGGTTCTACGCTTCATTTAACTTTGTTGAATTTGTAAAGAGTGGAACACTGATATACATAATTTGTACGTAAAATGGGACGCGAACAAAATAAAAAAAGTACACAAGCTATTGGCTACTCAAGTGTCCACTTTTTCAGTTATATATTTTATTTAAGTCAAACGATGGATTTCAATCAATATATGTAAATAACTTAAACTCGCTATTGTTATTAAGCTTAATTAAAAATAAACAAATTAAAAAGAAAAACAGAGCGTGTTTACGGACTCTACTGTATACTGTTTATATCAGACAGAGGTCAGTAATATGGAGATGGTGATAAATAGAAAATTGCTTTTGATTTATTTTGGGTATATAAGTCATAATCAATTCAACCGCCGCCGCGTACAGACGTGTTTTGCACTCCGCAAAAATTTAGTGTAAAAAATAAAAAGACCGCGTTTGCAAAAATTGTGTAGGTCTCTCAGTCGCCTCAGAGACGCCTATTTACAATCATATTGCTATTAGTTTGTTCTAATAGCAATAAATACTAAGTTGCAATAACAAAGTGAGCACTTTTTTTGGAAAAGCCATGTCCACCAATTCGGGCCCAAGCTCTCTCGATCCCCACCAGCAACATCTACAAGAACTACTTGTACAACAGCAACGTGTGCGTCGTCTCTCGGTCCAACGCAACAACGCGTACTTTTCGGTGGTGTCGCCGACCCCACTGACTGTTACCGTAAGCAATAACACCGAAAGTGCAAGCCACTCAGCAACAGCAAGCAACAACAGCAATTTATCGTGGAGAGAGCAGTGTGCTTCTCCATCAATATCGATAACTGGGTCACCGATTGCACCGACCAGCACCGTCAGCTCTTTGACAGCAACTACTGCAACGTCTGCAGAAGTATTGACCTGCCTCAAGCCGTCATCGACCAGTCGCCCAGAGTCAGCCACGACAAGAAACCCAACGCCTTCCGTCCAAACTGGAATGGATAGATACATTAAAATAACTAAGCGGAAGCTAAGCCCGCAAAAGAAAAAAAGTGGCAATACGCCAAAAATAACCAAAACTAATGAACGAGCAGCACTTCTAAGCGGAAATCGTTTTAAAATGCTTGCCGATCAGCAAGACGATCAAGCCGGCGCTGTGGATAAAGTTAAATCGGCTAGACCACCCCCTCTATACATCCGTGGAGCCAACTGCAGCGCCCTGATTTCGAAGCTAGTAGAAACATTAGGGGCAAATAACTTTGTTGTAACCCCTCTCAACAGGGGTAACATAAAAGAAATTAAATGTCAAACCCAAACTGAGGACAATTTCCGCATCATCGAAAAGTACCTCCGTAATGCTAACATAAACTTCTATACCTACCAACTAAAAAGCAGTAAAGGGCTCCAGGTTGTGTTAAAGGGGATCGAGCCATCGGTCCCACCTCAAGAAATAGCAGACGCATTGGCCGAAAAAGGGTTTGCGGTTAAGTCCGTTGTCAACATCATCAACAGGAATAAAGTCGCACAGCCGCTCTTTAAAATCGTGCTCCAACCAGATGCAAAGCGGACGAAGCCAAATGAAGTGCATCCAATCTACAACCTTCAGCTCCTATTGCACAGAAGAATCACCGTAGAGGAGCCCCATAAGAGATACCAACCACCTCAGTGTAAAAACTGTCAGGAATACAACCACACCTCTAACAATTGCAATCTTAGGTCAGTGTGTGTTGGCTGCGGCGAACATCATAAAGATGGCATTTGCACCAAGGACAGAAACAACGTCGCACTAAGACTATGCAGTAACTGTGGAGGGAACCACACAGCCAACTACAGGGGATGTCCTGTCTTCAAGGATCTTAAATCGCACCTAAACCGGCGTAAACCCCCAGCTGGACCAAAAATCACCTTCAACGCCTCCAAAACTACACCGGAGGTATTCTTCGCCAAGGCTGTTAGATCATCTAACATGGCTGCTACAACCAATCCTAGTGTATCCTTCGCTAGTGTACTCTGAACTGGACAGACGGAGCCCGCGAAAGAGACCCCGTCACTCCACCATCTACAGAATCCGCAACCTAGCGCACCAGAGCTTGGCCAGCAAACTCCAAGTGGTTTAGAGGCCCTATTGATCTCACTTAATCAAAACATGACTGCTTTCATGACATTCATGCAAAACTAGATACAGGAACTGATGCGGAATCCAAACCTGCTTATATAGATGTTTATCGAGAATAAATAATGACTTCCCTACGCCTATGTCTTTGGAATGCTAACGGCATCTCCAAGCACAAAAATGAACTGCAACCATTCTAGTCAAGCTCAAGTAAAATCGACGTTTTGATAATATCGGAAACACACTTAACATCAAAAAATAATTTTCAAATACCAAAATATACCTTCTACGCAACAAACCATCCCGACGGAAAAGCTCATGGGGGGACTGGTCAATCAAAAACCGTATAAAACCCTCGTTCCTCAACAGATTTGAAACACAGCACCCAAAAGCAACTGCTATAACCGTCCAAACCAGCTGCGGCAACACTACGTTGGTTGCCCTGTACTGCCCACCACGCTTCTGAATCTCTGAAAAGGAATTCACCGGTTTCTTTAACACACTCGGAGAACGCTTCATTGCAGCAGGGGACTATAACGCCAAACATACTCACTGGGGATCTCGCCTGGTAAATCCTAAAGGCAAGCAGTTGTACAATACAATAGTCAACCCACTCAATAAGATGGATTGCGTCTCACCGGGTAGGCCTACTTATTGGCCCCCAGATCCACAGATAGTGCCTGACTTGATTGATTTCGCCGTAACCAAGAGGATTCCGCGTAATCGGATCACTGCGGAAACACTGCTAGATTTAACCTCCGATCACTCTCCAGTGCTATTCACACTGTTAACAAGACCTCAAGTACTTGATCGCCCATATATGCTTACAAACAACAAAACAAATTGGCTTAAATTTAAAATGTACATGAGTGCCCACATTGACTGTTCGCCGAAACTGGATGCTGCAGAGGACATTGACATTGCGTCTCTGCACTTGAGTCGATGCTGGGAGCAGCAGCAAGAGTATCTACTCCACATGCCTCTACTTACGCTAAACCTGCCGTCAGGCCTACGAACCGGCGGATAGAACAATTAGTAACGGAAAAACGACGTCTAAGAAGAGAATGGCAGATTACTCGATTACCAGCAGCAAAACTTCGCCTAAGGCATGCCAGCCGCAACCTCTCCAAGGAGTTAAGACAAGAGAAAATCTGGGCTCAAAGGAAATACATAGAAAAGCTCAGTCCATCCAGCACTAAACATCCTCTGTGGAAAGCCCACCCAACTTTAAGCGCTCCTACAGAGACAGTTTCACCAATAAGGGGCCCAACCGGTGGATGGGCCCGCAGCGACGAAGAGAGGGCATTCGTATTTGCCACACATCTTAAAATGGTTTTCCAGCCAAATCCAACATCAAACTCATTTGTACTTCCCCCTTCGAACACATTAACGGATAGTGAGTACTCGGAACTCCAATCGGATGAGATCACTGCAGTTATTAAAAACCACATAAAGCCGAACAAAGCCCCTGGCCATGACCTAATCACACCGAAAATTATCCTAGAACTCCCTACTATCGCCATACAATACATCTGCAAAATGTTCAACGCTGTCATAAGAATTGGCTACTTCCCAAGAGCATGGAAAAGGTCCACTATCATCATGATTCCTAAAGTGGGAAAGGACAAAACCCAACCATCATCCTATAGGCCAATTAGTTTGCTGCCATGTCTTTCGAAGCTTTTTGAAAAGGTCCTGCAGATTCGTCTAAACTCATTTCTGGCATCGGAGAACACAATCCCTTCTCACCAGTTCGGCTTCCGCGAAAAACATGGGACAATTGAACAAGTCAATCGTATAACATCCGAAATAAGAACGGCATTCGAACTAAAAGAATACTGTACGGCTGTCTTTCTCGACGTTGCCCAGGCTTTCGACAGAGTCTGGCTAGAGGGTCTAATGTTCAAAATCCGGCAGAAACTTCCACAGTACACCCACAAACTCATGGAATCTTACCTTTACAATAGGAAATTTGCAGTAAGATGTAATGGCTCCGTCTCGGCTGACTTTGAAATCGAAGCTGGTGTACCGCAAGGCAGTGTACTCGGACCATTGCTCTATCTGCTGTACACTGCAGACTTACGAACGAGTCTAGGACTTACAACGTCCACTTTTGCCGACGACACGGCAATCCTCAGCAGATCCAAATGCCCGATACAAGCCTCTGCAAAATTAGATTAACACCTCAAGGTGGTAGAGGAATGGCTAGCAACCTGGCGTATCCGGGTCAACGAGCAGAAATGCAAACATGTTACATTTACGCTTAACAGAAGAAACTGTCCAGCTATAATGCTAAACAACGTACCAATTCCTCAAGCCGTGGATGTCACTTACCTTGGTATCCACCTAGACAGAAGACTAACTTGGCGCAAGCACATTGAGGCAAAAAAGGCACAGCTTAAACTGAAAGCGAGTAGCTTACATTGGATCATCAATGCTCGGTCACCTCTACGTCTGGAGTATAAAGTCCTCCTATACAACTCCGTACTGAAACCCATCTGGACTTACGGTGCTGTACTATGGGGAAATGCAAGTACCAGCAATGTCGACATTATACAAAAGGCGCAGTCGAAGATTTTAAGATCAATCACTGGGGCTCCGTGGTACATACGGAACGACAACATTCAAAATGATCTAAATATACCTAGCGTAAAATCTGAAATAGGTAGTAACAACTAAAATATTCTGCGAAATTCTTTCGTCTTAAAAGAAATGACAGACCAACCCAATAATAAATGATTAGGGCCGCCTGCAATATCCCCTGGATATATCTTAAGTACTAGATTAAGAAAAATATCTCAAACTTGTTGTTAGGCTCTAATTTAAGAGTAGATTCAACAAATAAATATTAAACGTTAAAAAAAAAAAAAAAAAAATTTATCATCCGATTGATCGAGTCACTCCAGAGTAAGTCAGATCCGAAATTGACTGCCTGAAGACGAAGAAAAGCCCAGGCTACGATGGCATCGACGCAGTCACAGGATCTTTGATCTTTGCCATTTTAATACCCAATTGAAGTGCGCAGAGATTCAATGATTCCGAAAGCAGGAAAACCGCAGCGTACCGTCCAATTAGTCTGCTGGCAATACCCTCCAAGGTATTCGAAAGAATATTTTTGGCCAGAGTATTGCCACTACTGGACGAAAGTAACACGATACTGCATTTTTCGCCTTTACTTCGGAACAATCGGTGACCTTAAGTCTTATCCATGAACAGTTTAACCTTCTGGATCCATGGTTGATCAGATGAAACATCTGTGTGAACGCGGACAAGTCGCAGCATATAACCTTTGCCACTCGAAGACTCAATTGCTCCCCAGTCCACTTTCATGGGAAGCGTCTTCTGAGCGTGGATTTTGTGAAATACCTGTGCCTCACCCGCGACCGGCGTTTGAATTGGAAAGCTCATCTGAAGGTCAAAAGAACGCATTTAAGCTTGAAGCTGTCCAAGATGCAATGGCTACTTGGCAAGATATCGCAGCTCAGTATCTTCAATAAGATGCTGTTCTACAAGGCAATCTCCGCAGTCGAAGCGACTCTCTTTGTACGCAATTCCGTGATTCACAGACACCTCAACATCCCGTCAAGAGACAGATCCGTAAATATGACACTCGATACTGCTCCAGGCTGGAAATCCACGAAAACATACTGGCCCATAACCTGCTGGACA
The DNA here is from genome assembly GCA_018152135.1 of Drosophila paulistorum. Classification (NCBI taxonomy): domain Eukaryota; kingdom Metazoa; phylum Arthropoda; class Insecta; order Diptera; family Drosophilidae; genus Drosophila; species Drosophila paulistorum. Next base: position 7,338,136 of record JAECXG010000822.1, on the reverse strand, counting down.
ACAGCTAACTAATAACTGATTAATTTATGTTCATACCAATGTCATCAATTTAATTTCTCACTACGTAAACGCTCGAAATCAATAAAACTGTCATACATACAGGAGCAATGGTATATAAACTGTATATGTGTGTACGCCAAAACATGCAAGGAGGATATACAGAAGGGAAGAAGAAAAACAAGAAATTAAAAGCGGCAGAATGATACTTGGAAGGATTTTTTGGTGTATTGTTGATTTTAGTTACACGTAGAGTTTGGAACATGTAAAATTTGACAAATTATAAGCTTTATGACAATAGTTTAGATAATAATAAAGTAATTTCTAAATTTGTGACCTAATTCTACCTATGGCAGCTATAAATTGTAATCCTTTATTCTGGATGTATCCGAGATATACAATGCGTCCAGCGTATATTTAGAAGCCCGGATTTCAACGCACTAACTTTTACACTCTAGGAGAACTTTCAATTGATACAGACGGACGGAACCCGTCTCGTCGTGCTAATTAAAAATATATTCATATTATATATTCATTGAGATGCGTTACACACTTCTATATTTTACTCGCTTCATTACTTTTACTTAAAAATTAAATGCTATTTTTACCTCCAACAAGGCCTGCAAAGAAATCAATCATCATGTTTGGTGACCACCTGCCAGAAGAGGGCTTCTGCTATATTGCGTTATCATCAGTTTATGACTTAGGACCCACTTTCTGTAAAAAATATAATGTTATTAAATCACTAAAGTATAAAGGTGAACGGTAGTCGGCAAGGCCGACGGTTTAAATAACTAAAAATTAACAAACTTAGAATGGAAATCTATATATTCAAATCAAAGGGCTCCGATTAACTTGACTTTGCTTACTCTACAACAAAATTGTGAGTGATTGGCTTAACTTCTCAACTAATTAAAATTGAAGTAAATCGTGACTCTGAATATTTTGTGATTGCGCAAGTTACCAACCCAACACTCTTGCGACTAGTACTCTGAATCCCGACTCATTAACACACAAACACAAATCCATCTACTTTTAATGTTGAAGTTTGTTATTACGATCTGTCGTGAGGCATTAATTAAAATGTATGTATAATACATCTGAGTGAACGCGGACAAGTCGCAGCATATAACCTTTGCCACTCGAAGACTCAATTGCCCCCCGGTCCACTTTCATGGGAAGCGTCTTCTGAGCGTGGATTTTGTGAAATACCTGGGCCTCACCCTCGACCGGCGTTTGAATTGAAAAGCTCATCTGAAGGTCAAAAGAACGCATTTAAGCCTGAAGCTGTCCAAGATGCAATGGCTGCTTGGCAGCTAGTATCTTTAATAAGATGCTGTTCTACAAGGACATCTCCGCAGTCGAAGCGACTCTCTTTGTACGAAATTCCATGATTCACAAAGACCCGTCAAGAGACAGATCCGTAAATATGACACTTGATACTGCTCCAAGCTGGCTGATTAATGATCTTCCATTGATATTGTCACATTCTCGGGTGCTTATGTATGCTGATGATGTCAAGCTTTACCTCAGTTTTAAAGACATATCGCCTTCTTGCCTACTTTAATCGGATCTTAATGATCTTCAGAGTTGGTGTGAAACCAACCTACTAAACCTTAACGGCTCCAAATGTAAAGTTATGTTTTTTTATAGATGCACTCCATACTTAGCAACTTACTATCTCAACGACAGTGCCTTAGAGCGTTTAGATATTATCAATGACTTAAGTGTTCTTATGGACCATAAATTAACTTTTAATCTTCATATTTGCTACAGTTATTAAAGCTATGAATGTTCTTGGGTTCGTGAAAGGATGGTCAAAAGAGTATGGCCTGGTGTCGTATGAGCCACTTGAACGTACTTCGAACTGTACGCGTCAATGTCCAGACAATAATTAGCTGGTAATCGATATTTTGTAACATTTATCGATGACTATTCTCGAAAAAACCACATTTATTTCATCAAAGCTAAGAGTGAAGTTTTTGACAAATTTAAAAAATTCAAAAGTTACGTCGAATGTCAAACTGGTATGAAAATCAAAGCATTGAGGAGCGACAACGGCACTGAGTATAAAATCCGGAAATTTTCCATCATACCATGATGAAAATGATATCAAGCGTTAAATAACCTGTTGATGTACACATTTAAGTCTAAGAACATTAGGCTACAATGTTATTTAACATAATGCAATGAACAAAACGATCACTGCAACATAACAGCGAGTTTAGTTCTGTGTCAACCAATATACACTGCTTGCTCTAAGTAAATAACCGGTATACCAATCTAAATACCATCCCAGCAAAAATGAACGTACAATAAATGGATGTAGCTTGTGTTAGCATATCGGTGGTTCGAATCCTAGGCTAATTTATGGATGTCATTATCATAAAAGGAAACATAAGTTTAGAATCCAATCTAGCAAAAGGCTACGCTATGATTTAAAATCTTACAAATAAATTCCTAAGTAAGATTTATTGACCTGAAGCCAGCTAAAACTCAATTTTGATTAACTTCAATAAGGTCGAAATCTAGACAAATTATTTTTTTTAGATAAGTTGTTTTTTTTTCACTTTGACGGCTATAAGTGAGGAAAGAGTACCAAACTTGCAAGGAAATGCAAACTTCGGCGCCGTCGAAGTTAGCCCCGGCCCTATGGTTTGCTATTGCTGTAGCTTTTTAAAACGTCAAAAAATATAGCAGAGAATAGCATTTATTTTTCGTAGTTTGCCCTTGACTCTGCTCCTGCTTTCGTCAAAAACAAAAACGGTAGCGAGTGCAAAAAAAAAATACTACGGAGTTTTGTAGTAATATCAAACCCTGAAATTAACTTCACGAAAGAACGAAAGACAGTAATTAAGCGAAAGCGCAAAAAAAAAACACGACCGACTTCCATGAGTGACAATATGCAGCAAATACCAGCCTACATTCATCGGTCCGCAGACATCTTTTTGCACTAGTTACAAAACATTTTTTGTAAATCGCTCCGTTCTTAATGGGAAAGGCAGTGCACATATTTTTCCCAAATTACATGTTTCACAATTAGTTTTACTGAAACAGTTTTTTATTTTCATACCGTGAATTAGTTCCTTGTCACTTAATTGCTGCAGGTTTTTGAAGATAAGATGTCCATATCTATTATGCCAAATATTTATATGCATCGTATTATCCTATATATTAAGTGTTTCTTTTTCTGAACTATCAAATATATAAATACAAGTCATTTTCTTGTGTTGCTTTTAAAAACACTTTACCAAAACAATTTTGTACCATAGCTTTTCCATTTTTGAATATTGTAGTTAAAGCATATGTTGGAGGAGACGTCATCGTTAACTTAGATTTGATTATCTTAAAATTTCTTATATTATTTGTTTACGATTATTGGAATTTCTTCCACTGTATTTACATTAACATGTTCTAAAAGCTTCTATTACATGGCTCATGAAGAGCTTCTAACTCATGAGACCGAAATATAAAAAGGGCTTCTTTCTGGAATTCGAAGAGGAGAAGACTTATTTTTCCTTACTCCACTCCACATGCTATTAAGCATTGGAGTTTTGTTCCATCTGCAACTGGGCAGATCAAACATTGGCGACCGTGACAGGACTTTGCACTTCGCAAGTCCCAACATAAAACCTTAAAAACTATATAAAGTCGTTTATTCGTTAATTATATTGCATTCATCGTTACATCATCTTGGACAGTCATCATTGGACTTTTCAGCTTACATCATCATCTTGGAAATTCATCCTTCTTCTTGATTATTACATATTCATCATTGGCCTTTGCGAGATATATCATCGTGGGACATTTACATTGGAGCCCTATCATAACCTAAGTCAACTTGAGTGTGCAAATTTCACTATCAATTTCCACTCAAATTTTGACTCAATTGCCACTCATTAGCGATCATAAAGCTTTTACATGCTCACTCACATGTAAAATACTCGTAAGCTTTAACACGTGCTAAGTATAAAGCACAGCGGGGTAAGTACTCAAACTGTCATATAGAGAAACGATCTACATATCAAAGCTCACTTATTAGGCTCTTAAGTGAAACTTAATGCATTTGAGTGTTTTTATTAAAACCAGAACTCGTTTAGCTCACGTTTAATTCATTTCTAACTTGCTACATTTCTATCGTTAAGGGCCCAAAATGTCTCCACCAGTTGAAACGCAGCTTCTACTTCTTAGACAACAACGAAATCAACTGCAATCTAATATTCAAAGTTTAAGAGCTAGAATCGATATTGAAAATGACCCTATTATATTAGATTGTCAGTCTCAAATTGTTGAGTCGTATTTTAAACAGGCATTACAAGTTCTAACCAATATTGAGAAGCTAGATCCAGCAGACGCGAATCGGGCAGAGATAGAAAATCTTTTTATAGAAACAAAGGCGATCGTATTACGGCGCATCGGCGCAAGTAAGAAGGAAAAACCAGAAGAACTTATTTTTTTTAATTCATCGACTAATTATGATGGACATCATAATCGTCTTCCATCCCTGAAATTACCTAAATTCGATGGCAAATATTTGGAATTCAAAAAATTTATTACTTCATTTACAAATATGGTACATGAAGACAACTCATTGTCCAATGACAAATTGCTGCAAACTTTCTAATAAGTTGTCTATCTGGCCAAGCTCTAAGCGTAGTCTCGCCATTTCAAGTATCTGACGAAAATTATCCCAAGGCCCTAGATCGCCTCAACGAGCGATATGACAAGAAAGTTCTTATTTTCGTAGAACATATTTCAAGATTTTTTCACATTGCTAGCATGAAAAGGGCAGACGCTGTTACCCTACGTACAATTTTGGAACGGTTTCAGCTCTCCGCGCATCATTGTTGTCTCTTGGGTCTGAAGCTGATGTATTAAACGCAGTACTTATTCATATTGTTGTTTCAAAAATTGATCTTGAATCCAAACAAGCCTACGATCGGGTTCAAGAATACGATAAATTGCCAGACTGGGCAGACTGTTATCAAATTATCAGTCGACACTGTGAGTATTTTGAAGAGTATCTGCGAAACCGACAAGAGGAAAGACCCGTCAGAGACAAAATTCATAGTACTTCAACAGTATTTGTTGCAGCCGAAAGTAGATGCATTCAATGTCAGTCGACTGAGCATAGGTTAGCATTCTGTCCAGTTTTTATTTCGATACCGTTTATTGAGCGATTTAAGATTGTTAAAACAGCGTCACTTTGTTTGAATTGCCTCAATAAGGGTCATCCAGCCTCAAAGTGTCCTTCATTGAATAGATATCGACATTGTGGAGGTTTACATCACACAACCATGCATAAGGATTCAAACTTCCAAGGAAATTATCAACCAGATGAACCTTCTATTCATCATCAATCGCAACAAATCATTCATAATACACATAACGAAAGTAAAACATTTGCAACATCAATGTTGACTCGCCACGCTCGGCGGGGATTACTTCCAACAGCAATTGTTCTTATTCAAGACAAACTTTCTTTTCCCAAAGAAATCGAGTTAGCCGACCCATTATTTTATAAGCCCGGAAAGGTAGATTTATTACTTAGCGTAAAGGAGTTTTTTTTTATCTACTTAAGACAGGTAAAATTAGTTTAGGAATTGGTCATGCTCATCTAGTGAAAACTGCTTTAGGATAGATCGTCGGGGGTAAGATTGCTGAGCCTCAATCAACTCAACACTACACTTGTAATTTAACGCAACAGCAACACCTTAACATATTATTACAAAGGTTTTGGAAAATGGATGAACTACTTGGAATTCAAAATAAAGATATTTCGTTAACCTCAGAAGAACAAGCATGTGAAGCTCACTTTCAGGTGCACACACAATTTCTGGAATCAGGGCGCATTCGGTTGCCGTACAAGGAATCGCCTGAGAAACTTGGAGACTCGTTGTCCTGTGCAAAAAGCCGTTTTCTTCAACTCGAAAGACGGCTTGCATCTCAACATTAACTAAAGAAAATGTTCAGCGAATTTTTAGATGAGTATCTTAAGTTGAATCACATGGAGGTAGCTTCGTTAGACAATTTGCAATCGGGAAATCATTATATTATTCCTCACCATTGTGTCCTTAGACCGCAAAGCTCATCAACTAAACTTCGAGTAGTATTTGACGCTTCGTCTAAATCATCATCAAATATATCATTAAATGATATTCTCATGGTTGGTCCTACTATTCAACAAGATCTGATCCTAACATTACTCTCGTTTCGTTTGTATCGCCATTCCATTACAGCTGACATAACAAAAATGTACAGACAATTTCTCGTCGCACCAGAGGATAGAAGTTTCCAACAAATCTTGTGGAGGAAGTCACCGCAGTAACCTATTCAATTATATCAATTAAATACTGTTACCTATGGGATGTCGTGCGCTCCATTTCTCGCAATCAGGTCCTGAAAGTTTTTATCAGAGACGTATTAGGAGTTGTTTCCAATTGGATTTGCTGTATTAGCTGAGGATATATAAGTCGACGATCTACTTTATGGAGCTGACTCAATCGAAGAACTCAAGGCTAAGACGAATGAAGTTACCAAATTGCTCTCCAAGGCAGGCTTAGAATTGACAAAGTGGAATTTTAGTGGGGCACCAACAGATTATGAATATAATCTCAATATTGACAATAGTGATGTCACCAAGGATCTTGGCATGTCGTGGCTGCCAACTGAAGATCTTATATTATTTCGATTTGATCTTCCATTAACTGCAATACCAACAAAGCAAAAAATAGTATCGATCATGGATAGGATTATTAGCTCCAGTCATAGTACGCTACAAAATTTTGATCCAAGACTTGTGGATCGAGCGCTTGGACTGGGACGACCCGTTGCCAGAGATCTTACGGACTAGATGGCAACAACTTGAAGCTGATTTATTTAATCTTGACATGGTTCGCGTAAATCGATTTGTTAACACATCACCAAAAAATAAGTGTGAAATCCATGGATTTTCGTATGCCTCAAATCGAGCGTATGGATGTTGCATATACGCAAGGGTATTGGACAATGTAACTTCATTGATCATTTCGAGATCGAGAGTTGCGCCCACTCAATCACAAAGCATACCTCGTTTCGAGCTTTGTGCTTCCGCTTTACTCTGCCAAACATGGACTAAAATCAAACACAAATTAAATTGTCTTGTCAGCAAAACATATTTTTGGACAGATTCAACTGTCGTTCTTCATTGGATTAAAATGCACCCATCAACTCTAAAATGCTTTATTGCCAATCGCGTATCAACCATACAAACTCAATCGCAGAATATTATTTGGAGTCACGTGCCTGGAAAGGATAATCCAGCCGACATTGTTTCACGTGGCTGTGCAGCGCGCGATTTGATGCAGACAATTTGGTTTCATGGACCAAAGTTCTTAACAATTGATGCATTACATTGGCCGAAATCTGAAAGAAAGACAGATTTCGAGCCCAAAGAATTAGAATTCCGAAACACCCTTGTATTGAAATGTAGCACTAGTTATAAAGAAAACAGCATAGTTGAGCAGATCATTAGTAGACTATCATCGTTTCGTGTGATTGTGAGAGTCTTAACATACGTTTTACGAGTTTTCAACCGAGTTCCTATCAACCGCAATAATACGATTAATGCTACAAAAAGCACTTCAGTAGAAGAATTTTTTTTTTTTTTTTTAACGTTTAATATATATTTGTTGAATCTACTCTTAAATTAGAGCCTAACAACAAGTTTGAGATATTTTTCTTAATCTAGTACTTAAGATATATCCAGGGGATATTGCAGGCGGCCCTAATCATTTATTATTGGGTTGGTCTGTCATTTTTTTTAAGACGAGTTCTATTATTAGTTCGCGTAAAGGAATTGGCAAGAACATTAGGGTCTACATCCAGTTTCGCAGAATACTTTAGTTGTTGACTACCTATTTTAAATTTTACGCTAGGTTTATTTAGATCATTTTGAATGTTGTCGTTCCGTATGTGCCACGGAGCCCCAGTGATTGATCTTATAATCTTCGACTGCGCCCTTTGTACAATGTCGACATTGCTGGTACTTGCATTTCCCCATACTACAGCACCGTAAGTCCAGATGGGTTTCAGTACGGAGTTGTATAGGAGGACTTTATACTCCAGACGTAGAGGTGACCGAGCATTGATAATCCAATGTAAGCTACTCGCTTTCAGTTTAAGCTGTGACTTTTTTGCCTTGATGTGCTTGCGCCAAGTTAGTCTTCTGTCTAGGTGGATACCAAGGTAAGTGACATCCACGGCTTGAGGAATTAGTACGTTGTTTAGCATTATAGCTGGACAGTTTCTTCTGTTAAGCGTAAATGTAACATGTTTACATTTCTGCTCGTTGACCCGGATACGCCAGGTTGCTAGCCATTCCTCTACCACCTTGAGATGTTCCTCTAATTTTGCAGAGGCTTGTATCGGGCATTTGGATCTGCTGAGGATTGCCGTGTCATCGGCAAAAGTGGACGTTGTAAGTCCTAGACTCGTTGGTAAGTCTGCAGTGTACAGCAGATAGAGCAATGGTCCGAGTACACTGCCTTGCGGTACACCAGCTTCGATTTCAAAGTCAGCCGAGACGGAGCCATTACATCTTACTGCAAATTTCCTATTGTAAAGGTAAGATTCCATGAGTTTGTGGGTGTACTGTGGAAGTTTCTGCCGGATTTTGAACATTAGACCCTCTAGCCAGACTCTGTCGAAAGCCTGGGCAACGTCGAGAAAGACAGCCGTACAGTATTCTTTTAGTTCGAATGCCGTTCTTATTTCGGATGTTATACGATTGACTTGTTCAATTGTCCCATGTTTTTCGCGGAAGCCGAACTGGTGAGAAGGGATTGTGTTCTCCGATGCCAGAAATGAGTTTAGACGAATCTGCAGGACCTTTTCAAAAAGCTTCGAAAGACATGGCAGCAAACTAATTGGCCTATAGGATGAGGGTTGGGTTTTGTCCTTTCCCACTTTAGGAATCATGATGATAGTGGACCTTTTCCATGCTCTTGGGAAGTAGCCAATTCTTATTATAGCGTTGAACATTTTGCAGATGTATTGTATGGCGATGGTAGGGAGTTCTAGGATAATTTTCGGTGTGATTAGGTCATGGCCAGGGGCTTTGTTCGGCTTTGTGTGGTTTTTAATAACTGCAGTGATCTCATCCGATTGGAGTTCCGAGTACTCACTATCCGTTAATGTGATCGAAGGGCGAAGTACAAATGAGTTTGATGTTGGATTTGGCTGGAAAACCATTTTAAGATGTGTGGCAAATACGGATGCCCTCTCTTCGTCGCTGCGGGCCCATCCACCTGTTGGACCCCTTATTGGTGAAACTGTCTTTGTAGGAGCGCTTAAAGTTGGGTGGGCTTTCCACAGAGGATGTTTAGTGCTGGATGGACTGAGCTTTTCTATGTATTTCCTTTGAGACCAGATTTCCTCTTGTCTTAACTCCTTGGAGAGGTTGCGGCTGGCATGCCTTAGGCGAAGTTTTGCTGCTGGTGATCGAGTAATCTGCCATTCTCTTCTTAGACGTCGTTTTTCCGTTACTAATTGTTCTATCCGCCGGTTCGTAGGTCTGATCGGAGGTTAAATCTAGCAGTGTTTCCGCAGTGATCCGATTACGCGGAATCCTCTTGGTTACTGCGAAATCAATCAAGTCAGGCACTTTCTTTGCTGTGTTTCGAATCTGTTGAGGAACGAGTGTTTTATACGGTTTTTGATTAGGATACCAGTCCCGCCATGAGCTTTTCCGTCTGGATGGTTTGTTGCGTAGAAGGTTTATTTTGGTATTTGAAAATTATTTTTTGATGTTGAATGTGTTTCCGATATCAGCATGACGTCGATTTCACTTGAGTCTAGGAATAGTTGCAGTTCATTTTTGTGCATGGAGACGCCATTAGCATTCCAAAGACATAGACGTAGGGAAGCCATTATTTATTCTCGATAAGCTTCTGGATAAGCAGGTTTTGATTCCGCATCAGTTCCTACATACAGTTTTGCATGAACGTCATAAAAGCGGTCATGTTTCGATTAAGTGAGATCAATAGGGCCTCTAAACCACTTGGAGTTTGCTGGCCAAGTTCTGGTGCGCTAGGTTGCGGATTCTGTAGATGGTGGAGTGACGGGGTCTCTTTCGCGGGCTCCGTCTGTCCAGTTCGGAGTACACTAGCGAAGGATACACTAGGATTGGTTGTAGCAGGCATGTTAGATGATCTAACAGCCTTGGCGAAGAATACCTCCGGTGTAGTTTTGGAGGCGTTGAAGGTGATTTTTGGTCCAGCTGGGGGTTTACGCCGGTTTAGGTGCGAATTAAGATCCTTGAAGACAGGACATCCCCTGTAGTTGGCTGTGTGGTTCCCTCCACAGTTACTGCATAGTCTTAGTGCGACGTTGTTTCTGTCCTTGGTGCAAATGCCATCTTTATGATGTTCGCCGCAGCCAACACACACTGACCTAAGATTGCAATTGTTAGAGGTGTGGTTGTATTCCTGACAGTTTTTACACTGAGGTGGTTGGTATCTCTTATGGGGCTCCTCTACGGTGATTCTTCTGTGCAATAGGAGCTGAAGGTTGTAGATTGGATGCACTTCATTTGGCTTCGTCCGCTTTGCATCTGGTTGGAGCACGATTTTAAAGAGCGGCTGTGCGACTTTATTCCTGTTGATGATGTTGACAACGGACTTAACCGCAAACCCTTTTTCGGCCAATGCGTCTGCTATTTCTTGAGGTGGGACCGATGGCTCGATCCCCTTTAACACAACCTGGAGCCCTTTACTTCTTTTTAGTTGGTAGGTATAGAAGTTTATGTTAGCATTACGGAGGTACTTTTCGATGATGCGGAAATTGTCCTCAGTTTGGGTTTGACATTTAATTTCTTTTATGTTACCCCTGTTGAGAGGGGTTACAACAAAGTTATTTGCCCCTAATGTTTCTACTAGCTTCGAAATCAGGGCGCTGCAGTTGGCTCCACGGATGTATAGAGGGGGTGGTCTAGCCGATTTAACTTTATCCACAGCGCCGGCTTGATCGTCTTGCTGATCGGCAAGCATTTTAAAACGATTTCCGCTTAGAAGTGCTGCTCGTTCATTAGTTTTGGTTTTTTTTCGGCGTATTGCCACTTTTTTTCTTTTGCGGGCTTAGCTTCCGCTTAGTTATTTTAATATATCTATCCATTCCAGTTTGGACGGAAGGCGTTGGGTTTCTTGTCATGGTTGACTCTGGGCGACTTGTCGATGACGGCTTGAGGCAGGTCAATACTTCTGCAGACGTTGCAGTAGTTGCTGTCAAAGAGCTGACGGTGCTGGTCGGTGCAATCGGTGACCCAGTTATCGATATTGATGGAGAAGCACACTGCTCTCTCCACGGTAAATTCCTGTTGTGGCTTGCTGTTGCTGAGTGGCTTGCACTTTCGGTGTTATTGCTTACGGTAACAGTCAGTGGGGTCGGCGACACCACCGAAAAGTACGCGTTGTTGCGTTGGACCGAGAGACGACGCACACGTTGCTGTTGTACAAGTAGTTCTTGTAGATGTTGCTGGTGGGGATCGAGAGAGCTTGGGCCCGAATTGGTGGACATGGCTTTTCCAAAAAAAGTGCTCACTTTGTTATTGCAACTTAGTATTTATTGCTATTAGAACAAACTAATAGCAATATGATTGTAAATAGGCGTCTCTGAGGCGACTGAGAGCCCTACACAATTTTTGCAAACGCGGTCTTTTTATTTTTTACACTAAATTTTGCGGAGTGCATTAAAAAACACGTCTGAACGCGGCGGCGGTTGAAATCGAAATGAGAGATGACGTTTATGTTAATTGAAGAAGTCACACTTCATCCTTCAATGTAGTATGTTGGAGGAGACGTGATCGTAAACTTAGATTTCATTATCTTAAAATTTCTTATATTATTTGTTTACGATTATTGGAATTTCTTCCACTGTATTTACATTAACATGCTCTAAAAGCTTCTGTTACATGGCTCATGAAGAGCTTCTAACTCGTGAGACCGAAATATAAAAATGACTTATTTCTGGAATTCGAAGAGGAGAAGACTTATTTTTCCTTACTCCACTCCACATGCTATTGAGCATTGTACCATCTGCAACTGGGCAGATAAAACAGCACATTTCGCTGCTTTACTCACCGAGAAAAATTAATTTGTAGAGACGGGACAGACAGAACATTGTTCATCTCTAATATACCTTTGTCTGTGTGTGACACAGGAATTCCTATACCGGTTGCCTCAATATATGAGTCACTGGCTAATTTAATTGTCGCTTTTTTTCTTGGTACGACAAAAACATTTTCAGATCGCAACACATATGAGACGCCGCGCCACTATCTATACACCATGCATTCTATTTCTGCGTCGATATGTAGTTCAATATAAACAGACGGTTAGATCTTGTGTCTCGCTCTTTTGATTTTGTTTTCTCTCTTTCTGTTTTTTTTTGGCAGTCCGATGCACGATGCCCTAGGATGTCACAGTAAAAATATTTTCCGTTAAATTTTGGCTGTCTTTTTGCTTTTTCCTTGTCCACGGCATTCTTTCTGGAAAATTTTGTAGTGTGTGTGTACACCATTTGCTTTTCATTGTCTTGTTCACTCTTCTCTTGCTTACGCGTCCCTTCCTCCAGAAGTTTTAATTTTACCGTTTCAAAAAATGGTAACTCATCTTTAGTCTCGATAGCAACAACAATATTTTCCCAAGAGTTGTGGAGGCTTGACAGAATCATTATTACCTTTATATCATCGTTAATTTCAATGCCTATCTCATTTAATTTTTCTATTGTTTCTGTAAATACTCGCACATATTCTGATACCTTCCCCCCTCTTGCATGCACAACCGTAAGAGTTTTTGGTACAGTTGAACTTTTCTTATTGGTCCAATTTGCAGATAAACTTATAGAGGTTTCTGCCAAGCTTGCAAAGAAGTTGTATATATGTACCTTCATGTACATTAATTGTGTTGGTTTCACGTGGAGTATTAGGCTTGCCAATACCTTTGGTGTGCCTGTTCCCAACTTAGAGCGTCAGCTGCAGTTGATTTTTTCGTTAATGTGTATTTTCCGCACACAACATTCCATAAATCCTGTGTAATTAGTATGCTTTTCATTGACATACTCCAAACGTCGCAGTTCACCCATCATATTTCTAATGATTGTTAACAAAATTCACTCGCGAATTTTTATTTCAGACTTTTAAACCAATATTGAGCATGTTCTGGGCCCATAACCAATGTTGGTGTGGTATTTAGATTGGTATGCCGTTTATTTACTTAGAGCAAGCAGTGTCTATTGGTTGACGATTAACACAGAACTGAACTCGCTGTTATGTTACAGTGATCGTTCTGTTCCTTGCGTTATGTTAAATAACATTGTAGCTTACACTAACAGATTACATGTTCTTAGACTTAAATAATGTCAAAAAGATCTACACTCCACGCAACCACAAAAAGATAATCTTCCAGGCGAATTTCAAGACCAATAAGTGAAAATCATCTTCCAGGCAAATCTCAAGATCAATAAGTGAAAATCCAGTTTGCCACCCACCGAAAATCCAATACATCGACTTCAAACGGGATGCCTGCAACATGCAACATGTCCAACATTTCAACATCTTTAAATTCAAGTGAAGATGTATTTATTCGCGATTTGCAAAATTTTTCTGATAGCTTATCTTTAGGTCAACTTTTTTATGGTATTTTGAAAATAAGATCTCAACTAACGCACATTTTACAAAACGCTAACCAATATTAAGCTGTACAACGAAATCTCCTTGAATATTCATTTCCGAGAACCTTAGAGCACAGATAACACCATATTCACGCTCCCAAAATGTAAAAACCAACCAAACAATAACCCATATTTTAACAATAGAATCACTTCATATAGAAATCATTTAACCATTACTTAGCGTAGCAATAATAATCACAATAGAAATTTAACTGTAAAACCTTTTAACTCACCAATCACCGCCAGGAAACAATTATAGGAAATTTTTTCAAAGCTGCCTCCGAACAGGGTACTTAACAAAAAAAGAGATGGGTCAACATATATGGATTAATTCCATCACAACATAACCCATAAAATAAAAATCTATCAAAAGATAGATACAGGTTCTTCAAATTCATTTATACGCCAAGCTATAGTTCCAAAATGTCCATAGCGAAACTTTTGATAGCTCTTTAACTGTCCAGATTGTCTTAAAACAGCACGTTATTAAACAAAAACCACACTTCAATAACTTACAGAGCTTAAAGAACAAATAAAGATAAACCTTTATCTTTTTGATTATACTATTATTTAAAAAAAGTAGCAAACTGGAAGTAACCCAACAAACGCAATACAGTATGAAAATTAAGTTTTTAAAGGTAAACAATTTTTCTACAGTAAATGAGGTTGATTTAGATCCGATGCATGAAGAAGAAATCGATATGTGCCATTTTCCAAGCAATTATCTTTTATTGTGCTCTTGTATAGGCGGACGTGCAAAGTGTCACTTAAAAAGACTTCAAATTTTTCAAAATAAAATACTTAAGCTAATATTAAATGCATTACTCGACAACTAATTTGCACACTAGAACTGAAATCGAGACAGTCGCAAAACGAACTATACGTCTAGCTAATAATTTCAACACGAGAAGTGTACACTCCACTTATCACCATATTAATAATCTGTCTTAGCTAATTATGTATAAGTTCCACATATACCTCCCCCCTCTAATTCTAAACTTTATATATAATAAATAAATAAGTTGAATAAATAATAACTGGGTACAAAAAAAAAAAAAAAAAACAAGGAAGTAAGTAAGTCGTCTCGCCGACTTAGGTATACCATACACCATTAAAACAAATATTTAAAATTTATAAAAATCTATTATATTAAAAAAATCTGTTCACATAGTTTTTACAAGCATATCTTAATATCTCTCTCACTCAAGCATACGAGCACAATGCCAAATTTGTTATTTTGCTAGATATTAAAATCAAATTTAAGTGTGCCCAAGGTTGCACAGCGTAGAAAATTACGGGAGATAATCGATTCGATCAAATTACAGGGGCGAAATGCTAAACAAATGCATTTACTACATGTATATGTGTGTACATACCAAATATGGTGTCGCTAGCTAGAAAAGTCTTTAGGAAATACGTTTTTTTAAAACTGCGTGGGCGGAAAGGGGCATGGAAAAAATTTGAAATAAGCTCGATCACTTGGCTGTAGCTTTCATCGTCTTCGATTTATTTACTTTATGGGGTCGGAAAAGCTTCTTTCTTCCTGTTACCATTTCACGCTATGGGTGCATGATATAAAAATACGATCTAATCTTAAAAAACCCCACTGTACGGCTGGTGGACTTCTCACAAAAAACGAAGCGGGCTGATTCAATTTCTCACAGCATGTCGACGCAAGCATATCCATGTCGTTTTGTTTAGTATTCGCACATTACAAAATTTATCGTTGTTTATTTTTTCTATCCGTCTTATGCACCAGATTTTCAGCTGCGCTTGTTATTTTGATTTAACGTAAAATCTTTTATTTTACGCAGTGTAAAGCAACATAAGTTGCTCGGACAAGCAAAAGCTTCCTTTGTACCACGCCCTCGTCTACATGCTAAATTTTATGTCGGATACTATAAGAGCTCTTTATATTTCCCCCCGTTGTTGTTTAAAGTACGCCTAAGTAGAACAACGCCATTTTTGATTCTAAGCTTCGCCCATTGGGGCACAGTAAAATAACTCAGCATGAAGTTACCTCTACCTCTCTCTCTCTCTTTCTGGCCACCGACTTGGAGTGGCAGCTGCGCACAGTGGGCTTATTTGGCATTTTACATTGCAAAAATCATAGCTTCTAAACCAATAATGCGATTTAAAAAATTTTAAAAACCTTTGATAAAAAGTACCTCGAGCTTCAAAAGGTTTGCCAAAAGCGCTGGGTATTCGTAGTGCTGTAAAATTCAAAGTCAAAGTCAGAAAATATTTCCAATCATGTTTTTCTTTTAAAAATCGAGCGAAACGGTTTTTTTTTTCAATCGAAAAAGGACTTTTTCATTGTTTTAAACGGCTATGTAACATTTTTTAATGTTTTAATTTGATTTTCTAACATAATTACAAAAGTAAAAAATTTTTTAAATTCTGTTTAGGGAAATTTTTGAAAATTTGATATTTAGGGCTGATTTTTTTCAAAATAATTTTCAATATTTATATATATCTAATAAACTCAATATTTCGGGACTATAGTTGCTATTTCCCAAAGTGGTTCCGAAGAGGCTACCAGCATGTTAAAATGGTCTTAATTTTGTCTAACACGAGAAGTTGTAGTGAGTGTTTTTACATTCCGTGAGCCAAAATCCTATGTACCGTTGGGGTAATTTTTTTTCGGATACAATTCAGTCAAAAGTTGAGCAGTTTTTGAAGTTCGGCAAATATTTCACCATTTACCATTTTCTTGCAATTTATAACATTCAGGATAACAGCCAACCTTTTAATGATCTCTTGACTAACACCTGTTATTAAAGATATCATTTCATCATTTTCATTTTCAGTCAGCTTTCAGTCATACCTTCTTCGAATCTACGAATCTCGTATATTCCTCAAGCCAAACTTAATTTTTTCACGAAATGTGGCAGATTTCTGCCACTGGCAATCCATTTTCGCCTTAAGTAAGAGTGTGTACATTTGATTTTTACCTTAAGCTCTGTACTAGCGCTTTCAAGTGACACGCCCATCTCCTTCAGCAATCCCATTTCGAAATCATTTGGGTTTTCATAGACATGGAAAACATCAACAATCCTTTCATTCTTTAACAACATTTTTGCACTAATAAATAAATGAAGTAAGTAAGTCGTCTCGCCGATTTAGGTATACCATATACCAGTAAAACAAATACTTCAAATTTATAATAATAAACAAATGAATTTACGTTTTTTTAAAGAATTCTGTTCACATAGTTTTTACAAGCATGTCTTAGTATTTCGCTCACTCAAGCATTCGAGCACCCTCGCGACCCCACCAGCCAACGGTCAAGTCCGGCCTTATGAAAAAACGTTTATATGCATAACTTGGCTATTTGTAGTCCGATTTTGATCAAATTTGGTATTTTGCTGGATGTTAGTATCAAATTTAAGTGCGGCGAATTGATTAGAAGGTAGAAAATTACTGGAGATAATCGAGTTTTTTAAGCTAGAATAGTTTTTAATGTAAACGCATTTTTTAAATTGCGTTGCGGAAAGGGGCGTGCAAAAATTTGAAATAAACTTGTTAACTTTTTATACTACACGAGCCTACATACTAAATGTGGTGACTCTATCTCTTATAGCCTCCGAGATCTAGTCGTTCATACGGACGGACAGACGGACATGGCTAGATCGTCTCGGCTGTTGATACTGATCAAGAATATATATACTTTATGGGGTCGGAAACGATTGCTTCTGCCTGTTACATACATTTAATGGGTGTATGGTATCAATCAAAGCATATGATCCGAAAGAGCAGTGTTCGGAACTCATCAAGATAAGATCAAAAAAAAGGGAAAAGTGCTCAAATTCGGAAGGACAGTAACACAATCAGGACTACGCACCAAGGGTATAAATCAAAAAGGACTTTGTCAAGGACTTTCACCTCTTAGGACCCTTTACTACCAAGCCTCAAGGACATCTAAGCACCCAAGGATATTAATACTAAGGACATTAGAAATTTCTTCCCCAATGATATTCAAAGCGATAACAGGATTAATTTTTATTTTTGGATGGCATCGCAGGACAAACGGGATCTAATTTCATTAGCAGGCAAGACCATTTCAATATATTCGAACCGTCAGAAATATTTTACAAAATTGTAAAACCAAAAGCATCTCAAACGTTTCTCTCTATCGTTCACACATCGCATTTATTTATTTTCTTTGAACCAAGATATATACATATTTTCTGACCTCACCCCTACTACAAATCAAAGAATAAAAATATAAAAAAAATAAAATATATATATAATTACGTTAATATTTGTTAACTGACAAATCCAAATACCATAGTCAATCAGTTCACCTTAGCAATCTGTACTTGGTATCACTTAGCCTACTTGGCTGACTCGAAAGTCTTTTAGCTAAGAACATCCCTTACATTACGGTCAAGAATCCTTAATATCCCGGATCCCGGCAATGGACGTTCATTGGATAAACCATCGTCGCAAAGCAGAATAAGAAGTCCTTAACGGTGAATTTTGATTAGACGCTGGGGGAACCGTGAAGGACCTGAAGAATCGTTTCCGATCGATTTCGCCTTAAGGGAAGTTCATCATCCCGAAGTATTGAGTTGACTCGCTGAATTTGAAACCCAGTTTAGCGTTGGGAATAAGAAATTAGATGTAAAATCCCAGTCTAGAGCACCCTCGCCCACTCCTGATGGAATTGCTTCCCAGCTACCGGTGCCACAGAATATTATCTATCGTTTTGAGTCGCATTCTGGTCTGGCAACGTTTCCCCGACACCTTTTGGTATCCATGGGTCAAAGATCAACATGGAACACAATGAATCCCTGGCGCCTGAATTGCCGAACGTATAACCAAATGGGGTATTGCCTTTAGCGGGTCTACCGATCCTATCTACTTTATAGAGCAGAAAGAGACGATGTGGGCGTTATCTCTTGCATTTGCCACCTCTTGCCCCTATGCACAAGAATACATATGACTCTCAGCCTAACAGTAAACTCAGTCGCATTCCGCAATGCCACCTCCAGCGGCAGACGCCGTCCTTTAGAACCCAATCCGCCAGCCTGGCGAAGAAAAGGAGCCAAAAACGAGAATAGGTACCCGATTAGATATGGTAGAAGCTGAGGTTGGTGAGGAGAATTTAAAGCCAAAGTTATCACCCACCATGGTACATGAGATCCAACGCAATACCATCCAGGATCAGAAGAAATACTACGATCAAAGACGGTACTACGATTCCAGCATAGGAAGCATTATCATGCTGAAGAAACATGTGTTGTCTAATTCCAACGAAGTGTACACGCGCGTTATATTTATATTTGAATTTTAAAACTCAGTAAAGTCTTAAGTTAAACGATAGGGAAGTTATGTAGTCAAAGTTCTGCTACACACTCTCTTCGCCTACATTTAACACAAAAGGAGTAAAAGCTCGATCAAGCATAAAAACGTAAAACCTCTCTCGAGCTAAAAATATACTTTCGACTCAGAAAGTAAAAGAACCTGAAGACAACAAGAACGCAACACTTGATATGTGAAAATAAATAATAAAAGATAATTATAAAATAGAATAAAAACAACTTGAACACTGAATTAAGTTTAATATAAAGACATTATAAAACTGGCGCAGTCGACGGAGTAACCAAACAATTAAATGCTCACAAGTGCAGTGTAAAGTGAATCTGTGCATGTATGTAATTCCATACATACTGACCTTGTCCAAAGACATAACCTGGAAAAGCACATTTTTGTCAAAACATACCGGCTTTGACAAACTGATTTACATAAATGAAGAAAAAGTAAACAAACAAACTAGCTGTATTGCAGATCGAGTTTTTTTGCTAGATTCAGTACAACCTCGGGCTTAACTTAAATCGCATCTTGTACATTTTCTACGCAGCACACCGGCATGTGCAACTGTACTCATCTTCGTACGTATATATGTACATATGTCTAAATGATCAAGTACACACACATATATAAAAGCATTTCGGAGCGAAATTATTCTGTTCACAGAATGTTCGATAACAAGTTGCTAAGTGATATCGATTGACGACGAGACGTAGTAGAACTAATTCTATTAGTAATCAAGTTTCTAAGAATGAGTGATATCGATTAGCGACGAGAACTAATAGAACTAATTCTATTAGTAAACAAGTTCCTAAGAACCAGTGATATCGATTGGAGACGAGAACTAATACAACTAATTCTATTAGGAAACAAATTCTAAAGAGCAGCAGCGGCTACTATCTCTTTGGAAGTGCTGGTAAACGGGTTCACCTTATCTTCTGGAGACATTCTTAAGGATGACCACCACATCTACGAGATAAATAATATATCTATCACTTATTCCGCTTTCGCCGTGTCATAAAAAAAATCCAAGGCGCAGCTCTTTACGTTATAAGAACCATTGAGAACTCCAACCCGTCTTGGGAAGGCATCAAGAACATTCTAATTTGGAATTTGGCGTAAAGAAGTCATACAATCAACTTTATCAAATAGCGCTCATGCTAAGTAACAAAAACGAAATCATAGAGTATTTTAACTCTTTAAGAAATATCATGTGTAAAATTAATGAAAGTAACATGTTTGCATTTCTGCTCATTTACCCGGATTCGCCAGGTTGCTAGCCATTCCTCTACCACCTTGAGATGTTTCTCTAATTTTTCAGAGGCTTGTATTGGGCATTTGGATCTGCTGAGGATTGCCGTGTCATCGGCAAAAGTGGACGTTGTAAGTCCTAGACTCGTTGGTAAGTCTACAGTGTACAGCAGATAGAGCAATGTTCCGAGTACACTGCCTTGCGGTACACCAGCTTCGATTTCAAAGTCAGCCTAGACGGAGCCATTACATCTTACTGCAAATTTCCTATTGTAAAGGTAAGATTCCATGAGTTTGTGGGTGTACTGTGGGAGTTTCTGCCGGATTTTGAACATTAGACCCTCCAGCTAGACTCTGTCGAAAGCCTGGGCAACGTCGAGAAAGACAGCCGTACAGTATTCTTTTAGTTCGAATGCCGTTCTTATTTCGGATGTTATACGATTGACTTGTTCAATTGTCCCATGTTTTTCGCGGAAGCCGAACTGGTGAGAAGGGATTGTGTTCTCCGATGCCAGAAATGAGTTTAGACGAATCTGCAGGACCTTTTCAAAAAGCTTCGAAAGACATGGCAGCAAACTAATTGGCCTATAGGATGAGGGTTGGGTTTTGTCCTTTCCCACTTTAGGAATCATGATGATAGTGGACCTTTTCCATGCTCTTGGGAAGTAGCCAATTCTTATTATAGCGTTGAACATTTTGCAGATGTATTGTATGGCGATGGTAGGGAGTTCTAGGATAATTTTCGGTGTGATTAGGTCATGGCCAGGGGCTTTGTTCGGCTTTGTGTGGTTTTTAATAACTGCAGTGATCTCATCCGATTGGAGTTCCGAGTACTCACTATCCGTTAATGTGATCGAAGGGCGAAGTACAAATGAGTTTGATGTTGGATTTGGCTGGAAAACCATTTTAAGATGTGTGGCAAATACGGATGCCCTCTCTTCGTCGCTGCGGGCCCATCCACCTGTTGGGCCCCTTATTGGTGAAACTGTCTCTGTAGGAGTGCTTAAAGTTGGGTGGGCTTTCCACAGAGGATGTTTAGTGCTGGATGGACTGAGCTTTTCTATGTATTTCCTTTGAGCCCAGATTTCCTCTTGTCTTAACTCCTTGGAGAGGTTGCGGCTGGCATGCCTTAGGCGAAGTTTTGCTGCTGGTGATCGAGTAATCTGCCATTCTCTTCTTAGACGTCGTTTTTCCGTTACTAATTGTTCTATCCGCCGGTTCGTAGGCCTGACAGCAGGTTTAGCGTAAGTAGAGGCATGTGGAGTAGATACTCTTGCTGCTGCTCCCAGCATCGACTCAAGTGCAGAGACGCAATGTCAATGTCCTCTGCAGCATCCAGTTTCGGCGAACAGTCAATGTGGGCACTCATGTACATTTTAAATTTAAGCCAATTTGTTTTGTTGTTTGTAAGCATATATGGGCGATCAAGTACTTGAGGTCTTGTTAACAGTGTGAATAGCACTGGAGAGTGATCGGAGGTTAAATGTAGCAGTGTTTCCGCAGTGATCCGATTACGCGAAATCCTCTTGGTTACTGCGAAATCAATCAAGTCAGGCACTATCTGTGGATCTGGGGGCCAATAAGTAGGCCTACCCGGTGAGACGCAATCCATCTTATTAAGTGGGTTGACTATTGTGTTGTACAACTGCTTGCCTTTAGGATTTACCAGGCGAGATCCCCAGTGCGTATGTTTGGCGTTATAGTCCCCTGCTGCAATGAAGCGATGACCGAGTGTGTTAAAGAAATCGGTAAATTCCTTTTCAGAGATTGAGAAGCGTGGTGGGCAGTACAGGGCAACCAATGCAGTGTTGCCGCAGCTGGTTTGGACGGTTATAGCAGTTGCTTTTGGGTGCTGTGTTTCAAATCTGTTGAGGAACGAGGGTTTTATACGGTTTTTGATTGACCAGTCCCCCCATGAGCTTTTCCGTCGGGATGGTTTGTTGCGTAGAAGGTATATTTTGCTATTTGAAAATTATTTTTTGATGTTAAGTGTGTTTCCGATATTATCAAAACGTCGATTTTACTTGAGCTTGACTAGAATGGTTGCAGTTCATTTTTGTGCTTGGAGATGCCGTTAGCATTCCAAAGACATAGGCGTAGGGAAGTCATTATTTATTCTCGATAAACATCTATATAAGCAGGTTTGGATTCCGCATCAGTTCCTGTATCTAGTTTTGCATGAATGTCATAAAAGCAGTCATGTTTTGATTAAGTGAGATCAATAGGGCCTCTAAACCACTTGGAGTTTGCTGGCCAAGCTCTGGTGCGCTAGGTTGCGGATTCTGTAGATGGTGGAGTGACGGGGTCTCTTTCGCGGGCTCCGTCTGTCCAGTTCAGAGTACACTAGCGAAGGATACACTAGGATTGGTTGTAGCAGGCATGTTAGATGATCTAACAGCCTTGGCGAAGAATACTTCCGGTGTAGTTTTGGAGGCGTTGAATGTGATTTTTGGTCCAGCAGGGGGTTTACGCCCGTTTAGGTGCGATTTAAGATCCTTGAAGACAGGACATCCCCTGTAGTTGGCTGTGTGGTTCCCTCCACAGTTACTGCATAGTCTTAGTGCGACGTTGTTTCTGTCCTTAGTGCAAATGCCATCTTTATGATGTTCGCCGCAGCCAACACACACTAACCTAAGATTGCAATTGTTAGAGGTGTGGTTGTATTCCTGGCAGTTTTTACACTGAGGTGGTTGGTATCTCTTATGGGGCTCCTCTACGGTGATTCTTCTGTGCAATAGGAGCTGAAGGTTGTAGATTGGATGCACTTCATTTGGCTTCGACCGCTTTGCATCTGGTTGGAGCACGATTTTAAAGAGCGGCTGTGCGACTTTATTCCTGTTGATGATGTTGACAACGGACTTAACCGCAAACCCTTTTTCGGCCAATGCGTCTGCTATTTCTTGAGGTGGGACCGATGGCTCGATCCCCTTTAACACAACCTGGAGCCCTTTACTGCTTTTTAGTTGGTAGGTATAGAAGTTTATGTTAGCATTACGGAGGTACTTTTCGATGATGCGGAAATTGTCCTCAGTTTGGGTTTGACATTTAATTTCTTTTATGTTACCCCTGTTGAGAGGGGTTACAACAAAGTTATTTGCCCCTACTGTTTCTACTAGCTTCGAAATCAGGGCGCTGCAGTTGGCTCCACGGATGTATAGAGGGGGTGGTCTAGCCGATTTAACTTTATCCACAGCGCCGGCTTGATCGTCTTGCTGATCGGCAAGCATTTTAAAACGATTTCCGCTTAGAAGTGCTGCTCGTTCATTAGTTTTGGTTATTTTCGGCGTATTGCCACTTTTTTTCTTTTGCGGGCTTAGCTTCCGCTTAGTTATTTTAATGTATCTATCCATTCCAGTTTGGACGGAAGGCGTTGGGTTTCTTGTCGTGGCTGACTCTGGGCGACTGGTCGATGACGGCTTGAGGCAGGTCAATACTTCTGCAGACGTTGCAGTAGTTGCTGTCAAAGAGCTGACGGTGCTGGTCGGTGCAATCGGTGACCCAGTTATCGATATTGATGGAGAAGCACACTGCTCTCTCCACGGTAAATTGCTGTTGTTGCTTGCTGTTGCTGAGTGGCTTGCACTTTCGGTGTTATTGCTTACGGTAACAGTCAGTGGGGTCGGCGACACCACCGAAAAGTACGCGTTGTTGCGTTGGACCGAGAGACGACGCACACGTTGCTGTTGTACAAGTAGTTCTTGTAGCTGTTGCTGGTGGGGATCGAGAGAGCTTGGAACCGAATTGGTGGACATGGCTTTTCCAAAACAAAAAAAAATGCTCACTTTGTTGTTGCAACTTAGTATTTATTGTTATTGGAACAAACTAATAGCAATATGATTGTAAATAGGCATCTCTGAGGCGACTGAGAGCCCTACACAATTTTTGCAACCGCCGTATTTTTTATTTTTACACTTAATTTTGCAGAGTGCCTTAAAAAACACATTTGCACACGGCGGCGGTCAGAATCAATATTTTTATTTAAAATTTTTTATTTTTTTAGTATATTTGTGTTATTATTTTTAATTTATTTAAATAAATATAGAAATAATAATACAAGGTAATGTTTATTGAAACACTTAAAAAAAAAATAATTGCTGTTAAAAAAAAAACCCGAATACCTAACGAAAAAAAAAATACCCGAGGGCCGGGGTTAAGTTCGACCGCATCGAAGTTTGTACACCCTTGCAACTGTTTTGGTAATTCTTTCCTTACCCATAGCCATCAAAGTGTAAAAACGTTTTATCCAAAAAGTGTAATGTTTGCGAAAGAACGGCCTTCCATCTTAGCATAGGATATAACGAACTTTCTGATGAAAGTCACTGTTTTCCACCGATCGTTTCTGTGGGAGCTATTCGGCACAGTCATTAACAGATATATTTAACTATCAAATGTTTAATTTGAAAGCAATCCCATTAAAAGTAACGAAGATATTGACAAAAGTCACTGTTTGCGACCGATCGTTCCTATCGGAGGTATATGATATAGGCACCCGATCTTGATCAAATTTGGCACAGTTGTTTATAGTGCAATAAACTCACCATTATTAAATTTCATGACGATAGCTCAAAAAATAGGGAAGTTATTCAGAAAAGTCACTGTTCGTGACTTTGCCGTTTGTATGGGAGCTATATGATATAGTGGTCTGATCCGGCTGAATCTGAGATATACAAACCCTGCAGTATACACAAGCCTACATGCAAAATTTCAGCTCTGTAGCTCTTACGGTCTCGGAGGAGTACGCGTTGATCCAGACGGACGGACGGACGAACGGACGGTCGGACAGACGGACGGACATGGCTATTTGAACTCGTCTCGTCGTGCTGATCAAGAATATATATACTTTATATGGTCTGAGATACTTCCTTCTATGCGTTGCACGCTTCTGACCAAAATTAATATACCCTTTTTGAAAGGGTATAAAAAAATACACATATATACATACATATAAATTTAAAATGTTGTGTTTGTTAGCAATAAATTCGATTCGGCTGATAGTTGCTCAGCAAATTTGTGTTGTTCTGTGTCAGTAAATAAATTTAAAATCGGTTCGATTTCGTCCCAATAAATTATTCATCTTGCAACAATAACTCCTCTATCTGGGACAATTCCCAAAGACTTCGATGATGCAAAGAAGCGACGCGCGACGAGAAGCGACGTTAATTACCAATTAAAAGATAGAAATATTTTGTTTCAAGCAATTAACTTCGAATGTAGATTTAAAATGTTGCCTGCCTCATTTCCATGGAATATATTTCCGCGCTGTTCAGCCTTCTCAAGATGGTACATCTATCAGCTGCAGCGTTGAGGGGTCTAGTTGACACAGTCTCTGCAAAGTGATTCTTGCTACTGCACTCGTTGGCGTTAGAACAAAAGCTGGTGATTTCGTGCTGGCCAGAGCTTTGCTCGATAGTTGTTCTATGACCAACTTGATAACCGAAAAAATGGCCCAACGATTGCAGTTACCTAGAGAAGAGAGTCCAATCGACTTGCTTGGAATTTCTGATTCCAATGTACAAGTCAAGAAATTGGTACACACTATGGTGAAGTCGCGAGTGAATCGCAGTGATGTATCCTTGGATTTCGGAACTCTGAAATCCATTGCGTCATATCAGCCACCTCAAACCGTTAATATCACTGGGAGGAAAATACCTCATAATCTGCAATTAGCTGACCCACAGTTTTATAAGCCGCAAAAAATAGCCATGCTCATAGGTCAAGTAAAACCAGGTCCAGGACTTCCAACCCTTTAGAAGACTATCTTCGGATACGTTGTATCCGGGCGGTACTCTTCTGACGTGGGATTAGTTCAAAAGAGGACAGTCAATTTGAGCTATCAAACTGAAGTCTTATGCTCAATAAACGAAAACTTGCAGAAATTTTTGACAATCGAAAATTTGCCTTCCCCCATAAAAATTCTATTTCCAGCGCATCAGCTGTGCGAAAAACATTTCGCTGATAATTTGGAAATTTTACCGTCGGGTCGTTTTCAGGTGAAGCTGCCGTTTAAGTTGTGCCCCAATGCACTTGTGCTTTCATTTGAAGTTGCTAAACGGAGGTTGTTGTCGCTCGAAATAAGACTGTCAAAAGATGTGAAATTAAGAAACATGTACCTAGAATTTATGGAAGAATATCTTTCTTTGGGACACATGTCAGAAACCGAAAATAATTTTCACACTCCTCCACACTATTTCATTCCACATCACGTAGTTTCAAGACTTCAAAGCACGTCGACGAAACTTCGTGTTGTATTCGATGCATCATGCAAAACTTCGTCATAAACATCGTTGAATGACATCTTAATGGTCGGTCCCACCATTCAAGAGCTTTACTCGACTTTGCTTCGATTCCGTTTGCATAAGTATGCTTTGACCACTGACGTCCAGAAAATGTATCGTCTGGTGCTGGTTGCTTTGAGGACCTTCTGACAATCAAGTCTGAAGGGTCACAGGCATTGTTTAAAGCAGGCTTTGAGTTAACCAAAAGGTTCTCAAACAGTTCTGTAGTCTCCTTTTCCGTTAGCACAGCAACGCCGATAACAATTTTAAAATCAGATTCCACCAAGGCACTTGGTGTTGTTTGGTTACCTAGGGAAGACATATTCAAGTTCCAAATAGATGAATCGTTTATGAGCCTCCCAGCGACAAAACGGAGCACTTTCTCGGTGACATCTCGTTTATTTGATCCGTTAGGTCTGTTGAGTTCCCTAATTATTAGAAGAAAATCTTAATGCAAGAGATGGCTCTAACGGTTTGAATGGGACGAATCACGGAACTTAGAGACAGCAAAGAATATAAAAATACCACGATTCGTCCATACAGAACATCAATCACCGATAGAGATTCATTGATTTGCTGATGCCTCAATGAGAGCATATGGAAGTTGTATATACGTTCGAGTCAAAACTGCGGAAGGTTTCAGCACTTCATTGCTAACGTCGAAATTTAAAGTAGCGCCCCTCAAAACAAAAACATTGCCTAGACTTGCCTAGCTGTGTGCCCGCTCACCTTCTCGCAGATCTCTGCCACCGAATCAGTAATATCATAAAGGTACCAATTAACATTCATTGGGTCGGATTCGGAAATAACTCTACATTGGATACAGTCACACCCACCGTCACCGTCACGAATTAGTTGACTCTATTTGATTTAAAAGGTCCAGAGTTTCTTAGTAAATCTGTGTAACTGTGTAGTAAATGTGAGTGGCCTACCACCCAGCATGTACTACTCTCGGACAAAAAACGCAGTTTGGAGGTGAAAAACTCAGCTGTCATGCTGACTTTTAGGGTTGACGAGAACCCTCTAGTTGAAATCATCGAGTCCTATTCGTCACATACTAAATTAATAAGGATGTTTTGTTATGTGTTCCGTTTCTTCCGTCAATGTAAAAACAAATCGACCGCGTTTGATGATGTGATTCCATCACTATTAGAGCGAAAAGAGGCATTTCATAAAGTTATTGAAATATTACAAAATAAAGAATTTCGAGAAGATATTGAAAGGGTTCGTAAGAGCGCCAAAGTGGGTCATGAACTTCAAGGTTTGACTCTCTTTGTACACGAGTACACTGCTCATTTTCGTTGTTGGGAGTTGGGGGCGACTTGTAAACGCTCCTATTTGCATATTCCAAAGGTTCATCGGCCGGAGAGGAGATCTCCAAGTGGTCCACTGCGATAACGCGACGAATTTTGTCAGAGCGAGCAGGGATCTGCTGGATCTGCGTCGCAAGATCGAAGGTGAGGTGGACGCAGTTTGAGAATTCGCATCAAGAAGTGGATGCGAATTTGCGTTCATACCGCCAAGAGCGCCGCACTTCGGGGGTCTATGAGAGGCAGGTATTAAATCTGCATAGCACCTACTCCTACGGACGGTAGCCAACGCCAGCCTAACAGCAGAGGAGATGGAGATGGTGCTAGTAACAGTCGAGGCCACATTTAACTTCAGACCACCCAGGCCACTTCAGGCCATAACACCCGGGCACCTGGTGGTCGGAGGACCGCTGACTCCGGCCCAGGAGAGTCTCAGCGGCTGCTTGAAGCGATGGCGAACTATCTCGTCGCTCAAGCGGGCGTTCTGCCAGCGATATAGACTCAATTTCGCCGTGGGAGACCTCGTCCTCGTCGCGGAGGACAATCTACCGCCGCAGCAGTGGATGACGGCTCGAGTGGTGGCCACAAGCTTCGCGCCGGACTGCGACATTAAAGCGTCCGCCTCGTCAGTGAAAAGGAATATGAAGAATAAATTGTTGAAAATTACCAATGAAAGCGAGCGCATTCTTTGTCGTATTTTTTTTTCGAACTTTACGTCAGTTAACGGTCCAGTTATACATATATAAATAATTTAATAATCATAAAAACTCTTATGATTTTTGAGAAGACCCTGAGGCACCATTGAAGCATTACAAATTAATCACAGTCACCTATGGAAAGGCATGTGCATCGTTTCTGGCAGTTAGAGTGCTGGAACAACTTGCAGCTTATCACGCACACCGATTTCCAAGGGCTGCTAGAATAGTTTTGAATGATTAGTGCGTCGATGACGTACTGACAGAATCCACGAACGAACAGTAACTGCTCGACATTAAGGAAGAGCTAGTACTCCTAATGTCACGGGCACAATTGGAGCTAAGCAAATGGGTGTCAAAAGATGGCAGCGAAGGTGATTGGGCTGCATTGGCGTCCTGGAGAAGATGTCCTAACATACAAGGTTTCATTATCGAATCATATGAGTTATACTAAACGACGAGTGCCAACTGACACGGCACGCATCTTTGACCCACTCAATATTTTGGTGCCAGTGGTGATCAAGTTTAAAATCCTGCTTCAGGAATTATGGCTACTTAATCTGGATTGGGACTCGGAACTGCCAAGGACATTTTCACGTTAAGGAACCTGAAGATACAACGATTTGTGGACAATCAACCCGATGACATCGAACTGCATGGATTTTTAGATGCTTCGATTAAGGCTTACTCTGCTCTCATTTACAACCGTGTGACACACCTAGATGGAAGCAACAGAGTGACACTGATTGCAGCTAAAAGAAGAGTTTCACCATTAAAGCAGAAATCGTTACCACGATTGGAAATTTGCGAAACTCTACTGTTAGCTCGTTTGTTCGAAGAAGTAAGGTCTGGTCTGCGCCAGAGGAATGCTAAGATACACGCATAGACCGATTCTAAAATCATTTTGTCATAGCTTTCGCGTCAACTCTGTAGGCTAAAAATATTTGTTCCCAACGGCCGAAATACTATGAATACGAAATTTGATTTATGGTGGAAGGGACCATCTTGGCTGCACGACAGTACACTATACTCAGAGACAATGAATAGACCATCAACTTGCTGCTCAGTTCTAAAGCCAGCACCAGAACTTGAGTTCAAAACCAAAATCTTGACAACTATTTCCAAGGATATTGAACATTCCCTTTTTGGAGTACTACTCGAAAGAATATCATCTTGGATCAGACTGATTCGAGGGGTCGCATATGTATGTATTTCGCTTTGTTCATCAAATCAGATTAAGTAAACCTAGATATTAAGATGTTGAGGAACCAATTGTCATTTCCTTTACATTCCTACGTATTTTCATACTCTAAATCTCATGAATGATCTTAACCCTCCGTCGGACACCTGGGTCTGGCCAGACCTTTTTTGACTTTGAACGTTAAGCTAACATGGTTCCATTTTATCTATCGACTTGAAATTCCAGGTAGCTTCCTAAAATTTTATTTTCTATCGATCTAGCCACAGGACAATTACCAAAAGGTCCTTGAACAAGGCGAAAAAAAAGGATTAAAAAGTTACACCTTCGGACGGACACATGGGTCTGGCCAGACCCCTATACATTTTGTATGGAAATGTATGGAATATCACACATTTTGACCGTTCTACTTGCTTTTTTTGTTTTCAAATTGAAGCATGCATGAACATGAACATATAGAATACATAAGCACACTTAGCGGCAAGCTTACACAAAAAGTGTGTATGTGCAGCATCTACTTAGTTCCTCTTACATCAGTCTACAAAAGAACGTTGAGCAATTAGCATTTGTGCCACGAATTTTTTTATTTGTTTACTTATTTCAATAAACTATAACGGGTGACCAAGTGGAATTTATCTACAATACGCGATTGCGTAGCAGACGTGTTAGTGCTGATTTTTATTCGCGATTGACAAATGCATTATTGAATGAAATGCAACAAACAAATCGAGATGAACATGAAGAAGGTGAAGAAATTGATCCATTTGATACTGGTGACCATGATGACGCGGACTACGTGCCGAATGATGATGCGTCTGATATTGAAAATGATGTGATAACAATCGAGCCAAATGAAATATTTGATAGTGATGAAGATATAGAAGAAGAAACAGATCAAGTTGCTGGTCAATGTGATGATGGCTTTTTTTACGGCAAAGACGGAACGAAATGGAGCAAAAACGAGCCATCCGCTGTTATTCGTACGCGTCAACACAACATTATGCGTTTTCGATTTGGGCCAAGACAACAAAATGCCATTCCAATTGAGGTATTCAAGCTGTTTTTTTCGCCAAATATTTCATTTATTATTGTTACTCAAACAAATCGTCATGGAAAAGAAGGCACTCGTAAATGGAATGCAGAGAATCCTGATTCTAAACCCAGAGTTTGGAGATATATGGAATTTTTTAAATGAAAACCTCGCCAATAACTATGATGCACATGATGTTGTGACTATTGACGAGCAACTGTTTCCATATCGTGGCAGAACCAAATTTACACAATATATACCGTCAAAGCCAGCAAAATATGGCATAAAAGTGCGGTGGGCATGCGATGCGAAAACAAAATATCCGTTGCAAGGAAAGCTGTATACTGGCAAAGAAGGAACCAATCGTGAAGTGAACCAAGGCGAAAATGTGTTGATGCAACTTTCAAACCGATATAGTATGAGTGGCCGAACGATCGTTGCTGATAATTTCTTTGTAACATTGGATGCTGCCAAAAGACTTGCTGTTATTGGTCTCGCATTGGTTGGCACCATTCGATCCAACAAGAGATGTCTTCCTTCGGAAATGAAAAAACATGACTCTCGTCCAGTGCTTTCATCATTGTTTGGTTTTCATGAAAACGTATCGATTTGTAGCTACGTGCCAAAAAAAATTCGAGCCGTAAATTTGCTTTCCACCGTACATTATTCGAAGTTCTGTGAAGGAGAGGCAAAGAAACCAGAGGCAATTATGTTTTATAATGCTAACAAAGCAGGTGTCGATTCAATGGATCAAATGGTTTCGCATTTCACGACAAAACGACCAACAAGGCGATGGACATATGCTTTCTTTTGCAACATGTTAGATATCATGGCATTGGCTGCTTACTGTATATGTAAGGAAGTGGATGGTTACGAAAAAAACAGCGCCCGGCGTTCGTGCAAATATCGAAAATCGAATGAACAATATTCATGTCATTGGTCAATTTACAACTCGTTCGGCGGTTGAAGCATTCTTCGGAAAACCAATAAATTTAACAACAAATTTGATCCTTGCCAATAAAGCCGGAGCCGATACACTCACAAACAAGGAAGCGAAAAAGTGCGCCGTTTTTTTTGTAATGCTTGCAATCAGCCAGTATGCCAACAACACTCAAAAACAGCTTATACATGCTTTGATTGTGTTTCTCAGAATCCGTAAGAAAATTGGAATTATATTTTCCATCATACAATTACATTTCATTCCATTTCTATTGTTAAAACAACAACAAATTAATTAAAAATAAAAAACAAAAGTGAACGAAAGAAAAATGTCTTTTTTCCGTAATCCGATTTTTTTTCGGGTATATATTTTCTTCCACATATAGCTCAATGCATGGCAAATCGATTAAGAATGGTAAGAAATTAAAATATCATAATTATTCAACCGCCGCCGCGTGAAGACGTGTTTTTTAATACACTCCGCAAAATTTAGTGTAAAAAAATAAAAAGACCGCGTTTGCAAAAATTGTGTAGGGCTCTCAGTCGCCTCAGAGACGCCTATTTACAATCATATTGCTATTAGTTTGTTCTAATAGCAATAAATACTAAGTTGCAACAACAAAGTGAGCACTTTTTTTGGGAGAAGCCATGTCCACCAATTCGGGCCCAAGCTCTCTCGATCCCCACCAGCAACAGCTACAAGAACTACTTGTACAACAACAACGTGAGCGTCGTCTCTCGGTCCAACGCAACAACGCGTACTTTTCGGTGGTGTCGCCGACCCCACTGAATGCTACCGTAGGCAATAACACCGAAAGTGCAAGCCACTCAGCAACAGCAAGCCACAACAGCTATTTACCGTGGAGAGAGCAGTGTGCTTCTCCATCAATATCGATAACTGGGTCACCGATTGCACCGACCAGCACCGTCAGCTCGTTGACAGCAACTACTGCAACGTCTGCAGAAGTATTGACCTACCTCAAGCCGTCATCGACAAGTCGCCCAGAGTCAGCCACGACAAGAAACCCAACGCCTTCTGTCCAAACTGGAATGGATAGATATATTAAAATAACTAAGCGGAAGCTAAGCCCGCAAAAGAAAAAAATTGGCAATACGCCTAAAATAACCAAAACAAATGAACGAGCAGCACTTCTAAGCGGAAATCGTTTTAAAATTCTTGCCGATCAGCAAGACGATCAAGCCGGCGCTGTGGATAAAGTTAAATCGGCTAGACCACCCCCTCTATACATCCGTGGAGCCAACTGCAGCGCCCTGATTTCGAAGCTAGTAGAAACAGTAGGGACAAATAACTTTGTTGTTACCCCTCTCAACAGGGGTAACATAAAAGAAATTAAATGTCAAACCCAACTGAGGACAATTTCCGCATCATCGAAAAGTACCTCCGCAATGCTAACATAAACTTCTATACCTACCAACTAAAAAGCAGTAAAGGGCTCCAGGTTGTGTTAAAGGGGATCGAGCCATCGGTCCCACCTCAAGAAATAGCAGACGCATTGGCCGAAAAAGGGTTTGCGGTTAAGTCCGTTGTCAATATCATCAACAGGAATAAAGTCGCACAGCCGCTCTTTAAAATCGTGCTCCAACCAGATGCAAATCGGTCGAAGCCAAATGAAGTGCATCCAATCTACAACCTTCAGCTCCTATTGCACAGAAGAATCACCGTAGAGGAACCCCATAAAAGATACCAACCACCTCAGTGTAAAAACTGCCAGGAATACATCCACACCTCTAACAATTGCAATCTCAGGTCAGTGTGTGTTGGCTGCGGCGAACATCATAAAGATGGCATTTGCACCAAGGACAGAAACAACGTCGCACTAAGACTATGCAGTAACTGTGGAGGGAACCACACAGCCAACTACAGGGGATGTCCTGTCTTCAAGGATCTTAAATCGCACATAAACGGGCGTAAACCCCCAGCTGGACCAAAAATCACCTTCAAGACCACCTCCAAAACTACACCGGAGGTATTCTTCGCCAAGGCTGTTAGATCATCTAACATGCCTGCTACAACCAATCCTAGTGTATCCTTCGCTAGTGTACTCCGAACTGGACAGACGGAGCCCGCGAAAGAGACCCCGTCACTCCACCATCTACAGAATCCGCAACCTAGCGCACCAGAGCTTGGCCAGCAAACTCCAAGTGGTTTAGAGGCCCTATTGATCTCACTTAATCAAAACATGACCACTTTTATGACGTTCATGCAAAACTGTATGCAGGAACTGATGCGGAATCAAAACCTGCTTATCCAGAAGGTTATCGAGAATAAATAATGGCTTCCCTACGTCTATGTCTTTGGAATGCTAATGGCGTCTCCATGCACAAAAATGAACTGCAACTATTCCTAGACTCCAGTAAAATCGACGTCATGCTGATATCGGAAACACATTTAACATCAAAAAATAACTTTCAAATACCAAAATACACCTTCTACGCAACAAACCATCCAGACGGAAAAGCTCATGGCGGGACTGGTATCCTAATCAAAAACCGTATAAAACACTCGTTCCTCAACAGATTCGAAACACAGCACCTACAAGCAACTGCTATAACCGTCCAAACCAGCTGCGGCAACACTACGTTGGTTGCCCTGTACTGCCCACCACGCTTCTGAATCTCTGAAAAGGAATTCACCGGTTTCTTTAACACACTCGGAGAACGCTTCATTGCAGCAGGGGACTATAACGCCAAACATACTCACTGGGGATCTCGCCTGGTAAATCCTAAAGGCAAGCAGTTGTACAATACAATAGTCAACCCACTCAATAAGATGGATTGCGTCTCACCGGGTAGGCCTACTTATTGGCCCCCAGATCCACAGATAGTGCCTGACTTGATTGATTTCGCCGTAACCAAGAGGATTCCGCGTAATCGGATCACTGCGGAAACACTGCTAGATTTAACCTCCGATCACTCTCCAGTGCTATTCACACTGTTAACAAGACCTCAAGTACTTGATCGCCCATATATGCTTACAAACAACAAAACAAATTGGCTTAAATTTAAAATGTACATGAGTGCCCACATTGACTGTTCGCCGAAACTGGATGCTGCAGAGGACATTGACATGTGCGTCTCTGCACTTGAGTCGATGCTGGGAGCTGCAGCAAGAGTATCTACTCCACATGCCTCTACTTACGCTAAACCTGCTGTCAGGCCTACGAACCGGCGGATAGAACAATTAGTAACGGAAAAACGACGTCTAAGAAGAGAATGGCAGATTATTCGATCACCAGCAGCAAAACATCGCCTAAGGCATGCCAGCCGCAACCTCTCCAAGGAGTTAAGGCAAGAGGAAATCTGGGCTCAAAGGAAATACATAGAAAAGCTCAGTCCATCCAGCACTAAACATCCTCTGTGGAAAGCCCACGCAACTTTAAGCACTCCTACAGAGACAGTTTCACCAATAAGGGGCCCAACAGGTGGATGGGCCCGCAGCGACGAAGAGAGGGCATCCGTATTTGCCACACATCTTAAAATGGTTTTCCAGCCAAATCCAACATCAAACTCATTTGTACTTCCCTCTTCGAGCACATTAACGGATAATGAGTACTCGGAACTCCAATCGGATGAGATCACTGCAGTTATTAAAAACCACATAAAGCCGAACAAAGCCCCTGGCCATGACCTAATCACACTGAAAATGATCCTAGAACTCTCTACCATCGCCATACAATACATCTGCAAAATGTTCAACGCTGTCATAAGAATTGGCTACTTCCCAAGAGCATGGAAAAGGTCCACTATCATAATGATTCCTAAAGTGGGAAAGGACAAAACCCAACCATCATCCTATAGGCCAATTAGTTTGCTGCCATGTCTTTCGAAGCTTTTTGAAAAGGTCCTGCAGATTCGTCTAAACTCATTTCTGGCATCGGAGAACACAATCCCTTCTCACCAGTTCGGCTTCCGCGAAAAACATGGGACAATTGAACAAGTCAATCGTATAACATCCGAAATAAGAACAGCATTCGAACTAAAAGAATACTGTACGGCTGTCTTTCTCGACGTTGCCCAGGCTTTCGACAGAGTCTGGCTGGAGGGTTTAATGTCCAAAATCCGGCAGAAACTCCCACAGTACACCCACAAACTCATGGAATCTTACCTTTACAATAGAAAATTCGCTGTAAGATGTAATGGGTCCGTCTCGGCTGACTTTGAAATCGAAGCTGGTGTACCGCAAGGCAGTGTACTCGGACCATTGCTCTATCTGCTGTACACTGCAGACTTACGAACGAGTCTAGGACTTACAACGTCCACTTTTGCCGACGACACGGCAATCCTCAGCAGATCCAAATGTCCGATACAAGCCTCTGCAAAATTAGAGGAACACCTCAAGGTGGTAGAGGAATGGCTAGCAACCTGGCGTATCCGGGTCAACGAGCAGAAATGCAAACATGTTACATTTACGCTTAACAGAAGAAACTGTCCAGCTATAATGCTAAACATCGTACCAACTCCTCAAGCCGTGGATGTCACTTACCTTGGTATCCACCTAGACAGAAGACTAACTTGGCGCAAGCACATTGAGGCAAAAAAGTCACAGCTTAAACTGAAAGCGAGTAGCTTACATTGGATCATCAATGCTCGGTCACCTCTACGTCTGGAGTATAAAGTCCTCCTATACAACTCCGTACTGAAACCCATCTGGACTTACGGTGCCGTACTATGGGGAAATGCAAGTACCAGCAATGTCGACATTATACAAAGGGCGCAGTCGAAGATTTTAAGATCAATCACTGGGGCTCCGTGGTACATACGGAACGACAACATTCAAAATGATCTAAATAAACCTAGCGTAAAATTTAAAATAGGTAGTCAACAACTAAAGTATTCTGCGAAACTGGATGTACACCCTTATGTTCTTGCCAATTCCCTTACGCGAACTAATAATAGAACTCGTCTTAAAAGAAATGACAGACCAACCCAATAATAAATGATTAGGGCCGCCTGCAATATCCCCTGGATATATCTTAAGTACTAGATTAAGAAAAACATCTCAAACTTGTTGTTAGGCTCTAATTTAAGAGTAGATTCAACAAATATATATTAAACGTTAAAAAAAAAAAAAAAAAAAATGAATGATCTTGCACATCTTACAATGCTTTTGTTTTTGTATTTTATAAGTTTTTCTAGAATTTGCTGACGCCAGTCTGGTGCTATCTGTCTCTTTTTATAAACCTATGTGACCTACGTAGTTGCATAAGAATCGAAAATTTAGTAATAAGCAATCAAACGAACGATCAAGACGTGTTTTAGCAGTTGCAGACACTGTTCAGTACAGTGAAAGTAAAAATAAAATTAAGTTCTTATGAGATATTAAACACAGTGTCTTAATATTCATCACGTGAAAAAGACATAGAGAACGAAGAAGATGTATATAAAGAAATTGAACGATTCCTTAAATTTGAAACTGGCCATACAGGTATAAACCAAAATTAATAATTATTTAACGGAAAATTTTAAAAAAGATTATTTACTTTCCAAAACCATAACATTACTTTCAAACACACATCAAGCACATTAACACATCTCACATTTATTGATAACGTTTCAGAATTTGCTACTGCTTACTTTCTCGAAGAACGCAATAACCAGACTAAAATTTAAAAAATGCGCATGTACAAATTCCAAAGAGGAAGTTTATCTTAGAAATGAGAACATAGAAATTCATTTTGTAAAACCTAATAGTCACACTGGCAATTCAGATGTTGAAAGATACCATACCACATTAACAGAGAAAATTAGAATTGTACGTCTTGAAAACAAAATTTAATTTTAGATAAAGTAAGTAAGGCCATTGAATATTATAATAACAGTTATCACTCGGCAATACAAAATACGGCAAGGAATATTGAAGATGGAAACTACGATAAAAACTTATTTACTAAAATATTCTAAAATATAAGTATAACAAGAGAAAAATTTGAAGTAACCAGAAACGAGGTGTATATTAAGACACAAAAAGAAATCAAAATATCGAAAATTTAACTTAATTAATGTGCATAGTTTTAATATAAAACGAGGGAAGAAATTTCAGACTTGATTTTCTGTAACCACATTATAAATTTAATATATCGAAATGTTTATCTATATGTAATTTACTATAATATGAACTTCTTATATATTAGATTTGTAAACTCAGGAGAGTCTTAAATTAAACTATGGGAAGTAATGTAGCCAAAGTTCTGCTCCACAATCGTTTCGACTACATTTAACGTAAAGAGAGTAAAAACTTACGACTCAGAAAGAAAAAGAACCTAAAAGAAAACAAGTTCGCAACACTTGAAATTTAAAAATAAAGACATTTATGCATATTATACAATAGAATAAAAACAACTTGAACATTAAATAAACTTTAATATGAAGACATTATGAAACTCTCGCGTGAGCGATGCACCGCAGGCATATCTGAGATGGAGGCCTATGAACTCCAAGATGTCAAGCCTTCCGAAGACATCAGCCTTGCGAGCCCCCGTTCCCCCGGCCCTTACGAGGCCACCACCTAAAGAGATTTCAAGGGGACCATCTGCCCAACGTCCCCTTCACTTCTAAAGAGAGGCTCTTCGTGCCAATACTCAGCATAGCTAATCTAACGAGTCTGAATGTTGTATCTTAGTCTTAATAATAGTTTGTTTGTAAAACGCACTCGTAGGGGTTTGTAAGGGAAATTCAGTGTACAGGGTAGTTTTAAAATATCTTACATTTCGCAGCATGTCGCAACCAAGTAAAGAATAAAGGCAGATATAGCCCAATATAGGATATGGAATACGGAACAGTAGTACCCACCACACATGGTAGACAGCAGGGGATGAACGAACCCGACACCCCGATCTATCTCCGCTGCAGGGACTTGGTCAACCAGGGTCCTCCGGAGGTGCTAGCATCAGAGACAATCCCTACAAACAGGAGAAAACGATATGAATACGTCCCAGCGACGCTGGGCACAACACAACCTGTGCTGTCAGTTATCCTGCCAGTGGCCACACTTCCACCGCAGACGCCTGTCTGACCCAGGATCCACGCAGAGAAGAACTCACCCCGGTCAGCCCTTGCTCGACACCAGGTGTTCCCCCCACCTGAAGGAGACTGACTCAGGCTCCGAAGACGAGGAGATGCCCTTAGATTTCTCCATGGCACAATCTCGGCCATCAACGCGCACTCCCAACGTTATCACTCAACAACCCAGCAGCAGCGCCGGCCTGAGATTTCGGGCTCCATTACGAAGATCTACCCTCACTCCCATACAATGGATCATTGACACTCCGGATAGGCGGATCCCGGTGGAGATTCGAGATGGCATCGGCGAGCTCCTGCAAGGCGGGAATTGGCAGAACCATTGTTTATTATTGTGGGCGGACCACCGATTGTTCAGGATCCAACTGAAGCCGCACGTACGAGTCTCAGTCCATTTCGTCCACTCTTCATACTTGCCCCCGTTGTTGTTTAAATTACACCCATGTAGGACAACGCCATTTTTGATTCTAAGCTACAAGAGCGAGGGTGAAATTGAGAATAGTCATAGAACTTGAGAAAATCAGAAAAACCAGTGAATTCAGTAGAGTGAAGTTGAAAAAAAAGTGCAAGGGAATCAAAAGCCAAGAAGCAGGATTTACCAGGAGGAAATTATTTCACGCAAGGTGCGATAATTATCTAGGTCTTCAGTTTATTTCGAGTGCGATATGGACCCTTTTTTCATATGAAGCAATTATTGTCTAGAAGCAATTACAAATAAATCTGATATGTTTCATAACAATGAACTCCGCGGCTTTTTTGCCATATATGTCACTGCTAATCGGCACACTTTGCGTCCTTAACCTACATCCATCCTACCCCCATCCCTTTACCTACCTCCCGTAACACTCCGGGGTGGAGCCGAAGGATCAGTGGATTTCGGCAGGATGATATATTTTCCTGCAGTCGAAATCAGACACTAATCTCAAGGCTCAGACGCTCCAGGTGAAGAGACAACGGATCTTGGCCAAGCGGGATTTCGCTTGGCAGTCAAGATCTGTCGTTGCAGTTTCTCTTTACCATTCCCATCCCCTTTCCCATTAACACTTATTTCTACGTCTCCCTTCCCTTCCCCATTCTCAGAGGCAACGGATCTTGGACAAGCGGGCTTCGCTTGGCAGACAAGATCAGTCGTTGCAGATTCTCTTGGACTCTTCTTTTCCCTTTCCTACCCCCTTTTCCGTCCCTTTATGTGGTCTCTGCTTCACTCATAATACTCTCAAGGTCTTCACAACCAAAATAAATTTTCTGGATACTGAGAATTGTACCCCAGCCAGAGATTCCTTACAAGATAGAGCCATTTGATTTGTAGACTCTTGTGCTGTGTATAGTGATCAAGCTTATATACAATTTTTGCCACGACTTTTCCGACCCTCAAATGGAATAAACCCGATTTTTTCAAGGGCTATTCTATTTTAAAAAAATTTGTTGCCTGTCGAAATCAACTTGAGTGCAGTTTTTTGTACTTGCGCGCACCCATTTGCACTTTTTAAATATTACCAGCCTATCAAATTTGATTAAAATCGGACAAGAATCATGGAAAATTTACGTATGTACGTGTTTTACTAAATAGTTCTTATGTCCGGAGTTTGCCGCAGGCTAATGGCGACGCTAAAGTGCTCGTGTCTTGGAAAGAGTGAGCGGGAACAAATGCAACGATGCAAAATGAAAAGAATTAATAATACATATGTTGAAATTTAAAATATTTGTTTACCTGGTGCATGGTATATTGAAGTCGGCGAGACGACTTACCTACTTACACATATACAAGTATCTTTTAAGCCATACACATAAAATCTTACATATATTATCTGTAAATAAGCTCAGCTGCTAGCTCTTGTGGCAAAAGAGTACCTAGCCTGGGCTTGCAGGCACTTTGTAGAGTGTATATGCTGAATGGTCAAGTTGATGAAAAGGCGAGAAATTAATATTTTCGGTCACCTTATACGATCATCCTGTTTGTCCTTGAATGTTTCGAATTCGAAACAATCCGTATATTGTATATACCATCACTTCAATGTTAAGTCGCAAATTGTATTATTAATTCTTTCAGGAATATTAATTTAATTTGTAAATTCTTGCTCTATTCTCATTCCGAAATTTTGTTTTTAATTTATTGTTCCGAAAACCAAAACCAATAAAACCACTTTACCATTCCATATCTCGCGTGTTTGTTGGTAAAAATTCGTAATTTGTGGGGTGTTCCATTCCAAACTGTTCGATTTTTCCTTGATGGATTTTTTTCCAATCCCAAGCTGATTCATCTCATTCCTTGAGTATGGGCTAAAAAAATCTAATTCCGGGTTGGGTGCGGGAGGTTATGGTTTAGGTCGCTCTACTTAAAAATTAATTTGAAAATATGAGAACGCAATTGTGAAATATTTAAATATTTTCTTTTCTGAACTTCCAACTTAGCTTTTTGCCTGATGAAAAAAAAATGTTTTGGAAACCTTCAAAACATGATGCTTGAAATTTAAGAAATCTCAAGTGAAACAGTCAACAACTCGAAAATTGAAATTCCAGAAGTATTTCGGTACAAATCAACCAAAAAAACTGAAACTTGAAAAAAATGCGATCGAGTTAGGGATAGAAAAATATTTATGGCACAACTACTTGTTCAAATATGGGAATTTTAGATTTTTCGAAGCTGGCTACTAGTTTGAAATTGTTACAAGTGGTGGCCAAACATATGTATCCCTGTGAGCTCTGGGACAAGCTAGAGTTTTTTCGTCATCATGCAAAATATTAAACGAACTATCGCCTGAATATCGATAAGTTGCTTTTTATACCTTTGCATAAAGGGAATATGAATTTTGGTGTCAAACGCATAGAAGGAAGCATCTCCGTCTGAACCGTAAAAGCTACATAGTTGAAATTTTGCATGTATGCTTGTATATACTGCACAGGTTGTATATCTCGGAATCAGCCGGATCGGACCACTATATCATATAGCTCCCACGAACAACGGCAATCTGACGATCAATGAATTTTTCTGAGCTATCGTCGTAAAATTTAATATTGATGAGTTTATTACACCTATAAACGGTCTCGGCCCTCTGGTTTTGTACGAAAATAGGTAATTTTAGTGCCGCTGTGAAGAATTTTTTTTTTTTATTTCATTCCTTTTAATACTTAGTAAATAACGGGTGTTTTTTTTACGCTTTTGGTTTTTCACGTTGGCAACACTGACATACCGCATGATGTTCATGACAGCTGTGAAAGTGAAAAATGCTCAGTTTAGTTTGCCATTTCATCATGGAAAGACTTACGCCCGAACAACGTTTACAAATCATTGAAATTTATTATCAAAATTCGTGTTCTATGAAAAATGTGTTTTGTAAATTACGTCCATATTATGGTCGACACAACCGACCAACCGAGCAAGCCATAAAGGCAATTGTGGACAAATTTCGCACACATTTTACTTTATTGGACATTCAACCATCGAATCGTGTACGGAGAGTGCGCACAGAAGAGAATATTGCAGCTGTAGCGGCCAGTGTCAATGAAGATCGTGAATTGTCCATTCGTCGGCGTTCTCAGCAATTGGGACTGTGTCCCAAAAATTGCAAAATTGGACCTTCCGTGTTGATCACTTGAAACGCAGTCGCGGCCAACATTTACATGAAGTAATTTTTAAAAAGTAATTGGCAGAGATTGTTTTATCATCTCAAATAAAAATTTAACAATAATATTCAAATTTTGTTTTAATATTCAAAAATGTTTTTAGCTTTCGGGTGCAGGTAAAATTTTGCTCTTCAGCGCATGGGCTGCGTCGGGTTGGGTGTAACATGCCCACCTCTAGTCGGAAGTAGTACCCAGAGGCCGTGAGTTGATTACCGCCTATACCTGCTTAAACAACATATGCATTTGATCGAATCTAAGAACGGCGTGACCGAAGACTCGGTGTAAGAGACCTTCACAGAGCGCTCAGCCGACTTTTTGTTGCCTCCCCAGTGAGGCGCATAGGGCGGTATGAACTTTCATTTCATGTCTTCAATCGATAACGCCA
This sequence comes from Drosophila paulistorum, assembly GCA_018152135.1. NCBI lineage: Eukaryota > Metazoa > Arthropoda > Insecta > Diptera > Drosophilidae > Drosophila > Drosophila paulistorum. Next base: position 7,295,371 of record JAECXG010000822.1, on the reverse strand, counting down.
TTGTTATCTTGTTGTTGTGCAGTTGAGATTGCTACGGTCAGGACCTTGTCCACGTAGATATCTTCTAAAAGTATATGTGCAGCTACTGGATACTTATCTTTTAGGTCGGTAGCATGTTGTTCTAAGACGGGTACAGCTAAAAGCGGTGGCTGTACCATAAGATACCGTACAAATCTGGTGATGTTGCAACTCTTCAGTTGGAATTTCCGTCCATACTTCCAGTGGTTTTCAGAAATTCATATTTTCCTAAACATATTTATGATGTCTGCACAAAAAACAAACACCTATCCATTAGATTAAGCTGAATCATGGGACCACTAGTAACTCGTCGTTTAGTGTTCTGCCACTCTTATTCTTATACAATCAAATACAATTCGCAGTTTGGTGCCAAGAACCGGATGGTGAAGCTAATAGAACATGTGTTCTCGTCTTGCATTCGTATTCCCTGTCTCAACAAGAATGCGCATATGCTTGAAAGCAATGTTTTCGGGAATTTTGAATTTTGTATACTCTACAACTTAAATCTTTTATTTTTCTGAATAAAATCGTGATGCTGACACCTGAGTATTTAAATGGAAGCTAGTGTTGAGCTATTCCACATGAGACACGAGAGTGTGTATGGCCTAAATGATTTTTCACTCTCAGATCATCAGGACTGGGTGGTAAACTGCCACATTACTTTTCCAATTCCCAAAACCGATGTGTTTATTTCGTTTATTCCTTGTTTAGCTCGTATTAAGTTGCCATCGATATCGTATACTTTCTCTCCTCTGAATACGGACCACTCATAATCGCTAATCAACAAAATGTTCACATGCTTGCTTGCTGGTTTCGAGTGAATCAGGCAGTTCTAGCACATTGAAAATTCTCAATAAGGCCGGATCGACTTCATCCTTTGGCTATAGAGTGGTTATCTTACCTAAGCCATGAGATGTTATGTCTAGTGTATTCTTCCAGATTCAACTGTACTGTGCAGACTCCTCTTGTAGTATCGTCCTTGATTAATGAAATTCCTTAGAATTTTTCTCTTCGGCTTGGTTCTTGTCCGGACAATGTTTGCATCTATACTTTGACTAACATCTTGAAATACCAGGCCTTAGACAACTGAAACACAAATCTGTTTCCCTAGCAAACGAGTAGTGCCTCTTAATGAAGAGACCGAGATGTATACATGCTCCATAGAGTCACATTTGATGCACTTTCTTGACTCTGTGGAAATCAATATCCGAGTAGATTTTTTAACATATTTTATTTGGATTGTAACTCTGCATCAATTTTGTCAAGTATAAAAGTAGGCTTACCCAAGCCGCCTCAAACGCCACTCGTGTGAACGACAAATGGTTTATTAAAGTGGCTGCACCTTATTACTCAGAAAGAACTTGGAAATTGAATTGAAATATCTATCCAAATTCACCCTGTTGTGAATGATGTCCCCCTAACGCCGCACAGGCAGCCCCATTTACTGTCATACTTGCATAGACCCTCGTTGCATATTCATCTTTTTGTCTAATATCTGCAATACTACTTCATTGACTCCCTTACTAGAGTCCACGTCCTATGTTGCTGATGCTGAATTAACAAATCTCCTTAGTTTCTTGAGGTGCAGTTCTTCGGTTAAGTACTTTATCTCCGTTGTCATCAGGGAACTGATGATACTTCTTCTACACGGTGTCAAGTCTTGTCATCATAGTATCTACCGTATCCGCCGTGTAGCTTACAGGCGAATTCTCTAAAAAGTGTAAACAGCGGCGCAAGTCTGGACTTTAACTTGGAGCGTGCTGCCTTTGGTTTCCTTATATGCTTAGAAATGCTTCTCCCCAACAGAATCCAAGTGCGGCTCATAGGACCAACTTTATGGTGATGCATAATTTAACTTTGCTGAATAGTATCTGATGAAAAAATATATTGATTCAAATCCTTGTGATACTATTAGCCAACAAGTAATTAACTAAAACCGACATACAACATACCCAACATAATTCACCATGATGGTTAATATTGCATAAGCCAAAAAACGTGTGACCATGTATCATAAAAACAAAATTAGGAAATACAAGAAATCGATTACATTTAATTTAAAATTAAGCAATTCAAAATTCAGCAAAAATTACTAATTGTTGGCCCATATTCCTCCAAGTATAGGCAAGCAACGGAGTTTGGTCAACAACAGGGCAAAAATGATTTTCAACAAGGCAATGCCGATTTTAACCAAACACAAACACGGGTGTATAAACGGACATATAAAATTCAAATATTACAGGGACACCAAAAAGTATTATGAAAGAACAAAGGTTGAAACAGTTGAGTGTGATGATGACACGCATGATTTTGACAACGTTAGAAAACTTACGAGGGAAAAATAATCCATTTATTAGTAGATAAAGAAACTGGGAACAACTAAATTGGTTCGGGTCTGGGAATGAAAGGCCTACCAGACTCTCCTTGTTTCGTTGATTATATACACGGATTCAGTTTAATTAAAAGGAAATGTAAAATTAACAGCATTTTCTGTAAACAGTGGAATACGTCAACTCTGTCGATTGCCGTTAGTCTAAAAAAACGCACCGAGTGTTTTTCAAAAGGCAATCGACGACGTGCTGAGGGAACAAATCGGCAAATTCGGTTACGTCAATGTAGACAATATTATCATCTTCTATGAAACAAAGGAAGAACTCTCTCTCACATTGATTGGGTTCTCAAATGTTTGCATGTTATGTTTGCATGATGCAAACATAAAAGTCAAAAAAATGAAATTTTTTTAAAGTAGTGTGGACTTTTATAAAAACAAGTTTTCCCGTTCACCCGAAAAAAAAAAACAATTATGAATTATTAGACGCCAGAGACATTATTTGGTATTCGCTCTTTTCTTGGATTGGCAAAGTATTATAGATGCTTTCTTACGGATTTTGCTACCATAGAGAAACCTATAATATCTTAAAGGGTGAAAAAGCCAAAGTAAGCACTTACCAGTCCAGAAAGGTTAATATTCAATTTAACGAAAATCAGTTTAAGCATTCGAAAAACTAAAATCTATCTTCTGAGTACCCCGACATTCGAGAACACTTTTTCCATGAAACAAGAAGGTAATTTTTTAGGCTTCACAGAGAGGCAGAGGAAAATTATGCCACAAACGCGATGGAATTTCTGGCGCTAGTTTGATCACTAGAAACCCTAAGAAACTATTTATACGGTGTTCGGTGTCTTATTTTGTATACAGACCAACAACCGGTCACTTTGTCGTTTCGGAAAAGAACTCAAACGCGAGAATAAAACTTTCCATAGTTCTATTAAAACTGCTACTACTATTACTACTATATTGAAAGGCAAGGTGCAAACATTTTTTATACACCTGGCACTGAAGCGTCGATACATTAATGCATTAGATACCGAAACAATGTCCAATTGCCTGAGGACGATAAAAGCACGTTCCGCAGTGAACTATCGTTGACATTCAGACTTCGGAAAAACCGGTCAACGTTTACAGAAACCAAATAATTATGGAACAAACAGATGCTTCATCTTGTTCTTTCAATTTATTTGGTGAAAAAAATCGACATTTTTTAAACTTTAATACACGAACAGATTTGTTACCAATCGAGCTAATTCTTGTGGCTACAATCCAATACAAGAAATCGATAGATTCTGTTACAAACAGACCACCTGCTCAACTTTTGGGGAAACTTCGCCACAAAAACTAATAAAAATCGAAAAAAGATAAAAAAAAAAAAAAAATACAATGATTCTCTTGAAATCATAACAAAGACAGGCGGAACAGGACCTATCAGATGAGAGAACATTTTTCGTAAAAGGAAATAAGAGATTAGGCAAAAAAATAACACCCCCTCTATGGAGCGGATATAATTCAAGCAGAAATGGTTTCACCACAGCTTATAAGGACAACGTTAGATTAGAAAAAACCATAAACAGCAAAAAAATAAGAACTTTTATTTTATTTACTTTGTTAGGATTGTTTTGTTAGTGCAATTAAAGTCAAACTCTTTCCTTCCAACAAAAAGAACTTACCTCTTAGACATCAATGGAATCAATCTAATATCGAGTGTAGAATCGGTGTTGTAAAGTCGTATTTTAAACAGACGCTGGCAGATGCGAATCGTGCAGAGATAGAAAATCTTATTATCGAAAAAAAGGCAATGATATTACGGCGCATCGGCACAAGTAAAAAAAAAAAAAAACAGAAACACTTTGTTTACTAAATTCCTCGGCTTATCATGGTGGACATCATATTCGGGATCCATCTCTCAAATTACTTCAATTCGACAGAAAATATGGGGAATCCAAAAATATTTTACTTCATTCACAACTATGGTACATGAAGACAACTCATTGTCTACTGTCAAAGATTGAAAATATTCGTTGCAGCTTAGAGCATATGCATGCAATGTCAGTCGATTGAGCATAGATTAGCATTCTGTCCAATTTTCATTTCGCTACCTTTTATTGAGCGATTCAAGATTGTTAAAACAGTATCACTTTGTTTGAATTGCCTCAATTAAGGTTATCCAACCTCAAAGTGGCTCAAAGGCAAACGTCCAGAGAAATTATCAACCAGAAGGATCATTCATAACACATGAACAAAGGAAAACATTTGCAGCACCTATGTTGACTTGTCAAGCTCGGCGGGGATTGCAATACTTCTATTTCATGACAACCTGCGGGGTTTTACGCTCACAAGAGCTGAATCATGCTCGAGATTACCTTTATAACTGAGGAATTAGCCAACAGGCTTCAGGGCATGGCCTGTCTTCTCCATTAACTGGATTCAAGACCCTTCTGGGTCCAAAAATATATTTAAGCAACCTTTGAATAATGTCTTTTAAAAAAAGGTATACGACGTCAAAAGACCAACGTAGTTTTTCCAACTGTCTCCCATTGTCATACCGTCATCTTCTCGCCTAAACTTGGGAGGAATACCATTTTGGTAATGCTGAATCCTCAGTAACTTGTGTAATCGGCCATAAGCCTCAGTTTTGGAGCGTAACCTTTTTCTTTAATTTTTTGTTGAACCCTCTAGAAATAGCTACGCTAAACCATTTAACACGCAACTCTGGCTATACAAATAATATTTTTTCATGATCAGTCTGACGAGACGAGTTAATACAGGCATGTCCGTCCGTCCGTCCGTTTGTCTGATCGGCTCACTACATCATATAGGTCGCATACAACCGCCAAAGTCACGAATAGTGACTGGTTGTACATCTAATCGGTTGGTGAGTACGGGGTGAGTCTTTTTGGTGTAATAATTAAAATGCGCGGATGCTCCATTTTTATACACACACAGACATATATAATGAGCCTTAAAAAAAATACAATAAAATATCAAAGAAGCTAACTTCGGCTATGCCGAATCTTATATACCATTCCAGTCCTTGGCAATAATAATTTTACATGTTAAAAAATCTTTTTTTGAAACTCAACTCATATATACACAAACAAAACAATTAAATTATAACTCTTTTTACTACAATTTGTTCTTCTTCTTCCCTTATTCACTACGCAGACCACGGCACGCATACACATAGAGTTAGTGTAGCGTCGCGTCTGCGTGTGTCTGTGTGTGGTCTGCTGCTCTATTCATTTCGACCAATGACGTATTAGGCATTTGGCAGCGTTGCGGGCAGAGCCGATTTATATTGACCGTAACTTATGTTCTATTTATCTGATCAGATTGAAATTTTGGGATCTGATTTTTTTATCCAATACTACCACATTAGTAAATTTCATAGCGGCACTGCAACGGCGTCACCTACTTTTCGCATAAAACTATATGATATAGTGGTCCGATCCTAAAGATTTGCATTCTTGATCTGCCACAGGCAATAAAAAGCTCAAATTTTCCCAAAAAGGCTACTTTAGCCCAAAAGCTCTTAAGAAGGCTGAGTAAACCGCATACACACCGACGGAGAGACGGACAGGCCGACATGGCTATATCGACTCAGCTTATTATGCTGATCAAGAATACATATACTTTATGGGATTGGAAACGTCCCCTTCTATGTGTTACAAACATCTGACCAATTTTATAACACCCTCTGAAAGGGTTTAAAAATATAAATAAAATTACGGAGGGGAATCGTAAGTCGCGAGCTGTATATACGGAATACAGGAGATTTCCCCGTCATTCCTCTAGACCGAGAACTCTTCGGAGAAAATTCCTATACCAGTGACTTTTCCTAATTAAGTCGTTTTTTACAGGCTATTTTCAAATAAGTTCATGTTTGTATATCGTACTTAAAATATCTGTTATTGACTATTCCATATATATAAAAAAATTGTACTATTTACGTTTTTAATGTGAATAAGCAAATAAAATGAATCTCACCCTCATCCTGCCAGTTAAAGCGCAGTCAACTCGGATCAAGCTTACAATAGGAACTTCAGGTATGCGAATCACCGATTTGAATGAATTTTGGATATATTGTAGAATAACTTGCCCGAGTACCAAGTCGTTGCGATGATCGGGACGGTAAACAGCCAAATGGTTCACATGCACGGTTCTGGTAATTCTTTTTCCAGGAGTCGAATTTCGTAGACAAGATCCGAAATCCGACGTACTATTGTAGCGGGCCCAATCCAATCGGATTGTAGCTTTGGGCAACGGCCTAATCTTCGGCTAGGTGAATAGAGCCATACTTCGTCGGCGGGGCAGAGGGTACGTTCGTAGTTTGCAGCGGATTTTGTTAGTCTGGGCGGCCGTTTATTTTGCAGTTTAGCCAAGAAGTCCCGAATAGTGAATCGTTCTCTTCCAAAAGTTAGCACTGCGGGCGAATAACTGGAGCTTTCATGAACCGATGACCTATAGGCTAATAACGCCATGGGCAGCAGCTCATCCCAATGGCTGGTAGATACAAACTTCGACAAGTAATCTAGCAATGAGCGATTGAAGCGTTCCACCATGCCGTCTGACTGTGGATACAGCGGCGTGGTACGTGTCTTTTCAACAGTATTCATCCGCATACAGGCATGGAAGACCCCTGCTTCGAAGTAGCGTCCTTGATTAAAGTTTAAGACGAATAGAACGCCGAATCGACAGAAGACTTCTTGTACCAGTGCTCGAGCTACAGTTTCGGCTGTCTGGTCCGGTATGGCTGCACATACCGGCCACTTGGTGAAATAATCCATAACGACCGCGACGTAGCGGTTCCCACGAGGCGTAGTTGGTAGAGGGCCTAGAATGTCAATCGCTAGATGATCGAAAGGGGCTTCCATTAGGCTTGATTGCAGATGGTGCAGTGTGCGCACCAGAGGGTTATATCGGCACTTCGGAGAATCAGTAAAATCGTTTTTTTGCTTTGGCTAAGGTCTTCTTAGCATGAAGTGACCTCCAGCCGGAGAGTCGTGCACGCCTCGAATGGCAGCACGGGCTTCTGCCCCACAATGTAGTTTTAGGCGGTCGTTCGGACTTGTTCATCCAATCGCGCACCTTACCGAGAGCCTCGCTCTTGCTCCTTACACAGGTCGGTTAACAGGACTTGGGTAAACAACACGGCCACTCCATTTTTCCGTTCGTCTCTTTCGCATGTGGGACAGTCGCTACAAGGTCGAAGAGAGAGGCTGTAAGCTTTACCATGTTGTGTACCACTTCGATGCTGAATCTGCATGTCGTACTGTTGCAGCCATTCTATCAAACGTGCCATCTGGCCTTCTGGTTCTTTGAGTTGTACAGCCACTATAAAGATGCATGGTCAGTCCGTACGAGAAATGGACGGCCATACAAATAATGATGAAAGTGTTTAGTGGCACGGACTACGGCAAGGAGCTCTCGACGTATTACACAATTGTTACGTTTTCCTGGTTGGAAACTTTTCCTATAATACTCCAGTACTCGTTTTTGTCCATCCTGTAGTTGATGAAGCGCTGCTCCCGCCCCAGAATTAGAGGCGTCCGTGTCTAGAATAAATTGACCGGTGTCATTAGGAAACGCCAAAACGGGGGCTGTTGTTAAACACTGCTTCAAATTGTCAAAGGAGTGACTGCAGTGAGTGTCTTATTCAAAGCGTCAGAGTTTATTGGTCAGCTGGTGGAACGTCGAGCGATAGTAGTACAAAACAATACAATGTAAGTTGTCTTTAGCATTTGGTTCGGGTGAATACGTAGCTTGGATAGGATTCCCCGTCCCAAGTCGGCCATTTAAGAAAGCAACATTTTTCCTGTTTACTTCGGGAGGGCGTTTGGCGCAAATATTTGTTGGGACGGCGGCTAAAGGCTCACGAAATAATCGCGTCAGTACGGTTTCTTCGTTCAAGCCAGTGTTCTCGGTTCCAACCGAGGGCTCTGTCCATAGTGACTCTTGCAACGGCGTGGTTGGATGCCTGCTGCTCTGGTCCGTGGATGGCTCCAATGTGGTAGGAACGGAATGCTCAAATATAGCAGACCGCTCAACTCCATTAACGGTGGAAACGTTAGAATGGCAAACGTTGCTGGTACTGGTGGCCGAATTTTGGGTCCCTGGACGGTCGATAGGGGCCAGATTATTTTCCACTTACGAATGCGGTTCCGCGCTTTCACCCTCATCTAGCGTCTCAGTTCGTGATGCCTGGGGACTCCGCGTCAGTGGGCGACTGATTCAATGAATTGAGCCTGATGGCTGCTGGTGCATTCACTGGTGCTGGAGCTAGTGTAGCTGTATCGTTGGGTTGGGGCGTTGTCTACTAATGCCAATGTTCGCCCCGCGACATTGGCATGCTGCTGTTTTCCGAACGGTGAATTGCTGTTAGCGGTGTCTCTTTCGTGAGCTGGCCGCGACCTCGTCTTCGCCGGCGACGTCCTGGTGTATGGATATTTCCACTCTCGACCACCTGACTGTGCAGAACCGGCTTACCGTGTGTGCGTCCAATCTGGGCTTGCACTCGCATCGCTACGACCAATGCCTCTTGTAGCTGAATCGGTCGACTAGAAATTACTAATCCCTGTAGCGGAGTTTCGCGCATGCCGTCAATAAATTGTTGCAACAGAATCTGGTCATACATATGTCCGGGCATTCCACTAAAAGCGCATTGGGCCAAGCGTTCCAATTCCAATGCGAAATCAGGCAATGATTCCCTGGGTCCTTGTATCCGATTACGCAACAATTGATAGCTCTACAGGCAATCTAGCATGAATCGTTGACGCTTGGCGGCACACAGTGCTGAGTAGGTAAGTGTAGGTTGAGTAGGCAAGGTGCCATAAAATGTTGAGGCGCAACCGCGCAGATTCAACACCACTGCCAAACATTTCTCATCCTCTGCCCACTGGCGCCGCTGTGGGCTGTGCGCTTATAAAGGACCGTTGTAAGGCTTCGCACATTCGGTCGATCTTTTTAGTCACCGCCTCCAATGATTGTCCTATAGCAATAATAGAACTGCCGCTGTCCTCTTCCATTCTGCTGTTCCGAGCCTGCGTCGATTTCTTAAGCATTTTACACGTGGTGAGGTTCTTCGCAGTAACCGAACATAACCCCACACCTGACTCCAATGTAACGTGTTTCGCCTTTGTGGAATAAAATAACGCCACCCGTGGCCGAGCGGTTGGTTTACGGTTGGGCGTTCGATCGTCAGGCCTCAGATAGTTCGGCAGAATCGCAAAGAAAAACAGAGATGATTCGTTTCTTTCGGTTATTCAATTCCTTTATTTTTTCTCTCTTGGCGGCACCGAAAACTTTCCAGCCCTCCTCTATCTCCCTCCCTCCTTCTCTTCTTTTTCGTTAAGTTGTTTGCGCTCGCTCAAAAAGAACTTTTTCTCCAGCCGTAGAAAATGGGACCGCTACTTAATGGGGACAGTTTGCCTACTACCCGAGTTGCCACCCAGGTCGTCTACGTTAGAATATTATGTGTTTTGGCATGTCCTGTGGGGCCATAGCGCTGATGTGTTAACAAAAAAACAAAAAATAAATAAATAACGCTGGTTCCTGTGGTGGAAAATCGTAATTTGATCCATTCTTCCTTTTGTTAGACTGGCAAAGACTGCACAATGGTATCATTAAAACCACCAAAGAGGATGCGCAAAGAAGAACCACAGAAAGAAGAAAAACAAGGCACCACGGACTACTTACACCATTAGAGGCAAATGTCAAAAGGTTAAAAGCAAATCGAACGAAAAAGTATTGTAACCAGTCAGTAGTATGCATACTTTGTTCACGGTATAAACAGGGCAACAGGGAGCATAACACGCTCAGCAGAGCTTGCCCGTAATTTGTAGAGGCAGGCAACAACAAAAAGTATTAAATTTTTACAACTAATCCTGAGTGTGGAACTTGGGAGTGGATTTCTCAATACAGGATCACAGCTGGACCCAAAACCACCGTTATGGCGCGTTGTGGAGCTTCTATATAGCACCAAGCATACACATCGACAAATTCTGCAGCATTCTGGATGGACTAGTGGAGGACGTTAGAATTCGCACCCAACCAAGCAAAATATATGTATGTATGCACCAGCAGTCTCCCTCTCTTTAGTAGCGGCAGCATAAGAACATATATGTATACATGTAAAGAGTGAAACAATGCTATTGAGAATAAATTCAATTCTAAAACTACAAGAAACCGATACAGACGTGTCTCATTAATTTACATTGAACATATTAGAACCCGGTCATTACCGTGACAGGACCTCTTACCAATAAAGTACTAAGCCATGTGTACATTTGTTTTCTATCTGTGTGTTGAAAGAAAAAAATGACTACATTTTCCAGTCAAAGTAGGTACCAGAGTGCAAATGATTTTTTATCCTAACAGTACCTTACGTACGCTGTTATACAAATGCAACGGGTACGTAATGTTTTAATTTGACGGATGAAATACAACAAAAATAAAAATAAAAACCAGAGGGCCGGGGCTAACGACCGCGGCAAAGTTTGTATACCCTTGCAACTTTTTTGGTAACTCTTTCCTTACCTATAGCCATCAAATTGGAAAAACGTTTTATCTAAAACGGCTAATGTTTGCGAAAGAACGGCCTACAACCATAGCATAGCAAATAACGCAAATATTGATCAAAGTCACTGTTTTCCACCGTTCGTTCCTATGGAAGCTATATGATATAGTCACTCGAACTTTATCAAATTCGCCACAGTAATAAAAGAAATATATTAAACTAACAAATGTTTAATTTGAAAGCAATCGCGTTTTCGACCGATCGTTCTAAGGGGACCTCTATGATATAGTCATCCGATCTTGATCAAATTTGGCACAGTCGTTAGTAGGTGTAATGAACTCACCAATATTAAATTTCAATAGCTGAGAAAAAATCGAAGTTTTTGAGAAAAGTCACTGTTCGTGATTTTGCCGATTGAATGGGAGCTATATGGTCAACCGATCTGGCTGAATCCGAGATATACAACGTGTGCACTATATACAAGACCACATGCAAAATTGGAGCTCTATAGCTTCATCGGTCTAGGAGAAGTTTGCGCTGATTCAGACTCACGGACGGACAGACGGACGGCCAGACGGAGCGATATGGCTATTTGAATTCGTCTCGTCGTGCTGATCAAGGATATATGTACTTTATATGATGGAAGATGCTTCCTTCTATGCGTTGCACAGAATTCCGTTTTGTGCTACAGTGGTACATTTATTTTGCTACGTTTACTTTGCAGGCCCGAATTTTGGCAACACCACCTATGGGAGCTATATGATACAGTTGCTTGATCTTGATCAAATTTGGCAGTAAAAAGTAACAAAGTTACAGACAAAAGTCACTGTTTTCTGTCGATCGTTTCTATTACAGCAATCCGATATAGTTACCCGATCTTAATCCACAGTCGTGGCACATTGGTTTTAGGTATGATAAACTTACCAATATTATACAATTTCACAATAGCTCAGAAAATAGCAATGTTATTGAGAAAAGTCCTTCTTCGAGACTTTGACGTTTGTATGGGAGATATTTGATATAATGGTCTGATCCGGCTGAACCCGAGATATTATTTTTTTTTTTTTTTGGCTATTTGAACTCGTTTTGTCGTGCTGATAAAGAATACATATACCTTATAAGGTCGGCGATGCTTCCTTCTATGCGTTGCACACTTTTGTCCAAAATTAATATACCCTTACTGCAAGGGTATAAAAACAAAAATTTCACTACAACATTGAAAGAATATAACACACACAAAAGAAGAAAAAAAACATTTTCATACAACCAGATGACAGGTGACCTGCACCGGCCCATCCTCCCAAGAAAACGCACCTTAATGAAAGGGACACACCTCTTTTGGAAGAGGTATTAGAGGTGTATCCGGTCACAGTAGGTGAGTAAAAAACGAAAAGAAGTCCAGAGGAGGAAAAACGCCAGTCTAATAAGCAGAGAAAGCTTCTCCAAGACCTCCTCCTCTACACAGGACTGGATGAAAAATACCGACAGCACTACAAGTTTTTTTCAAGCATATCTCAGTATCTCGCTCAGGCAAGCTTATGAGCACCCTAGCACCCCCACTAGCCAACGTCCAACTCCAGCCTTATGGAAAAACGTTTATATGCATAAATTGGCTATTTTTATTTCGATTTTTATGAAATTTGGTATTTTGCTGGCTATTATTCTCAAATTCAAGTGTGCCAAATTTGACTGCTCAAGGTATTACGTGAGATAATCGAATTTTTCCAAATTACGAGGGCGGAAAGGGGCGTGGCAACATTATTACATTTACAAAATATGCGCTTTTATTAAGCAAATATAATACCAAATTTCTAGCTATTATAGTCTTTAAGAAAATCGGTTTTATTTTAATTGCGGGGGCGGAGGGAGACAAGTGTCAGCGCGCTTAATAAAGGATTAATCATACCAAATTTGATGTCTTTAGTTATTATAGTCTTTAAGAAAAACAAATTTGTTTAAATTTCGGGGGCGGAGTGGGGCGTGAAATAACCTTGACCACCGTAGGTCATACACGAGTATACGTACCAAATTTGGTGACGTGTTCATACAGACAGACGGACGGACGGACGGACGGACAGACGGACGGACATTGCTAGATCGACTCGGCTGTTGATCCTGATCAAGAATATATATACTTTATGGGGTCGGAAAGGCTTCCTTCTGCCTGTTACATACATTTTGGCGACTTTAATATACCATTTCACTCTAGGGGTGTATGGTATAACTATGTACGAGTTTGCAGTTGTTCCACAGTACACTTACTAACATATTTCAACCAGTCTAATACTAACAAACATGCTAGCCATAGATTTAATTGAACAACAGTAATGAAACATTGTTCTAGTTCAAGTACTTTCTCACTGTGCAAGACACTGTTGGGATACATTTTTTCTATCTCAACAACAAATTTTATTAATTAAAAAAAAAAAGAGTCCTTAAATTTTCCGTAATTGTTCAAATAGATCTAAACGACAACGAAAACGCAGACAAACGTTGAACAGGTTGCGTTGTATATAAGGGTCAATATGAAGTGCATCGTTAAGAGATCGTCCAACCCGATCTTGAAATGAACTGTCGAACACCACACGCAGCTTGGCATCTATGGCTGGGTGATGTGGCAAATAGAATAACATCTTAGAGACATTGGCGGCTTCGTCTGCAGCTACTTCCTGCATGTGGCCCAGCTGGATATATGTACTCTTTCATGATCTGAGTGCTGATGTATTGCAGGTGCTCCTTAAATGAGAGTCTTGTGTCTAGTAGCATACCAAGATACCTTAAAGATCTACTAGATTCTATAGTGCATGTTTACAATTCGATTTTGGCAACTTCCACCGTCTTGCGGCTGCTTACAAGGACAGCCCTGGTTTTGTGATCCGCTAGGGTCAGTCCTGCATCAAAAGACCACTATTTTGCAGCGCTCATGGACACCACCGTCTTTTGCTCAGCCCCACGTAGATGTTTTGCCACAACCACCAGCGCTACATTATCAGCAAATCCTACAATGCGGCATTCTGTGGGCAGATGTATGCGCAATATGCCATCATATATGGCGTTCCACAGAAGCGTGCCAAGTACTGAGCCCTGTGGTACGCCTCCCTTGATTTCATGAGAGCATATACCATTCCGTGTGTCGTAGTTTAATACGCGGTTCCGGAAGTAGTCCTCTATGGTGTATACGAAATTCTCCGGTATTTGGAATCTGCCTAGTGCTTCAATGATTTTTCTCCAGTTGGATGTATTAAACGCATTTTTCACGTCTAATTTTTCCGTTGCCCTTCAATCGCTTTCGCCGCTATGTCGACTACTGTCGATGATGCATGCAACGTAGATTTGGTCTTTCTGAAGCCAAATTGCATGGGCGAAAAGTCTCCAGCCTGTGAGATGGCGGTTTCCAGCCTTGCGCTGATGATTTTTTCCAGCATCTTCACCACAAAAGGATCTTCCAGCGGCTTTTTCGGCATCGGAATAAGCACCAGGTTCTGCTTTTTCCAAAGGTCAGGAAAGGTGCACTCTTTAAGACATTTTGAGAAAACTTCCGCAAGTTTTTCCGGATGCAAACGGGCAGCTAACTTGATGGCTTTTGTTCGAAATTGCATCGGGGCCAGGAGCTTTGTTGTCTTGCAGTGTCGCTGTTGCCAATAACACCTCTTTTGTGCTTGCCGCGTTGTATTGGCTTAATATGGGACTCGAGTTTCTTGGCGATATCGTTGACGAACTTGGGAACAGCGTTCTCACAATGTGCTCGATATGTTGTTCTTGGGGCGCTGCTGGCTTTATAGCCTTAAGCTTCTTCATGGATAGCTTGTATGCCATATCCGTTTCAGCCTCGTTACACAGGTCAAAAAAGCACTTACGCTTGCTGTCCTTGATTATCCTGTTGAGTGCTCTGCGCCGATCGGCATATTCCTGCTGCAGGCTGATGAAATTTGCTTGTCGTCGAGCTCTCTGGTAGCATAGCTTCGCCCGCAGGCACCTATTCCTGGGCTCAGCAATACCAGCATTCCACCAGTATACAGACTTTTTGTGCATGCTATAGCATCTCCTGCCTCGGTCGGAATCCATAATGTCGATGCAAATATTTCCGGATTAAGGCTATCCACTCTATACATCTTTAGTTTAACCGCTGCCTGTGTTCAACACTACCAGATCTAAGATGGCGAATGCCTCATTCCTCAGACCAAGAGTTGAAATCGCCGGCGACAACTACTTTGGTCTTTCCACGCACGTCTGCTGAAAGTTGATCGAGCACAGTCTCAAATTTGTGTATGTTTAGACCTGGTGCCATACAGCAACTGTAGAGCAATATATCATCGATTTTTGCCCGCTTGAAGCAGTTATTTCGTTGCACAGACTGGATGAGCAGTGTGTTTTTGCCACAAGTCCAAATAGCCGATTTGCCAGTTGTATCCGCTGTCCACAAGCTGGTAGCTCCTGCGCTGTATGGCTCACTAAAAATAGCGACGTCGACATCGAGTTCTCCTCACAATGGTTAAAGTTCAACTTGCTGAACTTGACGATTATAGAAAGGTTGGTTGCTCTTCTGTTTTGCGCAGAGGGCACTCTTTGCTTCCAATGATTTCTGGGGTGGCGATCTATCGCTGCAGTTAAAACAATTTGGGGCTTCGTTGCATGCCACAGACTTATGGTTTGTCTATCCACACTTCAAGCTACTATGCTACTGTTACATTTTGCAGCAACGTGTCCAAAATTTAGGCTTTTATAACACCTTTGTGTGGCTGCTCTCGACAACGACAAAGTCCTTCATCCTCAGGAGAATTTCAGCACTATTCTGTGGCAAGCAAATAATGGTCATCTGGATTTCGTTATAAATAAGTCTCAACGCCTTCACAGTATTTTGGCTTCAGCCGGTGTCAGTTGTTTTGGTTATAGCAGCAATAATATCCGCTTGTGTTACCAAGCAGTCCAGTTTGCGAAGCTCGAGATGTGTCACATCTGAAATTACTCGGATTTTGGCTTGGATTTTGACACCATTGTAAGCGCTTCTTTTTTTGGCGAAGAGTAAGCAATGGTTTTTCCTTGGTCTAACAGTAATTTAAGATATTATGTTTGTAACAAAGATAGTCCCTATACATACTTTATAGAACTTGAATGCAATATTACGCAACTGCTGGCCCGATATAGAAGCGTCCGCACCTAAAGAGGACATGGTCACCCGTCTCGGCTTCTCCGTTGGCGCACCATGCACACTCTGCACTTGTTATGCTTATGTCACGTGCTTGTACCCGTAGAGATTCCTTTTCTCTTGGCCCTAGGTTTGGCTCTTTGAGTGTCCAAAACAGTCTTTTGGATTCATAGGCCAGTATTACGACTAGGACTACGCATGCTAGGACTATGGCTGCGATACCGGAAATCGTACGAAATCCGCAGCAGACCCTCAGTGCGCTGATTCTGTATATGGAGTCCAATTCTCTGGCGTATGGCTTCGTGGACATTGCTTCTGTCCAAGCCGGAGCGCCGTAAAGCATGGTTACTTGATTACTCCATGCCACAGCATTTTGCGTCTCTGGCTTGGTCGTCTTGTGTTGGGCATTAAGCGTGATAAAGCTGAGCAGATTATTCTGGCCCTTTTGGCTGTTGCTGAGAGGTGATCTTCTAAATTGAGCCTTGTATCAATGAGTACCCCAAGGTACTTTATTGCCTTCTTTGTGTTTATTTGCGTGCCGCCGACCTGTATGCTTGCTGTCTCCAGTTTTTTTCTTGCAAGAACAGCTTCTGTTTTATTTTCGGCCAGGAGAAGGCCCGTTGTAGCCAGCCATTGTTGCACTCGAGCGATCCCGTCCGTTGGGCTCTACTTCGATCAATTTTTTTGCTACGCATACTACGGCTACGTCATCAGCAAAACCTATAATCTCGACGCCGGCAGGTAATTCCAGATTTAGAACGCCGGCATTCCACAGCAAAGGTCCCAAAACCAAACCCTGTGGGACACCTCCAGCGAGTAGTGTATTTTTTTCTCCTTTAAGTGTGTCAGCGTAGAGGCTTCCATTGGTGCAGCGGGGCTATTGTTGGGTGGCTGAGGGGGAAAAAGTTCTCCTATTATGTAGTCCATGTCAGCGACTGAGTGCGGCTCTGTCCTATGGTGAGTTTTGGACCTCTTTATTACGATTTGGTACGGTCTGCCCCATACATCGTTTTCAGATTCTACAAGAAGATCGTTCAAAACATCTTTTGCTAAGGCCAGTTTGAGGTCCTCGCTCTTCTGCTCAAACCTGTGCGGAGAGTTTTTGAGTTATCGCTGACTCAATTTCGATGGTGTTTTCTTCTGGCTGTATGACATTCTTTGCGAAGGTTGGCGATTTCATCATTCCACCAGTATGTCGGTATGTGTTCCCTTGGGAAGGTATTTTGCGGGGCATGCTAGATTCGCACGCGTTACGCAGCCATTCGAACAGTCCTCTTGTCGACGAATTGTCGAACAGAATTACCATTCTGTTCTAATGTGCTGGTGAATTTTTGAATGTCTATACGTTTTGTATTGTACCGTTGGTGGTCTGTCGTATCTTCGACTTGCCTTGTGATCGCCAGCCATATAGATATCGTTCACTTCCCAACGTGCGTAATGGCAGAGCGTATTGCTTACGAATGTAAGGTCAATCGTCGAGCCAATTGCCCTGTAGAAATGTGTATTCCGCGCCTGTGTTTAGAAGTGCACGATCGAGTGTGGCAAAAGCTTCTAGTAATGTTTGGCTTCTTGCATTGGTTGATGCACTACCCCTTTCTGATGCCCAGGCGTTTACATCTCTGGCAACGGTACTAAACGCTCAGAGTCCATAAGAGGGATGGTGGTAGCAGCTGAAGAACCAGTAATTGTATAATTTGGCCCTCCCGGAACCGTTGAAAGACCCTGGGGATTTTACTTGTGCCCGCACGACCAAATCGCAAATTTTCCAGATTTGTTTTGGACCCATTGTTAAATTTCTATAAGGCTCGCTTTTGGTGGCAATGTCTGGGCGTAGGTCTCTGACGGTTTGGACAAGAAGGTCCTGCACTGCCTCGCAGTGATTGAGGTTAGGTTGGAGGTTGAGGTTGGATTAATCTAATCATGGCGAGACGAAATCCCTTGTCTTTTTTCGTTGTTCAACACTGGCGCGATCAGATGTTTAAGCCGTGTGAAGAAGAGGAAATAAATTGTGCAAGAACAAAGAATATTCGCTGCAAGCTGGATAAATCTCTCACCCACACCAGGAAAAACTGGACAAATGCTGAAGGCGGGAAAGTAATAGGAGAGGCGACTGGCTTCTCCCTTCGCCCCCGTCTGCAACAGTGGAGCAGCCGGCCGGGCTATAAGATTGAAGTAGGATCAGCAGTGGATGCGGCCGAGGAATCCCAAATGCGTGGTATCTAACCAAGCTTACAGAGGTCCTCCTTGACTAGCTTATTTCAATTTGCAGGCCCTTAGAATGCCCAAATTTGACGTTACAAACGGAGCACCCGATGATAAAGAAACGTTCCTGCTGCTGTCTCAATGATGTCCTGTATGTATGTATGTATGTATGTATGTGTGTATGTATGGATGTATGTGTGTATGTATGTGTGTATGTATCTATGTATGTATGTAGGTTTTTTAGTATTATTATTATTATTATTATTATTATTATTATTATTATTATTATTATTATTATTATTATTATTATTATTATTATTATTATTATTATTATTATTATTATTTTTATTATTATTATTATTATTATTATTATTATTGTATGTTGTTTCTTGTTGTTAAATTATTATTATGTTAATCACAATTCAATGTTATTAATAGTTGCCCTGAAGACGACCACCAATGAGTGGTCGAAATGTATCGGAAAGGCATACATGAACAAATTGTTTTTCATTTTCATCTACATTTACAAAAATTGACCTCGAGCCGGCTAAATAATCAACAGGTCCCTAAATCAACAAATAATTAACCATTATGTTAAATAGCTAAACTATCAATATATCGCAAGCTCAAAAAAAAATCAATCTAGTATCACTAATTTCTCTCTTCTTGTCTTTCCCTTTACATTGTACATCGAATTGCTATATCTCCTAGCCCATAGCTGTAAGAATTTACTGCACCGAGAAATTCGAATGGGACGGACGCTGATAAATGTACAAACGGAATAACGTCGACTAATCTTTTCGGGAACATTGTGGAGCTATAGGCAAGGGAAGTTATGCGGCATCGAATCTCCTAACGAGGAATCAATTTAGTAACTGGCCGAGAAATTGGAAATAGGAAAAGATAGAATATTCATACAAGACTTAAAAAAATCTTGAAAATGCCTTTCTCGAACAGTTTTAATAGAACACTACCGCAAACTAAAGTCAGGGCATAAAACAGCCCCAAATGTGCTCTATCAGGATTGAAAACAAAGGGCAATCACTGTGCCCCAATTACACAATATGACTTTTAAACAAATAGCTGATTTAGAAATTTCAGTAACACCCAGCTATTGTCTGATGAGGCTATATCGCCAATAGATCAGGAAAAACCACGAGTGAGTTCGGATTGTCTAAAAATAAACTTAGAGGAAGCAGCCCTTTTCAAGTTGGCACATGAACATACAAATATCTGCGCCATTAGCTGCTAAAGTAAACAACGAAAAGCTTACTGAATCTATAGAAGGAGCCTTCATCTATCATCTAGATAGCACAACCGTCGAGTTAGCTAAAAACTTCACTTTCAATCGCTACACAGGCTGGGACGAAGAATTGTAGCAACAATCAAGTCAGAAACATAATATATGCAGGAATATTCCGTGATATGAGCGAACTAACAACGAAGTCTCTAGACAGTTGCACGTCGGAAACAGGACAGGGAAATTCAATCCTGCAATACCGTCAGCAGCAAAATAACCGAATTAGCCAAAATAATTATCACAGTAGAGGTAATTATCAAAATAACGAAATAATTGCAATAATGTAAATAGTAATGCACGGATTACCCAAAGTAGTCCAGAATATCAATAATTCCCTGCAGATATTCAAGTAAAACTGTATACATTTTTAATTTTCATAAAAACCAAAAATGAAAATACAGGTAACGTGTTTACTTTCTTGTAGATACTAGAACAGACATATCGAAAATTAAGGAAAATACAGATATATTTGAACATATATGTAGATATTTTAAACAGAATTCAAATATCAGGAATCGGCGAAGGTTAAGTTACTTCCAAAGGTCTACCCCTTCTAGAAATTTAAGAAAATACATTCGAAATTCCCCATAACTTTCATATAATAAATGCAAATAAATTCGATGGAATTTTCGGACTTGATTTCTTCAAAACGGTTTAATTGTCAGGATTAAGATAAGATTTCGGTCAACCAAGCGATTTACTAACATTAAGACCAAAAATTTTAAACTTCGCTATAAACATTTCAATACTACACATCTATGACAATAATGCCACAATACTCCCAGCAAGATCTGAAAAGATCCGACAAATAAATATTCCAAACGAAAATAAAACCAGAGTGCCGGGACTAACTTCGACCGCGTCGAAGTTTGTACACCCTTGCAACTGTTTTGGTAACTCTATCCTTACCCACAGCCATCAATGTAGAAAAACGTTTTATCTAAAAAGTCTAATGTTTGCGAAAGAATCTTAGCATAGGGAATAACGAAGTTATTGATCAAAGTCACTGTTTGCCACCTGTTGCTCGTGTGACTAGTTAATCTGTTGGGCTTTGACATCTTGGAAGTGAGGTGCCGATTGAACACTTTTATAGACCATACTCGTAGAACTTCTTTAGTTTTACAAGTTTATTCTGGCATGCGTAGCAGCTATCCGTTTGATGACCTTGTGGATCTATCCAAATCATTGGAATGCCGAAACCCATTTTATCACGCAACCTTTTTGACCAATTCTGAAAGTTGTTATTGCCGTGTTCAAACCAGGCTACCTTGACCAATATTTTTGTGCAGTAATGTGAAATATTATACCGACTGTTGTCAAATAAATAATATGCAGTTATTTTACCGACTGTATAAATGTTTTTCAAAAACTAAACAAATGCAGTTAGTTTCATTTTGTTAACATATCTCAAATAATTCAATTTTATGAAATGGTTATATTATAAATCCTAAATTAGATAGGTCTGGTGTCTCTTCTGCTGCCATTGAGCATAATAAATTCTCATATTATGATCCAGATTCGAATGGAAAATTTGTAATTTTAGCAAAATGCGAGAATGAAAATGAATGAATATAACTTTAAAAACTAATGATACAGTTCGATTCGCAGGACCAGAAATAGAGTGAAACCATCGAATATTGTCATGCCTTTTTTTTTTGGATAAACTATCACAGCGTAATTTTACATTACATTTAACTCATTTCACTTACTCTAGTCTTGGCCTCTTGGCTACGAGAAAACATCTGAACACGCTCTACTTATGTATGTACTTGGATCAATGCAGCTGCGTATTTTTCGCGCTTATGTGTCTACTTATGTAAAATAAAGTACCGCAAGAGTAAGATGAGAGAGAGAGTTTTAAAGTTTTAAGGAGCATTATTATATTTGTGCGGCCAGAATTCCGATTTGTGCTACAGTGGTGCAACGTTTATTTACAGGCCCGAATTTCGGCAACATTCCTTAATCATGCGAGCAAATCGGATCGTTTTAGAAGAAAAGTCATTTAAGGCTACTCGCGATGATTGAGCTGCCGCGTCCCACACCAATCTGACCCTGTCAGGCTTATGAGGATCTTTTCACTCGGTGCAGAGGTCGGACGTGTTTTTTTTGCGCTTATCAAATTTTATTTGTTTCTTGTGATTAAAAACTTTTCTTTAACTTTTAAACTCATTATCGGTTTAATTAAAATTTTAACATTCGAATTGTATTTTCATTCCGTGATTGCTTTCAGTCGTTTTTATGCTTTTTGATTCAATATTTATAAATTAAACTTACAACAAATACTTGCATAGCGGTGTTGTTGTTTAGCTAGTCTCTTTTGCTTTTGTGTCTTTACCGTTGTAACTAACTATCGCGCTCTTGCGTACAAATTGTTGTTGCATGTGTTCAATTGGACGCGCTCTCCCGCTCTTTCCTATTCTTGTTTGATTTGCGCATTCGCCTTTTGCCTACCCGCCACTCAGTGATACGTGTTTTTGTGCATTTTTGCTCTTTTAATTCCTTAGTTGTGAAGGCTTACTCTGCACATTAACCCTAGTGTCAGAACTAGTCAGTATATTCTTAAACACATATTTGGTTACCTTTAAAAATTTGTATTTTGTTTCTTATTCCTTAAATTCCCTAATTAAATTAAGCTATTTTATAAAATGGTTGTCTGCTCAAAAAATAATTGCATAGTTGCCACTAATGCGGGTGACTCTCATGATTATATTCTTTGTGGGCTGTGTGACAATGCGGTTCACGTTAAGTGTGCAGGATACAGGCTTAAAATATGGTTGTGATGCTTGCCGGGAGGTCGAGAATGAGATGCGCTCGTTCATGAGGCGGACTAGAGATAGTTTTGACACTTTGAGGGTAGGGTTTAACAAACTCCAAGCGGCATTTACTGCGGTGGAGACTCAGTTTAGAAGCTTATCGCTTATGAATGAGTCTCCGAAACGTAAAAGGACCAGTCCTTGGGGTGTTTCTGTATCTGTAGATCCGCCAGCGTCTCTTATCGTCCCCGACCGGTCTCATGCACCGTCCACTCCTAATGTACAGCAATTGATATCGTTTAAGAGCCCGGTTCTGAATGCTATTACGGAATTACCTGAATGCTATTATCACCTGGGAATGATCCCTTATAAACGATGCCTATTGAAGTGTCCGATGTGTCCCGGCAATTACCCATTCCAATGGATATTGCCGATAGCTCTAAAAGTTTCGAGGGCACCGTTAACAAGTTGACTGCTGCAGTGGGTGACTTGTCCAACGTTGCTGCTGCGGCTGACGCTTTGGCAGCCAACGAAAGGCCGCGTCGTTAACATACCATCAAGAATACATATATTTGTTTCTAGGCTAGACCCTGTTGTCACATCTGATGATGTAAAAGCCTATATTCGGAACAAAGTTAACGTCTTGAATATTGCGGTGGAAAAGTTTAAATTTTCGTATTCTCGGGACATCTCGTTCTTTAAAATTAGTGTTTCTGTCAATATCTTCGACATTGTATGTCGAGAAGATTTTTGGCTGAAACATATAATTGTTAAGGAATATACTGTAAATAAGAAAAATCGGCAACCGATTTGCCTGCCAATAACAAAAACTAACACTATTCCTGGCACATCAGCCTCTGCTGGTGTGTCAAAAAACTAGTTTTGTCACTTAACCCGGGTTACCAGAACGTTAGAGGACTGAAATCTAAACTTTCTAATCTCTATGGAGATAGTCTTTCTTTTGAACATAACCTTCTTGCTTTTACGGAGACGTGGCTAAAACCTGATATTGCTGATGCATCGGTGTTTTCCACAAACTTTGCTATATTCAGACGTGACCGGATTTCTCGCGTAGGCGGTGGTGTTCTGATAGCTGTTGATGCTGCTTTATTTTCTGGAATAATTAAATTTTACCCAGGATATTGAGCTTGTTGGTTTTAAAGTAAATCTTAAATCTTTTAATTCTGTTATTACTTGGTCCGATATTCCCCCATCGTCAGACATTATGGTCTATTTAAAGTATTTAGAGGCAATTCAGTTTGTCTCGTCTTTAGTTTCTAGTCAAGACATGCTCATAGTTGTAGGTCATTTTAATTTACCAGCTTTGTCATGGTCACTAACAGATGAATCTACCATGTTGCTGCCCTCTTTGTCACATGACTTTATTGATGGCCTTCTAGGCTTATCTTTATTCCAAGTCAATCCTGTCTTAAATTCTAATGGAAAATCGTTAGATCTTATTTTTGTATTGGATTCTTCTTATTGTGAGGTTTCTAGGATCGAAACTTTTGTTCTCCCCGAAGATAAATTTTATCCAACATTAAATTTAAAAATTGATCTACGCTCACTATCACCATTACTTGGTTCAAATGAGTTACCTCTAACTAGGTGCTTTCGTAAGACTGACTTTGGCAGCCTTAATGATAACATTACTACTACCGATTGGTCTTATCTGTACAATTGTAGAGATATGAACTCAGCTGTTCGCTTCTTTTATGATACTCTGAATTCACTCTTTGATATTTGTGTGCCTCAGCTTAACAAACCTCCCTGGTTCTCTCGAGAGTTATCCGATTTGAAAAATATGAAGACTCGATATTATAAGAAGTTTCGAGAAACACGCTCGTTCAACATTCATAATGTTTAATACACAAGAATTATCTTCAGCGTTGTAAGCTTCAGTTTTCTTCTGACCCTAAACATTTTTATTATTTTGTTAATTCTAAACGTAAGACCTCCGTGCACCTATCTTTTTTTTCTTTTCAAAATAAAAAATTGAATTTGAATGTAAACGGTCATTTGTATTTCCTTATTATTTTTGGTCTTTAAGTTGCATGGTCACACCTTTTTTGGCTGATGCAATATCACGCGTCTGGTGAAATAAGACTGTATGTTGAGTTTAGTTAATTACTTATTGGCCAACAGAGAACATCACATGAGAAAATAAATCAATTTTAATTTAAACGAACCAGCAAAGTTATTTTATGTATCATCATAAAATTGGTCCTTCGAGCCGGATGTGGATTCTGTTGGGGATAGGCAATTCTACTCAAGTTTAAGATGGAGAAACTAAAGGCAACACGCACCAAGTTAAAGTCCAGCCTCACACGGCTGTTTACACTTTCCCGGTAAAAGCAACTAAGGTCGTGGACTCCAGTGAGGGAGTAAACGAAGTAGTATCGCAGGTACTACACAAGCAGATGGAACTTTAACGGGAGTTTTATGAAAGTATGATAGTAGGTGAAGCTGCCTGTTCGGCGTTAGGGGGACAGGTCCAGCTGCCCAAATTACACATCAAGCCTTTTGGTGGCGACTATGTGGAGTGGCCAGCCTTTAAGGATTTATTCGAGAGTACCATTCACAACAGGGTGAATCTGGATAAAGCTCAGAAATTTCAGCATCTCAAGTCTTTTCTCTGTGATGAGGCTGCAAGTTTAATCAATCATTTGCCGTTTACAGGAGCGGCGTACGAGACGGCTTGGGCAAGCCTAATGGAACGATATGATCGACCTCGTCATGTCGTTAACTCTCTTTTGGATGCTTTTAGACGTCTGCCATCAACAAGAGTGACACATGTATCCGTTCTACGAAAGATTGCAGATGGGGCAAGTGAAGTTGTACGTGGCCTAGATGCTCTTGGCCAAACTGATCGCGACTGCTGGGTAATCTATCTTCTATTGGATAAAATAGATGCAGAGTCGCAATGCAAATGGGTGTCCCACAGCCGTGAGGGGACATCTCAAACCATTATGGATTTTCTCAGATTTCTCGAAGAACGATGTGAAGAGTTCGAATTAAGCCGGTGCGAACAAGTAGTACAATCCAACGTTAAGAAATCTACTCGGATATTGATTGCCACAGACGCAAGAGCTTGCCTTAAATGTGAGTCCAAGGAGCATACGGTATACAACTGTGACCAGTTCTTGGCGCTCTCCGTGGAGAGGCGCTACTCATTTGCTAAGGAGAAACGTCTGTGTTGTCTAAGGCCAGGTCATGGTATTTCAAGATGTGAGTCAAAGTATAGATGCAAACATTGTCACGACAAGCACCACACGCTACTACATCGCCAAGCCGAAGAAAAGAGCACTAATCCCACAGTAGCTATGATTACCGAAAGTAAGCAAGTAAAGGAAGTCCAATCTATGGAATCACAGAGCTATTTAGCACGTTCTGCAGTACATCTACAGTCGCAAGGGAAACCAAGGAGTGTACTACCAACGGCTCTAGTTCTTGCATTGAATTCAAAGGGGTCATACACCACCTGTCGAGTACTCTTTGATAGCGGATCAGAGCTATCATACATATCGGAGCACTGCATACGAACGCTGGGGCTCTCACGCTCACCATCTCGAATAATGGTATCAGGAATTTCGTGAATCGAGGCTGATACTACAAGAGGGGTCAGCGCAGTACAGTTGAAATCAAGATTCTCGAAGCATACACTAGATATTACAGCTCATGTTTTAGGTAAGATAACCACTCTATTGCCAAAGGATGAAGTCGACCCTGTCGTATTGAAGGTATTCAATGGGTTAGAACTGGCTGATTCACTGGAAACCAGCGCTAAGCATATGGACATTTTGTTGGGAAGCGACTATGTGTGGTCTGTATTCACAGGAGATAAAGTATTAGATAAACATGGGAACATAGTTGCAATATTGCAATTGCAGCTAAACAAGGATCAAATACAGCATCCCTGTTATCAACGATTGAAATAAGTTCATCGCTCCAACGATTTTGGGAATTAGAAGAACTAAGTGGCAGTTTGCCGCCCACTGCTGACGATTTGAAGGTCTAAAATCATTTTCGCTCCACACACTTTCGTGACTCAGATGGAAGGTACGGTGTTGAGCTTCCATTTAAGAATTCGGGTGTCAAATTTGCAGACACTCTTCAGGGAGCAACATTACGATTTTATTCAGTAGAACGTCGACTTCAAAAAGATATAAGGTTAAAGGAAGAGTATTCGAAATTCATGCGCGAATACATTGCCCTAGGACATATGCGCATTTTTGATGAGACAGAGAGGACAAATGCATCGCAAGAACACACTTTCTATATGCCTCACCATCCGGTTATTGGTACTAAATTTAGAATTGTAAACCCAACTTGTTTTTATTGTCTGTCGAATCTTCCTCTTTTCCATCTATTTGGAACGAGTCGTATATCATCCCTCTGAATACAAATGGCAAAAAGTCCGAAGCCTCAAACGATAGGAGTATCTCAAAATTGTCCGCTTTTCCGAAAGCTTTTGAGAAAATTATAACTTCGCAATTGCAACATTTTTGCAGCTCTATTATTTCGCCATCCCAACATGTGTTTGTGAAACGTAGATATACAACCACTAACGTTTTAAAATTTACCTCTATAATCATCAAGAGGTTCAAAAATGCTAAACAAACTGATGTCATATACACCGACTTCAGTAAAGTCTTTGATTGTGTTAATCATACCCTTTTACTTTCTAAACTGAATGACATTGGATTCCCACCCCTTTTCCTTTCTTGGGTTTGAGAATATTTAATAAACAGAAAACAGAAGGTACTTTTTAAGTCTTCTTTTTCCGATTCCATTCCTGTGACTTCTGGTGTACCTCAAGGTAGTCATCTTGGCCCCTGCTTTTCACTTTATTTATTAACGATCTTCCATCAGTCATTATTCGTTCGCGTGTGCTTATGTTGCTGACGATGTTAAGCTTTGTCTTACTTATAAAGAAACAGATTTATTTAGTCGGCTACAAGCTGATCTTAAACATTTTCAATCCTGGTGCCAGTTTAATCTATTAAATCTTAACACTACCAAATGTAAGGTAATGACTTTTTATCGTAATTCTCCTCAACTGGTCACTTATTTTGTAAACAATAGTCCTTTGGAACGTCTAAATAATATGAATGATTCTGGCGTACTTATGGAACAAAAGTTAAATTTTAATACCCATATTTCCACCACGGTCGCAAAGGCCATGAGTGTTCTGGGTTTCGTTAAAAACTGGTCAAAAGAATTTGATGACCCCTATACCACTAAAGTTCTTTTTACTTCGCTTGATCAATTTTTCGACTTGCTTCTGTATCTCGTTCACCTGACTGTGTGGGCTTCTATAATTTTGACATATACTGGTTCATCATCCTTTAATCTCAGTTTCTGTTTGTAAAAATTATTTGTAGTGATTGGTTCTGTTTCCAATCCGAATATATCGTTGTATTTGGTGCATAAGCTTGAGAGCTGTGACTTTAATTGTGAAGGAAAGTTCTTTGATAGTTGAGATAATAAAGACTTTTCTCTAGTTTCATTATTAGTTTTGACTACTTCGTAGTTCGAAAGTGATTCATATGCCAAGTTATTTTTATTGACTACTTGATGTCTATTTGTAGTATTAAGTAGTCTTATGAATGCATTTTTTGTTGTTGCTAGCTATGTAAGTACCATGTTTAATTTCCTGGTTTGGAATCAATATACTGTCTTCTTGGGAATTTAATTGAATTTTTCTAATAACTTGGGATCTTGCTGGCAGAAGTATTGAGTTGTTGCCAGAACTGTATAATACATAATCTTCAGACGGCTTGAAGTCTAATTGACAGTTGTATTTCTTTATGAAGTCGATTCCTAATACGCCATCGCATGGAATAGCGAAATGTAAATTCACGATATGAAAGACAATTGGGTTATATATTTAGTTGTCTGTATCTCAATAGAGGTTAAACCTTTTGATTTTGTTACTTCCTGACTTGTTCCTTTTATGTCTATTATATAGTTAACGTTTATGTCATGATAGACATCAGAATTTTCATTGACTATTGAAATGTTTGCACCTGTGTCTACTAGAAAAACCAATTCTTTTCCTGTGGATACGTTAGCAAAAATGACAAATATATTCTGACTGAGATTAATTGCATGAACCATTCCATATTCTACTGTTGGGTACTTAAAGGGTCTTGAGAGTTTCCCGATGCATTTTGGGCTATTCTCACGTTGTTATTGTGGCCTCGATTTAAATTACCACGTCCTCGATTATTTCCTCTGTATTGACCTTTTCCATTATTATTATAGTTGGTACCATTGTAGTTGTTGTTGTTATTATTACGACCACGATAGTTACCTCTGAAATTTCCACGTCTACAGTTTCGCCTTTGACATTGCTTCTTAGTCCGGAGATGACTTCTGATATAGTTGTCTCATTTCCGACTAGGTTTCTGGCGACAACTTTTAGCTTTGTTTTTATTATTGAAATAGCTAATTGTTCGTGTTCGCCTTTTATTGATTCTATAATTTCCAATGCATCGAGAAAACTTGTTAGGTTTTCTGCTTTACCATCAAATACTGGTATAAGCTTTGATGCAGTGTTGATAAAATCAGTATTTGACTGTGCCATTGTAAGTGTCTGAATCTATTGTCTGAATCTGTAGAATCGTCCAAATCAGACATTAATATAGCGAGGATAGTGAGATTATCTATTTCTTCTTCTTCCAAATCCTTTTGGTCAATATTAATAAATTCTTTTGATTCTGGTTCTTCACCAGTTTCAATTGTTACTGAGGTATTGATATATCGAGGTCGAACTATTCTCCAATAGTTGTCAAATTGGATCTTAGTCTGATCAAAAACTTTGGTACGTGAAACCAATGATCTTGAGTAAGTTTATCTTTGTGTTCATATATTAGTATCCGGGCTTCATTGAAACATTTAACTAATATTTCCACGTGTTTTTTAACTGTGGATTTCTGTATCGGTCTATTTTGTGTTAGTGACTTATGCGATTTGTCGAATTCTGCTTTAATGTTTGATAATTCCTTTGATAATTCATTCCATTCCATTATAGTATGGATATGAATTATTTCTTGGATACCATCATAACAATTACTCTACCTAAAATTGGATGTTCATCTATTCTTGATCTAACCTGCACACCCGGAATTGTTGTTAATACTATTCCTTTTTGGGTTGCAGTGCAATGAAACAGTGGTAAGGTATAACAGTTAAATGTCTCTATATAAAGGATTTCTAACTCGTATACACTAACAGGGGTTGTGGATACTAACTGCTGAACTCTTCTACTGAAATATGGGTTCCTTTCATATGTTTGTCTTATGGCTCTTTGGGTATCCATACTTGAATATGCATATATATATATTGTTTTAAATTTTTCCTTTATTTGTTTTATTTTCTTGTCGTTACTTATTTAATAACATTTAATTATGTTTTGTATCGTTTGTTGTTTGTGCCCTTTTTTTTTAAATCTTGACCAAGTCGTTTGCTCGGCTCATATATTTTTTTCTCAAACATTTATGGTGCAGTTTGTACAGTTTATAAAAGCAATTGGCGCACATTGTAATAGCAATTATTAGGAGCATTATGTTTACATATTCCAATTCAATGTTTTTTGGTTCAACTTTATTTATCACGTTAGCAGTGGAATCCACTGATTTAATGTCAATTAGACCCATTATGGTTTTGTTAAAATTATAATTATAATTATGATTATTATCTATTTCCTCACTGAATTTACTTATCGAATTACTTCTCATCTATTTTACGCTTTTTTCTCTTTTTTCCTTTTACATATGTCCTACCTATACTTTCGTATAGCTTTACGGGCTACACATCTAAACAAGCGGAAAAGGTTCCGCAGTCGGTCGGGTAGACTTCTGGTCGTTTCGGCAGTGGCTTGGGAATATTCGGTTTTGTCGTGGCTTAAGCTGGGATCGCAATGTCAATTTGCCTTCGTACTCTAGTAGACTTCTTTTGATTAACCTTCCTTCCTTAATTAACCGTAGAATTATGCTTCGTGTTATTTTAATGCACAACCTCCTAATTGGTGATATTGACTCGCCTGAGTTATTGGCTCAGGTAAATTTGTCGGTACCATGTAGAGAGAGTAGACATTCTAACTATGCCATGTATGAACCTTTTAGGGTCCTCTGCTCTGATTACAACCTATTATTTTCTGTAATCTGCTCAGAGTGTTCTATTAATATGATTAAAACTTCTATCCTATCCCATTTAGTTAATAGATAGATATAGTATTATTTATTTATTTGTTTGTCTGTTTTTTCTATTGTGTATTTGTCCACGCGATTCGTGCCGTGCGTTATACGGCAGCACCCCTCGGTCGGTCGGGTGGGAGGTGGGCAGTTATCTGCTTGGGCTTGCGCATAACAGGCTTTGCCCTGGTGTTGTAGGGGCCACTTGAACGTACTGCGCATAGTATCGTTAACGTCCGCTAAATATCATACGGTGAAAATGGGCAAGTACCATGCATTTTCGGTTTTCTCTACGACTTTTTCCACTGCCAACTTTCTGGCATAGCCTTCAGCTATCAAGTTTTGTATATGACCATGTTGCTAATTTTCAAAAGAAGGGTCTGCTGCCATTTTCTTTTGAATGCATAAGAGTCGTAGAGAGTCCAGAATCTTTAAAGAACGCTCTTCCTTTGGAGACTTGGTAAACATCGGCGGTGATTTTTCCATTAGCAAATGTTTTTTAAGCATCTCATGCAAAATCATTGACACCGATGCAGGTTGATCGTCCCTATCCGCCATATATAGCCTATCCTAGTCTCGTTTTTGCAGCAATTGGTTGTTGCCATTTTTCTTCGCGCACCTTTAGCGAAGCTATGAGATTCGGTTTATTACTGCCAATTTTCATTTGGGGCATTGCGTTAATGAAGATCGGGATAGGCAGGTTTTTTAAATGCGGATATCTCTGTTTTATCCTATCTGCTATCATCGTCTCGGCTGAAAAACTGCACAGACTTCATTTACTTTAAATAATTTATTGCCCTTTCCTTGTTTTGAATTTCTTAAATTCAGCTGCTTGGATTCCGGCTTCTCCCGACTAAAATCACCAGTCCATTTAATGTGTAGGGGATTAGCGAAACCTTTCACTTCGAGCGCATCAGCCAATTTTTCTTCTACAAGTGTTAGAGTCGATGCGTCATCCATAAACGCGTAGATATCGACGGATTTCGAGTTAGAGTGCAAAGTGACTGAAACAATTCGAACAAAGCATTCTGGCTGGTTGGTTAGTGATCCACGATGATTGTGCAGGGCCATTTCCGTCACCTCCTTGGGAAGAAGACGATGATGTTTTGCTTTGCGGCCATTTATGTAGCAAGCTGCGCGACTCCAACAGGTAACCTAACGTTTTTAAGGCACTGATGGTTATTTATCGCGTTCCACCTGGTTTCGACTGGCATCTTATAAGAACTTTTCGCATGACACTGGTTTGTGGTGTCGCTTGCATATCGCACAGAAAGTGTGTTTATGGTTCTCTGTGGGCGCTGCGGTATGTGTATGCATCACTCCTCTGTTGATTCTCTTCTTGTCGCTTTCCAATAATACATTTGGCGTGGATACGCGACTAGCCGCTTCAGCCAACTCAAACAACCAATCTGCTAGTTGCAGATTCGCACATTCTCCATCAACAGTTTTTTAATGTGTTACGGGCGCCCAAAGTATAATCTCAAAGTATTTATAATGTTCTGCAGCATTTCTGGGAACAGTAAGCTGTTTCGCACGGCTTCATGTGCCCTACATTTCAGGCATCTCTGCAGACGCATACCGTTCTCCTCGTTGGTGTATCCGCCGATCCGGGTGCTATTTTCACAGGAGATCTAAGGATCTCCTTTGAAGGTTGGTAATTCCCTGGGAATTGATTGCAGCTACTTGTTGTGCTATGTCATTGGTTTGAGTAGGGTGTACCTACAGCGAAGATATTCTCCTATGTCCTCTAATTGTTGCAAAGGTATTTGCTGGTCTTCCGGCATTGCTTCATCCTTCACGTGCTGATCCTTATGACCTGGGTTGTTAACCTTGAAATGTGATTCAGTTTCGAGGTTATGTTCGCCTTCATCAGGCACGTGGCGACATGTGTCGCACATCTAGGAACTCGAGTTGGCACTGTTTGTCAGTGCACTGGTATTGAGATGCACTCCTGGAACATTTGAGTTATTCCTGGTTTTTCGGCACCTGGCACAGACCACAGCTTCCACTCGGTGCAATGACTATACGTAAATTTACGCGTGGAAAAATTTAAATTTGTTCTTTCCTTGGGATTTGTGTAAATCCCTCTCCGTAGCTCTGTAGGAATTAAAAAATTTGCTCAAAATTATTTTAAAAAGAGTAAATTTAATTCCTCATGGAAATTAAATACAATTTCACCATAGAAATTAAAAAGGATTATTGCTCGTTCGACTGGTTAATCTAGCTCCGCCAGTGCCTTTGAAATAAATTTAATCCATTTAATCCTCAAGCGGTACGGTTGCGGTAAGCTTTTAAATTCCCCAAGTAATTTCAAGTTAGTTTACAGATTTCTTATA
Organism: Drosophila paulistorum; assembly: GCA_018152135.1. Classification (NCBI taxonomy): domain Eukaryota; kingdom Metazoa; phylum Arthropoda; class Insecta; order Diptera; family Drosophilidae; genus Drosophila; species Drosophila paulistorum. Next base: position 7,262,568 of record JAECXG010000822.1, on the reverse strand, counting down.
AATAATAATTGTACATTTCATTTAACTCATTTCACTTACTCTAGGCTAGGCCTCTTGGCTAAGAAAAAACAACTGAACACGCGGTTCTTATTTATGTACATAGATCATGCTTATACTTTATTACTTATATAATAAAGTACCGCAAGAGTAAGATGAGAGAGATAGAGAGTTTCAAAGTTTTAAAGAGCGTCATTCTGTTTGTGCGGACGGAATTCCGTTTTGTGCTACAGTGGTATAACTTTTCTTTTGCAGGCCCGAATTTTGGCAATGCCACCTATGGGAGGTATATGATACAGTTGCTTGATCTTGATCAAATGTGGCAGTAAAAAGTAACAAAGTTATAGACAAAAGTCACTGTTTTCTATCGATCGTTCCTATTAGAGCAATCCGATATAGTACCCGATCTTAATCAACAGTCGTGGCACAGTCGTTTATAGGTACAATTAACTTACCAATATTATACAATTTCACAATAGCTCAGAAAATAGCAATGTTATTGAGAAAAGTCATTGTTCTTGACTTTGACGGTTGTATGGGAGATATATGATATAGTGTTCTGATCCGGCTAAACGCTTGATATATAAACTGTGTAGTATATTCAAGTCCACATACGAAATTTCGAATTTTACCATCTAGGAGGAGTTCGCATCGATCCACACGGACGGACGGACGGACATGGCTATTTGAACTCGTTTCGTCGTGCTGATCAAGAATACATATACCTTATAAGGAAGAAGATGCTTTTTTCTATGCGTTGCATACATCTGACAAAAATGAATATACCCTTTTTGCAAGGGTATTAAAACAAAAACAATTCACAACAACAATCAAAGAATATAACACACAGAAAAGAGAATAAAAACATTTTCATACAACCAGATGACAGATGACCTGCACCTGACGCACCTTTCGCTAGCACAGAAGGTACAAACATAGTTGAGCTTTACAATAACAAATGCATGCACTTATATTTTTACATTAATAATTACTAATAAATGAACCGTTTTACCCAAATTGTGTTCTACTTTTGCGTTGTTAAGAAACGAATTTTCAAAAAAAATATTAAAAGACGGGTCACTTTAATATTCTATTTGCACTGTTTAAATCGTTACTGTCACTTAATTGGTCCCTGCTCGGGCGCTATGATAAATCATAAAAGTTTTTATGATTATTAAATTAATTATGTGCTGTATGTATCACTGGACCGTTAACTGACGAAAAAATACGACACAGAATGCGCTCGCTTTCATATGTAATTTTCAACTATTTATTCTTCATATTTCTTTTCACTAACGAGGCGGATGTGGTGAATTCGCTCAATGCTACTCCCACGCTCTCGACTCCAACATCAAACATTAAGCGACGATACGAACAATACACTAGCGATCATCTGCGCTAACACCGGCCCCATTGGAGGGCTATCAGGCCTTTAAAGAATCGGCAAGGGCATGTGGATCGTTTTTTTGTAGGTCAACCCTTCCGACGTTTTAACGTCGACGGCCCTGATTGCGCCGTCCGGCGCGACGCTTGTGGCCACAACTCGAGCCGTCATCTAGTGCTGTGGCGGTAGATTGTCCTCCGCATCGAGGTCGAGGTCTCCCACGGCGAGATTGGGTCTCTGCCCATGCCATTTGGCTCGTGTTTGGAGCCCTAGCACATACTCCCGGGACCATCGCTGGCAGAACGCTCGCTTGAGTGACGAGACAGTTCGCCATCGCTTCAAGCAGCCGCTGAGACTCTCCTGGGCCGGAGTCCCCTGGTGCGACAGTGCCCTCAGCGGTCCTCCGACCAACAGGTGCCCGGGTGTTATGGCCTAAAGTGGCCTGGGTGGTCTGAAGTTAAATGTGGCCTCGACTGTTACTAGCACCATCTCCATCTCCTCTGCTGTTAGGCTGGCGTTGGCTACCGTCCGTAGGAGTAGGTGCTATGCAGATTTAATACCTGCCTCTCATAGACCCCCGAAGTGCGGCGCTCTTGGCGGTATGAACGCAAATTCGCATCCACTTCTTGATGCGAATTCTCAAACTGCGTCCACCTCACCTTCGATCTTGCGACGAAGATCCAGCAGATCCCTGCTCGCTCTGACAAAATTCGTCGCGTTATCGCAGTGGACCACTTGGAGATCTCCTCTCCGGCCGATGAACCTTTGGAATATGCAAATAGGAGCGTTTACAAGTCGCCCCCAACTCCCAACAACGAAAATGAGCAGTGTACTCGTGTACAAAGAGAGTCAAACCTTGAAGTTCATGACCCACTTTGGCGCTCTTACGAACCCTTTCAATATCTTCTCGAAATTCTTTATTTTGTAATATTTCAATAACTTTATGAAATGCCTCTTTTCGCTCTAATAGTGATGGAATCACATCATCAAACGCGGTCGATTTGTTTTTACATTGACGGAAGAAACGGAACACATAACAAAACATCCTTATTAATTTAGTATGTGACGAATAGGACTCGATGATTTCAACTAGAGGGTTCTCGTCAACCCTAAAAGTCAGCATGACAGCTGAGTTTTTCACCTCCAAACTGCGTTTTTTGTCCGAGAGTAGTACATGCTGGGTGGTAGGCCACTCACATTTACTACACAGTTACACAGATTTACTAAGAAACTCTGGACCTTTTAAATCAAATAGAGTCAACTAATTCGTGACGGTGACGGTGGGTGTGACTGTATCCAATGTAGAGTTATTTCCGAATCCGACCCAATGAATGTTAATTGGTACCTTTATGATATTACTGATTCGGTGGCAGAGATCTGCGAGAAGGTGAGCGGGCACACAGCTAGGCAAGTCTAGGCAATGTTTTTGTTTTGAGGGGCGCTACTTTAAATTTCGACGTTAGCAATGAAGTGCTGAAACCTTCCGCAGTTTTGACTCGAACGTATATACAACTTCCATATGCTCTCATTGAGGCATCAGCAAATCAATGAATCTCTATCGGTGATTGATGTTCTGTATGGACGAATCGTGGTATTTTTATATTCTTTGCTGTCTCTAAGTTCCGTGATTCGTCCCATTCAAACCGTTAGAGCCATCTCTTGCATTAAGATTTTCTTCTAATAATTAGGGAACTCAACAGACCTAACGGATCAAATAAACGAGATGTCACCGAGAAAGTGCTCCGTTTTGTCGCTGGGAGGCTCATAAACGATTCATCTATTTGGAACTTGAATATGTCTTCCCTAGGTAACCAAACAACACCAAGTGCCTTGGTGGAATCTGATTTTAAAATTGTTATCGGCGTTGCTGTGCTAACGGAAAAGGAGACTACAGAACTGTTTGAGAACCTTTTGGTTAACTCAAAGCCTGCTTTAAACAATGCCTGTGACCCTTCAGACTTGATTGTCAGAAGGTCCTCAAAGCAACCAGCACCAGACGATACATTTTCTGGACGTCAGTGGTCAAAGCATACTTATGCAAACGGAATCGAAGCAAAGTCGAGTAAAGCTCTTGAATGGTGGGACCGACCATTAAGATGTCATTCAACGATGTTTATGACGAAGTTTTGCATGATGCATCGAATACAACACGAAGTTTCGTCGACGTGCTTTGAAGTCTTGAAACTACGTGATGTGGAATGAAATAGTGTGGAGGAGTGTGAAAATTATTTTCGGTTTCTGACATGTGTCCCAAAGAAAGATATTCTTCCATAAATTCTAGGTACATGTTTCTTAATTTCACATCTTTTGACAGTCTTATTTCGAGCGACAACAACCTCCGTTTAGCAACTTCAAATGAAAGCACAAGTGCATTGGGGCACAACTTAAACGGCAGCTTCACCTGAAAACGACCCGACGGTAAAATTTCCAAATTATCAGCGAAATGTTTTTCGCACAGCTGATGCGCTGGAAATAGAATTTTTATGGGGGAAGGCAAATTTTCGATTGTCAAAAATTTCTGCAAGTTTTCGTTTATTGAGCATAAGACTTCAGTTTGATAGCTCAAATTGACTGTCCTCTTTTGAACTAATCCCACGTCAGAAGAGTACCGCCACGATACAACGTATCCGAAGATAGTCTTCTGAAGGGTTGGAAGTCTTGGACCTTGTTTTACTTGACCTATGAGCATGCCTATTTTTTGCGGCTTATAAAACTGTGGGTCAGCTAAATGGTCATAGAACAACTATCGAGCAAAGCTCTGGCCAGCACGAAATCACCAGCTTTTGTTCTAGCGCCAACGAGTGCAGTAGCAAGAATCACATTCTTCGGAGCCGTCACATGCATCACATGTGAGGTGGAAGGTTGTTCATCTTGTGAATGTGGTGGTAACGCTAAACCACTTTTGTATATATGTGCAGCAACGTATGATGCGACTTGTTGCATACACGACACATTTTTTGCGTTGTGTTTGAGCCCCTTCCGAAGACAGTTAATACAAAGCGGATTTTGCAAAATCAAACCGTTGTTTCACCGACAACGCTAAAAACGACGGACAACTAGTAATACTATGGTCTTCGGAATTGCAATATGAACATTTTGGGGACTTATCGTCAATTTTCTTATTTGCCACAAAACACCAAAAGGTGCTACGATTATGCCTCGTGGAAACTGACCTTTGATTAGACTTAACAACGTCTTTCGACTGCTTTGCTGATTTTTCATCCGACATGTGCTGATGACGCCGATTTATCAAAATGTGAAATTTCAACACTGTAGCTCCAACGGTCTAGAAGGAGTTTGCGTTAATCCAGACGGACGGACAGACGGACGTTCGGACAGACATGGCTATTTGAACTCGTCTCGTCGTGCTGATCAAGAATATTTATTTATTTATAATAAAATTAATAATAATTAAAATTATTGCTAACTCATAAACTAAAGCGCTGGTGGCTATGGCCTTCGGCTTGGTTTTTACATATTTACAAATTTATATACTTATAATTACAATAAGTGGTATATTTCTGTAAGGATAAGCAATTGGATTATTTGAGATGTATTTTCTTGAGTGGGATTTGAAAGAATGGAAAAAGAGCAGGTATTTTTGTCTCTCTGCTCTTCTATTGTGGGTATATTTGATTCGAAAACTAATACAGATGTATTAGTTTTTAATCCTAAGATTTTAATTTTGAAGACTAGGGTGAGGTGGATGCGGTTGCATGATATGCTGCAAACACAGTTTTGTTTTCGGCAAGTATGAAGATGTTGGCATTTTTCTAGTGATAATACTGCTCCTGAGTAAAACCTCCATTCCTCAATATTTAAGAAGAGGGTGTCCAGATTGAAAATTTGGTTTGTTTATTGAGGAACAAATCATCTGCATAGGCACTGAATTCTATTTATTTTTACAAACTGATGGTGTTTGGTAGTTTATTGTAAGCAATAAGGAAAAGGTTTTTAATTTCGATTTGAATTTTCCTATTGTACATGAAGTTACGGACGAAGTTTATGATTTTTGGGCCTACTTTCCAGTTAATTAGCTGTAGACTAGTTTTGTAAGATTGAGAAATAAAGTTGTTGAAAATATTGTTAAAAAGGTCTGTGATCCTAGTTTTAACTAAGTAAGAGGTGTTTTTAATCATAGAGTAAGATATACGGTTTAGGCCTGGCGTTGTTCCTTGGAAGGAGTGTAGTGCAGATACTTAGTAGTTCTATCTGTATAACATCTTATTCAATTGTTTGTGCTAAAGGGATGGGTGTGCAGTTTATTGGTTTTTTTGAATATTTATTTCGAGTAAAGTTTACGTTAGAACTTTCATCTTTCCATTGGTTGGACCAATGTTGAGCGAACAGGTGGGCTATAGACGTTGTATCTGTTGTTAGGATGTTTGTGGTGTCTGCGATGCAGTGAATACTTTTTATGCGGTTAAGTCCACAAAATCGACGTATGTTAGACCAAATTATGTCGGGGCGTGTTGGGATTAATTGTCGAGGTGAAATCTGTTGTGGAGTTGATTTTGGAAATTTTGAGCTACCTTCGAAAAAGCGCATTGGTTCGCTTGTATCTTAACAGATTGTCGACATTGCTATAGCGTTTAAATTCTTGCCAAGTTTTCAATTTCTGTGCCCGAAGCTTACTCAAGGTTTTGTTGGTTATTCTTCCTGAAATGCTGTGGGGATGTTTGTGGTATGGTGTGATGTGCAGAATGTAAAACTATTTTTCTTATGTTTGCTGATTCTTTATTGATGTTTGTGATTTTAGGAATGTGCTGGTTTGTACTGTCAGTAAGATTAGTAAACAATGTCCAGTGGGCTTCTTTTATTTTGAAAAAGGGTCGAGAAAAATTGGTTGAGAATAAAGCGATTAGGATTGGGAAATGAACGCTGCCATGAAGGTCGTCGATTGTTTTCCAATTGGTAAAGAGAGTGAGTTGGGGAGAGCAAAGAGATAAATCTATGTAGGTGAATGTGCTGTCAGTGGAGAAGTGTGATGGGGTGCCGTCGTTGAGAATTATAAGGTTTGCCTTTTGGAAAAATTTGGCTAGGATTCTGCCTCTTCTTTTATCTTGAGGTGATCCCCAGCTTTGATGGTATGCGTTGCACACTTCTGACCAAAATTAATATATCCTTTTTGCAAGGGCATAAATATCAAAGGCTGTCCGTGCAGTCCTTGGACATAATATTTTTACATGTTCCGAAATCTTTTTCTGTAACCTTTCAAATATCATTGCCGCTTCTTGTTCTTCCTCTTCCCCATCGCCTTTTTTCATGCATGTTGCGATTGGCACACATACACATATAGTTAAGGTAGCGTAACGTCTATGTTTGTATACATGAGTAATCTCCCTTGTATGAAGGAAGTATTTCCTTGTCCGATGGTCCAGATGTGATACAATTATTTGTATATGCTTCAAAAGCCGAGACTGATTGCTCTTTAATTTCTAAATTCTATGAAGCCTCCGCAAAGGCTCTTCTGTTTACCATCTATGTATGTATATAATGTATGTGTCGCTATGTACTACATTGAGTCGGTATTCTGTTGTCGCGGCGTAAGTGGGCGTTGTGTACACAATTCTGAATATCCAACATCCGTTTGAGCAGATCCGAATTATATTGTCTGTATCTTGTGTTATATTTATCCGATCTGATTAAAATTTCGGGATCTGAACGTTTTTATAAAAAACTATCAAATTAGTTCATTTCATACGGATACTTCAATTTCCAATTTCTTCCAAATTGGGCAAGAAGCCAAAAAAGTAAATCGATGGCTGTATAAGAATAATCATCGTGTTCATCTGAACTGGCTTCACCAAATCAGATGCAGTAAATAAAATACAATACAACTGTACCTTTGTACCAAACAACACGCGGGAGCTCAAATGGGGTCAGATTTCTCCACAGGTTAGGTCAAAGTGAAAGAGATTTTATTTTTCGAGTTCATTTCAATTTATGGTATAGCTATTGTTTGTCGCTACTGAGTGCTGAAGCGTTCAATATATGGAATGCCCTTCTCGGCACATGACACGATCTAGTAAATGGTGAGTATTAACATATGCGTTTTTCTGGGATGGCCATAATGGCTATGAAAAATTATCCCTAATGAATGATTAGAAAAAATGTTCATAGAGTTGATTAATTTCAGTCTCGCCAGCAGCCTTCGATTGCCACTTTTTTTCAACCTCTCAAAAAAAAAGTTAGAAGAGTCGCATCAGTTGAAACGTATCATGTAGACGAAGATCAAATTTTGGATACTACTTCCGAAAATAATACTACATTGACACAAGGAATTCAGAATTTGTCGAGAATTGACTCACTAGGCGCTTGTTCATCGTTTATGAGAGACGCAAATGATAACCTAGCTTCTATGGTTATGCCAGAATTTTCCAGCGACATAGGTCATTTTATCGGCAAGAATATAAGCGATAGGGTTAAAGGAGAACTTTTGGAAAACCCTTAGATACCATCGAAGAATGATATATTTCTTTTCTCCAGCAGAACTGTTAGTGGAAAAGAGATTAGGCATTATGTAGCACATAAACATTTAGTTGATCACAACGAAAGTTTGGTTTTTTCTGATGTCAAAAAGAGGCTCTATTGCAAATACTGTCCATGGTTCACAACATACAAGTCACGCAACGTTGGTTAACTTCAAGAATCTAGCCGGCAACTTAGGAGATCTGGAAAGCCATTCTCAACTCCTTTACCACACGAATGCAGTTGTTACAGCCAACGATTTTCTGAATAATTACCACAATCCACAATTCGAAGTCCACAATATCATAAATGGTGAACATTTATCTCAAAGCCAAGAAAATAGAAAATTTCTAAGGTCTATTGTAAGAGTAGTTATTTTCCTCGGACGACAAAACATGGCGTTTCGTGGGCATAGAGATGATGGTGAAGTTTCAACAGAAACAGTTTCTGCACGAAATGAATGAAATTTTCTGGCACTGCTGAAATATCAAATGAAGTCAGGAGATATAAAACTAGAAAACCGTCTGAAAAAAGCTTCCACATTCGCAACATCAGTAAGACAAGTCAAAATGAATTTATCGACTGCTGCAAAGTTGATATTCAAGAAAAAATCATACGACGTGTAGCTGACGCTGAACTCTACTCTATAGAATTCGACGAAACTTCCAATTTATCGGGAACAGCACATTTAACTAATTTTCTATATATTGCTGACTGTAAATGACGTGTCTAGTACACTGAGGAAAAGGATTTTTTATAGTTAGAACTGTCTTCATTTATAGTCAATAACTATTTGTTATCCATATTACAATTTAAATTAAAAAGAACTAAGTATGTTATCAACAAATCGAGTTGAAGTGTAATTAAGAAAAATTTAATCATATCCAAACAAGCAATTTATTAACATTGAACAAATTATGTATTTTACGCAAAGTTTCGGCTCAAATCATCGTGATCGTCAATCCAATTCGTGAGCGGAAACGTTGTGAATCATTTACACTAGATATTTGCTGTTCTTATACAAATTAATTCAAACGTGTCATTGTAACCCAATTTTTGATTAATACTAATGAACTATCCTTTACGTTCACAGAAACAGAATTACAAATAAGTAATTTTATGGTTATCAATTTCTTTTTATACCACACACCCATAGGGTAGATGGTATATTAAAGTCACCAAAGTGTATGTAATAGGCAGAAGGAAGCTTTTCCAACCCCATAATGTATATATATTCTTGATCAGTATCAACAGCCGAGTCGATCTAGCCATGTCCGTCTGTCCGTCCGTCCGTATGAACGCGTAGATCTTGGAGACTATAAGAGATAGAGCCACCAAATTTAGTATGTAGGCTCATGTAGTATGTATAGTGATCACGTTTATTTCAAATTTTTGCCACGCCCCTTCCCACCCCAGCAATTCAAAAAAAAAAACGTTTATCTCAAAAACTATTGTAGCTAGAGACACCATATTTGGTATGTATATTTGTAGTAGATGGGCACATTTTGTATGTATAAAGATTTTGCCACGCCCCTTTCCACCACCGCAATTTAAAAAACTTGATTGTCTTCCGTAATTTTTTACCTTCTGGAATCAAATTTGGCACACTTAAATCTGATACTAATACCCAGCAAAATACCAAATTTGATCAAAATCGGATAAAAATAGCCAATTTATGCAAATAAACGTTTTTCCATAACACAGGAGTTGGCCATTGGTGGGGGCGCTAGGGTGCTCGTATGATTAAAATATTTGCTTAACTGGTGTATGATATAGTAATCCGATCCCAAATATTTTCATACTTTATCTCACCTGCGTAATAAAAAGCCCCAAAAGAAATTTCATCCCGATGGCTCTTAAGATGGCTAAGTAAAACGCATACGCACAGACGGACGCACAGACGGACATGGCTATATCGACTCAGCTTCTCATGCTGATCAAGAATATATATATTTTATGTGGTCGGAAACGTCTCCTTCTGTGCGTTACCAACATCTGACCAATTTTAAAATACCGTCTACAAGGGTATAACAATCTTTATTGCATTTTTTCTTTGATTGCAAGAATAAATGCGTTACCAACATCTGACCAATTTTAAAATACCGTCTGCAAGGGTATAACAATCTTTATTGCATTTTTTCTTTGATTGCAAGAATAAATGAAAAATCCCCTTTGCGTACCACGCACATGTCTTCACTTGGTACGGTTCTTATTCTCATTTCGCACAGCGAATACAAAGCATAACCAAAGAAGAGAGCATGGAGAAGATCCGTTTGAATTCGTTAGCTTTGATTGCGAAAAGATGTGAATATTAATATTCACATAAATGTATAATTACTTATAAATATGTATATGTCGGAGAAATTGGAGTGCCTAAGAGTAGGCTAATGTTTTGTTAATGTTTGACATGTGAATTGACAGGTATGTCACCTGTAACTATGGTATGTCCAACACTGCCCTTTGCAGATTGACAATTGGTATGTTAAGATTGCAGGATGACTTGGCAGATTTGAGATGTTACCTTTGCAGAAGCATTGTTGCTAGATATATGTTAATAAGCCTCACAGCGTGACAACACTAGAATGTTGTCGAGTGAGGTTTGGTGTTAAGTCATTGGAGTCGGCATAAGGAGTCGAAAAATCAGACGTGACGGAATAACACCTAAACTCGCTGCGCTAACAGTTTTTTAATACAAAGTGAGAGTGAAAATAGTACCAAGTATTCAAAGTAAAGAAAATGGAAAATACTAAGAACAATAATGGATATTCGACATCAGAAGTGGGATTGTCTCCACCGCAAATTAATCCTGACGACCGCTTGTGCATGATTTTGGAACCGCAACACCGTAGTTTAATCGAGGTGATCAGTGAAGTTAAAAGTGGACGACTGTGGACCTAATACTGGCGGAGAAAGCGTTTGCTGTTGGTAAATGGAAAGACCATTCCGTTCCAGTAGACGCTGAAAACAAGGAAATGCGACTACAACTACAACCTGCCGTGAAGTGTCACTTTTGCGGAAAAAATGGATACAAAATGACGGATTGCCGTTTAAGAAGACAAGGAAACCAGAGATTTTCTCAGCACACTGCCCGTCCACCAGAGATGAAGAAAGGACCGATTATTTGTTTCAAATGCGGAGTTGCTGGACACATGAAGTCTGCTTGCCCTGAAGGATCATCATCATTGATACCGAAAAGAATTGAAGAAAGACGTGTAAACTTGTGCCAAGTTAAAGAACCCATTGGTACTCTTACCCAATCTGGTTAGTCGTACCCATTTTATTTTGATTCCGGAGCTGAATGTTCTCTTGTAAAGGAAGCAATATCACATGAGCTTTCGGGAAAACGAATTAACAATTTAGTCCTCTTGAAGGGCATTGGAAACCAGTAACTAGTACTTTGCAAATTTTGTCAAATGTTAAATTAAGTAATTAATTAATTGAAGTTCTGTTTCATGTTGTTCTAAGCAATAGCTTAAATTACGACATAATAATAGGTCGTGAAATTCTTTATCATAATTTTAAGGTCATATTATCATGTGATAAGGTCGAATTTCTGAAAACAATACCTGTATGTGCTGTGCTGATACCTCTTCAAGTCCGGCTAATATCGATACTGAGTTGTGTGGCGTTGATAAATCTCGTTTACTGAACATTCTAGGTGAATATTCTAGTTTTTTTATTGACGGAATTCAAAGATTCGAGTTACAACCGGCGAATTGGAAATTCGTTTGACTGATCCAAACAAAACTGTTCAGAGACGACCATACCGGCTCAGTTTAGATGAAAAAGAAATAGTAAGGGGTAGGATTGAGGAGTTAATAGAGTCAAAAATTATTCGGCCTAACTGTTCGCCATTTGCCAGCCCTATACTGCTTGTCAAAAAGAAAAACGGCTCTGACCGGCTTTGCGTTGACTATCGCGCGTTGAATTTAAATACTGTGGCCGACAAGTATCCGTTGCCTTTAATTAACGATCAAATCTCTAGACTGGGTGGGGCAAGATATTTTTCCTGTCTGGACATGGCAAGTGGTTTCCATCAGATTCCTTTTCACCGAAATTCAATTGAGCGTACAGCTTTCGTTACGCCGGAGGGACAATATGAATTTTTGACGATGCCTTTCGGTCTTAAAAATGTGCCGTCTGTGTTCCAGCGCGCTGTAATGAAGGCATTGGGTGACCTTGCCTACTCGTTTGTCATAGTTTACATGGATGACATAATGATTGTTTCTCAAACAAAGAAAGAGGCGTTTCAAAGACTAGAAACTGTTTTGAAGGTTTTGTCACGATCCGGGTTTTCCTTTAATGTTTCAAAGTGCTCTTTTCTGAAGTCGAGTGTAGAATACCTAGGTTTTGAGGTCAGAGAAGGAGAAATTCGACCTAATCCTCGCAAGAAACAAGCTTTGATAGACTTACCGCCTCCACAGTCTGTTACTGTTTGAAGTCGAGTGTAGAATACCTAGGTTTTGAGGTCAGAGAAGGAGAAATTCGACCTAATCCTCGCAAGAAACAAGCTTTGATAGACTTACCGCCTCCACAGTCTGTTACTTTTGTAGATTTTAAACATCAGACCCTCTAGCCAAACTCTATCGACAGCCTGGGCAACGTCGAGAAGGACAGCCGCACAGTATTCCTTTAGTTCGAATGCTGTTCGTTTTTCGGATGTTATGCGATTGACTTGTTCAATTGTCCCAGGTTTTTTGCGGAAGCCGAACTGGTGCGAAGGGATCTGCAGGACCTTTTCAAAAAGCTTTGAAAGACATGGTAGCAAACTAATTGGCCTATAGGATGATGGTTGGGTTTTGTCCTTTCCCACTTTAGGAATCATGATGATAGTGGACCTTTTCCATGCTCTTGGGAAGTAGCCAATTCTTATTATAGCGTTGAACAGTTTGAAGATGTATTGTATGGCCATGGTAGGGGTTCTGAACCATTTTCAGTGCGAGTAGGTCATGGCCAGAGGCTTTATGTGGTTTTTAATAACTGCAGTGATCTCATCCGATTGGAGTTCCGAGTACTCACTATCCCTCAATGTGATCGAAGGGCGAAGTACAAATGAGTTTGATGTTGGATTTGGCTGGAAAACCATTTTAAGATGTGTGGCAAATACGGATGCCCTCTCTTCGTCGCTGCGGGCCCATCCACCGGTTAACCCCTTATTGGTGAAACTGTCTCTGTAGGAGCGCTTAAAGTTGGGTGGGCTTTCCACAGAGGATGTTTAGTGCTGGATGGACTGAGATTTTCTATGATTTCCTTTGAGCCCAGATTTCCTCTTGTCTTAACTCCTTGGAGAGGATGCGATTGCCATGGCTGAGGCGAAGTTTTGCTGTTGGTGATCGAGTAATCTGCCATTCTCTCCTTAGACGTCGTTTTTCCGTTTTTTATTTTATACGCCGGTTCGTAGGCCTTACCAGGCGAGATCCCCAGTGCGTATGTTTGGCGTTATAGTCCCCGCTGCAATGAAGCGTTCTCGGAGTGTGTTAAAGAAATCAGTTAATTCCTTTTCAGAGATTGAGAAGCGTGGTGGGCGGTGAAGGGCAACCAGTGTAGTGTTACCGCAGCTGGTTTGGGCGGTTATAGCAGTTGCTTGTAGGTGCTGTGTTTCAAATCTGTTGAGGAACGAGTGGTTTATACGGTTTTTGATTAGGATACCAGTCCCGCCATGAGCTTTTCCGTCTGTTGCGTAGAAGGTAAATTTGGGTATTTGAAAATTATTTGTTGATTTTAAATGTGTTTCCGATATCATGAAAACGTCGATTTCACTTGAGCTTGAATAGAATAGTTGCAGTTCATTTGTGCTTGGAGATGCCGTTAGCATTCCAAAGACATAGGCGTATGGAAGCCATTATTTATTATCGATAAGCTTCTGGATAAACAGGATTCGATTCCGCAACAGTTCCTGCATGCAGTTTTGCATGAACGTCATAAAAGTGGTCATGTTTCGATTAAGTGAGATCAATAGGGCCTCTAAACCACTTGGAGTTTGCTGGCCAAGTTCTGGTGTGCTAGGTTGCGGATTCTGTAGATGGTGGAGTGACGGGGTCTCTTTCGCGGGCTCCGTCTGTCCAGTTCGGAGTACACTAGCGAAAGATACACTAGGATTGGTTGTAGCAGGCATGTTAGATGATCTAACAGCCTTGGCGAAGAATACCTCCGGTGTAGTTTTGGAGGCGTTGAAGGTGATTTTTGGTCCAGTTGGGTGTTTACGCCCGTTTAGGTGCGATTTAAGATCCTTGAAGACAGGACATCCCCTGTAGTTGGCTGTGTGGTTCCCTAAACAGTTACTGCAAAGTCTTAGTGCGACGTTGTTTCTGTCCTTGGTGCAAATGCAATCTTTATGATGTTCGCCGCAGCCAACACACACTGACCTAAGATTGCAATTGTTAGAAGTGTGGTTGTATTCCTGGCAGTTTTTACACTGCGGTGGTTGGTATCTCGTTTGCGGATCCTCTACGGTGATTCTTCTGTGCAATAGGAGCTGAAGGTTGTAGATTGGGTCCACTTCATTTGGCTTCGACCACTTTGCATCTGGTTGGAGCTCGATTTTAAAGAGCGGCTGTGCGACTTTATTCCTGTTGATGATGTTGACAACGGACTTAACCGAAAACCCTTTTTCGGCCAATGCGTCTGCTATTTCTTGAGTTGGGACCGATGGCTCAATCCCCTTAACGCAACCTGGAGCTCTTTACTGCTTTTTAGTTGGTAGGTATAGAAGTTGATGTTACTTTTGATGCGATTTCTTTCAAATTACACTTTTTCTAGTTTATTGTATCGGTTAATGACTGTGCCGAATTCGATAAAGATTGGGTGACTATATCATATAGGAACGATCGGTGGAAAACAGTGACTTTGCTCAATAACTTTGTTATTTCCTATGCTAAGATTGTAGGCCATTCTTTCGGAAATATTAGGCTTTTTAGATAAAACGTTTTTCGACTTTTATGGCTATAGGTAAAAAAAGAGTTACCAAAAAAGTTGCAAGGGTATACAAACTTCGACGCGGTCGAAGTTAGCCCCGTCCCTCTGGTTTTTAATTAACGTAAATTTTGCTTTTCTAATGAAATTTAAATGAAATATTAGTTTAAGTAACGTAACGAAAAATATTGCTTTTTGATATTTTTGAATTTTTATTTGTTCTTGTTATCGTATCTAAATTTATATTGCTATATCTTTTTGCATTTCTTTATTTTGTAATTTCTTGGAATTAAACTTATAATTTGAAATTTCGTTATGTTTGCTTAATTCTTTGAGGAATCCGTCGCCTAAATCCATGACTATGCTGACGGTACTTATCATCTAAGATCTTTTAACGGCCATTCAAGTTAACCGAATAGTTTACCAAGGCAGGGTGGGTACATAAAGGATTAGCGAGCAACACTTTTAGCTAATCTGCAGAGAATTGGTGCTCACAATTAATAGTATCCCGATCTAGTTCAACAGTTTGCTTTTTATATTTTATTAGTTTCTGATAGTGCTGTTATGACAGGGGTTCCACTTTGATTGAAATAATGAGAAGACGAACACGTCAGTTTCATTTGAGAGTAGTAGTGAGAATGATTTTTATTCAGAAATTATTCTTTTGCCTAACCTAACCGCTACTGATCTGTACATACATATAAATTTTAGCGCTTGCATCAAAGTGATTGGTCAGCGTTCACACGCTGGCTTAGCTCTAGCCCATGTTACGCTTGTGTATACTGTGCTTATGTGAATATATGTATGTGGTGATACATAAAATGATACATAAAAAGTAATTAACTAAACTCAACATACAGTCTTATTTCACCAGACGCGTGATATTGCATCAGCCAAAAAAGGTGTGACCATGCAACTTAAAGACCAAAAATAATAAGGAAATACAAATGACCGTTTACATTCAAATTCAAATTAAGCTGTTTCAGCAACCGTTCCTCAACATACCGCCGGGCCCTGAAACAAGGTTTCTGATATAGGCAGGGGAGCCACCTTGGTTATGGGACGGGTCATCTCTCCTGTAGATGTCTTTAAATCAAGGGCTCGTACCAGACCATCTGGTCCAGGAAGCGTCTCGATGATGCGTGCCAGGATCCATGCTGTCGGGGGAGTATGAGAACCCTTCACTAATACGAGATCATTAGGCCTCAGGTTTGCCGATTTCGTTAACCATTTTGGACTCTGCTGCAACGACGTAAGGTACTCCAGATGCCACCGTTTCCAAAAGCCTTGCAACATGGCCTGAGATTGCTGCCAATAATCCAATCGGTTGGCCGGCACTTGGTCCAATTCCCCATCTGGCTCTGTGGTGTAACGTCTGTATCGGAAGTGGTACAAAGAGGCCGTGAGTTTATTACCAACGTGAGTTGTAAGAACGGCGTGACCAATTACTCGGTGTAAATGAAGCTTCACAGAGCGCACAGCCGATTCCCATTTGCCTTCCCAGTGAGGTGCATGTGGCGGTATGAACTTCCTCTGCTATCTTGTCTTTGCGCAGCTGAGATTGGAGTACTTGTTCCATTTCGTTAAGACTTCGTTTGGCTCCCACGAAATTACGTCCATTGCTGAACATCGTTACACATTTGCCTCGCCGTGAAATGAAACGTCTGAGAGCAGCCAAAAACGTATCGGTGCTCAGGTCTGTTACCAGTTCCAAATGTAAAGCTGAGGTTGCCATACACACGAAGAGACATATGTATCCCTTTTCTTTTCGAGCGTTCCTTCCCTTGTGTGCCTTTGTCATAATCGGGCCAGCATAATCATAGCATGTGTTTTCGAACGGAAATGCTTGCCGAACTCTCTCTGCCGGTAGTGCGGCCATTAGTTGGTTGCTGGTGTGTGCCCGCTGTCTGAAGCACTTTAGACAGTTGTGCGTAACCTTACGAATCAGATTTCTAGCTCCCATTAACCAGAAACGTTGATGAACAATGACAAAGAGTGCCGAAACTCCTGGGTGTAAATTATGTTGATGCTCGTGTTCCAAGATCAGGTGAGATATGCGATGCTTCTTCGGCAAGATAATCGGATGCTTGGCTGAATATGATAACTCTGAATTATTGAGACGACCTCCCGTCATCTAGAATCGGCGTCAGGGTACACAGCTTCGAGGTTTTTGGCACGCATCCTTCCTTTCGTAGTGATTTTAGTTCTTCATGCCATTCGTTTTGAGCTTGTTGCAAGCATAGATTTTCAGCCGCCTTATACACCCCCTTCTTGGGGGTGTTTCATGCGTCGAATGAACCGTAGGATATACGCCACAATGCGCACCAGTCTCGGCCAAGAAGAAACACGACCAATAAGTTCTTCGAGTGGAGATGACTCGTTCGTGGTTTTTGCGAGAGTAACTAAAACTGTTGCTTTCAATTCCCTTTGGTACTCGTCATCTGAAATAGAGTTAGAGATTTGTGTATCATTTTCGTTACCTAAGTTCAGATGTCTGTCAGCCAGCCAGACCCTTCCACCAGAGAGTAAAGTGGAGTAAGTCCTCAGCCAGCACTCCTCTGGAAGCGCAATCTGCAGGGTTCTGCTTGGTATTAACATGGCGCCATGAGTCTCTTGGTATTGTTTTCAATATTTCAGCAATGCGATTGCCAATGAACGTCTTCAAACTAGTTGGCAAATGGTTTAGCCATGCCAGCACAATTGTTGAATCACACCAAGCATACACGATGGTTTCTTGATCCTTCCAGCTAACTTGATTGATGCGATCAGCCGACTTAGCAGAAGTGCGCTACATAATTCCAACCGAGGGAGCGATTGCTGCTTAAGTGGTGCGACACGTGTCTTTGCCGCAATCAGTGAAATCTCTACGCTGCCATCCTGGTTTACTATCCGAGAGTATATGACTGCTGCGTATGCTTTTATTGAGGCGTCTGAGAAGGCGTGTAGCTCTATTCGTTTGCCGACATATCCAATATGACGGCGTACCTTCAAATGCTTTATGTTGTTAATGTCTTCGCGATACTTATGCCACCTGTCTGCCAGTTTAGTTGGAAGCGGTGAATCCCAATCTAGGTTGAGAAGCCAGAGTTCTTGAAACAGGATCTTGAATTGAACTATGACCGGCGCCAGTAGACCAAGCGGGTCAAAAATGCGTGATACATCTGATAACAATTGTCTTTTTGAGCTTTCTGCGCATTCGCTCAACCTTATACCATATGTGAAGATGTCAGACGTTGGTTCCCAATGTATTTCCAATACCTTGACAGAGGACACATCTGCGATAAAATTCGTCGATGTTGCTTCTTCTAAGTGACCGATTTCGTGAGTATTGGACAGCCATTTTCCAAGTTCCAGCTGTGCTTGACTTGCATAAGTTCATCTTTGTTACGTATGAGTTGGTTTTCCGTGTTAGCTCCGGTCAGTACATCGTCCACATAGAAATCTTCCAACAGAATCTTGGCTGCTGTCTGATATTTATCATTTAGGTCGATGGCAAGTTGTTCTAAGACACGTACGGCTAAAAACGGTGCACAGGCTGTTCCGTAGGTTACCGTACAATACTGGTAGTGTTGCAACTTTTCAGTTGCATTTTCTCTCCATACAATTCGTTGATAATTCCTGTGATTTTCAGAAACCCATAACTTGTGCGTTCGGAAGCGTAAACACACATCCATTATATTACGTTGAATACTTGGGCCCACTAGTAACTCGTCGTTTAGTGATCTGCCACTCTTATCCTTATAAGATTTATCAAAGACAGTTCTCAATTTAGTACCAATAACCGGATGGTGAGGCATACAGAAAGTGTGTTCTTGCGGTGCATTTATACTCTCTGTCTCATCAAGAATGCGCATATGTCCTAGAGCAATGTATTCGCGCATGAACTTCGAATACTCTTCCTTTAACCTTAAATCTTTTTGAAGTCGACGTTCTACTGAATAAAATCGTGATGTTGCTCCCTGAAGAGTGTCTGCAAATTTGGCACCCGAATTCTTAAATGGAAGCTCAACACCACCTTCCATCTGAGTCACGAAAGTGTGTGGAGCGAAAATGAATTTCGACCTTCAAATCGTCAGCAGTGGGCGGCAAACTGCCACTTAGTTCTTCTAATTCCCAAAATCGTTGGAGCGATGAACTTATTTCAATCGTTGATAACAGGGATGCTGTACTTGATCCTTGTTTAGCTGCAATTGAGGTGACCACCCACCCAAATATTGTGGATATTGCAATTATGTTCCCATGCTTATCTAATACTTTATCTCCTGTGAATACAGACCACAGAGTCGCTTCCCAACAAAATGTCCACATGCTTAGCGCTGGTTTCCAGTGAATCAGCCAGTTCTAACCCATCGAATACCTTTAATACGACAGGGTCGACTTCATCCTTTGGCAATAGTGGTTATCTTACCTAAAACATGAGCTGTAATATCTAGTGTATGCTTCGAGAATCTTGATTTCAACTGTACTGCGCTGACCCCTCTTGTAGTATCAGCCTCGATTCACGAAATTCCTGATACCATTATTCGAGATGGTGAGCGTGAGAGCCCCAGCGTTCGTATGCAGTGCTCCGATTTGTATGATAGCTCTGATCCGCTATCAAAAAGTACTCGACAGGTGGTGTATGACCCCTTTGAATTCAATGCAAGAACTAGAGCCGTTGGTAGTACACTCCTTGGTTTCCCTTGCGACTGTAGATGTACTGCAGAACGTGCTAAATAGCTCTGTGATTCCATAGATTGGACTTCCTTTACTTGCTTACTTTCGGTAATCATAGCTACTGTGGGATTAGTGCTCTTTTCTTCGGCTTGGCGATGTAGTAGCGTGTGGTGCTTGTCGTGACAATGTTTGCATCTATACTTTGACTCACATCTTGAAATACCATGACCTGGCCTTAGACAACACAGACGTTTCTCCTTAGCAAATGAGTAGCGCCTCTCCACGGAGAGCGCCAAGAACTGGTCACAGTTGTATACCGTATGCTCCTTGGACTCACATTTAAGGCAAGCTCTTGCGTCTGTGGCAATCAATATCCGAGTAGATTTCTTAACGTTGGATTGTACTACTTGTTCGCACCGGCTTAATTCGAACTCTTCACATCGTTCTTCGAGAAATCTGAGAAAATCCATAATGGTTTGAGATGTCCCCTCACGGCTGTGGGACACCCATTTGCATTGCGACTCTGCATCTATTTTATCCAATAGAAGATAGATTACCCAGCAGTCGCGATCAGTTTGGCCAAGAGCATCTAGGCCACGTACAACTTCACTTGCCCCATCTGCAATCTTTCGTAGAACGGATACATGTGTCACTCTTGTTGATGGCAGACGTCTAAAAGCATCCAAAAGAGAGTTAACGACATGACGAGGTCGATCATATCGTTCCATTAGGCTTGCCCAAGCCGTCTCGTACGCCGCTCCTGTAAACGGCAAATGATTGATTAAACTTGCAGCCTCATCACAGAGAAAAGACTTGAGATGCTGAAATTTCTGAGCTTTATCCAGATTCACCCTGTTGTGAATGGTACTCTCGAATAAATCCTTAAAGGCTGGCCACTCCACATAGTCGCCACCAAAAGGCTTGATGTGTAATTTGGGCAGCTGGACCTGTCCCCCTAACGCCGAACAGGCAGCTTCACCTACTATCATACTTTCATAAAACTCCCGTTAAAGTTCCATCTGCTTGTGTAGTACCTGCGATACTACTTCGTTTACTCCCTCACTGGAGTCCACGACCTTAGTTGCTTTTACTGGGTTAACCAATTCTCCCAGCTCCTTTAAATGCAGTTGTGCGGTTAAGTACTTCATTTCTTAGTCTCCGTAATCACCCATAGGGTCGACGTACCCTTGCGAGTCTTAAAAATCAAACATATCATCAGTGGATTGATCAAACTCCTTCCACACGGTTTCGAGTCTGGTCATCATAGTATCCACCACATCCGCTGTGCAGTTCACAGGCGGATTCTCCAAAAGTGTAAACAGCCGTGTGAGGCTGAACTTTAACTTGGTGCGTGTTGCCTTTAGTTTCTCCATCTTAAACTTGAGTATAATTGCTTATCCCCAACAGAATCCACTTCCGGCTCGAAGGACCAATTTTTTGGTGATACATAAAATAACTTTGCTGGTTCGTTTAAATTAAAATTGATTTATTTTCTCATGTAATGTTTTCTGTTGGCCAATAAGTAATTAACTAAACTCAACATACAGTCTTATTTCACCAGACGCTTGATATTGCATCAGCCAAAAAAGGTGTGACCATGCAACTTAAAGACCAAAAAATAATAAGGAAACACAAATGACCGTTTACATTCAAATTCAAATTAAGCTGTTAGGAATTCAGCAACCGTTCCCAACAGTATGTGTGTGCATATATA
Source organism: Drosophila paulistorum (assembly GCA_018152135.1). Classification (NCBI taxonomy): domain Eukaryota; kingdom Metazoa; phylum Arthropoda; class Insecta; order Diptera; family Drosophilidae; genus Drosophila; species Drosophila paulistorum. The sequence continues at coordinate 7,241,434 of JAECXG010000822.1, read as the reverse complement.
AAGGTACCTACAGATATGAACATGCTTAGCTGTATATTTATGTGAATATGTTTATGTGCATATATCAATATATAGTTACATAAATGCATGTATATAGAAAAACATATTCAAGTGCACACCTATATTTTATTGCGTACATATTTCATTGTTTATACTTGCAACAAAGTGTTACAAGTTGATCCCTTTGTATTCATTGATTTTAGGTATGAATATACTGCACGTCCCCTTTTTAGAAAACAACATAATATTATAGAGTTTTTTATTGATTATTGATAATGTTAATTAATGATTGATTAAATGTAAATGTAAATGTATGAATGTTAGAAAGTTTGTTTTATTTGTGTCTGGCCAGACAATTTTTCTTTCTCTTTTTTTCGAATTATTTTCCATTGTATCTATGTGTATTTTTTTAATTAATTGAATTAGTTATAGAAGCTGAATCCAAAAAATTTGTATATGTATTTTTTTTTAAATTATTCCTAATGATTTTTAGTCATTTTTATCGTTTCTATTTTTTACGTTGTTATTTTTACCTATTTTTATAACTTCGAATGGTCCTAAATAGGCTGAATCAAGCTTATGACCAGTTTCGTTTATTTAGGAAACATTGTCTCCTATTTCTATTTTAAAATATGATACTTTCTTATCGGATATTTCTTTTTGATTAATTTTATTGTTTTCTAAAAGAATTCTAGCTCTCTTATACGCCTTTTTCTAATCTAAACTTAGCTTCTTTAGAATAATCTTCTATATTTTAGCCGTATGTACAGGAATATTCGTGTGTGTGACTCTAGTGTACCTTTATTGTCGCAATTCAAGATCATTCCACCTTCTGAGAAGATGCCCAAGAAATGTACTCTTAAGTTGCCTCATAAGCAGTCGCCAGCACTCTCTATTACATCTTCTCCCATTTTACTTTCGCCTACACCATCTTCTTGTCCCTCTTTATGCTCTGATGTACCTCAATCTATCCCTCACGGGAACTCTGATCAATTACAGGATCATGCTGGCTCTCAATCACTTGCGGATCCCAAACTCCTCCTCCTCCACTAACAGTAGTGCCTCATCGCAAACAATTATTTATCTCTAGGCTTGTTCCAAATACTTCTGAGTCGTCTGTGGCAGCTTACATTGGTAATATATGACCTGCTAAGGTTTTAATTCAAAAGTTTAAGTGTTCTAGGCATAGCGAAATCTCCTCTTTTAAAATTACAATACCAAATGAGTATTTCTCAGCTATGGTTGAGCCAAATTTGTGGACAGAGGGTCTAGTTGTACACGAGTTTGGGCCCAATAAAGGCTCTCGTCCGTTGCATATTCACCTTTCCAATTTATCATCTGCTTCAAAACATTAATAACGTCTATTCTTTGCATTCATTATCAAAATGTAAGAGGACTTCTTACAAAGCTCTCGAAACTCTTCTGTGAAAGCCAAACCTTTTCGGCTGGCATATTAGCTTTTTCTGAAAATTGGCTTAACTCCAAACGACTAATAAACTGCGTTTGTAACACCTGAGGAGCAGTACGAGTATTCAACAATGCCATTTGCCCTCAAGAATGCTCCTTTCGTTGAGCGAGCACAGAAATTTAGCACATATCTATGGGTAGTCTACATTGATGATATTATGATAGTATCATCAACTATAGAACTAAGCGACGAATGGTTTAAGGTCGTTTTGGAGGTACTAACTGAGCCTGGATTTTCATTTAATATTTCGAAGTGTGAGTTTCTTAAGACTACGGTGCAGTATCTGGGGTATGAGGTACGAGACCTTATCCGCAGAAGATCTTCGCACTAACTTCTCTGAGACCGCCTTCAACATTTAGTATTGTGAGACAATTTATTGGATTAGCGTATTATTTTCAAAAATTTATCCCTCAATTCTCTCAGGCTATGAAACCGATATACTTGCGAACTGCGACCAGAAACGTCATGGTCATCCCAATCATTTGGAAACAATTAGGAAGATAGTCATGTCTATTCTATTCTCACAAATAAGCCAGTACTAAAAATATTTGATCCACAATTTCCAATAGAATTACATACAGATGCTAGTTCTCATGGTTAAGGTGCTATGTTAATACGTCGTTAATGGCAATCCTCATGTAGTGGAATACGTTAGTAAGAAAACCTCTTCTGCAGAGTCCAGATATCAATTCTAGTTGGGTCAGCTAAGCATTTTCGACAGTATTTGGATGGCCGTGAATTCGTTGTGTATACGGATTATAATTCCCTGAAAGCATAAAGAACAAAGATGGATCCAAGGCCAACAGTACACCGTTGGTGGGCGTATTTACAATAGACTTTGACTTTACGATTGAACATAGATAAGGAAAGCGCATGGCGCACGTACACGTAAAGAACAGAAATAAGAAATGTATTGGGTATCCTTAAAACTATTTTGTCCGCGGTCGAATCGGCCCCTGGTCGTTGTAAGATGCTCTTGGCGAGGTACAACTTGCTTTCTCCAAGTCCTTACCGAAAAAAAAATTGCACATGCCTCTGAGCTTTATTTCGCCGTACGATACAGAGATTGATATCGACAAAGTAGATGCAAAGTTTAGAGTAGAAGGTGGTAAGTACATTTTGAATTGCATATTTGGAGAACGTATAAATATTGTCATGAGCATTAGAGAAAATTGCCAGATGGTTATGTTCCGCGCGCGTGAATGGTATCCCTGAGAGGATATGTAATGAAAGGTATCCCGGTGAGAGGATATGTTGTTTGGTAATAAGTTGCAATGGTGATGCAATAACCTTGGATATGGAAAGGAACAGTATTGAAACAAGAGAAACCGTTGAAAAAGACGCAAGGTCACTTTTTTTGTACCTCGTCATTTGTGATGACTTCGTATACGTCGGGCCTAGAAGCTTTTTCAAGACTTTGCTTTGGCACGAGTTAATGTTTATTTTGTTGCGCAGAAATTGTTTTGTGTACTTTGGTGCCTGGTAGTAACTTTCAGGACTTTTTTGTTCATGTCAATTAGGTCGGATATTGTTGTCTTTGACAAGGCGTCTGCCACAAAATTATCTTTCCCTTTTAGATACTTTACAGTAAAATCATATTCTTCCAAAAATTAACACGCATGCGAATTGGGTTTACCATAGAAAATAAATAATTCATAATAGTCTGTAATCAGTTCTAACTGTAAAATGTTTGCCGTATATTGTCGAAAATGTGTTATTGCCCTGCTAATTTTTTTTTCTGTAGTACTCTTATTGCTTTCACCTTTAGCGAATTCTCGTGATGCATATGCAACTGGGAGTTGGAGTCCATTATAGTTTTGAGTTAAAACTGCTCCACATGGGTGTTTGCTTGCATGCGTGAGTATGCAAAATTCTTTGCTAAAATCTGGGTACTGTAATAAATTTGGTTCAACAAGTTTCTTTTTTAGATATTGGAATGCTTTTTTACACTCTGTTGTTCATTCAAATGGGATATTCTTTCTATATAATCTTGTTATGTGCCGTGAATATTCGGCGAAGTTGTCTGCTGTCTGGTAGGATCTGGTAAGATTCCTCTATCCGTGCACCTGTGACATAAAAACATCCCTTCGTGCATAAAAAATGAATATTTTTCTGGATGTAATTTGAGATTGCGTTTTCTACAGAGTTTGAAAACATCTGTTGAATTTTTATTCATATGTTGTTCAGAACAAGCAATAAAGCATGCGAAGATTCAAAGCCTGAGAATGCTATTGACATCATTCTTTGAAATGAGTTAGGCGCTATTTTTAAACCAATGTAAACCATGGTAATCGCGTGAAGCGATATGATCCATTGCTTGTTAAAAAAGACGTAATATTTCTTGAGTTTACCTTAAGTTCAATTTGGCGGAAACCTGACTGTGGCGCACGGTGCTTGGTTTTTACTAAAAACAAACTTAAGTTACAGTTTATATAGCTATCGGTTTATTTAGCGATATTTTATTATTGTTTACAGGATGTCTGATGTAAATATTTTTTATTCGATCTTCGCTCTTATCCGGAGACGAAAGTGTGCTTTAAAAAAGTTTTGTAGCTTTCTCCACTGATGCTATCAGACACTGACGCCAAATCTCAGTTGGTTGGCACTCGGTTTTTGCCAGGACTGCCATCCCATTACTACGGCTGCCATCACCAGTATTTTCGACGGTTAAAATTTAAATTTGTGCTAACGGCGGTAACAATGCAGTAATGCGGCCTTTTGGGCACTCGTTTCTCGTTCACGACAATAGCGTCATCTTCGATATCGATTGGCGGACGCTTAGTAAACCATTTGCTGCGTCGAGTTAATGTTGGTGTTCCTTCACCCATCTTTTCCAGATGCGATCATCAGAAGCGTTTGATGCTATCGTAACCTTAGGTCAGCGGCATTATATGATACTGGTTTGTAGCCAGCCTTTGATCCCAGAAGCAAGTGGTTGGGTGTAAGCGCTTCATCGTCACTTGTATCAACACAAACAAACGTTTTAGGCCAAATGGCTTTTAGGACGGTTTTCACAGATCGGACCAAACGCTCCCACGCTCCTCCCATATGGGGTGCGGCTGGTGGGTTAAAACGCCATTTTATAGCTTCATAGTGATTTGATCGAAGTCAATCTTCATAAGTTCCTCCTTCACTAGTTTTTCCGTAGCTTTGAAATTGATTCCGTTGTCGGAGAAGATTTCTCTCGGTGTGCCACGTAGTGCCATAAAGTTTTTTAGGCAAATTATGCATGAGCTCACATCGACCTCCAGATAAAATTCCCTTAGTGTTAGGCAAGTAAAGAGGACTCCCCAGCAGTTTTCTTTGTGTCTTCCAACGTTGACTAATATGGGGCCGAAATAGTCGAATCCCGTATATGTGAATGGTCGTTCAAAACAAGCTAGTCTGGCGATCGGTACAGGTGCCATTTGTGGCACTTGAGGCTTCGCTGTGGAAACTTTGCAGTGTTGGCATCCATTTCGAACGGTTTTATATAGGACTCGTAGGCGTGGTATATAATATACGCTTCTAATGGTGCTTTCGTGAAATATATGGTGAGACTTTTCGTGATAATCCTTTATGATTAAAACGGAAATTCTGCTGTGTTTTGGGATTACGTTTGCGTCGCCGTCAGAAGTTATGCTCTCTGACCTGCCCTTCACGCGGATGATGTCTTCTGAGTCCAGGTAAACATTTAAAGCAATTAATGAACTTGACTTGTCCACTCCTGATTTGTCTTTGAGCGAATTGATTTCATTTGAGAACGTCGCTGATTGGGCCTGCCTGTATAAAAGAGAGTTTGCCGCATGTATGTTTTCGGGGCTTAGAGTGTGTGTTAGAGGTTTTCCCGAACATTTAGCATGCATAACGTTGGCCACTGCTCTGTATAAGCGCTTCCAATCAGAAAAATATTTTACTGCAAAATGAAAAGCTACTTTACATTTGGCTGCTACCAACACTGTACTGATGTTTTGACCTTGCTTAATGCGAAGATAGGTTACTGCAGCGTAGGCGTGTTCGCTTGCATCTACGAAGGTGTGAAGGTCTACCTGGCCTTCGTTTGTCAGCAGAGCATAGTAGTGAAGTGGAAATTCTAAATTACTTGCGTGTCGCCACTATTCGAGGAGTTGTTCGCGTTAATCTTCGTCCCATCCTATTCCCGTGCGGCAGACCTTTTGAAGCAGCATTTTAAGGCCTATGGTGTAACACAAAAATAAACCGAGGGGATCAAATGTAGACATCAGTACTTATAGAAGATTTGTGTTTCTTTTCTATTGGGACTTGGTCTGATTGCTTGTTGTTGGCTAAGTTGAAGTGAAGCTAGATGTTTTTTTATAGCCGACTCAATATTCTGACTTAATATATTGGTCAAATCCTGCACTATCCTTACTTGCTGACTGTCTAAAGCCGAATTGATGTAATTCGTTATTTCGACCTGCGAATTTGCATTGAAAGCATTCTGTGAATGTGGGCAATCAAGTCTATTTTCTAGTTGCTTTTGTTGTGATCTAGTATTAACTCCTGGATTGCTGCCGTGTTTCACTCTGCCTTTGCCTCTGTAGTGTTTTGTAGCTGATTTTTTGACATTTTCGTTAGAAGTATTAACACTTGCTGACCCCATCGCTAGTGAATGTAATTCTGCTGCTGCGAAATATGCCTGCTTTTAGTACGTTACATACCTGATTGTTAATGCAATTTTTTCTTAGAGCGTCTGTAGCGATTAAAAGTGTATACTTCTTAGCTTCTTTGACGGGTGTATAAAGGCTCCTTTCAACCTCTTGAGCGTACTGGCTAGCTATTTTGTTTCTCTGTGGTAGGTTTTTTAGTTTATTCTATTCTGACATTATTGGCAATACGGTTAATAATTGCGTCTAATGTTCAGAGGTTATCAGATTTCTAGAGTAGCCTTTAAGTTTTGTTTTTATAAGGCACACTGCTGTTTCTTCATGGAGGTTTTCTGTTTTGCCATCAATCATCAAAACAGTCTCAGGGGCCTACTATGCTGAATTATTGACCCGATTCCACGATTAAAGAAAAATCGGCTCCATTTGGCGAAGAGAAAAGTGCTCTTTCACACCTCCGCCGTCGCCATGGCCAATTTTTCCAGATTTGGCCCCGTTCGAGTTCTCTTTGTTTCCAAACTTGAAAGTTACTCGCAGGCAGAAATTTGAGTCGAATGAAGAAGTCATAGCCGCCACGGAGGCCCATTTTTCAGACCTCGAGAAAACTTATTTTTCAAACGTCTTAAAAAGGTTGAAGCATCGGAGGATCAAGTGTATCTACTTTAAAACAGACTATGTTAAGAAATAAATCGACACTTCTCCAAAATTTTCATTTTTCATTTGTAGGCTACGTACTTATCAGACTGCCCTCGTACATGCAACTCCCTATCGGGCAGCGACCACTATCCAATCAATATAAATCTTTTCGACCGTAACAATATCAATAATGCTATAGCAAAACCAATAATTAAATTAGAATCCAACTGACACTTTTCCACCAAAACACCCCCAGCTTAAACATAAACAAAGAAACAGCCAACTTAATCAAAATAATCATTCACGCAGCTAACCGATCTATCCCCCAATCGTATCGAAACCATAGGAAAAAAACTGTTTTTTTGTAGGACAGAAAAATCCGGCAATTGAAATACCAAAAACTCACAGCCTAGAATACCTTAAAAAGAATACAACAAACATTCTTATCTACAAGAAAGCTTTAAAAAACAAAAGCGAATTGATGTCATATATACGAATTTCAGTAAGGCTTTCGATTCGGCAAACCAAGCGTTACTATTACTTAAGCTCAATTTGATCATCTTTAGGGATGCTCTGCTTGCTTTGATTTTACAATATCTAAGCAATAGGATGCAGAGGGTTCTTTTTAGGTCCTCTCTTTATAAGATCATTTGTGTTGAATCGGGAGTCTCACAAGGCAGTCACCTTGGCCCATTACTATTCACTACTTTTTTAATGATCTCCGTTCTTTTGAATTTCAGAGTTCTTATGTATGACTATAATGTAAAAATTGCTGGTCGCAAGCTGACCTGAATGCTTTTCAGGGGTGGTGTAGGGCTAACTTGTTTTCGCTAAGCTAATCTAAGCTCAAAATTATGTCTTTTTATAGAGGTTCTCCCCAATTAGCAAGTTAAAAACTACAAATGGAACATGCACATAGACATGTGCTGTACAACTTGAAAAACAGCAAAATGCTTATCTAACAACAAATACAGCCGCAACACTGTTATATATGTCATTAAATGCATCTTAATGCAAGCGATCGATTCCGAGAATTCACAGCTGGAAAACATTTACAAAAAAATTGTAAAAAAAAAAAAAAACCAAAAGTACATTCTTCGCTTTTTCACGCAATAAAACAATGCAGAAAAATAAATATTACAATATCCCTCGTTATATATACATACACTTGCTCTCATATCTCTGCGTACACCCAAGAAAATTTCTGTATTTCAAGTTTGACCATTAATAGCGCTCAGTATAAAAAAGATATCGAATTTTTTCTTTTTCTATTTGTTTTTTTCATTATTAAACTTAATATTTACTATCATTTCATTTATCAAAACAAAAATCTTAAGCATAATATAACCATTAGAAAAAAAACGTAACAAAAAATGACTTTCCAAAAGTCTGCGTACATACGTAGAATTCTGCGTACAATGAGGGAATTCGCGATTACCGTTAACTTTTTTCTTCTTTTTCTTCTTTTTTCGGTTAATATATTTTCTCGGAAACTTGCAAGCACATTTTTTCACTTTTCGGCACGCGTTGTATCATGGAGACCAAAGAAAAAGAAATCTGTGTTAAAGAGCGCAAATTAATTTTAAAATTTCGTTTGGAGGGCAAATCCTGGCGAGAAATCGGACGATTGGTTGGCAGAACTCATTCCTCATGTCAGAGAGTATACGACAACTATGTTTCAACAGGCTCTATTGTATCAAAGCCCCGATCTGGACGTCCTTCGCTGCTGACAGAGAGGGAGAAGAAGCGAATTGTTCAGCTGGCGCCTCCAAATCCAAGTCACGCACAGTGACTTTTCTCAATAACTTCGTTATTTTCTAAGCTATTTTCGTAAAATTTAATATTGGTAATATATTACATCTGTTGCCGAAATTCGAACCTGCGAATAAACTTTGTGCCACTGTAACACAAAACGGAACTCTGTCCGAACAAACAGAATGACGCTCTTTAAAAACTTTAAAACTCTCTCTATCATCTTACTCTTGCGGTACTTTATTATATATAAGTAGACACATAAGCGCGAAAAATACGCAGCTGCATTGATATATGTACATACACAAGAACCGCGTGTTCAGTTGTTTTTTCGTAGCCAAGAGGCCAAGACTAGAGTAAGTGAAATGAGATTGTACAATTATTAGTTATAAGAAATTTGTAAAAATAACCTGAAATTACTTGCAGAATTAAAAAGCTTACGCTGACCTTACTTGAGGATTAAATGGATTAAATTTATTTCAAAGGCACTGGCGGGGCTAGATTAACTAGTCGAACGAGCAACAAATCTTTTTAATTTCTATGGAAATTAAATTTTCCTCTTTCGTAAAGAATTTTGAGCAAATTCTTTAATTCCTACGGTGTAGTAGAGCTACGGAGACCTAAAGAGGAGGGACTTACACAAATCCCAAGGTAAGAACAAATTTTAATTGTACCACGCGTAAAATGGAGGAGCCGGCCAACCAGGAAATGCTCACATGCTCCAGGTGTGCATCTCAACTCCACTGCACCTGCTGCGGATCGAAAAAGAAGTGCCACCTCGAGTTCCTGGATGTGTGAGACATATCGCCACGTGTCTGATGAAGGCGAACATAACCTCGAAACTGAATCACATTTCAAGGTTAACCACCCAGGTAACAAAGATCAGTACGTGGAAGATGAAGCAATGCCGGAAGACCAGCAAATACTTTTGCAACAATTAGAGGACGAAAAGTGCCTCGTAAGTACGCCCTACTCAACCCGATAGTACAGTCAAACGGAGAAGCGAAGGACTATCCAAAACATGCTGCTGGAACACATCGATACATAATGATGACGGATGATAATGCCACCCACACTCCACAGGCGACGAGTACCAGAGCGCAGATGCCGTGCAAAACCAATGCCATAACACCACAACAAGTAGCTGCTCGACAATCAATGCCGAGGGAATTACCAGTTTTCAAAGGGGATCCAAGAGAATGGCCACGTTTTATAAGCACCTATGAAACTACCACCCGGATCGGTGGAGATGTCTGAAAGGTAGGGCACTTGAAGCCGTGCGAGACAGCTTACTATTCCCAGAAATGCTGCCGAGCGTTATAAGTACTTTAAGAATGTACTTTGGACGCCCGGAACACATTATAAAACTGTTGATGGAGAACGTGCGAAATTTGCCTCCTCCAAAGGGCAAGCTAGAACCGCTGATCGAGTTTGCATTTGCGGTGAAAAATATGTGCGCTACCATTAGGGCAAGCAAGCTAGATGCGCACCTGAACAACCCTACGTTATTATAAGAGCTTGTCGAGAAGACGGGACCTGATACGATGCTTAATTAGGCCCTACATTCAAAATCCATACCCTACCCGAACATACAGCACCTAGCGGTTTGGTTGTTTGAGTTGGCTGAAGCGGCGAGTCGCGTATCCACGCCCAACATATTACTAAAAAGCGACAAGAGAATCAACAGAGAAGTGATGCATACACATACCGCAGCGCCTACAGAGAACCATAAACACACATTCTGTGCAATATGCAAAGGACACCACAAACCAGTGTCTTGCGAAAAGTTGTTGCGGATGTCAGTCGAAGCCAGGTAGAACGCGATAAATAACACTCACCTCAAAACAAGGATAGGGCAATAAATTATTTAAAGTAAATGAAGTCTGTACGGTTAAGTCCATTGGTCTTTCAGCCAAGACGATGATAGCAGATGTGATAAAATAGAGATATCCGCATTTAAAAAACCTGCCTATCCCGATCTTCATTAACGCAATGCCCCAAATGATAATTGGCAGTAATAATCCGAATCTCATAGCTTCGCTAAAGGTGCGCGAAGAAAAGTGGCAGCAACCAATTGCTGCAAAAACGTAAACCCTTTGTACAAAGTATTAGTGGTGAAAATGATTTATCTTAAAATAAAGATACAGGGTGCGCCATTTAAAGTGGAAGGATTTGTTTTTGCAATAGCTAAGTAAAAGTGGAATTTTTAAAATTTTTTTTTGAAATTTAGGTCCAAGGAGATTTGTTCTACTATCTCGTAAATGACCGTCTCTGGCCTTGACCGCAAAATGTGGCCTTTTTTCGGCATTTCGCATCACATTGCCCGGCGATTATGACTGGCCACCAAGATCACCTGATTGGACGGCTCCTGACTTTTTTTTATGGGGATATTTAAAATCCAAGATATACATTGACGAGATATCATATTCAAAAAGTATTTAGAACAAATCTCCTTGGACCCAAATAAATGAATTTCAAAAAAAAATTTTTAAAATTCCACTTTTTACTTTGCTATTGCAAAAACAAATCCTTCCACTTTAAATGGCCCACCCTGTATTATATTAGAAAGGAGACTTTTATTTCATTTAGTAACACAAATTATTAAATTACAACCTTTCTTTTGTAAATTTAGTTTATCTGCTTTTAATACGTTTAAAATAATTCCGTTTGTTTAAACTTAAATAACATCCGGATAGATCGATGAAAAGATGCGTTATGACTTAAGCTTTAATTGTCACTCTTATTATTAAAAGAAAAATAATTTGATTCGATTTTAATACCTTGTATTCAAAGGTTAAGCGGGTATATAAATTTGGAGCAAACACATATTAATGATTACAAAATTGCAATGAAAAAAAAGATTCCAAACGAATAATTTTCTTGACTATTAGAAGTTATCAAATTTTAACTTTTAAAAAAATTGTAAAGTACGCTTCTTTTTGGTACGGGGTCAACTCATGTCGACGCTCCGAATTGTTTTTACTACTTTAATAATAAAACTTATGAATACGAAATGTCGACTGATTATGTTGTGATAAGAATGTTAAGATTGCTATGTCTAAAAATATACAAAACTTTTTAAAACACTTGCCTTTGTTATCAATCTATTTACATCCATTAGATGTTCGGAATGTTTCGAGAATGATACATCCATATATACCTAATATATTGAAATTTTTGTATTACTCTAAAAAGCGTCGAAGCTCTTAATTCTTATACGCTTTGTTGGCCAATTTCTCGGCCATATAATAAACTGCTACTCGGTTGGATTCGATGATGCAAACTTCCCTTGCCACAATCTTCCCGAAACAGATTAGACGACGTTATGTAATTTTACATTTATTTTTGCTTTCGTCGCATTCGAGTTCTCTTGTTACAGTGATTTCGTTAATTCTTAAATGCTACGAGAGAGAGTAATTCAAAGTAAAGTGTAAAGGGAAACGCAAGAAGAGAGCCAACAGTGATGCTAGATTGAACTCTCCTTGAGCTTGCGATATATCGATAGTTTAGCTATTTAACCCAATGGTTAATATTTCGGAATAATTAAATTAATGACTTTAAATTCAGGAGTTCTCCTCCAACATGCTACCCCTGTTGAAAGAAATAACTTTCAAATAAATGATTCTGGAAGCGGAGCGATCTTGTGAATTGTCCTAAGTTCGACCACTCGAGTTTTGTCATCATGTCAGGCATTTACAGACACTACTCTTGCTATAGGCCAATGTTGAGCCGGCACCTTGTCTTCGTGTACTATAACTAGTTGTCCAAAGGCCACATTCTGTTTTCCGTAAATCCATTTGCTGCGTTGTTGTAAGTTATGAACATAATCCCGTGCCCACAGTGTCCAGAATTGTTGTTTCAAATAGGTCACTCGTCACTCTATCCAGATACCGAAGTTCCGTTCCGGGTGGGTCCGTGGAATGGTAATGTAATGATTCTGGTACTGACGTTAATTCGGTTCCAATCAGCAAATGCCCAGGAGTGAGAGCATTGAAATCGTTGGGGTTATCTGAAGTGGGTGCTATTGGCCTTGAATTAAGGATAGCTTCCACATCCTAGAACACAGTGAGTAGTTCCTCGAAAGTAAGAGATGCGTTTGAAATATTCTTCAGAGCCAGTGTCTTCGCTGATTTTACTGACGCTTCCCAGAGGCCGCCAAAGTGTGGAGCTCTAGGGGGAATAAAGCAAAAGTTAAATCCTTTAATTGAACTATATGTTTTTATGTGACCTATGACTTCTGAGGTAAACAATTTTGACTTAAACTCAGCTAGCCTTGTAGCAGCGCCAACAAAATTTGTGGCGTTGTCGCAAACCATGCGCAATGGTATACCACTTTGCGCTACAAATCTACGTAAACAAAGCAGAAATGCATTTGTTGACAATTCGGAGACTAATTCAATATGAATGGTACGAATCCGGTAAGACGTGAAAAAAGGGCCGCAAAAATCTACTCCTGTTACTAGGAATGGTCTTTCAGCTCGTAGTCGATCAGCAGGTAGATTGCCCATCAGTTGAGTTATGAGGCGAGGTTTAAAGTGAAAGCAGCGGATGCAGCTTCGCACAATTTTTCTAATCAACGCTCGTGCGTTGATTACCCAAATTCGTTCTCGTAAAAGAGATAAAATAAACTTTGGGCCAGCATGAAGATTTTTGTTGTGCAAGAATTCGATGTATAGACATTGAATGGACATTCTTGCTACTACTGAAAGAATTGATCGTTTGGTAAATGGTTCTTGGTGGTCACAAATGTATCGAAATGTAAAAATGTCGCTGCTGGGCATCCACGTCATTCCCAGAGTTTTGGTAGTGTCTTGATCTTCCATGGCGAAAAATACTTCGTCCTCTGAAGTTTTCGTAATTTCCTTGCAGTTGCTACTAAATTTTGTAAAATGCAATCCAGCCTGTGCTAAGATGTCTACTGTATCATTTTTAATGTGTTGAAGCTCGGTTACGCTATCAGCTCCGCTTAGCAAGTCATCCACATATAAGTCGTTGCGTAATGTTTTAGCTCCTATAGGATGATCATGTGAGTACAAATCGGCAATATGGTGAACACCTCTGATAGCTAAGAAGGGTGCAGCTGACATGCCATATGTCACGGTGGTGAGTTCGTAAGTTTTTAGTTCTTCTGTTTTTGTTGGTCGCCATACAATGCGCTGAAATCTCTGGTCTCTTGGATCTATGACAAATTGCCGATACATCTTGGCTATGTCGCCTGTAAGTGCATACCTCTACATACAACTCTAAGTTTCGTAGTAACGCTTTGCGGACGCAACACGCAATGATGCGTGTTGCAACAGGTTTGAGAGACATGCGGCCAAGTTTTACATACTCGTTGATGAAATCTACATATGCTTGTTTTAGTTGATCGTCGCGATCGAGACGATTTTTTAAGGATTTGAAACGCCGTACTGCGTTGTCGTAGGAGAATTCTAACTTCTCTGGGGGTTCCTTGAATGGAAGTCGAACTTGAAGTCTTCCATTATATTTTACAATTGAATTTTTACAAAAATGGCTTTCGCATTCCTGTTCTTCTTTGGTTTGCCGGTTACCAACAAACTCACAGTCTTTAATTTCCCAAAATCTTTTAACTAGAAGATCAAGTGATGGGTTGACGTGTACCAATAAACATTGTTGTCGAGGCCTTTCGTGTGTGGTTTCCAAATTTCCACCAACTATTCATCCATATTCCGTGTTGATTAAATATGGCATGTTTTCGCCCAAGCCTTGCTGACCATCGAGGATTGCTGCAAACAGCCCATTAGTGTTTATTAAAATGTGTATCTTGTGGGGCTCATTAAAATACGGATCGGCTACATTGATATCCGTAGGTATGGTCCAATTTGATGTATCGATATGCTCGTGTGGTTGCTGAGCGCAAATTTTCTTAATGACGGCAAAGTTGGCGGACCACGCTGAATTCTTGAGATACGCGAGTCCTATCCAGATTTAGCCGCTTGGCAGTCTCTTCTGTAATAAAATTAAGTTCAGAACATGAATCTAAAAGTGCCCGTACAGTATGTAATTGGCCAGACTTATCCATTATGTGAATTAGTTATTGGATTACCAGATTGAATCGATGATGATAGGTTTTTTATCGGGGTGGAGGCGAATTGATGCAATAACGTATGATGAGCCGATCGGCACACCTTACACCGGGAGAATAAGGGACAATCCATGACGCGATGTCCAGTTCGCAGACAGTTAAGACATGCATTGGTCCGTTTGACTGTATCGAACCTTTGCTGTAGCGATAACTCTCCAAATGACTTACAATTACTAACATAGTGCGCCGTCGAATGGCAGTGTAAGCATTGAGAGTTAATATTGAGGAATGCCTTTAACGTTGATGGTCGTTTTCCTCCTAGTGAACTATTGCGCTGACCGAGTTGACCTGTCTGATGACTTTCTAGGAACTGGCAGCGGCGATGAAGAATTGTACGTTCAAGTGGCACCAGGACATAGCCTGTTTCGCGCGAGCCCAAGCAGAGCGCTGTCCACCTCCCGCCCGACCGACCGTGGGGCGCAGCCGTATATCGGACGGCACGATCGCGTGGACAAATACAAGTATAACGGACACACAATTAAAAATTAGATTAACTACAGCTAATTACGAGCTAAATGTGCTAAAATAGAGGTTTTCACAAGGGAAAGAGAGGCTTCTGAACTGATTACGGGATACAGAAGATTGTAATCAGAACATAGGACTCGAAAAGGTTCATGCAAAGAATAGTTAGAACTACAATGTTTTAAGGATAGAGGAATAAAATTTCTAGTAGGTCTACGGGGTACAGATAGGTTTAACTGGTTCAATAGCTCAGGAGAGTCTATTTCACCTATTAAAAGTTTATGAATAAAGATAGCACCAAGCATTACTCTACGATTAATTAATGAAGGAAGATTGATTAAAAGAAGCCTACTGGAGTATGATGGCAAATTGACATTGCGATCCCAATTTAGACCACGAAGAGCAAATAGCAGAAATTGCTTTTGAACAGATTCAATTTTACTTTGGTGCGTCTCATATTGAGGTGACCATATGCAAGATCCGTACTCTAAGATAGGACGGATTAATGAAGTATACAGAAGTTTGGTTGTGTACGGATCGTCAAACTCTTTTGACCATCGTTTCACAAACCCAAGAACATTCATAGCTTTACTAACTGTAGCAGAAATATGAGGATTAAAGGTTAATTTATGGTCCATAAGAACACCTAAGTCATTGACAATATCTAACCGCTCTAAGGCAGTGTCGTTAAGATAATAAGTTGCTAAGTATGGAGTGCATCTATAAAAAGACATAACTTTACATTTAGAGCCGTTAAGGTTTGATAGGTTGGTTTCACACCAACTCTGAAGATCATTAAGATCCGATTGAAGTAGGCAAGAAGACGATATGTCTTTAAAACTGAGGTAACAGTTAACATCATCCGCGTACATAAGCACCCGAGAATGTGACACTACCAATGGAAGATCATTTATAAAAAGAGTGAATAGCAATGGACCCAAATGACTACCCTGAGGTACTCCAGAAGTCACTTGGATGGTCTTAGAAAATGAAGACTTAAAGAGGACCTTTTGTGTACGCTTAGAAAGATATTGAAGAATCCAATCTAGCAAAAGGCTGGGGATGCCAAGTGCATTTAACTTGTATAAAAGCAGAGTATGATTAACAGAGTCAAAAGCTTTGCTGACGTCAGTATAAATGACATCAGTTTGCACGGCATTCTTGAACCCTTTGATTGAGTGAGATGTAAATTCTAATAGGTTAGTAGTTGTCGATCTACGTTTTTTAAACCCGTGTTGGAATGACGAAATGATTGAGCTACAAAAATGCTGCAATTGAGACGTAATTATTTTCTCAAATGCTTTGGGTATGGCAGACAATTTAGAAATACCCCTATATTTGGAGGCTTCGGACTTTTTCCCCTTTTTATGAAGACGAATAATATATGATTCCTTCCAGATGGACGGGAAGGCGGAATATGTAACGGACAGTGTAAACAACTTAAGTATTGGCTTACATAGGGCCTCTGCGCAAAACTTTAATACGCAGCCTGGGATTCCATCAGGGCCAGGTGCATATATTGGTTTGACGGAACGCTAAGAATCGAACTTTCTTCAAACACAGGGTCTAAAATGCAATTAGACGATTGCAAGTGATAAGGATAGGGAGGATTTGCTTGATAAATCGAAGAGGAATAAGTTGTTTTGAAAAAATCAGCAAACATATCAGCAATTGCCTGATCATTGTCAGCTTTATTGTTTTCGAAAGACAAGTAAGACGGGTGCACTGATGTCTTACGTTTTCCATTGACAAATTTATAAAATTGCTTAGGATCGTGAGAAAACCTAAGTTTACATCTCTGAAGATAATCCTTATAGCATTGTGAATTCAGCAACATAAAATTTGATCGAGCAACTATGTATAGGGAAAAATCCGATGCTCTACCGGATTTTTTAAATTTTTTTATAGCATCTCGATTTTACGTTACGTCAAGTTACATAACTCACGTGAGAACCAAGGAGGTTTATCAGACCATCCTTGAGTCACACGCGGGACACAAACATCAAAGAGCGACTCAAGAGTTTTATAGAAGACAGAAATGGCAGAGTCCATATCCGTGCAAGTATACAGATATGTCCAATCATTAGTTAATAAGAGTTTTTTAAGTTTAGTAAAGTTTGTCTTGCGAAAACATCGGGTTGGAGGCATCGAATTATAATATCGAGTCATAACACCAAAAGAAAGGTCAATGGTTACATCCAGAGTTGGATGAAAGTTGTCTTCAGGAATAACTAAGGGATCAGTCCTGGAAATATCGCAGTTGGAAGAATCCAACACAAATACCAGATCTAGTGATCTGTTACGACTATTCCGGACAGGATTTATTTGAGTTAGGGACAACTCAAACAGACCATCTCTAAAACAATGTGACGAGGAGAGCAACAGTAATAAAGAATCATATGAGAGGGTCCAGGCAATCTCAGGTAAATTAAAATCCCCCAGAACTACGAACAAGTCTTTGTCAGAGATATATGAGGAAACAAGTTGAATAGCTTCCAAATGGTAAATGTATACTGCCAAGTCGGACTGTGGTGGAATATACGAACAAGTAATATAGGCAGAAAAAGAATTAAGAGATATTTTAACACAAACAAATTCAATCTCCTGATTGGAAGACTGTACAATTTCAGATGAGAACGCCGAATCAACAGCGATCAAAACGCCACCACCATTACGGATAGTCCGATCATGTCTATATATTAAATATTTTGAGGGCAGAATTGAAGCATCGGCAATATCAGGCTTCAACCAAGTCTCAGTAAAGGCAAGAGTTTGAAAGTCAAAAGCTAAACTATCTACATAAAGTCTAGAGAGTTTCGACTTTAGTCCCCGTACGTTCTGATAGGCCAGAGTTAGGGACGAAATTAGTTTTTTGACTCGCCAACAGGTGCAGACGAGCCGGAAGGAACGTTATTCACAGAGGCACGTAGCACGCTAATCGGAGGCCGATTCTTCTTTTTTATTGTATACTCTTTTACAATGAGGTGTTCCGGCCAAAAGTCTTTATGACATATTTGCCCAAAAAGATCTGGGGAAACACTTATTTTAAAGGACGATATGTCCCGAGTATATGAAAAGCGGAACTTTTCCACAGCAATGTTAGGTGCTTGAACTTTGCCCTGGATGTAGGCTATGACTTCTTCAGAAGTAGTATTGGGATCAAGCCGCGAAATAAAAATTTGCTTTTTGGGTGGAACTACAACAAGGGAACTAGAAGTGCCAGGCACAGCAGTAGCAGCAACAGCGGATGCAGCAGCAGCTGAAGCAGCCAACACTAGCTCCTCTTGTAACTACTTTATTGGCAATATTCCTGGAAACGGATGTTTGCCCGAACGGTTCGGAAACTACAACCGATATCGTGTTAGTAGGTGGGATACTGTCTCCAGGGGAAATGGGAAGAGACTCCACACCTTCCAAAGCCGGACTCCTAAACGATATCAGCTGCTGTGCATTTGGTGACATAGGGTCATTGTCGGGAGCCGGAACTGGTAGACAACGATGTGCCGACGGACTGAGGGACGCGCCCTGAAACCTGGCCCTCTTTCGGGTCGGAGATTCAATCAAAAGTTTAGAACTTCTGAATTGAACCTCCATCGCCAAAAGCTCTTCTTGGAGCTTATGAACGCCAGCAGACAGAGTTTTAAACGCATCCCCAGTCCGTTTCATAAAACTTCGCATCTCGAGCTCCAAGCCACGACACGAATCACAGCCCCATTTAAGGCCGCCACCCTGTGCAATACTATCCCGCACCTTGACTGTGTAACCAGCACATTTAAAGTGCATTACATTGTCACACAGCCAACAGTAAAGAAAGTCTTCACTAGTCTTGCTGGGATTATTGCAATTATATTTGCAACAGACAGACATTATTAAATAATTGATTTATCACAATCAAATTATAAATCAATATGTAAATAAAAGGGAAAAATGTTAAATTAAGAGAGGCGTATACAGACCAAAGCAAAAGCTAACTGCAATATGCAAATTTGAAAGAGAAGAAAAAGAGAATATTTATTATTTTTGTATTACAACACACAACAACAAAAACTTGTCACAAGCGCGAAGTTAACGGCCGCGAGCGCGATCAAAAGAGAAAGCAGAAGAATAGAGAGCACCAACACCACACAAACAAAAATAAACTATGAACTGTAAATTGAGAGCGCGGGTGGGAGCAAAAAATAGAACGAAATCAAAAAGTAAGCAGCGCAACAACAAAATTATATTTGCGTTTGTTAAAGATTTGATATTAATAAATATAAATGTTAATAAATTTAACACAAACTTCGCGATCAGTATAGCGAATTATTAAAAATTGATAAAACAATGAATATAAATTGAATATTATAGATTAACTTCACAAAAGATCGAAAGACAGTAATTAAGCGAGAGCGCAAAAAAAACACGACCGACTTCGATGAGTGACAATACGTATATATGATGTTATTCATTATTTCCTCAGTTGATCCTAGTCTAAGAAGTGATCCGCGTTTAGCGGACGCATTATCGATGAGCTTCTGCAAAAGTCTTGCTTCTGGTTGCTTGACTAATGTTAAATTGAACAGACTCGATATACAATCATGGAAAATTAAAACGTCGTTGTCGTAGCGAGCTTCTAATCTTGACCAAGCTTCACTGTAGTTTTGTTCGGTGACTTGGAACGATTGCACGACCTCAAGTGCAGGTCCCGATAAACATTCAAGAAGATAATTGAACTTATCAATTGTTGGCATGTGGTGATCGTTGTGAATTAGATCGAAACTGGGTAATTTCAGTTTAGGCAATCGTTGACTGTGAACCACTGTAGGAGACATTGAAGAACTCATAAAACTCATATCCGATGTGTTTACTAGACCCGTTGAACGTTTTCTCTGTAAAAGAGACAATAAATGTACCTTGACCTTTATGTACATTTCATCCAAATTACTGCGCTCTTTATCAATTACGTGGAAATTTTCAATTTGTGTTTGAATATGAGTAATTTGCCTATAATGAGATTCAAGTATTTGAAGTCTGCTAGTGTATCGCCATCTTCTTGGTCGCTAGTAGCAATGATCTTTTCATGTAAATTTCGAATATGATTTTCAAACTGAGTCCGCTGGGATCAAAGATTTGTTAGTTTGTCTGTTCCCTTTGAGCTTACGGGAGTATTTGAACAGTCTTTGCCCATAATGCTTCAATAAACGCCAGCAACACCTCCAAGTAGCGAAACCAACGCGAATGTTGATTACATATGTTCGCAAACTTAACTGGTTTTTGATGTACAGTTGGCGCATGCACTCACGCTCGTGTGTTTGGGTATGTAGAGAGTGGAATGACAAACGACGAAAATATAACTGTTCGGTTTTCTTTTATTATACATGTGCAAGTACAGTAATTGTTTGATTGAATACTTGCGGTTTCATTCCAATGACTTTGCTGCAGTATGTGGAGAGTTTAAACGTGGTTTATGATGTCCACCATTCTTGCAATCTATTTTCGGAAACTTGTGGTGGCTTACGAAATTATGAAACGACGAGTCCAACTTAGTTGCAATTGAACAAAAACTTATTTAACAGCAAGTTTTTGGTCCTGTCACGGTCGCCAAAATGTTGGCCAATTTCTCTGCCATATAATAAACTGCTACTCGGTTGGATTCTATGATTCAAACTTCCCTTGCCACAATCTTCCCGAAACAGATTAAAAGACGTTATGTAGTTTTACATTTATTTTTGCGTCCGTCGCATTCGAGTTCTCTTGTTACAGTGATTTCGTAAATTCTTAAATGCTACGAGAGAGAGAGTAATTCAAAGTAAAGTGTAAAGGGAAACGCAAGAAGCCAACAGTGATGCTAGATTGAACTCTCCTTGAGCTTGCGATATATCGATAGTTTAGCTATTTAACCCAATGGTTAATATTTCGGAATAATTAAATTAATGAGTTTAAATTCAGGAGTTCTCCTCCAACACCCTTGTATATACTGCACTTATTGTAAATCACTATTTCACTTAACTCCCTTTCAAGCAGCAAAGTCACGAACAGTGACTTCTCTCAATAATTTTGCCAATTTCTGAGCTATTTTCATGATATTAAGTACTGGTGAGTCTTAACTTCAATAACTTCGTTACTTTTGACGCGATTGCTTTCAAATTAAACAGTGACAGTTTTATATATCTGTTAATGACTGTGCCAAATTTGATCAAGTTCGTTGGAGTGACTATATCATATAGGTCCCATAGAAAGGATCGGTGGTAAACAGCGACTATTGTTATAAATTTCGTTCCTTTTAAAGCAATGATAAAAAAATATATATCTCTTAGTTTAAAACAGCTATTAATGACTGAGTTAAATTTGATGATTTAGTCCTCCGATTTGGATGAAATTTGTCACAGTGGTTTAGGTATAATAAACTCACATTTATTAAATTTCACGAAAATGGCTTAGAAAATACCGAAGTTATTGAGAAGTCACTGTTCGTGACAGCCGTTTGTGTGGGAGCTATATGAATTAGTGGTCAGATCCGACTGAATCCAAGATATACAACCCCTGCGGTATATACAAGCCAACATTTCAACTCTGTATCTCCAACGGTCTAGGAGGAGTTTGCGTTAATCCAGACGGACGGACAGACGGACATGGCTATTTGAAATCGTCTCGTCGTGCTGACATTGGCGGCAAAGCTTTCGGGACATACAGATTTTTTACCCCTGCATAGGGTATTATAAAATTTGTCAGATGTTTGTAGCGCACAAAAGGAGACGTTTCCGATAAAAAGTATATATATTCTTGATCAGCATGAGCTGCTGAGTCGATATCGCCATGTCCGTCTGTCCGTCGGTGCGTCTGCGTTTTACTCAGCCATCTTAAGACCTACCGGGATGAAATGTGCTTTTTCTTATAAAGTATGAAAATTATCGGGATCAGACTATTATATCATATAGCTCTAGAACAAACATAGTATATCATATAGCTGTAGAACAAACATATGCGTTTAATGTAACGTAAAGTATGAAAATCATCGGGATCGAACTACTATATCATATAGCTCTAGAACAAACATACTATATCATATAGCTCTAGAACAAACATTTTTGCAAAAATTGGAGTATCCCCATGAAATTTACCAATATGATAGTATTGGATATAAAATCTCAACAATTTACCACTCAGCCATTAGACTTGTCTTCAATACATTCCGCACTACTCCAATCAACAATTTTTTTATGTGAAGCAAATATAGTAAAATCCAAAATAAAAACCAAAAGTACATTCTTCGCTTTTTCACACAATAAAACAATGCAGAAAACTTAATATTGCAATATCCCCCGTTATATGTATATAAATCGGAAAACAAACCTAGCTGGCCATACAATTACAGAAACATAATAAACACCGAGCTACACACTTCACTTAAATCGGACACACACTAGCCTTAATATACCAACAAAAATTTGAAGAAATAAATAAATACATAATAATAAATAAATATATAAATAAAAAACAGAAAACTGCTGCACACCTATGGATCCAAAACAACACCAATAAACAGAGCTACCACATACATTAGGAAGATATTAAAAAAACGCTAATCTCAGATCCCAAAATTTGAAGCTGATCGGATAAATAGAACACAAGTTACAGTCAATATAAATCGGTTCAAGGGCAGCCGGCAGCGCTGCTTGCTGCTTACTACGTCATCATCAAATAAACAGAGCACATGCATACATACACACACAGACGCAGCGCTACACGAACTGTATGTGTATGCGTGTTGTGCTTTGCTTAGGGAATGTTGTAAGAAGAAAAAGTTTAAAGAAAGAATTGAAGAAAAACCAGAGGGCCGGGGCTAACTTCGACCGCGTCCAAGTTTGTATACCCTTGCAAGTTTGTTAGTAACTCTTTTATCTAAACTAATTGTTGTATCTAAAAACGGTAATGTTTGCGAAAGAGCGGCCTTCAATCTTAGTATAGGATATAACGAACTTTCTGATGAAAGTCACTGTTTTTGAACGATCGTTCCTATGGGAGCTATATGATATAGTCACCCGATCTTGATCAAATTTGGCACAGTGGTTTATAGTTACAATAAACTTACTTATATTAAATTTCACGATAATAGCTTAAAAAGTAACGAAGTTATTGAGAAAAGTCACTGTTCGTGACTTTGCCGTTTGTATGGGAGCTATGAGATCTAGTGGTCCGATCCGACTGAATCCGAGATATACAAACTCTGCAGTATATACAAGCCTACGTGCAAAATTTCAGCTCTGTAGCTCTTACGGTCTACGAGGAGTTCGCATCGATCCAGACGGACGGACATGGTTATTTGAACTCGTCTCGTCGTGCTGATCAAGAATATATATACTTTATATGGTCGGAGATGCTTCCTTCTATGCGTTGCACACTTCTGACCAAAATTAATACACCCTTTTTGCAAGGGTATAAAAAAAAGAGTAAGAATTTGAATGTTTTAAATTGAGTTGCAGGGAAAGAAATTTTAAAATTTAAAAATATTATTGCCAAGGACTGCATAGCCGAAGTTAGTTAGATATGTAATAAATAATTTTCATAATTTGCCCCATTTTTTTTTTAAATTTTCTTAATTTTTTCATTTTTTTCTTAGTCTATTCCATTTTGTAAAAATTGTTTTCATAATTTTTTTCATATTTTGTAAATTTTGCCTTTATTTTTAATTTTTCCAAGTTTGTCTTAATTTTTTGTAAATTTTTTAAAGTATTATTTAATTTTATTAATTGTTCCTAATTCGTTCTTATTTTTTCTGAATTTTTCACACGTTTAATAATTCAGCTTGTCCACAGTTTGTAGACAGTGGACATTTTCTAAAAAAGCCCACAGTTCGTCCACAGTTTGTCCACAGTTTCTCCACAGTTTGTCCACAGTGGAAATTTTTTTAAAAGTCCACAGTTTGTCCACAGTGGACATTTTCTAAAAAAGTCCACAGATTGTCCACAGTGGAAAATTTAAAAAAAAACGCCACAGTTTGTCCACAATTTGTCCAATTAAATTTTTTTTCTGTTAAAGAAAAATTTTACATACTTATACCCATGCAAAAAGGGTATATTAATTTTGTTCAGAAGTGTGCGACGCATACAAGAAAGCATCTCCTATCATACAAAGTATATATATTCTTGATCAGCACGACAAGACGAGTTCAAATAGTCATGTCCGTCCGTAAGTCTGTCTGGATCGACGCGAACTCCTGCTAGACCTTAAGAGCTACAGAGCTGAAATTGCTTCCAAACAAACGGCAAAGTCACGAACAGTGACTTTTCTCAATAACTTTGTTATTTTCTAAGCTATTTTCGTAAAATTTAATATTGGTCTATTACATCTGTTGCCGAAATTCGAAGCTGCGAATGAACTTTGTGCCACTGTAACACAAAACGGAACTCTGTCCGAACAAACAGAATGACGCTCTTTAAAAACTTTAAAACTCTCTCTATCATCTTACTCTTGCGGTACTTTATTATATATAAGTAGACACATAAGCGCGAAAAATACGCAGCTGCATTGATATAAGTACATACACAAGAACCGCGTGTTCAGTTGTTTTTTCGTACCCAAGAGGCCAAGACTAGAGTAAGTGAAATGAGATTGTACAATTATTAGTTATAAGAAATTTGTAAAAATAACCTGAAATTACTTGCAGAATTAAAAAGCTTACGCTGACCTTACTTGAGGATTAAATGGATTAAATTTATTTCAAAGGCACTGGCGGGGCTAGATTAACTAGTCGAACGAGCAACAAATCTTTTTAATTTCTATGGAAATTAAATTTACTCTTTCGTAAAGAATTTTGAGCAAATTCTTTAATTCCTACGGTGTAGTAGAGCTACGGAGACCTAAAGAGGAGGGACTTACACAAATCCCAAGGTAAGAACAAATTTTAATTGTACCACGCGTAAAATGGAGGAGCCGGCCAACCAGGAAATGCTCACATGCTCCAGGTGTGCATCTCAATTCCACTGCACCTGCTGCGGATCGAAAAACAGTGCCACCTCAAATTCCTGGATGTGTGAGACATGTCGCCACGTGTCTGATGAAGGCGAACATAACCTCGAAACTGAATCACATTTCAAGGTTAACCACCCAGGTAACAAAGATCAGTACGTGGAAGATGAAGCAATGCCGGAAGACCAGCAAATACTTTTGCAACAATTAGAGGACGAAAAGTGCCTCGTAAGTACGCCCTACTCAACCCGATAGTACAGTCAAACGGAGAAGCGAAGGACTATCCAAAACATGCTGCTGGAACACATCGATACATAATGATGACGGATGATAGTGCCACCAACACTCCACAGGCGACGAGTACCAGAGCGCAGAGCATGCCGTGCAAAACCAATGCCATAACACCACAACAAGTAGCTGCTCGACAATCAATGCCGAGGGAATTACCAGTTTTCAAAGGGGATCCAAGAGAATGGCCACGTTTTATAAGCACCTATGAAACTACCACCCGGATCGGTGGATACAGCAACGAGGAGAACGCTATGCGTCTGCAGAGATGTCTGAAAGGTAGGGCACTTGAAGCCGTGCGAGACAGCTTACTATTCCCAGAAATGCTGCCGAGCGTTATAAATACATTAAGAATGTACTTAGGACGCCCGGAACACATTATAAAACTGTTGATGGAGAACGTGCGAAATTTGCCTCCTCCAAAGGGCAAGCTAGAACCCCTCATCGAGTTTGCATTTGCGGTGAAAAATATGTGCGCTACCATTAGGGCAAGCAAGCTATGCAATATGCAAAGGACACCACAAACCAGTGTCTTGCGAAAAGTTGTTGCGGATGTCAGTCGAGCCAGGTAGAACGCGATAAATAACCATCACCTATGTGCTCAGTGCCTCAAAAACCAGGCAGGGAGCATGCTGGAGTCGCGTAGCTTGCGACATAAATGGCTGCAAAGCAAATCATCATCGTCTTCTTCACAAGGAGGTGACGGAAATGGCCCTGCACAATCATCGTGGATCACTAACCAACCAGCCAGAATGCTTTGTTCGAATTGTTTCAGTTACTTTGCACTCTAACTCGAAATTCGTCGATATCTACGCGTTTATGGATGACGCATCGACTCTAACACTTGTAGAAGAAAAATTGGCTGATGCGCTCGAAGTGAAAGGTTTCGCCAATCCCCTATGCATTAGATGGACTGGTGATGTTAGTCGGCAGGAGCCGGAATCCAAGCAGCTGAACTTGAGAATCTCAAGACAAGGACAGGGCAATAAATTATTTCAAGTAAATGAAGTCTGTACGGTTAAGTCCATTGGTCTTTCAGCCAAGACGATGATAGCAGATAGGATAAAACAGAGATATCCGCATTTAAAAAACCTGCCTATCCCGAGCTTCATTAACGCAATGCCTTAAATGATAATTGGCAGTAATAATCCGAATCTCATAGCTTTGCTAAAGGTGCGCGAAGGAAAATGGCAGCAACCAATTGCTGCAAAAACGAGACTAGGATGGACTATACATATATGGCAGATCGGGACGATCTGGAGGAGGACTCAACCTGCATCGGTGTCAATGCGATCTGGATTTACAAGATATGGTTAAAAAACATTTGCTAATGGAGGAAAAATCACCGCCGATGTTTACCAAGTCCCCTGATGAAGAGCGATCTCTACAGATTCTGGAGGACACTGTTAGTTACAACTCGCGGACGTAAACCACGGGATTGCTTTGGAAAGATGGTCCCCGTGTATTTCCAAATAGCTTGCCGGTAGCAAAACTACGACTCTTATGCATGCAAAAGAAAATGACAGCAGACCCCCATTTTTCAAATGAGCTACATAGTCAAATACAAAACCTGATAACCAAAGGCTATGCAAGAAAGTTGGCAGAGGAAGAAGTCGTGGAGAAACCAGAAAATGCATGGTACCTGCCCATTTTTGCTGTACGAAATCCACATAAACCTGACAGGGTCAGATTGGTGTGGGACGCGCAGCTCAATCATCGGGAGTAGCCCCAAATGACTTTCTTCTAAAGTGACCCGATTTGCTCGTGCCCTTGTTGCAGTTTATGTATAACTTTAGATTGAGAGCAATTGGCGTGAGCGGTGACATCGCCGAAATGTTCCATCGAAAGAAGTAAGAAAAGAAGGCTAAAGCACAACGATTCCTATGGCAAGATCAGACAACAGGAGTCGTAGAAACCTTCCAATTAAATGTGTTGACATTTGGAGCCAAGTGCTCACCCTGTATAGCGCACTACGTGCGCGACCTGAACGCTAAAAAACACGCAGACGAGTTTCCTTCGGCAGCTAAATCTATTCAGAAAAGTCACTACGTAAACGACTACATCGATTCATGCCATTCAGAAGAAGAAGCCATTATATTAGCGAAGGAAGTTAGAGAAGTCCATTCACGCGGGGGCTTTCATATGCGCAAGTGGTGTTCGAACTCCAAACAAGTACTCGCTACACTTTGCGACCCAACAACCTACGACGAAAAACAGTTCTTTAACAGTGAAGAGATACACTCTTATGAGAAAATATTGGGCATGCGGTGGAGCCCACGTCAAGATGCCTTCACCTATGCACTAAAGTTTGTACGCCTGAAGCGCAACATAATAGCGACAAAGGTCGCACCAACCAAAAAGGAAATTTTACAAGTTTTGATGTCAGTTTTTGACCCGATGGGTTTTGCATCCTGTTTAATGATGTATCCCAAAATACTGCTCCAACAAGTTTGGCCATCGAAGATTGATTGGGATGAGGAAATACCACCCAATCTGCAGGATATGTGGCAATCATGGCTGTCCTTCTTACCCTTGATAGAGAACGTGCAAATCCCGAGATGCTATCTTAAAAATTGGCATGCACAAGAATGCCGAGTTCAAATTCACGTATTCGTGGATGCGGGAGAAGACGCCTACTCTGCCGTTGCGTATTTCCGTATCGAACAAAATAACCAAATACTTTTGAGTCTCGTCTAGGTAGCTCCGTTGCAGCCGCTCTCGATACCCCGCTTGGAGCTACAGGCAGCAGTAACTGGAGCGCGACTGATGAAAAACACAATAACACAATAGCGTGGCTCGATGGAGACCCAAGACGATATCAACAATATGTAATGTTTAGGATGGCCGAGATATGTGAGCTCACAGAGGCCAGAAACTGGAGATGGGTACCAAGCAAACTAAATGTTGCGGACATCGCCACCAAACGACAACATAGGCCTGAAGCATATACACAATGGTTCGAAGGACCCAGTTTTCTAAAACTACCGCTGGCAGATTGGCCGCCGAAAACTACCAATGAAAAGACAGTCACCGAGGAACTGCGTTCTCGTTTCCTTCACATGCGAAGGGAAACAGCAAGAATCAATTACGAGTACTTTTCAAAATGGAATCGATTGACAAGGGCAATTGCATGTTGGCTTGCCTATAAGAGGAAGTTGATCATGAAAATACGTAAATAAAAATGAGAATACAAACCAACCGGCATCCCAAATTAATGAAGCCAGTATGTTTTTATACCGGAACATACAACAAGAATGTTACAACCAAGAGTACACAGCCATCGAAAACGGCCACCACGTTTGCCGAAGCAGTCCATTATGGAGGTTACAACTCTTAATGACCATGGAGTATTGTGTGTACGCGATCGAGCCAGTCGCTTCGCTGGCATCCCTGAAGGACGAATCGCTCTACCCACCCAACACTGGGTTACAAAGGTGATAGTCCGGCACTACCATGAAAAATATTATCACATGAATCATGAGACAACAGTAAATAAGGTGAGGCAAAAATATTTTATTCCAAAACTAAGACCTCTCCTTAAAGGGAGAGGCGCCCCTACCGAGGACTAGACTGGGTGCATTCAAGACAGCGTTTACGTATATTGCGTTCACAATGCGAGCAATAAGCATTGAGATCGTGCATAGTCTAACCACAAACTCATGCCTAATGGGCTTGAGACGGCATATGTCGCGCCGAGGCACACCAAAGGAAATATATAGCGATAACGGGACTAATTTCCGAGGGACCGATGCCTTTCTTAGAGACAAACATCAACTGGATGATGCGAAGATGCATCGAGAATTGTCGCAGCAGGAAATATCGTGGTACTTCAACCCACCGTCAGATCCCCACATGGGAGGAGCCTGGGAGCGCATAGTGCGATCCATCAAAACCGTGCTATACCGTATAACACCAAATCGAAAATTCTCAGATGAAAGTCTTCTTACCGCCATGGCAGAGGTGGAAATGACGGTCAACTCCAGGCCCCTGACATACGTGTCCCTGGACGTCGAAGCTCAAGAAGCTCTTACGCCAAATCACCTGTTGCTTCGCTCATCAAATGGAGAAAACCCGATTTGCGATCCTGAACAAATCGACTATAAATGGTCGCTCCGCCAGAGTGAGATGTTCGCCAACCTATTTTGGAAACGCTGGGTCAAAGAGATGCCACCAAACATAACACGAAGGTCCAAGTGGCATAAAAAAGTAAAGCCAATTGGTGTAGGCGGATTCGTACTTATAGTGAACGAAAATCAGCGTCGTAATACCTGGACAAAGGGTCGAAGTGACCACCGCAGAGGATGGTCAAGTCCGCCAGGCAAAGGTACAGACACAACTAGGTGTCCTCTCCCGACCAGCAGTAAAGTTAGCAGTCCTCGATGTCGGAAAAGATGAAGCAAGCTCCAGTGGCTCGCTTGCTGGGAGGGGAATGTTGCCGAAATTCGGACCTGCGAGTAAACTTTGTGCCACTGTAACACAAAACGGAACTCTGTCCGAACAGCTGCATTGATATAAGTACATACACAAGAACCGCGTGTTCAGTTGTTTTTTCGTAGCCAAGAGGCCAAGACTAAAGTAAGTGAAATGAGATTGTACAATTATTAGTTATAAGAAATTTGTAAAAATAACCTGAAATTACTTGCAGAATTAAAAAACTTACGCTGACCTTACTTGAGGATTAAATGGATTAAATTTATTTCAAAGGCACTGGCGGAGCTAGATTAACTAGACGAACGAGCAACAACACATAGAAACAACTGTGCCAAATTTAATCAAGATCGTTATTTGCTATGCTAAGATAAAATGTTTTCCATTTTGATGGCTATGGGTAAAGATCCGATCCGGTTGAATCCGAGATATGCAACCTGCAGCATATACAAACCTATATGCTACTTTAGCTCTTACGGCCTAAGTGGAGTTTGCACCGATCCAAATGTACGAATGGACGGGCGGACGAGCAAACGGACGGACATGGCTATTTGAACTCGTCTAGTCGTGCTGATGAAGAACATATATACTTTATATGATAGGAGATGCTTCCTTCGATGCGTTTCACTTCTAATCAAAATTAATATACCCTTATTGCAAGGGTATAAAAATAATTTTAATGAAAATTTGTTCATTGGTTTTGAAAAAATCAATGCTCATGAAATTGTGTTTCTTTGATATAATGAATAATTATGCATGCATGATGAAATGGAATATTAAAGTTCCCTAAATGTATTTAACAGTCAGAAAGAATCATTTCCGCCCTTTAAAAGTATACATATTCTTGATTTGATTAACAACCGAGTCGAGCGAGGCCTGGCTGCAGACACTGGAGGCTTAAAAAGTTTGGCACGCCCACATCCACCACCGCAAATTCAATAAAACAGATTTTCTCGAAAATTAACCAAATTTGGTATGTAGAATTGTTTAGTAAGCGCGCAGATTATAATTTAGAAGAAACCGATTGCCTCTTGCATTTTGTTGACTATCGTAATCAAAATCCGTAGAATTTTTAATCTTATTTTTTTTTACCAACCCACCAAATATTTTTAAAATCGGACAAGAAACATGAAAAATATACGTACTACGCGTTTTACTAGGTGGTCTATGAAGCCGGAGTTAGTCGTAGGTCAATGGCGGCGATAATGTGCCCATCTGTTGGTAAGTGTGAGCGAGATAACAAATGTTATGAGGCATGTAAAGAGAATTAAAAACACATACATTGAAATTTAAAATATTTTTCACGTCGTTCGTGGTATACCGAAGTCGACGAGGCGACTTACTTTATTTTTCCAATGCTAGTGCTTAAAGGCACAACTCTGCTATAGATTACATAGTCGTCAGTCACAACTCTGCTTTAGATTACATATTCGTCAGCCTTTAAAACAAATCAAAGGCCGAGGCAGAATAAGTCGTTTTCCTTAAGGTAAAGATAGCACTATTGATAACAGGAACAGAAGAAGCAATAAGGCTGGAAACAGCGAACTTCAGACAAAAATTAGATTTTACCATAGCCCCTGCTGCGTTCAAGAATACATTTTCGTCTGAATTAGTTGAAAAATTGAATGATTTTGAACAAATCAAATGGTTCAATCGTTCGCAAATTTGAATAGCCTTGAGCCTGATTAAATTACAGAGAAACACAGTAAGAAATACAGGTCATGAAAAATTACTTGATGTTTTGGCGATAAATGTGTGCTCGTTTCCCATATTGAGCACAGCAAGGTCAAGTGAGGCAAGGCTGTCATAAATTGTGAGGCAACTGAATTTTCATTTTTATACCCTTGAAAAACGGTTATTTTGGTCAGCAGTATGAAACGCATAGAAGGAAGCATCTCTGACCATATGAAGTATATATATTCTTGATCAGCACGACGAGACAAGTTCGTTTACGATAAAATAGAATGCATCATGCGCCGCATAGCTTCAGCCTAAGATTGTGGGCTATACCCTGTATCAAGAAAAAAAATGTTGACACTTGAATTTTAATCAAGAAACATTTACACGAAATCAAATCTTTGTTATCATGCATAATGTCTTACCCTTTGCATTTTGCTCCTAAATGAGCAAAATCTTAACGAAAAAGTAAGGCATAAGAATTCGAAGAATTTGCATCTTGTTCATTTTAAAGAATTACTGGAATTTTATGCATTTATCAAATTGTTTGTTAGTAATGTAGGCAAACAGAGATATTTTTCTTGAACAAGACATTCTAAAATTTGTTAAAAATCGAGAAACAATTTTTAACTTTCTAAAGTAAACTTTTTCAGATTCCCTCATTTTACAAAATCTAGACCTGATGGACTAAATTCTTATTGGAAGACGCGAGAAAAATGCGTTGCCAGATGGCTTAGCACATGACAGGGCATACACAACACACCTTAACACCCACATGGATCATAGATCTGAGTGGCACGTCTGCGAGTAGAACGTCTTAGCACCGGTAAGGCAGGCAATGATTGAGGATAATCTCGTGTAGGACTCGATTGTCTAGAGTGGTTACTGGAAAGAGGATCTGCCGTATTGTCATCAGTGACTGATGGTGCCTGATGTGATATGTTTACTTCTATTTGTTCAACCCGGCTTCGAATTTGATTGTAATGACGCTTAATGATGCGATTGTCTGGCAAACGGACTTTGTAAGACACTGGTCCTGTTGCTCGGCTATGTAGCCTTCTATCCATTTTCGACCCGGTGCATAGTTTCGTGCCCAAACGGAACTACCTGTAGCAAAACATTTCGATTGATTAATAAACGGCTCTGCTCCATTCGAAATTTCTTGTGGCTGTAGTTTATCAAAGTAAGACTTCAACTCCCGATCAACTCGATTTGTCGCTGAATGTGGAGTTATGTGTTGATTAAACAAAAATTGGGCAAGGCTTAGATCCATATTACTGTTCGGAGATAGTTTTTTAAGATACTTTTTGGTGGTCTGCACCATTCGCTCCGCTTGGCCGTTGGTTGCTGGGTGAAACGGCGCTGTTCTAATGTGTCGAATAAGATGGTTTTGAAGGAGTGCCTTGATCTCCTCCTATGTAAATGCTGTGCCGTCATCTGATCTGGTAAACCATGAGTAGCGAAAAGTTGTCTGAGAACTTTGATTGTAGCAGCTGTGGAAGGGAAGCTAACAACAGCAACCTCTAGTCATTTTGAGTAAGAATCCACGACCAGAAGAAACGGTTTTCCTTGAAAAGGTCCTGCCAAATCGATGTGTAGTCGGGACCACGGGCGCTTGGCTGACTCCCAATGATGCACCGCTGCCTCTGAATGATCGTTACGATGCTGCTGGCATGGAATACATTTCTTAACAATGAGCTCAATCTCTCTGTCAGTGGCAACGACTAAAAAAATCCGTATTGCTCAATTTCGATCCGGAGCGGTGTACCATCTCGAATGTATGCTGACAGGAACAAAGACCGACGTGGCATTTGATTTGAAATAAGGTTTGGAACTGCTTTTGATGTGGTGACAATACCCAACAGAGGTCGATGATAGGTAATTAGTGTGCATGTACGACCGTAAACATAGTTGTGGAATTTCTTTACTCCTGCTACCAAGGCAATGGCCTCTCGATCTATTTGAGCATAATTTTGTTTCGTTAAGCTTTGGATAAGGTACGGGAGTAAAGAGCGATGGGTTTCTCCGCCCCATTTGGAATTTTTTGACTTGAGACTGCAACGAGTCCATATGGTGACGCATCACAAGCCAGTACCCTTGGCAATGATCCATCGTAATGCCCTAGTACGTGATTTGACCCACTGAGTTCGTTAAGTGTAGAAAAAGGCTTCTCACACTGCTTATCCCACTTCCAAGGTGCATTTTTATCCAAAAGACGCTGCAAAGGTTCTGCCACTGTTGCTTTATGTGGCAAGAATGCGTGATAAAAATTTAGTAGTCCTAAGAAAGTCTGCAACTGCTTTTTATTCTTAGGTCCTGGTGCGTCTTTGAATGCCGAGACTTTATCGGCACATGGTCGGATACCAGTTGAGTCGATTTTGAACCCTAAAAACTCAATGAATGGTACTGCGAATTGGCATTTGTCCTTCCGTAGTCGCAACCTGGTGCCTGGTGAAGATGAAATTCCGAAATTAACGGAATAAGCTTATAAACTATAAAATATTCCGTTTTTGGAAATTTGCAACTCGTAGACATAGACATTGGGTTTTGATCGCTATAGATTCAGCCTTTGTTTAAGGCTTCACCCAGGCATTGAGCGATGA
Source organism: Drosophila paulistorum (assembly GCA_018152135.1). NCBI lineage: Eukaryota > Metazoa > Arthropoda > Insecta > Diptera > Drosophilidae > Drosophila > Drosophila paulistorum. The sequence goes on along the minus strand of JAECXG010000822.1, from coordinate 7,207,465 downwards.
GCGACTGAGCGACGTAAAATATTAAAGCTTTTGAGAGAGCATTGAAGTGGCCACGCAGCTCAAAAGCTGACATGAAAATAGTTACGGGTCATCATATAAATACAATAACCAACAAAATAACTAAAAATATTTGTTCATTAAATTTTTTAGAAGCCAAGACAATCAAATTCAAAGGTAAAAAAACAAAAACGCGATAACCCAATTACCAATACTAAAAATATTATTGCCAAGGATTGTCATTGTATTTAATTTTGCATAGCCGAAGTTACTTTTTCATATTTTTATACCGTTTCAAAAAGGGTATTTTAATTTTGGTCAGAAGTAGGCAACGCATAGAAGGAAGCGTCTCCGACCATACAAAGTATATATATTCTTGGTCAGCACAACGATTCGAGTTCAAATAGACATGTCCGTCCGTCCGTCTGGATCGACGCAAACTCCTCCTAGACCGTTAGAGCTACAGACCTGAAATTGCATGTAGGCTTGTATATACTGCACAGTGTGTATATCTTGGTTTCAGCCGGATCGGACCACTATATCATATAGCTCCCATACAAACGGCAAAGTCACGAACAGTGACTTTTTTAATGAAATAATAATAAATAAATAAATAATATTGGTCAGTCAATTACACCTATAAACCACTGTGCTAAATTTGATCAAGATCGGGTGACTATATCATATAGCTCCCAGGAACGATCAACCAAAAACAGTGACTTTCGTTAATAACTTAAAGCTAAGCTACCTTCTTGAATTAATTATTATCTCTATGTCAGCTTAAGCTTTTTCGTCGACTGCTGGGTTAGTTGACGTAAATAAATAAATAAATAAATAACTTCGTTACTTTTAACGCGATTGCTTTCAAATTGAAAATTTGTTAGTCATCTGTTCTCTGTGCCGAATTTGATAAAGATCGAGTGACTATATCAATAGCTCCCATAGGAACGATCGGTGAAAAACAAAGACTTTGATTAATAATTTCGTTATTTGCTATGCTAAGATTGTAGGCCGTTCTTTCTCAAACATTAGTCTTTTTAGATAAAAAGTTATTCCACTTCGATGGCTATAGGTTACTAAAAAAGTTGCAAGTAATAAGTGAGATAGCACACTTCTTGTATTGTACCACTGCATATGATTTAGAACTAATTTGTAACAAAGTAAGACATACTTAAGGCTAAACATATTGCACTGGGGAAAAGGTATTCTTAATACTAATACATATTGCTACAATACCATTTGGTGCCTCTAGCCCTTGGTCTTAGATTCCGAGATCTAGAGGCTCATACCGACGGACTCTGCGTTTGATAATACACGCCAAAAGATGGACTTTGCACAATTAGAGACAGGAAATTAAATATTAATGAAGATAACCGTTTGGTTGAGGTGATAGGTTATATTGCATTTTCGGTGGTGGGACGAGCAATGTTTAGTGAAATTGGGTGAAGTTCTACTATGAGCATGACGAAACTATTCGGTCAGGTTTTAACAAATACAAAAGTTTATACGATTTAGAAAACGCTTTTGGTAGAGCCATGGAAATTCAAAATAAATAATTCAAATAATTTTCCGGAAATAAGCTCTCATAATTTATTTAATTTAAATGGCAATGTCTTGCCTGTAGATACGGACAGCGTAATACGTATTATTAAATTTCCACCGATACTTTCATTTGAAAATATGGATAGTAATGTTAGGTCCCTGAACGTAACACACAAAAACTTTTTAGTAATTTTTTTAAAAATGTGAGGGACAATAATAATGTAGGTAATGCGACAGGTTTTTGAAAAAGTAGGTATTCTGTCAGTCGTTTTTTGTAGAGTTTAATCGATATTGATACGCTCCAACATGGAAAGCTGTTTTGGGGAATAGGAAATAGGAAAGCACACTCCATTCACTTCCTATTTATCAGTTAGGGTTTGCTTACACCGAACGAAGTTCATGGAACAGAAACTCTTAGATACTGATGAGATATCTATGAGTGGTGCAAAAATGTTTTAATTGTTTGATTCTCCTCTTAGGCAAATTTTCACAAATGGGATTCTTCCTTCAGAAGTATTTCGTATTCGGCGATCTCAGTCACATACGCATTTCACAAGCCTTACAGCATCCTTGTTGGATGGGAACGTTTAAAATTTTTTATTTTTTGAACTATCTTTAGCTTTAGATAACATGGCCAAATTGCCCCATTGGATATTTATTTCTTGTGCCGATTTTTACAACTGGGCAAAAGTATATTTCATTCCCACTGAAGAACATACTTGAAAGCTGCTCATTTAATTGAAACAGCTAAAAATAAGTATTAAGAAGATGTCAAAGACTTTTAAATGTCGTCTCATTTTAAAAACCATTTCCACTGTTAGTGTAGATCGCAGATGGGCTCTTGAATGGAGCCACGGGTACCTTAATTGAATATAGATTTTAATACATCCAATCTTCACCTGATTCGTTGGATAAAAATCTTAGATGGCAGTGTAGGAGTGAACGCTCAACCAAAGCTTTGCAATCGTGCACAAAATCCCTGGATCACAGAAAAAAGTCAAAAGTTTTAAACCTATAACTACTTATAAAAATCATGGCGGTCAGGAATGCAATATGAAGCATTAAATGTAACATGTAGCAAGGCAACTAATAACTTCAGGAGTTTTTATTGTAAGACAATTTAATTATTTAATTAGAATTATTTTCATATTTATTAGAAATGAAATGTTAAAAAATATTATTCTTCGCTATAGGGCTCGATTGTATGCTAGATCGAATGGCTTCAAGTACATACTAGAGTAAGTGCAGTCATTAATAAATGTATAGTTTTCAAAGAAGAATTCCCGTTTTGAATTAAAATTTAGAAAGGGCCACGTGAATGATTTTTTAAAATAATTATTAACCCAGCTAAAGTAAGCCGTCTCGCCCACATCTGTGTAGCATGCCCCATGTAAAACATTTTATGTTTTTTTATTTCCAGTTTGTCATAAAAAAAATTAATGATAATGGTTTTTGGACGCATTTTCCCGACGTTAATATTAAAAGCTTGTTTGTTGTCATAACGAAATTTCAAAATTCATTAAACCTTTTTTGACTTCGTATAACTTCTCTTCAACATTTAATACAAAATTTGCGTAAGATAATGAAAACGATGAAATTCGGCATACGGCATCAGATGTAAATTTCTGTCCCACGTTGTGCTAAGCGTTTACTTAACAGAATTAAAAAACAGATACCACTGATGGATAAAATTTTAAAAATTTGTAAGAAACAGCGAATATATTTTGAAAACTGTAATTTCAGAGTATTTTGAAGAGCTTTCCTCGAAGTCAAAGCGAATATTAATATCCAAAAAGATACAACTGAAACACGTAAAAATAGCGTGTGAAGGCTATGGTTAAGTCATCACCGTTATAGAGTTAGAACGTAAACCTTTTGTACAAAGTATTAGTGGTCAAAGTGATTTGTCTTAAAATAAAGATACAGGTTGTAAGTGGAATTTTTAATATTTTTTTTTTGAAATTTAGGTCCAAGGAGATTTGTTTTACTATCTCGTAAATCACCGTCTCTGGCCTTGACCGCAAAATGTGGCCTTTTTTCGGCATTTCACATCACATTGCCCGGCGATTATGACTGGCCACCAAGATCCCCTGATTGGACGGCTCCTGACTTTTTTTTATGGGGATATTTAAAATCCAAGATATACATTGACGAGATATCATATTCAAAAAGTATTTAGAACAAATCTCCTTGGACCCAAATAAATGAATTTCAAAAAAAATTTTTTAAAAATTCCACTTTTTACTTTGCTATTGCAAAAACAAAACCTTCCACTTTAAATGGCCCACCCTGTATTATATTAGAAAGGAGACTTTTATTTCATTAAGTAACACAAATTATTAAATTACAACCTTTCTTTTGTAAATTTAGTTTATCTGCTTTTAATACGTTTAAAATAATTCCGTTTGTTTAAACTTAAATAACATCCGGATAGATCGATGAAAAGATGCGTTATAACTTAAGCTTTAATTGTCACTCTTATTATTAAAAGAAAAATAATTTTATTCGATTGTAATACCTTGTATTCAAAGGTTAAGCGGGTATATAAATTTGGAGTTGCAAACACACAAAACTGCAATGAAAAAAAAGATTCTAAACGAATAATTTTCTTGACTATTAGTTAGTTAGTTAGTTATCAAATTTTAAATTTTAAAAAAATTGTAAAGTACGCTTCTTTTTAGTACGGGGTAAACTCATGTCGACGCTCCGAATTGTTTTTACTACTTTAATAATAAAACTTATGAATACGAACTGTTGACTGATTACGTTGTGATAAGAATGTTAAGATTACTATGTCTAACAATATACAAAAGTTTTTAAAACACTTGCCTTTGTTATCAATCTATTTACATCCATTAGATGTTCGGAATGTCTCGAGCATGATATATCCATATATAATATATTGAAATTTTTGTATTACTCTAAAAAGCGTCGAAGCTCTCAATTCTTATACCCTTGTAAAAAGGGGATTATAAATTTGCTCAGAAGTGTGCAACGCATAGAAGGAAGCATTTCCGACCATGTGAAGTATATATATATTCTTGATTAGCATAACGAGACGACTTCATATAGCCATGTCCGTCCGTCTGGATCAACGCAAAATTTTGTAGACTTGTATATACTACACTATTTCACTTAACTCCCATTCAAGCAGCAAAGTCACGAACAGTTACTTTTCTCAATAACCTTGCTATTTTCTGAGCTATTTTCATGATATTAAATACTTCGTTACTTTTGACGCGATTGCTTTCAAATTAAACATTAACAGTTTTATATATCTGTTAATGACTGTGCCAATTTTGATCAAGTTCAGGTGACTATATCATATAGGTCCCATAGAAACGATTGGTGGTAAACAGCGACTTTTGTTATAAACTTCGTTACTTTTAAAGCAATGATAAAAAGCTATTAATGACTGCGTTAAATTTGACCCTATAAAGTATATATATTCTTGATCAGCATGAGATGCTGAGTCGATATAGCCATGTCCGTCTGTCCGTCGGTGCGTATGCGTTTTACTCAGCCATCTTAAGACCTACCAGGATGAAATGTGCTTTTTCTTATAAAGTATGAAAATTATCGGGATCAGACTATTATATCATATAGCTCTAGAACAAACATAGTATATCATATAGCTGTAGAACAAACATATGCGTTTAATGTAAGGTAAAGTATGAAAATCATCGGGATCGAACTACTATATCATATAGCTCTAGAACAAACATACTATATCATATAGCTCTAGAACAAACATTTTTGCAAAAATTGGAGTATCCCCATGAAATTTACCAATATGATAGTATTGGATATAAAATCTCAGATCCTAAAATTTGCCTCTGATCGGAAAAATAGAGCGCAAGTTACAGTCAATACAAATCGGTTCAAGCGCTGCCAGCAGCGCTGCTTGCTGCCTACGTCATCATCAAATTATCAGAGCACATGCATACACACACACAGACGCAGCGCTACACAACTGTATGTGTATGCGTGCCATGCTTTGCTTAGAGAATGATGGAAGAAGTAAAAAAAATTGTAGTAAAAAGAGTAATAATGTTTTGTTAGTTGATTGATAAGTTAAGTTGCAGGGAAACAAATTTTAAAATGTAAAAATATTATTGTCAAGGACTGTAAGGGTATATAAACTTTGGCTTAGATAAAGTTAGCTTCTTTGATATTTTTGAATGATCTCTGTTCTTTTGAATTTAAGAGTTCTTATGTATGACTATGATGTAAAAATCCCTAGTCGCAAGCTGATCTGTGCCCCGGGCGGCACGTTTAAGGGGCGGCAAAATTTCAGAGAAAATAATACAAATATTTTGTTAATATTTAAACCTTTTTATTTTTATTGCAACTAAAAATTCATAGATTCATAGAATTTTGCTCAGAATTTTTGAATTTTGCAATTCAACACTGCAGTGTTGCAGTGCAGTGTTAACAGTGCACTGTTAAGATTGACACATACATACATAAATTGGCAATTTTTTGTGATCTCTTTTTGGCAGCCCTGCTAACAGCATAGGCATAAAGAGAGCCAAAAAAATCACAGATGTACATACGTATGTATGTGTAAAACTCAAGAGAGTCTGTCAATAATGTACGACGACCATAGGAGCAAAAGAGAAGCTGATATTATTTTTACTCTCGCAGATATGAATTCGGCAACTGCTCGGCTCTAATCTGTGTAAGTTTGCGATTTTGTTGGGCCACGCGGACTAATGCATTATTTCTCTTTCCAAACTTTGGTTTTGTGCTAATAAGTTCGTGCTTTCTCGAATTTGTCGTGAAATTATTCAACAAATTTGTTTAAGTTTAATTTTTTCGCTATTTTGACTAAGTAAGTATTAAATATTTATATTCAATGTATAATTGTGTATTATGTGCAGGCTTTAATATAAATTATCATAAGAAATATTGATAAGAATTAAACATATAGACGGTTTAACGCTTTGTGTGCTTAATCAGCATACATATAATATCGACTACGGATTTCTCGAAATTGACGGGCAGGATTTCCAAGCGGAACGACTTCGACTGCGGTCTTTTGTTATTGCTACAGGCAACAAAGAATATCTTTCTAAGGCAGACTCACTTGAATTGTTTAAATTTATTGTGAAATTATTATAATACTACTGCGAATTTTTTTTACTATTGCCATAAGCAATGCAAGCTGGGAAAGAAGTTTTTCAAAATTAAAACTAAAAAAAAATTATTTAAGATCAACAATGAGCACTTTACGACTCAATAATTTGGCCATCTTGTCTATTGAACAAGAGGTGTGTGATGCTCTTGACATTGATGCTGCCATTAAAGACTTTGCCTTAAAAAAAACTAGACGCATAAATATAACAGTTACTCCATTGTCTTTCAATAAAAACATTTATATTACATACCTACATGTTGTTGATTTGCATTTTATATTCAAAAATAAATTCTGTTCCTCTCAAAAAATTGTTTAGAATCTATATATGTAAACATATGTAATAAAATACACCTTAAAATTGGAGTACCTAGATAAGAGGGCGGCATAAATGTGTTCCGCCCCGGGCGCCCGAAACCCACGCTACGCCACTGGCTAAGAGTGTTCTTGGCTTTATAAATCGCCGGTCAAAGGAGTTCAAGGTTCCATATACTACCAAAATACTTTATACTTCATTAGTCCATCCCATATTGGAGTATAGATCTTGTGTTTGGTGTCTTCATGTAAGTGTAATCAAAACAAATAAGAATCTGTACAAAAATAGTTATTACTTTTTGCCTTTCGTGATTTGCGCAGGGATCCAAATGTACATATTCCATCTTATTCTAGTCGACTTCAATTAATTAATGCAATTCACTAGTTTCCACTTACAAAATGTAGCCGCCTTTAAAATACTAGGAATTACCATAGCTAAAAACTACAAATGACACATGCACATAGACAACTTATCTGTACAACTTGCAAAACGGCTAAATTTAATCACATTCCTATCTAACAACAAATTCGGCTGCAACACTGTTATATATGTCATTAAATGCTTAATAATACAAAAGATCGATTTGGCATACACTTGTATGGATGTGCACCAAAATCAGTATTAAGCCAACTCAAAACAATTTACCACTCAGCCATTAGACTTGCCTTCAATGCATTCCGCATTACTCCAATCAACAATTTTTTTATATGAAGCAAATATAGTAAAAACCAAAATAAAAACCAAAAGTACATTCTTCGCTTTTTCACACAATAAAACAATGCAGAAAACTTAATATTGCAATATCCCCCGTTATATGTATATAAATCGGAAAACAAACCTAGCTGGCCATACAATTACAGAAACATAATAAACACCGAGCTACACACTTCACTTAAATGAGACACACACTAGCCTTAATATACCAACAAAAATTTGAAGATATAAATAAATACATAATAATAAATAAATATATAAATAAAAAACAGAAAACTGCTGCACACCTATGGATCCAAAACAACACCAATAAACAGAGCTACCACATATATTAGGAAGATATTAAAAAAACGCTAATCTCAGATCCCAAAATTTGAAGCTGATCGGATAAATAGAACACAAGTTACAGTCAATATAAATCGGTTCAAGGGCAGCCGGCAGCGCTGCTTGCTGCTTACTACGTCATCATCAAATCAACAGAGCACATGCATACACACACACAGACGCAGCGCTACACGAACTGTATGTGTATGCGTGTTGTGCTTTGCTTAGGGAATGTTGTAAAAAGAAAAAATTTAAAGAAAGAATTGAAGAAAAAATATCAGTCCTTGGCAATAATTTTTTTACATTTTGAAATTTCTTTCCTTGCAACTCAATTCATCAAAACACAAACAAAACATAACCAAATTAAATGTTTACCATTTTAGAATACGTACTTGGATTATTTTATTACAACAGTTTAAATAATAATTGATATAAAGTTATATTATGGCAAAGTTAATATTGAGTGTGTGCTCTGCAATCGATATGGCTGGACCAAATTCTTCTTGGAAGACGCGAGAAAAATGCGTTGCCAGATGGCTTAGCACATGACAGCGCATACACAACACACCTTAACACCCACATGGATCATAGATCTGAGTGGCACGTCTGCGAGTAGAACGTCTTAGCACCGGTAAGGCAGGCAATGATTGAGGATCATCTCGTGTAGGACTCGATTGTCTAGAGTGGTTACTGGAAAGAGGATCTGCCGTATTGTCATCAGTGACTGATGGTGCCTGATGTGATATGTTTACTTCTATTTGTTCAACTCGGCTTCGAATTTGATTGTAATGACGCTTAATGATGCGATTGTCTGGCAAACGGACTTTGTAAGACACTGGTCCTGTTTGCTCGGCTATGTAGCCTTCTATCCATTTTCGACCCGGTGCATAGTTTCGTGCCCAAACGGAACTACCTGTAGCAAAACATTTCGATTGATTAATAAACGGCTCTGCTCCATTCGAAATTTCTTGTGGCTGTAGTTTATCAAAGTAAGACTTCAACTCCCGATCAACTCGATTTGTCGCTGAATGTGGAGTTATGTGTTGATTAAACAAAAATTGGGCAAGGCTTAGATCCATATTACTGTTCGGAGATAGTTTTTTAAGATACTTTTTGGTGGTCTGCACCATTCGCTCCGCTTGGCCGTTGGTTGCTGGGTGAAACGGCGCTGTTCTAATGTGTCGAATAAGATGGTTTTGAAGGAGTGCCTTGATCTCCTCCTATGTAAATGCTGTGCCGTCATCTGATCTGGTAAACCATGAGTAGCGAAAAGTTGTCTGAGAACTTTGATTGTAGCAGCTGTGGAAGTGGAGCTAACAACAGCAACCTCTAGCCATTTGAGTAAGAATCCACGACCAGGAGAAACGGTTTTCCTTGAAAAGGTCCTGCCAAATCGATGTGTAGTCGGGACCACGGCCGCTTGGTTGACTCCCAATGATGCACCGCTGCCTCTGAATGATCGTTACGATGCTGCTGGCATGGAATACATTTCTTAACAATGAGCTCAATCTCTCTGTCAGTGGCAACGACTAAAAAAATCCGTATTGCTCATTTTCGATCCGGAGCGGTGTACCATCTCGAATGTATATGCTGACAGGAACAAAAACCAACAGAGGTCGATGATAGGTAATTAGTGTGCATGTACGACCGTAAACATAGTTGTGTAATTTCTTTACTCCTGCTGCCAAGGCAATGGCCTCTCGATCTATTTGAGCATAATTTTGTTTCGTTAAGCTTTGGATAAGGTACGGGAGTAAAGAGCGATGGGTTTCTCCGCCCCATTTGGAATTTTTTGACTTGAGACTGCAACGAGTCCATATGGTGACGCATCACAAGCTAGTACCCTTGGCAATGATCCATCGTAATGCCCTAGTACGTGATTTGACCCACTGAGTTCGTTAAGTGTAGAAAAAGACTTCTCACACTGCTTATCCCACTTCCAAGGTGCATTTTTATCCAAAAGACGCTGTAAAGGTTCTGCCACTGTTGCTTTATGTGGCAAGAATGCGTGATAAAAATTTAGTAGTCCTAAGAAAGTCTGCAACTGCTTTTTATTTTTAGGTGCTGGTGCGTCTTTAAATGCCGAGACTTTATCGGCACATGGTCGGATACCAGTTGAGTCGATTTTGAACCCTAAAAACTCAATGAATGGTACTGCGAATTGGCATTTGTCCTTCCGTAGTCGAAACCTGGTGCCTGGTCAAGATGAAATTCCGAAATTAACGGAATAAGCTTATAAACTATAAAATATTCAGTTTTTGGAAATTTGCAACTCGCAGACAAAGACATAGACATAGATTGAGTTTTGATCGCTATAGATTCAGCCTTTGTTTAAGGCTTCACCCAGGCATTGAGCGATGAGCGACTGAGCGACGTAAAATATTAAAGCTTTTGAGAGAGCATTGAAGTGGCCACGCAGCTCAAAAGCTGACATGAAAATAGTTACGGGTCATCATATAAATACAATAACCAACAAAATAACTAAAAATATTTGTTCATTAAATTTTTTAGAAGCCAAGACAATCAAATTCAAAGGTAAAAAAACAAAAACGCGATAACCCAATTACCAATACTAAAAATATTATTGCCAAGGATTGTCATTGTATTTAATTTTGCATAGCCGAAGTTACTTTTTCATATTTTTATACCGTTTCAAAAAGGGTATTTTAATTTTGGTCAGAAGTAGGCAACGCATAGAAGGAAGCGTCTCCGACCATACAAAGTATATATATTCTTGGTCAGCACAACGATTCGAGTTCAAATAGACATGTCCGTCCGTCCGTCTGGATCGACGCAAACTCCTCCTAGACCGTTAGAGCTACAGACCTGAAATTGCATGTAGGCTTGTATATACTGCACAGTGTGTATATCTTGGTTTCAGCCGGATCGGACCACTATATCATATAGCTCCCATACAAACGGCAAAGTCACGAACAGTGACTTTTTTAATGAAATAATAATAAATAAATAAATAATATTGGTCAGTCAATTACACCTATAAACCACTGTGCTAAATTTGATCAAGATCGGGTGACTATATCATATAGCTCCCAGGAACGATCAACCAAAAACAGTGACTTTCGTTAATAACTTAAAGCTAAGCTACCTTCTTGAATTAATTATTATCTCTATGTCAGCTTAAGCTTTTTTCGTCGACTGCTGGGTTAGTTGACGTAAATAAATAAATAAATAAATAACTTCGTTACTTTTAACGCGATTGCTTTCAAATTGAAAATTTGTTAGTCATCTGTTCTCTGTGCCGAATTTGATAAAGATCGAGTGACTATATCAATAGCTCCCATAGGAACGATCGGTGAAAAACAAAGACTTTGATTAATAATTTCGTTATTTGCTATGCTAAGATTGTAGGCCGTTCTTTCTCAAACATTAGTCTTTTTAGATAAAAAGTTATTCCACTTCGATGGCTATAGGTTACTAAAAAAGTTGCAAGTAATAAGTGAGATAGCACACTTCTTGTATTGTACCACTGCATATGATTTAGAACTAATTTGTAACAAAGTAAGACATACTTAAGGCTAAACATATTGCACTGGGGAAAAGGTATTCTTAATACTAATACATATTGCTACAATACCATTTGGTGGCTCTAGCCCTTGGTCTTAGATTCCGAGATCTAGAGGCTCATACCGACGGACTCTGCGTTTGATAATACACGCCAAAAGATGGACTTTGCACAATTAGAGACAGGAAATTAAATATTAATGAAGATAACCGTTTCGTTGAGGTGATAGGTTATATTGCATTTTCGGTGGTGGGACGAGCAATGTTTAGTGAAATTGGGTGAAGTTCTACTATAAGCATGACGAAACTATTCGGTCAGGTTTTAACAAATACAAAAGTTTATACGATTTAGAAAACGCTTTTGGTAGAGCCATGGAAATTCAAAATAAATAATTCAAATAATTTTCCGGAAATAAGCTCTCATAATTTATTTAATTTAAATGGCAATGTCTTGCCTGTAGATACGGACAGCGTAATACGTATTATTAAATTTCCACCGATACTTTCATTTGAAAATATGGATAGTAATGTTAGGTCCCTGAACGTAACACACAAAAACTTTTTAGTAATTTTTTTAAAAATGTGAGGGACAATAATAATGTAGGTAATGCGACAGGTTTTGGAAAAAGTAGGTATTCTGTCAGTCGTTTTTTGTAGAGTTTAATCGATATTGATACGCTCCAACATGGAAAGCTGTTTTGGGGAATAGGAAATAGGAAAGCACACTCCATTCACTTCCTATTTATCAGTTAGGGTTTGCTTACACCGAACGAAGTTCATGGAACAGAAACTCTTAGATACTGATGAGATATCTATGAGTGGTGCAAAAATGTTTTAATTGTTTGATTCTCCTCTTAGGCAAATTTTCACAAATGGGATTCTTCCTTCAGAAGTATTTCGTATTCGGCGATCTCAGTCACATACGCATTTCACAAGCCTTACAGCATCCTTGTTGGATGGGAACGTTTAAAATTTTTTATTTTTTGAACTATCTTTAGCTTTAGATAACATGGCCAAATTGCCCCATTGGATATTTATTTCTTGTGCCGATTTTTACAACTGGGCAAAAGTATATTTCATTCCCACTGAAGAACATACTTGAAAGCTGCTCATTTAATTGAAACAGCTAAAAATAAGTATTAAGAAGATGTCAAAGACTTTTAAATGTCGTCTCATTTTAAAAACCATTTCCACTGTTAGTGTAGATCGCAGATGGGCTCTTGAATGGAGCCACGGGTACCTTAATTGAATATAGATTTTAATACATCCAATCTTCACCTGATTCGTTGGATAAAAATCTTAGATGGCAGTGTAGGAGTGAACGCTCAACCAAAGCTTTGCAATCGTGCACAAAATCCCTGGATCACAGAAAAAAGGCAAAAGTTTTAAACCTATAACTACTTATAAAAATCATGGCGGTCAGGAATGCAATATGAAGCATTAAATGTAACATGTAGCAAGGCAACTAATAACTTCAGGAGTTTTTATTGTAAGACAATTTAATTATTTAATTAGAATTATTTTCATATTTATTAGAAATGAAATGTTAAAAAATATTATTCTTCGCTATAGGGCTCGATTGTATGCTAGATCGAATGGCTTCAAGTACATACTAGAGTAAGTGCAGTCATTAATAAATGTATAGTTTTCTAAGAAGAATTCCCGTTTTGAGTAAGTAAGCCGTCTCGCCCACATCTGTGTAGCATGCCCCATGTAGAATATTGCAATTTTTTGGATCTTTAAAACATTTTATGTTTTTTTATTTCCAGTTTGTCATAAAAAAAATTAAGAAAAAAATTAATGATAATAGTTTTTGGACGCATTTTCCCGACGTTAATATTAAAAGCTTGTTTGTTGTCATAACGAAATTTCAAAATTCATTAAACCTTTTTTGACTTCGTATAACTTCTCTTCAACATTTAATACAAAATTTGCGTAAGATAATGAAAACGATGAAATTCGGCATACGGCATCAGATGTAAATTTCTGTCCCACGTTGTGCTAAGCGTTAACTTAACAGAATTAAAAAACAGATACCACTGATGGATAAAATTTTAAAAATTTGTAAGAAACAGCGAATATATTTTGAAAACAGTATTTTCAGAGTACTTTGGAGAGCTTTCCTCGAAATCAAAGCGAAAATCATAAATATCAAAGAAGCTAACTTTTGCAATGCTGAAATTAATATACCCTTGCAGTCCTTGGCAATAATTTTTTTAAATTTTTGAAATTTCTTCCCCTGCAGCACAATTTATCAACAAACAAAACATTCAAATTATTTCGCTTTTTACTGCAAATTTATCTTCTTCTTCCATCATTCCCTAAGCACAACACGCATACACATACAGTTCGTGTAGCGCTGCGTCTGTGTGTGTGTATGCATGTGCTCTGTTGATTTGATGATGACGTAGTAAGCAGCAAGAAGCGCTACCGGCAGCGCTTGAACCGATTTGTTTTGACTGTAACTTGTGTTCTATTTATCCTAACAGCGTCAAATTGGGGATCTGAGATTTTATTTCAAATACTATACTCCAATTCTTGCAAAAATGTTTGTTCTAGAGCTATATGACATAGAAGTCCGATCTAGATGATTTTCATACTTTACCTTACCCGGGTAATAAAAAGCACCCAAAAAAATTTCATCCCGGTAGCTCTTAGGATGGCTGAGTAAAACGCATACGCATCGACGGACAGACGGACATGGCTTCTTATGCTGATCAAAAATATATATAATTTATGAGTTCGGAAACGTCTCATTCTGTGCGTTACAAACATCTGACAAATTTTATTATACCCTCTGTAAAGGTATAAAAATACCGTGTGAAGGCCATGGTTAAGTCATAACCGTTATATAGTTTAAAAGTAAACCTTTTGTACAAAGTATTAGTGGTGAAAGTGATTTGTCTTAAAATAAAAATATTATATTAGAAAGCAGATATTTCTTCAATTTAGTAACACAAATTATTAAATTACAACTTTTCTTTTGTGAATTTCGTTTATCTGCTTTTAATATGGTTAAAAATATTCCTTTCCTTTAAACTTTAATAGCATCCGGATAGATCGTTGAAAAGAGGCGTTCTAACTTAAGCTTTAATTGTCACTCTTATTATTAAAAGAAACATAATTTTATTCGATTTTAAAACATTGTATTCAAAGGTTAAGCGGGTATATAAATTTGGAGTTGCAAACACATATTAATGATTACAAAACTGCAATGAAAAAAAATTCATTTAATTTTTTAATGCACTCCGCAAAAATTTTGTGTAAAAAATAAAAAGACCGCGTTTGCAAAAATTGTGTAGGGCTCTCAGTCGCCTCAGAGACGCCTATTTACAATCATATTGCTATTAGTTTGTTCTAATAGCAATAAATATTAAGTTGCAACAACAAAGTGAGCACTTTTTTTGGAAAAGCCATGTCCACCAATTAGGGCCCAAGCTCTCTCGATCCCCACCAGCAACAACTACAAGAACTACTTGTACAACAACAACGTGAGCGTCGTCTCTCGGTATAACGCAACAACGCGTACTTTTCGGTGGTGTCGCCGACCCCACTGAATGCTACCGTAAGCAATAACACCGAAAGTGCAAGCCACTCAGCAACAGCAAGCCACAACAGCAATTTACCATGGAGAGAGCAGTGTGCTTCTCCATCAATATCGATAACTGGGTCACCGATTGCACCGACCAGCACCGTCAGCTCGTTGAGAGCAACTACTGCAACGTCTGCAGAAGTATTGACCTGCCTCAAGCCGTCATCGACAAGTCGCCCAGAGTCAGCCACGACAAGAAACCCAACGCCTTCTGTCCAAACTGGAATGGATAGATATATTAAAATAACTAAGCGGAAGCTAAGCCCGCAAAAGAAAAAAAGTGGCAATACGCCGAAAATAACCAAAACTAATGAACGAGCAGCACTTCTAAGCGGAAATAGTTTTAAAATGCTTGCCGATCAGCAAGACGATCAAGCTGGCGCTGTGGATAAAGTTAAATCGGCTAGACCACCCCCTCTATACATCCGTGGAGCCAACTGCAGCGCCCTGATTTCGAAGCTAGTAGAAACAGTAGGGGCAAATAACTTTGTTGTAACCCCTCTCAACAGGGGTAACATAAAAGAAATTAAATGTCAAACCCAAGCTGAGGACAATTTCCGCATCATCGAAAAGTACCTCCGCAATGCTAACATAAACTTCTATACCTACCAGCTAAAAAGCAGTAAAGGGCTCCAGGTTGTGTTAAAGGGGATCGAGCCATCGGTCCCACCTCAAGAAATAACAGACGCATTGGCCGAAAAAGGGTTTGCGGTTAAGTCCGTTGTCAATATCATCAACAGGAATAAAGAGGCACAGCCGCTCTTTAAAATCGAGCTCCAACCAGATGCAAAGCGGTCGAAGCCAAATGAAGTGCATCCAATCTACAACCTTCGGCTCCTATTGCACAGAAGAATCACCGTAGAGGAGCCCCATAAGAGATACCAACCACCTCAGTGTAAAAACTGCCAGGAATACAACCACACCTCTAACAATTGCATTGTGAGTTGGCTGCGGCGAACATCATAAAGATGGCATTTGCACCAAGGACAGAAACAACGTCGCACTAAGACTATGCAGTAACTGTGGAGGGAACCACACAGCCAACTACAGGGGATGTCCTGTCTTCAAGGATCTTAAATCGCACCTAAACGGGCGTAAATCCCCAGCTGGACCAAAAATCACCTTCAACGCCTCCAAAACTACACTGGAGGTATTCTTCGCCAAGGCTGTTAGATCATCTAACATGCCTGCTCTAACCAATCCTAGTGTATCCTTCGCTAGTGTACTCCGAACTGGACAGACGGAGCCCGCGAAAGAGACCCCGTCACTCCACCATCTACAGAATCCGCAACTTGGCCAGCAAACTCCAAGTGGTTTAGAGGCCCAATTGATCTCACTTAATCGAAACATGACCGCTTTTATGACGTTCATGCAAAACTGTATGCAGGAACTGATGCGGAATCAAAACCTGCTTATCCAGAAGGTTATCGAGAATAAATAATGGCTTCCCTACGTCTATGTCTTTGGAATGCTAATGGCGTCTCCAAGCACAAAAATGAACTGCAACTATTCCTAGACTCAAGTGAAATCGACGTCATGCTGATATCGGAAACACATTTAACATCAAAAAATAACTTTCAAATACCAAAATACACCTTCTACGCAACAAACCATCCAGACGGAAAAGCTCATGGCGGGACTGGTATCCTAATCAAAAACCGTATAAAACACTCGTTCCTCAACAGATTCGAAACACAGCACCTACAAGCAACTGCTATAACCGTCCAAACCAGCTACGGCAACACTACGTTGGTTGCCCTGTACTGCCCACCACGCTTCTCAATCTCTGAAAAGGAATTCACCGGTTTCTTTAACACACTCGGAGAACGCTTCATTGCAGCAGGGGACTATAACGCCAAACATACGCACTGGGGATCTGGCCTGGTAAATCCTAACGGCAAGCAGTTGTACAATACAATAGTCAACCCACTCACTAAGATGGATTGCGTCTCTCCGGGTAGTCCTACTTATTGGCCCACAGATCCACAGAAAATGCCTGACTTGATTGATTTCGCAGTAACCAAGAGGATTCCGCGTAATCGGATCACTGCGGAAACACTGCTAGATTTAACCTCCGATCACTCTCCAGTGCAATTCACACTGTTAACAAGACCTCAAGTACTTGATCGCCCATATATGCTTACAAACAACAAAACAAATTGGCTTAAATTTAAAATGTACATGAGTGCCCACATTGACTGTTCGCCGAAACTGGATGCTGCAGAGGACATTGACATGTGCGTCTCTGCACTTGAGTCGATGCTGGGAGCAGCAGCAAGAGTATCTACTCCACATGCCTCTACTTACGCTAAACCTGCTGTCAGGCCTACGAACCGGCGGATAGAACAATTAGTAACGGAAAAACGACGTCTAAGAAGAGAATGGCAGATTACTCGATCACCAGAAGCAAAACTTCGCCTAAGGCATGCCAGCCGCAACCTCTCCAAGGAGTTAAGACAAGAGGAAATCTGGGCTCAAAGGAAATACATAGAAAAGCTCAGTCCATCCAGCACTAAACATCCTCTGTGGAAAGCCCACCCAACTTTAAGCGCTCCTACAGAGACAGTTTCACCAATAAGGGGCCCAACAGGTGGATGGGCCCGCAGCGACGAAAAGAGGGCATCCGTATTTGCCACACATCTTAAAATGGTTTTCCAGCCAAATCCAACATCAAACTCATTTGTACTTCCCTCTTCGAGCACATTAACGGATAATGAGTACTCGGAACTCCAATCGGATGAGATCACTGCAGTTATTAAAAACCACATAAAGCCGAACAAAGCCCCTGGCCATGACCTAATCACACCGAAAATGATCCTAGAACTCTCTACCATCGCCATACAATACATCTGCAAAATGTTCAACGCTATAATAAGAATTGGCTACTTCCCAAGAGCATGGAAAAGGTCCACTATCACCATGATTCCTAAAGTGGGAAAGGACAAAACCCAACCATCATCCTATAGGCCAATTAGTTTGCTGCCATGTCTTTCGAAGCTTTTTGAAAAGGTCCTGCAGATTCGTCTAAACTCATTTATGGCATCGGAGAACACAATCCCTTCTCACCAGTTCGGCTTCCGCGAAAAACATGGGACAATTGAACAAGTCAATCGTATAACATCCGAAATAAGAACGGCATTCGAACTAAAAGAATACTGTACGGCTGTCTTTCTCGACGTTGCCCAGGCTTTCGACAGAGTCTGGCTGGAGGGTCTAATGTTCAAAATCCGGCAGAAACTCCCACAGTACACCCACAAACTCATGGAATCTTACCTTTACAATAGGAAATTCGCTGTAAGATGTAATGGCTCCGTCTCGGCTGACTTTGAAATCGAAGCTGGTGTACCGCAAGGCAGTGTACTCGGACCATTGCTCTATCTGCTGTACACTGCAGACTTACCAACGACTCTAGGACTTACAACGTCCACTTTTGCCGATGACCCGGCAATCCTCAGCAGATCCCGATGCCCGATACAAGCCTCTGCAAAATTAGAGGAACACCTCAAGGTGGTAGAGGAATGGGTAGCAACCTGGCGTATCCGGGTCAACGAGCAGAAATGCAAACATGTTACATTTACGCTTAACAGAAGAAACTGTCCAGCTATAATGCTAAACAACGTACCAATTCCTCAAGCCGTGAATGTCACTTACCTTGGTATCCACCTAGACAGAAGACTAGTTTGGCGAAAGCACATTGAGGCAAAAAAGTCACAGCTTAAACTGAAAGCGAGTAGCTTACATTGGATCATCAATGCTCGGTCACCTCTACGTCTGAAGTATAAAGTCCTCCTATACAACTCCGTACTGAAACCCATCTGGACTTACGGTGCCGTATTATGGGGAAATGCAAGTACCAGCAATGTCGACATTATACAAAGGGCGCAGTCGAAGATTTTAAGATCAATCACTGGGGCTCCGTGGTACATACGGAACGACAACATTCAAAATGATCTAAATATACCTAGCGTAAAATCTGAAATAGGTAGTCAACAACTAAAGTATTCTGCGAAACTGGATGTACACCCTAATGTTCTTGCCAATTCCCTTACTCGAACTAATAATAGAACTCGTCTTAAAAGAAATGATTACTAGATTAAGAAAAATATCTCAAACTTGTTGTTAGGCTCTAATTTAAGAGTAGATTCAACAAATATATATTAAACGTTAAAAAAAAAAAAAAAGATTCGAAACATATAATTTTCTTGACTATTACAAGTTATCAAATTTTAAATTTTAAAAAAATTGTAAAGTACGCTTCTTTTTGGTACGGGGTCAACTCATGTCGACGATCCGTATTGTTTTTGCTACTTTAATAAAACTTTTGAATACGAACTGTTGACTGATTACGTTGTGATAAAAATGTTAAGATTGCTATCAGAGAACTGCAATGAGTAATAAATTTTATGGTACACTCAATCATTGAGTTTGATTTTGTTCGATGCGGTCCTATGTATTTAGTGATTGAGCTGTATCGGTTTGAGTCGAACGCTTACGAACGCTCACAAAAGTATAAACTAGTAGTTCATTCTGTATGACCACATATTTTCCTACAACTTGATTGAGCGAAACGAATTTTTTGTTTAGACAAATGAGAGTGATCGAAGATTTTTGTTTTGTTCGAATGATTTATCGTCTGTTTGCTCACAATCACACTTTTCGATTGTGTGTGATTAATTTGAATTATTTATTGAATTTTTGACATCGCCAAAACAAAAAATATAAGTTCTTGGGCAAAATGGAGGAGTTCGCGTCGATCCAGGCGGACGGACCCCTTTTATACCCTTTTTGCAAGGGTATAAAAAGATGTGCTAATCTAAATTCAATAAAGTTAAAGTTGTGCCTATTATTTTCATCGTGAGTTTTTTTTTTTTTTTTTGACATAGTTTAACTTGTTCCTTATAACTGTAATAATTATAGTTATTAAATTTTTTTATTTGTCTAGATTTCGACCTTATTGAAGTTAATCAAAACTGGGTTTTAGCCGGCTTCAGGTCAATAAATCTTACTTACGAATTTATTTGTGAGATTTTAAAATCATAGGCAGCACAAAAGGTGAGCAGGTTGTCTGTATAGCTATTTCAAGAACCTCCAAGTTCTATCATCAGCAGACTTTGCTAAAGAATCCACAGTTGTAATAGCTATACCATATCTTCAACGCTAAAAGTATTTGGGAATTCCAATTACATGAAGCGAGAAAAGAACGGCAAAGCTTGCAACTGCAGATTCCACCTTTTTTATGTGCATACCCCTGGGCGCCATCAGAATTAGTGTAAAGGGCTTCGCCTTAACCAACTAACCGTCGCGCCCAAATATTTTCTTCATGTAATTGGAATTCCCAAATACTTTTAGCGTTGAAGATATGGTATGGCTATTACAACTGTGGATTCTTTAGCAAAGTCTGCTGATGATAGAACTTGGAGGTTCTTGAAATAGCTATACAGACAACCTGCTCACCTTTTGTGC
Organism: Drosophila paulistorum; assembly: GCA_018152135.1. NCBI lineage: Eukaryota > Metazoa > Arthropoda > Insecta > Diptera > Drosophilidae > Drosophila > Drosophila paulistorum. Next base: position 7,186,858 of record JAECXG010000822.1, on the reverse strand, counting down.
TGCCTATGATTTTAAAATCTTACAAATAAATGCGTAAGTAAGATTTATTGACCTGAAGCCGGCTAAAACACAGTTTTGATAGTTATTAAATAATACAACTTTTAAACACATTGTTTTTTAATTCAATGCATTTCGAAACCGTAGAAGGGAGAGTGCGGTACACAGTCATATCGCAATTCATATCGATTTTGAATGTCAAATTCTACTCAAATCATGTGCACGAAATCCGATGTTAGTTCGGATTTATTCATTTGTCTTGAATGGAATTTTACAAACGATCAATTGGGGTGAGCGTTCTTGTTACAACAATCAAGGTTGCGACTTGTTCGAGAAACTAATATTATAGCAATTGACTCAAACCAATTGGTTGCGACACCCTGAATGATTTTTTCGTTTTAAGTGAGTAAGCGGAGTAAACATGTTGTAACATAGGTGTTAAACGGAATGATTTGATTTTTAGAAGTTTGATTGATCCTTCTCAATCATACTCGTTGCAGTTCTCTGATTACTATGTCTAAAAATATACAAAAAATTTTAAAACACTTGCCTTTGTTATCAATCTATTTACATCCATTAGAGGTTCGGAATGTCTCGAGCATGATATATACATATAAGTTATATAAATGTTTATTTATATTTGATTAATTTGTTTATTGAGTAATATAAATGTTAATTTATACTTGTTCACTAACTTGCGTCTCTAGAGTCTGCGAATGGCCAGATAAATGGCGAACCAAATTGCGACTATCCCAATAGTGACACTGCTGCTCAATACAGGGCCCGATATTATTTTTGAGCGTAATCCGGTTATACGCCGGAGATTGTTTATGCTCAGTTCGTAGAGGGAAGGCGGGTTTAAGTGTTCCCGGTACCTCGTAATGTTGATTTGTGACTCGGCTGACACCATTGGCTTCTTTCTGAGCACATTATACTTGTTGACAAACGTTGTTTGGTTGATGGTAATCTTGTCGGTGAATGTCACCAGGTAGGTGCCGTTCAACATTTTTTCGTTGCCGACTTCGTTTATGATGTCCATGGTGGCGTCGTTGATGATAACCAATCCCTCGTCCACAACTATTAAGTGTTCCAGGTGTCCTGGTCTGGAGCTACAATGGGCTTGAGTTCCGGCTACTAATTGTTGCGTGCAGCCATTCGTGGGCGATCTTTTGCAGAATGTTGTGGTTACCGCCAATTGGCAACCCTCGACTGAGAATAGCTCCGTACCACAATCAGCAACTACGTTTCTGTTATTAAAATCTAAAATTATGTTATCCCGTTCTACCGGGTAAAGGATGATTTTTTTTCAGACAGATTCTGGGTGAGGATATTTGATTAAAAAGTACAAAATGTTAAAATTTTGAAAAACCTTTATACTACCTACATGTAATAAATCTGACACACTAATATTTCGAGGATTATTGGGTTCAATAAATTCGCTTTTGCCAAAGTGGTTGTTAGAATTAAATTTTCAAGGTCTGAAATGACCATTCTGTTCTTTGCTAGAATGGTTTCATAAAAGTGTTCGTGATTGACATTTTCTGTTTTACTTATTTGGTTTATGGAGTTCGTTATTGCATTTAGTTTTTCCTGTAATTTGTTGTTGATCTTGACTTGCTTATTTTCTGACTCTAATTATTGCTTTTGTTTAAACTTGATCTGTTCCCAGTCGTCAAAATCAGGAGTTCCGGCTACTACTTTCAATGCAGTACCTAAAATATTTAAGCTTCTAGCGCCTCTATGATGAACCGTCATCATTTCTATTAGCGTGTCGATTTTCCTATTATCTGTCAAAATAATTCATTTAATATGATCTTCCTTAAAGAATTTTATAGTTTCCCTGGTCTCGTCCGCGTATGTCCTGTACGAGGTAATGTTTGTCGTATGTCCGAGGTAGCTGTACTTTTTTCAAACTGTCACGTCTCCGTCCAGTATCTGTATGAAGACTGCTTTGGTATAGTCCGTAATTTTCATGGTCATTGTCGCGTGTGTCCTCAGTATTATCAGTAACAGTATAAAGTCCGTTCAGTAATTTCTGGTATTATAAAATAGTCTTATTACTCTAGTAGTTGTAGAAGTGTGCAAACCTAATTTTAGAAAAACAATTTTTAGAGGTTCTATTTTAAATTGTCCTTATGGACCTCCCTCCCCTTTATAAGAACTTTAGTTCCTAGGTCAGCGTCCACAATTCCTTCCTTGTACAAAGGAGTAAGTTTGTTACCAAGGCGTTTGTTTGACTTTACTATTCTAGTTCTGTTTTCCTGTTCCATTTGTTTGTTCTGAGCGTCTTTTATCTTTTTGGCAATTTGCAATCCCTCTTCTACCATAGTTTCATGAACTGCTTCGATTGGTTTTTTTTTTTTCAAGACTGAATGGATTGACCTGTTATACTTTACTGTTGCTAGTAGTATAACATCGATAGTGTCGCTAGCCTGAGCTGTTATTTTGTCACAACGTGCGATCTCAAGTAACGTGCTGTGGAATCTTTCCACTTGGCCATTAGATGTACTGTTTAGGGGTGGGACGTTGACGATTTGTATTTCAAACTCGTTTAATAGGAGGGACCTTATTGTTTCAGAGTTTATCGACCTTTCATTATCGCAATATATTGTCTTAACATTAGCAAAGTAATTGACTAATTGTAGAATGGCCGGCTATACGTCAATTATGGCTCTCGATGCTATAGGTTGGACTATCGCAAATTTAGAAAATTTATCTATGCAAGTCGGAAAGAATCTTTTATCTGTGGAAAAAACGTCGATGTGTAAGAATTCTCCTGCGTAAGCTGCTACTGGTGTGGTATCCAGCTTGTGTGTTTTTGGATGCCTCTCATAATTTGCGACGGAGCAGATCTTGAAATTGGCTGCAATTTCTGTGGTCATTTTTCCCATGTTCGGGAAAAAATAGTCTTGCAAAATTTGTTTCATGTTTTCCTGGGCTGCACGGTGCGCCCTGTTATGTTTCGTCAATACAATTTCTTTTTATTCCTACTTGTCTGGTACATCTGTAACGATGTGTTTGCAGTACCAGAATTTTGTTGCTGGATACAGTTCAACCAATTTGTGCTGAATGAGAGCAAGAGTTGGCAGTTCGCAATGTATTGCGTTTACCACTTCAGCATTTATTACATTTTGCAGTGTCTGTAAGAGTGAATCAGGGTTTGATGTGCGTATTATGTGCCTGGACTTACTCTGGAAGAGGACGAATGTCCTTACCGAAGGGAAATCTGCTTCTTCAATCACGATCTGGTTTCAAAAACAATTTAAGGGCCTATCGGATACATCAATAGTGTAGGACAGAGACTCTTCACTATGGCAGGTTGCCCTATCGGATTCTGAGTCTGGTGCTTCGAGAGCGTTAATGTTCAGACGCGAAAGGGCGTCCGCTACGAAATTTTCCTTTCCTGGCTTATATATTATTTTTGCGCCATGTCCATCGATATATGCTTTCCAGCGTATTAGTTTCGCATTCGAATTTTTGTCTGATACGGCGAAGGTTAATGACTGATGGTCGGTAAATATATTTAGGTCTCTTTCCCCGTAAAGGTACTTTCTGAAGTTTTTTAGTGACCACACTATGGCAAGAAGCTCTCTTTCGTTAGTCGCAAAATTTCTTTCGTTATTACGTAATTTACGGGATATCATGGTAATTGGTCTGCCTTTTTGTGAAAGGACAGTCCCTAGCCCATCACCAGATGCGTCTGTGGTAAGATCGAATGGTTGTCGATAATCTGGGTAGGCTAAAAAAACTTCTTCTGATGCTAAAATATCTTTTAGCTTGGCGAATGTCTGCAATTGTTCTGAAGTAAACTCGATTTTTATTTTTCGAGACATGTTTTTGCTAACTTTTCCATTATCGCCCTTTAAAAGATCTGTAAGAGGACCTGCGATTTTCGCGAAGTCTTGGCATTGGCAAATTTTTGATTGCCTGAACTTTTTCGGGTGAGGTTGTGATACCATCCCTAGATACGATAAATCCTAGATACTCCACACTTTTTTTTAAAAAATTTGGATTTTTCCTGTGATACTCGCATGCCCGCGTCCTGAAGGCTTTTAAGGACCCATTCAATGTCCCTAACATGGTCTTCTTTTGTCTCGGAAAAAATAATAACATCGTCTATATCGACGTAGCATGTTGTACTTATCTTTTCCCGAAGGACGTCATCGATGGCCCTCTGGTAAATACTGGGTGCATTTTTGAGACCGAAGGTAAGTCTGCAGAATTCATACTTCCCATTATTGACAGAAAAAGCAGTTTTCTCCCTGTCTTTTTCTGCTAGTGTTAATTGATGAAATCCCGATTTAAGGTCCAATGTTGTAGAACATTGGGCCTTTCTCATGTTCGACAAGATTGTTGAAATCATTGGAATAGGGTACTTGTCATCTGTAGTATTTTGGTTTAGTTTCCTAAGGTCAATTACTAGCCGTTTTCATCTGTCCCTTATTTGTCGACCACCCAGGTCGGATTATTGTAGGGAGATTCTGAGGGTCGATCTATGCCGTGGGCTAGAAGTTGTTTAACATATGCGTTGACAAAGTCCGTAACGCCCATTGGGAGTGGGTATAGTCTGGAGTATACCGGTGCCCCATTTGTTCGAATAGTTGCTACACTATTTACGTTATATGGTAGAGCCTCGTCAGGGTCTGCAAACGCTCCTACTCTTTCGTCCATCATCTTGTTAAAAGACTTAAGTACAGCAGCCGGGACGTCTGTATCGTCGATATAAATGAAATTTACTTGTGGGTTAAAATTTACAACGGGTAAAATTAATGGCATCAGATCCATTTTTTGTAACTATTTGATTGTTTAACAGATTGCTAGTTGCTCCGACCTTTTTTAAAAGGTCGAAAACAATTCTGTCGAAATCTTCTGGGATATTTATCAAGAAGAAATGTGCTTTAAAGCCGAAAATATGTATTGGACATTTTTCCGTTAACTTTGAGGTCCCATGTATGGATCTGACATTAAATGGTTTTTCTGCGGGGGTGATGAATTTTAGAACCTCCATTGGACGAATATAATTTTTTGAGGCCCCCGTATCGATAAGTAATTTAATTGTTTTTCCTCCTACTGTTCTTGTGATGAACGGTAGAAGGGAATGTTCCCTAAAAAATTACAAGATTATTCACTATCTGACAGGTCATCACTAGCTGCCAGAACGCTCGCCTCTGCTTTTGTCTCATAGGCTTCTTCCCCAGGGGATCCTGAGACGTGAAATAAATCTGTTGATTCTTTTTCGACCAGAATCCAGGTTTTGTGGACTTGTTTCCCGAATACCTGGTTGGTTGCCTATACTTTGAAGAGGAGTCAACCTCCATGGGTTCTGGTGTTGAGGACGCCTGAGCCCCAGGATTTTGTGGTGGCTTCTCTTTATTATTTGGTTTTTCCTGAACCCTAGTATAATGTGGAGTCTTCTTGTATGCCCCTTGTCTATTTTCCGAGTTCTTATTCTGATTAGCATTCTTTCGAAAATTTTGGTTCAAAGGAGCCCTGAGATTTTTCCTCGGTAGCCCGCGCAAAGCTAGCAGCGAAGGCTGCGTAGTCATGGCTTACTTCAGCTTCGTGCGCTAATGCTAGCGCAGTGGGTAAATCTTTGGGTTTTGCTGGTAATACTACTGCCCTGAGAGATTTCTTAAGCCCCGACACAAAGGAGTGTAGCGCATCGGACCTAAACTGCTCGTTAAGGAGGGTCAATGTCATAATACTGAGACAGCGATTGATCCCCCTGTCGTAAGGTTCCCAATTTTTGTTGAATAACGCTAATGGGCGTTTTGTCAGCGTAGGTGAAGTCTAGTCGAGCTATGATCGCATCGACATTTTTTACAGTGTTGTATGATGCTAGAGTGGAACTAGAGGCACCTTTTACCTAATTCCTGATTATGCCTACTGCTTGGTAGTGGGCGGAACTGCCCCTATAAGGTCGAAATAGTTCATATGCGAATGAAGCTGCGGAGCGCCATGAAATGTATTCGTTTTGATTGCCATCAAAATCTGGCAAGGATCTAACAATATCTAATGGTTCCTTACATTCTATTCCTGTGATGATTTCGGCATCCCTATAAACCTCAACCTCCGGTGCGACTGGTTTTAAACTTTTTAGCTGAGCCCTTAAAGACTCCATTTCGTGGTTTAACTGTTGTGTGAAAGTAGACTGCATCTGTGCAGCTTGGTGATCAAGCACAGTCTGCACTGCCACTTGCACTATTTTCATCACCTCCTCTGTTGTTGGCATTTTATGTGTTTCTTTCACTTGCTCGCTTTTGCCTCTTATAACCTTTAACAACTCCTCGTCACTACTATCACTATTTTTCTGATTATTGGTGTGCGTATCTTTCACTTGCTCACTGTTGCCTTTTATAACCTTTAGTAATTCTTCGTCACTACTATCACTATTTTTCCGGTTATCTCTCCACATGAACAGACGGGAACAAATATTTCGTTTAATAGTGTTAATTGGTTTTGATTCAATTAAAACAGAGAATGTCAACTTTAACGTTTAACAGCCACCTCTAATGCCAAGCGATTTATTGAGTATTTGCAGAATCCAAGATTAATTTATTTAGACAACAAAAATCTCACTTACATTTTCATTTTCCTGTTGATAAATTTCTCTGCCCTCTTATTGGTGGATTGTGGCCGGCGGTATTCTGGTGGAGTTTTGTTTTCGTTTGTTGTTGCTGCTTCTCGTCTTCAATTTTTTCTTCGCCGCTGCCGTCACCAGTCCAGTGACATAGTCATAGTTGTTTTTCGGTTTTTTATACCCTTGCAGAGGGTATTATAAAATTGGTCAGATGTTTGTAACGCACAGAAGGAGACGTTTCCGACCACATAAAGTATATATATTCTTGATCAGCATGAGAAGCTGAGTCGATATAGTCATGTCCGTCTGTCCGTCCGTCCGTCCGTCCGTCCGTCCGTCCGTCCGTCCGTCTGTGCAAATCAACTTCACGCTGGCATCTTAAGAGCTATCGGAATGAAATTTCATATTTGAGCTACTTTTAGCCGGGATATAATAGAGTATGAAAATTGTGAGGATCGGACTACTATATCATATAGCTCTAGAACAAAAATTTTTGCAAAAATTGGAGTATCCCCATGAAACCAATATAATAGAATTTGATATAAAATCTCAGATCCCAAAATTTGAGTTTGATCGGACAAATAGAACACAAGTTACAGTCAATACAAATCGGTTCTACGTCATCAGCAAATCAAACAGAGCACATGCATACACACACACAGACGCAGCGCTACACGTATGTATGTATGTGTATGCGTTTGTGCTTTGCTTAAAAATTCTAGTAAAAAGAGAAGTAATTTGAATGTTTTGTTTGTGTGTTGATGAATTGAGTTGCAAGGAAAGAAATTTCAAAATGTAAAAAAATTATTGCCAAGGACTGCAAGGGTATATAAACTTCGGCATTGCCGAAGTTAGCTTCTTTGATATTTTTTTCTTAATTTTTGTAGTGATCATTTTTTCACTACAATGCTTAAAACTTTTGGGTTTTTGTTTATTTATTTCAATTTTTTTTTACTTAGGATTGCCTTTAGAATTGTTTTTAAGCTTTTGGGCATTTTGAGTTTGCGTTTAGTTTTTTATTTAGAATTATTTTTAAGCTTTTGGGTTTTTTTTTCAATTCAATTTTTTTTTTTTTTTGTTTAACATTATTAAATAAACTACCCAAGAACCCTAAGCATTGGCCATCGGAATGCTGACACTGCGCCTCGTGCCGCTAGCAGCGGTAAATGTCTTGCAGGCCGGCTCATATTACCCAAAAATGTTAAGTCAGTTAAAACTTGGACTCCAAGCACACAAAACTGTGGCTTTTATTGAAGAAGTATAAATTAACATTTAAATTACTCAATAAACAAATTAATCAAATATAAATAAACATTTATATTTCTGGCGCCTAACGGAAACTAGACTGGGTAGACCGTGGGATCGCTGACCCAGCGATCGTGGCCACTGCCAAATACAGAATTAGCTATATTCTTTTCTCCATGTTAACTTTTTTAAATTTTGGTATTACTCTAAAAACCGTCGAAGCTCTCAATTCTTATACCCTTGTAAAATGGGGATTATAATTTTGGTCAGAAGTGTTCAACGCATAGAAGCAAGCATTTCCAACCATGTAAAGTATATATATATTCTTGATTAGCATAACGAGACGACTTCATATAGCCATGTCCGTCCGTCTGGATCAACGCAAAATTTTGTAGACTTGTATATACTACACTTCACACTTTCACTTAACTCCCATTCAAGCAGCAAAGTCACGAACAGTTACTTTTCTCAATAACTTTGCTATTTTCTGAGCTATTTTCATGATATTAAATACTTCGTTACTTTTGACGCGATTGCTTTCAAATTAAACAGTGATAGTTTTATATATCTGTTAATGACTGTGCCAATTTTGATCAAATTCACGTGACTATATCATATAGGTCCCATAGAAACGATCGGTGGTAAACAGCGACTTTGAATATAAACTTCGTTACTTTTAAAGCAATGATAAAAAGCTATTAATGAGTGTGTTAAATTGGATGATTTAGTCCTCCGATCTCGATAAAATTTGTCACATTTATTAAATTTCACGAAAATAGCTTAGAAAATAGCGAAGTTATTGAGAAGTTACTGTTCGTGACTTTGCCGTTTGTATGGGAGCTATATGATATAGTCACCCGATCTTGATCAAATTTGGCACAATTATTAATAAGAACACAAATCTGACCAATACCAACTTTTTTGACAATTGCTGATAAAATAACGAAGTTATTGAGAAAAGTCAATGTTCGTGACTTTGACGTTTGTATGGGAGCTATATGATATAGTGGTCTGAGATATACAACGCCTACAGTATATACAAGCCTACATGCAAAATTTCAGCTCTGTAGCTCTTACGGTCTCGGAGGAGTTCGCGTTGATCCAGACGGACGGACGGACGAACGGACGGACGGACAGACGGACGGACATGGCTATTTGAACTCGTCTCGTCGTGCTGATCAAGAATATATATACTTTATATGGTCTGAGATGCTTCGTTCTATGCGTTGCACACTTCTGACCAAAATTAATATACCCTTTTTGCAAGGGTATAAACATAAAACGTTTTGAAGGTCCAAATAATTGCAATATTCTACATGGGGCATGCTACACAGATGTGGGCGAGACGGCTTACTTTAGCTGGGTTAATAATTATTTTAAAAAATCATTCACGTGGCCCTTTCTAAATTTTAATTCAAAACGGGAATTCTTCTTTGAAAACTATACATTTATTAATGACTGCACTTACTCTAGTATGTACTTGAAGCCATTCGATCTAGCATACAATCGAGCCCTATAGCGAAGAATAATATTTTTTAACATTTCATTTCTAATAAATATGAAAATAATTCTAATTAAATAATTAAATTGTCTTACAATAAAAACGCCTGAAGTTATTAGTTGCCTTGCTACATGTTACATTTAATGCTTCATATTGCATTCCTGACCGCCATGATTTTTATAAGTAGTTATAGGTTTAAAACTTTTGCCTTTTTTCTGTGATCCAGGGATTTTGTGCACGATTGCAAAGCTTTGGTTGAGCGTTCACTCCTACACTGCCATCTAAGATTTTTATCCAACGAATCAGGTGAAGATTGGATGTATTAAAATCTATATTCAATTAAGGTACCCGTGGCTCCATTCAAGAGCCCATCTGCGATCTACACTAACAGTGGAAATGGTTTTTAAAATGAGACGACATTTAAAAGTCTTTGACATCTTCTTAATACTTATTTTTAGCTGTTTCAATTAAATGAGCAGCTTTCAAGTATGTTCTTCAGTGGGAATGAAATATACTTTTGCCCAGTTGTAAAAATCGGCACAAGAAATAAATATCCAATGGGGCAATTTGGCTATGTTATCTAAAGCTAAAGATAGTTCAAAAAATAAAAAATTTTAAACGTTCCCATCCAACAAGGATGCTGTTAGGCTTGTGAAATGCGTATGTGACTGAGATCGCCGAATACGAAATACTTCTGAAGGAAGAATCCCATTTGTGAAAATTTGCCTAAGAGGAGAATCAAACAATTAAAACATTTTTGCACCACTCATAGATATCTCATCAGTATCTAAGAGTTTCTGTTCCATGAACTTCGTTCGGTGTAAGCAAACCCTAACTGATAAATAGGAAGTGAATGGAGTGTGCTTTCCTATTTCCTATTCCCCAAAACAGCTTTCCATGTTGGAGCGTATCAATATCGATTAAACTCTACAAAAAACGACTGACAGAATACCTACTTTTTCCAAAACCTGTCGCATTACCTATATTATTATTGTCCCTCACATTTTTAAAAAAATTACTAAATAGTTTTTGTGTGTTACGTTCAGGGACCTAACATTACTATCCATATTTTCAAATGAAAGTATCGGTGGAAATTTAATAATACGTATTACGCTGTCCGTATCTACAGGCAAGACATTGCCATTTTAATTAAATAAATTATGAGAGCTTATTTCCGGAAAATTATTTGAATTATTTATTTTGAATTTCCATGGCTCTACCAAAAGCGTTTTCTAAATCGTATAAACTTTTGTATTTGTTAAAACCTGACCGAATAGTTTCGTCATGCTTATAGTAGAACTTCACCCAATTTCACTAAACATTGCTCGTCCCACCACCGAAAATGCAATATAACCTATCACCTCAACGAAACGGTTATCTTCATTAATATTTAATTTCCTGTCTCTAATTGTGCAAAGTCCATCTTTTGGCGTGTATTATCAAACGCAGAGTCCGTCGGTATGAGCCTCTAGATCTCGAAATCTAAGACCAAGGGCTAGAGGCACCAAATGGTATTGTAGCAATATGTATTAGTATTAAGAATACCTTTTCCCCAGTGCAATATGTTTAGCCTTAAGTATATCTTACTTTGTTACAAATTAGTTCTAAATCATATGCAGTGGTACAATACAAGAAGTGTGCTATCTCACTTATTACTTGCAACTTTTTTAGTAACTTTTTCCTTACCTATAGCCATCAAAGTGGAATAACTTTTTATCTAAAAAGACTAATGTTTGAGAAAGAACGGCCTACAATCTTAGCATAGCAAATAACGAAATTATTAATCAAAGTCTTTGTTTTTCACCGATCGTTCCTATGGGAGCTATTGATATAGTCACTCGATCTTTATCAAATTCGGCACAGAGAACAGATGACTAACAAATTTTCAATTTGAAAGCAATCGCATTAAAAGTAACGAAGTTATTTATTTATTTACGTCAACTAACCCAGCAGTCGACGAAAAAGCTTAAGCTGACATAGAGATAATAATTAATTCAAGAAGGTAGCTTAGCTTTAAGTTATTAACGAAAGTCACTGTTTTTGGTTGATTGTTCCAATGGGAGCTATATGATATAGTCACCGGATCTTGATCAAATTTAGCACAGTGGTTTATAGGTGTAATTGACTGACCAATATTATTTATTTATTTATTATTATTTCATTGAAAAAAAGTCACTGTTCGTGACTTTGCCGTTTGTATGGGAGCTATATGATATAGTGGTCCGATCCGGCTGAAACCAAGATATACACACTGTGCAGTATATACAAGCCTACATGCAATTTCAGGTCTGTAGCTCTAACGGTCTAGGAGGAGTTTGCGTCGATCCAGACGGACGGACGGTCATGGCTATTTGAACTCTAGAACAAATGTAATTTACCAATATTATAGTATTGATATAAAATCTCAGATCCTAAAATTTGACTCTGGTCGGATAAATAGAACACAAGTTACAGTCAAAACAAATCGGTTCAAGCGCTTCCGGCAGCGCTGCTTGCTGCCTACGTCATCATCAAATCAACAGAAGCCATGATACACACATACATAGGGACTTATTGGTTCTCCTAGTTACTTTCGGTAATTCGTACATTACCATTTCTATTATTGGAATTACCTCGGTTGGAATTTTTCCTTCCTCGGTTATTGTATTTATTGTTGTATATATTATTGTTGTTTCTATATCCGTTTGATTATTACCTCTGCCACGGTAATTGTTTTGTCCACTTCTATTGTTATGTTGCTGAAGGTAGTGCAGGGCTGAGTTTGTCTGTCCTGTTTCTGATGTGCAACTGTCTACGAACTTTGTTGTCCGTTGGTATATGTCACGAAATATGCCTGCTTTTAGTACGCTACGTACCTGATAGTTAATGCAATTCATTGTTAGAGTCTCTGTAGCGATTAAAAGTGTATACTTCTTAGCTACTTCGACGGGTGTATAAAGGCTCTTTTTAGAGATTCAGTATGCATTTTAACCTTGTAACGATCCTTTTTCGTCCTTCGGGATATTTATAATATCTCTTGGGCTAGGTTCGGCACAATAAATTTATTTTTTACCCGGTGAGTTTTTAGTCGTTTAATATATATGTATGTTTATTTAAATTATTGGTGAGCTCAGCTAGATGTGACGTTTTCACTAAGGCAGTTTTGAACTTGGGCAGCGTCGGTGAGTTAATTCGGATCCCTGGTCGTTTGCTCTAGTCTTCCCCTTGCTCCTGTAGTCGTCGCTGGTTACCACTTCGAGTTTATAGTATATGCCCAACTTGTGTTCTCCTTCTTCTATATCGTGTCTCTTGAGACGTGGATTTGTCCTTCGATTATATAGCTCATGACTTTCTTTACGCTTCTTGGTTTATCTAGATCCTCTAGGGATATTCTTTACACCTCAGCACCCTTTCGGTGTGTCTTTGAGATGGCCTTTGCTTGCTTTATGGCTTTGGGACAAATTCCGTAGCTGATATTACGAAGCAGCAATTGGTAATCATCAGAATATATAGATCCTGCAATCTCGGCAGTAGGATATATACTCGTGCCTGCCAATGACTTTGGATAGTCCTGGAGCCGCTTGGCTTCTCTCAATTGTATGCTAGCTTGGGTACGGTGTTTATCGTCCTAATTTAAGGACTTGTTGTTATCTAATGAATTTGACAGGTTACTCGTAGATTTCGCTTGCTGCTTTTCTCAGGACTTGTATTCACTTGATAAGTTTTAAGGTTACTCTAAGGCCTTAATACACTTGTTGTTTGATCTTCTATCTACTCTTCTTGATTTGTGCCGCCTTTATATAGGCAGCTATACAGCTGGTACTTTTCCATCGGCCTTCTACTTTCACCCACTTATCCACTTGTTGCTATGCGTGGTGAAAGTCCCGTATTTCTTGGCGCAGCTGTGTCCACTTTCTCTGGGGTGCTGTATGCCCACTTGTTCCTTGTCCTTGTCTTTCACCCTTGCCGGTATAGCGCCTCGATCGCTCTGCCGGCTTTCTTCGTCTTCTCTCCTTAGCGACGCCTTCCCATTGGTCGCCCGTTTTCTCACGCATCATCTTGCTGCCTTTATTCCTCTGCCGGTGCTGCCGTCGTCCGTCGCTCCCCCCGATCCACTCGTCACACTAGCTTCGCATTTCTCTCTCTCATACGACATCACATATTCGACTATAATTAGCCTAGTCTATATTTTATCTTACTTAGTATGGCTATTTTTCATGTTCATTATAATTGTTCATTACTATTTGACATACTTTCTTATGGGGAACACATCGAATAGATATTGTTGTCTTTCCCTTTCTGCGACTTGTATATTCCCCTCGCATACCCACAAGCCGTTTTCGTTATCGTATTTGTTCTCCCCCCACTACTCCCCGATTAGCAAGCATAGCCCTCACTTTATTTCGTTCGGCATCACATATGCCCTGCACCCGGCTTGCTTGGTCCTCACTTTTGCTCTCTTTTGTTCGTCGGGTTTCGGCTATTCACGATCTATGTGCTTTCGATTTTCGCATGCTTAGCGCAGGCAGAGAACACTTGCATTGGCCGTCGCTACCCTCTCTTGCGGTTATACGTGTGTGTGTCATGTGTGCTCTCTCATGCATTGCTCCACAAAACACACGCATGCCAGCCTATTTCATGCCATCTCTTATCGTTTCTCTCACTTTGGCTCTTGCGCTTCAATATCAGGCCAATGCCCTTTAGCCTCGTTTCATTTGCGCTCGGGTAGCCGATTCTGTCAGCGGTTGCTTGAGGTTCGATCGACCATACTTGAGTTTTGATCGTATATCGTATGCTTCGCTTGAGTTCGACCGGTCCAGCATATATCGTATGCTTTGATCGTGACTCCGATGGTTTGTGTATCGGCTGTATTGTGTTCATGCTTGATTGTTGTGTGGGACATTATTATCATCTATAATGTTCCTCACATCCTCTTGGGCGTACTGGCTAGCTTTTTTGTTTCTCTGTGGTAGGTTTTTTAGTTAATTCTGTTCTGATATTATTGGCAATACGGTTAATAATTGCGTCTAATATGCAGAGGTTATCAGATTTCTAGAGTAGCCTTTTAGTTTTGTTTTTATAAGGCACACTGCTGTTTCTTCATGGAGGTTTTCTGTTTTGCTAGCAATCATCAAAACAGTCTCAGGGGCCTACTATGCTGAATTATTGACCCTATTCGACGCCGAATTAAAGAAAAAACGGCTCGGGCAGCGACCACTATTCAATTAATATAAATCTTTTCAACCGTAACAATATAAATAATGCTTTAGCAAAACCAGTAATTAAATTAGAAGCCAACTGACACTTTTCCACCGTAACACCCCCAGCTTAAACAGAAACAAAGAAACAGCCAACCTAATCAAAATAATCATTCACGCGGCTAACCGATTTTTGAACTACATGTGATTACTATATGACTAAAGTAGTGTGGTCGTTGGCTGAGTGGGGACTTACTCAGACTACAATACTGCTGATTTCAGCTACAAACCCTTTACAGAGGTCAATTTTTTCCCAATTAGTGAAGTAATATGAAAAGGTAGATCTATGGTTAATACGATAGATTAGCGAATATTTGTATACCCTTGCAGAGGGTATTATAAAATGTGATAGTATTTAATATAAAATCTCAGATCCCCAATTTGAAGCTGATCGGATAAATAGAACGTAAGTTACAGTCAATATAAATCGGTTCAAGAGCTGGAACCGCTGCTTGCTGCCTACTATGTCATCAGCAAATCAAACAGAGCACATGCATACACACACACAGACGCAGCGCTACACGAACTGTATGTGTATGCATGTTGTGATTTGCTTAGGGAATGATGGAAGAAAAAGAAAAAATTGGAGTAAAAAGAGAAATGATGGTTTGTTTGTTTGTTGATTAATTGAGTTGCAAGGAAACAAATTTCAAAATGTAAAAAATTATTGCCAAGGACTGCAAGGGTATAAAAACTTCGGCATTGCCGAAGTTAGCTTCTTTAACATCTTTTAAAATTATTTTTGATAATTATACCATGCACCCATAGAGTGAAATTTGATTTTCGTAAAGACTATAATAGCTAAAGACATCAAATTTGATATGATTAATCCTTTTTTAAGCGCGCAGACATTTGGTGCTTAAAAATTTAGCTGCGCCCCTCTCCGCCACCGCAATTGAAACAAAACCGATTTTCTTACAGACTATAATAGCGACAGACACCAAATTTGGTAGCAACTAGTGTCTGCGCGCTTACCAAAGAATTAATCATACCAAATTTGAGTTGCAGGGAAACAAATTTCAAAATGTAAAAAATTTTTGCCAAGGACTGCAAGGGTATAAAAACTTCGGCATTGCCGAAGTCTTTAAAAATATCAAATTTGTTTAAACTTCGTGGGTGGAAGGGGGCCTGGCAAAAATTTGAAATAAACTTGACCACCGTATTTATTACACGAGTCTACGTACCAAATATGGTGACTCTAGCTCTTATAGTCTCTGAGATCTACGTGTTCATACGGACAGATGGACGGACGGACATGTCTAGATCGACTCGGCTGTTGATCCTGATCAACAATATATTTACTTTATGGGGTCGGAAAAGCTTCCTTCTGCCTCTTACATACATTTTGGCGACTTTAATATACCATATCGCCCTATGGGTGAATAGTATAAAAATCGTAAATGCATTTGTTATTATAAGTTTGAAATATTTGTTTAACTGGTGTATGGTATACCTAAGTAAGCGAAATTCAAATTTTTATGATGTTATTTTTTGCTATTTCTATAACCTCGAATGGTCCTAAAAAGAATAATGTAACATTATTCTAGCTCTATTATTTGCAAGCTATAATCTAAACTTAACTTCTTTAGCGTCATCATCTACGTTATATAAAGGTTCTATTCTATTTATGATAAATTATTTTGTTTACCTAATACAAGTTCATAGGGACAGTGTTTATGTGTTACTGATGGAGTTGTGAATGTCCTATGACTTTTTTCAAAGGTACCTAGTGTCTGGTGGTGGTGTGCAGTAGACGTAATGTTGTCTATTTTTAAATATTTTCAAAGGTACCTAATGTCTGGTGGTGGTGTGCAGTAGACGTAATGTTGTCTATTTTCAAATATTTTCACAAGTCATTTATTCTTGAATTGTTGTATTCTGGTCCGATGTCCGTAATGAACGTCTTCATGGAACCGTGCTTCAGAATAAAGGACTCAAATATAGCTTTTGCATTTGTTGTAGCGTTTTTATTTGGGACTGGTATTACTGCTAAGTATTTCGTCAAGTCACATATTAGAATGACTGCGTATTCATTACCATTTTCATATTTTAGTAGTGGACCAATGGTGTCCACTATTACTCTGTCAAAAGCATGCATGGGGGTTTCGGTAATGATTAAGGGTATTTTGATGTGCTTTGGGGCTTAATTCCACCACATAAAGGAATGCTTGTGACCGGTTTAATCCAGGGAAAGCAATTGTCATCATTCTTTGAAAGAAATTTGGTGCTATTTGCAGACCATATGGTAGTCTGGTAAACTGATAAAGATCCATTGCTAGTGGAAAATGACGTAATGCTTCGCGATTTTTCTTCTAATTCTATTTTGTGGAAACTTGGTAATGGGAATTTATCAGACAATAGTTTTTTGTTTATTTCACGATAGTCTATTACTAATCGCCATCGTTTATTTTATGATCCTGGTAAGCCCTGTCTCGACACCAGTATTAACGGACTATTACACTCGGACACTAAGGGTTCAACTATTTTGTCTTAAATGTGTTTATCGACTTGTCTTGTTATTTCTTCCTTATGAGTGTGTGTCATCAGTTTTCTGTACTATTTCATAATTCTTTAATGGTTCATATTTAATTTTTTTCAAAATTAAATTATTAATATTTTAGTTGAATTTAATATTTGGTTGTATTTCAAATTCGGACAAATGTTTGGTTCGGACTTGAGATCGAATTGCCAATAAATATTAATTTTTCGACTTTTTGATTTATGATGACGATATTTGTATTTTCGTTTGGAATATTTATTTGTCCGATTACTTCAGATTTTGCTGGGAGTATTGTAGTATTTCTGTCACAGGTGTGTAATATTGGGGTGTTTATTGGAAAATTTAAATTATTCGGTCTTAATATTAGTGAATCGTTTGGTTCACTGAAATCTAATTGGTAATTAAAAGTTTTGAAAATATCTAATCCTGAAATTCCATCGAATGGTATCGTAAAATTTTAATTTACTTTGTGGGAGTTGTGTGGAATTATGAATTTATTTTGCAGGCCTTCTATAAGGGTTAGACCTTTGGAAATAATTGAACCTTTACCGATTCCATTCAATTGTGTTTGAAGTATCTATATGTGCAAAGTTATCTGTTTTTTTTTTTTATATTGATATGTCTGCACCAGTATCAAAAAAGAAATTGAACATATTGCCTATATTTTCATTTTTGATATTGATAAAATACACAAGCTGAGATTGAAGGTGTATACATACACAGGGACTTATTGGATTTCCGAATTACTTTGGGTAATTCGTACATTACCATTTCTATTATTTTAATTACCTTGGTTGGAGTTTTTCCTTCCTCGGTTATTGTATCGTGAGTTTCCACAATATCCACTTGTATTATTGTTGTTTCTATATCCGTTATTTTGATTATTACCACTACCACGGTAATTGTCTTGTCCATTTCTATTGTATTGTTGCTGATGATAGTGCAGGGCTGAGTTTGTCTGTCCTGTTTCTGATGTGCAACTGTCTACGAACTTTGTTCTCTGTTCGGTCATGTCACGGAATATTTACGCTTTTAGTACGTTACGTACCTGACTGTTAATGCAATTCATTGTCAGAGCCTCTGTAGCGATTAAAAGTGTATACTTCTTAGCTACTTCAACGGGTGTTTAAAGGCTCCTTTCAGAGATTCATTAAGCTTTTCAATCTCTTGGGCGTACTGGCTAACTGTTCTGTTTCTCTGGGGTAGGTTTTTTAGTTTATTCTGTTTTGACATAACTGGCAATACGTTTAATTATTACGTCTATATTCTGCTCAGAGGTTATTAGGTTTCTAGTCCAGCCTTTAAGTTTTCTTTTTATGAGGCACACTACTGTTCCTAATGGTCGCGCTTTACTCAATTTACTAAATTTAATGCATCCATGAACCTTTGGAGGTTTTCTGGAATTCGGTTTCAGACTAGCTTTAAGAAATCAGTAACCCTTTTGTCAATTTTGAATTTTCATTTGGCCACTTGAAAATGGCTAGGTAATCCAAGATTATTTTGAATCGTAATTGTTTCGTTTTTTGAAAAATGTGTACAGTCTGTATACTTCTGTGACAAAAAGTAAGGAACAAAAAAAGAAGAATTTGTTTGTAAAATGTACAATGTATTTTTGTAATTTAATTTCATACCCTTTGAAGTAATCCCTTCCCGATTAAATACACTTATGCCAAAGTTTATTCCAATCCTCGATACATGCCAAATAGTCCCTTTCCGGTATAGGCGGAACGGGCGAATTTGCTCTAGCGGACGTTGACGATACTATGCGCAGTACGTTCAAGTGGCCCCTACGACACCAGGACAAAGCCTGTTACGCGCGAGCCCAAGCAGATGACTGCCCACCTCCCACCCGACCGACCGAGGGGTGCAGCCGTATAACGCACGGCACGAATCGCGTGGACAAATAAACAATAGAAAAAACAGACAAACAAATAACTAAATAATACTATAGCTATCTATTAACTAAATGGGATAGGATAGAAGTTTTAATCATGTTAATAGAAAACTCTGAACCAATTACAGGGAATAGAAGGTTGTAATCAGAGCAGAGGACCCTAAAAGGTTCATGCAGGGCATAGTTAGAAGAACAACGACTTAGGGATAAAGGTATCAAAGGATGTCTACTCCGTCTATATGGTACCGACAGATTTACCTGAGCTAATAACTCAGGCGAGTCGATATCACCAATTAGGAGCTTGTGCATAAAAATAACACCAAGCATAATTCTACGGTTAGTTAGGGAAGGAAGGTTAATCAAGAGAAGTCTACTAGAATACGAAGGCAAATTGACATTGCGATCCCAGCTTAAGCCACGAAGAGCAAATAGCAAGAACTGCTTTTGAACGGATTCAAGTCGAATCTGGTGCGACTCATATTGAGGTGACCAAATGCAAGATCCATACTCTAAAATAGGACGGACAAGCGAAGTAAAAAGAACTTTAGTTGTATAGGGGTCATCAAATTCTTTTGACCATCTTTTAATGAAACCCAGGACACTCATGGCCTTTGCGACCGTGGTGGAAATATGGGTGTTAAAATTTAACTTATGGTCCATAAGTACGCCCAAATCATTCATATTATTTAGACGTTCTAAAGGACTGTTGTGTAGAAAATAAGTGACCAGTTGAGGAGAGTTACGAAAAAAAGTCATTACCTTACATTTGGTAGTGTTAAGATTTAGTAAATTAAACTGGCACCAGGATTGAAAGTTTTTAAGATCAGCTTGTAGCCGACTAAATGAATCTATATCTTTATAAGTAAGACAAAGCTTGACATCGTCAGCATACATAAGCACACGCGAATGAACAATGACTGATGGAAGATCGTTAATGAACAGTGTGAAAAGCAGAGGGCCAAGATGACTACCTTGAGGTACACCAGAAGTCACAGGAATGGAATCGGAAAAAGAAGACTTAAAAAGTACCTTCTGTTTTCTATTTGTTAAATATTCTCGAACCCAAGAAAGGAAAAGGGGTGGAAACCCAATGTCGCTCAGCTTAGAAAGTAATAGGGTATGATTTACGGAATCAAAGGCTTTGCTGAAGTCAGTGTATATGACATCAGTTTGTTTACCATTTTTGAACCCCTTGATAATTATTGATGTAAATTCTAAAAGGTTAGTGGTTGTAGATCTACGTTTCACAAACCCATGTTGGGATGGCGAAATAATAGAGCTGCAAAAATGTTGCAATTGAGAAGTTATAATTTTCTCAAAAGCTTTCGGAATAGCGGACAATATAGTTAGAGGCTTCGGACTTTTTGCCATTTTTATGCAGAGGAATGATATACGACTCCTTCCAAATAGATGGAAAAGAGGAAGATTCGACAGACAATAGAAACAATTTTAAAATGGGTTTACATAATGCGTTTGCACAGAACCTGAGAACACATCCAGGAAGACCATCTGGCCCCGGAGAATAAACAGGTTTAACTAATTTAAGTTCGCTAAGAATAGAACTTTCATCAAACACTGGATTGAAAATGCAATTAGCCTTTTCTAAATGATAAGGATACGGACTTGCTCGATATTCCGTTGAGGAATAAGTTGTTTTGAAAAAACTCGCAAACATATCGGCAATTGCCTGATCAGTGCTCGCTTTTTTATTTTGAAAAGACAAAAAAGATGGGTGCACAGAGGTCTTACGTTTAGAATTGACAAAATTATAAAATTGTTTAGGGTCCGAAGAAAACTGAAGCTTACACCGCTGAAGATAATTCTTATAGCATTGTGTATTAAGCATCATGAATTTTGAACGAGCGACTGTATACAGAGCATAATCTGATGAACGACGTGTTTTTTGAAACTTCTTATAATATCGTGTCTTCACATTTTTCAAATTGGATAACTCACGAGAGAACCAGGGAGGTTTGTTAAGCCGCTCCTGCCTACCAAGAGGCACACAAATATCAAAGAGTGAATTCAGAGTATCATAAAAGAAGCGAATAGCTGAGTTCATATCTCTACAATTGTACAGATAAGACCAATCGGTAGTAGTAATGTTTTCATTCAGGCTGACAAAGTCAGTCTTACGAAAGCACCTAGTTAGAGGTAACTGATTTGAACCAAGTAATGGTGAAAGCAAGGGCAGATCAATTTTTAAATTTAATGTAGGATGAAATTTGTCTTCAGGAAGAACAAATGGGTCAATCCTAGAAACCTCACAATAAGAAGAATCCGATACAAAAATAAGATCTAACAATTTTCCATTAGAATTTAAGACAGGATTGACTTGGAATAAAGATAAGCCTAGAAGGCCATCAATAAAGTCATGTGACACAGAGGGCAGCAACATGGTAGATTCATCTGTTAGTGACCATGCTAAAGCAGGTAAATTAAAATCACCTACAACTATGAGCATGTCTTGACTGGAAACTAAAGAGGAGACAAACTGAATTGCCTCTAAATGATTTAAATATACCACCATGTCTGACAATGGTGGAATATAGGAACAAGTAATGAAAGCATTAAAAGATTTAAAATTTACTTTAACACCGACAAACTCAATCTCCTGGGTACTAGAAAATTGAATCATTTCAGATGATAAAGCAGCATCAACAGCTATCAGAACGCCACCACCTATGCGAGAAATCCGGTCACGTCTGAATATGGAAAAATTTGTGGAAAACACCGATGCATCAGCAATATCAGGTTTTAGCCACGTCTCTGTAAAAGCTAGAATGTTATGCTCAAAAGAAAGACTATCTACATAGAGATTAGGAAGTTTGGATTTCAGTCCTCTAACGTTCTGGTAACCCAGGTTAAGGGACGAAGCTAGTTTTTTGACACACCAGCAGATGCTGATGTGGCAGGAATGGTATTAGTTGTTGTTGTTGGCAAGCGAATCGGTTGCCGATTTTTCTTTTTTACAGTATATTCCTTAACTATTATATGTTTCGGCCAAAAATCATCTCGACATATAGTGTCGAAGATATTGGCAGAAACACTAATTTTAAAGGACGAAATGTCCCGAGAATAAGAAAATTTAAACTTCTCCACCGCAATATTCGAGACGATAACTTTCTTCCGAATATAGGCTATTACATCATCAGATGTGACAACAGGGTCTAGCCTAGAAACAAATATATGTTTCTTTGGTGGTATGCCAACGAGAGGCCGCGGTTCCGAAGCGTCAGCCGTAGCAGTAACGTTGGACGAGTCACCCACTGCAGCAGTCAACTTGTTTACGGGGCCCTCGATACTTTTAGAACTATCGGCAATTTCCATTGGAATGGGTAATTGCCCGGACACATCGGACACTACAATAGGCATCGATTTTAAGAGATCATTCCCAGGTGATACCGGTAATTTCTTACTAATAGCATTCACAACCGGGCTCTTAAACGATATCAACTGCTGTGCATTAGGAGTGGACGGTGCATGAGACCGGTCGGGGACGATAAGAGACGCTGGCGGATCTACAGATACTGAAAACCCCCAAGGACTGGTTCTTTTACGTTTCGGAGACTCATTCATAAGCGATAAACTCCTGAACTGAGTCTCCACCGCAGTAAACTCCGCTTGGAGTTTATTAAAACCTGCCCTTAAAGTGTCAAAACTATCTCTAGTCCGCCTCATGAAAGAGCGCATCTCATTCTCGACCTCCCGGCAAGCATCACATCCATATTTTAAGCCACCACCTTTAGCAATAGACTCCTTGATTCTGCCTGTGTAACCTGCACACTTAACGTGAACCGCATTGTCACACAGCCAACAAAGAATATAATCATGGGAGTCAACCGCATTAGTGGCAACTATGCAATTATTTTTTGAGCAGACAACCATTTTATCAAAAATTAATTAATTTAATTAAAAAAAGGAAATACAAAAAAATAAAAATTCTAAAGGTTAAAAATCTGTGTATGAGAATATACTGACCAGTTCTGACACAAGGGTTAATGTGCAGAGTAAGCCTTCACAACTAAAGAAAAGAAATTACCAAAATACACAAAAACAAAAACATGTATCACAGAGTCGCGGGTAGGCAAAAGACGAGAGCGCAAATCAAACAAGAATAGGAAAGAGCAGGAGAGCGCGTCAAATTGAACACATGCAACAACAATTTGTACGCAAGAGCGCGAGAGTTAGTTACAACGGTAAAGACACAAAAGCAAAAGAGATTAGCAAAACAACAACACCGCTAATGCAAGTAATTGTTGTAAGTTAAATTTATATACATAAATTGAAACAAAAAGCACAAAAGTGACAGAAAGAAATCAAGGAAAGAAAATGCAATTCGAATGTTAAAATTAAACCGATAATGAGTTGAAAAGTTAAAGAAAAGTTATTAATCACGAGAAACAAATAAAATTTGATAAGCGCAAAAAAAACACGTCCGTCGTCTGCAACGAGTGAAAGTTTATTGACCTTGCGACTCCCATGCTCTCGGCTTGCCCCAAACTCCAATATCAAACATTAAGCGACGACACGAACAATACACTAGCGCTCATTTGCGCTAACAACGGCCCCTTGCAGGGCTATCAGGCCTTCAAAGAATCGGCAAGGGCGCCAATTTGCGGATCGCTCTATTGTAGATCGACCCTTCCGATGTTTTACCGTCGACGATCCTGATTGCGCCGTCCGGGGCGACGCTTGTGGCCACCACTCGAGCCGTCATCCACTGATGCGGCGGTAGAGGTCTCCCACCGTCGCCGTCGTTCGGGTCGTGGCTTATTGTCCCGAGTGGTCTGGAGATTAATGTGGCCTCGACTGCCACACTAGAACTCGACTGTAGACTAGAACCGTCTACACCTCTTCTGCTGTTAGGCTGGCGTCCGTAGAAGTTGGTGCTTTGCAGATTTGACACCTGCCTCCCATAGACCCCCAAAGTGCGCGCTCTTGGCGGTATGAACGCATCTTGCGACGAAGATTCAGCAGCTCCCTGCTCGATCCGACAAAGTTCGTCGCGTTGTCGCTGTGAACCACTCGGGGTACCGCAAATGCTAAACAGGTGGGGCTCTCTAACTCTGTCTGCCGGCAAATTTCCCATTATTTGCGTCATATGACGTGGCTTGTATTTAAAACAGAGTACGCAAGACCTCACTGACTGAAGGCAGACTTCAAAAGCGTTCACAACCCATAGCTGTTTACGCAAGTTGCTCACTAAAGCTCTTGGGTCAACCTGACAATTCGATTAATGAAGGTGACAGACATAGCTTCAAACAAATGGCGAGCGGAAATTTCGCATCATATGCAATAGGATTGCTTACAAGTCGCCCCCAACTCTCAACAACGAAAATGAGCACCACGAACCAGTGTACTCGTCCACAAAGGGAGTCAAACCTTGAAGTTTCAGACCCACTTTGGCGCTCTTACGAACCCTTTCAATATCTTCTCGAAATTCTTTATTTTGCAATATGTCAATAAAATATAATATATATATAATGCTTCGTTTCGCTCTGGTGGTGATGGAATCACATCATCAAACGCGGTCGATTTGTTTTTACATCTACGGATGAAACGGAACACATAACAAAACATCCTTATTATTTTGGTATGTGACGAATAGGACTCGATGATCTCAACTAGAGGGTTCTCGTCAACCCTAAGAGTCAGCATGGCAGCTAATTTTTTCACCTCCAAACTGCGCTCTTTGTCCGAGAGTTCTACATACTGGTTGGTAGGGCACTCAGATTGAGATTTACAAAGAAATTTTCGACCTTTTAACCAAATCGAGTCAAGTAATTCATTAACATCACAACCTCGTTTTTGTTTTGAGGGGCGCTACTTTCGATTTGGGCGTTAGCAATGAAGTGCTGAAACCTTCCGCAGTTTTGACTCGAACATATAATTGAGGCATCAGCTCTAATTGAGGCATCAGCAAATCCATGAATCTTGTCGGTGATTGAGGTGCTGTTTGGACGAATCGTGGAATTTTTATTTTCTTTATATTTACTATGGATTATTTTAATTCGTTCCATGCTGTCTCTAAGTTCCGTGGAATTGATTCGTCCCATTCAAGTCCCTTGAGCCACAGCTCTTGCATTTAGATTTTCCTCTAATAATTGGGGAACTCAAAAGACCTTTCGAATCAAATAAACGAGATGTCGCCGAGAAAATGTTCCGTATTGTCGCTGGGAGGCTCATAAACGAGTCATCTATTTGGAATTGGAATACGTCTTCCCCAGGTAACCAAACAACACCAAGTGCCTTGGTTGAATCTGATTCTGAAATTGTTATTGGCGTTGCTGTCCTAAGGGAAGCGGAGACTGCTGAACTGTTTGAGAACCATTTAGATAACTCAAAGCCTGCTTTAAACATTGCCTGCGACACTTCCGACTTGATTTTCAGAAGGTCCTCAACGCAACCAGCACCAGTCACCATGCAATCAACAAAAAAATCGTGCCTGATAACTTCAGCAGCTTTGGATGTAACAATTCAATTATCTCACCCAGCTTTGTCAAACACCGTATTGCCAGAAACGCAGCGGGCGACGTACTATACGTAACAGTGTTTAACCTGAACACTTTCAAAGAATCATATGGTTTTGTTTCCACAATATGATTTGGAAATCTCGACCTGCTTCATGTACCATTACTTGGCGATACATTTTCTAGACGGCAGCGGTCAAGGTATACTTACGCAAACAAAATCGAAGAAAAGTCGAGTATAGCTCGACTTGAATGGTGGGACCGACCATCAAGATGTCATTCAACGATGTTTGTGACGAAGTTTTGCATGAAGCATCGAATGCAACACGAAGTTTCGTCGACGTGCTTTGAAGGATTTTTATTATCGGCTTCTGACGCGAGTCCCAATGAAAGATATTCTTCCATAAATTCTAGATACATGTTTCTTAATTCCACATCTTTTCACAGTCTTCTTTCGAGCGACAAAAACTGCCGATTAGCAACTTCAAATAAAATCCCAAATGCATTGGGGCTCGACTTAAACGGCAGCTTCACCTGAAAACGACCCGACGGAAAAATTTCCAAATAATCAGCGAAATGTTTTTCGCACAGCTGATGCGCTGGAGATATAAATCTTATAGGGGATGGCCAATTTTCGATTGTCCAAAATTTCTGAAAGGTCTCGTTAATTGAGCATAAGACATCGTTATGATAGCTCAAATTGACTGTCCTCTTCTGAACCAATCCCACGTCGGAAGAGTACCGACCGGATACAACCCATCCGAAGATAGTCTTCTGAAGTGTTGGAAGTCATGGACCTTATATTACTTGAGCTATTGATAAAAGGTCGTAAAAGGAATTTGCTCCAATGTGCATGACTATTTTTTGCGGCTTATAAAACTAATTGCAGATTTTGAGGTATTTTCTATCCAGTTTTATTAACGGTTTAAGGTGATATGACGAAATGGAGTTCAGAATTCCGGAAATATTTTCCATGCAAATGGGGCAGTCGTTGTGATAAACTTTTTTAAGGCTTAAGATCGCCTTATCGTAATTGTTCTCGGTGACTTGGAATGCTTCAACAGTTTCTAGAGCTTCACCGGAGAGACACAAGACCAAATAATTAAATTTCGCTATCTTGAAAATTGACCTGTCATTATGAACAAGGGTTTCGTAAAACAAGATACAACTTTTTAACTCCAAGTACTTCCCACTAAACTTTGGCAGTTGTAAATTCGGAAGACGAGATCGAGCCGGCGGTTAGAACGTATGTTCCTTGTGCCCTTTGGGATCGGACTAATTGTTTAATGCGGACCAAGTTGTGATTTTGCCGAAATAGAAAGCTCTTTTCAGCTCTGATCTATACTCATCATCAGAGTCAAATGTTTCCACTCGTGTTTGATATCTCAGCACAGACAAGGAAATACTTATATCTTTTAATTGGTCACTAACGCGTTTTTTACTGTTTACGCATTGCATCGTAGTAATCTTTGGCGATCGTCCCAGGAGGAGACATTCTTGCAATATGAAAAATTAATAGGTCGAACTCGAACCGATTATAAATTTATTTACTTACACAAAACAAAATTAACTTGCTGAGTAACTATGAGCCGAATCGAATTTTATAACATTTTATAATAATTTGGAATATATATTTTTTTTTTTCGTTTTTCTTCGTTCTGGCTTTGTTTTCATTTTAAATTTTTTATATCAATTATTTGTTTTGCTAAGCGCTTTACTCAAATGTTAACTTATATTATATTATAATAAAAATTAAAAAATATATTTTTATTTAAATAAATTCAAAATAATAATATACAAATATATTAAAAAATAAAAAATTTAAATGAAAATATATTTTACAGCGAACGAATTTTTATTGTCAACCGAGAAGATATATAGAGTATTTATGATCAATGAAACCAAAAATGTGTATACCCTTTTAAATTGACAGAAATCGAGGGTATTTTATTCTAACGTAACGAAAAAGTTATATACATTATCAGTTTGTTGGTTTCTAGGGTAGCGCGTCTCCTTATATCAGTTTGTTGTTTTCTAGGGTAGCGCGTCACCAGCTGTGATCACGCCAACGATGCAAGCACAACAACACAATGACAAAAAAAAACATTTGTATGTATGTATGTGGGCATGTGCAATGCGAACCAACTAAACGGTAAGGATGTACCAGATTGCGAGCGAGGGAAGAGTGGGGCGACAAAAGTTTTTTTTTTTTGTTCTTGGCAACAAGAAAGAAAATTGTTTTTTTTTTATTTTTTTTTTGCTGCAAACACCGACGAATACTTTTTATGACAGTATCTTAACCAAAAAATTGGAATGTAACATTCGAAAATTCGCTTCTTACAATGCAAAGGTAAAAGTAGGTAAAACGGTTCATTCGTTAGTAATTATTTATACAATAATATGTGCATGCATTTGTTATTGTAAAGCATAACCAAGTAAGTATTTTCTGTGCTAGAAATTAAAAGCCTGTGCTCAAGAGATTTTCTCGATATGGACTTTCTCAATTTTTAGTACTTGGACTTGATTTCGGTTTGGAGTCGACTTTCCTTATCTCCTTATTCGACATCGAGTCTTTCGTCGAATTAAACAAGCGTTTTAACAGCTCCAGACAATTGATTTCACGGCAGACGCGGGGAATTTGTTTCTTTTTTTTTTAATTGCACTCCGACGCGACACACTTAAATTATTAAATTGGCCATAGATTTATTACCAAATTTACCAACAACAGTTATTATTTTATGTATCAATGTATAAAGATTTTTTCTTTTTATATATATGTATGTATGTACTAACACTATAAAAAAAATAAAAAAAATTACGGTTCACTTAAATATTATATTTGCACTGTTTAAAAATTAAAAATCATAAGAGTTTTTATGAGTATTTAATTTTGTTTATATTGTAAGTATATAACTAGACCATTGATTGGCGCAATTTCAAAAAAAGACAAAGAGAATGCGCTCGCTTTAAAGGTAATTTTCGACTATATTTATTCAAGGGCGCATTCGCTCCATGCGACGGAAGCTCCCACGCTCTCTGCTCGCACCCAACTCCAACGTCAAACATTAAGCGACGACACGAACAATACACATAGCGCTCATCTGCGCTAACAAACAGATTGGCGAGGTGGATGGAATTTATAGTGCCCACACCAGGAAAATCGAAAAAAAACTGTCATCATGACTTTGATTTTTTAACGACTTTGACGTGCTCCTTTCGGTCTCCAAATGTACTGCACACACACTTTGACACGCAACACAACTAACTCTTTCTCTAGACGACACTGCACAGTCTCACTCTTTAGATGCAACTTCGCAGGCTAACTTAACTGCACTGACTCTCCTCGGCAAACTGACTCTACCACACAGACTCGCCTCGACAGACTGACTCTACCACGCAGACTTATTGTATCTTACTCCTCAATGATCGACTAGCTGCTTGACTCTCTATTCCACATGCATCGTCTATCGTTTTCTTATCGATATTGAATAGGGATTTCCGGAGAGAAGGAAAATAACGCAATCTTCATTCGTTGAATTCAAAATATGAACTGATTTTATTTACAAAAGTATGGAGTTTATATAGGATTATCTTAGGCTCTAGGAGGTAACAATTGTTGTTTTAAAAATACTTATTCTAATGTCCCACGTTCTCGGGGGTTGAAAATTATTTATATTTCATGCTCAGCGCTGGTTACTTGATACCGCACTGCTGTTATCATCTTAAGTGCTTTTCCACAGAGTGTGGATGCATGTTTTGTTTGGTATTAGGCAATAATTGTCATATGAATCTTTACGACTTCTTCTTGGTTTATGTTTTTGTTTTGAATTGTATATTTCATTGGTGCATCTGATTTGGTGAAGCCAGTTCAGATGAACACGATGTTTATTCTTAAACATTCTGCCAAGGGCTTCCAAATGTGACGTTATGGACTTTATTATTATTTTTATAGTTAGTTGTCTTATACAAATTATTATTAAACTATCATTTGTAAGATAATTACTGTTAAAGAAGCATGACCAGTTACATGATGGACGATGAACCTAATCAATCTGATCCTTTACCATTGTCACTGACTTCCTATTCTTACCAATTCTCCCGTATGTATTACTGAGTTGGCTTCTACTGGTTTTTATAATATTTGGCATATTACCTAATGATTTCTGTTTCGGGATATCTACCCACTCCTGATGTGCATTACTGTGCTGACTTCTAGCCTTTTTATAAGCTGGAGAATTTAAAAAAGAACTATTTTTCCTTTTTGAATTGTACCAATGTGACCTTCGCTCCACCATTTTTAAATATCGCTGACTGCTAAAACTTGAATGGTTATTCTGGCTATCATTAAATGTTGCCTTTTTATAAATATTTTGCCGTATCTGCCTTTTTGGTACTATAGTTTCGGACAATTTGTTACCGGAATCTATTTTGATATTATTTTTTAGATAATCATTATCTAATTGACTCATTGCCTTCTGAATATTCTCATTTTGTACTGGCTCTGGGATATATACTTTTTGTTCCCCAATTTTCACTTTACCTCCAATGTGAGGTCCTGCCGGGGGCCAGAAATTTATTTCTTGAGTTTTCCTGTTGTATTTCTTTGGAATTGTGTTGTTTTTATTTTGAAATTTACCTTTCCTCTCCCAACGTTGTTCAAAACCTGTGACATCTATTGTTGTTGCCACTACAGATTTATTCTGATTTGATTTGGTGCATCCCGAGACGATCAAACCAAATTGAGTATTTTGGCCTAGCAGCCCATCAATCTTTGTAATTCCCCCTTTTAAGATTTGGGTATATACGTTTACTCCCATTATTATATCAATCCTACCAGGTTTATTAAAGGTAGGATCAGCTAGCACGTAAGTTTGCCATTTCGACATATCCACATTTGCTATTTTTAATGGAAGAGCTTTCATTAACTTTGGCAACACAATTGCCTCAACCTTTAAATGTCCTTTCCAAGGATTTCGCGTCTTTACATCTATTTTTACCTTATATTTTGATTTACTAGATTTTATTGAGGACACGCCACTTATTTCTGTATACTGTTTAATTTTAGGTAGTTTTAATATTTGAGCGGCCTCTTCAGACAACATGGTGCTCTGTGAACCACAATCAATAAGGGCTCTTAGAGTCTTATATCCTCCATTTACATTTCTTACTTGTATCACAGCTGTGGCCAACAGTGTTGGTTGTGCGGTTACACAAGTATTAACTCTCTCCTATGTTTCTTCAAAATGAAGTAAGGTATGGTGTTCCTTACTGCACAATGAACAGACCATTTCATTAGTGCATACCTTATTGCTTGAATGGTTCAAGCATCTTATGCATAGCTGCACTTTTTTGGCTATTTCATACCTTTCAGTCGGTGTCAATCCTTTAAACTTATAGCATTTTTATGCTGTGTGCCGGGCAATTTTGCAAATCGGACATTTATCTTCGACTTCCGCATAATTTAAAACAGTTTGTAGCCGTTTTTTCTCTTCTTTACTCATGGCACTTAGAGAGCAATATCTTTGCTCCAAGTATTCCATGACATCAGATAGCAATTGTACTTGTACGTCAACTTCATCGGACAAATTTGCTTTTATTTTAATTAAGTAAACTGACTCATTAACTATGTCAATCACTCCTTTAACACTTTTTGCGGAATCATTGTTGATCATCGGTAAATCAACGATCCGACTTAATTGTTCGGAAAATACCCTCCGATTATTTTCATATCGCTTGTTTAATAATTCCCAAGCGGCACTATAATTGTCAGCTGAACCTGACAATAGATGGGCTACCATGCTCATGGCTTCGCCCTTTAACGCGGATTTCAAATAGTTGAATTTAAGCGTAAGACTTAGATCCTCTCTTTTTTCATTCAGTTCCGTGAATAATTCTACAAACAATTCCCATTCTCCTGGCTCTCCAGAAAATGTGGGTACTTGTATTTTTGGCAACACTGGTAGTTTTATTGTCTATCGTACGTAAATCTTTGCTCACCATGTCCAAGTATATCTGGAGCTGACGGACCTTTTCTTGAAATTTTTCCTGGCTAACATTAGCATTCTCATTACTAGAGGTCGCGTTTCCCCGCGACTCCCCGATGCTGACCTCAACATTTTCTGACATCGTTGCATCTGCTTCACTGCTCTCAGACTCAACAGCTCCCTGCCTACTTGACTCTACTTTGGCTATTAATCTGGCTGCCATCTCTAAACCCTCCTCATACTTTCCATCTGTAAAATAGTAATGTTCGGTTACACCACTCTGTATCATTTGGCTATGGTAACTAATCCATTGCTTCTGAATCTCAGCTATTTCATTAAAAATCTTGCTAGTTAACTTACTAGCATCTGACTCTTCTATTTTCTTTAACCTTTTGTGCAACTCGTGTTGCTTCCCTAACAATTTTTCAGTTTTGGTAGGGAACATTTTTGTATGGTCTATAGTAAATTGCTTTCTTTTTTTTTTAGTATTAATTTATTTTTTGTATATTTATTTTTATATTACTATTGACCTGGCAACTTGCTTAAAAATATCATGAATTATATTTTTTTTTAATAAATTTTATATATATTTTTTACTACTCGATCATCGCAGTGATCTTACTACCTAATGTTTCGCATAGCTTTACAGGCTATACTGCTATCGGACAAATTTAATTCTGCACAATTTCACAATATTTCTTACAATGTTTTTTTTTTTACAAACAATTTTAATTTAGGATGAGTTTATTTGTTTAGTGTTGGGCGCTCTTTGTAGCGCTACCGGTCCTACCGCATTCAGGGCCTAGTATGTCGCGCTGGGGCGCCGATGCTGGTTTGTCTGCAATGGGTAGGATTCGCCTCGCCTCCAGTCGTCTCTTCTCTGCAACTATTTTGTTGCTCTGCTGCTTATGGTTGCCTACTTGCAACTATATTTGTGTATACATATACACTAATTTGTAATTTATAATTATTTTTATTTTATTTTCGATATTAGGGCTTCGAATACGCCACACACAAAAACTCCCGCCGCCGAGATTACTACAGTTGCTCCGCTAGTCAAACTGCCTTTAAAATCGGACGCACGCACTTTTTATTTATTAAGCAAAATGTTGCTATTTATATTATACTCTGTCTCTTACCACTGGTGGGGGAAAACAAGAGTTAATTTATTTTGCTACCTATAGCTGATCTTAGCATTTACACTTGAATTCAAAATATGAACTGATTTTATTTACAAAAGTATGGAGTTTATATAGGATTATCTTAGGCTCTAGGAGGTAACAATTGTTGTTTTAAAAATACTTATTCTAATGTCCCACGTTCTCGGGGGTTGAAAATTATTTATATTTCATGCTCAGCGCTGGTTACTTGATACCGCACTGCTGTTATCATCTTAAGTGTTTTTCCACAGAGTGTGGATGCATGTTTTGTTTGGTATTAGGCAATAATTGTCATATGAATCTTTACGACTTCTTCTTGGTTTATGTTTTTGTTTTGAATTGTATATTTCATTGGTGCATCTGATTTGGTGAAGCCAGTTCAGATGAACACGATGTTTATTCTTAAACAATATTCTATCGATACCGATTCTTACTCGAAGTCACCTCTACTACTACCCATCCCACGATCCTACATTCGGCCATTCGACCTCCACATTCGCCCCGAATGATGGACACCATTTTTTCAAGTATTCTGCCACAGTCGTACTTTGGACCTCCTCCTCGACCT
This sequence comes from Drosophila paulistorum, assembly GCA_018152135.1. NCBI lineage: Eukaryota > Metazoa > Arthropoda > Insecta > Diptera > Drosophilidae > Drosophila > Drosophila paulistorum. The sequence continues at coordinate 7,153,719 of JAECXG010000822.1, read as the reverse complement.
CATGCCTCATTTTTCGAAAAACACGATAAGGTCCTAAATATTTCCCCTTATGCTTAAGGCCAGATCGAAACTGCGTCCACTTGACAATCACCAGCTTGTCAACTTCACATTCACCTGCAGATTTTCGTCCTTTACTAAACGACTTCCAGTTCTCATGTCTGTTAGAATTGTTTTAACTGATGCGCAAATTAAAATAAATTTTTCAAATATTGCCTTTGCAACCGCCTTTGCACTTTTGTTTGGTATTGGTATTAATATGAGATATTTGGACAGGTTGCAGATAATACTAACTGCATATTCATTACCATTCGTTATTTTTGGTAATTTTTTTTGGTGGCTTGTTATTACCCGGGTAAGATAAAGTATGAAAATCATCGAGATCGGACAACTATATCATAATACCAATATATTGCAAAAATTGGAGTATCTCCATGAAATTTACCAGTATGATAAAACCGCAGATCCCAAAATTTGAATCTGATCGGATAAATAGAACACAAGTTACAGTCAATATAAATCGGATTGCTTGCTGCCTACTACGTCATCATCAAACCAACAGAGCACATGCATACATACACATACGCACCGCACAGTATACATATGTGTATTTTCAAGTGCGGTCACGTTTACTAGACGCTCCGCAAAATAAAAGGACACAATCGACGTAAAATGCCTAGAATACAGAAGGGAAGGATTTGGAAGGGTCGCCAAGAGACTGGCCACTCACCTGGACTGCAATCGGCTGCCTAGCTGGCTGCATCCGTTGTGTTGGAGAAATTATTTATTTCCCATCAGACTTAGTTTGGTGGTCACGCCGGGAGTGGCGGCGGGGGTGTTAACCATATCCCGCGCTTTCTCCTGTGCTGGGAAAATTACACCTTTTTGGCATTTTCCTTATCGTTTGATTTTATAGCGCTTTTTACTTTGTCGATTGCAATTAATCAGCTGGTAACTAGTGTTGTGAACCGTCGATCGATAAGAGAGCCGATAAACCAGCTGACGGCTTAACATAAGCTCACAACATTAGCCTCCATAGTGTTGCGTGCTTTTGGGCGCTCGCTTAGGCGCGATTTTCAAAATCCCCTATAAGTAGAGTAAGTCTCAAGTTACGGACTAGCAATCTTTTCAGGTTCAAGATCAACAAACCCACAGGGCCCTTGAGACACGAAGAGGACTGTGGTCTGCGCTTGTGCAAGCGGCTACAGCGTATAAAACCTGGCAGCAGGTATAAAATGCAAAAAACTTATGGGAAAATGGTTGGAAAAATGTCGACTACTCCAGGTGGCAGCCACAGTCGTGGAAATCCACCCATGGTACAAGCCATGGCAGGGGCACGGATTCTGGATCACCAGAATCACCATCAATCCTTTCGCCAAAGGAAGCAAGATCGCCAGGACACCGCCGCAGGCTCTTCTTTTGGCAGCGCCAGCCGCTCGAGGAATACTCGTCTCAGCTGGATGCAGAGAAGAGACACGCAAACACCAACACCGACAGTGGAACCTCACCGAAGAAACTAAAAGGACCGCCGCAGGCACTAAACATGTTGATGGCCGAACTGGGCAAAATCTTAGGAGGCACATCTTAAGATGAAATCCATTCACCTGCAGGTAATGGAGCAGATGCAGGAATATACGGTGAAGGCTGGATCATGCCTTGCATGCGCAACGCGCAATTCTGTCACCAAAACAACCAAAGAAGTTATGAAAAGGAAGGATACCAGGACGGAAGACCCACCGACAGCAAATAAAAATTACAGGAGGAGGAAAAAGAAGTCACCAATCGAGGAGCGGACTCCAAGGAACCGAAGACCCGCAGCAACAGCAGTATCACCAGGACCAGTAGTAGCTAAATCAACACACGCAATGACCACCGCTGGAGGGAAATGGCACAAGGCGAAAAGCAAGCCGAGACCCATTAAAAAGAAGAGGCCGGACGTCATCATGGTAAAATGTAAAGACCCAGCCAATTACTCGATGGTACTGAAGTCAGTCCACAGAGACGCCGGAACCCAGCAGTTCAAGGAGAATGTATGTGCGATTCGGCGCACAGCAGCCGGTGAACTACTCCTACATTTGACCAAGCCAGCGGACGAAGCAACTGTCAAACTGCAGTAGGCAGTGAAACAGGCACTTGGGAACACTGCTGATGTCAAGGCGATCAGCGATAGGGCCATGTTCGAAATAAAGGATCTCGCAGAATTCCACACTGCAGATGATCTTCTGCGCGCCGTCCTGGAACTGATCGACGAGGATCTGCCGGCAGTATGTCACCCAAAGATGCGGAAAGCGTACAGTGGTACACAGACCGCAACAATGATGGTGAACCCGAACCTGGCGAACAAGCTGCTGCAGGCGGGCAAAATACGAGTAGGTGTGTGTATATGCCGAGTACGCCTGAAGACTGAGCCGAGACGGTGCTACAATTGGGCACACAGCAGCTCGGTGCAGAAGCAAGTACGACGCATTCAAGCTATGCTTCAACTGCGGTAGCAAGGAACACGCTTCAAAACAATGTGACCAGAAAGCAGCGTGCATACTTTGCACACGACATAAGCGGAGCAATACGGCGCATAACACGCTCAGCAGAGCTTGCCCGTTATTTGTAGAGGCTGGCAGTAACAGGAAGGATTATGTTTCTACAGCTCAATCTAAACCACTGCAGATTGGCACAGGACCTCTTAAAACAAACTGTACGGGACCTGAAAGTAGATTTCTCAATTTTGTGCGAGCCATATTCCCATATGCAGGACCACAGCTGGACGCAAAACCATCGTTGTGGAGCGGCAATTTGGAGCAACAGCAGGACACATCTGGAAAATCAGCACAGCGCTGACGGATATGTAAGGGCGAGGTACAATGGAGTATATGTCTACAGCTGCTATATAGCACCGAGCAAACACATCGACGAATTCTGCAGCATACTGGATGGACTAGTGGAGGACGCCAGAACTCACACGCCAACCATCATAGCCGGCGACTTCAATGCATGGGCAACGGAATGGGGTAGTCAAAGGACTACCAGAAGGGGCAGGGCCCTGCTGGACGCTTTTGCCACACTCAACATCAGTCTGCTCAACGTAGGCAACACCCACACCTACAATAAGGCTGGCAGAGGCTCCGTGATCGACCTCACGTTTGCTAGCCCTTGCCTAGCCCGCAGCGCGCAGTGGGCAGTTTCGGTTCTCTACACGCACAGCGACTACTTCGCCATTGTGTGCTCTATCAAGAGTTGTCCACCTGTACACACACCGACGACGTTCTACAGCTGGGCCCTAAGCTCGCTGAGCGAAGAAGCGTTATTTACCATGATGACCCAAATGACAAGGAGCAGCAGCACGAACGCGGACACCCAGGCAAACCACATGGGCGACATTCTTCGCAGAGCGTGTGATGCAGCCATGATACGCAAACGGCATGGAATCAACAAATGTAAGCCTGTACATTGGTGGAATGCCAGGATTGCGGATGCCAGGAGGCAATGTCACCAGGCCAGACGACGACAGCAACGTGCCCGCAGAATGCCCACGTTTCCGGAACTGCTTGCAGACTACAAGCGGAAAAGAGCCAAGCCAAACATGGAGCTTAAGAAAGGTAAAGCGGACTGCTGGAAGAAGCTGTGCGCAGATGCAGATGCGCAGCCATATGGGACTGCCTATAAATTGGTTATGGGCAAACTCGCCAGGTGCATAATGCCAACGGATCCAACCAAGCTGGGTCACATTGTAGCAACGCTATTCCCTGCAAGGCCGACGAGGAACTTAGCTGCGAGCGAAACGCCATGTGCACCGATATTCACAGATGTTAGTGAAGTCGTGGAAGCGGGGAAGAGGATAAACGTACATAAAGCCCCGGGCCCGGACTGGGTCCCGGCTCTTGTAATCAAACTGCTAGATTGCAAATACGCGTCGACGTTTGTGGAACTTTTCAACACATGCATGCTACAACGGGAGTTCCCTACGAGGTGGTAGCTACAAGGGTTGGTCCTGCTTCCCAAAGGTGATAAAATAGATGACCCATCAGCATACAGACCCCTGTGTATACTTGATGTAATTGGGAAACTTTTTGAGGGCATCATTTGCAACAGACTGGAGAAGGAACTGGAGCAACGTCATGGACTGTCGGACGCGCAATTCGGATTCAGGAGGAAACGCAGCACTATCAACGCCATCAGTTCGCTGGCAGAGATACCCGCTAAAGCCATCGAAGGGCAACGCTGGATAGGCGACAACAAAAAATACTGCCTTATATCAACGTTGGATGTTCGGAATGCTTTTAATTCGGCCAGCTGGGACTCCATTAGTCCCTAGAGCGATAAAACATATCTGAGTACATCATTAACCTGATATGCAGCTATTTCCGGGATCGCGTGCTACTCTACGACACAGCAGCTGGTCCACGGAAACACACCATCACAGGCGGAGTACCTCAAGGATCAGTGATCGGGCCAACATTGTGGAATGTCATGTATGACACTGTCCTGCGATTGGATATGCCAACTGACACCCGCATAGTGGGATTCGCAGACGACATTGCCATCGTCACTGTGGCCAAGGATATCCAGCAAGCGGAAGAAAACACCAATGCAGCTGTGTTCAGGATTCTGGAATGGATGGAGGCAAACTCACTGTCCATAGCCGCACACAAAACCGAGGACGTGCTCATAAGCAGCAGGAAAAAAATGGAAACATCCAGGATCGAAGACGCCGGATGCTCTATAACATCAAAGCCTGCCATTGAATACCTTGGAGTCATGATGGATCATAGGCTAACATTCAAAGCCCACCTGCAGTATACCGCAGATAAAGCTGCGAAGGCCACGTCAGCTATAACTCGGCTTATGGCTAATGTCGGCGGCCCCAAGCGACGGAGCAGATGGCTCTTTTCGACGGTGGTACGGTCCATCATTCTATATGCCGCCGCCATATGGGCACCAGCGATGTCATCCCCCGTCTACAGCCGGGCCAACTGGCAACGCAGATGGAGTGACTCAAACCATGGGAGCTGGCTAAGGCGCCTTCTCCCCGACATTCGGCCATGGCTTAATCGCAAACATGGCCAGACTGACTTCTATTTTTTTTTTTTTTTAACGTTTAATATATATTTGTTGAATCTACTCTTAAATTAGAGCCTAACAACAAGTTTGAGATATTTTTCTTAATCTAGTACTTAAGATATATCCAGGGGATATTGCAGGCGGCCCTAATCATTTATTATTGGGTTGGTCTGTCATTTCTTTTAAGACGAGTTCTATTATTAGTTCGCGTAAGGGAATTGGCAAGAACATTAGGGTGTACACCCAGTTTCGCAGAATACTTTAGTTGTTGACTACCTATTTCAGATTTCACGCTAGGTATATTTAGATCATTTTGAATGTTGTCGTTCCGTATGTACCACGGAGCCCCAGTGATTGATCTTAAAATCTTCGACTGCGCCCTTTGTATAATGTCGACATTGCTGGTACTTGCATTTCCCCATAGTACGGCACCGTAAGTCCAGATGGGTTTCAGTACGGACTTGTATAGGAGGACTTTATACTCTAGACGTAGAGGTGACCGAGCATTGATGATCCAATGTAAGCTACTCGCTTTCAGTTTAAGCTGTGACTTTTTTGCCTCAATGTGCTTGCACCAAGTTAGTCTTCTGTCTAGGAATTGGTACGTTGTTTAGCATTATAGCTGGACAGTTTCTTCTGTTAAGCGTAAATGTAACATGTTTGCATTTCTGCTCGTTGACCCGGATACGCCAGGTTGCTAGCCATTCCTCTACCACCTTGAGGTGTTCCTCTAATTTTGCAGAGGCTTGTATCGGGCATTTGGATCTGCTGAGGATTGCCGTGTCATCGGCAAAAGTGGACGTTGTAAGTCCTAGACTCGTTGGTAAGTCTGCAGTGTACAGCAGATAGAGCAATGGTCCGAGTACACTGCCTTGCGGTACACCAGCTTCGATTTCAAAGTCAGCCGAGACGGAGCCATTACATCTTACAGCGAATTTCCTATTGTAAAGGTAAGATTCCATGAGTTTGTGGGTGTACTGTGTGAGTTTCTGCCGGATTTTGAACATTAGACCCTCTAGCCAGACTCAGTCGAAAGCCTGGGCAACGTCGAGAAAGACAGCCGTACAGTATTCTTTTAGTTCGAATGCTGTTCTTATTTCGGATGTTATATGATTGACGTGTTCAATTGTCCCATGTTTTTCGCGGAAGCCGAACTGGTGAGAAGGAATTGTGTTCTCCGATGCCAGAAATGAGTTTAGACGAATCTGCAGGACCTTTTCAAAAAGCTTCGAAAGACATGGCAGCAAACTAATTGGCCTATAGGATGATGGTTGGGTTTTGTCCTTTCCCACTTTAGGAATCATGATGATAGTGAACCTTTTCCATGCTCTTGGGAAGTAGCCAATTCTTATTATAGCGTTGAACATTTTGCAGATGTATTGTATGGCGATAGTAGGGAGTTCTAGGATCATTTTCGGTGTGATTAGGTCATGGCCAGGGGCTTTGTTCGGCTTTATGTGGTTTTTAATAACTTTAATTTTAATAACTTCTATTTGACACAGTTACTGAAGGGACATGGATGCTTTAAATCCTACTTGCATAGGTTTAAACATGAGACAGATCCCTTTTGCACACACTGTGCGGGGAATATAGAAGACGCAGAACATGTCCTGTTTGTCTGTCCTAGATATTCTGCTGAACGGGAAAAGCTAAGCCTAGGCATTGGGAGCCCATTTATAGTCAATGACTTAATGGATATCCTACTTAGCTCGCAAAACAATTGGCTAGCTGTTAGCCACATGGCAGCAATCATCATGCAATCCTTGCGTCGCGCTGAACGTCAGCGTAACCAAAACTTCAGTTCTAGGTAAACTCTAGACGAGGCATACGTGCCATCTCCCCCTCGTGAAGTAATACTTCAGCGTTGGTTCCGCGAGAGGCATACGGAGCAGAGGGTAGGTTTTAGTGCGGTGCCGTGACCACTAACCAGGGTTGATACCAAGTCCCACACTTCGGCTTCCAATGCTTTCCCCTCTATTTATACAAAAAAAAAAAACAAAAAAAACATGTATACTGTATGTATACACACATACACATATACATATACACACATACATACATACATATTTAAATGAAGGGGAGAACGGCATTGTTGCCGAATAAATGATTCTTGTGTTAAATGTTAAACAAGACGGATGTTCTCATTTCATAGAAAACTAAATAAACATAGAGGAGAGTTACCCTTCCCTCGACCACGAAAAACTTGGCCAAGATGATAACTGGCGCAGCCTAACGACTTCAGGGACGGGAAAAAGTGCCCCAAAGGAACTTACGATCATGCATAAGAATGAAAAAAAAAAAAAAAAAAAAATTTCAAATCAACAAGTACATATATAAATAATGATTGATTATTTATGAATATTTCAGTGGTAAAAAAAAAAAATGCATAAATTGTTGCCCAATCGTGCTAGAGATCGTTAAGTGCGCTAAGCCAGTGCATTTAGCGATTGAACCAGCTGTATCGGACAGAGCGCTAAAGACAACAAAACATTTGTACATATATATATGGGCATTTCCGGAAAAAGGTCAACCACAGGACCCAAACATAAAGTACCCAATATCCGTTTTTTCCATTATATCTTATTAAAAAATGTTCCAATTGTACATTTTTGAATAGAAATAGTGAAAAAAGTTTAAATGTACAAAATATTTGTAAGAAAAGTTGAGTTTGTGTTTTTAGTAAACTTGCTACATTTTTAAGAGATTACTCTTTAAATTCTTTACGGCATTAGAGGTTCTGTTACCGTAAATGTTCTGCTCTTAAATGAAACTTCGATACGTGAACTAACCGTAAAAAATATAAAGAGAGCCGTAAAAGAACGAGTTTACCGTAATTTTGCTTATTTGTCAAGTCATCTTTTCTTGTCGTGTGAGTGACCGAAAAAGAGTAAAAGTTTGCTTAGCACTTATATTTTTCCAGAAGAATCAATGAAAATATATTTTTTGCGTGAAATTAGTTAAACAATCATAATAAAAAAAAAAATTACTTTGTGAAATCATTTTTTGTTTTATTAACTACGAAAGTTTGTCGTGTGAGTGATCGTAAGTGCAAACCCTTATATATATTTTTGTTTGCAAACTTATTGTTAGCGTTTTTTTAATTGAAATTTAGATGGAGAAAGAAAATATAAATAAAAGAAGTGAAAATCAAAGGCGGTATATATCAAAATTAAAAAAAGACCCACTAAAACTTGCGGAATATAAGGAAAAACAAAAAAATTTACCCGAAACTACATAAATTAATATATATTTCTTGGGCACAATTTTTTTTTTTTTTTTTTAACGTTTAATATATATTTGTTGAATCTACTCTTAAATTAGAGCCTAACAACAAGTTTGAGATATTTTTCTTAATCTAGTACTTAAGATATATCCAGGGGATATTGCAGGCGGCCCTAATCATTTATTATTGGGTTGGTCTGTCATTTCTTTTAAGACGAGTTCTATTATTAGTTCGCGTAAGGGAATTGGCAAGAACAGTAGGGTGTACATCCAGTTTCGCAGAATACTTTAGTTGTTGACTACCTATTTCAGATTTTACGCTAGGTATATTTAGATCATTTTGAATGTTGTCGTTCCGTATGTACCACGGAGCCCCAGTGATTGATCTTAAAATCTTCGACTGCGCCCTTTGTATAATGTCGACATTGCTGGTACTTGCATTTCCCCATAGTACGGCACCGTAAGTCCAGACGTAGAGGTGACCGAGCATTGATGATCCAATGTAAGCTACTCGCTTTCAGTTTAAGCTGTGACTTCTGTCTTAGTCTTCTGTCTAGGTGGATACCAAGGTAAGTGACATCCACGGCTTGAGGAATTGGTACGTTGTTTAGCACTATAGCTGGACAGTTTCTTCTGTTAAGCGTAAATGTAACATGTTTGCATTTCTGCTCGTTGACCCGGATACGCCAGGTTGCTACCCATTCCTCTACCACCTTGAGGTGTTCCTCTAATTTTGCAGAGGCTTGTATCGGGCATCGGGATCTGCTGAGGATTGCCGTGTCATCGGCAAAAGTGGACGTTGTAAGTCCTAGACTCGTTGGTAAGTCTGCAGTGTACAGCAGATAGAGCAATGGTCCGAGTACATTGCCTTGCGGTACACCAGCTTCGATTTCAAAGTCAGCCGAGACGGAGCCATTACATCTTACAGCGAATTTCTTATTGTAAAAGTAAGATTCCATGAGTTTGTGGGTGTACTGTGGGAGTTTCTGTGGAAAGCCTGGGCAACGAGAAAGACAGCCGTACAGTATTCTTTTAGTTCGAATGCTGTTCTTATTTCGGATGTTATACGACTGACTTGTTCAATTGTCCCATGTTTTTCGCGGAAGCCGAACTGGTGAGAAGGAATTGTGTTCTCCGATGCCAGAAATGAGTTTAGAGGAATCTGCAGGACCTTTTCAAAAAGCTTCGAAAGACATGGCAGCAAACTAATTGGCCTATAGGATGATGGTTGGGTTTTGTCCTTTCCCACTTTAGGAATCATGATGATAGTGGACCTTTTCCATGCTCTTGGGAAGTAGCCAATTCTTATTATAGCGTTGAACATTTTGCAGATGTAATGTATGGCGATGGTAGGGAGTTCTAGGATCATTTTCGGTGTGATTAGGTCATGGCCAGGGGCTTTGTTCGGCTTTATGTGGTTTTTAATAACTGCAGTGATCTCATCCGATTGGAGTTCCGAGTACTCACTATCCGTTAATGTGCTCGAAGGGGGAAGTACAAATGAGTTTGATGTTGGATTTGGCTGGAAAACCATTTTAAGATGTGTGGCAAATACGGATGCCCTCTCTTCGTCGCTGCCCATCCACCGGTTGGGCCCCTTATTGGTGAAACTGTCTCTGTAGGAGCGCTTAAAGTTGGGTGGGCTTTCCACAGAGGATGTTTAGTGCTGGATGGACTGAGCTTTTCTATGTATATCCTTTGAGCCCAGATTTCCTCTTGTCTTAACTCCTAGGAGAGGTTGCGGCTGGCATGCCTTAGGCGAAGTTTTGCTGCTGGTGATCGAGTAATCTGCCATTCTCTTCTTAGACGTCGTTTTTCTGTTACTAATTGTTCTATCCGCCGGTTCGTAGGCCTGACAGCAGGTTTAGCGTAAGTAGAGGCATGTGGAGTAGATACTCTTGCTGCTGCTCCCAGCATCGACTCAAGTGCAGAGACGCACATGTCAATATCCTCTGCAGCATCCAGTTTCGGCGAACAGTCAATGTGGGCACAATTTGAAAATAAATTTTTCTTTCTCTAACATTAAATGAATAGATTATTTATTAGTCGGGATCAACTCATAAATAATCCCTTTTTTATTTTGGTTTGTATTAATAGCTGAAATACTAATAAATTAACTAAAATTTTCTATGAAAATGCATTAAAAGCTGTACTGGAAAAAATGTCGTGTGAGTGACTCAGAAAAATAATTTTTAAAAAAGGTCAAGGCCAATATGGAATACAAATAAAGTTTAACATTTCTAATATATGCAAAAAATATTCAAAGTTGGAAATTCTCAGACAGTTCGCAGAGTTTGGCGATTGTTAGCAATGATGTCTAATATCATGTATATTTGATGTCGTGTGAGTGACCGCTCTTTTGGAGCTTTTTTCTCAACTGATAAAAACAGGAGGCCCAAAATGTTTATTACGATTGATAGTACGCTAAAAGTACTTTAAAAAATGTTTAGTGATTAATTATAAAAAATTTGATTTTCTTTGATTTATTTCACATATAAAGTTTTATTCTGCTTCCGAAAGTCGTGTGAGTGATTTCGGAATTGCCCATATGCATAAATCGTCAAGGTGTACAATGCACTCCGTGATATTGACGTTCGTGTTGCCTTTGACTTTCACTCGAATTTAAAATATTTCATCATCTTTTGAAAATTTTTGCTTCGGGTGTATTTGTTCCCCCGAATTCAGCAATTCCCGTTAAGCACATACACACATGTATATGGGTACCAGCTGCGTAACAGGCGACATTGTCTTTTGCTACATTTTGCAGACTTGCATGTCTCGTCATGCATGCAGAGTGTCGGCGATGCCGCAACGGTACAAAGTTGCTTCGCGACAAGCGTCTCTATTTCATCATCTCTTAGGTCTGACCGCGTCGCGAGTCGCACATTTTGGTGGCTTTACGTGTTCCGTTAGAGCAGAACGACAGCAATGTCGCGACTGTCAGAATTTTTTGTAGAGTTGCATCGCAAATTTTGGAATGCGTTTTGTAGCTTCCTAACCTTTTGGGCTGCGAGTCATTTAAATTTCAGTCGATTCCCAAGGAACCCTCCAAAGTAAAAGGGGGCAAACCAGCCTCTGGTTTTCATACCCAAATAAAAAAAAAATAAAATAAAATAAAAAAAAAAAAAACAATTAGTTAAACGACAGATAAGCTGTTTAAACCGACACATAAGTTGTTGACACAAATTTCTTTGTGTTCTTATCGCGCTAGAAGGTTATATGTGCCTCCAAGTTTGTGTGTATGTGTAACCGGAACCTGCTGTGTTGGACAGAGCGAAAAAATTTTTTAGAGAATCTATATATCAATTATAAAACAACAATAAAGATGTTGAATATACATAAAAGAATAATAATAATTTTTTTTTTTAACAAGGTGTGTCATAGCTTAACCTGGTGAAATTCACGGCTGATGACTGTCCGCCCTTAGTTGGGACTACTGCAACAAGCAACAATCTCAGCTAGCTTCAGCACAACCGCGAAATAAACCTTCAAATATTTAAACGCATCATTTCATCGCTTGCCACAAGGAGGGACAACAATTCGTGCGTCGATAGATTCAAAAGAAAAAAAATAATGGAAAGACACCTTGCTTACACGTAACACTAATAACAATAAAACATAAGTAAGAAAGATATATTAAGCTACGATTAAGTTAAAAAGTAAGAAACACGATCTAAGAAGACTAGATAGTAACAAAAACAAAATCAAAAAAAAAAAAAAGTATTCGAATTATCAATGCCTTTAGATCAGGAGATTCCTCCAGCCCAACCTCCTGGCCCCAAAACACAGGAGCCATTAGGTGGGTTTAAGATATCCGATTTATTACAATTGATTCAGTCTATGCCTGTGTATAAGGGAAATAAAGAGGGACTAAAAGAATTCATTACCAATGTTGAGGAGTTTTTAATGCTTATTAAAGGAGCAGATCAGACACCTGCAGGGGTCATGATTTTGAGAGCAATCAGGAACAAAATTCAGGGTAAAGCTCATTAAGTCTTGTATCAATCAAATGTGCGACTTAATTGGGACGAAATTAAAGATACCTTAATTAAACAATTTGTCGATTAAAGAACCTAGTATAATCTAATAGCCGAACTTGAAATATTAACACTGCAAAGCCATCCGGTAGAGGTATTATTCGAAAAAGTCACAATTATTCAAAGAGCCCTACTAAACATTATTGACCAAAAGGATACCAATCCAACTATCATACAAACAAAGAAAGAATTGTTTCTTAACCAATGCCTAACCACTTTCTTGAAGGGACTTCGCGGACCTTTAGGTTCAATAGTTCGAGGCAGAGACCCCACCGGATATCGTTACAGCATATGAAATAGTAATTCCGGAAAAGGAAGCTTATACTAGTCAAAGAGAAGCTAGGCGAATAAATCAGGGCTTTCAAAAGGACAACTTATAATTGTTGAAATTCGGAATCGTTTGAGCCCCGAAACTAACTAAAAAGGGAGAGAAATTGGTCTCAAGAGGGAAAAACAAATAATTACAGTAACAACAATCAAAGACCATTTAAACAAAAAAAGTACGACAATGAGCAACAAAGTGACCGACAGAGACAGAAAAATTGGGGAAACTATAGTACCCTAACTAGAAATTCCAACTTCTCTAACCAGTCTGCAAAATCCAACACAAACAACAGTAATCAAATAAAAAAAGAGATGAGTTGCACAACATTAATAATGAACAAAATTTTCAGTATGTAGCCTCAACATCCAAGCAGGCTACATAACCAAGCACACACATGGCTCGATTTTACCATATGTTAAAATTCAATTCCCATTTGGTAAAAAATTCAACTTTTTGATCGACACAGGGTCTACTACTTTTTTTATTGACCCTCAATTTGTTCCAAGTGAACAACATGTTAAACTAACCGAGCCAAGAATTATAAAAACAATTATAAATACACATGCACTATATTCAGCATGTTTATTAGACATGTTTAATGAATTTAACCAAAATGGTACACTAAAATTTTTATTATTTAAGTTCCATTCATTTTTCGATGGACTTATAGGAGTGGATTTACTAAAAACGTTGAAAATGCTAAACTCCCAATACTCACAAATGAAAATTTAGCAGGAGATAAGCTAGAGATTAAGCATTCAACCAGAAAACTAATCATGATCCCTGTTGACCTTAACGAAGGCACTTTTCTTTGTCAGGAAATACAACTAGATAATCACCTTTTTATTTCAAACGGATTATATAATATATAAATAACAAATTACTCCGACTCACATAAAAGTATATGTTTTGATCAACCACTTCAAGTAAATTCATATTCCAAAGACCAGGATATAGAAGTAAACATCGCTTTCCAAAACTATAATAAAACAACATATTTAAGCTCATTTGATTTTAACTACACATATGAACTCAGAAGAAATCCAATTATTATAAGACATTGTGTTGAATTTTCTGACATCTTTTATGATGACAGTAAGCAACTATCATTTATAAACGAAGTCAAACATAAGATTTTGACTAAAGATGATATCCCTTTTTATACAAGACCCTATAGGTATGGGTTCCATGAAAGAATTGAGGTAAAGGAACAGTTAAAACAATTACTCGATAATGAAATAATAAGACATAGTCACTCTCCTTGGAGTGCACCGGTTTGGCTTGTGCCAAAAAAAGCCGACGCCTCAGGAGAAAGAAAGTGGCGTCTAGTTGTAGATTTTAGAAAGCTAAATGAGAAAACCATAAAAGACAAATACCCTATGCCAATAATAAATGATGTCTTAGATAGAATTGGGAAATCGAAATATTTTTCAATACTGGATTTAGCCAGATAGAGATGCACAAAGACGACATCCAGAAAACAGCATTTTCGGTGGAGGGAGGACATTACGAGTTTATCAGAATGCCCTTTGGCCTGACTAATGCACCTGCAACTTTTCAAAGGGTAATAGATTCCTTATTTGGTGACTTATTTGGAACCTGTTGCCTTGCATATATGGATGACATCATTGTTTTCTCGCCATCCTTACAGGAACATATCCAACATTTAAAAAAAGTCTTCAAGAAAATTAGAAATGCAAATTTAAAATTACAACCGGATAAGTCGGAATTCCTGAAAAAGGAAATCGAATATCTCGGTCACATTGTTACCCCTAAAAGGGTAAAGCCAAACCCGACAAAGATTGAGACAATAAAGAAATTCCCTTTGCCTACTACACAGAAACAAATTAAATCATTCTTAGGTGTCATGGGTTATTATAGAAAGTTTATTAAAGATTTTGCTAAAATAACAAAACCACTAACTAAACAACTGAAAGGAAAATCAAAGGTTACTGTTGATGAGGACTTTATAAAAACTTTGGAATATTGTAAAACCTTGTTATGTAATGACCCGATCCTAATATACCCTGATTTCAATAAACCGTTTATACTTACTACGGATGCAAGTAATGTCGCTTTAGGGGCTGTTTTATCTCAAGGAAACTTGGGATCGGACAAGCCAGTTTCATTCGCTAGCAGAACACTAACAGACAGCGAGGCGAACTACTCTACCGTCGAAAGAGAGATGCTTGCCATAATTTGGGCAATTAAGAATTTTAGACCGTATCTTTTTGGTCAAAAATTTAAAATTGTCACTGACCATAAGCCTCTGACATGGCTTATGAGTTTCAAGGAACCAAATTCCAAATTGGTGAGATGGAAGCTCAGACTGTTAGAGTACGATTACGAAGTTATATACAAAAAGGGGTCTCAAAACATGATTGCTGACGCTTTGAGCAGAACAACACTTGATATCAACGTAAATAGAAAAGAATCAGTCGAGGCGACATGTGGGGAAACTGTACATTCAGGCCTAGAGAACATTTCACAGCTTATAGCAATTTCGGAAAAATGCTTAAACGATTTTAATATCCAAATTATCCTTAAAAAAGATCCAGTTTCTAACACCAAAATCGAAAGCCCGTCTAAAAACAAACTTCGCCGCATTATATCAGAACGTATTTTAAATAAAAAAGTAGTGATTCGAATTTTGAAAACTATTTTAAAACCAAACAAAACTTGTGCAATTTTTACCACTGACACAATATTCAAAATAGTACAAGAGGTTTTTTCGCAGTTTTTCTCACACAGTACACTCTATAAAACTTGTTAGATGCAGAGTTGTGTGTGTGGTACACACAGGATGAACAAGAAAAAGAAATTAGAGACTATCACTATTATAATAATCACAGGGGTATTGATGAAACTCTAGCCCATTTAAAAAGAACAATATATTTTCCACATATGAAGCAAAAAATTACAAAAACAATAAACAATTGTGGTTTATGCCAAACCCTGAAATACGATAGACATCCGCAAAAAGTTCCCTATCAGGAAACAGAGGTTCCAAAACTCCCATTAGACATAATTCATATCGATTTGTACACCATTAACCATCAACATGTTTTAACAATAATAGACAAGTTTTCAAAATTTGCTGCTGGGTACACTATACCAGCCAGAGATAGCCTAAACATAGTAAAATCAATTAGACATTTTATGTGCACTCATGGCATACCAAAAAAGATTGTGTGTGATAGGGTGCAGAGTTCGCAGGAAATCTTTTCATTGATTTTTGCACTCAATACAATATGACCAGACATGTCACATCTTTTCAACAGTCTTCAAGTAACGCCCCCGTTGAACGATTTCATTCGTCTTTAACAGAAATTTACAGACTAATAATGGAAAAGAGGAAAACTGAAAAAACTCCCACAATACATGACGATATCGTCGCCGAAGCATTGATCACTTACAACAATGCTATACACTCTGCAACTAATTTCACACCCTTTGAATTATTCTCGGGTCAAACCCACTTGTTTCAAAAAGCATTAAAATTTACTAACGAACACGATTATTTACAGGACTTAGACCTTTATCAGAGAAAAATATACGCCAAAGTTGCTCAACAAATATCTGATCAAAATAAAAAACTAACTTTAAAACAAAACGAAGAAAGAAAGGATCCACCAGAGGTGGAAACTGACGAGACCGTATTCAGAAGAGAAAATAGGAGAAATAAATTGACACCTCGCTTTTCAAAACAAACTGTCACTAAACACTTATTACAAAGAAAAATCAAAAAATTCACAAGTCAAAAATAAAACGATTGACAAGAAAGCCTTAGCAAAAAAAAAGGCAAGAATATGAAAGTCAAAAGCTAAACTATCTACATAGAGTCTAGAGAGTTTACACTTTAGTCCCCTTCCACAGCAATGTTTGGTGCTTGAACTTTGCCCTGGATGTAGGCTATGACTTCTTCAGAAGTAGTATTGGGATCAAGCCGCGAAATAAAAATTTGCTTTTTGGGTGGAACTACAACAAGGGAACTAGAAGTGCCAGGCACAGCAGTAGCAGCAGCAGCCGCTAAAGCAGCCAACACTTTACTAGCTCCTCTTGTCACTACATTATTGGCAATATTCCTGGAAACGGATGTTTGCCCGGACGGTTCGGAAACTACAACCGATATCGTGTTAGTAGGTGGGATACTGTCTCCAGGGGAAATGGAAAGAGACTCCACACCTTCCAAAGCCGGACTCCTAAACGATATCAGCTGCTGTACATTTGGTGACATACGGTCATTGTCGGAAGCCGGAACTGGTAGAGAACGATGTGCCGACGGACTGAAGGATGCGCCCTGAAAACTGGCCCTCTTTCGCGTCGGAGATTCAATCAAAAATTTAGAACTTCTGAATTGAACCTCCATCGCCAAAAGCTCTTCTTGGAGCTTATGAACGCCAGCTGACAGGGTTTTAAACGCACCCCCTGGTCTTGCTGGGATTATTGCAATTATATTTGCAACAGACAGACATTATTAAATAATTGATTTATCACAAACAAATTATAAATCAATATGTAAATAAAAAGGGAAAAATGTTAAGTTAAGAGACCGGATCAAAAGAGAAAGCAGAAGAATAGAGAGCACCAACACCACACAAACAAAAACAAACTATGAACTGTAAATTGAGAGCGCGGGTGGGAGCAAAAATAGTAGTACGAAATCATAAACTAAGCAGCGCAGCAACAAAATTATATTTGCGTTTGTTAAAGTTTTGATATTGATATAAGTAAATGTTAATAAATTTAATCAAACTTCGCGATGAGTATAGCGTTTTTTAAAGATTGGTAAAGGCAATGTATTTAAATTGAATATTATAAATTAACTTCACGAAAGAACGAAAGACAGTAATTAAGCGAGAGCGCAAAAAAAAACACGACCGACTTCGATGAGTGACAATAATCAATAAGATAAAATACAAAAACACAAGCAAACAAAAAAAATTATTAAATAAGATTTTTTATACATACATACCTAATTATTGTAAACAACAACATATGTATTATATAAATACTTATTACACAAAAAAAAAATAAAAAAAAAGAAGACAGGAATTTAGGCAAATTCAAGGGAGCAAAACGAAATGTCACAATTTTATCGCAGGAACATTTATATAGATTACTCGAAATCAGAGCTTACAGTTGACCGATTCTTGGTGTTCGCAAATAAGTGTTGTAAACCGACAGTTTGCTCTGGTTATTATCGGACACTTTAATCTCTCACAATGAAGCAAAGTGTTTTTTGAGTATGCTTTGCGAATCAGATTCGCTTTCACTTGTGTTTGTGATTTCTATGCGGTCGCGTCAAAATTAACATTTTTAGTTTCCTAGCTCTCTGATAACGCCGCCTAGAGGCTAGGCAACCTCTACATGTCTCCGATTGAGCTTTTCTACCAGAAAACCGGTTGCTGAAGTCCCTTGAAAGGTCTCCTTACCGTCATGCTCGCGTTGCACGATGCAGCCAGCATGCTGGATAGCTGGTCTGCCATCTGCTGGGCTGTGCTCTGGATCCACTCGTGTGCTGCCAATGCATCGGCGAAGGCTCTTACGTCCAGAGTGTCGCTCTTGTATACCCTACCTTTGGGGAAATTGAACATGTTATTGGTTTTCCGAATTACTTTGGGCAATTCGTACAGTACCATTTCCATGACTGGAATTACCTCGGTTGGAATTATTTCGGTTTTAATTGTTTCTGTCTCGGTTATTGTATCGTGAGTTTGTTACTTCGATATGCCTTATTTTGGTAATTACTTTAGCCTCGGTAATTATTTTTGTCCATTTCCGTTGTATTGTTGCTGACGGTAGTGCAGGACTGAGTTTGTCTGTCCTGTTTCCTAAGTGCAACTTTCTACGAACTTCGTTGTTAGTTTGCTCATGTCACGGAATATGCGTGATGGTGTATGTAATTCTTTGTTAGAGCTTCTGTAGCGAATGAAAGTGTATACTTCATAGCTTCTTCGGCGGGTGTACCATCGTGTATAAATGCTCCTTCCAGAGATTCAGTAAGCTTTTCAACCTCTTGGGCGTACTGGCTTGCTGTTTTGATTCGACATTATTAGCAATACGGTTAATTATTGCTTCTAATATTTATTCAGAGGTTACCAGATTTCTTGTGTAGCCTTTAAGTTTTGTTTTTATAAGGCACAGTGCTGTTTCTTCATGGTCGCCTTTTAGTGAATTTACCAAATTCAATGCATCCATGAACCTCTGGAGGTTTTCTATTTTGCAATCAAACTCTGGAATTAGGTTTGAGCCTAGTTTCAAGAAATCAGTCACTGTTTGAGTCATTTTAGTGTTTTCTTGGGGAACTGCTGGTTTTTCGATGAGTATGTTATATTGATTGGAACTCACTGGTTCTTCTTGATCTATTTCTGGTATTTCCTCATCAGCCATTAAATGGGTTGATTTTTCCAGTATGTACTATTGAAATTTTTAAATCGGTTGTTTGCATAAATTCAACATTGTGTCTTTTTAGCACAGATGTTGCTTTCTGTCTGCCGTCACAATAGAACGCATTTGCTGTTGTTTTATGCCATGTCTTTAGCTTGCTAGCTTGTTCGATTAACACTGCCCTGTAGTATATTCATACCAAAAATCAATCAGTACAAAGAGCTCAACTTGTAATACTTTGTTGCAAGTATAGCTGTCGCATAAGTCGCAGCATAAGAATATATATGTAAGCCAGGGTGAGGCACAAAGAGAGCCAACGAAAGCTGTCGATGTATGCGTGCGCTTGCTTGTGTGCGTAAGCTGCTTTACACTGCGCAAATCGTATGTGAACAAACGAATAAAGAATTAAAACAATGTACAGTAATGAGCCTTGGGTTCGTTTTACATAAATGTCATAAAAATAATGCATATTTTGTATCGACTATTACACATATTTTTCTTTATATATATGTTTTTCTACCAAACTACCAAATTTTATTGAAATCGGACCAGAAACATGCAAAATATGCGTATGAACGTATTTTACTACGCGGTTCATGATGACAGAATTGGACGTTGACTAGTGGCGGCCCTAGAGTGCTTGTGTGTTTGTATGGTATGAGGCGTGTTAAAACAATTTAACAGACATACATACATTTGGTTTTCGAAATTTGAAATATTTTTTTTACCTGGTGCATGGTATACCCAAGTCGGCGAGTCGACTTACTTACTTCATTAGTATTAGCCTGACCATAATGTGTTAGTAGTTGTACTGTACACCAGTTGCAAACTCATACATATTTATGTCATCTTAATGTTAGGTAAAATTTCAATAATAATTAAAGGCAAGAGATCTATTTACTCATTGCGTTTCTACGCTCTTTGGCGAAGATGAGCTTTATGGTCTCGGTTTTATATGTACATATGGGTGTTATTTTCTTCTCTTTTTTTCGTGTACTTTGTGTCCTTTTATAGCGTTTTTATTGCGCTGCTGGCATAGAGACATCCGAATGGACATCTGAACTGGTTAAATCGATTGCAGAGGACGGTGTAGCATGTTCTGTCATATCAAGTGATTACTGTAGCATATTCTGTAATATCAAGAGATCACTGTACTCAGTGAAGCATATTAATAATATTACAAACATATTGTGTCACTTTGTCACAATATTTATGTATACAACATTCAAGCACCATGCTTCTGAAGAAGCATGACCACCCATGAGTGCATGGTGCTGCACATTGCTGAGGCGACAGAATTAACACGCGCGATTAGGCTGGCCCAATATGCAGTATGATACATCCTCAATCTGCCGCTGCGGCGACACATATACAAGTTAGCATGGACAAAGGAATATAGCTAATACTGCATTTGGCAGTGGCCACGATCGCTGGGTCAGCGATCCCACGGTCTGGGTAATATGAGCCGGCGCGCAAGACTTTGACCGCTGCTAGCGGCAAGAGGCGCAGTGTCAGCATTCCGATGGCCAATGCTTAGGGTTCTTGGGTAGTTTATTTAATAATGTTCAGTTAGTTATAATTCCGACTCCAAGCGCACAAAACTGTGGCTTGCAATAAATCAAATATAAATAAACATTTATATAACTGGCGCCCAACTTACACTACAAGTGCCAACAATTTTAAAAACAATTCTAAGTAAAAAATAGAATTGAAATAAAAAACAAAAAACCCAAGAATTTAAAAATAATTCTAAATAACAAACTAAACGGAAACTAAAAGTGCCCAAAAGTTTAAAAACAATTCTAAGTAAAAATAGAATTGAATTAAAAAACAAAAAAACCCAAAAAAGTTTAAACATTGTAGTGAACAAATTATCACTACAAAAATAAAGAAAAATAAAAAATCCAAAAAACAACAGCATAGTCACGTCACTGGACTGGTGACGGCAGCGGCGAAGAAAAAAATTGAAGACGAGAAGCAACAACAACAAACGAAAACAAAACTCCACCAGAATACCGTCCGCCACAATCCACCAATAAGAGGGCAGAGAAATTTATCAACAGGAAAATGAAAATGTAAGTGAGATATTTGTTGTCTAAATAAATTAATCTTGGATTGTGCAAATACTCAATAAATCGCTTGGCATTAGAGGTGGCTGTTAAACGTTGAAGTTGACGTTCTCTGTTTTAATTGAATCAAAAACAATTAACACTATTAAACGAAATATTTGTTCCCGTCTGTTCATGTGGAGAGATAACCGGAAAAATAGTGATAGTAGTGACGAAGAATTACCAAAGGTTATAAGAGGCAAAAGCGAGCAAGTGAAAGAAACACATAAAATGCCAACAACAGAGGAGGTGATGAAAATAGTGCAAGTGGCAGTGCAGACTGCGCTTGATCACCAAGCTGCACAGACGCAGTCTACTTTCACACAACAGTTAAACCACGAAATGGAGTCTTTAAGGGCTCAGCTAAAAAGTTTAAAACCAGTCGCACCGGAGGTTGAGGTTTATAGGAATGCCGAAATCATCACAGGAATAGAATGTAAGGAACCATTAGATATTGTTAGATCCTTGCCAGATTTTGATGGCAATCAAAACGAATACATTTCATGGCGCTCCGCAGCTTCATTCGCATATGAACTATTTCGACCTTATAGGGGCAGTTCCGCCCACTACCAAGCAGTAGGCATAATCAGGAATTAGGTAAAAGGTGCCTCTAGTTCCACTCTAGCATCATACAACACTGTAAAAAATGTCGATGCGATCATAGCTCGACTAGACTTCACCTACGCTGACAAAACTCCCATTAGCGTTATTCAACAAAAATTGGGAACCTTACGACAGGGAGAACAATCGCTGTCTCAGTATTATGACATTGACCCTCCTTAACGAGCAGTTTAGGTCCGATGCGCTACACTCCTTTGTGTCGGGGCTTAAGAAATCTCTCAGGGCAGTAGTATTACCAGCAAAACCCAAAGATTTACCCACTGCGCTAGCATTAGCGCACGAAGCTGAAGTAAGCCATGACTACGCAGCCTTCGCTGCTAGCTTTCCGCGGGCTACCGAGGAAAAAGCTCAGGGCCCCTTTGAACCAAAATTTTCGAAAGAATGCTAATCAGAATAAGAACTCGGAAAATAGACAAGGGGCATACAAGAAGACTCCACATTATACTAGGGTTCAGGAAAAACCAAAGCGTTCTGGCAGCTAGTGATGACCTGTCAGATAGTGAAGAATCTTTTAGGGAATTTTTTAGGGAACATTCCCTTCTACCGTTCATCACAAGAACAGTAGGAGGAAAAACAATTAAATTACTTATCGATACGGGGGCCTCAAAAAATTATATTCGTCCAATGGAGGTACTAAAATTCATCACCCCCGCAGAAAAACCATTTACTGTCAGATCCATACATGAGACCTCAAAGTTAACGGAAAAATGTCCAATACATATTTTCGGCTTTAAAGCACATTTCTTCTTAATAAATATCCCAGAAGATTTCGACGGCAAATTTTACCCGTTGTAAATTTTAACCCACAAGTAAATTTCATTTATATCGACGATACAGACGTCCCGGCTGCTGTACTTAAGTCTTTCAACAAGATGATGGACGAAAGAGTAGGACCGTTTGCAAACCCTGACGAGGCTTTACCATGTAACGTAAATACTGTAGCAACTATTTCGAACAAATGGGGAACCGGTATACTCCAGACTATACCCACTCCCAATGGGCGTTACGGACTTTGTCAACGCAGAAGTTAAACAACTTCTAGCCCACGGCATAGTTCGACCCTCAGAATCTCCCTACAATAATCCGACCTGGGTGGTCGACAAATAAGGGACAGATGAAAACGGCTTCCATAAAAAGAGGCTAGTAATTGACTTTAGGAAACTAAACCAAAATACTACACATGACAAGTACCCTATTCCAATGATTTCAACAATCTTGTCGAACATGACAAAGGCCCAATGTTCTACAACATTGGACCTTAAATCGGGATTTCATCAAATAACACTAGCGGTAAAAGAGAAGGAGAAAACTGCTTTTTCTGTCAATAATGGGAAGTATGAATTCTGCAGACTTACCTTCGGTCTCAAAAATGCACCCAGTATTTACCAGAGGGCCATCGATGACGTCCTTCGGGAAAAGATAAGTACAACATGCTACGTCGATATAGACGATGTTATTATTTTTTCCGAGACAAAAGAAGACCATGTTAGGGACATTGAATGGGTCCTTAAAAGCCTTCAGGACGCGGGCATGCGAGTATCACAGGAAAAATCCAAATTTTTTAAAAAAAAGTGTGGAGTATCTAGGATTTATCGTATCTAGGGATGGTATCACAACCTCACCCGAAAAAGTTCAGGCAATCAAAAATTTGCCAATGCCAAGACTTCGCGAAAATCGCAGGTCCTCTTACAGATCTTTTAAAGGGCGATAATGGAAAAGTTAGCAAAAACATGTCTCGAAAAATAAAAATCGAGTTTACTTCAGAACAATTGCAGACATTCGCCAAGCTAAAAGATATTTTAGCATCAGAAGAAGTTTTTTTAGCCTACCCAGATTATCGACAACCATTCGATCTTACCACAGACGCATCTGGTGATGGGCTAGGGACTGTCCTTTCACAAAAAGGCAGACCAATTACCATGATATCCCGTAAATTACGTAATAACGAAAGAAATTTTGCGACTAACGAAAGAGAGCTTCTTGCCATAGTGTGGTCACTAAAAAACTTCAGAAAGTACCTTTACGGGGAAAGAGACCTAAATATATTTACCGACCATCAGTCATTAACCTTCGCCGTATCAGACAAAAATTCGAATGCGAAACTAATACGCTGGAAAGCATATATCGATGGACATGGCGCAAAAATAATATATAAGCCAGGAAAGGAAAATTTCGTAGCGGACGCCCTTTCGCGTCTGAACATTAACGCTCTCGAAGCACCAGACTCAGAATCCGATAGGGCAACCTGCCATAGTGAAGAGTCTCTGTCCTACACTATTGATGTATCCGATAGGCCCTTAAATTGTTTTTGAAACCAGATCGTGATTGAAGAAGCAGATTTCCCTTCGGTAAGGACATTCGTCCTCTTCCAGAGTAAGTCCAGGCACATAATACGCACATCAAACCCTGATTCACTCTTACAGACACTGCAAAATGTAATAAATGCTGAAGTGGTAAACGCAATACATTGCGAACTGCCAACTCTTGCTCTCATTCAGCACAAATTGGTTGAACTGTATCCAGCAACAAAATTCTGGTACTGCAAACACATCGTTACAGATGTACCAGACAAGTAGGAATAAAAAGAAATTGTATTGACGAAACATAACAGGGCGCACCGTGCAGCCCAGGAAAACATGAAACAAATTTTGCAAGACTATTTTTTCCCGAACATGGGAAAAATGACCACAGAAATTGCAGCCAATTTCGTCGCAAATTATGAGAGGCATCCAAAAACACACAAGCTGGATACCACACCAGTAGCAGCTTACGCAGGAGAATTCTTACACATCGACGTTTTTTCCACAGATAAAAGATTCTTTCCGACTTGCATAGATAAATTTTCTAAATTTGCGATAGTCCAACCTATAGCATCGAGAGCCATAATTGACGTATAGCCGGCCATTCTACAATTAGTCAATTACTTTGCTAATGTTAAGACAATATATTGCGATAATGAAAGGTCGATAAACTCTGAAACAATAAGGTCCCTCCTATTAAACGAGTTTGAAATACAAATCGTCAACGTCCCACCCCTAAACAGTACATCTAATGGCCAAGTGGAAAGATTCCACAGCACGTTACTTGAGATCGCACGTTGTGACAAAATAACAGCTCAGGCTAGCGACACTATCGATGTTATACTACTAGCAACAGTAAAGTATAACAGGTCAATCCATTCAGTCTTGAAAAAAAAAAAACCAAATCGAAGCAGTTCATGAAACTATGGTAGAAGAGGGATTGCAAATTGCCAAAAAGATAAAAGACGCTCAGAACAAACAAATGGAACAGGAAAACAGAACTAGAATAGTAAAGTCAAACAAACGCCTTGGTAACAAACTTACTCCTTTGTACAAGGAAGGAATTGTGGACGCTGACCTAGGAACTAAAGTTCTTATAAAGGGGAGGGAGGTCCATAAGGACAATTTAAAATAGAACCTCTAAAAATTGTTTTTCTAAAATTAGGTTTGCACACTTCTACAACTACTAGAGTAATAAGACTATTTTATAATACCAGAAATTACTGAACGGACTTTATACTGTTACTGATAATACTGAGGACACACGCGACAATGACCATGAAAATTACGGACTATACCAAAGCAGTCTTCATACAGATACTGGACGGAGACGTGACAGTTTGAAAAAAGTACAGCTACCTCGGACATACGACAAACATTACCTCGTACAGGACATACGCGGACGAGACCAGGGAAACTATAAAATTCTTTAAGGAAGATCATATTAAATGAATTATTTTGACAGATAATAGGAAAATCGACACGCTAATAGAAATGATGACGGTTCATCATAGAGGCGCTAGAAGCTTAAATATTTTAGGTACTGCATTGAAAGTAGTAGCCGGAACTCCTGATTTTGACGACTGGGAACAGATCAAGTTTAAACAAAAGCAATAATTAGAGTCAGAAAATAAGCAAGTCAAGATCAACAACAAATTACAGGAAAAACTAAATGCAATAACGAACTCCATAAACCAAATAAGTAAAACAGAAAATGTCAATCACGAACACTTTTATGAAACCATTCTAGCAAAGAACAGAATGGTCATTTCAGACCTTGAAAATTTAATTCTAACAACCACTTTGGCAAAAGCGAATTTATTGAAACCAATAATCCTCGATGACTTGGATGTCAATGAAATGACCAACAAAAATCTCACAAATATTAGTGTGTCAGATTTATTACATGTAGGTAGTATTAAGATTTTTCAAAATTTTAACATTTTGTACTTTTTAATCAAATATCCTCACCCAGAATCTGTCTGAAAAAAAATCATCCTTTACCCGGTAGAACGGGATAACATAATTTTAGATTTTAATAATAGAAACGTAGTTGCTGATTGTGGTACGGAGCTATTCTCAGTCGAGGGTTGCCAATTGGCGGTAACCACAACATTCTGCAAAAGATCGCCACGAATGGCTGCACGCAACAATTAGTAGCCGGAACTCAAGCCCATTGTAGCTCCAGACC
This sequence comes from Drosophila paulistorum, assembly GCA_018152135.1. Taxonomy (NCBI): domain Eukaryota; kingdom Metazoa; phylum Arthropoda; class Insecta; order Diptera; family Drosophilidae; genus Drosophila; species Drosophila paulistorum. The sequence continues at coordinate 7,127,473 of JAECXG010000822.1, read as the reverse complement.
AGGTCACCTGGAACCCTTAATAGTTGTGGACGAGGGAATGTTTATCATCAACGTTGCCACCATGGACATCATAAACGAAGTCGGCAACGAAAAAAGGTTGAATGGCACCTACCTGGTGACATTCACCGACAAGATTACCATCAACCAAACAACGTTTGTCAACAAGTATAATGTGCTCAGAAAGAAGCCAATGGTGTCAGCCGAGTCACAAATCAACATTACGAGGTACCGGGAACACTTAAGCCCGCCTTCCCTCTACGAACTGAACATAAACAATCTCCGGCATATAACCGGATTACGCTCAAAACTAATATCGGGCCCTGTATTGAGCAGCAGTGTCACTATTGGGATAGTCGCAATTTGATTCGCCATTTATCTGGCCATTCGCAGACTCCAGAGACGCAACTTACTAACAACTCTTCAAAAGTCTCTTGACCTACAGAAGTCCGGGGACGGCCTCCACTTAAGCGAGGGAGGATTTAGCATGGACAAAAGAATATAGCTAATACTGCATTTGGCAGTGGCCACGATCGCTTTGTCAGCGATCCCACGGTCTGGGTAATATGAGCCGACGAGCAAGACGTTGACCGCTGCTAGCGGCACGAGGCGCAGTGTCAGCATTCCGATGGCCAATGCTTAGGGTTCTTGGGTAGTTTATTTAATAATGTTCAGTTAGTTATAATTCCGACTCCAAGCACAAAACTGTGGCTTACAATAAATCAAATATAAATAAATATAAATAAACATTTATATAACTTACATATACATTTATACATTTATACATTTATACATTTATACATTTATACATTTATACATTTATACATTTATACATTTATACATTTATACATTTATACATTTATACATTTATACATTTATACATTTATACATTTATACATTTATACATTTATACATTTATACATTTATACATTTATACATTTATACATTTATACATTTATACATTTATACATTTATACATTTATACATTTATACATTTATACATTTATACATTTATACATTTATACATTTATACATTTATACATTTATACATTTATACATTTATACATTTATACATTTATACATTTATACATTTATACATTTATACATTTATACATTTATACATTTATACATTTATACATTTATACATTTATACATTTATACATTTATACATTTATACATTTATACATTTATACATTTATACATTTATACATTTATACATTTATACATTTATACATTTATACATTTATACATTTTTACATTTATACATTTATACATTTATACATTTATACATTTATACATTTATACATTTATACATTTATACATTTATACATTTATACATTTATACATTTATACATTTATACATTTATACATTTATACATTTATACATTTATACATTTATACATTTATACATTTATACATTTATACATTTATACATTTATACATTTATACATTTATACATTTATACATTTATACATTTATACATTTATACATTTATACATTTATACATTTATACATTTATACATTTATACATTTATACATTTATACATTTATACATTTATACATTTATACATTTATACATTTATACATTTATACATTTATACATTTATACATTTATACATTTATACATTTATACATTTATACATTTATACATTTACACATTTATACATTTACACATTTATACATTTATACATTTATATTATTGTGCAGTTTTATAGTAATAAGTTTACTTCCAACTTGATTCGACTCTTAACTTAACTCCGACCGACAGCTGACGACTTCTGCTACTGACGCTCGACTCTTTTCTTAACATCATGGCAACCTCCTACCGAAATCCTACCACTTTTTTAGGGATGCCACACAGTCGGTGCATGTGTTATTGCCACCGTACATTCGGTCATCCTGATCCTCGTCGTCTGACCCAGACGACAATAGTTCTCCGTTGGACTCGACGTACTTCCAGAGTTTCATATTGTCTGAACTTGTTGTCGTTGTTGCGGAATCTTCTACCTGAGCAGCTTTTCTCACTTCGTATCGGCTGTTGCGCTTGATGTGAACCATTTCATATGGTCCAAGAAAAGTGATTTGCAAGATTTCTACCAGTAACAAACTGAGTTCCTTTAATTGCGACCAAGTCGCCCAGCTGCTTATAAATTTTCTATGCTTGTTCTATTTGGCTCTTTGTTTTCAAAATATTCAATAAGCTCCTGTTCCAACATAGATAAAATTGTGGCGTTTGATTTGTTCTGCATCTCTACTCCAAACATTAACTGAAACGGGATTTTTTTTTCGTTGAGCAGTGTACATGCGAGTTTATAGCTCTTTGGACTTAAACCACGAATTTATACCATTTTTAGTAATTTTCATCTGACAGCTTCCAAGTCATCGATAGAATATCCCTGTTTACTCGCTCTACCATTACCCCTTTTCTCAATACGTGCTTGATTCCATTCTTTGCTTCGAAGCAACGACTACAACGAATATAAACTTGTAATGTTTTGCCGATGAGTCCAAAGGTCAAAGGTGGTCAACACGCAGAGTGTGTAATTGTCTGACCCCTTTTTCAATACAGTGCGTATACCCCCTTCTTGTTTTCCTAGTTTCTTAATGCTGATGATACAAGAAATGCAATTGTCTATGATTCGTTTTACTTTGTTCTCGATATGTGGAATCCAGAAATACTGTTCTGTAGCGCAAAGTGTCCAACATTATGACTGTTTGTAGAGACGCGGCGGGTGCCAATTTGAATTCGTGGTATGGTGAGCTGATATAATAATTAAAACGCGCACAGGATTTTCGAATGTAAAGGAAAAATAAACGGGTGCTCGAACCAAAGTCTCGTACCAGATTAATGCTGGCGACCGTGTGACCGTATCCGCCGAGGATCAAAAAACACTCTTCACTGCTCTTCGCCGCTCACTGCTGTTCACCCGGTGGCGTCAAACTGGACATATATAGGATAGGGGACCGCTTTGACCGGGCACACAGCCTCGATGGAAGACGTCAGGATAGATGTCCTCCCCGAGCACAACGGACACCAACGCCGGCCGATAAAAATTGGGATCGGCCAAGACCAGAGTGGAAAGTTTTCCACGGACCGACTCCGACACTTCCCGGATGGGAGTGCGGATGAGCCGATCATCCTCTACCCAAAAAATGATGTTCCGCCGGAACGTAGCATCGGACCTCGATTCGACAAATGCCGCACACGCTTGGTCGACACCGACCGTGGTCACTGTCAGTCCCAGGGATCGGTCAAACGAGGTGTTAATACGGCTCTCAGCCGCACATGCATCTAGGCGGACGCGGGTCTTGAAGGACTTCGAGCCATTCCCCAACCGGATGACTGCCGTTGGCATGACTGTCGTTGGAGCAGTGAGGACAATGTGGGAACAGGGGCACCTTCTGGCGGAGCGGAGCGGTCGGTGGGTGATCGGGACCGTGGTTGTGGAGTTGGGACATCACGCCCGGGGGAGGATGACTGGCTGCGACCCCGGGTTAGGGAGCGTCGCCTGGGTGGTTGGTCGACCATGTGGAGTAGTGTGTGGTCGTTCTGCCCGCAGCATCGGCATCCGTGACGACTCACGCACGCGTCGGACGAGTGCCCGGAAATTCAGGAACCGTTGACACTGCTGAAGTGCATGAACCCCCCGACAGACCCGGCATCGGTAGGAGTTTATCCCGTGCGGACCAGATCGATTGCTGCTACGGTGCTGCAAACGCGTGGGGCCATGTCACCGTGGAAAGACGATGTGAAGGACTGAAACGAAAAGAAATTACGGAGGAGAAAGCGGATTAGTCGATTCATGGGAACGAGTAACATGAACGGAGACGAGAACATTCGGAAGGAACATAGAGGATCGTAGGCCATTATGGCTTTTTAGGCTCCGGGCCACTGTTGTCTTTCAACAGGATGAGCTTCGCAACGGGTCTTCGACATCAGCCACTCGGACGACACCATCAGCCCCGGGAAGAGTACGCTCAATTCGTCCTAAGCCACTCGTTGCAGGGGAGGTTATTTTCGAACACGATCATGAGGTCGTCTGTCTAGATACTACGAGCAGGTGCTTTAAACTTATTTCGTTTGTGGAGCTCCATAAGATATTCGTTCTTCCAACGGCGGTAGAAAGCATGCTGGATTGCCTTCAGTCACTGCCATTGGTTGATTAGGGACATAGCGTCGCCCAAAATCTCAGGCTCCGCCATGGATAAAAGAGGTCCTCCAATATTGAAATGTCCCGGGCTCAATGCCAGCAGATCCTCTAGGTCCTCGCTCATTGGAGAAATTGGCCGAAAATTCAGTTACGCCTCGATTCGACACCGAAGAGTGGAAAGTTCCTCGAATGTGTGATTAAAATTAGACAAGGAATTGTAAGATAGGGTCTTAAAACTTTTGATCCCAGCCTTCCACAGTCCTCCCATATGGGGGGCGCTCGGCGGAATGAAATGCCAGGATAAAATATGCTGGGGAAATGCCTTCATAATATTATGCTTGGTGGCGTCCAAAAAGTCCTAGTCGAAATCTTTCAGTGGTGATGTTGGAGGTAGCCCCGCAGACATAACCCTTCGCAATCAGACACGCACGCCCGGTATATTTTTTGATCTCGAAGGGCCCTGCGAAGTCAATACCTGTGTGGGTGAAACGTCTTGACGGAGATCACCCATAATTTGAGTCTAGGGTCGTCGACGATCCCTTTATGTGGGACTTCACCAGATTCTCAATCCGTGGAATCCAGAATTTGGTTCGCAGATACCGCACCATTAGCTGATTGCCGCCATGCAGCGTGATGCGATGGGCGAATTTCACGAGCAGGCGCGTAAAATTGGTACTATAGGGGAGTTCTCCTCGTATGAGGGTTCGTCGTACCGAAGGGATTCAGCGGCTCGGAGTCGTCCACATGAGCGGAGTATCCCCTGTTGGTCAAGAAATAAGTTAGAATTGACTAAAGTGCTGGGTGGTGGGAGGTATCGCGACTTCGCCAAGCGCCCGTATCTCAGCGGCGTAGTCTCGACGCTGGGAGATCCGAGTCAAGGTCCGCTCAGCGGATAGCAATTTGTCATTGGTGACGTGGACCGTGAAAGGCTTCGAAATCCTTTTGGCAGCGAAGCGTAGGATGTATGCGGTGACTCGCAATACCCTACCATAGTCCGAGAACTGTTTGCTAACGTCGTCGAGCAGAGTGGTCGCGGTGGTGTGGCACTGGACTCGTTGCTCTAGCTGAGTGTCCGGAAGTTCACTACTGAGAGTGGGAGAGCACTCGGGATCCCGCCGAAGCCAGTCCGGCCCATGCCACCAGAGACTACTGGCCGATAACTCGGCCCCGGAACTCCACGGCTTGCTAGATCAGCGGGGTTGTCCTCGGAACGCACATGTGACCAGCGCTGGGCACTGGCGCTTTTGGAGATGCTAGATACTCGGTTGGCCACAAAGCACAGGCAACGCAAAAACATTCAATGTGAAAGTCAATTTGAAGTGGTTCGCATAATCTTGTTTTGGTCAATATTTAAAATTTTATTTTGTATTTTTGTCCTTTTAAAATTAATTTTTTATGAAACCTTAGTTTTTGTTCCTTTTTTGTGCATGACTTTTATGTTTACTTAAAGTTTTAGTTGTAAACCCCCGCGATTCTCCGGTTGAGTCTATATTCATTGTATTAATCCTAGTTTTTACTTAAGAAAAGTGTTTAAGTCAGCTGCAGAAACTTGCAGATGTGTAGGCCCAACTTGCCCAGCGGAGCTTCTGTATTTGTTTCGTGTGTTTGTTTTTGTCATTTCTTGTGGTATCCAATATGTATCAGTACCTTTTAATATTAATTAATATTGTATTTCTAACTTTTAATTTGGTAGGCAACATATGTCAGTGTGTGTTCGCACGCCTACATATTTATACCCTTGCAAAAAGGGTGTATTAATTTTGGTCAGAAGTGTGCAACGCATAGAAGCAAGCATCTCCGACCATATAAAATATATATATTCTTGATCATTACGACGAGACTAATTCAAGTATCCATGTCCGTCCGCCCGTCCATCTGGATCAACGCGAACTCCTCCTACACTGTAAGAGCTGCAGAGCTGAAATTTTGTATGTAGGCTTGTATATACTGCAGGGGTTGTGTTCTCTTAGATTCAGCCGGATCGGACCACTATATCATATAGCTCCCATACAAACCTCAAAGTCACTAACAGTGACTTTTTTCAATAACTTCGTTATTTTCTTAGCTATTGTCATGAAATTTCATAGTGGTAAGTTTTACACATGCTAACGACTATGCCAAATTTGATACAGATCGGGTAACTATATCATATAGCTCCCATAGGAACGATCGATCGAAAACAGTGACTTTTGCCAATAACTTCGTTACTTTCGATGCGATTGCTTTCCAATTAAATATTTGTTACTTTAATATATCTGTTAATAACTATGCCGAATTCGATAAAGATTGGGTGACTATATCATATATCGCCAATAAGAACGATCGGTGGAAAACAGTGACTGATCAATAAATAGTTATTTCCAATGCTAAGATTGTACGCGGTTCTTTCACATACATTACATTTTTTGGATAAAACGTTTTTACACTTTGATGGCTATGGGTAAGGAAAGAGTTACCAAAATAGTTGCAAGGGTGTACAAACTTCGACGCGGTCGAAGTTAACCCCGGGCCTCTGGTTTTTATTTATGGTGCTCCAAAAAAGGCACAAACGTTGAAAAATTACGAGAAGTAATTGCTGATGTGCAACGAAATTTTGAAAACAACGGCCTTCTAGAAGAATTCAATGCGCTTATTCATTTTGAGTACATTTGTAAAAAATTGTTGTTTTATGGATGAGTTATAAATGTAAGAAATCTTCCCTTTTACAATATGAGTCTGATTGGCTGAGTACATAGGAATCAATTTTATTAAATACGAAAAATGTACACCAGGAAAACACGGAAAGTGCTCCACGTCGGCGTAAAAAACTAAATTTTATTGAATCTTCCACGAGAACAATGCGTCGGCGTTTAGCTCAGCTGGTAGAAGTTGATAAGACCGCTTTTTCTGCGTTACTCAATGAAAATCAAAGCCGGAATGTATTGCCAGCGGATCCGACAGAAGTAATTTTTTTTTGAATGGAGACCGGAATGACAAAGCATCAATATCTGCTGGTGCGGAATTTTGTGAACAGCAAAGTGTTATTGGATTTTTTTCCGAGCTATCAATGCATTTTAAGCTCCAAAAAAGCTAGATATCCTGACAACATATACGCAGAAGTTGATCTTCAAAGTTTATTGGATAACGCAGTGTCGAGCATATTAAAGCTACAAACTGATAATGTTGCAACGGTCACTGAAGACTCCTGTTCGTGGAGGGGCGGAAGGATCCGGATCGAATTCAGAGGGGTTGGCGGGTGCCAATTTCTTCGGGTGGTGAGTGAGTGCTAAATTGAGAACGCGCGGTAACTTCGGTTAAAACAACTTAGACTTTATTGATTCTTATTTACAGGTTGCCCGACACACACGATATATGTTTCGGGTTAAAATATACAATTCGAAAAAGAGGCAAAATTTCAATCAAGAATAGAACGGGTGTTCGGGTTGAACAATCGTACGTAAGTGAAATGGCGGCGCCCATCAGAAAATCAAGTCACCCCTCCTGGTGTGACCGTAGGCGCCGAGGATCAAAAAACCCTCCTCACTCCTCACTGCTCTTCGCCACTCACTGCTGTTCACCCGGTGGCGTGAACATACCGCCCCCCTTGCAACATGTTGCAATTGCCACCATGGACATATGTAGGATGGGGGACGGCAACGTCCTGGAGCGCCTAGATTCCGCAGGAGCCGGAGATGACCCAACCGAACATGGTGCTCTGGGCTGCGGGAATTCCGCTATGACCGGGCACACAGCCGGGTTGGATGACCTCAGGATAGAGGTCTGCCCCGAGCACGACGGATACCGACGCTGGACGATGGAAGTTGGGGTCGGCCAGGATCAGGGTGGCGAACTTCTCTTGGACCGGGGTCGACACTTCCCGGATGGGAGTGCGAATGTGCAGGTCCTCTTCGACTCGGAAGATAACATTTCGCCGAAATGTAGGGTCGGTCCTCGACTTGAGGACGGCCGTGCAGGCTTGGTCGACCCCGACTTTGGTCACAGCCAACCCCAGGGACCGGGCAAAGGATGAATTGATGCGGCTCCCAGCCGCGCATGCGTCGAGGAGGACGCGGGTCTCGAACGATTTCGAGCCATTGCCCAACCGGAGGACCGCTGTTGGCAGGATGGTCGACGTCCTGGCTTGGAGCAGAGAAGAAAGGGAGATCTCGGGTGCGCCCTCCAGAGAAGCGGAGCGGTCGGACGAGGACCGGGAACGGGATGGTGATGCTGGGGCAGCACGGCTGGAGGAGGAAGACTGGCTGCGACGCTGGGCGCCAGAGCGTTGTCTCGGCGGTTGGTCGGCCATATGGAGCAGCGTGTGGTGCCGTTGCCCACATCGTCGGCAGCCGTGGCGAGTTCGACACGCGTCAGCGGAGTGCTCGTGCGCCAGGCAATTGGGGCAATACTTATTAATAAGTACCGCCCGGAGCCGCTTCTCCCCTCGAAGGTTCAGGAACCGCTGACACTGCCGGAGTGCATGAACCCCCCGGCAGACCCGGCATCGGTACACGTTCGTCCCGTGTGGAGCCGAACGCTTGCTGCTGCGGTGCGTCAGACGCTTGGGGGCCATGTTGCTGTGGCGGTGCGGGTTGAATGGACTGTAACGAAAAAGATTACGTAGGGAGGAGTGGATTAGTCGATGCACGGGAATGGACAACATGCACGGAGACGAGGACATTCGAACGGAACATAGAGGGATTGGACATCACGAGAGGTCTTTAGACTCATGACTACTGTTGTCTGGCAACAAGATGAGCTTCGCGACGGGTCTTCGGATAGACCCACGTGCTGTTTTGACATCAGCCACTCGGACGAGGCCGTCTGCCCCGGGCAGAGTGCGCTCAATTCGCCCTAGGCGCCACTCGTTGGAGGGGAGATTGTCTTCGGAGACGATCACGAGGTCGCCGGTTTGGAGACTACGAGCCGGTGCCACTTATTACGCTTGTGGAGCTCCTTGAGGTATTCACTCTTCCAGCGGCGGCAGAAAGTCTGCTGGATTGCCTTTAGTCGCTGCCAGCGATTGATCAGCGACATAGGCTCGACCAGGATCTCCGGTTCCGCGATGGACACGAGCGGTCCTCCAATCAGGAAATGGCCAGGGCTTAGTGCCAGCAGATCCTCTGGGTCCTCGCTCATGGGAGAAATTGGCCTGGAATTTAGGCACGCTTCGATCCGACACAGGAGAGTGGATAGTTCCTCGAACGTGTACTTGACAGCCGACGAGGACTTGTAAAACAAGGTCTTAAAACTCTTGACCCCGGCTTCCCATAGTCCTCCCATATGGGGCGCGCTCGGCGGAATGAACTGCCAGGATAGAATGTGCTGGGGAAAGGCCTTCATGGTCCCAAGCTTGGTGGCTTTCAGGAAGTCTCTTTCGAGCGCCTTTGAGGCCCCGACGAAGGTTTTGCCATTGTCGGAGTAAATGCGCTGGGGGCATTGTCTTCGGGCGACAAACCGGGAGAAGGCTCCGAGAAATCGTTCCGTGGTGAGGTCGGAGGTCGCCTCGAGGTGGATCGCCTTCGTGCTGAAACACACAAAGACGCAGACATAACCCTTCGTAATGAGACACGCGCGCCCGGTGTAGTTCTTGATCTCGAACGGTCCTGCGAAGTCAATGCCCGTGTGGGTGAAGGGCCGGGCGTATGTGATGCGCTCTCGATGGAGATCACCCATCATCTGAGTCTGCAGTCGCCGACGATGCACGATGCAGACTTTACACCCCTTGATGTGGGACTTCACTAGGTTCTTTATCCGTGGGATCCAGAACTTGGTGCGCAGATACCGCACCATCAGTTGATTGCCGCCATGCAACGTGATGCGGTGGGCGAATTCAACAAGCAGGCGCGTGAAATGCGTATTGTAGGGGAGGAGAATCGGTTGACGTTCATCGTACCGGAGGGACCCAGCGGCCCGGAGTCGTCCGCAGGCACGGAGTATCCCATGCTGGTCGAGGAAGGGGTTTAGGTTGAGAAGCGTGCTGGATGTCGGAAGGAGTCGCCCTTCACCCAGGGCCCGTATCTCCGCGATGTATTCTCGACGCTGGGAGGTCCGGATCAAGGCGCGCTCAGCGGAGAGCAATTCCTCATTGATGAGGTGGGCCGTGGACGACGTCCCTCTGGCGGCGAAGCGTAAGATGTACGCGGTGACTCGCAATGCTTTACCGTAGTCCGAGAACCGTTCGCTTATGTCATCGAGTAAGGTGGTCGCGGCGGTGTGGCACTGGACTCGTTGCTCTAGCTGAGTGTCTGGAAGTTCATTATGGAGAGTTGGCCAGTACTCGCGGTCCCTCTGGAGCCAGTCCGGCCCATGCCACCAAAGGCTACTGGCCGATAACTCGGCCGCGGGGGTTCCGCGGCTTGCCAGATCAGCAGGGTTGTCCTCGGAACGTACATGTGACCAGCTTTGGCCACCGGTGCTTTTGGAGATGCTGGACACCCGATTGGCCACGAAAGTGGACCAACTACATGGGGGTTTGTTGAGCCAGGCCAACACAATGGTGGAGTCGGTCCAAAACTGGGAGGTTGCAGGTGGGATCGGGAGTTCAGGAACGATCGACGCCCAGAGATCGGCTTGCAGAACCGCTCCGCACAACACCACCCGAGGCAGCGAGACTGTTTTGACTGGGGCCACGCGGGTCTTCGCCGTTAATAAATGGACGCTTACTTGATCGCGACACCGAACCCGCACGTATAGGGCTGCTCCATACGCTTTCTGGGACATGTCACAGAAGCCATGAAGCTCCCACGAGAGCGTATCGCTGGTGTTCAGCCACCGGGGGATGCGGAGTTGACTGAGGCCTGGGTAATCCTGCAGGAATTCATGCCATTGCTGCAGCAGGAGAGGTGGCAGGGCGTCATCCCAGCCCAGTTCGGTTAGCCAGATTTGCTGAATAAATATCTTCGCTCGGATGACAAATGGGGCTAGCCAGCCAGCGGGGTCGAAGAGTTTGGCGATATGGGACAGAACCTTCCTCTTGGAGATCGACTCCTGCAAAGGTGGGTCCGCTACGGTGAAGAAAAAGACGTCCTCGGCGGCTTGCCAGCGGATTCCCAAGGTTTTTGCCGTGCTCGCATCTTCCAGCTCGAGAAAGTCTTCTCGCAGCAGATGCTCTTTTGGGATAGCTTGAAGTACTTCCGTCTTATTGGAAGTCCACTTCCGAAGCGGGAGGCCCGCGGATTGGAGGGCAGCTTGAAGCTCTCGTATGGCGAGACGGGCGTCGTCTTCAGTGTGAGCGCCGGCAAGGACATCATCAATATACATGTAGTTCCGAAGGATTTCGCTCGCCAGAGGGTACATCGCTTGCACGTCTTGGGCTAGTTGTAACAGAACTCGGATCGCCAAGAATGGCGCGCAGTTAACCCCAAACGTGACGGTTTGTAGCTCATAGTCTTGAATATTGCCGCAGCGATCCCGGTAGAGGATCCGGGGGTATGCCTGGAGTCGACTCGGATTTGTCGATACATCTGTGTTATGTCAGCGTTGAAAACGAATTGAAAGAAACGCCATTTCAGTACCTGAAGCGTGAGATCTGCCTGAAGCGTAGGCCCGGTGTGCAAGACGTCATTAAGGCTGACGCCTCGTGTGGAGGGGCTTGACGCGTTAAATACCACACGTACCTTGGTGGTGGTGCTATAGGGCTTAAACACAGCGTGATGGGGGAGATAGAAGTTTTTCTCATCTTTCGGCGGCGTCGCCCGACTCATATGGCCCAATTCCTCGTATTCATGAATGATGGCATCGTACTGTGCTTTTAGGACGGTATCCTTGAGAAGGCGTGCTTCATTCCGCAAGAATTGAGCGCGATCGGTCTTGAATGACCTAAATCGACGCTATTCGGACATTTGAACGGAAGGGACACAATATATCGGCCGTCCTTCCCTCTTCGGGTGGTCTCCTGAAAATTCCGCTCGCAGAATACATCATCCTCCTTTTCCGGCTTTGCATGAAGATCTTCCACCTCCCAAAACTTGATGAGAAGTACATCAAGTTTTGCTTCTGGATTGACTCGCGTCCGTGCAGCGAAACCTTATCGAGTCACCGGAGTGTCAGGCATGATTGCTCCGCACAGAACCCATCCAAAGATGTTTTCCAGTCCAACAAAATCACCCATATCCTTTTTGATCCGCTCTCCGAGGATGTGTGAAAACAGGTCTACGCCGATAATCATATCAATAGGCGCGGGCTTGTTGTAATACGGGTCAGCCAGGGGGCGATCGAGGGACTGCGTCGGAACCGTGTTAAGAAATGGAGCCGTCGGAATGGCTCCCGATAATTTGGATACGACCAGGGCGGAGACCTCAATCTTGTTCAGCGTGTCACACGGAGGAGACAGCATCAGCAGACACACCTTGTCGGCGTATCCTCCATCACTCTGGCCCATGCCAGTCACTGCGGCGTCTACTGGATAAACGGGGGGCTGGACCATGTTGAAGACACGTTCGGATAAGAAGGTGGAATAGGCTCCCGAGTCGATCAACGCCCGAATATGGTGTTCCACCACGCGATGGTGCAGAGTGACAATCGCAGTGCCAAAAAGCCCTCTGCCTGGGGTAGATGCAAAATAGCTTTGAGCATTTGTGAGCTGATTGCCCGCTGGCGGACGTTCTGTGGTATCGAATGGTGTGGCTTCCGCGGCGGACGACGACACGTCATTAGGATGCAGCAGGGTGTGATGACGTTCCTTGCAGGTATGGCAATTATACGCACTGGAGCAGCCCTTCACTTGATGACAGCGGGCAAAACAGTTCAAACAGAGTCCGTGCTGTCTAATGGTTTCCACACGCCTCTGAACAGGCATGTCAAGAAAACTGGGGCAGAGTCGTATTGGGTGATTCTCCCGATGGCAAAGCTTGCAAGACGCCGGTTTGAGTTGAGCTTTCGCGGGAAACGCTTGAACCTTCATCGTCGCAGGGGATTTGCGGGGCCCACTGGGGATGATTTGAACACTCGGGACCGACTTATGTTCTTCGGTGGCATCCAGGACTCGATACCGATCGGTGAGAAATTGGTTCAGATCGTACCAAGTGGAGACGGCAGTCTTATTTGGCACTGATTGTTCCCACAGGAGGATTGTAGCCTTCGGCAATTTGCTAGTGCATATGGCGATGAGTAATACAACCCAATTCTCAGTGCTAACACCCGAACGCTCAAGAGCGGTAAGACCCCCTTGGAACGCAGTCTGCAGTTCCCGCAATGCCTTGCCCGATTCTAGCGCCACCGCGGGAATCTGAAGGAGTTGTCTGGCTTGAGTCATGACAAGCAGACGGCTATTTTCGTACCGCGCTGTGAGGTTCTCCCATGCGGCTTGGAAACCTTCATTTGTCAGGGGGGACTTCGCCACGATGGTTCTCGCTTCCCCACGAGTCTTGGCGTTCAAGTGATAGAGCTTCTCCACTTGAGACAAATACGGATTGTCGATGTAAATGGCAGCGAACAAATCGCGGAATGTGGGCCATGCTAGGCTGTCGCCATCAAAGGTCTCCACCTCGTACGGAGGAACCCTATGACCCGGAGAGCTGCTCGATGCGCTCTCCGAACAACGTCCCGCATCGCACATACGCCGCGTAAGCGGATTCGTGCTTCGCTTTGATGTGGCTTATGTTGGCTAGGCTGTCCTCGTCTGGTTGGGTCGACAGGGCCTTATGACACCCGGAGTATTCCATCTCGACAGTTGACCAAAGGGATTTGAGCTGCTCTAAGTGCATTTTAATGGAAAATAAGGGCATTTCAGAAGTTAGGGCTTCACTCTCACGAGCTTCGAACACAGTCAAAGCGTCGCATGCTAGAACGAAATCGGAGAGGGACATTTTGGATCGTTCTCTGCGCTGTTGGGATACGGATCGGGTGACGGGAACGTCAGAACAGTGCGTCACAATAACGTGCGGAATCTGAGCCTCTACTGAAAGCTTGGAACGCCCTTTGAGTTCGCTGGCGTCTTTAGCCGAGACTATGCGCCCTTTGGGTAGGTTGGACGAAGACGGACGAGACTTTGGGGATTCGCTAAGGCTGCGAGCAGACGTGGACTTGCGGGAAATGTCCGTACGCTTCGTGACCACCGGAGTCTTCGGAGGCCGAACCTTCTCCGGAGTTACAGAGGGAGACGAAAGACTAGCTACAAAGGAGTGATTACAACACAAGTTTAGCTGGATTCGTAAGGAACGGGGGGAGTACGTATACGACAAACACGCGAACTATGTGTAGGCCAACAGACAAATATGTGTTTTTATATCGATCTGGGTCGGGATATATATATATGCGCCAAATACAGGCCAAAAAAAAAAAGAAATTATATATATAATTTATAAATATGGACGGAAATATAAATATGGGCCCGATAGTGCTGGAAGAAATATATATGTATTTATTTATAAATATGGACGGATATATATATGCGCGCAAATTGCTGGCCGGAAAAATTATATATAAAATTTATAAATATGGGCGGAGCTATACATATGGGCCCGATAGTGCTGGAAAAAATATATAGATATGTATTTATTTATAAATATGGACGGATATATAAATATGGGCCCGATAGTGCTGGAAAAATATATGTAATTATTTATAAATATGGACGGATAAAATTATATATATGAGTTATCAATATGGGTGGATATATAAATATGGGCACGATAGTGCGGGAAAAAATATATGTTTTTATTTATAAATATGGGCGGTTATATATGTGCGCGCAAAATACTGGCCGGAAAAATCTTATATGATTTATAAATATGAGTGGATATATAAATATGGGCACGATAGTGCTGGAAAAAATATATATGTATTTATTTATTAATATGGGCGGTTATATATATGCGCGCCAAATACTGGCCGGAAAAATCCTATATGATTTATAAATATGGGTGGATATATAAATATGGGCACGATAGTGCTGGAAAAAATATATATGTATTTATTTATAAATATGAGCGGTTATATAGATGCGCGCAAAATACTGGCCGGAAAAATCGTATATGGTTTATAAATATGGGTGGATGTATAAGTGTGGGCACGATAGTGCTGGAAAAAATATATATTGTATTTATTTATAAATATGGGCGGTTATATATATGCGCGCAAAATACTGGCCGGAGAAGTCATATATGATTTATAAATATGGGTGGATATATAAATATGGGCACGATAGTGCTGGAAAAAACATGTGTATTATTTATATATATATGTATATAGATATATATAGGCGAAAAAAAAAACCGGTGTCGGAAATAATGTGGTTTGAATTTGGCGCGCTTGAGCCGCCTATCGATATCACGACTCGACTCACGTGCCACCACTACTCCGAAAACAGCTGTCGGTCGCTGTTTATAAATTTGGTTTTTGTTTTGGTTTTTTTTGGCGTATTAATTGTTGTTAATTATTTTTTTTTTTTTTTGTGGTTGTGCGAGGGGTAAAGAATTATAAAAAGAACACACGAAACGAGTTTACACACCGCGAGTGTTGTGCGCGAAAGAAATTACAAAAGAACCGATCAGTGCATATAGACGGATGCTTTGATGTATGGATGTACGCACAGGCGTAAGTACACAGGTAAGTATGTATGGATGTATGCACGCGCGTCGTTCACAAAAAAAAGCGTAAGTAATTTGTGATTCCGATTTGTTAAATCAATGTGCGTCACCGAAATGGATTATGTATTGTGGATATGTACATATGTGCGGCATCAATATGACGATGTAAGCAAGTGCACCGGTTTGTGGAGACGCGCGTGAGAAAATTAAATTTGCAATTAAACCAATTCAAACCCACATGAATACGCGGTGCATACGTTAATTGCTATTTCAAATTTGTTTGGTTTGGTGGTGAAA
This sequence comes from Drosophila paulistorum, assembly GCA_018152135.1. NCBI lineage: Eukaryota > Metazoa > Arthropoda > Insecta > Diptera > Drosophilidae > Drosophila > Drosophila paulistorum. The sequence goes on along the minus strand of JAECXG010000822.1, from coordinate 7,111,521 downwards.
TACGAATGAATTATGTACGTGGATATATACATATACGCGTACATCAACAGATGACGATGTATGTATGTATGTACGTGGATATGCCGGTGGGCGAAGACGCGCGTGAGAAAATTAATTGGGCACTGAAAATAATCCGAACACATAAGACATCGCGGTGAACACTTGGATTACTATTTCCTTTCTTTTTTTTTTCTTTTTTTTTTTTTAACACTTTAATAATTTCTTTCCCTTTTTTTTGCTTTACGCGGACTTGGCGAACAGCTGTGGAAAATACATGTACATGTGAGGCCACGAGTTTTACATATGTATGTACGTATGAAAAAATTGGACAAGTGCGGCTGAGACGGAAAACATAAAGACCCCTGTGGTGGAATGGAAACCGAACGTTGGACAAACACGTTATGGATTGGGAACTACCATGTAACCTTGGAATAGGTCAGGTATGTACATACAATATTTATAAAAGTGTGCAGGTCGCTATGGAAGAGCGGGAAACCTCACACTTTTATTAGTATGTAGGAGCAAATGAAATGAATAATGAAATTTTGTACTTATCAGGAATTCCGCCGATGCAAGCTGGAGGAGCGGAAGGAGATCCGGCTCGAAGGACCAATGTTCGTGGAGGGGCGGAAGGATCCGGATCGAATTCAGAGGGGTTGGCGGGTGCCAATTTCTTCGGGTGGTGAGTGAGTGCTAAATTGAGAACGCGCGGTAACTTCGGTTAAAACAACTTAGACTTTATTGATTCTTATTTACAGGTTGCCCGACACACACGATATATGTTTCGGGTTAAAATATACAATTCGAAAAAGAGGCAAAATTTCAATCAAGAATAGAACGGGTGTTCGGGTTGAAAAATCGTACGTAAGTGAAATGGCGGCGCCCATCAGAAAATCAAGTCACCCCTCCTGGTGTGACCGTAGGCGCCGAGGATCAAAAAACCCTCCTCACTCCTCACTGCTCTTCGCCGCTCACTGCTGTTCACCCGGTGGCGTGAACAACTCCATTAAAAATTTACTTTTAATCGGCAAATGGGGATTTGATTGAAGTACCGGGCACAGCGAATATAAGCAAAAGTTTTCAAACGCTGAGTTGAACGACAGGAGCTTGTTTGTAACATCGTACGTTCCTCTGCAGCTTGTTATGCAAATAGATGGTAAAATTATTTTGAAAAACCCTAGACCATCTTCTACTCGATACTGTCGTCCGATCCGGTTCCAGTTCAAAAAAGAGACGGCCGAACTGTCGAGTAAAGAAGAAGAATATTTTAGGGAAAAATTAACCCAATTAAGACCAACCGAAGTATCAATTTGCAATAGAATAATTCTGATTACACATAGCTTGCATCTTACTATGGTAGATGAGGAAGTTTGCAACGCCCTATCTGAATCATCATCGGCAAAGTGCTATATTTGCGGAGCAAAGCCAAAGAAAATTAACGACATTGGAAAATTTTTAAGTAAGGGAGTTGAACAAAATTTTTATGTTAGGTTAAAAAGTGGCAAGTGAGAGATGCAGAAATTAAGATCTCTGTATTAGCAAGAAAAAAAAAATTCAAAAGGAGTTTAGGGAGAAGATGGGAATAATTGTGGTCAAACCCAGAGATGGAGGCAGGGGATCATCTAACGATGGAAATATCGCTATGACTATATTACAAGCCATCGGATCCGGATGTAAAATCAATGCAGAAAAATTTCAAAATTACGCACTGGATACTGCGAATGATTTAATAACTGCGTATCCATGGTATTATTAACCGGCGACCGTGCATAAGGTGTTAGTACATGGTTCTACTGTAATACAGTACGAATTAGTGTAATGTAGTTAATGTAGTCTTCAACATAGCAGAAAAATTTCACGCACTCTATCAAATACAGATGTTATTCATAATTTAATTTTAAGATCAGATCCATTTATTACAGGACTAAGACAACTACCTAAAAAACCAAAATCAACCATGTTAAAATCTGTTTTTGATTTATTAGAAGATTCTTTTTAGTTTTTCTTTTTGTTTCATATTTTTTTTTTTTAATTCACTAAAAAACATATTTTGTTCTAACATTTCTTACATCTTTTATTAAAAACAAGTAAGAACGGCTAAAGAGAAGATCCCGTACACTTTCTAACGCCATGTTGACTTTATATCTGATTGTTCCTGCGACGGCTATATAATACAGTTATCCGATTCCAGCTGCAACGTCGTACTAACGCCAAATGCGCGAGTTTGTTTGCAATATTTCTAAAAACTCGAACAATTTCCATACAAATCACTGTTTTCAACCGATTGGTCATATGGGAGCAAATTTGGTCAGGGTCTCTAAATCCACATCATACACCTACCGTGTGAGTTTGGTTGAGATATCTCAACAAAATTTTCATATAAAGTACTTTTTTCGTCCGATTGCTCATATGGGAGCTATATGACATATTTGTCCGATCTACCCAATTTTTCTTTCACATTTTTTAAATATTTTTTAAAATTTTTGGACAAGTTTTCACAACTATATATAGTTGATATACAAATATAAGTATTTTTGACCGCGTCTCCATTCAATTGGATCCACTGTGCAAAGGTGGACCAACTCCACGGGGCTTAAAAAAAAAAACTGGAAATCTGAACGTTGGTTTGGAAGTTCGGGGGCGAGGCCTGGATAATCCTGCAGGAATTCGTGCCATTGATGCAGAAGAAGAGGCGGCAGAGCTTCATCCCAGCTATGTTCGGTTAACCGGATTTGCTGAATGAATATCTTCGCTCGAATAACAAATGAGGCTAGCCAGCCGGCGGGGTCGAAGAGCTTAGCGATATGGGACAGAAATTGCCTCTTGGAGATCGACTCCTACAATGGTGGGTCCGCTACGGTGAAAAAGAAGACGTCCTCGGCGGCTGGCCAGCGAATTCCCAAGTTTATCGCAGTGCTCGCGTCTTCCAACTCGAGAAAGTCCTCTCGCAGTAGGTGCTCTCTTGAAATAACCTGAATTACTTCCTTCTTATTGGAAGTCCACTTCCGAAGCTGCGAAGGGTTGCTTGAAGCTCTTGTATGGCGAGACGGGCGCCGTTTTCCGGATGATCGCCGGCTAGGACATCATCAACATACATGTAGTTCCGAAGGATTTCGCTCGCCCGAGGATATATCTCGTGCCAATTGTAGCAGGACTCGGACCGTCAGGAACAGCGTGCAGTTAACCCCAAAAGTATGCCTAGGTTCGACTGGCATTTGTCGATACATCTGGGTGATTTCGGCATTAAAAACGAACTGAAAGAACTGCAATTTTAGTTTTTGAAGCGTAAGATCGTCTTGGAGCGTAGGCCCGGTGTGCAAGACATCGTTAAGGCTGACCCCTCGTGTGGATGGGCTCGACGCATTATATATCACGCGTACCTTGGTGGTGGTGCTGTCGGGGTTAAACACCGCGTGATGGGGGAGATAGAAGTTTTACCCATCCTAAGGCGGCGTCACCCGAATCATATGGCCTAATTCCTCGTACTCCTGAATTATGAGTTGTTGACTACCTATTTCAGATTTTACGCTAGGTATATTTAGATCATTTTGAATGTTGTCGTTCCGTATGTACCACGGAGCCCCAGTGATTAATCTTAAAATCTTCGACTGCGCCCTTTGTATATTGTCGACATTGCTGGTACTTGCATTTCCCCATAGTACGGCACCGTAAGTCCAGATGGGTTTCAGTACGGAGTTGTATAGGAGGACTTTATACTCCAGACGTAGAGGTGACCGAGCATTGATGATCCAATGTAAGCTACTCGCTTTCAGTTTAAGCTGTGACTTTTTTGCCTCGATGTGCTTGCGCCAAGTTAGTCTTCTGACTAGGTGGATACCAAGGTAAGTGACATCCACGGCTTGAGGAATTGGTACGTTGTTTAGCATTATATCTGGACAGTTTCTTTTGTTAGGCGTAAATGTAACATATTTGCATTTCTGCTCGTTGACCCAGATACGCCAGGTTGCTAGCCATTCCTCTACCACCTTGAGGTGTTCCTCTAATTTTGCAGAGGATTGTATTGGTCATTTGGATCTGCTGAGGATTGCCGCTTCATCGGCAAAAGTAGACGTTGTAAGTCCTAGACTCGTTGGTAAGTCTGCAGTGTACAGCAGATAGAGCAATGGTCCGAGTACACTGCCTTGCGGTACACCAGCTTCGATTTCAAAGTCAGCCGAGACGGAGCTATTACATATTACAGAGAATTTGTAATATTGTAAAGGTAAGATTCCATGAGTTTGTGGGTGTACTGTGGGAGTTTCTGCCGGATTTTGAACATTAGACCCTCCAGCCAGACTCTGTCGAAAGCCTGGACAACGTCGAGAAAGACAGCAGTACAGTATTCTTTTAGTTCGAATGCTGTTCGTATTTCGGATGTTATACGATTGACTTGTTCAATTGTCCCATGTTTTTCGCGGAAGTCGAACTGGTGTGAAGGGATTGTGTTCTCCGATGCCAGAAATGAGTTTAGAGTTTTAGCTTCGAAAGACATGGCAGCAAACTAATTGGCCTATAGGATGATGGTTGGGTTTTGTCCTTTCCCACTTTAGGAATCATGATGATAGTGGACCTTTTCCATGCTCGTGGGAAGTAGCCAATTCTTATTATAGCGTTGAACATTTTGCAGATGTATTGTTTGGCGATGGTAGGGAGTTCTAGGATCATTTTCGGTGTGATTAGGTCATGGCCAGGGGCTTTGTTCGGCTTTATGTGGTTTTTAATAACTGCAGTGATCTCATCCGATTGGAGTTCCAAGTACTCACTATCCGTTAATGTGCTCGAAGGGGGAAGTACAAATGAGTTTGATGTTGAATTTGGCTGGAAAACCATTGTAAGATGTGTGGCAAATACGGATGCCCTCTCTTCGTCGCTGCGGGCCCATCCACCGGTTGGACCCCTTATTGGTGAAACTCTCTGTGTAGGAGCGCTTAAAGTTGGTTGATTAGGGACATAGCGTCGTCCAAAATCTCAGGCTCCGCCATGGATAAAAGAGGTCCTCCAATAAGGAAATGTCCCGGGCTCAATGCCAGCTGATCCTCTAGGACCTCGCTCATTGGAGAAATTGGCCGAAAATTCAGTTACGCCTCGATTCGACACCGAAGAGTGGAAAGTTCCTCGAACGTGTGATTAAAATTAGACGAGGAATTGTAAGATAGGGTCTTAAAACTTTTGACCCAGCCTTCCACAGTCCTCCCATATGGGGGGCGCTCGGCGGAATGAAATGCCAGGATAAAATATGCTGGGGAAATGCCTTCATAATATTATGCTTGGTGGCGTCCAAAAAGTCCTAGTCGAAATCTTTCAGTGGTGATGTTGGAGGTAGCCCCGCAGACATAACCCTTCGTAATCAGACACGCACGCCCGGTATATTTTTTGATCTCGAAGGGCCCTGCGAAGTCAATACCTAAAATACGTAAAATTGGTACTATAGGGGAGTTCACCTCGTATGAGGGTTCGTCGTACCGAAGGGATTCAGCGGCTCGGAGTCGTCCACATGAGCGGAGTATCCCCTGTTGGTCAAGAAATAAGTTAGAATTGAGTAAAGTGCTGGGTGGTCGGAGGTATGGCCCTTCGCCAAGCGCCCGTATCTCAGCGGCGTAGTCTCGCCGCTGGGAGATCCGAGTCAAGGTCCGCTCAGCGGATAGCAATTTGTCATTGGTGACGTGGACCGTGGAAGGCTTCGAAATCCTTTTGGCAGCGAAGCGTAGGATGTATGCGGTGACTCGCAATACCCTACCATAGTACGAGAACTGTTCGCTAACGTCGTCGAGCAGAGTGGTCGCGGTGGTGTGGCACTGGACTCGTTGCTCTAGCTGAGTGTCCGGAAGTTCACTACTGAGAGTGGGAGAGCACTCGGGATCCCGCCGAAGCCAGTCCGGCCCATGCCACCAGAGACTACTGGCCGATAACTCGGCCCCGGAACTCCACGGCTTGCTAGATCAGCGGGGTTGTCCTCGGAACGCACATGTGACCAGCGCTGGGCACTGGCGCTTTTGGAGATGCTAGATACTCGGTTGGCCACAAAGCACAGGCAAACGCAAAAACATTCAATGTGAAAGTCAATTTGAAGTGGTTCGCATAATCTTGTTTTGGTCAATATTTATAATTTAATCAATGGATTTCGAAGGTGTTTATTTAATTTTTGTAAATAACTATTTTGTATTTTTGTCCTTTTAAAATTAATTTTTTATGAAACCTTAGTTTTTGTTCCTTTTTTGTGCATGACTTTTATGTTTACTTAAAGTTTTAGTTGTAAACCCCCGCGATTCTCCGGTTGAGTCTATATTCATTGTATTAATCCTAGTTTTTACTTAAGAAAAGTGTTTAAGTCAGCTGCAGAAACTTGCAGATGTGTAGGCCCAACTTGCCCAGCGGAGCTTCTGTATTTGTTTCGTGTGTTTGTTTTTGTCATTTCTTGTGGTATCCAATATGTATCAGTACCGTTTAATATTAATTAATATTGTATTTCTAACTTTTAATTTGGTAGGCAACATATGTCAGTGTGTGTTCGCACGCCTACATATTTATACCCTTGCAAAAAGGGTATATTAATTTTGGTCAGAAGTGTGCAACGCATAGAAGCAAGCATCTTCGACCATATAAAATATATATATTCTTGATCATCACGACGAGACGAATTCAAGTATCCACGTCCGTCCGTCCGTCCATCTGGATCAACGCGAACTCCTCCTAGACTGTAAGAGCTGCAGAGCTGAAATTTTGTACGTAGGCTTGTATATACTGCAGGGGTTGTATATCTCGGATTCAGCCGGATCGGACCACTATATCATATAGCTCCCATACAAACCTCAAAGTCACGAACAGTGACTTTTTTCAATAACTTCGTTATTTTCTTAGCTATTGTCATGAAATTTCAAAGTGGTGAGTTTTACACATGCTAACGACTATGCCAAATTTGATACAGATCGGATGACTATATCATATAGCTCCCATAGGAACGATCGATCGAAAACAGTGACTTTTGCCAATAACTTCGTTACTTTCGATGCGATTGCTTTCCAATAAAACATTTGTTACTTTAATATATCTGGGTGACTATATCATATATCGCCAATAAGAACGATCGGTGGAAAACAGTGACTGATCAATAAATCGTTATTTCCAATGCTAAGATTGTAGGCGGTTCTTTCACATACATTACATTTTTTGGATAAAACGTTTTTACACTTTGATGGCTATGGGTAAGGAAAGAGTTACCAAAATAGTTGCAAGGGTGTACAAACTTCGACGCGGTCGAAGTTAACCCCGGCCCTCTGGTTTTTATTTATGGTGCTCCAAAAAAGGCACAAACGTTGAAAAATTACGAGAAGTAATTGCTGATGTGCAACGAAATTTTGAAAACAACGGCCTTCTAGAAGAATTCAATGCGCTTATTCAACCTATTGAGTACATTTGTAAAAAATTGTTGTTTTATGGATGAGTTATAAACGTAAGAAATCTTCCCTTTTACAATATGAGTCTGATTGGCTGAGTACAAAGGAATCAATTTTATTAAATACGAAAAATGTACACCAGGAAAACACGGAAAGTGCTCCACGTCGGCGTAAAAAACTAAATTTTATTGAATCTTCCACGAGAACAATGCGTCGGCGTTTAGCTCAGCTGGTAGAAGTTGATAAGACCGCTTTTTCTGCGTTACTCAATGAAAATCAAAGCCGGAATGTATTGCCAGCGGATCCGACAGAAGTAATTTTTTTTGAATGGAGACCGGAAAGTGTTATTGGGTTTTTTTCCGAGCTATCAATGCATTTTAAGCTCTAAAAAAAGCTAGATATCCTGACATATATCGCATACATATATATACGCAGAAGTCGATCTTCAAAGTTTATTGGATAACGCAGTGTCGAGCATATTAAAGCTTCAAACTGATATTGTTGCAACGGTCGGCAAATGGGGATTTGATTGAAGTACCGGGCACAGCGAATATAAGCAAAAGTTTTCAAACGCTGAGTTGAACGACAGGAGCTTGTTTGTAACATCGTACGTTCCTCTGCAGCTTGTTATGCAAATAGATGGTAAAATTATTTTGAAAAACCCTAGACCATCTTCTACTCGATACTGTCGTCCGATCCGGTTCCAGTTCAAAAAAGAGACGGCCGAACTGTCGAGTAAAGAAGAAGAATATTTTAGGGAAAAATTAACCCAATTAAGACCAACCGAAGTATCAATTTGCAATAGAATAATTCTGATTACACATAGCTTGCATCTTACTATGGTAGATGAGAAAGTTTGCAACGCGGAGCAAAGCCAAAGAAAATTAACGACATTGGAAAATTCTTAAGTAAGGGAGTTAAACAAAATTTTTTTGAGTTTGGCATATAAATTAGAGGTTAAAAAGTGGCAAGTGAGAGATGCAGAAATTAAGATCTCTGTATTAGCAAGAAAAAAAAAAATTCAAAAGGAGTTTAGGGAGAAGATGGGAATAATTGTGGTCAAACCCAGAGATGGAGGCAGGGGATCATCTAACGATGGAAATATCGCTATGACTATATTACAAGCCATCGGATCCGGATGTAAAATCAATGCAGAAAAATTTCAAAATTACGCACTGGATACTGCGAATGATTTAATAACTGCGTATCCATGGTATTATTTACCGGCGACCGTGCATAAGGTGTTAGTACATGGTTCTACTGTAATACAGTACGAATTAGTGTAATGTAGTTAATGTAGTCTTCAACATAGCAGAAAAATTTCACGCACTCTATCAAATGCAGATGTTATTCATAATTTAATTTTAAGATCAGATCCATTTATTACAGGACTAAGACAACTACCTAAAAAACCAAAATCAACCATGTTAAAATCTGTTTTTAATTTATTAGAAGATTCATTTTAGTTTTTCTGTTTGTTTCATATTTTTTTTTTTTAATTCACTAAAAAACATATTTTGTTCTAACATTTCTTACATCTTTTATTAAAAACAAGTAAGAACGGCTAAAGAGAAGATCCCGTACACTTTCTAACGCCATGTTGACTTTTTATCTGATTGTTCCTGTGACGGCTATATAATACAGTTATCCGATTCCAGCTGGAACGTCGTACTAACGCCAAATGCGCGAGTTTGTTTGCAATATTTCTAAAAACTCGAACAATTTCCATACAAATATCACTGTTTTCAACCGATTGGTCATATGGGAGCAAATTTGGTCAGGGTCTCTAAATCCACATCATACACCTACCGTGTGAGTTTGGTTGAGATATCTCAACAAAATTTTCATATAAAGTACTTTTTTCGTCCGATTGCTCATATGGGAGCTATATGACATAGTTGTCTGATCTACCCAATTTTTCTTTCACATTTTTTAAATATTTTTTAAAATTTTTGGACAAGTTTTCACAACTATATATCAAATATAAGTATTTTTGGCCGCGTCTCCATTCAATTGGATCCACTGTGCAAAGGTGGACCAACTCCACGGGACTTAAAAAAAAACTGGAAATCTGAACGTTGGTTTGGAAGTTCGGGGGCGAGGCCTGGATAATCCTGCAGGAATTCGTGCCATTGATGCAGAAGAAGAGGCGGCAGAGCGTCATCCCAGCTATGTTCGGTTAACCGGATTTGCTGAATGAATATCTTCGCTCGAATAACAAATGAGGCTAGCCAGCCGGCGGGGTCGAAGAGCTTAGCGATATGGGACAGAAATTGCCTCTTGGAGATCGACTCCTACAATGGTGGGTCCGCTACGGTGAAAAAGAAGACGTCCTCGGCGGCTGGCCAGCGAATTCCCAAGTTTATCGCAGTGCTCGCGTCTTCCAACTCGAGAAAGTCCTCTCGCAGTAGGTGCTCTCTTGAAATAACCTGAATTACTTCCTTCTTATTGGAAGTCCACTTCCGAAGCTGCGAAGGGTTGCTTGAAGCTCTTGTATGGCGAGACGGGCGCCGTTTTCCGGATGATCGCCGGCTAGGACATCATCAACATACATGTAGTTCCGAAGGATTTCGCTCGCCCGAGGATATATCTCGTGCCAATTGTAGCAGGACTCGGACCGTCAGGAACAGCGTGCAGTTAACCCCAAAAGTATGCCTAGGTTCGACTGGCATTTGTCGATACATCTGGGTGATTTCGGCATTAAAAATGAACTGAAAGAACTGCAATTTTAGTTTTTGAAGCGTAAGATCGTCTTGGAGCGTAGGCCCGGTGTGCAAGACATCGTTAAGGCTGACCCCTCGTGTGGATGGGCTCGACGCATTAAATATCACGCGTCCGTTGGTGGTGGTGCTGTCGGGGTTAAACACCGCGTGATGGGGGAGATAGAAGTTTTACCCATCCTAAGGCGGCGTCACCCGAATCATATGGCATAATTCCTCGTACTCCTGAATTATGGCATCCTACTGTGCTTGTAGGAGGGGATACTTGAGGAAGCGCGCTTCATTTCGCATGATTTGAGACAGCGCGTTCGGTCTTGAATGACCCAAGTCAGCACTATTCGGACTTTTGGACGGCAAGGACATAATTTTTTTTTTTTTTTTTTAACATTTTATATATATTTGTTGAATTGTTAAATTAGAGCCTAACAACAAGTTTGAGATATTTTTCTTAGTCTAGTACTTAAGATGAATCCAGGGGATACTGCAGGCGGCCCTAATCACTTATTATTGGGTTGTTCTGTCATTTATTTTAAGACGAGTTCTATTATTAGTGTATTAGGGTGTGCATCCAGTTTCGCAGAATACTATAGTTGTTGACTACCTATTTCAGATTTTACGCTAGGTATATTTAGATCATTTTGAATGTAGTCGTTCCGTATGTACCACGGAGCCCCCGTGATTGATCTTAAAATCTTTGACTGCGCCCTTTGTATAATGTCAACATTGCTGGTACTTGCATTTCCCCATAGTACGGCACCGTAAGTCCAGATGGGTTTCAGTACGGAGTTGTATAAGAGGACTTTATAATCCAGACGTAGAGGGGATTGAGTATTGATGATCCAATGTAAGCTACTCGCTTTCAGTTAAGCTGTGACTTTTTTGCCTCGATGTGCTTGCGCCAAGTTAGTCTTCTGACTAGGTGGATACCAAGGTAAGTGACATCCACGGCTTGAGGAATTGGTACGTTGTTTAGCATTAGAGCTGGACAGTTTCTTTTGTTAAGCGTAAATGTAACATGTTTGCATTTCTGCTCGTTGACCCGGATACGCCAGGTTGCTAGCCATTCCTCTACCACCTTGAGGTGTTCCTCTAATTTTGCAGAGGCTTGTATCGGGCATTTGGATCTGCTGAGGATTGCCGCTTCATCGGCAAAAGTAGACGTTGTAAGTCCTAGACTCGTTGGTAAGTCTGCAGTGTACAGCAATGGGCCGAGTACACTGCCTTGCGGTACACCAGCTTCGATTTCAAAGTCAGCCGAGACGGAGCCATTACATATTACAGAAAATTTTTGTAATATTGTAAAGGTAAGATTCCATGAGTTTGTGGGTGTACTGTGGGAGTTTCTGCCGGATTTTGAACATTAGACCCTCCAGCCAGACTCTGTCGAAAGCCTGGGCAACGTCGAGAAAGACAGCAGTACAGTATTCTTTTAGTTCGAATGCTGTTCGTATTTCGGATGTTATACGATTGACTTGTTCAATTGTCCCATGTTTTTCGCGGAAGTCGAACTGGTGTGAAGGGATTGTGTTCTCCGATGCCAGAAATGAGTTTAGAGTTTTAGCTTCGAAAGACATGGCAGCAAACTAATTGGCCTATAGGATGATGGTTGGGTTTTGTCCTTTCCCACTTTAGGAATCATGATGATAGTGGACCTTTTCCATGCTCGTGGGAAGTAGCCAATTCTTATTATAGCGTTGAACATTTTGCAGATGTATTGTATGGCGATGGTAGGGAGTTCTAGGATCATTTTCGGTGTGATTAGGTCATGGCCAGGGGCTTTGTTCGACTTTATGTGGTTTTTAATAACTGCAGTGATCTCATCCGATTGGAGTTCCAAGTACTCACTATGCGTTAATGTGCTCGAAGGGGGAAGTACAAATGAGTTTGATGTTGGATTTGGCTGGAAAACCATTTTAAGATGTGTGGCAAATACGGATGCCCTCTCTTCGTCGCTGCGGGCCCATCCACCGGTTGGGCCCCTTATTGGTGAAACTGTCTCTGTAGGAGCGCTTAAAGTTGGGTGGGCTTTCCACAGAGGATGTTTAGTGCTGGATGGACTGAGCTTTTCTATGTATTTCCTTTGAGCCCAGATTTCCTCTTGTCTTAACTCCTTGGAGAGGTTGCGGCTGGCATGCCTTAGGCGAAGTTTTGCTGCTGGTGATCGAGTAATCTGCCATTCTCTTCTTAGACGTTGTTTTTCCGTTACTAATTGTTCTATCCGCCGGTTCGTACGCCTGACAGCAGGTTTAGCGTAAGTAGAGGCATGTGGAGTAGATACTCTTGCTGCTGCTCCCAGCATCGACTCAAGTGCAGAGACGCACATGTCAATGTCCTCTGCAGCGTCCAGTTTCGGCGAACAGTCAATGTGGGCACTCATGTACATTTTAAATTTAAGCCAATTTGTTTTGTTGTTTGTAAGCATATATGGGCGAGCAAGTACTTGAGGTCTTGTTAACTGTGTGAATAGGACTGGAGAGTGATCGGAGGTTAAATCTAGCAGTGTTTCCGCAGTGATCCGATTACGCGGAATCCTCTTGGTTACTGCGAAATCAATCAAGTCAGGCACTTTCTTTGGATCTGTGGGGCAATAAGTAGGCCTACCCGGTGAGACGCAATCCATCTTATTGAGTGGGTTGACTATTGTGTTGTACAACTGCTTGCCTTTAGGATTTACCAGGCCAGATCCCCAGTGCGTATGTTTGGCGTTATAGTCCCCTGCTGCAATGAAGCGTTCTCCGAGTGTGTTAAAGAAACCGGTGAATTCCTTTTCAGAGATTGAGAAGCGTGGTGGGCAGTACAGGGCAACCAACGTAGTGTTGCCGCAGCTGGTTTGGACGGTTATAGCACTTGCTTGTAGGTGCTGTGTTTCGAATCTGTTGAGGAACGAGGGTTTTATAGGGTTTTTGATTAGGATACCAGTCCCGCCCTGAGCTTTTCCGTCTAGGAATAGTTGCAGTTCATTTTTGTGCTTGGAGACGCCATTAGCATTCCAAAGACATAGACGTAGGGAAGCCATTATTTATTCTCGATAAGCTTCTGGATAAGCAGGTTTTGATTCCGCATCAGTTGCTGCATACAGTTTTGCATGAACGTTATAAAAGCTGTCATGTTTTGATTAAACCACTCTAAACCACTTGGAGTTTGCTGGCCAAGTTCTGGTGCGCTAGGTTGCGGATTCTGTAGATGGTGGAGTGACGGGGTCTTTTTCGCGGGCTCCGTCTGTCCAGTTCGGAGTACACTAGCGAAGGATACACTAGGATTGGTTATAGCAGGCATGTTAGATGATCTAACAGCCTTGGCGAAGAATACCTCCGGTGTAGTTTTGGAGGCCTTGAAGCTGATTTTTGGTCCAGCTGGGGGTTTATGCCCGTTTAGGTGCGATTTAAGATCCTTGAAGACAGGACATCCCCTGTAGTTGGCTGTGTGGTTCCCTCCACAGTTACTGCATAGTCTTAGTGCGACGTTGTTTCTGTCCTTGGTGCAAATGCCATCTTTATGATGTTCGCCGCAGCCAACACACATGAGGAAATTGTCCTCAGTTTGGGTTTGACATTTAATTTCTTTTATGTTACCCCTGTTGAGAGGGGTTACAACAAAGTTATTTGCCCCTACTGTTTCTACTAGCTTCGAAATCAGGACGCTGCAGTTGGCTCCACGGATGAATAGAGGGGGTGGTCTAGCCGATTTAACCTTATCCACAACGCCTGCTTGATCGTCTTGCTGCTCGGCAAGCATTTTAAAACTATTTCCGCTTAGAAGTGCTGCTCGTTCATTAGTTTTGGTTATTTTCGGCGTATTGCCACTTTTTTTCTTTTGCGGGCTTGGCTTTCGCTTAGTTATTTTAATATATCTATCCATTCCAGTTTGGACAGAAGGCGTTGGGTTTCTTGTCGTGGCTGACTCTGGGTGACTTGACGATGACGGCTTGAGGCAGGTCAATACTTCTGCAGACGTTGCAGTAGTTGCTGTCAACGAGCTGACGGTGCTGGTCGGTGCTGGTCGGTGCAATCGGTGACCCAGTTATCGATATTGATGGAGAAGCACACTGCTCTCTCCACGGTAAATTCCTGTTGTGGCTTGCTGTTGCTGAGTGGCTTGCACTTTCGGTGTTATTGCTTATGGTAGCATTCAGTGGTGTCGGCGATACCACCGAAAAGTTCGCGTTGTTGCGTTTGACCGAGAGACGACGCTCACGTTGTTGTTGTACAAGTAGTTCTTGTAGCTGTTGCTGGTGGGGATCGAGAAAGCTTGAGCCCGAATTGATGGACATGGCTTTTCCAAAAAAAGTGCTCACTTTGTTGTTGCAACTTAGTATTTATTGCTATTAAAACAAACTAATAGCAATATGATTGTAAATAGGCGTCTCTGAGGCGACTGAGAGCCCTACACAATTTTTTGCAGACGTGGTCTTTTTATTTTTACACTAAATTTTGCGGAGTGCATTAAAAAACACGTCTGCACGCGGCGGCGGTTGAATTGGAATTCAGGACATAATCGGCCGTACTTCCTTCTTCCGGTGGTCTCATGAAAATTCCGCTCGCAGAATACGTCTCCCCCCTCTTCCGTGTTTGCGGAAAGGTCTTCCACCCCCCAAAACTCCCATCAAGTTTTGCTTCCCGGACTACTCGCCTCTTCGCAACGAAAACTAATCGGGACACTGGAGGATCAGGCATAATGGCTGCACATAGAACCCATCCAAAGATATTTTCTAACCCGACGAAATCTCCGAAGACGTGGGGAAAAAGTCTACACCGATAATCATATCAATATGCGCGGGCTTGTTGTAGTAAGGGTCAGCCAGGGGGCGATCGAGATACTGCGCCGGAACCGTGTTAAGAAAGGGAGCCGCGGGAATGGCCCCCGACAGTTTGGCCACGACCAGAGCTGAGACCTCGATCCTGTTCAGCCTGTCACACGGAGGGGACAGAATTAGCAGACACACTTTGTCAACACATCCTCCGTCACTCTGGCCCATGCCAGTAACTGCGGCGTCGACTGGATTAAAGATGGGGCTGGACCATGTTGACGAACCGCTCGGATAGGAAAATGGAATCGGCCCACGAGTCGATCAACGCACGAATATGGTGCACCACACCACGATGGTGAAGGGTGACAATCGCAGTGCCTAAGAGCCCTCTGCCTGGGGTGGATGCAAAATAGCTTTGTGCATTTGTGAGCTGGCCACTCGCGGACGGACGCTCGGTGGCGCTGAATGTCAGGACTTGAGAACACGGACACGTCGCTAGGATACAACAAGGTGTGATGACGCTCCTTGCACGTATGACAATTATGCGCACTTGAGCAGCCCTTCACTTGATGACCGCGAGCAAAACAATTCAAACAGAGTCTCTGCTGTCTAATGGTTTCCAAACGCCTCTGGACAGACATGTCAAGGAAACTTGGGCAAAGCCGAATTGCCCCCGATTTTCCCGATGGCAAAGCTTGCAAAACGACGGTTTGAGCGGAGCTTTCGCGGGGAACGCTTGGAGCTTCATCGTCATGTAGGATTTTCGGGGGCCTATGGGGATGGCTTGGACACTTGGGGTCGACTTATGTTCTTCGGTGGCATCCAGGACACGATACCAATCGGTGAGGAATTGGTTTTAATCGTACCAAGTGGAGACGACAGTCTGATTTGGCACTGATTGTTCACGCAGGAGGATTGTGGCCTTTGGCAATTTGCTAGTACATATGGCGGCGAGTAGAACATTCCAAGTCTCTGTACTAACACCTGAATGCTCAAGAGCGGTTAGACACCCTTGAAACGCCGTCTGCAGCTCTCTCAAGGCTTTGCCCGACTCTTGTATCACCGCGGGAATCTGAAGGAGATGTCCGGCTTGAGTCATGACAACCAGACGGCTATTTGCGTACCGAGCGGTGAGGTTCCCCCACGCGGCTTGGAAACCCTCATTCGTCGCTTCCCCTCATGTCTTGGCGTTTAAGTGGTAGAGCTTCTCCACTTGCGACAGGTACGGATTGGCAATATAAATGTCAGCGTACAAGTCACGGAAGGTAGCCATGCTAGGCTGTCGCCATCAAACGTTTCAACCACACATGGAGGAATTCTATGGCCCGGAGGCCCCGACGGAGCAGTTGGCTGCTCGGAAGTTAGAGCTTCACTTTCACGAGTTTCAAACATAGTCAACGCGTTACATGCCAGAAAGAAATAGGAGAGGGACATGTTGAAATGTTCTCTACGTTGTTGGGGTACGGATCTGGTGACGGGTCAGAACATGGCGTCACAATAACGTTCGGGATCTCAGATTGGGTCGAAAACTTGGACCGATCTTTGTGTTACTCGAACCGAGAATTGGCCAACCTTAGGAAGGCTGGACGAGGACGACGAGTTTCGTAGATTCGCTGCGGCTGCGAGCAGACGGGTTCTTGCGCGGAATGTCGGTATGCTTTGCAGTCACCGGAGTCTTCGGAGGCCGAACTTTCCCCGAAATTACATACACTGGACATACTCAGGACATACTCAGTGGACGACTTCACCGACGAAGTCCGATGTTGCGTGCCTTTTGGCTTGGACAATAAAAAATTAGAAGTGGACTGTATGATTACGAGAAAATTTTCTCACTTGTGGCTCGGAAAAGGAGCCCGTTTAATGAAGGTATATGCGGAACAATATAAGAACGCACGAATACGGATCGTAATGTATACGTAGGCAAAGCGTTAGTTATATTATATATTTATATAAGTTACGAGTCTTAAGTACGAGTCCGGTCCATGGATACGAATCTGGTCCCTGCTTTGGAGCTAGTTACCAGTCTATCATCCGTGTCTCCATGTCGGGGTGTGGCATTACCATGATCCTTCGGACACACATGGGAGATGACACACAAGACTCTTTCTTTAACCACTAGTTTACCATGAAACTAATTACACACAAGCTTGATTTAACATTATAATTCGTTTATTACTTGAATGTACCTCTGGTTCCGAGGCCAGACTAAGACTAAACTAAGACTGAGGCTCCTCCAGAGATCGGAGCCTTAAATATACCTCAAGAGGGTGTTGAGCCGATGTTGAGATTAGGTTGCTCTTCCAGCGAAGACAGTAGAAACGGGTTGGTTACAAAGAATATTAAAGTGCTTATGCAATATGATAAGAAGTTAAAATGCTTACTCTAGGTATAGAAAGTCATTAATGGAACAAGTGGATAGTGTGGATCAAATGGATCACAATGTACTTAAGGTTATGGAATGTGTGTGTTGTCAACGTGACTTTTAATGAGGGCGGGTATACTACCCGGAACTCATTCAGCAGTTTCTGGTATTGCGTCAGGGTGCAGGGCACGGTTCTACTTGTTCTGTAGGAGTCGGCGTATCGTGGGGAAACGCGTGTGCTAACTCCTCCCTGCTTAAAAAGCGACGTCCCGGAGATTTCTTATCTCCTCCATTCGAGTTCATAGTAGAGCCGACAGGTGCATGGGCAGCTTATGACATCCTTTAGTTCGTTGATGTTTTATTGATTACTTCATCTAATTTGCGTCCTGCTTGTAACGTTTTATTGAGAAGAACGATTAGATTTTTTTTTTTTTTAAGTTATTGTTCTCTTTGATTGGCTTGAGATAAGAGTGTATATGCCTTGTGTTGATGGGAACACTGACTTAGTTGTTGGTATCTAGTCTTGCTGCATCATTGTTGGACGGGGTGCAGGGCATTGGTTCTTCGTGTTATGTAAGACACGTGTATCGTGAAGAGACGCATGTGCTCACTCCTCCCTGCTTAAAAATCAACGTCCCGGAGATTTCTTATCTCCTCCGTTCGGGATCTTAGTAGAACAGTTTTGCGTGGGCAGCTTATGGCATCCCATATTTAGCTCGTTGATGTTTTCCTGACTGTATTCATAAAATTTAACCTCTCACCCTATACTTATGATTGGAGTTCTCCAGAGCGACTTGAAACCTTGGTACTCCCTGTGGTTTTGTCGATAGTCAGCGGGTTCCACAGATGATTAAGATACTGTCCTAGCATAGGTTTATAATCCTGATCCTTGATTTGGTTAAATGGTGTTCCGTTTTGTCAGACTGTTTTCTACGTTGGCATCCGTTTGACATGTAGGGGATGCCCTTGTTATCTCATGATCACTGATTCTTTCCTCGGAGAATAAGTTCCGTACGACGAGGTATTATCCAGTTGGGTAGCTAATGTTTGCCTCGTTATCTCTTGGGTGTCACTGCAAAAAGCTTTTATTGTTGTTGGCCTGTTGGTGACAATGTGTTTCATGATATTCTTATTTATATCTTTGATGAAGATATTCGTATTCCCTCTTTCCTGTACTTCGGCGAAACGGGGTTTTTTGGATAGGTTGCCGTTCTGGCTTAATTTTCTTCGTTATGTCATTTATTTTCGTCAGCCTCTATCGTGAGGGGGGCCTTGGAATCTCGACCAATATTTTCATTTTCTGCAGCCTCTGCAATGAGGGTCCTTGGGATTTCGACCAATAATTTTCGGCAGCCCCTGCTGTGAGGGAGGCCTTGGATTTACAACCAGTCCTTTTATTTTGGGCAACCCTTCTATGAGAGACCTTGGATTTTCAACCATTATGTTTTTTCGGCAGCCTCTGCAATGAGGGGCCTTGGGATTTCGACCAATAATTTTCGGCAGCCCCTGCTGTGACTTTCACCAATTATTTGTCTCAACGTAAGGTCTAGCAGAAATTAGTTCTGGATATACATAGTTATCTCATTTGCATTTATTTGTGCAACAAATGGTTCTTGGTGGCTTTAGCTTATCGAAAGTTCAATAAAATACGCTGAATAGTCGGAATTTGCTCATGGGTTTATGTACCTGGTGTTTTCGCATCGTTGAGTCTTGCACTCTTACTGTGAGCAAAATTAAACAGCTTTTTTGAAACGTCAGCGAATTATGGTGTGAATGACCAAAGCTCGGTCTCAAGTTACGTTGATCGGTGGTTTAACATTGTTTTGAAATGTTTATTCGCTTTGCGGTAGGTCATCTTATGTTCTCCCATAGCGGATTTTAATAAATTGTGCTTTATTATCGTGATGGCCAAATGGGCGGTGTCAGGTACCCGTCCTTTGGGCATCTCCTTTGTCCTGACCCGCAATCCCTCCAGTTTTAATTGGTAGGATGACGATCCTTACTCGAAGGAAGAATTGCAGGTCCCTGCTCGGGCGCCAGATAGGAAGTTAAAGTGTTTACTCTAGGTATAGGAAGTCATTAATGGAACAAGTGGATAGTGTGGATTAAAATGGATCACAATGTACTTAGGGTTATGGAATGTGTGGATTGCCAACGTGACTTTTAATGAGGGCGGGTATACTACCCGGAACTCATTCAGCGGTTTCTGCTATTGCGTCAGGGTGCAGGGCACGGTTCTACTTGTTCTGTAGGAGTAGGCGTATCGTAAAGAAACGCGTGTGCTAACTTATGTATAAACAAAAAATATCTGTTTAGATTACGACCTATTTGAAATTTAAATCAAACCTTGCAGTTTTTGACGGCTCGAGGTCAATCTTCCAAAAGATGATTTTTTCAAAGGCAACACAAAAAGGTGAGGAGGTTGTCTATATAGCTATTTCAGGAACTACCATATACTATCATCAGCAGACTTTGCTAAAGAACTCCGGAATTGCAATTGCCATGCCATGTCTTCAACGCTAGAATTAGTTGGGAATTGTTGTGGCAACTAAATGAAGCGAAGAAAGTTGTTAAAGCGACCCGAGGGAATACCTCAGAAGTCGCGTCAGAATCTCCATCGGTTTCGGAACTTGAATCTACTATTATGATCTCCTCCTCCATAGTCTCGTCATCGGAAGAAAAATCGCAGTAAATTATTTCCGCTTGCGTGGTCGGATTAAAATTTTCGTCCGATCGTTCCATGTTCTTAGCTGCTACTAAATAAAACCCCACACCGACTTTGGCCACTACACCTTGAAAACAGCAATTTAGGATAGAATCAACGCAAAAAAAAGGGGTGAAAGGAGAAATGTGAAAAACACGCACACAAATGCATTTTCAATTATTCACGCTCAACAGAAACCAACGCGAAAACGAAAATTGTTACCCTTTTTATGAGAATTAGGGCACAATGACAGCATAAATGAGCTACTAAATTGGTAGCAAAACATGTGGTATCCTAATGTGCATTTTTCCATTCTTACAGATAATATTGTGGGTATCACATATTGAAAAATTTGTTACACTACGGGTGAGATTCAAATCTAAGTACACACATACACACTTTAGGAGTTACCCACTCATAAAAAACAATTATCGCGTCTTACAAAAGGGAATATAGAATCCTTTAAAAATTAAAAACAGTCGCTGTAAAGAAAACTGAAATGAGTGACAACGAAAACGTGGGCATTACACTGCAGGAGGCCGTCAGTACCATAGCCGAAAGGGTCGCTGAAATTGATAGGCTTTGAGAGCTCATCAATGAATTGGCCGAACGGGATGCTCAACTCGAGCAATTGGCAGCCGCAGGAGATGCCGTGTACGTCACAACGGACAGTAATACCATTGTGAATACGCCACCAGTAGTCACCCCTGTGACCCATAACGAACCTAGATCCCGAGCCGAGTCAATCGAACAAACCGGAATACTCAATTTAAACAGCTGCTCTCCCAATTTGAATGGCTACGTAGACAACTTGTGCAATGGACTGGTGTCCTATTCCGAACTCGGCCGATGGATTAACTCGATTGAGGAGGTTTTGGCTGAAATCTCGGCAAATGGAAACCAAACTGCGTATAAAATGATGGTAAGGCGTGTGCGGCTGAAATTGAAAGGCGAAGCCGCTGATATATACTACGAAGAAGAGGGAGACACCACGTCATGGGAAACTATTAAACGTGTGCTGAGAAATCATTTCTCCGACCAACGCCCCCCGGAGGCTATCCTGTCCGCCATGCGGAACCTGCAACAAGAGCGCGACACAGTAGAAGCCTACTACGTAAAATTTCGAGCACTGCTAAGGTTATACGCAGAGAAAATTAAGGAAGGTCCTCTTTCACCGGAAGTAAAGGAATCCACACTCCAACAACAAGAAATAAACAGCTCGCTCAAATTTGTTCGCTACCTAAACCGAGAGCTAAGGAAACATCTCATGCACTTCGTCCCATCGACATTAAACGCCGCAGACTGCGCAGCTTTAGGAGTTGTCAGACAGATCCAGGAGCTCCAGCTCGATAAGCCCAGGCCAAGCAACAGCCAGGGGAACGATCATCGGGCCCAGCTCTCGGATAAAAATTATAGAAGCAACGATAACCCTTTCAAAGGAAATTACAAGTCTGGTAAAGATTACAAAAATAACAACTACAAAGAGAAGAATTCCTACAAGAAGAGCAATTGGGAGCAATTACGGCCGGAACAACGGCCATCATCACGGATGGAATAGAACCGATAAAAAAAAACCAGAAGATCGTGAGCATAACCAAAGGCAGGCCCTGAACCATTTGACCATGGAAGGATCGGATGACTCAGAAGACACCAAGGGCGAACCAAGACAACTGGATGACCGACGAAGCCCCAAAAAGGCTGAAAATTTTATGAGCCCAGCCGAACCGGAGTACCGTACCTAAGATACGCTACCAAAGCTGGGGAATGTCTCACTTTCCTCATCCACACTGGGGCCGCCGCCAATTACATCCAGGAGCGGCACGCCCCCCACGGCCAACTGTTGCCACGACCTATGTATACCGCTTCCGTCGGAGGAAGCATGAAAATAACGCAATATGTGAAAGGGAAATTTTTTAAGCCTTTCGGGAATGATGCAACTGTCACCTTTTATGTCCTGCCCAGCCTGATCGATTTTGACGGAATCATTGGCGACGATACCCTGCGTGAGGTTCGAGCTGTATTGGACCGCTCCAACAACCACCTGACTATGGGACACGGCGAAATTCTCCCACTCACGATAATGAGCTCAACAGCCATGAACATGATGACTGCCCCGAAATTATATACACCTCAGCTTGAGGAAATAATCCATTTCTTCAATCACATTTTTGGGCCCTTAGTTGAGTCAGAAACCGTGGCAACCGAAGTAAGGGCTGAAATACGCACTATCGACCAAGAACCCGTCTACACACATACCTACCCATTCCCAGCGCTGATGATGGGGGAGGTTAAGAGACAAATCAACGAACTGCTGGAAAACAAAATCATCAGGCCCTCAAAAATGAGACTTCCATTTGGACTGAAAAACGCCCCTGCCATTTTTCAACGAATGATAGACGATGTCCTTCGGGACCTCATCGGAGTATGTTGTTACGTGTACATTGACGACATCATAATATTCAGCAGGAGCGAGGCGGAACACATGATCGATATTCAGAAAGTCTTCGAAAAAGTTTCAGAAGCCAACCTTCGGGTTAACCTGGAGAAAACAACCTTCATGAAAATCGAGGTAAATTTCCTGGGATACACGGTGTCAAGTGAAGGGATACGCACCGACGGGAAAAAGGTAGCAGCCGTCACAGCAATGAAGCCTCCAACCAACTTAAAGGAGCTCAAGAGCTTCTTGGGAATGACGTCAAATTACAGGAAGTTCATCCGAGATAACGCCAAGGTAGCCAAACCCCTCACTAACCTCACAAGGGGGGATCTGGGTCAAGTTAGAGCAAGCCAATCAAGGAAGGTGCAAATCACCTTGGGAGAAAACGAACTGAAGGCCTTCGAGGATCTTAAAACACTGCTAGTTTCATCCGAAGTCCTGGCCTTTCCGGATTTCAGCAAGCCATTTAATCTCACGACCGACGCATCCAACGAGGCACTTGGAGGTGTCCGATTAAAACGATGGAAGGCCCGGATCGAGGAATATAATTGCAAGTTGTTCTATAAGCCGGGAAAAGCAAATGCAGTGGCCGATGCCTTGTCCCGCATTACCTCGCATCTAAACCCTCTCAGGCTAACACAATCGGCTGGACGGAAGCTTCGCCTTCCACTACATCGTGTCGACACACCACTCAACTCATTTCGTAATCAGGTAGTCGTCATCATAGGGACGGGCACTGACACTTCTACCGAACCATACCCTGGATTCCAGCGACATATGATACATTTAGATCTAACCAGAGACATTGCTCTATCTAGAAACGCTCTCGAAAGAACACTTTCCAAAACTCATCTAAATGGAATCAAGATCCCGGAAATCGCCATTTCCGACATACAACCCATAATCGGGGAATATTTTAATGGCTATAAAATCCACCTAGCACAAGAAATCGTAGAAGATGTAACTTCAGAGGATCAAATCCAGGACATAATCCAAAAGGAACACCGAAGAGCCCATAGGAATTACCTGGAGAATAAACAGCAAATTCTCTTGAGGTATTATTTCCCAAAAATTGCGGCCAAAATCAGGAGTTATGTGTCAAAATGCACCATATGTGGAACACAAAAATACAACCGTCGACCAAAGAAACCTCACCTGCAGCCGACACCAATACCTTGCATGCCATGCGAAATTTTACACATCGACCTCTCCGTAATTGAAAAATTATGGTTTTTGTCCTGCATTGACAAATTCTCAAAATACGCGATGTTGTTCCCTATCGAGAACAGATCATCTATACATCTCAAAGGAAAACTTATGGACGTGCTAGCGTATTTCTCAGAACCCAAACTAATAGTTATGGACAACGAGCGACGATTGTTATGTCCCATCATCGTCAATCATCTGCACGAATTACAAATCGAGATTTACCGGACCCCTTCGCAAAAAAGTGAGCGATTCCACTCCACGTTCTTAGAGATATACCCATGTTTACGCATGGAGCACCCGAAGTTGAGCGCTGCGCAATTGGCAAAGTTGGCGGTCACAAGATATAATCAATCCATACACTCCGTAACTAAAAGGAAACCCGTCGACCTTTTTTTTAATCGAACCACGGCACAAGGCATGGACGGAACCACTAATCCTAAGGAAACACTCTTGGAAAACGTTAGAGGATTACTCGAGCATCAGCAAGTAATTACAAATAGAGCAAAGAATCTTAAAAGGGATAACCCTTTGTCATATGAGACTGACCAAGAGATTCTCGTGGCCAACAAACAAATTAATGGAAAACACATAGGAAGACAATAAGGTTACGGTAATCACACAAACAGGGAAGAAGCTACACAAATCACACATTAAGTAGGAACACACCTGTACAAATAGCACCTAAAACAACTAGAAGTTAAGTTAAATTTAATATCACACTAAAATCACCCTTCTACTTCCAACACAAGCCCCCTCATTTTGTGTCTGTCATCGGTGGAGAGCTACCAAGTTTTTAAATACGAATCCCCAATCGTAACGTTACAGCAAGGAAAAGGATGGAGAATAGAAGGACACACAAACTTGGTACACATAATTCCTCTTGACTCTTTTGATGGCCTTGCGGAGAACCTATCACTGGCTCTGGATCAGTACCCATCATGCGACCTCAAAACACTGGCCTCTCTCAAAATTAAAGACTTAAACACAATTTTTGTGTTTGAGGAACTCACGGCCTCCAACAGGAGGTCTAGGCGATCACTCAAATGGTTAGGCTGACTGGGACCAGATTTTACAGTCTCATGATTCTCTTATCAGGGAGAATAACCAGCAGTTTACCATAAACAAACAATTCTTGTCCAGTATCCAAGAAGCTTTCGACAAAATAAACGAATTGGCGGGAGCCCTGAATACGATCAACAAGGACAACAACTCCGAATTATCCATTCTACTAAATAAGATCCTATTGCTCGAATGTAAGCTGGACGAGAATGTGCGAGCATGCCAACTCGCTAAGGTCGGTGTAATAAACTCAAACCTACTGGACATAGACGAGCTACAGGATATCATCAAAACGACACCAAGTCTGCCTTACAACAACATCATAGAGGCCATTGAATTCGCTCAACCAACCATCTTCGTTAACGGTACTTGGCTCCTATACAACATAGTGATGCTACGGGTACTACAACAGGAATATTCGATTCAGATTATCAGGCCAACTATAACAAACAACCAACAACTTAACATCCCCTCGGGGAAAATTCTGGTAGGACCACGAGACACCTTCATTATATCAAGAAGCTGCCAAGCCATGGGTAACATCACCATATGTAAGGAATCGGACCTCACCCACCTGGATGAGGACTCTTGCCTGCCGAGACTAATAAAGGGAGGCACCGCAAAATGCCGCTCAATAACCAACACGGCGAGCCCCATCGAATTGCTGGAAGATGGCAATATATTCACGACCAACTATAAAGGAATCAGAACTAAAAGGTACCTTCGTCATTCGATTCTCAAACGAATCAGTGACAATTGGTAATAAAACTTTCAAAAGCCAGTCGATCACAAAAATGGTGGCAATACCTTCCACTTTGACAGAAGTCATAAACGAAGGGCACAGGTTAAACGTGGAGTACGTTCACAATTTACGCCGCCTGGATACTCTAACAAAAGGGACCACCATCACGGCCAGTTGCGCGACACTAATCTTTCTACTCCTTGCCATTTCCATAGGTTGGATTCTGAGGAAGGTGCTCCCAAGAACAAAAACACCACCCTCTTCCAGGGTCACCACCGATAAGAATGAAGGATCTCCGGGACGTCGATTTTTGAGGGGAAAGGAGTTAGCACACTCATCCTCACACAAGGCTTCTTTCTCCTCCTCTCACGCAACAAGCACCCCCGGGGCGCCTTTTCCCTCACAATCCAGACCATGCCCCGCACCACGGCCTCTCACATTACAAAGAGACCCGGGTAGCACACTTTACCAGCAAGGCCTGAATGAGTATCGGGTAAAATACCCTCCCTCGATCTAAGTAATATTAACTCTTGACCACACACACACTCCCATACATTCTAGGTACACTAACAGACCTCACACACACGCGTATGATCTAAGTTTATCGCGACCTATTTCACTTGTCATGTTTAGTCAACTAAGCAACCCACATCATTCATTTCCTGTAAACACTTACACACTTAGCCAAATAAGCAACTTATATTTCCTAGTACTTATGCGACCCAAGCAGATATGTGGCCCAAGACGACCCACGTTGGGTCACACTAGACACTTCCTTTCCCTTTTCTAGCATAAGCACTTTTGTATTTCTAGGCAATCCATTCTTTGAATATTGCCGATACAACAGAATTCGCCGGAAGAGGCGACCCACTTTAAACACGATCCCAACGTCGCTGCCGACGGCATACCGCCGCAGCCAGCGCCCATAGGGCATCTCGGGGTATATTTAAAGGACCACGCTCCACAGAGCGGGCAGTCTTAGTTTAGACGTAGAACTAGTTACATGAAGTACTACTGAATAAAACAAATATTATACCGTTGTAATCAAGTGTTGTGTTGTGATTCACCACGGAAAACCAGAGTTCCCAAGTCTAATCCTTATTCACAAAGAAAATATGGTAAGAATCCACCCTTAAGGGACACAGAGATCTCATAACTTATATATATATATTTATAAATATGGACGGATATATATATGAGCAAATAATGGCTGGAAAAAATTATATATGTATATATTTTCATTCATAGATATGGACGCATAGATGTATATATATGTAATGGATTTATTTGTATAAAAAAACAAATAGAGAGTTTTAATGCTATATCAGTTTACAAAAATAAAATTAGTTCAATAGGGTTCACAAATTAGGCTTAATTAAATACAACGTTTAAACCGACTTGATTCTTCTACTTATTTTTACCGACGACTTTCGGCTTCACTCCCAGACAACTTTTCACCCATGATGCTACTTCTCGACTCTCGCCAACTTTCTGCTTCTTCTCTCAGTCGCCAGGGCTACAAAAAACGACCAGCAACCCAGCACACATCTTACATTCGGCCATCCTGAACTTAGTCATCCGACCCCGATGACAATTCGTCCGAATCCTGTGGGTCGCCAATACTTCATATTGTCTGAGCTAGTAGCTGTGAGCATTGGCCCCTCGATATCTGCTGCGGCTTTCTTAACATCGTATCTTCCGCATCGTTTAGCTGCTATTACCTCGTACGGTCCAAGATATTCACTCGCAAGCTTGCGACCCGCAACGAACTGTGTACGCCGAATCGCTACCAAATCTCCAACTTTATATACGTTATCAATCTTGCGTTTTGAGTCATATTGTTTCTTGTACGTTTCCTGGGCTTTAGTAATTTCCCGTTTGGCAGCAGCTCTCATCGACTGTCTCACTTCATTGAATTTATCGCATACTCCCTCCTGTAACAACTTAAGAATCCGATTCTCTGGCCCACTGTTCATTTGAACACCCAGCATTAGTTTAAATGGTGATCTTTTTGTTGATACATTTACGTGAGAATTAATAGCTCTTTGCACATTTGGCACATACTTAATCCATTTAGCCGGTTCATCTGCAGACAGCTTGGAAATAATCGTAATGATAGATCTGTTTACACGTTCGATCTGACCGTTGCCTCTTGGAACGCCCGTTGTTGTTCAAACATGGTGAATTCCGTTCGACTTAATATATTCCTCGAAATCTTTAGCTATAAACGCAGAACCTCTGTCACTGATAATTCGAACAGCGTTACCAAATATAGCAGACCGCTCTTTTAACTTTTGTAGTACTTCCTCGCAACTTGTTGTTTTTGTTGGATATAACCAAACAAATTTCGTGAAGGCGTCGACCATAGCAAATATATACTTATATTGCTTTGAAGTTGCGTCTAAAGGCCCAAGATGATCCACATGTATCGTTGCTAAAGGTCTATCGCCTTTGTCTATCACCTGCATCAATCCTTCCTTTTTGCCACACTTTTTTTTATAAATTATGCATTTGACGCAGTTATTTATAATTCGGGCAACTTTTGACTCTAAATGCGGTATCCAATAAGACTGCTGAACTTCATGCATTGTCTTTTGCATCGCATAGTGACCAACATTGTGGGCTTCAACAATGATCTCTTTTTCCATTTGTTTCGGGACAACAAAAAGTTCATTACCGCCAACCGTTTTGTATAAAAGACCGCCTTTTAATTTAAAATCTTCATAGGGTTGATTTTGCAACAATTCAATCAGAGCCTTTGACATTGTATCCTCTTGCTGTGCTTTTTTAAATCGTGCCGACGTTTCCGATCGTATAATCATAATTCCTTGTGGATAGCGACTGAGACAATCCACATGTTTATGTCTCTCTCCAGCTCTATGCTCCACATCGAAGTTAAAATCCTGCAAATAGACAATCCATCGCGCCACGTCTTTAGAAACATCCTTCTTGTTTATTGTCTGCTTAAATGCTGCGCAATCAGTAACAACTTTAAACTTGATGCCCAAAACGTATTGTCTAAACTTTTGGCAGGCAAGGTATACTGCTTTCGCTTCCAAAATGTAGCTATGCTTTCGAGCCTCAGTTTCCGAAGACTTTTTGCTCCAAAACCACACTGGATGCAACTGGCCATCCTTCCATTGCAACAATGCTGCTCCAAATCCCATTTTTGACGCGTCTGTGTGAATTTCTGTGTTGGCATTGCGATCATACAGTTTCAGTACTGGTTCGACAGTGAGAGCTCTTTTTAATTCTTCAAAAGCCTTGAGTGCAACCGCATCCATCCTAAAAGCAACGTCTTTACGCAAAAGATCAGTCAATGGTCGGGCAATAATTGAATACCCCTTAATAAACTTACGAAAAAAACCAGTTAAGCCCAGAAATGCTTGAATTGCCTTTATATTTTCTGGTACTTTAAACTTGCTGACAGCTTTGGTCTTCTCTTGTCCAGGCTTAATTTGTCCATCGTAGATCGTATGGCCCAAAAAATCAACAGTGTTTTTTAGAAAGTGACACTTCTTCCATTTAATTTTAAATCCAAACGCTGCTGCTGTATCAAAAACTTTCTTCATCTTATTGAGACATTCTTCTGCTGTCGTTGCATGGATTATAATATCATCCATATACAGATCCAGCACGTCAGCATTTAACAACGGTTGAAAAACATTTGTCACATATCGGATAAATACTGCAGGTGAATTACAGAATCCAAACGGAGCTTTGTTGAATTCAAATAATCCCTCCTTGGTCACAAATGCTGTGTATTTTTTACTTGTTTCTTCAATCGGCACGTGAAAAAATCCGTTCTCTAAGTCCATGACTGTAAAAAACTTTGCGGCCTGCAGCTTCTCTAGGACATCGTCAATTATCGGAACCGGAAACCCATCCTTCAACACCATACTGTTTAGCTTTCGAAAATCTACGCAGATTCTATAGCAGCTATCTTTCTTTTTGACCACCACGACTCGACTGGCAAAATTGGATGACGATCGGCGAACGATTCCAGCATTGAGCCATTCGTCGACTTGTTGCTTCACTGCTGCAGCTTCAATAGCCGGCAGACGACTTGGTGCTTGGCGAAACGGCAAGATAACACCATCTGGGACAACTGCATCAGTTGATTCTGCTACTAGCCCTGCAGCATTCTGGGTTCTCTCTTCAACGTTTGGGTATTCAACGGCCTTGTAGTCGTTGATCATTGCTCGCACATCATTTTCGAAATCTGAGGGTACATCTATATCAGAATCGGTTTCTGTTACATTAAAAATACTTAACTGATTATCCTCAGAAGTTTTATCCCCAGCAGGGGGATAAAACTTATATCCTGCTTTCGACAACGTAACGAAGAACTTTTCCATAAAGTCATAGCCGAGTACAACATCATACGGCACATCTTCGTTTGCGACCAAAACAAATTTTTGGACTGTCTGCACGTCGTCCACCTTGACGTCAGATTGAAAAGTACCAAGCGGATGAATAACTTTTCCGCCTAGACCAACCAAATTCTTGACAGCTTCCTGCAGACTTTTAACTTCAATCTTCTCTACAGCGCTTCTGGACACCAAAGACACATCCGCTCCTGTGTCAACCAAAGCGTTAATGTTGCAACCTTTTATATCCACTTCCTTTATGCGTTTTGGATTTTGTACTACACCAATGTTTGCAGTCTCCATGCGCTTCGAATTATACACTGCACCAATATTCGCAATCTTTGGACAGTTCTTTGAGATATGACCCTCACCATTGCATCGAAAACATTTTGTTGTCACATTGCATTCCTTTCTAAGATGCTCGCTCGACCCGCAGTTAAAGCAACGAGGCTTTTTCTCGTGGTTTCTCTGGTTAACTTTCTTCAGACCTTGTGGAACATCGATCTTTGCCATTTCCATTGCGTGCTGATAGATTTCGTATTTTTCTCGTAGCTCTCTGAATGACTGGGCGCAATATAAGTTGATCTTTAAGTCGTTCTTCATGTTCAAACCGTCTACTAAATAGCGCAACACCGATTTCATATCTATATTGCCTTCCGCTGCGATTGACTTCATATGAAACATGTACTCTCGAAAGGTTTCCTCTTTCTGCATCTTACGATCACGTAGCTTCTGATGTATGTTAGCGCTACATACGTCGTCCATGCCAAATTCGTTTTCCAACTGGACACGAAGATCATCATAACTGCGTTCAGGAGTTGCATCTAAAAATAACTTTGCAACTTTAGTCATTTTAGATCGTGCCTGAACATATTTTTGCTTCATAGTTAGTCCATAGGCCTCAGCATTCAGTTCAAAATTATTGAACCACATCTCCACAGGCATACTTTGTCCATCATAGTTGGGTACCACTTTAGCGAAATCGTCTGCTTGAATGAAAAGCTTCGATTTTCAGCGTCAGCAACTGTATCAAATTTTTCAACATCGTGTTGTTCTCTTCTTCCATATTGTTCTCTTTCGTGTTCTCTTCTCGTTTTTCGACCAAATCCAGCATCAACGCTTCGCGCACTTCTCTGGCTCTTGTTATGCATCCAACTTCTTGCTTCTCTTCTTGTATTTCGATTTCGTCAGCTTTTTCCAAGGTCTCGTTTCGTCGCGACATTTCGGCGCCCGCGCGTTTTTCTCAGTGTTTTTTGCCGGAGTACGCTTCGTTTTCGTCATTACCGATTTTGTTCAACAACAACAACTCTTTTAATTTCACAACTGTTCTCGGGAATTTTCCAATAGTAACTTACAACTTTAAATGATTTTTACCAACTTTTAAAATCCATTTCACAACTTAAGCACTGATTGTCTTTATATTAACCGATAGCACGAGGACGAGCACCCAAATGTAATGGATTTATTTGTATAAAAAAACAAATAGAGAGTTTTAATGCTATATCAGTTTACAAAAACAAATTAGTTCAATAGGGTTTACAAATTAGGCTTAATTAAATACAACGTTTAAACCGACTTGATTCTTCTACTTATTTTTACCGACGACTTTCGGCTTCACTCCCAGACAACTTTTCACCCATGATGCTACTTCTCGACTCTCGCCAACTTTCTTCCTTTTCTCTCAGTCGCCAGGGCTACAAAAAACGACCAGCAACCCAGCACATATCTTACATATATGGGAAAAATAATGGCCGGAAAAAATTATATATGTACAATATTTATTTATAAATAGGAAAATAAAGGAATCGAAAATATTTTAATTTGGAATTGGCGCACTCGAGCCACCTATCGATATCACGACTGGACTCGTGTGTCACCACTACTCCGAAACAGCTGCCGGCCAATGTTTATATATATATTTTTTTTAAATATTTTTTTGTAATTTTTTTGTTGTTGTGCGGAAAATAAAAAGGACGATTTCCACACACCGCGAATGTTATGTGCGAAAGGATAAGCCAACCGAATGTGTGACAAAAAATAAAGATCAGTACATATGGACAAGTGTGTTTATATATGTACATGCGTATGTACACAGGTAAGTATATATGTATGCACGCGTGTGGTAAAAAAGCGTAAGTAATTTGTTGTTTAGCTAACTCGATCGGATTATAGAAGATTCAATAAATTTGTTGGGTTTTTTGTTTTCCTTTAAATAAATGCCCGGCACCAAAATTGATTATGTGTATGGACATATGCACAGGTATGTGGATTTTTTTGTGTAACAGATTAATAATTTTTATTTTTTTATCTTATACGCGGACTTGGCAAACAGCTGTGGAGAATACATGTACATGTGGGTGTAACAATTTTTACATATGTATGGATGCATATATACATATGTGTAAGTGGATGGAGAAAGTAAAAGTGGAATTGGAAAATTGAAAAAAGTGAATTTGAGTGGAATGGAAAAACATTGGATACACACACCAATGATCGGGAAATACAATATAACCTTTGGGACAGGTCAGGTATGTACGTACAAGTATATGAAAGTGTGTAGGTCGCTATGGAAGAGCGGGAAACCTCACATTATTATTAGTATGTAGGAGCTAAATAAAATGTAAATAAAGAAATGTTGTACTTATCAGGAGTTCCGCCGATGCAAGCTGGAGGAGCGGAAGGATATCCGGCTCGAAGTGCCAATGCTTGTGGAGGGGCGGAAGAATCCAATGGAAATACAACTTTTGGCGGGTGCCAATTTCTTCATGGTGTGGTGAGCTGGTCAAATAATTAAAACGCGCGGGACTTCGTTTAATATATGACGTTTATTCATAGAGAACACGACACACACGAAATGGTTCGATTTTAAATATGTACGGGATTTTCGAATGTAAGTGAAAATGAGCGGGTGTTCGAATCAAAGTCTTGTACCAGATTAATGATGGTGATTTCCATCAGAAATCAAGTCACGTTCCTTAGTGTTCTTCATCCTCATTCCACACTGCTCTTCGCCGCTTACTGCTGTTCACCCAGTGGCGTGAACAATTTTTAAGTACTTTCAATGTAGATATGTGTGAGTGAGAGTGAGTTTCTGGCTTGTTGCTTATTTTAAATGACTTTAAAAAGCCAAGTTCTTGCTGTAGTTTTTTTTGCTACTGCCCATGGAGATGGGGCTTGATTTGAATATAATATCCACTTGAAGTGTACTCTTCTTTTCTTTATTTTCTCTTGTTCTTCACTTCTTATTCCTATCTCTCACACTCTAGTCTGTTTGCTGTTTTATCCTTTCTCCTTGGAAAATTCTTTACTCTTCCAATGCAGATATTTTTTTTGGGTTTCAACCTTTATTCCTACAAATGGAGCTTTTTTATACCCTTGCAGAGGGTATTATAAAATTGGTCAGATGTTTGTAACGCACAGAAGGAAACGTTTCCGATCCCATAAAGTATATATATTCTCGATCAGCATGAGAAGCTGAGTCGATATAGTCATGTCCGTCTGTCCGTCCGTCCGTCTGTGCAAATCAACTTCACGCTGGCATCTTAAGAGCTATTGGAATGAAATTTGATATTTGAGCTACTTTTAGCCCGGAGCTGATAAAGTATGAAAATTGTCAGAATCGCACTATTATATCAAATAGTTCTAGAAGAAACATTTTTGCAAAACTTGGAGTATCCCCATGAAATTTACCAATATGATAGTATTGGATATAAAATCTGAGATCCCAAAATTTGAATTTGATCGGATAAATAGAACACAAGTTACAGTCACTATAAATCGGTTCAGGCGCTGCCGGCAGCGCTGCTTGCTGCCTACTACGTCATCAGCAAATCAAACAAAGCACATGCATACACACACAGACGCAATGATGGAATGATGGAAGAAGAAAAAATTGTAGTAAAATAAATAATATTTTAAATGTTTTGTTTGTGTATTGATGAATTGAGTTGCAGGGAAAAATTTTTTAAAATATAAAAATATTATTGCCAAGGGCTGCAAGGGTATAAAAACTTCGGCATTGCCGAAGTTAGCTTCTTTTATATTTTTGTTATATCTTGTCTGCAGGTTACTTTATTGGTATGTGATTACTGTCACGGTCGCCATGTGATTTGCCGGATAGTAGGTCATTTCAAAAATATTATTTTGGGAGTTTTACAGAAACACTTAAGTAGGTCTTAGCAGTTTGAGTTGGATTGATTCTTAATTCTATAACAATGGTTAAGTACAGCTAAGACCACGTAGCTGCGGTGCCAGTGACGCCGGCAGAGGAGCGGTCTGCTTATGTATAAATGTATGTAGGGGGCAGAACTTTTTTCTTATTTGGGGGCAGCTAAATGAATTTTCTATGGGACGTATTTTTGCGAGGTGAAAGTTCGCCTCCCTCAGTAATTAACCCTTGTGTTTCCCGTTCGGCATGAACATGCTCCCCCATTGCAGGAGAGCAAGATCAGGAGTGCTAATGGCACGCTCTGGATAGGGTCCTGCCGAAAACGGTGCGCATAGCGAATGGCCTCATGCTAACTCCTGGTAGGCTCCCCTCCATCATGACCTCCGTCTGCACGTCCGCGGCCAGGACCAAGGAGACAGAAGACGGTCGGTAGAAAGTATCGTCTGCCAGGATGATGCCCTCAAACTTCTCGGCAATCTACGGACCAATCGGAGAGCTGGGCGTTCGGCAGCAAGGGCCATCGGCCACCTTCAGGATCGCTTCCAATCGCCATCCTTCGCTGATCGGGGACCGGATCACTGCTGCCGCTTTCTCATTCCCGATGTTGGTGGCTGTCAACTTGAAGGCCAGAGACGTCACCATCGATGCAGTTTTTAGTTCACGCAGACCTTGCATGAATCGACCACCGATTTGACTAGATTCCGCAGTCTTGGAATCCAGTATCTCTGTCGGATGAGACGGACTACCAGTTGACTGCCCCCATGGAGAGAGATCTGATGAGTGAAAGGCACCAACAGCCGGGACAATGGATTTACGACTGGCAACAGAATGGAGTTACGCTCATCGTAACTGAGGGCCGCTGCTTGTTGCACATGCCCACATGCTCGGATCAAACCAGAAGCGTCGATGAACGGATTCAAATTGAGACGTGGGCAGAGATTTTTTCTGATGTAGACACTGATGTTCAGTCGGTAAGTATTCACGCTGTGTGACTTGGATCAACGCCTGGAGTAATGATTGATCTCATTAGAGGTCACTTCCCCGGAATATTCGTTTGGAAGTTTTCGACACCTTCTGCCAAAACGGACCACATATGCTACCACTCGTAAGGCACGTGCCAGATTGGAATAACGAGACAGTATCTCGTTGGCTGGTTTGGCGATTGCGACATGGACTTTCAATACCGGCCGCTCCAAGGTAGTGGGATCGCTCGTCGCCAAGACTCTTTTGGTTCCCGCAGCCATGGTGGGCCGTGCCACCACAAATACTTGTGAACAAGTTTCTGTGCACTAAGGCCGCGGCTTGGGAGATTTGCTGGATTGTCCTTTGAACGGACGTGATTCCATGGGGCGCTATTGGTATTTTAGTTTCCCGATTAGCGACAAAAGTTATCCATGTGCAGGGTGGCTTATGAAAGAACGACTGTGGAATCTGACCAATAAAATGCCTCAGCATTATCAAACTGGAAGTTGTGAAAGAACTGCAGCTGCCACTTCAGCTAGGGACGTGTCTCCCCATAACTCAAGGAGGGGCAATAAAACCGTTTTAACGGGGGCTACCCTAGATTTAGCTGCAAGAAGGCAGCACGATATGCCTTGGTCATTGCTAACACGCGGCACGTTTAGCCCGCTGTGATGCATTACAAAAACAATTGAATTGGATGTCGTAATTCGGATCATGCACAACCCACCGCGGAATTCGAATCTGGTCAAGTGAGGAGTAGCTCTTTGTAAATTCCTGCCACCTGTGATGGAGTTCACTGAGCAATTGATCATTCCACCCTAGCTCTTGTAGCCAAAGCTTTGGCATGAATTACAAAGGGAGCCAGCCAGCCAGCGGGATCGAATAACTTGGCGATCTGCCCGAGGACTTCTCGCTGTCTTGATATCTTGGGGTGAGATGACAAAATAAAACTCATCCCTGGTCGCTTTCCATCGGATTCCAAGTGATTTTGCTGTGCTAGCCTCTTCTATATTGAGGAAATCAGCATTCAGTAAATGACACTTTGGGATGCAACTGAGCATGCTCTTCACATTAGACGTTTACTTAACACTAGATCTACCACACCAGTCAAAATGACTGGTTTTACTTTTTATTTCATAAATATTGATTAAGTGTTTTTATTTTTTTTTTTGATATTATGTTATGACTTTTTAAATAACCACTAAATACAGATAATTTGATAAGTTAATTTCATTTTGTGTTTATAGGAAAAAAAATATTTTTTGTTTTTGGCACTTATACCGTAACCAGTCATTTTGACTGGGTTTATGATTATATATATATATTATATATATATATATTTATATATATTTATGATATCATATATCAATATCAGTATCAATATATCAATATCAGTATCAATATCAATATGAATATCAGTTATCAAGCCGAAGAAAGGCGAATGAAAATCACCGTCCAGTAACGCAGAATCCCCGGCCTGTACGTAAATGGTGCCAAATAGGGCATTGTAACAACAACAAGAGAACTACGATTTGTGGCGTCTGCAAGAAATATGTTTGCGGAAAATGTGTAGAAAAAAAGTTTCTAACACAATTGATGCATTTTTATTTTTTTATTTATATTTTTTTATTTCTCATTAAATCTTTTAAAGGATTACGAATTGTAATATAAAATAATAGGACTTTTCTTAACCAGTCAAATTGACTGGCTTTGGTATAAATAGGTATACAAATTTCTTGGTAAATCTAGTGTTAAGCAAAGGAAAGCCAGCTGAACCAAAAGCGTCTTGAAGTTCATTGGCCATTGCGATTGCCGTTGCTTCATTGTGAGCCCCTGCCAGGATATCATCGACATACATATAGGACTTGATAATATCGCTAGCCAAAGGAAATTTGGATTGGACATCCTTTGAGAGTTCTTGAAGTACTCGGATGGCTAAGAACGGAGCACAGTTAATGCCAAACGTGACGGTGTAAAGCTCGTAATCACCAAGTTGACCCTCTTTGTTTTGGAACAGGATTCTCTGAAATGCCGTATGAATTGGATCGACCATAATTTGCCGGTACATTTTTTTATGTTGACATTGAAAACTACTCGGAAAAAACGCCGAGAGGCGTTTAAGACTACCCGTACCTTTGTTGTGGTACCGTCGGTCTTAAAAACTGCATGGTAAGGTAATTAAAAGTTGTTATTACTGCCGTCAAATGAGACATATATCTTCCCGAAACATCTCTTCTTGCGGTCTTCTGGAAATTGACCTCGCTAACTGAAGAATCTATCCTCGCCTTTAATCTGAAGGAGGGGTAGGCTAGCGGAATATTGGTCATTCCTTCCGGTCTGACATGGGCTATGTACATGACGGCAAATCATGAGCAACTTGAGACAGGACAAAAGCTTCTATCTTTATTTGGACTGGAGGTCCATGCGATGACCAAATGCTTACGTGACAGACCTTCAAGGTTCTATTGACATTTCCATTAATGCCTGTTACCTCGGCCCTGACATTTGGGAATGGTAACTTCATGAGCCGAAACATTCTTTCGGATATAAAATTGGCTTCCGAAGCCGGGTCTAACAACGCCCGTGAAGGATAAGTAGTACCCTTGTGCAAAAGGTCCACGATGGCTGTACCTAGTAACTTACCTCGTGAGGACCTTGCGTCCGAGGTGAAGTATGTCCGGACAATATTGTGTGAACTGGGCTGCACTGGAAACGATGTTGGATTATTCTCCGGCGACCTTTTACTTGATATCCTCTTGCAAAACAGTTCAGACACGGGGATTTTTTCTTTATTTTTTTTTTTTTTATATTTCAACAAAAATGATAAATTAATTTTCCCGAAATAATAGAAATAATCTTTGCTCCTTGAATCGAAACGAAATATAAACATATTCTCTAATGATGGAAAATGGGACAAAATGACGCGGAGCACAAATTATCAATAAATAAATATTTTTCGACTTTTCCCTCAACATGACCCTTCAGCATGTATGCCCACAAAGTGCCTGCCAATCCAGGGTATACAACACAGCTTCAATATGAACGTTTTCTTTGTGCCGGACTTTTGGCACATGAGCTTGCAGCTGTGCTGGTATACAACGGTTAGGGGGGCTTATGTTTGCACGTATATTGGCTGCAAGGGATAGCTGGATTTTTTTCGCGGTGATGGAATAAATATTTATTTGTGTAAAAATATAAAAAAATTTTGTGGAAGATGTATATGTTATATGGATATGAATATGTAAAATTTCGAATATGGAATATGTAAAATTTTAAAAATGGAATATATATATATATATATATTCCACGTGAAGTTGCACAGTGGATATTACACCTTCAGGATTAAGGTCGAACATTGATCTGCAGAAAAAATTAAACTTAGATTATTGCCCATTTCGTCGGAAATCTCAGGTCGCTTAAAAGTTGCGCAACAAAAAGATTTTTACATAAAAACAGTAATCGGAATTATTAAATATCTACCTTGTGATCACTTCAAACATAAAGGTGAAATAATGTACAAAGTCGTTGAAGGAAATGATTTGCTGGTTTTACCCAAAGCAATGGAAAATCACAGATAGTCATTGTCTACGTCACCGGGTAAACAGCAGTGAGCGGCGATGAGCAATGAGGAGTGAGGAAGGTTTTTTGATCCTCGGCGGACACGGTCACACTAAGGAGCGTGACTTGGTTTCTGATGGAAATCGCCATAATTAATCTGGGACGAGACTTTGATTCGAACACCCGTTCATTTTTCTTTTACATTCAAAAACCCTGTATATAAGTTATAATAAGACTTGGTTGAGTTTCTTGGTTTAATTATTATACGCGCAATCGCGTCGGATTGAGTGCCAAATTTCAACTAACTTACGACTATTCTTTTTCTAATGATCATCCCGAACTTCGATGCATTGCTGAACGATGGAGAAAAATGCTCTTTTGCGAAAAGAAAAATGCTCTCTCAAGGTCGTCTAAGAGCATTGTCATTTCAATTTCGAGCGTTAGAATTCTATTTCTTGACATAAGGTCAGTCTGTTCTATTGTTTCCCTTAATGCAAAAGTATTATTTTAGCAAGGTACCTATTAAATTTATTAGCGGACGTTGACGATACTATGCGCAGTACGTTCAAGTGGCCCCTACGACATCAGGGCAAAGCCTGTTACGCGCGAGCCCAAGCAGATAACTGCCCACCTCCCACACGACCGAACGAGGGGTGCAGCCGTATAATCGCACGGCACGAATCGCGTGGACATTTACACAATGAAAAAAACAGACAAACAAATAATACTACAGCTATCTATGAATTAAATAGAAAAGGATAGATGTTTTAAGTGTGTTAATAGAAGACTCTGAGCAGATTACAGGGAACAAAAGGTTGTAATCAGAGCAGAGGATCCTAAAAGGTGGCATAGTTAGAAGAACAACGACTAATGGTTAAAGGTTTAATAGGATGTCTACTCTGTCTACATGGTACCGGATGAACGGATTCAAGTCTAGTCTAATGCGACTCATATTTAGGTGACCAAATGCAATATCAATACTCTAAAATATGACGGACAAGCGAAGTAAAAAGAACTTTAGTGGTATAGGGGTCATCAAATTCTTTTGACCATCTTTTATTGAAACCCAGACCACTCATGACCTTTGCGACCGTGGTGGAAATATGGGTTTTAAAATTTAACTTATGGTCCATAAGTATGCCAAAATCATTCATAATTTTAAGACGTTCCGAAGGACTTTTGTTTAGGAAATAAGTGACCAGTTGAGGAGAATTACGATAAAAATACCTTACATTTGGTAGTGTTAGGATTTAATAGATTATACTGGCACCAGGAATGAAAATGTTTAAGATCAGCTTGTAGCCGACTAAATGAATCTGTAGTAAGACGAAGCTTAACATCGTCAGCATACATAAGCACACGCGAATGTATAATGACTGATGGAAGATCGTTAATAAATAATGTGAAAAGCAGGGGGCCAAGATGACTACCTTGAGGTACACCAGATGTCACAGGAATGGAATAGGAAAAATAAGCACCTTCTGTTTTCTGTTTGTTAAATATTCTCGAACCCAAGAAATGAAAAAGGGTGGGAATCCAATGTCTAGAAAGTAGAAAGTAATACAGTATGATTAACAGAATCAAAGTCGGTGTATATGACATCAGTTTGCTTAGCATTTTTGAACCCTGTTCAATGAAAGACGTTAGTATTTCTTGAATGTATTTTATTGTTTATTTATTTATAAGCAAATAGGCACTAGCACATAAACCAGTGACTAATAGTCGTCGCAACCAACACATAAATTGGGTGGACTTCGGAGTGAGATTACAAAGGTAGAGATGGGGGCCAAAGACACAGCGATGCACACCCGATGTAGCTACAATTAGTATCTGATCTTATAAAGAATAATGCATTTCTTTTGTAGTAAAACTAGAGAGCTCACCAGTGCATAGTTCGACATAGTGTTTGGTCAGCAAAATACGTCTTTATTAACAATAGCTAACTATAGCAGCTTCATGAACTAGGTCTTTATTGTTAACTGCTGGCTATAGATATATGTATATCTGATACTTATGCCTGATGAGCCATCGATATCTATAATCGGGTTACATTCTAATCTTGACATATATTTCCATTTGTTCTATATTATGATTGTCTTATTGTTACCTTATTTTATATAATCTAAACACCAACATACTCCCGGCCGTTGAACACCTGTTCAACGTTATCCAACGTTGATCGCAAAATTGCTGGGGGCTGGGTTTGCTGCAGCGGGAGTCGACATAGGTTTGACGATCCTTACGGTTGTCTGCTCTGGACCATTGTGTCTTGGGGGTTGGGAGCATCTCCTGATTCCATATACCATCACAAGAACCAATGGTATTGTTAGCGCTACGTAGGAGACGATAACGTGATGTGCCGGCTGGCTGGGGTCTTCTGGTAACTTCCAGTTTTGCTTGGTTTCTAATTTTCCTTGAATGTTGCTTAGTTCGACGTAGCTTAGCTGCATCTTCGTGAATTGTGTTGTTGTTGGCGCTACTTTTGTTGGGCAAGTGCTGAAGTTGCCAAATCGAACATATGACAATTTCATTGTGTCTGTCGTAGTGATACGGTGAACTGTTATTCGTATAGCAGAACTAATTGCAGTACACGTCGGGTCTAGAGTTAACAATCCAGTCTTCTTGATAGTGACACTTTGTATATTATCGTCACAGGTCACTGCGAGTTCAATTGGTCTGGAGGTGGCAAAAATCCACTGGTTTTTGTGATACATATCGTACCACAAGAATGACCTGTTTGTGTGTTGTATTTGGCAAGTTGATGATGTTGTGGTTTTGAATAGCTGGAATTCACAGTTGCTATTAGCTGTAAACGTCGTTTGTTTATCAAAACAAATATATTGCTCGTTGTTGAGCTGATGGCATTGTTCCAAATCGGCTCTTTAGTGTCCAATGTATTGATTCTGTTCCTTGTTGACAGCAATGATGGGTATTTTAATGTTCATGATTACAATCCCATGAGTTCCAAGTGCTGGAATTGGTACCAGGTTATACAGTTGCACTGCCTGCGTTGCCACTAATGGAAACGTGACCTTAAATATCACATGATTGTTTGCGATTGTGCCTTGTGCCTCCATCAAGCCATATAATTGCAAGACATCGTTATCTGGAACTGGCAAATCCAAACCAAATGGAAGATGTCTCTTAAGTTGGTACAAATGTTCCCGAAGCTGGCCTGGTGATAGTAGTAACGGGCTTATTTTGCTATGATGGGGAAATTTCGGTTTGAATTCGTTGCAAATTCCCTGCAATAACTGTCATCTGAGTAGTTAGCGTGATGTACCATTGCAATGTCTTTACTGCGTTGTCCTGGACCTTGGTCATGTCGTTCATTTGTTGCTCCATTAGTTTCATCTGATTTTCAATCGTAGCTTCATCTCGCTTAATGATATTGATCGTTGAATCAATTACAGATGTCTGATTTCGCGGCAAGTTCAATGAGTAGTCTTCATTTGATTTAACTATTCTAATGGTGCCTGACATCTCTGTTGCATGTTTTGAGTCCAGCACACCAAATAAGCCGTTCGCAATGTTCCCAATTATATCTAACGGCGATCGTCGTTGGCGTTCTATGCGAAGAAGATCATTTCCTGTCCGGAGCTGTGAATTGACATGCTCGAAGTGCCTGTGCATTACGGTGCATGCCTCTGGAACCTTCATTAACACGCATATTTCTCCAACCTTTACTACTCCGTCTGAAAATGTCTACAGGTCGGCCCAATATGGTTCGAGATCGTAAAATGCCACAATAGTAAATGCTTAGCAGACTTTACCGCACCTTCCCATAATCCTCCGAAATGTGGAGACCGTGGTGGTATGAACTTAAATTGCACTCCTTTTTGATTGCAAAATTCCTTGATACTACCTGCTGCCGTTTCTGAGTGTATTGTATCGGTCAGCTCCTTAAGGTGGTTGTTTGCTCCAACAAAGTTTGTTGCATTATCGCAGTATAATGTCTGGCATCTTCCTCTGCGCCCAATGAAGCGCTGAAGGGCGCCCACAAATGAGGAGGTGGACAGGTCTCCGACCAACTCCAAGTGCACTGCCTTGGTTGCAAAGCAT
Source organism: Drosophila paulistorum (assembly GCA_018152135.1). Taxonomy (NCBI): domain Eukaryota; kingdom Metazoa; phylum Arthropoda; class Insecta; order Diptera; family Drosophilidae; genus Drosophila; species Drosophila paulistorum. The sequence continues at coordinate 7,069,026 of JAECXG010000822.1, read as the reverse complement.
ACAAATACTGCAATGTAAGCTTTGTCGGGACGTTTTCCTCGAACCTTATGGTGGATCCAGAATGGTCCACAATAGTCTACTCCGGCGTTGAGAGAGGGTCTATTCTGAGATACCCGATGCTCAAGTAAGTCGCCCATGACTTGTTTAAAGAACTGAGGCCGGTGTTTGGTGCATACTACGCAGCCCTGGATCACATTCCGGACCATCGGTTTCACCTTGATGATGTGGTACTGTTGCCGAGATATCCCGCGTAGTGCCTCATGTCCACAATGAAGATTCTCTTCATGAAGTTTGCGTAGTATCATTTTTACCACCGGATCATTATACGGCAAGAGATAAGGAATCCTTGTTTCCGTTGATACTGGTGCTTATTGTAGCCGAGTTGCTACTCGTTTGATTGAATGTTCATCCAGTATTAGTGGCAATGTTGCCACCGTGCTTTTGCGATCTAGTGGTTTATCAGGTCGTTTCTTTAAGTGCCGTAATTCATATGCAAATCGTCTTTCGTGAATTTGCTTAATGATTACTCTACGTGCTTGGTCCAACTCTTCCAACTCTAATTGAGCCGTTTGTTTCCTGTTCTGCTTGTGACAAAACCGTATCACATACGGTCTTCTTTGGGTGCCCATATGATTCCCAATGTTTTGACCCTTGTTTGTTCCAGTATGTCACCGAGATTGATGTCAGCAATGGTATCTTCCTTTGGAATTTCCTTTAGAAGTTGACTGCTATTTGAACACCATTTTTGTAAGTTGAAAACCTTAGGTCTCAAGATTTCTACCAGCTCTTGTCTTATTTGCAGGGCTTCTGGTAAACTGTCTGCTCCTGTGAGACAATCATCAACATAAAAGTCATTTTTTAATGCTAATGCTCCAGACGACAATTTTTCCATGTTTTTCAGTGCCAAATATTCCAGACACTTCGACACTTTGACTCGGATCCTCTCTCCACACAATCATCTGATTGAATTGATCGGCGGGGCTTATCCAAACTTGACGATACATTTTTTCAATGTCCGCAGTGAACACATATTTGTGTGTCCTGAACCGCAGAAGGATTGAGAAGAGTTGACTCTGTAAAACTGGTCCAGGATATAAAATGTAGTTCAGCGATTTTCCTGATGACGTTTTGCATGATGCATCAAATACCACTCTTAACTTGGTGGTGGTACTTTCTGGCTTTAGTACACAGTGATGCGGTATAAAGTAATGGTTCTTGGGAATTTGTTCTACCATTACCTGCTTCATATGTCCGAGCTGTTCATATTCTGACATAAATTTTACATACTCCTTTTTTATGTCAGGGCTCATTCGCCTCTCTAGCGACATGAATCTTCTTATGGCTACTTCCCGAGATTCTCCAAGAGATAAAGCCTCTTCAGCAAATGGAAGCTTTACAATTAGTCGATCGTCCGCCGCCGTGTGTAGGTTATCGAGGAAGAATTTTTCACAATACTCTTCCTCCGGACTCCTGTACCTTTTCATTGGCTCTAGTGTGTCTAGCTGCCAGAATCTTTCTAGAGATTCCTCTGGATTCGTCATGCCTACCATACATGTGATTGAAGCTGACGTTGACATATTAATTCTGCCAGCAATAATCCATCCAAACTCTGAATTTTGTAATGTTGGACGGTTTCGATTACCACGTCTTCTTTCTGGTAGTAGTAGAGCATAGTGATCATCAGCTCCCAACAGCATATCAATTTTTCCTGGTTTATCAAATGTTGGGTCAGCTAATTGAATGTTGTCTGGTAATGTGACTTTCTGCGTTATTTGTTCTGTAGGTTGGTCACCTATTATGTGTGCAATACAAATGCCTCAACTAGCATTGCAAACTTGTTGTATCTTGACCTTACAACCAAGCTTACTCGTGCCTTGCTTATCTGTGGTTGACCACCCACTCCATTTATGTGTACATGAGTCTCGTTAATTTTTAACGACAACTTTTTTACCAGCCTCTCTGAGACGAGGTTTACTTGTGAGCCGCTATCTAAGAGTGCTCGAAACTCTCCTTTCCTTTCATTGATCCCTTTTACCACTACCTTGGCCGTTGCCAACAGAGTGTATTTTCTGCTAATTCCATAAGCAGAAGCTGCAGAAGCAGATGTAGCAACTTGGTTGCCTGTTTCCAAGTGCAACATTGTGTTATGTTTTTTATCGCATTTGAAGCGTCCCCTCCAAGAGCAATTTTTTGCCATGTGGTCCGGTTTGAAGCAATTGACACACAATTTGTGTCTCTGCACCCAATTAAGCCGCTCTGCTGGGGATTTTATTTTAAACTTTTCACACTGGAAGAGTTTGTGCTTTGCCTTCTCATGTCCACAATGAAGATTCTCTTCATGAAGTTTCCGCAGTATCATTTTTACCACCGGATCGTTATACGGCAAGAGATATGGATTCCTTGTTTCCGTTGATACTGGTGCTTGTTGTAACCGAGTTGCTACTCGTATGATTGAATGTTCATCCAGTATTAGTGGTAATGTTGCCACCGTGCTTTTGCGATCTAGTGGTTGATCAGGTCGTTTGGTTAAGTGCCGTAATTCATATGCAAATCCTGTTTCTTGAATTTGCTTAATATTTACTCTACGTGCTTGGTCCAACTCTTCCAACTCTAACTGAGCCGTTTGTTTCCTGCTCTGCTTGTGACAAAACCGTAACACATACGCTACTATTCGCTGTAGCCGGTAAATGAATTTCTTTGATTTACCGTATATATCCATTTACTCGTGTTGTCGGCATTGGCAGTCACCATGCTGAATACCTTGGTTTTCTTTTCAGCGGTATCCATTGTGTGCTCTGATGGCTTAAATGGTGCTGGCCAACCACGTTGTGGTCCATGCAAAAATAGTGGTCCATACAACCACAAGGTATGTGTGCTAAGCTGGGCTGCTGATATGCCTCGAGATAGGACATCTGCTGCATTGAGCGCTGATGACACATGACGCCATTGCCTTGGATGTGATACTGTATGTATTTTGGTCAACCGATTAGCCACAAAAGTGTGGAAATGTGATGCCCGTGAATTAATCCAAGAGAGTACTACTGTTGAGTCTGACCAGAGAAATGATTCAACACTTTCCGATCCTAATTGTAGACCCTGTCGTACTCTATCTGTGAGTTCAGCTCCAAGTACAGCTGCACATAGTTCCAGCCGGGGCAGTGTCTGCTTTTCAAAGGGAGCCACTCTCGACTTGGCGCACAACAATATGACCGAAATTTGGCCATTTTTATAGGTTGATCGAACATAAACTGCTGCTCCATACGCCTTTTCTGATGCATCAACAAATGTATGTAGTTCCTTTGTAGTGGGGACCTTGCCATCAAAAATATGCCTTGGAATTTTCATGTGGTTTAGTGCCTGTACATCCTCTCGGTAGGCTTCCCATTGCTTCTCCAAATACGGCGGTAGGTCACCATCCATCTCAATTCGTTCGGTACCAACATGTTGAAGAAACATTTTCGCTCTTACCACTACCGGTGCGAACAGTCCTAGAGGATCGAAGATTTGACCGACTTCAGATAGCACCACTCGTCTGGTTATTCCTTTTGTATGTCTTTGAGCCTTTCCACACAATTGGTCTTCTTTGGGTGCCCATATGATTCCCAATGTTTTGACACTTGTTTGTTCCAGTGTGTCACCGAGATTGATGTCAGCAATGGTATCTTCCTTTGGAATTTCCTTTAGAAGTTGACTGCTATTTAAACACCTTTTTCGTAAGTTGAAACCCTTAGGCTGATGTCAGAGTGGATGCGATAAGCGATGCGATAATATTGAATGCATGTCAGAGTGCAAGCGAAGCGAAAAGAGAGCCAAAGCGACAAGTTGAAGTGAGTTGCGAGAAAGCGATTCTGATTCGATTTTAAAAGACCAAATGAAGCCCAGGCAAACGTATGGAAATTCGGAGGCCAGCTGCTCCAATAAAAGTTTCTGTGTTCCAGCGTGTGAAGATTCGCTGGACACAGAATTATCCCACAATTTGGCTGAGCTATGTGACACAGATGAGGAAGAGAATTTTCAAAAAAAAAAATTAAATTAAGTATGCCTTCTCAACTGCTGTCCATTGAGAAGGAGAAACTTCAACTTTTAGAAAAAAAAATTAATACACCAAAAACACCCGACGATGACCAATGTTTTTTTGAGAGCCTTCTGCCATATATGAAGTCTATGGACATGCGAAAAAAAATGCTTTGCAGAATGGAAATTCAAAAGATCGTACTTTCTCATTTTGAAGACGGAAATAATTCCGAAAACAATTGAAAAAATCAAACATTTTTGTTGCAAAAAAAAAATAAATATATAATTACATAGTTACCTCAAAGTTAGAATAAGTTTTTCACATGGCGTTATGGGATTAACAACAAAATTTGTCCAACACTTTTCCAGTTTTGAATGAATCTTCGTCTAAATATAATCGAATGTATTGATCGACATTCGAGTATAATTAAAAAATTTGACAGGATACTGCCTTAAATTTTTATACAAACTATTAAACTCTCCTTTTAAACGGTTTCTATTCAGTGGATGGATCCCGGTGGTTTTTTCATTACAACATTTATAACTGCTGTTGACGCAAAAAATTCTTCGTCTGAATCCATGACGACGATGATTGCAACTGCGACGAAAATTAGAGCTAGGTTTCTCGCTTTGCGGAAAGCTTTCACTCTGCCATGCCATCGCTTTGCAGATCGCTGCGATAATTATCGCTTGTAGCATCGCATCGCTTATCGCGTCCACTCTGACATCAGCCTTAGGTCTCAAGATTTTTACCAGCTCTTGTCTTATTTGCAGGGCTTCTGGTAAACTGTCTGCTCCTGTGAGACAATCATCAACATAAAAGTCATTTTTTAATGCTAATGCTCCAGACGACAATTTTTCCATGTTTTTCAGTGCCAAATATTCCAGACACTTCGACACTTTGACTCGGATCCTCTCTCCACACAATCATCTGATTGAATTGATCGGCGGGGCTTATCCAAACTTGACGATACATTTTTTCAATGTCCGCAGTGAACACATATTTGTGTGTCCTGAACCGCAGAAGGATTGAGAAGAGTTGACTCTGTAAAACTGGTCCAGGATATAAAATGTCGTTCAGCAATTTTCCTGATGACGTTTTGCATGATGCATCAAATACCACTCTTAACTTGGTGGTGGTACTTTCTGGCTTTAGTACACAGTGATGCGGTATAAAGTAATGGTTCTTGGGAATTTGTTCTATTATTACCTGCTTCATATGTCCGAGCTGTTCATATTCTGACATAAATTTTACATACTCCTTTTTTATGTCAGGGCTCATTCGCCTCTCTAGCGACATGAATCTTCTTATGGCTACTTCCCGAGATTCTCCAAGAGATAAAGCCTCTTCAGCAAATGGAAGCTTTACAATTAGTCGATCGTCCGCCGCCGTGTGTAGGTTATCGAGGAAGAATTTTTCACAATACTCTTCCTCCGGACTCCTGTACCTTTTCATTGGCTCTAGTGTGTCTAGCTGACAGAATCTTTCTAGAGATTCCTCTGGATTCGTCATGCCTACCATACATGTGATTGAAGCTGACGTTGACATATTAATTCTGCCAGCAATAATCCATCAAAACTCTGAATTTTGTAATGTTGGACGGTTTCGATTACCCCGTCTTGTTTCTGGGAGTAGTAGAGCATAGTGATCATCAGCTCCCAACAGCATATCAATTTTTCCTGGTTTATCAAATGTTGGGTCAGCTAATTGAATGTTGTCTGGTAATGTGACTTTCTGCGTTATTTGTTCTGTAGGTTGGTCACCTATTATGTGTGGCAATACAAATGCCTCAACTAGCATTGCGAACTTGTTGTATCTTGATCTTTCAACCGAACTTACTCGTGCCTTGCTTATCTGTGGTTGACCACCCACTCCATTTATGTGTACATGAGTCTCGTTCATTTTTAACGACAACTTCTTTACCAGCCTCTCTGAGACGAGGTTTACTTGTGAGCCGCTTTCTAAGAGTGCTCGAAACTCTCCTTTCCTTTGATCCCTTTTACCACTACCTTGGCCGTTGCCAACAGAGTGTATTTTCTGCTAATTCCATAAGCAGAAGCTGCAGAAGCAGATGTAGCAACTTGGTTGCCTGTTTCCAAGTGCAACATTGTTATGTTTTTTATCGCATTTGAAGCATCCCCTCCAAGAGCAATTTTTTGCCATGTGGTCCGGTTTGAAGCAATTAAAAAAACAAAATTTGTGTCTCTACACCAAATTAAGCCGCTCTGCTGCGGATTTTATTTTAAACTTTTCACATTGGAAGAGTTTGTGCTTTGCCTTCTCGCAGAAAGGACATAAGGAACTATTTGTCCCAGATGCTGTTGCGCATGTCTCTCTTGGGCTTTTTGGGTTTTTCAATGCTGCGATTTTCGTTTCTTGGTTTCCCAATCGCCTCTAATGTTAAGAAGCGCTGTTCCAAGAATGATAGGAAATCCTTTACTTCCTGTAACTCCCTTGTGTTGGAAAGAGATTGCTCATATAGTGCGTGGTTGATTCTATCCAATTTCCGTGTCATATGAAACATTACGACAGCATCTGACGATTCCATATTGCCGCCTACATTTTTTAAAGCTTGCAATGATTCAAAAATGTTATCATGCAAATTCTTTATAGAAGCTGCGTCATTTCCCACATTTGGGTGATCAAACAGCTTTGCCAGTATGGGTGTTACTAGAACTCTTTTGTTATTAAATCGATCCAGCAATACTGACCAGGCAGTGTTGCAATTGGCTTCTGTTAATTCCAGGTGCCGTATCAATCTCTCTGCTTCTCCAGAAAGTTTTGCTTTGAAGTACCACATTTTCTCTATTGTGGATACATTTGACTTATGAACCACCTTTTTATAGATGTCATGAAATTGTTGCCATTTCAGATAATCCCCATCAAATTTTGGAATGGGAATTTTGGGTACTTGCAATGATTGTATCGATTGCAATACAGGCGGTGATAGTATCACTGCATTTTCTGCTGGTGCCACACAGAATTTTAGCATTGTATTTTCTGCGGCCACAAACGTAGCTATATTATATCCGGCTTCGGTTGGATTTTCCGCTAGCCGATGAATCTTATAATGGATTTTTTCAATTTGTTTCCATAATTTGTCGACTACCGATTTGTAATTCATTTTTTCCTCAGGCACAATTTGACTTAATGTCCTGGACAATGAATCCAGCAGCGCACTTTGTTTGCGAACCAGTGGTTTGATACCGACTCGCTCTTCCTCTCGTTGACGAGCTTGTATCTCTAATTTTATTTTTGCAAATGGTCCTTCCAATCTTCCACTATATTAGTTACAACCGCCTTAATTTTGCTGAAATAGTCCGTTGCAAAGTAGTCATCTTCTGTTGCCACGTTGTTTAATGTTTCCATTAACTCCTGATGACTTTTCTCGAAGTTCTCCCACATGTATTCCAGGAGCTCAAGTTTCTAGTCGAAATAAGATGGCTTCATTTACCTCGCGAAGGAATTCTTTTTAGTATTCCGAATGAAAGCCTGAATTGCTTCTCCTCGTTCTGTCTGCTGCTTATAAAACTCCTCCATGTTTTTGTTTTATTCTTATGTAATTGTTTATTTGTGCTAGTACTTGACCCGATGGGAGTTTACTTATTTTGTCAAAGACATCGAACGCTCCGACTCGTTCCTAATATTGGTCAAGTGTAGCACAAATAAGAATAAGAAACAAGTTGAAGTCGTCTTTTGATTAGTGTTTTATCAATAGTTAATTTTTATTTCCAATATACCTAATCTTTTACACTGATACACGCCTGTTAACTATGTCAGAGATTGCTGACGTCAGGGAATGCAACAGAGTTTATGAGTTGATCAACCTTCTTATTTTATTTTTTTTTTTTTTTTTTACAATAACTTTTTATGATTTGGTCGCCTTGTTGACACAAATCGATGTTAAATGTTGTTGACAAAGTGATCGCCTAGTTGATCAACCTTTTGTTCAATGGGTATGCACTGCTACCCTGTCGGGAAAAACTAACTCTTAGTTTTCCCAATAATTGTTTTTAGTCGCCAAGGCGGCTACGCAATGATTGCCAAGTTAATCATTTGCGATGTTTTTAGTCGGGACCCCAGATTGATTTGAAATTTTCATCAATTTGTGTCCTCGCTTAGGATTGTTCTGTGTCCAAAGCGTGCAAAGAAAGTAGTCGCCTAGTTGACCAGTTTCTTTGTTGTTGACATATTGGTCGCCTGAGTTGACCAAATATTCTCACTTGATGACGGTTTCACCAAGTCTGTTCCTCTTTTAACTTGGAGCCGCCAATGTCGGGGTCACCAATTTATTTATAAGCGAATAGGCACTAGCACATAAACCAGTGACTAATAGTCGTCGCAACCAACACATAAATTGGGTGGACTTCGGAGTGAGATTACAAAGGTAGAGATGGGGGCCAAAGACACAGCGATGCACACCCGATGTAGCTACAATTGGTATCTGATCTTACAAAGAATAATGCATTTCTTTTATAGTAAAACTACAGAGCTCACCAGTGCATAGTTCGACATAGTGTTTAATCAGCAAAATACGTCTTTATTAACAATAGCTAACTATAGCAGCTTTATGAACTAGGTCTTTATTGTTAACTGCTGACTATAGTTAGAGGCTTCGGACTTTTTTCCATTTGTATGCAGAGGAATGATATACGACTCCTTCTAAATAGATGAAAAAGAGGAAGATTCGACAGACAATAAAAACAATTTTAAAATGGGTTTACATAATGCGTTTGCGCAAAGCATGAGTACACATCCAGATAGACCATCTGGCCCGGAGAATAAACAGGTTTAACCAGTTTAAGTTCACTAAGAAGAGATCTTTCATCAAATACTGGATTAAAAATACAGTTAGCCTTTTTGAAATGATAAGGATACGGACTTGAAGGAATAAGTTGTTTTGAAAAAACTCGCAAACATATCGGCAATTGCATGATCAGTGCTCGCTTTTTTATTTTGAAAGGACAAAAAAGATGGGTGCACAGAGGTCTTACGTTTAGAATTAACGAAATTATAAAATTGTTTAGGGTCAGAAGGAAACTGAAGCTTACACCGATGAAGATAATTCTTATAGCATTGTTTATTAAGCATCATGAATTTTGAACGAGCGACAGTATACAGAGCGTAATCTGATGAACGACGTGTTTCTTGAAACTTCTTATAATATCAAGTTTTCACATTTTTCAAATAGGATAACTCTCGAGAGGACCAGGGAGGTTTAATAAGCCGCTCCTAGAGGCACACAAATATCAAAGAGTGAATTCAGAGTATCATAAAAGAAGCGAATAGCTGAGTTCATATCTCTACAATTGTACAGATAAGACCAATCGGTAGTAGTAGTGGTAAAGTCAGTCTTACGAAAACACCTAGTTAGAGGTAACTCATTTGAACCAAGTAATGGTGATAGTGAGGGTAGATCAATTTTTAAATTTAATGTTGGATGAAATTTATCTTCGGGAAGAACAAAAGGTTCGATCCTAGAAACATCACAATAAGAAGAATCCAATACAAAAATAAGATCTAACGATTTTCCAATAGAATTTAAGACAGGATTGACTTGGGATATAGATAAGCCTAGAAGGCCATCAATAAAGTTATGTGACTTAGAGGGCAGCAACATGGTAGATTCATCTGTTAGTGACCATGACAAAGCAGGTAAATTAAAATCACCTAAAACTATGAGCATGTCTTCACTAGAAACTAAAGAGGACACAACCTGAATTGCCTCTAAATGATTTAAATATACCACCATGTCTGACAATGGTGGAATATAGGAACAAGTAATGAAAGCATTAAAAGATTTAAAATTTACTTTAACACCGACAAACTCAATCTCCTAGGTATAAGCAAATTGATTTTTTTCAGATGATAAAGCTGCATCAACAGCTATCAGAACGCCACCGCCTACGCGAGAAATCCGGTCACGTCTGAATATAGAAAAGTGTCTGGAAAAGACCGATGCATCAGCAATGTCAGGTTTTAGCCACGTCTTCGTAAAAGCAAGAATATTATTTTTAAAAATAAAGACTTTCTACATAGAGATTAGTAAGATTAGATTTCAGTCCTCTAACGTTCTGGTAACCCAGGTGAAGTGACGAAACTAGTTTTTTGACACTCCAGCAGAGGCTGATGTGCCAGGAATAGTGTTAGTTGTTGTTATTGGCAGGCGAATCGGTTGCCGATTTTTCTTCCTTACAGTATATTCCTTAACTATTATATGCTTAGGCCAAAAATCTTCTCGACATATAGTTCCAGAAATACTAATTTTAAAGGACAAGATATTCCGAGAATACGAAAATTTAAACTTTTCCACCGCAATATTCGAGACTTTAACTTTCTTCCAAATACAGGCTATTCCATCATCAGATGTGACAACAGGGTCTAGCCAGAAACAAATATATGTTTCTTTGGTGGTATGCCAACGAGAGGCCGCGGTCCCAAAGCGTCAGCCGCAGCAGCAACGTTGGACAAATCACCCACTGCAGCAGTCAACTTGTTTACGGGGCCCTCGATACTTTTAGAAATATCGGCAATTTCCATTGGAATGGGTAATTGCCCGGACACATCGACACTACAATAGGTATCGTTTTTAAGAGATCATTCCCAGGTGATACCGGCAATTCCTTACTAATCGCATTTACAACCGGTCTCTTAAGCGATATCAATTGCTGTACATTGGGAGAGGACGGTGCATGAGACCGGTCGGGGACGATTAGAGACGCTGGCGGATCTACAGATACAGAAACCCCAGATACCCCAATGACTGATTATTTTACGTTTCGGAGACTCATTTATAAGCGATAAACTTCTAAACTGAGTCTCCACCGCAGTAAATTCCGCTTGGAGTTTATTAAAGTGTCAAAACTATCTCTAGTCCGCCTCATGAATGAGCGCATCTCATTCTCGACCTCCCGGCAAGCATCACATCCATATTTTAAGCCACCACCTTTAGCAATAGACTTCTTGATTCTGCCTGTGTAACCTGCACACTCAACGTGAACCGCATTGTCACACAGCCAACAAAGAATATAATCATGGGAGTCAACCGCATTAGTGGCAACTCTGCAATTACTTTTTGAGCAGACAACCATTTTATAAAATAATTTAATTTAATTTAGAAAAACAAAAAATAAGAAATAAAATAACAAATTTTAAAGGTTACCAATTATGTGTTTAAGAAATATACTGACCAGTTCTGACACAAGGGTTAATGTGCAGTGTAAGCTTTCACAACTAACGGACTGACAGAAATCACGAAATGAAAATGCATTTCGAATGTTAGAATTTTAATTAAACCGAGTTAAAGAAAAGTTTTTAATCACGAGAAACAAATAAAATTTGATAAGCGCAAAAAAACACGTCCGACCTCTGCAACGAGTGAAAAGTGTGAAAAAAGTTTATGTTTCTTTTCATTTTCCTATGCTTTATGTGTTAAGCCTTTTTTTTTTTTTTCATACAGGTCTACCTAAGGTTGTCCTTATGGACCACCCTCCCTCTTATTAGAACTGTTGTTCCCAAATCTGCTTCTACTTTTTTTTTCAACATATAAGGGGCTTAACTTGTCTGTTACTCCTTACTAAGACAACTTCTTTTACTTCGAATATTCTATTCCTGTTTGAGGGGTTTAGCCTGTTTAGTTGCATTTGCTGTGCCTTATGGAGTTTTCCTACTATGGCCTGCCTTACTTCGTCTGGTATGAAATGGGGGATCATGGCAATAACCGAGTGGAACGATCGATTCTATTCTACCGTGGCTTGACGCACAGATTCGTCATACCTCTTTGCTGGGTTAAGCACATTGCCATGTCGCCTAAGGTGCTATGGAACCGTTCTATTTGTCCATTTGAAGCGGAGGGGCATTGCCTACGTTGATGTCGTACAGGTTTTTCAAGGTTTCCTTTCGTTATGGTCTCGGAATTCAACGGTGCTTCGTTGTTGCAGTAAATCGTTTTGGTTATTGGAAAAAAATTGATTAGCTGTAATATTGGGCTTTTTATATCAGAGATTGTACGTGACGTTATGAACTGAACTATAGCAAACTTGGATAATTTGTCTATGACCGTCAGAAAATGTTCTCCAGCTGTGGAATAAATATCTATATTTAAAATTTCTCCTGAATAAGATGGAATTGGGGTAACTCCAAGCTCTTGCTTTTTGGCGTGGCGATCGTATTTGGCCTTGGCATAAATTTTGCAGTACACAACAATTTCTACATCAATTCAGTTTATGTTAGGGAAGTAATATTCTTTGAGCACCTGTCTTTCGTTTTCCTGGGCTGCTCTATGAGCGTGATTATGTTCGGCCAAAACTAACTATATCCTTTTGCTCATCTTTATTGAATATGTCCAATACCCTATACTTGCAGTACCAAAATTTTGTGGAAGGGAAAGCTTCCGCAAGAGCATGCTTTATGCGCGCTAAGATCGGTAACTCACAATGGATGGCTTTCACCACTTCTGGGCTAATAGCCTTCTTGAGTTTGTCAATCAACGTGTCCCGATCGTTAAAAAAAAATTGGCTTGAAAAGTACTGATGTACGTTGCCATGAATGTTCAGATTCCTACAAAATTATCTTGTTTCTAAAACAATTAACGGGTTTTCTTACCAGGTTTGTAGAAAACTTTGGCCCCGTGTTCATCGATAAACGCTTTCCACCCTTTGATTCTCAGATTTGGGTTTCTATCTGACACAGCGAATGTTAACGGCTGATGATCAGTATAGATATTTACATCATTTACACCATACAAAAAGTTTCCCAGCGCCCAAACAATCGCCAGCAATTCGCTTTCATTGGTTGCATAATTAATTTCTCGATCTTTAAGCGTTCTCGAGATCATCGTTATGGGTCTGCCTCCTTGGGACAGCACGGCTCCGATACCGGAGGAGGAAGCGTCCGTCGGGAGATCAAATGGTTTTTTAAAATCTGGGTAATGGAGGATAACGTCTTCCGAAGCCAGGATATTTCTAATCTTGTCGAATGCTCTAAATTGCTTCTCGGTAAGTTCGACGGGGATTTTCTTTGAGCTTTGTTTGCTGAATTTTTTTATTTTCTCCTTTCAGGCTGTCCGATAAAAGAGTTCGCAATACCCACTAATTTGTTCGGGGTAAGGTCGTTTTTAGGGCTCGCAAAGCCGTTAGCGATTGCAGCAAAGTCTTTAATGAAACACCTATAAAAGCTTGCCAGCCCTAAAAACGACCTTACCCCGAACAAATTAGTAGGTATTGCAAACTCTTTTATCGCTTTCACGTTTTCCTCGCTCGTCCTTGTACCACAGCAGGACACGACAAAGCCCAATAACTCGACAAACTGAAAAAGCACGATTTTTCTTTAGCGATTCTCATATTGGCGTCTAAAAGACAGGACCTGATTTATGTCCCTTATGTGATCATTCTCGGTCTTTGAAAAAATGATTACATCATCGACGTAGACATGACAAGTCTTGCCGATGGTCTCGGAGCACGTCATTGATCGCGCTTTGGAAAATACTTTCTGCGTTCTTTAAGGCGAACGGCAGCCGGCAGATCTCGTATTTTCCACCATTAACGGAAAATGACCTTTTTTTACGGTCTTGTTCCGCAAGGGCGATCTGGTGATAACCTGACTTCAGATCCAATTTCGTGAAGTACTGAGCCTTTCCAAGGTTCGCTAGTATCATATTGATACTGGGCTTGGGGTATTTATCAGCTATGATTTTCTCGTTTAATTTGCGGAGGTCTATGACCAACCGCTTTTTCCTCGTTATAAGGAAAGCGTGATGGCCGTATTATGCCATTCCTTAACAATTCCATTATTTCGGTGTTGACAAAGTCAGTTGCACTAATAGGGAATATTCGGTTCGGATAGTTCCCACAACCGAAGTATTAGAAGGTAGCATTCCACTTGGGTCTGCGAAAATCTTTTCGTTTTCCTTCACCATGTTTACGAACTCGCCTTTAACAATGGAGGGAACCTCTTTTTCCTCAATCTTAGTAAAATTGACGTTCTGGCATTTGTGAAAATGGATCTCTTCAGATCCGTGTTTGTGTGTTATGACCTGGTTTTGAAGGTTAATAGTGGCGTTAGCCTGCGTTAGCAGATCTAATCCAAATTTACCATCGGACTTCGAGTGCCAAAATGGACAGGACACATTTGCGAGTAATTTCTTCCGTGCCACGAATTGCTTTTATCTTCAAAAAACATTGGACGGGGGTGCAGTTAATGCCCTCGAATCCACTTCTAAGGCAGTTTTTCGAGGCCCCTGTAACAATAAGAAACTTTACAGTTACCCCTGCTACTGTTCGCTTGATGAACGGGAGCAGGGACGCACCGCTAAAAAATTAACGTTATCCGTGCAGTAGTCGTCCTCATTATCATCTAACTCTTCAACGGCTGCATCTGCGTCCTTCTCGTACTCTTCATCTTCTTGACGTAAGCTTTCTTGTGATAGAAGGGTGTTTACCCTTTTGAGGCTAGGGTGGCACCATTCTGCCCAAAACGTGAAGAATTGTTTGACTGGCCGTGTTGTTTAAGAAAATTAGTGGGTTGTCGAAATGTAGAAGATGATGGGTTAACTTCCTTTCTTTCTATTGGATCCTGCTGGGCCCTGCGTCCTTGTTCCATCCTAAAGAATGGGTTTTTTTTTCATATTGCCTGGACGTTGACGCGTACAATGCGAAGTACGTTCAAGTGGACCATACGACACCAGGACGCCTGTTTCGTGCAAGCCCAAGCAGAGCGCTGTCCACCTCCCGCCCGACCAACCGTGGGGCGCAGCCGTATATCGGACGGCACGATCGCGTGGACAAATACAAATATAACGGACAAACAATTAAATATATGATTAACTACAGCTAATTACTAGCTAAATGTTCTAAAATAGAGGTTTTCACAAGAGAAAGAGAGCCTTCTGATCTGATTACGGGATACAGAAGATTGTAATCAGAACATAGGACTCGAAAAGGTTCATGCAAAGAATAGTTAGAACTACAATATTTTAAGGATAGAGGAATAAAATTTATAGTAGGTCTACGGGGTACAGATAGGTTTAACTGGTTCAATAGCTCAGGAGAGTCTATTTCACCTATCAAAAGTTTATGAATAAAGATAGCACCAAGCATTAGTCTACGATTAATTTATGAAGGAAGATTGATTAAAAGAAGCCTACTGGAGTATCATGGCAAATTGACATTGCGATCCCAATCTAGACCCCGAAGAGCAAATAGCAGAAATTGCTTTTGAACAGATTCAATTTTACTTTGGTGCGTCTCATATTGAGGTGACCATATGCAAGATCCGTACTCTAAGATAGGACGGATTAATTAGGTATACAAAAGTTTGGTTGTGTACGGATCGTCAAACTCTTTTGACCATCGTTTCACAAACCCAAGAACATTCATAGCTTTACTAACTGTAGCAGAAATATGAGGATTAAAGGTTAATTTATGGTCCATAAGAACACCTAAGTCAATGACAATATCTAACCGCTCTAAGGCAGTGTCGTTAAGATAATGAGTTGCTAAATATCGAGTGCGTCTATAAAAAGACATAACCTTATATTTAGAGCCGTTAAGGTTTAATAGGTTGGTTTCACACCAATTTAGAAGATCATTAAGATCCGATTGAAGTAGGCAAGAAGACGATATGTTTTTTAAACTGAGGTAAAGCTTGATATCATCAGCGTACATAAGCACCCGAGAATGTGACACTACCAATGGAAGATCATTTATAAAAAGAGTGAATAGCAATGGACCCAAATGACTACCCTGAGGTAGTCCAGAGGTCACTTGGATGGTTTTAGAAAATGAAGACTTAAAGAGGACCTTTTGTGTACGCTTAGGACGATATTGAAGAATCCAATCTAGCAAAAGGCTAGGGATGCCAAGTGCGTTTAACTTGTTTAAAAGCAGATGACGAAATGATTGAGCTACAAAAATGCTGCAATTGAGATATTATTATTTTTTCAAATGCTTTGGGTATGGCAGACAATTTAGAAATGCCCCTATAATTGGACGCTTCGGACTTTTTCCCCTTTTTATGAAGAGGAATAATATATGATTCCTTCCAGATGGACGGGATGGCGGAATAAGTAAAGGACAGTGTAAACAACTTAAGTATTGGCTTACATAAGGCCTCAGCGCAAAACCTTAATACGCAGCCTGGTATTCCATCAGGGCCAGGTGCATATATTGGTTTGACGGAACTAAGCACGCTAAGAAACGTACTTTCTTCAAAGGCAGAAAGGCAAAGGCAAGAATATGAAAGTCACATTTTAGTTTACATTTTAGTCCCCGTACGTTCTGATAGGCCAGAGTTAGGGACGAAATCAGTTTTTTGACTCGCCAACAGGTGCAGACGAGCCGGAAGGAACGTTATTCACAGAGGCAGGCTAATCGGAGGCCGATTCTTCTTTTTTATTGTATACTCTTTTACAATAAGGTGTTCCGGCCAAAAATCTTTATGACATATTTGCCCAAAAAGAATGTCCCAAGTATTTAAAAAAAGGAACTTTTCAAAGCAATGTTTGGTGCTTGAACTTCGCCCTGGATGTAGGCTATGACTTCTTCAGAAGTAGTATTGGAATCAAGCCGCGAAATAAAAATTTGCTTTTTGGGTGGAACTACAACAAGGGAACTAGAAGTGCCAGGCACAGCAGTAGCAGCAGCAGCAGCAAAAGCAGCCAACACTTTACTAGCTCCTCTTGTCACTACATTATTGGCAATATTCCTGGAAACGGATGTTTGCCCAGAAGGTTCGGAAACTACAACCGATATCGTGTTAGAAGGGGAAATGGAAAGAGACACCTTCCAAAGCCGGACTCCTAAAAGATATCAGCTGCTGTTCATTTGGTGACATACGGTCATTGTCGGAAGCCGGAACTGGTAGAGAACGATGTGCCGACGGACTGAAGGATGCGCCCTGAAACCTGGCCCTCTTTCGCGTCGGAGATTCAATCAAAAATTTAGAACTTCTGAATTGAACCTCCATCGCCAAAAGCTCTTCTTGGAGCTTATGAACGCCAATTGACAGGCTTTTAAACGCATCCCCAGTCCGTTTCATAAAACTACGCATCTCGAGCTCCAAGCCACGACACGAATCACAGCCCCATATAAGGCCGCCACCCTGTGCAATACTATCCCGCACCTTGACTGTGTAACCAGCAGATTTAAAGTGCATTACATTGTCACACACCCAACAGTAAAAAAAGTCTTCACTGGTCTTGCTGAGATTATTGCAATTATATTTGCAACAGACAGACATTATTAAATAATTGATTTATCAAAAACAAATTATAAATCAATATGTAAATAAAAAGGGCAAAATGTATATATATGTTAAGAGAGAAGTATACAAACCAAGGCAAAAGCTAACTGCAATATGCAAATTAGGAGGAGAAAACAAAAACAAAGAGAATATTTTAATTTTTTTCTGTATTACAACACACAACAACAAAAACTTGTCACAAGCGCAAAGTTAACGGCCGCGAGCCCAATCAAAAGAGAAAACAAAAGAATAGAGAGCACCAACACCACACAAACATAAACAAACTATGAACTGTAAATTGAGAGCGCGAGTGGGAGCAAAAAATAGGACGAAATCAAAAACTAAGCAGCGCAACAACAAAATTATATTTTATATTTGTGTTTGTTAAAGTTTTGATATTAATATAATAATAAATTTAACGCAATCTTCGCGATGAGTTCTATACTTAAAAATTGATAAAGCAATGAATCTAAATTGAATTTTATAAATTAACTTCACAAAAGAACGAAAGACAGTAATTAAGCGAGAGCGCAAAAAAAACACGACCGACTTCGATGAGTGCAAATAACAATTTATTACTCGCTTTTTAATCGTTTTTTTTCTGATGCTGCTGCTGATGGCTTCCTTTATCCCTTTCTTCTAAGCTTCTGGCGTAATTCGCTGCGAAAGCGTATCTATCATGATTGGCTTCAACCTCTCGCGCTAACGCAAGTGCTGCTGGTAAACAACCGGGTTGAGCCGCAAACAAAACATCAGTCAGATTCTTCCTCAATCCAGATATAAAAACGCAAAGTGCATCTGATCTGTATTTTTCGTTCATGTGGTTGGCAATAGACGTTTCATATGACATTATAGTTTTGTTGGTTAGAAGCGTTAGCTTTTTTTCAACCTCGTCGTAGAACTGAAGTAAGGACATGCTACCCTGCCTGAGGGTACTCATTTCTTGCTCAATTAAATGTATGGGGCGTTTGTCCTCATATGTAAAATCGAGCTTATCTATGATGATCTGCTTGACCTCTTATCTTATTTCTCAAAATTAGTACTGCCTGATAGTGGCGGGAGCTACCTTGATAGGGGCTATAAATTTTATAAACTTTTATTGTAGGCTCGGCTACTGTCGCCCTATCCAAACGATTCGTTAACTTCTTAATTCTTATTTCGATCTCTGCCCTTTGAACCTGAAGTGCAGCATTAATTAAAACTAAACTCAGTTATTCGGGGTCCATTTTGGTGCTGATTACCTCCGTTTTTAGCTTAAACTTTTAAATTCGGCTAGTACTCGTGAATGTGACTCTAATATAATAACACTGTGGGTTGATAAGTAAATAACAACTAAAGCAAAACATTGCGCTTCTATGTAACAGTTCGAAGGAATAATCGAAATTAATTCTGAAGTTTTGTATATTGCAAACGAAGCCAAATAACCAAAACCAATTGATTCGTTTTATATGTTTTACACAAACAAGAGAAGTAACCAAAATAAATTGCCAAAAATAAATTGTCTGTCTATTGCCGACAGATTCGCACACAACGCAGAGCTTGGACTGAGGCTTATCAAATTCCAATGCACTTTTTCTTTTTTTTCTTTATTTGCAGACTGTACTATGTGCTGTCGTTTGCCGTTGGCTTAATCCCAAATTTTTCTGTGTGCTATCGTTTACCGTTGGTTTAATCGCAAATTTTTCTGTGTGCTGTCGTTTACCGTTGGTTTAAACGCAAATTTTTCTAAGACGCATATCACTTTGACATCTATTTGAATATTTATTTGCTTATTTCTTCGTTCTTTAATTGACCGAAAGTATTAAACAAAGGTTTCACTTACATATTTTTTATCTCTTGTTTCCTAACTATCGTTGTTTTCTGTCATTTGCCGGAGTAGAGTTCTCGATCACCAGTCATTCCACTGCTGGTAGCTAAGGCGATGTTTTCCTCTCCGCTGACCAAACAGTCGGTTTGCTGCTACAATTGGGTTTTTTAATAACTGCCTGGTTTTCACTCGTGGCTGTGAGCTCTGTTCTAGCTATTTAACTTGGCTTCTGCTTTTCTTTATTGCGATTGGTCTTTAAAAAGACCGTTTGAGTGATTTGATTGCGCAGCACAGCCTTTGATAGCTTTTGTTCTGCTTAATTAACTAAATGCGTTGGGCTTAGTTATTTTATTATTGCTTGTCTATTGGACTTTTAAAGAGGTCGTTTTGATATTTTTTTGTTCATGAACTGGATAGTAAACTGGTACAGTAAACCGTGAGTTCCACTTTTAGTTGGGCGCCAGTTATAATAAGACTTGGTTGAGTTTCTTGGTTTAATTATTATCCGCGCAATCGCGTCGGATTAACTACCAAATTACAACTAACTTACGACTATTCTTATTCTAATGATCTTCCCGAACTTCGACGCATTGCCTAACGATAGAGAAAAATGCTCTCTTACATTCAGCGCAAGTGTCGCTATTCACGAACGCCGGCTTAGAAGTCCGTCGTCTAAGAGCATTGTCAGCATTATCGCTACATAAATAATGCTGAATGCTAGACTTGACCGACTGCAGATTCTGAGAATTGTTAACTTATATATTTATAATCGAAACATTTCGTGTGTCGGGTTCTCTGTGAATAAACATCATATATTAAACGAAGTCCCGAGCGTTTTAATTATTTTATCAGCTCACCATTCCACGAACACAAATACCAGATCTAGTGATCTGTTACGACTATTTCGGACAGGATTTATTTGAGTTAGGGACAACTCAAGCAGACCATCTCTGAAACAATGTGACGAGGAGGGCAACAGTAATAAAGAAACATATGAGAGGGTCCAGGCAATCTCAGGTAAATTAAAATCTCCCAGAACAACGAGCAAGTCTTTGTCAGAGAGATTTGAGGAAGCAAGTTGAATAGCTTCCAAATGGTGAATGTATACTGCCAAGTCGGACTGTGGTGGAATATACGAACAAGTACTATATGCAGAAAAAGAATTTAAAGAAATTTTAACACAAACAAATTCAATCTCCTGATTGGAAGACTGGACAGTTTCAGACAAGAACGCCGAATCAACAGCGATCAAAACACCACCACCATTACGGATAGTCCGATCATGTCTATATATTAAATATTTTGAGGGGAAAATTGAAGCATCGGCAATATCAGGCTTTAATCGAGTTTTAGTAAAGGCAACAATATGGTGATAGCCCTGATAGGCCAGAGTTAGGGACGAAATTAGTTTTTTGACTCGCCAACAGGTGCAGACGAGCCGGAAAGAACGTTATTCACAGAGGCAGGCTTATCGGAGCAGGCTAATCGGAGGCCGATTCTTCTTTTTTATTGTATACTCTTTTACAATAAGGTGTTCCGGCCAAAAATCTTCCACAGCATTGTTTGATGCTTGAACTTTGCTCTGGATGTAGGCTATGACTTCTTTAGAAGTAGTATTGGGATCAAGCCGCGAAATAAAAATTTGCTTTTTGGGTGGAACTACAACAAGGGAACTAGAAGTGCCAGGCACAGCAGTAGCGGCAACAGCGGATGCAGCAGCAGCTGAAGCAGCCAACACTTTACTAGCTCCTCTTGTAACTACTTCATTGGCAATATTCCTGGAAACGGATGTTTGCCCAGAAGGTTCGGAAACTACAACCGATATCGTGTTAGAAGGGGAAATGGAAAGAGACACCTTCCAAAGCCGGACTCCTAAAAGATATCAGCTGCTGTTCATTTGGTGACATACGGTCATTGTCGGAAGCCGGAACTGGTAGAGAACGATGTGCCGACGGACTGAAGGATGCGCCCTGAAACCTGGCCCTCTTTCGCGTCGGAGATTCAATCAAAAATTTAGAACTTCTGAATTGAACCTCCATCGCCAAAAGCTCTTCTTGGAGCTTATGAACGCCAATTGACAGGCTTTTAAGCGCATCCCCAGTCCGTTTCATAAAACTACGCATCTCGAGCTCCAAGCCACGACACGAATCACAGCCCCATATAAGGCCGCCACCCTGTGCAATACTATCCTGCACCTTGACTGTGTAACCAGCACATTTAAAGTGCCTTACATTGTCACACACCCAACAGTAAAAAAAGTCTTCACTGGTCTTGCTGAGATTATTGCAATTATATTTGCAACAGACAGACATTATTAAATAATTGATTTATCAAAAACAAATTATAAATCAATATGTAAATAAAAAGGGCAAAATGTATATATATGTTAAGAGAGAAGTATACAAACCAACGCAAAAGCTAACTGCAATATGCAAATTGGGAGGAGAAAACAAAAACAAAGAGAATTTTTTCATTTTTTTCTGTATTACAACACACAACAACAAAAACTTGTCACAAGCGCGAAGTTAACGGTCGCGAGCCCGATCAAAAGAGAAAACAAAAGAATAGAGAGCACCAACACCACACAAACATAAACAAACTATGAACTGTAAATTGAGAGCGCGAGTGGGAGCAAAAATAGGACGAAATCAAAAAACTAAGCAGCGCAACAACAAAATTATATTTTATATTTGTGTTTGTTAAAGTTTTGATATTAATATAATAATAAATTTAACGCAATCTTCGCGATGAGTTCTATACTTAAAAATTGATAAAGCAATGAATCTAAATTGAATTTTATAAATTAACTTCACAAAAGAACGAAAGACAGTAATTAAGCGAGAGCGCAAAAAAAACACGACCGACTTCGATGAGTGCAAATAACAAATTATTACTCGCTTTTCAATCGTTTTTTTTCTGATGCTGCTGCTGATGGCTTCCTTTATCCCTTTCTTCTAAGCTTCTGGCGTAATTCGCTGCGAAAGCGTATCTATCATGATTGGCTTCAACCTCTCGCGCTAACGCAAGTGCTGCTGGTAAACAACCGGGTTGAGCCGCAAACAAAACATCAGTCAGATTCTTCCTCAGTCCAGATATAAAAACGCGAAGTGCATCTGATCTGTATTTTTCTTTCATGTGGTTGGCAATAGACGTTTCATATGACATTATAGTTTTGTTGGTTAGAAGCGTTAGCTTTTTTCAACCTCGTCGTAGAACTGAAGTAAGGACATGCTACCCTGCCTGAGGGTACTCATTTCTTGCTCAATTAAATGTATGGGGCGTTTGTCTGCATGTGTAAAATCGAGCTTATCTATGATGATCTGCTTGACCTCTTATCTTATTTCTCAAAATTAGTACTGCCTGATAGTGGCGGGAGCTACCTTGATAGGGGCTATAAATTTTATAAACTTTTATTGTAGGCTCGGCTACTGTCGCCCTATCCAAGCGATTCGTTAACTCCTTAATTCTTATTTCGAACTCTGCCCTTTGAACCTGAAGTGCAGCATTAATTGCTGTATTTAAAACTAAATTCAGTTATTCGGGGTCCATTTTGGTGCTGATTACCTCCGTTTTTAGCTTAAACTTTTAAATTCGGCTAATACTCGTGAATGTGACTCTAATATAATAACACTGTGGGTTGATAAGTAAATAACAACTAAAGCAAAACATTGCGCTTCTATGTAACAGTTCGAAGGAATAATCGAAATTAATTCTGAAGTTTTGTATATTGCAAACGAAGCCAAATAACCAAAACCAATTGATTCGTTTTATATGTTTTACACAAACAAGAGAAGTAACCAAAATAAATTGCCAAAAACAAATTTTTCTGTGTGCTATCGTTTACCGTTGGTTTAATCGCATATTTTTCTGTGTGCTGTCGTTTACCGTTGGTTTAATCGCAAATTTTTCTAAGACGCATATCACTTTGACATCTATTTGAATATTTATTTGCTTATTTCTTCGTTCTTTAATTGACCAAAAGTATTAAACAAAGGTTTCACTTACATATTTTTTATCTCTTGTTTCCTAACTATCGTTGTTTTCTGTCATTTGCCGGAGTAGAGTTCTCGATCACCAGTCATTCCACTGCTGGTAGCTAAGGCGCTGAATGTTGACACCCCTCGTTTCCCTCTCCGCTGACAAACTGTCCATTTGGTGCTACAATTGGGTTTTTTAATAACTGCTTGGTTTTCACTCGTGGCTGCGAGCTCTGCTGTTAGCTATTTAACTTGGCTAGAAAGACCGTTTGAGTGATTTGATTGTGCAGCACAGCCTTTGATAGCTTTTGTTCTGCTTAATTAACTAAATGCGTTGTGCTTAGTTATTTTATTATTGCTTGTCTATTCGACTTTTAAAGAGGTCGTTTTGATATTTTTTTGTTCATGAACTGGATAGTAAACTGGTACAGTAAACCGTGAGTTCCACTTTTAGTTGGGCGCCAGTTATAATAAGACTTGGTTGAGTTTCTTGGTTTAATTATTATCCGCGCAATCGCGTCGGATTAAGTGCCAAATTACAACTAACTTACGACTATTCTTATTCTAATGATCTTCCCGAACTTCGACGCATTGCCGAACGATAGAGAAAAATGCTCTCTTACGTTCAGCGCAAGTGCCGCTATTCACGAACGCCGGCTTAGAAGTCCGTCGTCTAAGAGCATTGTCAGCATTATCGCTACATAAATAATGCTGAATGCTAGACTTGACCGACTGCAGATTCTGAGAATTGTTAACTTATATATTTATAATCGAAACATTTCGTGTGTCGGGTTCTCTGTGAATAAACATCATATATTAAACGAAGTCCCGAGCGTTTTAATTATTTTATCAGCTCACCATACCACGAACACAAATACCAGATCTAGTGATCTGTTACGACTATTCCGGACAGGATTTATTTGAGTTAGGGATAACTCAAGCAGACCATCTCTGAAACAATGTGACGAGGAGGGCAACAGTAATAAAGAAACATATGAGAGGGTCCAGGCAATCTCAGGTAAATTAAAATCTCCCAGAACAACGAGCAAGTCTTTGTCAGAGAGATTTGAGGAAGCAAGTTGAATAGCTTCCAAATGGTGAGTGTATACTGCCAAGTCGGACTGTGGTGGAATATACGAACAAGTACTATATGCAGAAAAAGAATTTAAAGAAATTTTAACACAAACAAATTCAATCTCCTGATTGGAAGACTGGACAGTTTCAGACAAGAACGCCGAATCAACAGCGATCAAAACACCACCACCATTACGGATAGTCCGATCGTGTCTATATATTAAATATTTTGAGGGGAAAATTGAAGCATCGGCAATATCAGGCTTTAATCGAGTTTTAGTAAAGGCAACAATATGGTGATAGCCCTGATAGGCCAGAGTTAGGGACGAAATTAGTTTTTTGACTCGCCAACAGGTGCAGACGAGCCGGAAGGAACGTTATTCACAGAGGCAGGCTAGTCGGAGGCCGATTCTTCTTTTTTATTGTATACTCTTTTACAATAAGGTGTTCCGGCCAAAAATCTTAATGACATATTTAGCCAAAAACATCTGGGGAGACACTTATTTTAAGGGACAAAATATCCCAAGTATATGAAAAACGGAACTTTTCCACAGCATTGTTTGATGCTTGAACTTTGCTCTGGATGTAGGCTATGACTTCTTTAGAAGTAGTATTGGGATCAAGCCGCGAAATAAAAATTTGCTTTTTGGGTGGAACTACAACAAGGGAACTAGAAGTGCCAGGCACAGCAGTAGCGGCAACAGCAGATGCAGCAGTAGCTGAAGCAGCCAACACTTTACTAGCTCCTCTTGTAACTACTTCATTGGCAATATTCCTGGAAACGGATGTTTGCCCAGAAGATTCGGAAACTACAACCGATATCGTGTTAGAAGGTGGTATACTGTCTCCAGGGGAAATGGAAAGAGACACCTTCCAAAGCCGGACTCCTAAAAGATATCAGCTGCTGTTCATTTGGTGACATACGGTCATTGTCGGAAGCCGGAACTGGTAGAGAACGATGTGCCGACGGACTGAAGGATGCGCCCTGAAACCTGGCCCTCTTTCGCGTCGGAGATTCAATCAAAAATTTAGAACTTCTGAATTGAACCTCCATCGCCAAAAGCTCTTCTTGGAGCTTATGAACGCCAATTGACAGGCTTTTAAACGCATCCCCAGTCCGTTTCATAAAACTACGCATCTCGAGCTCCAAGCCACGACACGAATCACAGCCCCATATATACAGCCCTGTGCAATACTATCCCACACCTTGACTGTGTAACCAGCACATTTAAAGTGCATTACATTGTCACACACCCAACAGGAGATTCAATCAAAAATTTAGAACTTCTGAATTGAACCTCCATCGCCAAAAGCTCTTCTTGGAGCTTATGAACGCCAATTGACAGGCTTTTAAACGCATCCCCAGTCCGTTTCATAAAACTACGCATCTCAAGCTCCAAGCCACGACACGAATCACAGCCCCATATAAGGCCGCCACCCTGTGCAATGCTATCCCGCACCTTGACTGTGTAACCAGCACATTTAAAGTGCATTACATTGTCACACACCCAACAGTAAAAAAAAGTCTTCACTGGTCTTGCTGAGATTATTGCAATTATATTTGCAACAGACAGACATTATTAAATAATTGATTTATCAAAAACAAATTATAAATCAATATGTAAATAAAAAGGGCAAAATGTATATATATGTTAAGAGAGAAGTATACAAACCAAGGCAAAAGCTAACTGCAATATGCAAATTAGGAGGAGAAAACAAAAACAAAGAGAATATTTTAATTTTTTTCTGTATTACAACACACAACAACAAAAACTTGTCACAAGCGCGAAGTTAACGGCCGCGAGCCCGATCAAAAGAGAAAACAAAAGAATAGAGAGCACCAACACCACACAAACATAAACAAACTATGAACTATAAATTGAGAGCGCGAGTGGGAGCAAAAATAGGACGAAATCAAAAAACTAAGCAGCGCAACAACAAAATTATATTTTATATTTGTGTTTGTTAAAGTTTTGATATTAATATAATAATAAATTTAACGCAATCTTCGCGATGAGTTTTATACTTAAAAATTGATAAAGCAATGAATCTAAATTGAATTTTATAAATTAACTTCACAAAAGAACGAAAGACAGTAATTAAGCGAGAGCGCAAAAAAAACACGACCGACTTCGATGAGTGCAAATAACAATTTATTACTCGCTTTTTAATCGTTTTTTTTTCTGATGCTGCTGCTGATGGCTTCCTTTATCCCTTTCTTCTAAGCTTCTGGCGTAATTCGCTGCGAAAGCGTATCTATCATGATTGGCTTCAACCTCTCGCGCTAACGCAAGTGCTGCTGGTAAACAACCGGGTTGAACCGCAAACAAAACTTCAGTCAGATTCTTCCTCAGTCCAGATATAAAAACGCGAAGTGCATCTGATCTGTATTTTTCGGTCATGTGGTTGGCAATAGACGTTTCATATGACATTATAGTTTTGTTGGTTAGAAGCGTTAGCTTTTTTTCAACCTCGTCGTAGAACTGAAGTAAGGACATGCTACCCTGCCTGAGGGTACTCATTTCTTGCTCAATTAAATGTATGGGACGTTTGTCCGCATATGTAAAATCGAGCTTATCTATGATGATCTGCTTGACCTCTTATCTTATTTCTCAAAATTAGTACTGCCTGATAGTGGCGGGAGCTACCTTGATAGGGGCTATAAATTTTATAAACTTTTATTGTAGGCTCGGCTACTGTCGCCCTATCCAAACGATTCGTTAACTCCTTAATTCTTATTTCGATCTCTGCCCTTTGAACCTGAAGTGCAGCATTAATTAAAACTAAACTCAGTTATTCGGGGTCCATTTTGGTGCTGATTACCTCCGTTTTTAGCTTAAACTTTTAAATTCGGCTAATACTCGTGAATGTGACTCTAATATAATAACACTGTGGGTTGATAAGTAAATAACAACTAAAGCAAAACATTGCGCTTCTATGTAACAGTTCGAAGGAATAATCGAAATTAATTCTGAAGTTTTGTATATTGCAAACGAAGCCAAATAACCAAAACCAATTGATTCGTTTTATATGTTTTACACAAACAAGAGAAGTAACCAAAATAAATTGCCAAAAATAAATTGTCTGTCTATTGCCGACAGATTCGCATACAACGCAGAGCTTGGACTGAGGCTTATCAAATTCCAATGCACTTTTTCTTTTTTTTCTTTATTTGCAGACTGTACTATGTGCTGTCGTTTGCCGTTGGCTTAATCCCAAATTTTTCTGTGTGCTATCGTTTACCGTTGGTTTAATCGCAAATTTTTCTGTGTGCTGTCGTTTACCGTTGGTTTAATCGCAAATTTTTCTAAGACGCATATCACTTTGAAATCTATTTGAATATTTATTTGCTTATTTCGTCGTTCTTTAATTGACCAAAAGTATTAAACAAAGGTTTCACTTATATATTTTTTATCTCTTGTTTCCTAACTATCGTTGTTTTCTGTCATTTGCCGGAGTAGAGTTCTCGATCACCAGTCATTCCACTGCTGGTAGCTAAGGCGCTGAATGTTGACACCCCTCGTTTCCCTCTCCGCTGACAAACTGTCCATTTGGTGCTACAATTGGGTTTTTTAATAACTGCTTGGTTTTCACTCGTGGCTGCGAGCTCTGCTGTTAGCTATTTAACTTGGCTAGAAAGACCGTTTGAGTGATTTGATTGTGCAGCACAGCCTTTGATAGCTTTTGTTCTGCTTAATTAACTAAATGCGTTGTGCTTAGTTATTTTATTATTGCTTGTCTATTCGACTTTTAAAGAGGTCGTTTTGATATTTTTTTGTTCATGAACTGGATAGTAAACTGGTACAGTAAACCGTGAGTTCCACTTTTAGTTGGGCGCCAGTTATAATAAGACTTGGTTGAGTTTCTTGGTTTAATTATTATCCGCGCAATCGCGTCGGATTAACTACCAAATTACAACTAACTTACGACTATTCTTATTCTAATGATCTTCCCGAACTTCGACGCATTGCCTAACGATAGAGAAAAATGCTCTCTTACATTCAGCGCAAGTGTCGCTATTCACGAACGCCGGCTTAGAAGTCCGTCGTCTAAGAGCATTGTCAGCATTATCGCTACATAAATAATGCTGAATGCTAGACTTGACCGACTGCAGATTCTGAGAATTGTTAACTTATATATTTATAATCGAAACATTTCGTGTGTCGGGTTCTCTGTGAATAAACATCATATATTAAACGAAGTCCCGAGCGTTTTAATTATTTTATCAGCTCACCATTCCACGAACACAAATACCAGATCTAGTGATCTGTTACGACTATTTCGGACAGGATTTATTTGAGTTAGGGACAACTCAAGCAGACCATCTCTGAAACAATGTGACGAGGAGGGCAACAGTAATAAAGAAACATATGAGAGGGTCCAGGCAATCTCAGGTAAATTAAAATCTCCCAGAACAACGAGCAAGTCTTTGTCAGAGAGATTTGAGGAAGCAAGTTGAATAGCTTCCAAATGGTGAATGTATACTGCCAAGTCGGACTGTGGTGGAATATACGAACAAGTACTATATGCAGAAAAAGAATTTAAAGAAATTTTAACACAAACAAATTCAATCTCCTGATTGGAAGACTGGACAGTTTCAGACAAGAACGCCGAATCAACAGCGATCAAAACACCACCACCATTACGGATAGTCCGATCATGTCTATATATTAAATATTTTGAGGGGAAAATTGAAGCATCGGCAATATCAGGCTTTAATCGAGTTTTAGTAAAGGCAACAATATGGTGATAGCCCTGATAGGCCAGAGTTAGGGACGAAATTAGTTTTTTGACTCGCCAACAGGTGCAGACGAGCCGGAAAGAACGTTATTCACAGAGGCAGGCTTATCGGAGCAGGCTAATCGGAGGCCGATTCTTCTTTTTTATTGTATACTCTTTTACAATAAGGTGTTCCGGCCAAAAATCTTCCACAGCATTGTTTGATGCTTGAACTTTGCTCTGGATGTAGGCTATGACTTCTTTAGAAGTAGTATTGGGATCAAGCCGCGAAATAAAAATTTGCTTTTTGGGTGGAACTACAACAAGGGAACTAGAAGTGCCAGGCACAGCAGTAGCGGCAACAGCGGATGCAGCAGCAGCTGAAGCAGCCAACACTTTACTAGCTCCTCTTGTAACTACTTCATTGGCAATATTCCTGGAAACGGATGTTTGCCCAGAAGGTTCGGAAACTACAACCGATATCGTGTTAGAAGGGGAAATGGAAAGAGACACCTTCCAAAGCCGGACTCCTAAAAGATATCAGCTGCTGTTCATTTGGTGACATACGGTCATTGTCGGAAGCCGGAACTGGTAGAGAACGATGTGCCGACGGACTGAAGGATGCGCCCTGAAACCTGGCCCTCTTTCGCGTCGGAGATTCAATCAAAAATTTAGAACTTCTGAATTGAACCTCCATCGCCAAAAGCTCTTCTTGGAGCTTATGAACGCCAATTGACAGGCTTTTAAGCGCATCCCCAGTCCGTTTCATAAAACTACGCATCTCGAGCTCCAAGCCACGACACGAATCACAGCCCCATATAAGGCCGCCACCCTGTGCAATACTATCCTGCACCTTGACTGTGTAACCAGCACATTTAAAGTGCCTTACATTGTCACACACCCAACAGTAAAAAAAGTCTTCACTGGTCTTGCTGAGATTATTGCAATTATATTTGCAACAGACAGACATTATTAAATAATTGATTTATCAAAAACAAATTATAAATCAATATGTAAATAAAAAGGGCAAAATGTATATATATGTTAAGAGAGAAGTATACAAACCAACGCAAAAGCTAACTGCAATATGCAAATTGGGAGGAGAAAACAAAAACAAAGAGAATTTTTTCATTTTTTTCTGTATTACAACACACAACAACAAAAACTTGTCACAAGCGCGAAGTTAACGGTCGCGAGCCCGATCAAAAGAGAAAACAAAAGAATAGAGAGCACCAACACCACACAAACATAAACAAACTATGAACTGTAAATTGAGAGCGCGAGTGGGAGCAAAAAATAGGACGAAATCAAAAACTAAGCAGCGCAACAACAAAATTATATTTTATATTTGTGTTTGTTAAAGTTTTGATATTAATATAATAATAAATTTAACGCAATCTTCGCGATGAGTTCTATACTTAAAAATTGATAAAGCAATGAATCTAAATTGAATTTTATAAATTAACTTCACAAAAGAACGAAAGACAGTAATTAAGCGAGAGCGCAAAAAAAACACGACCGACTTCGATGAGTGCAAATAACAATTTATTACTCGCTTTTTAATCGTTTTTTTTTCTGATGCTGCTGCTGATGGCTTCCTTTATCCCTTTCTTCTAAGCTTCTGGCGTAATTCGCTGCGAAAGCGTATCTATCATGATTGGCTTCAACCTCTCGCGCTAACGCAAGTGCTGCTGGTAAACAACCGGGTTGAGCCGCAAACAAAACATCAGTCAGATTCTTCCTCAGTCCAGATATAAAAACGCGAAGTGCATCTGATCTGTATTTTTCTTTCATGTGGTTGGCAATAGACGTTTCATATGACATTATAGTTTTGTTGGTTAGAAGCGTTAGCTTTTTTTCAACCTCGTCGTAGAACTGAAGTAAGGACATGCTACCCTGCCTGAGGGTACTCATTTCTTGCTCAATTAAATGTATGGGGCGTTTGTCTGCATGTGTAAAATCGAGCTTATCTATGATGATCTGCTTGACCTCTTATCTTATTTCTCAAAATTAGTACTGCCTGATAGTGGCGGGAGCTACCTTGATAGGGGCTATAAATTTTATAAACTTTTATTGTAGGCTCGGCTACTGTCGCCCTATCCAAGCGATTCGTTAACTCCTTAATTCTTATTTCGAACTCTGCCCTTTGAACCTGAAGTGCAGCATTAATTGCTGTATTTAAAACTAAATTCAGTTATTCGGGGTCCATTTTGGTGCTGATTACCTCCGTTTTTAGCTTAAACTTTTAAATTCGGCTAATACTCGTGAATGTGACTCTAATATAATAACACTGTGGGTTGATAAGTAAATAACAACTAAAGCAAAACATTGCGCTTTGTATATTGCAAACGAAGCCAAATAACCAAAACCAATTGATTCGTTTTATATGTTTTACACAAACAAGAGAAGTAACCAAAATAAATTGCCAAAAACAAATTTTTCTGTGTGCTATCGTTTACCGTTGGTTTAATCGCATATTTTTCTGTGTGCTGTCGTTTACCGTTGGTTTAATCGCAAATTTTTCTAAGACGCATATCACTTTGACATCTATTTGAATATTTATTTGCTTATTTCTTCGTTCTTTAATTGACCAAAAGTATTAAACAAAGGTTTCACTTACATATTTTTTATCTCTTGTTTCCTAACTATCGTTGTTTTCTGTCATTTGCCGGAGTAGAGTTCTCGATCACCAGTCATTCCACTGCTGGTAGCTAAGGCGATGTTTTCCTCTCCGCTGACCAAACAGTCGGTTTGCTGCTACAATTGGGTTTTTTAATAACTGCCTGGTTTTCACTCGTGGCTGCGAGCTCTGTTCTAGCTATTTAACTTGGCTTCTGCTTTTCTTTATTGCAATTAACTAAATGCGTTGTGCTTAGTTATTTTATTATTGCTTGTCTATTCGACTTTTAAAGAGGTCGTTTTGATATTTTTTTGTTCATGAACTGGATAGTAAACTGGTACAGTAAACCGTGAGTTCCACTTTTAGTTGGGCGCCAGTTATAATAAGACTTGGTTGAGTTTCTTGGTTTAATTATTATCCGCGCAATCGCGTCGGATTAAGTGCCCAATTACAACTAACTTACGACTATTCTTATTCTAATGATCTTCCCGAACTTCGACGCATTGCCGAACGATAGAGAAAAATGTTCTCCTACATTCAGCGCAAGTGTCGCTATTCACGAACGCCGGCCTAGAAGTCCGTCGTCTAAGAGCATTGTCAGCATTATCGCTACATAAATAATGCTGAATGCTAGACTTGACCGACTGCAGATTCTGAGAATTGTTAACTTATATATTTATTGTTCACGCCACCGGGTGAACAGCAGTGAGCGGCGAAGAGCAGTGAGGAGTGAGGAGGGTTTTTCGATCCTCGGCGTCTACGGTCACACCAGGAGGGGTGACTAGCTTTTCTGATGGGCGCCGCCATTTCATTCCAGTACGAGATTTTCAGACGAACACCTGTTCTTTCTTTCTGCATAATTCTATACTCTTTTGCGATTCAAGTCATTTTTCTTAAACCGAAGCATTTACGTGTGTGTATCGGTATCATTCTTAAAGTGAATAAAATCATTGTTAATTTAAACGAAAGTATCGCGCGTTTTAATTCACCACTCACTCACCATCCGAAGAAATTGGCACCCGCCAACCCCACTTGCATTTTATCTAGGATCCTTCCGCCCCTCCACGAACATTGGTCCTTCGAGCCGGATATCCTTCCGCTCCTCCAGCTTGCATCGGCGGAACTCCTGATAAGTACAAAATTTCATTATTCATTTCATTTGCCCCTACATACTAATAAAAGTGTGAGGTTTCCCGCTCTTCCATAGCGACCTGCACACTTTTATATATATTGTATGTACATACCTGACCTATTCCAAGGGTACATGGTAGTTCCCAATCCATAACGTGTGTGTCCAACGTTCGGTTTCCATTCCACCACAGGGGTTTCTTTCTGTTTTTTCGTCTCAGCCGCACTTGTCCAATTTTTTCATATGTACATACATATGCAAAACTCGCGGCATTACATGTACATGTATTTTCCACAGCTGTTCGCCAAGTCCGCGTAAAAGAAAATCAAAGAAATTATTAAAGTGTTAGAAAAAAAAAAAAAAGGGAAATAGTAATCCAAGTGTTCACCGCGATTTCTTATGTGTTTGGATTATTTCCAGTGCCCAATTAATTTCCTCATGCGTATTCGCCCACCGGCATATCCACTTACATACATACATACATACATCATCATCTGTTGATGTACGCGCATATGTATATATCCACGCACATATAATTCATTCGCACTTTACCACAAAACGAAACAAATTTGAAATAGCAATTAACGTACGCACCGCGATTTCAAGTGGGTTTGAATCGGTTTAATTGCTTACATACATACATCGTCATACATATATTGATGCCGCACATATGTATGTATGTACATATCCACAACACATCATTCATTTCGGTGACGCACATTGATTTAACAAATTGAAATCACAAATTACTTACGCTTTTTTTTGTGAACGACGCGCGTGCATACATACCTACCTGTGTATTTTTGCATGTACGTACATACATACATCAAAGAATCCGTCCATATGCACTGATCGTGTACTTTGTTTTTTTTTTCCCCTTTCGCGCACAACACTCGCGGTGTGTAAAAACCGTTCGTTTGTTCTTGTTATATTTCTTTACTTTTTCGCACAACCACAAAGAGAAAAATATAAATAATTAAAACAATTAATACGACAAAAACAAAAAAAAACAAATTGGTAAACAGCGACCAACAGCTGTTATCGAAGTAGTGGTGGCACGTGAATCGAGTCGTGATATCGATAGGCGGCTCAAGCGCGCCAAATTCAAACAACATTATTTTCGACTCCCGGTTTTATTTTGCGCCCTATATATAACCACCCACATTTATAAATAAATCCATATATATATATTTTCTCCAGCACTATCGTGCCCATATTTATATATCCATCCATATTTATAAATTATATATATAATTTTTTTCGGCCAGTATTTTGCGCGCATATATATATCCGTCCACATTTATAAATACATATATATTTTTTCCAGCACTATCGTGCCCATATTTATATATCCACCCGTATTTATAAATCATATATGACTTTGCCGAACAGTATTTTGCGCCATATATAACCACCCACATTTATAAATAAATCCATATATGTATCTATATTTTCTCCATCACTATCGTGTCCATATTTATATATCCATCCATATTTATAAATTATATATATAATTTTTTTTCGGCCAGTATTTTGCGCGCATATATATACCCGTCCACATTTATAAATACATATATATTTTCTCCAGCACTATCGTGCCCATATTTATATATCCATCCATATTTATAAATTATATATCTAATTTTTTTCGGCCAGTATTTTGCGCGCATATATATATCCGTCCACATTAATAAATACATATATATTTTTTCCAGCACTATCGGGCCCATATTTATAGATCCGTCCATATTTATAAATTTTATATATAATTTTTCCGGCCGGCAATTTGCGCATATATATCCGTTCACATTTATAAATAAATCCATATATATATATTTTCTCCAGCACTATCGTGCCCATATTTATATATCCATCCATATTTATAAATTATATATATAATTTTTTTCGGCCAGTATCTTGCGCGCATATATATATCCGTCCATATTTATAAATACATATATATTTTTTCCAGCACTATCGGGCCCATATTTATATATCCGTCCATATTTATAAATTATATATACAAGTTTTTTGTCTTCGGCCTGCGCATATATATATATCCCGACCCAGGTTTATATAAAACCAAATATTTTTTCCTTGGCCTATACATCGTTTGCGTGTTTTGTCTTATACGTACTCCCATCGTTACTTACGAATCCAGCTACACACCTCTGTAGCTACGTGTAATTTTCGATCTGCATTCGTGCGTTCGTACATTTTTTCGCATATATCCCCATTAAAAGGGGCTCCGTTTCCAAGTCACGCGTAAGAGAATTCTCCCGCAATCCTGCGGGTACAGTGAGAAAATTCTTGCGCCCTCATACAGTCCACTTCTCTTGGTTTTTCCTTTTTTTTCGTTGTCCTTCCGAAATCAAAAGCGCCCCAGCGCGGTCTTCGTCGGTAAGGACGCCCCCTGAGTATGTCCACGGAGCCGTCCAAGACTACGCCGAAGTCTAACAGTCTTTCGTTGGAAACAGGCTCCGTTTCCAAGTCACGCGTAAGAGAATTCTCCCGCAATCCTGCGGGCACAGTGAGAAAATTCTTGCGCCCTCATACAGTCCACTTCTCTTGGTTTTTCCTTTTTTTTCGTTGTCCTTCCGAAATCAAAAGCGCCCCAGCGCGGTCTTCGTCGGTAAGGACGCCCCCTGAGTATGTCCACGGAGCCGTCCAAGACTACGCCGAAGTCTAACAGTCTTTCGTCTCCATCTGTAACTCCGGAGAAGGCTCGGCCTCCGAAGACTCCGGTGGTCGTGAAGCGTACGGACCTTCCCCGCAAGTCCACGTCTGCTCGCAGCCTGAGCGAATCCCCAAGGTCCCGTCCGTCTTCGTCCAGCCTCCCTAAAGGGCGCATAGTCTCAGCTAAAGACGCCAGCGAACTCAAAGGGCGTTCCAAGCTTTCAGTAGAGGCTCAGATTCCGCACGTTATTGTGACGCACTGTTCTGACGTTCCCGTCACCCGATCCGTATCCCAACAGCGTAGAGAACGATCAAGAATGTCCCTCTCCGATTTCGTTCTGGCATGCGAAGCTTTGACTGTGTTCGAAGCTCGTGAGAGTGAAGCCCTAACTTCTGAAGTGCCCTTATTTTCCATTAAAATGCACTTAGTGCAGCTCAAATCCCTTTGGGCAACTGTCGAGATGGAATACTCCGGGTGTCACAAGGCCCTGTCGACCCGACCAGACGAGGACAGCCTAGCCAACATAAGCCACATCAAAGCGAAGCACGAATCCGCTTACGCGGCGTATGTGCGATGCGGGACGTTATTTGAAGAACGCATCGAGCAGCTCTCGGCAGAGATGGCGAGTCTTAGACGTCAGCCCAGTGCTCCGTCGGGACCTCCGGGTCATAGAGTTCCTCCGTGTGAGGTGGAGACCTTTGATGGCGACAGCCTGGCATGGCCCACATTCCGCGATTTGTTCGCTGCCATTTACATCGCCAATCCGTATTTGTCTCAAGTGGAGAAGCTCTATCACTTGAACGCCAAGACTCGGGGGAAGCGAGAACCATCGTGGCGAAGTCCCCCCTGACAAATGAAGGTTTCCAGGCCGCATGGGAGAACCTCACAGCACGGTACGAAAACAGCCGTCTGCTTGTCATGACTCAAGCCAGACAACTCCTTC
This sequence comes from Drosophila paulistorum, assembly GCA_018152135.1. Lineage (NCBI taxonomy): Eukaryota > Metazoa > Arthropoda > Insecta > Diptera > Drosophilidae > Drosophila > Drosophila paulistorum. The sequence goes on along the minus strand of JAECXG010000822.1, from coordinate 7,032,826 downwards.
AGATTCCCGCGGTGGCGCTGGAATCGGGCAAGGCATTGCGAGAACTGCAGACTGCGTTCCAAGGGAGTCTTACCGCTCTTGAGCGTTCGGGTGTTAGCACTGAGAATTGGGATGTCTTGCTTATAGCCATATGCACTAGCAAATTGCCGAAGTCCACAATCCTCCTTTGGGAACAATCAGTGCCAAACAAGACTGTCGTCTCCACTTGGTACGATTTGAACCAATTTCTCACCGATCGGTATCGTGTCCTGGATGCCACCGAAGAACATAAGTCGGTGCCGAGTGTTCAAGCCATCCCCAGTGTTATCCGCAAGTCCCCTGCGACGCTGAAGGTTCAAGCGTTTCCCGCGAAAGCACAGCTCAAACCAGCGTCTTGCAAGCTTTGCCATCGGGAGAATCACCCAATACGACTCTGCCCTTGTTTCCTTGACATGCCTGTTCAGAGGCGTGTGGAAACCATCCGACAGCAGGGACTCTGTTTAAATTGTTTTGCCCGCGGTCATCAAGTGAAGGGATGCTCCAGTGCGCATAATTGCCATACCTGCAAGGAACGTCATCACACCCTGTTGCACCCTAGTGACGTGTCGCCGTCCGCCGCGCAACCCACACCACTCGGTGCTACAGAGCGTCCGTCCACGAGCAATCAGCTCACAAATGCTCAAAGCTATTTTGCATCTACTCCAGGCAGAGGGCTTTTAGGCACGGCGATTGTCACTCTACACCATCGCGGGGTGGAACATCATATTCGGGCGTTGATCGACTCGGGAGCCGATTCAACCTTCCTATCCGAACGTGCCTTCAACATGGTTCAGCCCCCCTTTTATCCAGTAGACGCCGCCGTTACTGGCATGGGCCAGAGTGATGGAGGATGCGCCGACAAGATGTGTCTGCTGATGCTGTCTCCTCCGTGTGACAGGCTGAACAAGATTGAGGTCTCCGCCCTGGCCGTATCCAAATTATCGGGGGCCATCCCGACGGCTCCATTTCTTAACACGGTTCCAAAGCAGTCCCTCGACCGCCCCCTGGCTGACCCGTATTACAACAAGCCCGCGCCTATTGACATGATTATTGGTGTAGACCTGTTTTCACACATCCTCGGAGAGCGGATCAAAAAGGATATGGGTGATTTCGTCGGACTGGAAACCATCTTTGGATGGGTTCTGTGTGGAGCGATCATGCCTGACACTCCGGTAACTCGATTAGGTTTCGCGGCACGGACGCGAGTCAATCCAGAAGCAAAACTTGATATACTTCTCACCAAGTTTTGGGAGGTAGAAGACCTTCCTGCAAAGCCGGAAAAGGAGGATGATGTATGCTGCGAGCGGAATTTCCAGGAGACCACCCGAAGAGGGAAGGACGGCCGATATATTGTATCCCTTCCGTTCAAATTTCCGAATAGCGTCGACTTAGGGCATTCAAGACCGATCGCGCTAGCTCAATTCCTGAGGAATGAAGCACGCCTTCTCAAGGATCCCGTCCTAAAAACACAGTACGATGCCATCATTCAAGAGTACGAGGAATTGGGCCATATGAGTCGGGTGGCGCCGCCTAAAGATGACCAAAATTTCTATCTCCCCCATCACGCTGTGTTTAAGCCCGATAGCACCACCACCAAGGTACGCGTGGTATTTAACGCGTCAAGCCCCTCCACACGAGGCGTCAGCCTTAATGACGTCTTGCACACCGGGCCTACACTTCAGGCCGATCTCACACTTCAAGTACTGAAATGGCGTTTCTTTCGATTCGTTTTCAACGCTGACATAACACAGATGTATCGACAAATCCGAGTCGACCCCAGGCATACCCCCTTTCAGCGAATCCTCTACCGGGATCGCTGCGGCAATATTCAAGACTACGAGCTACAAACCGTCACGTTTGGGGTTAACTGCGCGCCATTCTTGGCGATCCGGGTCCTTTTACAACTAGCCCAAGACGTGCAAGAGATGTTCCCTCTGGCGAGCGTAATCCTTCGGAACTACATGTATGTTGATGATGTCCTTGCCGGCGCTCACACTGCAGACGACGCCCGTCTCGCCATACGAGAGCTTCAAGCTGCCCTCCAATCTGCGGGCCTCCCGCTTCGGAAGTGGACTTCCAATGAGAAAGAAGTTCTTTAAGCTATCCCGAAAGAGCATCTGCTGCGAGAGGACTTTCTCGAGCTGGAAGACGCAAGCACGGCAAAAACCTTGGGAATCCGCTGGCAAGCCGCCGAGGACGTTTTTTTCTTCACCGTAGCGGACCCACCATTGCAGGAGTCAATCTCGAAGAGGCAGGTTCTGTCCCATATCGCCAAACTTTTCGACCCCGCTGGTTGGCTAGCCCCATTTGTTATCCGAGCAAAGATCTTTATGCAGCAAATCTGGCTAACCGAACTGGGCTGGGATGACGCCCTGCCACCTCTCCTGCTGCAGCAATGGCACGAATTCCTGCAGGATTACCCAGGCCTCAGCCAACTTCGCATTCCCCGTTGGCTAAACACCAGCGATACGCTCTCGTGGGAGCTTCATGGCTTCTGTGACGCATCCCAGAAAGCGTATGGAGCAGCGCTGTATGTGCGGGTTCGGTATCGCGATCAAGTCAGCGTCCATTTATTAACGGCTAAGACCCGCGTGGCTCCAGTCAAAACAGTCTCGCTGCCTCGGCTGGAGTTGTGCGGAGCGGTTTTGCTAGCCGATCTCTGGGCGTCGATCGTCCCTGAACTCCCGATCCCACCTGCTACTTCCGAGTTTTGGACCGACTCCACCATTGTGTTGGCCTGGCTCAACAAACCCCCATGTAGCTGGTCCACTTTCGTGGCCAATCGGGTATCCAGCATCTCCAAGAGCACCGGTGGCCAAAGCTGGTCACATGTCCGTTCCGAGGACAACCGTGCTGATCTGGCAAGCCGCGGAACCTCCGCGGCCGAGTTATCGGCCAGTAGCCTTTGGTGGCATGGGCCGGACTGGCTCCAGAGGGACCCCGAGCACTGGCCAACTCTCCATAAGGAAGTTCCAGACACCCAGCTGGAGCAACGAGTCCAGTGCCACACAGCCGCGACCACCCTACTCGATGACATAAGCGAGCGATTCTCAGATTACGGTAAAGCACTGCGAGTCACCGCGTACATCCTACGCTTCGCCGCCAAAAGGACATCGACGTCTCCCACAGCCCACCTCATCAATGAGGAATTGCTCTCCGCTGAGCGCGCCTTGATCCGGACCTCCCAGCGCCGAGAATATACCGCGGAGATACGGGCCCTGGGTGAAGGGCGACCCCTTCCGACATCCAGCACGCTACTCAACTTAAACCCCTTCCTCGACCAGCATGGAATACTCCGCGCCTGTGGACGACTACGGGCCGCTGAGTCCCTCCGGTACGATGAACGTCACCCGACTCTCCTCCCCTACAATACTCATTTCACTCGTCTGCTTGTTGAATTCGCCCACCGCATCACGTTGCATGGCGGCAATCAACTGATGGTTCGGTATCTGCGCACCAAGTTCTGGATCCCACGGATAAAGAACCTAGTGAAGTCCCACATCAAGGGGTGTAAAATCTGCATCGTGCATCGTCGACGACTGCAGACTCAGATGATGGGTGATCTTCCTCGGGAGCGCATCACGTACTCCCGGCCCTTCACCCACACGGGCATTGACTTCGCAGGGCCGTTTGAGGTCAAAAACTACACCGGGCGCGCGTGCTTCATAACGAAGGGTTATGTCTGCGTTTTTGTGTGCTTCAGCACGAAGGCGATCCACCTCGAGGCGACCTCCGACCTCACCACGGAACGATTTCTAGCGGCCTTCTCCCGGTTTGTCGCACGAAGACAATGTCCACAGCGCATCTACTCCGACAATGGCAAAACCTTCGTAGGGGCCTCAAAGGCGCTCGAAAGAGACTTCCTGAACGCCACCAAGCTGGGTGTAATGAAGGCATTTCCCCAGCACATTCTATCCTGGCAGTTCATTCCGCCGAGCGCGCCCCATATGGGAGGACTATGGGAAGCCGGGGTCAAAAGTTTTAAGACCTTGTTCTACAAGTCCTCTTCGGCTGTCAAATATACGTTCGAGGAGCTATCCACTCTCCTGTGTCGGATCGAAGCGTGCCTAAATTCCAGGCCAATTTCTCCCATGAGCGAGGACCCAGAGGATCTGCTGGCCCTAAGCCCGGGACATTTCCTGATTGGAGGGCCGCTCGTGGCCATCGCGGAACCGGAGATCCTGGTCGAGCCTATGTCGCTGATCAATCGCTGGCAGCGACTAAAGGCAATCCAGCAGACTTTCTGCCGCCGCTGGAAGAGCGAATACCTCAAAGAGCTCCACAAGCGTAACAAGTGGAAAGCACCGGCTCGCAGCCTCCAAACCGGGGACCTAGTGATCGTCTCCGAAGACAATCTCCCCTCCAATGAGTGGCGCTTAGGGCGAATTGAGCGCACTCTGCCCGGGGCAGACGGCCTCGTCCGAGTGGCTGATGTCACAACAGCGCGTGGGTCTATTTGACGACCCGTAGCGAAGCTCATCCTGTTGCCAGACAACAGGAGTCCTGAGCCTAAAGATCTATCGTGACGTCCAGTCCCTCTATGTTCCGTTCGAATGTCCTCGTCTCCGTGCATGTTGTCCGTTCCCGTGCAGCGACTAATCTACTCCCCCCTACGTAATCCTTTTCGTTTCAGCCCTTTCAGTTCGCACTTCCACCGCAACATGGCCCCCAAGCGTCTGCCGCACCGCCGCAGCAAGCGTCCGGCTACACACGGGACGAACGTGTACCGGTGCCGGGTCTGCCGGGGGGTTCATGCACTCCGGCAGTGTCAGCGGTTCCTGAACCTCCGAGGGGAGAAGCGGCTCCGGGCGGTACTTATCAACAAGTATTGCCCCAACTGCTTGGCGCACGAGCACTCCGCCGACGCGTGTCGGACTCGCCACGGCTGCCGACGATGTGGGCAAAGGCACCATACGCTGCTCCATATGGCCGACCAATCGCCGAGACAGCGCTCTGGAGCCAAGCGTCGCAGCCCGTCATCCTCCTCCAGACGTGCTGCACCGGCATCACCATCTCGTTCCCGGTCCTCGTCCGACCGCTCCGCTTCGCCGGAAGGCGCACCAGAGATTTCCCTCTCCACACTGCTCCAAGCCAGGACGACGACCGTCATGCCAACAGCGGTCCTCAGGTTGGGCAATGGCTCGACAACGTTCGAGACCCGTGTTCTCCTTGACGCATGCGCGGCTGGGAGCCGCATCAATTCATCCTTTGCCCGGTCCCTGGGGTTGACGGTGACCAAGGTCGGGGTCGACCAAGCCTGCACGGCCGTCCTCGAGTCCAGGACCGACCCGACGTTCCGGCGGAATGTCATCTTCCGCGTCGAAGAGGACCTGCACATCCGCACTCCCACCCGGGAAGTGGCGGCACCGGTCCCAGAAAAATTTGCCACCCTGATCCTGGCCGACCCCAATTTCCATCGGCCGGCGTCGGTATCCGCAGTGCTCGGGGCAGACCTCTATCCTGAGGTCATCCAACCAGGCTGTGTGCCCGGTCATAGCGGTACTCCCGCAGCCCAGAGCACCGTGTTCGGTTGGGTCATCTCCGGCTCCTGCGGCATCTAGGCGCTCCAGGACGCTGCCGTCCCCCATCCTACATATGTCCAAGGTGGCAATTGCAACATGTTGCAAGGGGGCGGTATGTTCACGCCACCGGGTGAACAGCAGTGAGCGGCGAAGAGCAGTGAGGAGTGAGGAGGGTTTTTCGATCCTCGGCGTCTACGGTCACACCAGGAGGGGTGACTAGCTTTTCTGATGGGCGCCGCCATTTCATTCCAGTACGAGATTTTCAGACGAACACCCGTTCTTTCTTTCTGCATAATTCTATACTCTTTTGCGATTCAAGTCATTTTTCTTAAACCGAAGCATTTACGTGTGTGTATCGGTATCATTCTTAAAGTGAATAAAATCATTGTTAATTTAAACGAAAGTATCGCGCGTTTTAATTCACCACTCACTCACCATCCGAAGAAATTGGCACCCGCCAACCCCACTTGCATTTTATCTAGGATCCTTCCGCCCCTCCACGAACATTTATAATCGAAACATTTCGTGTGTCGGGTTCTCTGTGAATAAACATCATATATTAAACGAAGTCCCGAGCGTTTTAATTATTTTATCAGCTCACCATACCACGAACACAAATACCAGATCTAGTGATCTGTTACGACTATTCCGGACAGGATTTATTTGAGTTAGGGACAACTCAAGCAGACCATCTCTAAAACAATGTGACGAGGAGGGCAACAGTAATAAAGAAACATATGAGAGGGTCCAGGCAATCTCAGGTAAATTAAAATCTCCCAGAACAACGAGCAAGTCTTTGTCAGAGAGATTTGAGGAAGCAAGTTGAATAGCTTCCAAATGGTGAGTGTATACTGCCAAGTCGGACTGTGGTGGAATATACGAACAAGTACTATATGCAGAAAAAGAATTTAAAAAAATTTTAACACAAACAAATTCAATCTCCTGTTTGGAAGACTGGACAGTTTCAGACAAGAACACCGAATCAACAGCGATCAAAACACCACCACCATTACGGATAGTCCGATCATGTCTATATATTAAATATTTTGAGGGGAAAATTGAAGCATCGGCAATATCAGGCTTTAATCGGTTTTTAGTAAAGGCAACAATATGGTGATAGCCCTGATAGGCCAGAGTTAGGGACGAAATTAGTTTTTTGACTTGCCAACAGGTGCAGACGAGCCGGAAGGAACGTTATTCACAGAGGCAGGCTAATCGGAGCAGGCTAATCGGAGGCCGATTCTTCTTTTTTATTGTATACTCTTTTACAATAAGGTGTTCCGGCCAAAAATCTTTATGACATATTTGGAACTTTTCCACAGCATTGTTTGATGCTTGAACTTTGCTCTGGATGTAGGCTATGACTTCTTTAGAAGTAGTAATGGAATCAAGCCGCGAAATAAAAATTTGCTTTTTGGGTGGAACTACAACAAGGGAACTAGAAGTGCCAGGCACAACAGTAGCGGCAACAGCAGATGCAGCAGCAGCTGAAGCAGCCAACACTTTACTAGCTCCTCTTGTAACTACTTCATTGGCAATATTCCTGGAAACGGATGTTTGCCCAGAAGGTTCGGAAACTACAACCGATATCGTGTTAGAAGGTGGGATACTGTCTCCAGGGAAAATGGAAAGAGACACCTTCCAAAGCCGGACTCCTAAAAGATATCAGCTGCTGTTCATTTGGTGATATACGGTCATTGTCGGAAGCTGGTAGAGAACGATGTGCCGACGGACTGAAGGATGCGCCCTCAATCAAAAATTTAGAACTTCTCAATTGAACCTCCATCGCCAAAAGCTCTTCTTGGAGCTTATGAACGCCAATTGACAGGCTTTCAAACGCATCCCCAGTCCGTTTCATAAAACTACGCATCTCGAGCTCCAAGCCACGACACGAATCACAGCCCCATATAAGGCCGCCACCCTGTGCAATACTATCCCGCACCTTGACTGTGTAACCAGCACATTTAAAGTGCATTACATTGTCACACACCCAACAGGAGATTCAATCAAAAATTTAGAACTTCTGAATTGAACCTCCATCGCCAAAAGCTCTTCTTGGAGCTTATGAACGCCAATTGACAGGCTTTTAAACGCATCCCCAGTCCGTTTCATAAAACTACGCATCTCAAGCTCCAAGCCACGACACGAATCACAGCCCCATATAAGGCCGCCACCCTGTGCAATACTATCCCGCACCTTGACTGTGTAACCATCACATTTAAAGTGCATTACATTGTCACACACCCAACAGTAAAAAAAGTCTTCACTGGTCTTGCTGAGATTATTGCAATCATATTTGCAACAGACAGACATTATTAAATAATTGATTTATCAAAAACAAATTATAAATCAATATGTAAATAAAAAGGGCAAAATGTATATATATGTTAAGAGAGAAGTATACAAACCAAGGCAAAAGCTAACTGCAATATGCAAATTAGGAGGAGAAAACAAAAACAAAGAGAATATTTTAATTTTTTTCTGTATTACAACACACAACAACAAAAACTTGTCACAAGCGCGAAGTTAACGGCCGCGAGCCCGATCAAAAGAGAAAACAAAAGAATAGAGAGCACCAACACCACACAAACATAAACAAACTATGAACTGTAAATTGAGAGCGCGAGTGGGAGCAAAAAATAGGACGAAATCAAAAACTAAGCAGCGCAACAACAAAATTATATTTTATATTTGTGTTTGTTAAAGTTTTGATATTAATATAATAATAAATTTAACGCAATCTTCGCGATGAGTTTAATACTTAAAAATTGATAAAGCAATGAATCTAAATTGAATTTTATAAATTAACTTCACAAAAGAACGAAAGACAGTAATTAAGCGAGATCGCAAAAAAACACGACCGACTTCGATGAGAGCGAATAACAATTTATTAGTCCCTTTTTAATCGTTTTTTTTTTCTGATGCTGCTGCTGATGGCTTCCTTTATCCCTTTCTTCTAAGCTTCTGGCGTAATTCGCTGCGAAAGCCTATCTATCATAATTGGCTTCAACCTCTCGCGCTAACGCAAGTGCTGCTGGTAAACAACCGGGTTGAGCCGCAAACAAAACATCAGTCAGATTCTTCCTCAGTCCAGATATAAAAACGCGAAGTGCATCTGATCTGTATTTTTCGGTCATGTGGTTGGCAGAAGACGTTTCATATGACATTATAGTTTTGTTGGTTAGAAGCGTTAGCTTTTTTTCAACCTCGTCGTAGAACTGAAGTAAGGACATGCTACCCTGCCTGAGGGTACTCATTTCTTGTTTAATTAAATGTGTGGGGCGTTTGTCCACATATGTAAAATCGAGCTTATCTATGATGATCTGCTTGACCTCTTATCTTATTTCTCAAAATTAGTACTGCCTGATAGTGGCGGGAGCTACCTTGATAGATTTTATAAACTTTTATTGTAGGCTCGGCTACTGTCGCCCTATCCAAGCGATTCGTTAACTCCTTAATTCTTATTTCGAACTCTGCCCTTTGAACCTGAAGTGCAGCATTAATTGCTGTATTTAAAACTAAATTCAGTTATTCGGGGTCCATTTTGGTGCTGATTACCTCCGTTTTTAGCTTAAACTTTTAAATTCGGCTAATACTCGTAAATGTGACTCTAATATAATAACACTGTGGGTTGATAAGTAAATAACAACTAAAGCAAAACATTGCGCTTCTATGTAACAGTTCGAAGGAATAATCGAAATTAATTCTGAAGTTTTGTATATTGCAAACGAAGCCAAATAACCAAAACCAATTGATTCGTTTTATATGTTTTACACAAACAAGAGAAGTAACCAAAATAAATTGCCAAAAATAAATTGTCTGTCTATTGCCGACAGATTCGCATACAACGCAGAGCTTGGACTGAGGCTTATCAAATTCCACTGCACTTTTTCTTTTTTTTCTTTATTTGCAGACTGTACTATGTACTGTCGTTTGCCGTTGGCTTAATCCCAAATTTTTCTGTGTGCTATCGTTTACCGTTGGTTTAATCGCAAATTTTTCTGTGTGCTGTCGTTTACCGTTGGTTTAATCGCAAATTTTTCTAAGACGCATATCACTTTGACATCTATTTGAATATTTATTTGCTTATTTCTTCGTTCTTTAATTGACCAAAAGTATTAAACAAAGGTTTCACTTACATATTTCTATACCCTTGCAAAAAGGGTATATTAATTTTGGTCAGAAGTGTGCAACGCATAGAAGGAAGCATCTCCGACCATATAAAGTATATATATTCTTGATCAGCACGACGAGACGAGTTCAAATACCCATGTCCGTCCGTCCATGTCTCCTCCTAGACCGTAAGAGCTACAGAGCTGAAATTTTGCACGTAGGCTTGTATATATTGCAGGGTTTGTATATCTCGGATTCGTTTGTATATGGTCGGATCGGACCACTATATCATATAGCTCCCATACAAACGGCAAAGTCACGAACAGTGACTTTTCTCAATAACTTCGTAATTTTCTCACCTATTGTCGTGAAATTTAATATAAGTAAGTTTATTGCAACCATAAACCACTGTGCCAAATTTGATCACGATCGGGTGACTATATCATATAGCTCCCATAGGAACGATCGGTCAAAAACAGTGACTTTTGTCAATAACTTCGTTACTTTTGATGCAATTGCTTTCAAATTTAACATTTGTCAGTTTAATATATCTGTTAATGCCTATGCCGAATTTGATGAAGATCGGGTGACTATATCATAAAGCTCCCATAGGAACGATCGGTGGAAAACAGTGACTTTGATTAATATCTTCGTTATTACCGAAGATTGTGGGCCGTTCTTTCGCAAACATTAGCCTTTTTAGATAAAACAGTTAGTTTAGATAAAAGAGTTACTAACAAACTTGCAAGGGTATACAAACTTTGACGCGGCCGAAGTTAGCCCCGGTCCTCTGGTTTATCTCTTGTTCCTAACTATCGTTGTTTTCTGTCATTTGCCGGAGTAGAGTTCTCGATCACCAGTCATTCCACTGCTGGTAGCTAAGGCGCTGAATGTTGACACCCCTCGTTTCCCTCTCCGCTGACAAACTGTCCATTTGGTGCTACAATTGGGTTTTTTAATAACTGCCTGGTTTTCACTCGTGGCTGCGAGCTCTGCTGTTAGCTATTTAACTTGGCTTCTGCTTTTCTTTATTGCAATTAACTAAATGCGTTGTGCTTAGTTATTTTATTATTGCTTGTCTATTCGACTTTTAAAGAGGTCGTTTTGATATTTTTTTGTTCATGAACTGGATAGTAAACTGGTACAGTAAACCGTGAGTTCCACTTTTAGTTGGGCGCCAGTTATAATAAGACTTGGTTGAGTTTCTTGGTTTAATTATTATCCGCGCAATCGCGTCGGATTAAGTGCCAAATTACAACTAACTTACGACTATTCTTATTCTAATGATCTTCCCGAACTTCGACGCATTGCCGAACGATAGAGAAAAATGTTCTCCTACATTCAGCGCAAGTGTCGCTATTCACGAACGCCGGCTTAGAAGTCCGTCGTCTAAGAGCATTGTCAGCATTATCGCTACATAAATAATGCTGAATGCTAGACTTGACCGACTGCAGATTCTGAGAATTGTTAACTTATATATTTATAATCGAAACATTTCGTGTGTCGGGTTCTCTGTGAATAAACATCATATATTAAACGAAGTCCCGAGCGTTTTAATTATTTTATCAGCTGACCATACCACGAACACAAATACCAGATCTAGTGATCTGTTACGACTATTCCGGACAGGATTTATTTGAGTTAGGGACAACTCAAGCAGACCATCTCTAAAACAATGTGACGAGGAGGGCAACAGTAATAAAGAAACATATGAGAGGGTCCAGGCAATCTCAGGTAAATTAAAATCTCCCAGAACAACGAGCAAGTCTTTGTCAGAGAGATTTGAGGAAGCAAGTTGAATAGCTTCCAAATGGTGAGTGTATACTGCCAAGTCGGACTGTGGTGGAATATACGAACAAGTACTACATGCAGAAAAAGAATTTAAAGAAATTTTAACACAAACAAATTCAATCTCCTGATTGGAAGACTGGACAGTTTCAGACAAGAACGCCGAATCAACAGCGATCAAAACACCACCACGATTACGGATAGTCCGATCATGTCTATATATTAAATATTTTGAGGGGAAAATTGAAGCATCGGCAATATCAGGCTTTAATCGAGTTTTAGTAAAGGCAACAATATGGTGATAGCCCTGATAGGCCAGAGTTAGGGACGAAATTAGTTTTTTGACTCGCCAACAGGTGCAGACGAGCCGGAAGGAACGTTTTTCACAGAGGCAGGCTAATCGGAGGCCTATTTTTTTTTATTGTATACTCTTTTACAATAAGGTGTTCCGGCCAAAAATCTTTATGACATATTTAGCCAAAAACATCTGGGGAGACACTTATTTTAAGGGACAAAATATCCCGAGTATATGAAAAACGGAACTTTTCCACAGCATTGTTTGATGCTTGAACTTTGCTCTGGATGTAGTCTATGACTTCTTTAGAAGTAGTGTTGGGATCAAGCCGCGAAATAAAAATTTGCTTTTTGGGTGGACTTACCACAAGGGAACTAGAAGTGCCAGGCACAGCAGTAGCGGCAACAGCAGATGCAGCAGCAGCTGAAGCAGCCAACACTTTACTAGCTCCTCTTGTAACTACTTCATTGGCAATATTCCTGGAAACGGATGTTTGCCCAGAAGGTTCGGAAACTACAACCGATATCGTGTTAGAAGGTGGGATACTGTCTCCAGGGGAAATGGAAAGAGACACCTTCCAAAGCCGGACTCCTAAAAGATATCAGCTGCTGTTCATTTGGTGACATACGGTCATTGTCGGAAGCCGGAACTGGTAGAGAACGATGTGCCGACGGACTGAAGGATGCGCCCTCAATCAAAAATTTAGAACTTCTGAATTGAACCTCCATCGCCAAAAGCTCTTCTTGGAGCTTATAAACGCCAATTGACAGGCTTTTAAACGCATCCCCAGTCCGTTTCATAAAACTACGCATCTCGAGCTCCAAGCCACGACACGAATCACAGCCCCATATAAGGCCGCCACCCTGTGCAATACTATCCCGCACCTTGACTGTGTAACCAGCACATTTAAAGTGCATTACATTGTCACACACCCAACAGGAGATTCAATCAAAAATTTAGAACTTCTGAATTGAACCTCCATCGCCAAAAGCTCTTCTTGGAGCTTATGAACGCCAATTGACAGGCTTTTAAACGCATCCCCAGTCCGTTTCATAAAACTACGCATCTCAAGCTCCAAGCCACGACACGAATCACAGCCCCATATAAGGCCGCCACCCTGTGCAATACTATCCCGCACCTTGACTGTGTAACCATCACATTTAAAGTGCATTACATTGTCACACACCCAACAGTAAAAGAAGTCTTCACTGGTCTTGCTGAGATTATTGCAATCATATTTGCAACAGACAGACATTATTAAATAATTGATTTATCAAAAACAAATTATAAATCAATATGTAAATAAAAAGGGCAAAATGTATATATATGTTAAGAGAGAAGTATACAAACCAAGGCAAAAGCTAACTGCAATATGCAAATTAGGAGGAGAAAACAAAAACAAAGAGAATATTTTAATTTTTTTCTGAATTACAACACACAACAACAAAAACTTGTCACAAGCGCGAAGTTAACGGCCGCGAGCCCGATCAAAAGAGAAAACAAAAGAATAGAGAGCACCAACACCACACAAACATAAACAAACTATAAACTGTAAATTGAGAGCGCGAGTGGGAGCAAAAAATAGGACGAAATCAAAAACTAAGCAGCGCAACAACAAAATTATATTTTATATTTGTGTTTGTTAAAGTTTTGATATTAATATAATAATAAATTTAACGCAATCTTCGCGATGAGTTTTATACTTAAAAATTGATAAAGCAATGAATCTAAATTGAATTTTATAAATTAACTTCACAAAAGAACGAAAGACAGTAATTAAGCGAGATCGCAAAAAAAACACGACCGACTTCGATGAGAGCGAATAACAATTTATTATTCCCTTTTTAATCGTTTTTTTTTTCTGATGCTGCTGCTGATGGCTTCCTTTATCCCTTTCTTCTAAGCTTCTGGCGTAATTCGCTGCGAAAGCGTATCTATCATAATTGGCTTCAACCTCTCGCGCTAACGCAAGTGCTGCTGGTAAACAACCGGGTTGAGCCGCAAACAAAACATCAGTCAGATTCTTCCTCAGTCCAGATATAAAAACGCGAAGTGCATCTGATCTGTATTTTTCGGTCATGTGGTTGGCAATAGACGTTTCATATGACATTATAGTTTTGTTGGTTAGAAGCGTTAGCTTTTTTTCAACCTCGTCGTAGAACTGAAGTAAGGACATGCTACCCTGCCTGAGGGTACTCATTTCTTGCTTAATTAAATGTATGGGGCGTTTGTCCGCATATGTAAAATCGAGCTTATCTATGATGATCTGCTTGACCTCTTATCTTATTTCTCAAAATTAGTACTGCCTGATAGTGGCGGGAGCTACCTTGATAGATTTTATAAACTTTTATTGTAGGCTCGGCTACTGTCGCCCTATCCAAGCGATTCGTTAACTCCTTAATTCTTATTTCGAACTCTGCCCTTTGAACCTGAAGTGCAGCATTAATTGCTGTATTTAAAACTAAATTCAGTTATTCGGGGTCCATTTTGGTGCTGATTACCTCCGTTTTTAGCTTAAACTTTTAAATACGGCTAATACTCGTGAATGTGACTCTAATATAATAACACTGTGGGTTGATAAGTAAATAACAACTAAAGCAAAACATTGCGCTTCTATGTAACAGTTCGAAGGAATAATCGAAATTAATTCTGAAGTTTTGTATATTGCAAACGAAGCCAAATAACATGTTTTACACAAACAAGAGAAGTAACCAAAATAAATTGCCAAAAATAAATTGTCTGTCTATTGCCGACAGATTCGCATACAACGCAGAGCTTGGACTGAGGCTTATCAAATTCCACTGCACTTTTTCTTTTTTTTCTTTATTTGCAGACTGTACTATGTGCTGTCGTTTGCCGTTGGCTTAATCCCAAATTTTTCTGTGTGCTATCGTTTACCGTTGGTTTAATCGCAAATTTTTCTGTGTGCTGTCGTTTACCGTTGGTTTAATCGCAAATTTTTCTAAGACGCATATCACTTTGACATCTATTTGAATATTTATTTGCTTATTTCGTCGTTCTTTAATTGACCAAAAGTATTAAACAAAGGTTTCACTTATATATTTTTTATCTCTTGTTTCCTAACTATCGTTGTTTTCTGTCATTTGCCGGAGTAGAGTTCTTGATCACCAGTCATTCCACTGCTGGTAGCTAAGGCGCTGAATGTTGACACCCCTCGTTTCCCTCTCCGCTGACAAACTGTCCATTTGGTGCTACAATTGGGTTTTTTAATAACTGCCTGGTTTTCACTCGTGGCTGCGAGCTCTGATGTTAGCTATTTAACTTGGCTTCTGCTTTTCTTTATTGCGATTGGTCTTTAGAAAGACCGTTTGAGTGATTTGATTGCGCAGCACAGCCTTTGATAGCTTTTGTTCTGCTTAATTAACTAAATGCGTTGTGCTTAAATTTTTTATTATTGCTTGTCTATTCGACTTTTAAAGAGGTCGTTTTGATATTTTTTTGTTTATGAACTGGATAGTAAACTGGTACAGTAAACCGTGAGTTCCACTTTTAGTTGGGCGCCAGTTATAATAAGACTTGGTTGAGTTTCTTGGTTTAATTATTATCCGCGCAATCGCGTCGGATTAAGTGCCAAATTACAACTAACTTACGACTATTCTTATTCTAATGATCTTCCGAACTTCGACGCATTGCCGAACGATAGAGAAAAATGTTCTCCTACATTCAGCGCAAGTGTCGCTATTCACGAACGTCGGCTTAGAAGTCCGTCGTCTAAGAGCATTGTCAGCATTATCGCTACATAAATAATGCTGAATGCTAGACTTGACCGACTGCAGATTCTGAGAATTGTTAACTTATATATTTATAATCGAAACATTTCGTGTGTCGGGTTCTCTGTGAATAAACATCATATATTAAACGAAGTCCCGAGCGTTTTAATTATTTTATCAGCTGACCATACCACGAACACAAATACCAGATCTAGTGATCTGTTACGACTATTCCGGACAGGATTTATTTGAGTTAGGGACAACTCAAGCAGACCATCTCTAAAACAATGTGACGAGGAGGGCAACAGTAATAAAGAAACATATGAGAGGGTCCAGGCAATCTCAGGTAAATTAAAATCTCCCAGAACAACGAGCAAGTCTTTGTCAGAGAGATTTGAGGAAGCAAGTTGAATAGCTTCCAAATGGTGAGTGTATACTGCCAAGTCGGACTGTGGTGGAATATACGAACAAGTACTACATGCAGAAAAAGAATTTAAAGAAATTTTAACACAAACAAATTCAATCTCCTGATTGGAAGACTGGACAGTTTCAGACAAGAACGCCGAATCAACAGCGATCAAAACACCACCACCATTACGGATAGTCCGATCATGTCTATATATTAAATATTTTGAGGGGAAAATTGAAGCATCGGCAATATCAGGCTTTAATCGAGTTTTAGTAAAGGCAACAATATGGTGATAGCCCTGATAGGCCAGAGTTAGGGACGAAATTAGTTTTTTGACTCCCCAACAGGTGCAGACGAGCCGGAAGGAACGTTATTCACAGAGGCAGGCTTATCGGAGCAGGCTAATCGGAGGCCGATTCTTCTTTTTTATTGTATACTCTTTTACAATAAGGTGTTCCGGCCAAAAATCTTCCACAGCATTGTTTGATGCTTGAACTTTGCTCTGGATGTAGGCTATGACTTCTTTAGAAGTAGTATTGGGATCAAGCAGCGAAATAAAAATTTGCTTTTTGGGTGGAACTACAACAAGGGAACTAGAAGTGCCAGGCACAACAGTAGCGGCAACAGCAGATGCAGCAGCAGCTGAAGCAGCCAACACTTTACTAGCTCCTCTTGTAACTACTTCATTGGCAATATTCCTGGAAACGGATGTTTGCCCAGAAGGTTCGGAAACTACAACCGATATCGTGTTAGAAGGTGGGATACTGTCTCCAGGGAAAATGGAAAGAGACACCTTCCAAAGCCGGACTCCTAAAAGATATCAGCTGCTGTTCATTTGGTGACATACGGTCATTGTCGGAAGCCGGAACTGGTAGAGAACGATGTGCCGACGGACTGAAGGATGCGCCCTGAAACCTGGCCCTCTTTCGCGTCGGAGATTCAATCAAAAATTTAGAACTTCTGAATTGAACCTCCATCGCCAAAAGCTCTTCTTGGAGCTTATGAACGCCAATTGACAGGCTTTTAAACGCATCCCCAGTCCGTTTCATAAAACTACGCATCTCAAGCTCCAAGCCACGACACGAATCACAGCCCCATATAAGGCCGCCACCCTGTGCAATACTATCCCGCACCTTGACTGTGTAACCAGCACATTTAAAGTGCATTACATTGTCACACACCCAACAGTAAAAAAAGTCTTCACTGGTCTTGCTGAGATTATTGCAATTATATTTGCAACAGACAGACATTATTAAATAATTGATTTATCAAAAACAAATTATAAATCAATATGTAAATAAAAAGGGCAAAATGTATATATATGTTAAGAGAGAAGTATACAAACCAAGGCAAAAGCTAACTGCAATATGCAAATTAGGAGGAGAAAACAAAAACAAAGAGAATATTTTAATTTTTTTCTGTATTACAACACACAACAACAAAAACTTGTCACAAGCGCGAAGTTAACGGCCGCGAGCCCGATCAAAAGAGAAAACAAAAGAATAGAGAGCACCAACACCACACAAACATAAACAAACTATGAACTGTAAATTGAGAGCGCGAGTGGGAGCAAAAAATAGGACGAAATCAAAAACTAAGTAGCGCAACAACAAAATTATATTTTATATTTGTGTTTGTTAAAGTTTTGATATTAATATAATAATAAATTTAACGCAATCTTCGCGATGAGTTTTATACTTAAAAATTGATAAAGCAATGACTCTAAATTGAATTTTATAAATTAACTTCACAAAAGAACGAAAGACAGTAATTAAGCGAGAGCGCAAAAAAACACGACAGACTTCGATGAGAGCGAATAACAATTTATTATTCCCTTTTTAATCGTTTTTTTTTTTTCTGATGCTGCTGCTGATGGCTTCCTTTATCCCTTTCTTCTAAGCTTCTGGCGTAATTCGCTGCGAAAGCGTATCTATCATAATTGGCTTCAACCTCTCGCGCTAACGCAAGTGCTGCTGGTAAACAACCGGGTTGAGCCGCAAACAAAACATCAGTCAGATTCTTCCTCAGTCCAGATATAAAAACGCGAAGTGCATCTGATCTGTATTTTTCGGTCATGTGGTTGGCAATAGACGTTTCATATGACATTATAGTTTTGTTGGTTAGAAGCGTTAGCTTTTTTTCAACCTCGTCGTAGAACTGAAGTAAGGACATGCTACCCTGCCTGAGGGTACTCATTTCTTGCTTAATTAAATGTATGGGGCGTTTGTCCGCATATGTAAAATCGAGCTTATCTATGATGATCTGCTTGACCTCTTATCTTATTTCTCAAAATTAGTACTGCCTGATAGTGGCGGGAGCTACCTTGATAGATTTTATAAACTTTTATTGTAGGCTCGGCTACTGTCGCCCTATCCAAGCGATTCGTTAACTCCTTAATTCTTATTTCGAACTCTGCCCTTTGAACCTGAAGTGCAGCATTAATTGCTGTATTTAAAACTAAATTCAGTTATTCGGGGTCCATTTTGGTGCTGATTACCTCCGTTTTTAGCTTAAACTTTTAAATACGGCTAATACTCGTGAATGTGACTCTAATATAATAACACTGTGGGTTGATAAGTAAATAACAACTAAAGCAAAACATTGCGCTTCTATGTAACAGTCCGAAGGAATAATCGAAATTAATTCTGAAGTTTTGTATATTGCAAACGAAGCCAAATAACATGTTTTACACAAACAAGAGAAGTAACCAAAATAAATTGCCAAAAATAAATTGTCTGTCTATTGCCGACAGATTCGCATACAACGCAGAGCTTGGACTGAGGCTTATCAAATTCCAATGCACTTTTTCTTTTTTTTCTTTATTTGCAGACTGTACTATGTGCTGTCGTTTGCCGTTGGCTTAATCCCAAATTTTTCTGTGTGCTATCGTTTACCGTTGGTTTAATCGCAAATTTTTCTGTGTGCTGTCGTTTACCGTTGGTTTATTCGCAAATTTTTCTAAGACGCATATCACTTTGACATCTATTTGAATATTTATTTGCTTATTTCTTCGTTCTTTAATTGACCAAAAGTATTAAACAAAGGTTTCACTTACATATTTTTTATCTCTTGTTTCCTAACTATCGTTGTTTTCTGTCATTTGCCGGAGTAGAGTTCTCGATCACCAGTCATTCCACTGCTGGTAGCTAAGGCGATGTTGACACCCCTCGTTTCCCTCTCCGCTGACAAACTGTCCGTTGGGTGCTACAATTGGGTTTTTTAATAATTGCCTGGTTTTCACTCGTGGCTGCGAGCTCCGCTGTTAGCTATTTAACTTGGCTTCTGCTTTTCTTTATTGCGATTGGTCTTTAGAAAGATCGTTTGAGTGATTTGATTGCGCAGCACAGCCTTTGATAGCTTTTGTTCTGCTTAATTAACTAAATGCGTTGTGCTTAGTTATTTTATTATTGCTTGTCTATTCGACTTTTAAAGAGGTCGTTTTGATATTTTTTTGTTCATGAACTGGATAGTAAACTGGTACAGTAAACCGTGAGTTCCACTTTTAGTTGGGCGCCAGTTATAATAAGACTTGGTTGAGTTTCTTGGTTTAATTATTATCCGCGCAATCGCGTCGGATTAAGTGCCAAATTACAACTAACTTACGACTATTCTTATTATAATGATCTTGCCGAACTTCGACGCATTGCCGAACGATAGAGAAAAATGTTCTCCTACATTCAGCGCAAGTGTCGCTATTCACGAACGCCGGCTTAGAAGTCCGTCGTCTAAGAGCATTGTCAGCATTATCGCTACATAAATAATGCTGAATGCTAGACTTGACCGACTGCAGATTCTGAGAATTGTTAACTTATATATTTATAATCGAAACATTTCGTGTGTCGGGTTCTCTGTGAATAAACATCATATATTAAACGAAGTCCCGCGCGTTTTAATTATTTTATCAGATCAACATACCACGAAGAAATTGGCACCCGCCAAAAGTTGTATTTCCATTGATAAGTACAACATTTCTTTATTTACATTTTATTTAGCTCCTATATACTAATAATAATGTGAGGTTTCCCGCTCTTCCATAGCGACCTACACACTTTCATATACTTGTACGTACATACCTGACCTGTCCCAAAGGTTATATGGTATTTCCCGAATTCACTCAAATTCACTTTTTCAATTTTCCAATTCCACTTTTACTTTCTCGATCCACTTACATATATGTATGCATCCATACATATGTAAAAATTGTTACACCCACATGTACATGTATTCTCCACAGCTGTTTGCCAAGTCCGCGTAAAAGATAAAAGAAGAAAAATTATTAATCTGTTATACAAAAAAATCCACATACCTGTGCATATGTCCATTAGGGGTGTTCTTAGTTGTATGGGGGAAAAAAAATATCAATATTTTTTTAAGTGCCGGGCATTTTTTTTTCCTTTTAGTCTAAAAAAAATCTCAAAAAAATTTGGGACCGATCGGATAATGTTTAATGGGCGCGGAACTCATCTAAAGTTTTCAGTGTGATGCTCCCATATATGCATACATAGCACCATACAAATATCGTAAGAGTGAGCGAGATGGCATGATAGGAAATACAATTTTAGTACCTTGTTAACAGTGTTGATGATATTTTACAAAAAGAAAAGAAGAATAGAAACAAATGTTTCTTAATTAATATTTTTAACGTAAATTTTTATTATTATCACTGACTAGATCACGTATAAAACAATCTACAGAAATTTCTGCGGAAATTAGGGACAAAGTAATATAGTGGTTTACAAATTTTTTCGGTCATTTTAAACCAATAATCTTATCATAACTTACAGATGGGTAAAACTGGTGGCCTGGTAGTGCATTTTGACGGAAAGTTCAGGACAGATTTAGTCGGTTCTAGTAAGGTTGAACGCATAGCAGTTCTAGTTAGCTACAATGGTACTTCAAAGTTCCTAAGTGCACCAAAAGTGGAGTCTTCAACTGCAAAAATATTGCTGTTGAGGCAGTTTTTGACAATCTAGTCAAATGGAATGTAGTTGACCAAGTCAATGGTTTGTCCTATGACACCACGGCTGCAAATACAGGGATTTTCTCAGGAGCAGCAGTACTATTTGAAAAAAG
Organism: Drosophila paulistorum; assembly: GCA_018152135.1. NCBI lineage: Eukaryota > Metazoa > Arthropoda > Insecta > Diptera > Drosophilidae > Drosophila > Drosophila paulistorum. The sequence continues at coordinate 7,011,877 of JAECXG010000822.1, read as the reverse complement.
TTTGGACGCAGTCACCATATGTTCGAAATCATATTGCGAAGCGTATATAACTAAAGCCATGCCCACATCTGCAGCAGAAGTTCCGATATTTGAAAGGTTTTTAAAATCATGCTCAAATTTCAAGAAGGATAAATTCGCAAGTGGCGCTGCCGGTGAAAGAATTCGTGTCCAAATTTGTGGAGCAGAACGCCAGGACTTCACGCAATTTTGCCTTGGTGAACTAGAGAAATGTCAGATCCGAGAAGATCATAAAGAATTGCTTCAGCTAGAATTAATCTTTCTTAGTGTAAAGCAATATACTCTTCGTACTCCTTGACCAACTAGCCATGCCCGCTGGATGTCCAAAGCCATATATTCCTTGAAGATATTTTTATTTAGACATCAATTTCAGCTAACAAAAAAAGAAGAAAATGGCTTCCGTGATGTTTGCATTTTCTTGGTCAAAATGTATATTAAAGCATGGTTTAAGTGTACAATCGCTATTGAAGCTCCTTTCCATGATCTGAACCATGTAAAAAATTGTATAAAATATGCAAATACTGACGCGGAAACTATTGAAAAAAATGAGCAATTATTTATGGTACCTTGCCGAAGATTTAACAGCACTGGCGTTTTTTGATTCCAATGTTCAACTGAAAAATAATAGGCATTATTCTAATTTGGTGGACTTTCAAAAATACTCCTTGTCTGACTTTGTGTCATCAAAAACAAAAATTTTTTTTGACAAAGCTAAGCTACCACAAACATTTTTTGAACTGGATCCATCGAACTGGAAGCAAACATGTGAAGGTGATAAACATGGAAGGTTTATGATACTGCCGTGATCTTCTTGTGATAAATGATATGGCCGAAAGAGGAGTCAAATGTATGCAGGAGTACAACAGAGTTCTCACAAACAACGAGGAAGAAAATCAATTATTGCTTCAAGTTGTTGAAGCTTATAAAATAAATACCCCACTGCAAAAAAAAAGTGATCTAGTCAGTGATAATAATAAAAATTTAGGTTAAAAATATTAATTAAGAAACATTTGTTTCTATTCTTCTTTTCTTTTTGTAAAATATCATCAACACTGTTAACAAGGTACTAAAATTGTATTTCCTATCATGCCATCTCGCTCACTCTTGCGATTTGTATGGTGCTATGTATGCTTATATGGGAGCATCACACTGAAAACTTTAGATGAGTTCCGCGCCCATTAAACATTATCCGATCGGCTTCAAATTTTTTTGAGATTTTTTAAGACTAAAAGGAAAAAAAAATGCCCGGCACTTGGTAAAATTCGATTTTTTGAAAATAAGAACACCCCTAATGTCCATACACATAATCAAATTTTCCGCGCATTTATTTAAAGGAAAACAAAAAACCCAACAAATTTATTGAATCTTCTATAATCCGATCGAGTTAGCTAAACATCAAATTACTTACGCTTTTTAACCACACGCGTGCATACATTTATACTTACCTGTGTACATACGCATGTACATATATAAAGACACTTGTCCATATCTACTGATCTTTTTTTTTTTTTTATCACACATTCGGTTTGCTTATCCTTTCGCACATAACATTCGCGGTGTGTGGAAATCGTCTTTTTTATTTTTCGCACAACAACAACAAAATTATAAAACAATTAAAAAAAATATATATATAAACATTGGCCGGCTGCTGTTTCGGAGTAGTGGTGACACACAAGTCGAGTCGTGATATCGATAGGTGGCTCGAGTGCGCCAATTTCAAATTACAATATTTCATCCGTTCATATTTATAAATAAATATTGTATAAATATCTGGTTAGATTACGACCTATTGAAATTTAAATCAAACCTTGCAGTTTAGCCGGCTCGAGGTCAATCTTCCAAAAGAAGATTATTTCAAAGGCAACACAAAAAGGTGAGCAGGTTGTCTGTATAGCTATTTCAAGAACTACCAAGTTCTATCATCAGCAGACTTTGCTAAAGAACTCCGGAATTGCAATAGCCATACCATGTCTTCAACGCTAGAATTGGTTGGGAATTGTAACAACCAAATGAAGCGAAAAAAGTTGGTAAAGCCAAAGGGAAGGCACGCCGTTACTTTGGAATTTTTATTCCAAAAAAAAAAAAAAACCTTTTTCTATGTGGTACAATATACCGTATATGAAATAACAGGTCGTGATATTAGTTTGGTAAGGCGAAGCTCTTACACTAATTTTTCATAGCGCCTAAGGGTATGCACAAAAGGGTGGTCTTCGGTTTTGTAGGCTTTACCAACATTTTTCGCTTCATTTGGTTGTTACAATTCCCAACCAATTCTAGCGTAGAAGACATGGTATGGCTATTGCAATTCCGGAGTTCTTTAGCAAAGTCTACTGATGATAGAACTTGGTAGTTCTTGAAATAGCTATACAGACAACTTGCTCACCTTTTTGTGTTGCCTTTGAAATAATTTTCTTTTGGAAGATTGACCTCGAGCCGGCTAAACTGCAAGGTTTGATTTAAATTTCAATAGGTCGTAATCTAACCAGATAACACCAACGGAAGGCACGCCGTTACTTTGGAATTTTTATTCCAAAAAAAAAAAAAAAAACCCTTTTTCTATGTGGTAAAATATACCGTATATGAAATAACAGGTCGTGATATTAGTTTGGTAAGGCGAAGCTCTTACACTAATTTTTCATAGCGCCTAAGGGTATGCACAAAAGGGTGGTCTTCGGTTTTGTAGGCTTTACCAACTTTTTTCGCTTCATTTGGTTGTTACAATTCCCAACCAATTCTAGCGTTGAAGACATGGTATGGCTATTGCAATTCCGGAGTTCTTTAGCAAAGTCTGCTGATGATAGAACTTGGTAGTTCTTGAAGTAGCTATACAGACAACCTGCTCACCTTTTTGTGTTGCCTTTGAAATAATCTTCTTTTGGAAGATTGACCTCGAGCCGGCTAAACTGCAAGGTTTGATTTATTATATAAATATAATTTTTTCCGGCCATTATTTTGCCCATATATATATATGCGTCCATATTTATGAATAAACTATGATGCAGCAAGACAAGACGCAATACCAGAAACTGCTGAATGAGTTCCGGGTAGTATACCCGCCCTCATTAAAAGTCACGTTGACAACCCACACATTCCATAACCTTAAGTACATTGTGACCCATTTGATCCACACTATCCACTTGTTCCATTAATGACTTCCTATACCTAGAGTAAGCACTTTAACTTCCTATCACATAGCATAAGCACTTTTCTATTCTTTGTTACCAACTCCTTTCTGCTAACTTTACCGGAAGAGCGACCTACTCTCAACATCGGCTCAACACCCTCTTGAAGTATATTTAAGGCTCCGATCTCTGGAAGAGGCTCAGTCTTAGTCTGGCCTCGGAACCAGAGGTACATTCAAGTAATAAACGAATTATAACGTTAAATCAAGCTTCTGTGTAATTAGTTTCATGGTAAACTAGTGTTTAAAGATAGAGTCTTGTGTGTCATCTCCCATGTGTATCCGAAGGATCATGGTAATGCCACACCCCGACATGGAGACACGGATGATAGACTCGTAACTTATATATAAGTTAGCACATTATATATATATAATTTTTTTCGGCCATTATATGCCCATATGCGTCCGTATTTAAAAATAAAAATATATACATATATAATTTTTTGCTCATATATATCCGTCCATATTTATAAATATATATATATACATATTTCCACGGAACCAGCGGTACATTCAAGTAATAAACGAATTATAACTTTAAACCAAGCTTCTGTGTAATTAGTTTCATGGTAAACTAGTGGTTAAAGAAAGAGTCAAGGACCAGATTCGTATCCATGGACCGGACTCGTACTTAAGACTCGTAACTTATATAAATATATAATATAACTAACGCTTTGCCTACGTATACATTTCGATCCGTATTCGTGAGTTCGTATATTGTGCCGCATATACCTGCATTAAACGGGCTCCTTTTCCGAGCCACGAGTGAGAAAATTTTCTCGTAATCATACAGTCCACTTCTAATTTTTTATTGTCCAAACCAAAAGGCACGCAACATCGAACTTCGTCGGTGAAGTCGTCCACTGAGTATGTCCACGAAGCCATCCCATACAGCGCCGAAGTCTGACAATATCTCGTCTCCCTCTGTAATTTCGGGGAAAGTTCGGCCTCCGAAGACTCCGGTGACTGCGAAGCATACCGACATTCCGCGCAAGAACCCGTCTGCTCGCAGCCGCAGCGAATCTACGAAACTCGTCGTCCTCGTCCAGCCTTCCTAAGGTTGGCCAATTCTCGGTTAAAGGCTCGAGTAAACACAAAGATCGGTCCAAGTTTTCGACCCAATCTGAGATCCCGAACGTTATTGTGACGCCATGTTCTGACCCGTCACCAGATCCGTACCCCAACAACGTAGAGAACATTTCAACATGTCCCTCTCCTATTTCTTTCTGGCATGTAACGCGTTGACTATGTTTGAAACTCGTGAAAGTGAAGCTCTAACTTCCGAGCAGCCAACTGCTCCGTCGGGGCCTCCGGGCCATAGAATTCCTCCATGTGTGGTTGAAACGTTTGATGGCGACAGCCTAGCATGGCTACCTTCCGTGACTTGTACGCTGACATTTATATTGCCAATCCGTACCTGTCGCAAGTGGAGAAGCTCTACCACTTAAACGCCAAGACATGAGGGGAAGCGACGAATGAGGGTTTCCAAGCCGCGTGGGGGAACCTCACCGCTCGGTACGCAAATAGCCGTCTGGTTGTCATGACTCAAGCCGGACATCTCCTTCAGATTCCCGCGGTAATACAAGAGTCGGGCAAAGCCTTGAGAGAGCTGCAGACGGCGTTTCAAGGGTGTCTAACCGCTCTTGAGCATTCAGGTGTTAGTACAGAGACTTGGAATGTTCTACTCGCCGCCATATGTACTAGCAAATTGCTAAAGGCCACAATCCTCCTGCGTGAACAATCAGTGCCAAATCAGACTGTCGTCTCCACTTGGTACGATTAAAACCAATTCCTCACCGATTGGTATCGTGTCCTGGATGCCACCGAAGAATATAAGTCGACCCCAAGTGTCCAAGCCATTCCCATAGGCCGCCGAAAATCCTACATGGCGATGAAGCTCCAAGCGTTCCCCGCGAAAGCTCCGCTCAAACCGTCGTCTTGCAAGCTTTGCCATCGGGAAAATCGCGCAATTCGGCTTTGCCCAAGTTTCCTTGACATGTCTGTCCAGAGGCGTTTGGAAACCATTAGACAGCAGAGACTCTGTTTGAACTGTTTTGCTCGCGGTCATCAAGTGAAGGGCTGCTCAAGTGCGCATAATTGTCATACGTGCAAGGAGCGTCATCACACCTTGTTGTATCCTAGCGACGTGTCTGTGTTCTCAAGTCCTGACATTCAGCGCCACCGAGCGTCCGTCCGCGAGTGGCCAGCTCACAAATGCACAAAGCTATTTTGCATCCACCCCAGGCAGAGGGCTCTTAGGCACTGCGATTGTCACCCTTCACCATCGTGGTGTGGAGCACCATATTCGTGCGTTGATCGACTCGTGGTCCAGCCCCCTCTTTAATCCAGTCGACGCCGCAGTTACTGCCATGGGCCAGAGTGACGGAAGATGTGCCGACAAAGTGTGTCTGCTAATTCTGTCCCCTCCGTGTGACAGGCTGAACAGGATCGAGGTCTCAGCTCTGGTCGTGGCCAAACGTTCGGGGGCCATTCCCGCGGCTCCCTTTCTTAACACGGTTCCGGCGCAGTATCTCGATCGCCCCCTGGCTGACCCTTACTACAACAAGCCCGCGCATATTTATATGATTATCGGTGTAGACTTTTTCTCCACGTCTTCGGAGATTTCGTCGGGTTAGAAAATATCTTTGGATGGGTTCTATGTGCAGCCATTATGCCTGATCCTCCAGTGTCCCGATTAGTTTTCGTTGCGAAGAGGCGAGTAGTTCGGGAAGCAAAACTTGATGGGAGTTTTGGGGGGTGGAAGACCTTTCCGCAAACACGGAAGAGGAGGGAGACGTATTCTGCGAGCGGAATTTTCATGAGACCACCCGAAGAAGGAAGTACGGCCGATTATGTCCTTGCCGTCCAAAAGTCCGAATAGTGCTGACTTGGATCATTCAAGACCGAACGCGCTGTCTCAATTCCTGCGAAATGAAGCGCGCCTCCTCATTTATACTGTAGTACGCCTTCATTAATTAGATTGGTAATTTTTGAATAAGAGACACAAGCAGGTCTTTCGCTTTGGACTTGGGTTTATTGAATAATTCTTAATTCGCTTACAATGGTCAAGTATAGCTAAGACAGCGTAGCTGCGCTGCCAGTGACGCCGGCAGAGGCGCGTTCTGCTTATGCATAAATGTATGTATGTATATAAGTATGCATGCTTGCATAAAAGTATGTATGTATATAAGTATGGATGCTTGCATAAAAGAATGTATGTATATAAGTATATACATAAATGAGTGAGGATGTATCATATTGCGTATTGGACAGAGTGGTCGCGCATGTTAGATTCGCTGACTCAGCTATGTCCAGCACCATGCTATGGTGGCAAGGCACTTGACTGTTGTATTCATAAATATTGTAACAAGGTGATACAATATGTTTATAATATTATTCATTTATTTCACTAAGTACAGTGATTACTTGATATTATAGAACATGCTACGTCCCCCTTCTTTAAACAAATAACGTAAGTCTATGAAGTTATTTTCTAGTTTTCTTATATAAAAACTTATTTATTATTATTAAAAGAATTTTCTTTTGATTGCTTGATCGTTTGCTCGCTTGATGATATACATGTTAATTTCAATTATTTTTTTTTTATATGCATAGTGTCAAGAAATATGGAGATTTGTTTTTTTTTTTTTTAAAGAAAAAATTTCTAATCTATCTTTGTATACTATTTGTTTCTTATCCCTCTTATCTTTAATAAAAATGTTATCTCTATCTTCTATTGCTTCTATCGTATATGGGCCCAAATACTTCGGTTCTAACTTATGGCCCGTATCATTTCTTAATAAAACTTTATCTCCTATTTCTAATTCGATATTGTTTATTTTTCTATCATATACCTCCTTATTTTTAGCTTTTAGCTGTTCTAACATAATTCTGGCTCTTTTATAGGCCTGTTCTAATCTAAATTTTGATTCCTTAGCATAATCTTCTGTGTTATAAAGTGGGTTTATCCTATCTATACCATTAAATTGTTTAGGTAAATTTGAAGTTTTACCAAGTACCAACTCATATGGACAATAATCATGTGCCATTGAGGGTGTTGTATTGAAACAGTACGCGAAGTATCTTATCTATACATCCAAGTCAGTTTTGTCAACTGAAATGTATGATCGTAAAAACTCGTTAAGTGTTCGGTGGCTTCGCTCCACAGTGCCTACAGTCTGGTGATGATGTGCAGTTGAAGTTTTGTTTTTAATTTTCAAATTTTTGCATAAATCTTCAATTATTGAATTTCTATATTCTGTTCCCATGTCTGTAATGAACGTCTTCACTGGACCGTGCCGCAGCATAAAATCTTCAAACATAGCTTTCGCTACTGTTTTTGCACTTTTGTCTTTAATTGGTATCATTACAAGTTAGATCGCAGATTAAAGTTACTGCGTATTCATTTCCTTGTTCTGAATTTGGGAGTGGACCGATCGTATCCACAGTTACCCTATCGAAAGCCAGTTGTGGCGTTTCGGTTATAGTCAATGGAGTTTTTGTGTGCTTGGTTATTTTTGCTTTTTGACACTTATTACATTTTTTTATATATTGAGATATATCTCGCATCATATTCTTCCAATAGTAATGCCTTTTTATTTTGGCTATTGTTCTTGATATTCCAGTATGACCTCCTTGTATAGGGTCGTCGTGGAACGTAAACAGTATTGCTTCTTTTTCTTTATCATTATTTGATAATATGGTCACCGGCTTGAGTAGCGCTACTCTTAAAAATTTTTAAATTTTATTGCCCATATTTTTGAAAGGTTCTATTGAAATATTTTTAAAAATCTTTTCGCTCGGTGCCACTTTGACTTGACTGATATTGAGTATACCGGCTTCTTTTTCGAGCCTTTGAAAAAAAACATATCACAAATTTCAATTCCTGCTATAACCTTCTTGCCATGTTTGAATGTGGTCGAAGATTCAGTTATTCGCAAGGTCACTACTATTCGCACTTCGTCATTTACAATGACTTCCCATACGTTGGGCTTAGAAGCATTAAGAGATTGCTTTTGCAAATCTTCTATATTATTTTCTTTTTTTTTTCTGCGCAGGAATTTGACTGTTTACTTTGATTTCTGGTAGTGACTCTCAGAATTTTGTTATTAGCTTGTATATTTTGCAAGTCCTTTATTGTTATTCTCGATAGCGCGTCGGCTACGAAATTATCTTTTCCCTTTAGATACTCTACTGTAAAATTATATTCCTTTAGTTCGAGTCGTATTCTGGTTAACTTGGAACTGGGATTTTTCATTGAAAACTAATAAGTTAATGCTCTGTGGTCCGTTTTGACAGTGAAATGTCTACCATAAATGTATGGTCTGAAATGCATAATTGCCCAATGATTTTGCTGCTAACTCTTGTTCTGTTGTACTCTTGTTACTCTCACTTTTTGTGAAAGATCTAGATGCATATTTAACTGGAAGCTGTAGTCCAATTTCATTTTGCTTTAGGACTGCTCTTTTCCAAAATCTGGATACTGTAACAGAGTGGGATTCATTAATGCTTTTAAATGTTCGAACGCGTTTTGACAATCACTTGTCCATTCAAATTTAACATTTTTCTTACATAATCTTGTTATGTGACGAGAATACTCAGCGAAATTTTTTATAAATCTTCGGTAGTAATTGCAAAATGCAATGAATCTTCTAGCGCTTCATCCGCTTCTTCCGCATCATGAGGGACTGGATAATTTTGAATGTCATCATATTTTGTGTCATCAGGCAAGATTCCTTTATCTGTGTATTTATGTCCCAAAAAGGTGACTTCGTGCATAAAAAATGAACTTTTTCAGGATGTAACTTTAGGTTGTGTTGCGTACATTTCTCAAAAACATCTGTTAGATTATTGAGCATATGTTTTTCGAAACAACCTATGACTATTAAGTCATCCATATAAAGGAATGCCTGCGACGGTTCAAAGCCAGTAAATGCTATAGTCATCATTCTCTGAAACGAGTTTGGCACTATTTTTAAACCGAATGGTAATCGCGTGAAGCGATATGAGCCATTACATGTGGAAAAAGATGTTATGTCTCGTGACTCTTCTTCGAGTTCAATTTGATGGAAACCTGACATTAGGTCAATGTATGAAAAATACTTTGCTTTACCTAGTTGATCCAAAATGTCATCAACTGTATGTAGTTGAAATTTATCGGACAATAGTTCTTTATTAATTTGACGATAGTCAATTACTAATCGCCATTTTTTATTTTCAGAATTTGGTAACGATTTTTTTGGTACCAATAAAAGTGGGCTATTGTAAGCAGATACAGAAGGCTCGACTATTTTGTCATCTATCAGTTTTTGGACTTGTCTTTGGATTTCGTCCTTCTGACTATGAGGATTTCTATAATTCTTAATGTAAATTGGTTCATCGTCCACCAGTCTTAATTTTTGTTTATAAAAATTATTCGTTGTTATTGATTCGGTTTCAAGTCCGAATACATCACTATATTTCTTGCATAACTTCGTAAGTTCGCTGTGAAATTGTGGCGGAAAATTTTTAGATAGTGTTGTTAGTACTGTTTTTTCTCTCCGTTCTGGATCTGTTTCAACTATTTCATAGCTTGAAAGTGGCTCATATTTTAAATTTTCTAGGTTTATAATTTGATATATTTTTGTTGTATTTAGCAATCTTATGACTGCGTTTTGGGAGTTTGCTATGGTATTTGCAATGTAAATACCACGCTGAATTTCTTGATTTGGAATCAATACACTGTTTTCTTGTGAACTTATTTAAATTTTTCGGACAACTTGGGATCTTGCTGGTAAAAATACTGAATTGCTGCCAGAACTGTACGATATTGGTACATATATTGGATATTTTAAATTGCTGGGTCTAATTATTAACCAAATTTCGGACGGATTGAAATCTAATTGACAGTTGTATTTTCTAATAAAGTCGATTCCTAGTATTCCATCAAATGGAATAGCGAAATGGGAATTCACGATGTGAAAGTCGTGTGGGGTTAAATATTTTGAAGTTTGTATGTCAATAGAAGTAAACCCTATGGATTTGGCTACTTCTTGACTAATTCCCTGTATGTTTATAATTGAGTTTAGGGTATTACCAGCTTGACCTTTAAATTTTGATTTTATAAAATCGATGGCTACTGCTTCGTGCGTTTCTTTTATGGTGTTAAGTACGCGAAGCGCTCCAAGGAAACCTGCTAGATTTTTGATGTCACCATCAAAGTATGGTAGAAGCATGGTGGCTGTGTTTATGAATTCTACCACTGTTTGCGTCATTTTACCTTCTGTACTAAGTAAACTTATACTGGAGTTTAAATCAGAAACTTCTGTGAATGTTCTTTTCATTTTTTTCTCTCTTTCTTTTCTTCCTCTCTGTCCCACCTTAATCTCATTTTTTCTGCCTTGCAAATCACAAGCAACGCTCTGTTGTTGTTGTCTTGCAATTTCATAGTGTTCTTGTTGCAGTGTTTTGTTATTGTGATTTCTAACTCCCGCGCTCGCGCTCTTTGACTTTTTTTTTCTCTCGTTTACGTTTCACTCGTCGCCGTTATTTGCGCTCATATTGCAGTCTGTTGTGTGTCTGTAATTTAGAGTCTATACTCTCTTAGTCAGTGCTCTTTTCTTTTAACCCTTGTGCACCCTCAAAATCTCTATTTCTTATTATTTCTGGACCTCAGAGTGAGTTATATATTTTAATACCAAACATTTCTCTTTTTTCAGTTTTATTTGTTTGATTACCAATTTTTTCTTATTACCTCATAATGACTGTTTGTTCGATTAAAAATTGTTTGCATCCCGCCCCACCCTTGAATAGTTTTATTTACTGTTGGTTGTGTAAAACTACAGTACATGTTAAGTGTGCCGGCTTTACATGCATGGTGAAGGATCTTTTAGATCAAAAAAAGGGTTTCAAATGGGGATGTGAGTCATGCCGGATCGTGGAAGATGAAATGGAACTTTTCATGCGGCAAACAAAGGATAACCTGATGAGTCTGTCTGCCAGTTTTCTTAAACTCTCGCAAGAGTTTAAAGCTGTCGAGTCTCAGTTTAGTAGTTTAACGCTACTGACTGAGTCTCGAAAGCGTAAGAAGGCGGGAGAACAGACTCCTGATTTGTCCTTGCGTTTGCCGGTCTCCACATCTAACCAATGCAAACTCCAACTCCACAGACGATGTCTGTAGTGTCCGTTTTGTCTGGGCAAGAATCTACATGCATGGATATTGCCGACAGGGATCCTAATGTTAGTAATGCCGGAGTGCCACTTGTTGCAACTGATGCTACAATTAATGCGGTAGCTGATGCAATACCTGGAATGCCGAAACCATTGGTGAGAGTGCCTCCTAAAAAACACATTTTTGTTTCGAGACTTCTCCCTGATGCTACATCGGATGATGTCATGGCCCACATTCGGGCTAAACTGAATGTCTCTAATATTCTAGGAAAATTTCATCTTTTAAAATCAGTGTTCCAATTGAATTCTTTGACTGTATCTGCAGTTCTAGCTTCTGGCCGAAAAGCTTAACACTAGATCTACCACACCAGTCAAAATGACTGGTTTTACTTTTTATTTCATAAATATTGACTAAGTGTTTTTATTTTTTTTCGATATTATGTTATGACTTTTTAAATAACCACTAAATACATACAATTTGATAAGTTAATTTCATTTTGTGTTCATAGGAAAAGAAATTTTTTTTGTTTTTGGCACTTATACCGTAACCAGTCATTTTGACTGGGTTTATGATTATATATATATATTTATATATATATATATATTTATATATATTTATGATATCATATATCAATATCAGTATCAATATATCAATATCAGTATCAATATCAATATGAATATCAGTTATCAAGCCGAAGAAAGGCAAATGAAAATCACCGTCCAGTAACGCAGAATCCCCGGCCTGTACGTAAATGGTGCCAAATAGGGCATTGTAACAATAACAAGAGAACTACGATTTGTGGCGTCTGCAAGAAATATGTTTGCGGAAAATGTGTAGAAAAAAAGTTTCTAACACAATTGATGCATTTTTATTTTTTTTATTTATATTTTTTTATTTCTCATTAAATATTTTAAAGGATTACGAATTTTAATATAAAATAATAGGACTTTTCTTAACCAGTCAAATTGACTGGCTCTGGTATAAATAGGTATGCAAATTTCTTGGTATATCTAGTGTTAATTGTGAAGGAGTTTACATCCAGAAAAATGAAGACACGGGGTCAAAAGAGGATTCCTTCACCATCTATTCCTCTTTCTTCTTCATCTATTCCCACTCCTTCCTTATCTATTCCTTCTTCTACTCTATGAAAAAACTAACAACTTCCTTCTCTGTCGGCTATCAAAATGTCAGAGGCCTTAATACTAAACCTACTAAACTCTTTGTAGATAGTCTGTCATTTGATTTTGACCTAATTGTCTTTACTGAGACTTGGTTAAAACCTGACGTTTTTGACGCCACAGTTTTACCCTCTAATTTCAACATTTTTAGCCGTGATCGTACTGATCGTAGGGGTGGTGGAGTTCTAATTGCTGTAGATTCCGCCGTATCATCGGATCTGATAACAATACCTGTCTCCAGTAGTATCGAATTTATATGCGTTAAGGTATCTTTTACTCGTTTTTCCATTTTTGTTACCTGTTCTTACATTCCGCCCCAATCGGAATGGCCAACCTACTTACTACACTTAGAATCTATTAAATTTATACTTGAACTACTTTCTGACAGAGACTCATTAATTGTCCTTGGGGACTTTAACCTGCCCACTATAACTTGGTCAACACTTAATGGTAGCAAAACGTTGCTGCCCTCTGGGTGTCACGATTTTATTGATGGTCTGCTTGAGCTTTCGTTGGCCCAGCTGAATTCGATTCCTAATACGTCTGGCAGATTTCTGGATCTGATTTTTACTTCTGATTCCAGTTTTTGTGAAGTATCTAGAACTAGTCCAATGGTGTTACCAGAGGATAGTTTTCATCCAACTTTAGAGTTATCTATTGAGTTTCCCAGCCGCGAGCCCATGTCCGAGTGTGATCCTACGCACCCGATGTTTTCGGAAGACTGACTTTGTCGCACTAAACAATGCCTTTCTTAATACCGATTGAACTAATTTATACACTTGTACGGATATGAATTCCGCCATTACTTTATTTTATACCACTGTTGACTCAATCTTTAATGAGTGTGTACCCCTAGTGTCTCCTGTGGTGACGCAAAAATCACCATGGTTTACGCGGGGGCTGTCAAAACTGAAGAATATTAAGTCTAGGTATTACAAAAAGTATAAAGTCACGGGTCTATCATCGGATCTTTCTCGTTACTTGGTTGCTAAATCGAATTTTATTGTTTCTAATTCTAATTGCTATAATAATTACTTACAACGTTGCAAGTTGCAATTCTCTGAAAATCCTAAAGAGTTCTATAGTTTCGTTAACTCAAAGTGATATTCTATCTCCTTTCCATCATTTGCAGTTTTTAATAATATTTCGGCCTCTTCTGATCAATCTATTTCTAATTTATTTGCTAACTTCTTCTCGACTACGTACACATCCACTAAGTACAACTCTAGTCAGATATATCCATATCCTATAACGAAATCCAACTGCATTCTTAATCCTATTATAACGGAAAGTTCGGTAGCTAAGGAACTAATGACGATTAAGCCGGTATACTCACCGGGTCCAGACGGTATTCCCGCTTTTGTCCTGAGATTCTGCGCGGAGTCATTGTGCTCGCCTTTACTTAAGCTTTTTGAGTTGTCTGTTACACTGTACGAGTTTACAACTATATGGAAGGATTCGTTTATTTTACCTCTTCACAAATGTGGCAATAAATCCGACGTCACTAATTACAGAGGAATTTCTAAATTGTCAGCGATACCTAAACTGTTTGAGAAAATTATGACGTCTCAAATACAGCATTTATGTAAATCTATTTTTTCGCCATACCAGCATGGGTTTGTCAAGAATAGGTCTACCACAACTAACCTTCTACAGTTTACATCTTTTGTAATCCAAGGTTTTAAGAAACAAAAGCAAACTGATGTTATATATACGGATTTCAGTAAGGCTTTCGATTCGGTAAACCATGCCTTACTATTACATAAGCTGAATTTAGTTGGCTTTCCGGATGCTCTGCTTGCTTGGATTTCACAATATCTAAGCAATAGGAGGCAGAGGGTTCTTTTTAAGTCCTCTCTTTCTAAGATCATTTGTGTTGAATCGGGAGTCCCACAGGGCAGTCACCTTGGCCCATTTCTATTCACCATTTTTAAATTCTAGAGTTCTTATGTATGCCGATGATGTAAAAATCGCTAATCGCATCGTAGACTCTCTCTCATGTCATACCTTGCAAGCTGACCTGAATGCTTTTCAGGGGTGGTGTAGGGCTAACTTGTTATCGTTAAACTGTTCTAAGTGCAAAATTATGTCTTTTTATAGAGGTTCTCCCCAATTAACGAGTTACTTTTTAAATAATTTCCCGTTAGAAACAATTAATAATACTTCTTTGTACAACTTCCATCTTATTCTAGTCGACTTCAGTTAATTAACCTTCCTTCTTTAGCTAATCGTAGAACTATGCTTGGTGTAACTTTTCTTTACAAACTTTTGAATGGTGAGATTGACTCTTCCGAGCTGCTCAGCCAAATTAACATTTCTGTTCCATCTAGAAGGACCCGCAATTTCACACCGCTTTTACTTCCCACTTGCACAACTAACTTTTCTCTGCATGAACCTCTTCATATACTATGTAGTGACTACAACAGACTTTGGCACGTTATCGGTTACGAAACATCGCTTCCCGGTATAAAAACTGCGATCTTGTCCTTCCTCGCTCGTAATTAGTTGTAATCATCTTTATTTTAACCTATCCTGTTTTCTTTTTATATGTAACTTATTATCTTATTTCATTTAATATTTTCTATTTCTTTAGTTTAATTTTATGTTTATATATGTAATATGCCTATGAACTTAGGTCGGAGTGGGTAAAGGTTGTAACATTAACTTTACTTAGGGTCATTCGTAACAGGCCTGGTGTCATATGGGCCACTTGTTCGTACTGAGCGTTGTACGACTACGTCTATAAATAAATATAAAATATAATGTCGCTTCAATACTAATGTTGCTTTTTCTTTGCAATCATTGTAGAAGGCTAGTGCTGCCGTTGTAATGGGTCTTTAAAATAAGCCTGATTTTTGCTAAAAGGGTTTTTATAATTTTTGTGTGCTTTTCTATGGTGCCCTCTGATGTATTCCTATCCTGGGAGAGGCACTTGATTGATTTGTGGATTTCCTGTTTAATATCACGAGCTTCATTTAGGATATGTTCCTAATCTGTCATAATGGGAAAGTCTACACTATGTCAAGCTGATTGGCTCGACCCATTTATCTTTTCTTTACGCTTGGGAGACATGGAGCAAAATTTCTTCCCATTCCTTGCTTAAAGGTCTTCTCTTTACTTTTTATCTATCTACCTCCTCATCTGAAACTCCTATATCTAAAGTTTCTATACCTAGTTCAAAGATATTATGTACCCATATAGTCTACTATATGCTCTTTTTATGGATTGTTGCATAAGATATACAATATATTAGTTAAACTTGCAATTAATGGCTATCCAGTACGTAATTTCCTTGTATTTGTAATTTGTTTCGCCTGATTGTATCAGGGAATCAAGGAAAGGAATGTACTTCTGAAGATGTTTTGTTTCTATCTTGTTCATATTGCTTATTTGCATTTGGCAAAAAAAATTTTGTTTTTTTTTTTGTATTGTTGTTGGGCTTTACCCATTAGGTACTGTGAGGATGAAACTCATCTGTACCCTAGTGCAATCTCGAACTGGGAACTCTTCTCCCGTTATATCTAGATAAGCTAACCTAATCTGTATTAAACATATCGAGTGTTGAGGTAAATTGCTCTGCTCGCTTCTAAAACCCTCAATTAAATGCGAATTTATTCTGGGATTCCTATGTACTATTTTTGTGAAATACCTGTCTAATGCGCTAATTTTTTTTTCAGTTAACAAATATTCAGTCAGTTTAATATTTGTTTTTATTTGTAAAACGAAAAAAATTTTGTATTGGATAACTTTTTGAAATGCACTTTTACAATAGTTGATGCATATGTTGTTTAGATCTTATCAAGATCATTACCATGGCTTAAGGCTCTCTTTGCTACACACTTATTTTGTGGTTTATATGCTTTATACCATACATATGCGGTCATTATTATTACAATTATTAATAAAAGTACATTTGTCAGTTTCATATCAATATTTGATGACTCTATTTTATTAATAACATTTGCAATGGAGTCCACTGTCTTTGTATCTATTAGACCCATCTTGGGTAAAAATGTATCATCAAAACTTGCTTATTTTGTTGTCAAACATGTAAATTTTTCTTTATTATCATTTCTCTTTTTTTTTTAAATTTTAAGGTTGAACATATTTATCGTCTTTTTTTTGCGTATAGGGTTTTATTATTTGTCGGCATATATATATTTATATATATATATATATATATTTGTTTTATTTATGTTATTTGCATGTATATATGTATATATATTGAACATTTTCTTTGTTCTGCTTCTCCTAATTGTCCTTATTCGATCAACGCAGTGATCTATTGGGCGTGTGGCTTTATGGGCCACACTCTATACCGAGCAACGCAGTTATTGCTCAAGTTTTATTTAACTGTTGGGCGCTCTTTGCAGCGCTTCCGGTCATACTGCGTCCTGGGTCTAGCTTGTCGCGCTAGACGGTGCCGGTGCTGGTTCGCACAGGTTGATGGGGCGCCGGTGTCGGTCCTCTTGACACAGGTGTATTCGCAATGTGGCGAATGTAGTGGTCCAGGGCAGTCCGCTGGGCACGTCTTCTCTGGTGTGGTCTGGATTGTCTTCTTGGGTTCTGGTTGAGCCTTTTTGCTTTATTTTTTGCTGAATCAACTCAATGTTGTCTAGTTCAGCTTGTAATTTGTTGCCTTTTGCCCAACTAATTGTTGTGTCAGTGGCAAACAGTAGCTTAAGGATTTCGGCATTCCTTTGTTTTAGCCGATTCTTAACTCCGCTACGTCATGGCATTGCCCATCACCTCTACTCACTCGGATTTCTTCTTTTTCTTTCGGTCCAGAACCCGTGTGTTCACTCCGCCATGTGTAGATTTCACTTGTTTTTTTTTTTTTTTTTGTTCTTTCCCTTCTGTTATTCCTCCGTTGCCGACCTTGGGTCTTTTGGCCACTTTATCTTGTGACTACTGTCACGGTCGCCATGTAGTATGCCTTCATTAACACTAGATTTACCAAGAAATTTGTATACCAAAGCCTGTCAATTTGACTGGTTAAGAAAAGTCCTATTATTTTATATTACAATTCGTAATCCTTTAAAAGATTTAATGAGAAATAAAAAAATATAAATAAAAAAATAAAAACGCATCAATTGTGTTAGAAATTTTTTTTCTACACATTTCCCGCAAACATATTTCTTGCAGACGCCACAAATCGTAGTTCTCTTGTTGTTGTTACAATGCCCTATTTGGCACCATTTACGTACAGGCCGGGGATTCTGCGTTACTCGACGGTGATTTTCATTTGCCTTTATTCGGCTTGATAACTGATATTCATATTGATATTGATACTGATATTAATATATTGATACTGATATTGATATATGATATCATAAATATATATAACTATATATATATATGTATATATATATATATATATATATATATATAATCATAAACCCAGTCAAAATGACTGGTTACGGTATAAGTGCCAAAAACAAAAAATATCTCTTTTCCTATAAACACGAAATGAAATTAACTTATCAAATTATCTGTATTTAGTGGTTATTTAAAAAGTCATAACATAAAATCGAAAAAAAATAAAAACACCTAATCAATATTTATGAAATAAAAAGTAAAACCAGTCATTTTGACTGGTGTGGTAGATCTAGTGTTAATTAGATTGGTAATTTTTGAATGAAAGACACAAGCAGGTCTTTTGCTTTGGACTTGGGTTTATTGAATAATTCTTAATTCGCTAACAATGGTCAAGTATAGCTTGACCGCGTAGCTGCGCTGCTTATGCAGAAAAGTATGTATGTATATAAGTATGCATGCTTGCATAAAAGTATGTATGTATATAAGTATATACTTAAATGAGTAAGGATGTATCATGTTGCGTATTGGACAGAGTGGTCGCGCGTGTTAGATTCGCTGACTCAGCTATGTCCAGCACCATGCTATGGGGGCAAGGCACTTGACTGTTGTATACATAAATATTGTAACAAGGTGTTTACAATATGTTTATAGTATTATTAATTTATTTCACTAAGTACAGTGATCACTTGATATTATAGAACATGCTACACATAGGACATTCAATGATTTTCGTTCATATATTTCAGTAGTACAGTATTTCCTGTATTGTTTTAACATAACACCATCAGTAACTCATAATCATTATCCGTATGAACTAGTATTTGGTAGGCAAAATAACTTAATAATACAATTTAATAGCGTAAATACTATAGAACGTGTATATAATATAACAGATTATTCTAAAGAAGTTTAGTTTAGATTATAACTAACATATAATAGACCTAGAATAATGTTACGAGAAAATACGGAAAAACAGACAATTTTTTAGGACAATAAGACAGTATACTTTAATTTGATATAGGAGACCCCGTTTCAGCCTATTTAGGACCATTCAAGGTTATAGAAATAACTAAAAATAATAACATAAGAATTAGAAACGATAAAAATAAGATACAAACAGTACATAAGGATAGACTAAAAATCGTTAAAAATAATTTTAAAAAAATACATTTAAAAAATGTTTGGATTCAGCTACTAGAACTAATTCAATTAATTAAAAATATACACGTAGATACATTTGAAAAATATTTCGAAAAAAAGAGAAAGAAAATTTGTCTGGCCAGACAAATAAAACCCTTGCAAAAAGGGTATATTAATTTTGGTCAGAAGTGTGCAACGCACAGAAGGAAGCATCTCCGACCATATAAAGTATATATATTCTTGAACAGCACGACGAGACGAGTTCAAATAACCATGTCCTTCCGTCCGTGCATCCGTCCGTCTGTCCGTCCGTCTGTCCGTCCGTCTGGATCGATGCGAACTCCTCCGAGACCGTAAGAGCTACAGAGCTGAAATTTTGCACGTAGACTTGTATATACTGCAGGGTTTGTATATCTCGGTTTCAGTCGGATCGGACCACTATATCATATAGCTCCAATACAAACGGCAAAGTCACGAACAGTGACTTTTCTCAATAACTTTGTTATCTTATCAGCAATTGCCATAAAAGTTGGTATTGATCAGTTTTGTGTTCTTATTAATAATTGTGCCAAATTTGATCAAGATTGGGTGACTATATCGTATAGCTCCCATACAAACGGCAAAGTCACAAACAGTGACTTTTTTCAACAACTTCGTTACTTTTTAAGCTATTGTCGTGAAATTTAATATAAGTAAGATTATTGTAACTGTTAACCACTGTGCCGAATTTGATGAAGATCGGGTGACTATATCACATAGCTCCCATAGGAACGATCGGTGGAAAACAGTGACTTTGATTAATATCTTCGTTATTTCCGAAGATTGTGGGCCGTTCTTTCGCAAACATTAGCCTTTTTAGATAAAACGTTTTTTCCTGTGATGGCTATAGGTAAAGAAAGAGTTACTAAAAAAGATGCAAGGGTGTACCAACTTTGACGCGGTCGAAGTTAGCCCCGGCCCTCTGTTTTTTTTTTTTTTTATTCCTTTATTGACTAAATAGTTAGGTAGATACATATATACAGAAGAAAAATGTCGTAAAGGGAGCTAGATCCTAGGGGACGTCCTCGTGGGAATTGCTTCCTAGGGTCGTTGGCTCTCTCTCCGACGCTCCAGCTCTCATACGTTCGGATTTTCGAAGATCCCGCACTACGTAAGCTGCAAAGCTGTTGACAGCTTTCCAGGTTTGTGGGCTGCCAACCATCTCATCTACCGTGTGCATGGTTAATCCGACTCCTCCAATGTTTTCTAGGCGCCTTGGATTTTGTTTTGTTGAATATATGTGAAGGGTATTGTCAGGTTTGTGTGCTATTTTTATTCCATCTTTGTCATAACATTGCGAATGTGATTGTCTTTCTGATAATTTAGGTACATAAGTGACAGATAGGTAGGTTTTCTCATTCTTAGTTTTGTCAATGGGGGATTTATGTTCTTTGAATAATGTCTTGATTACGTTATCCGGAAAATCGTTGTCCTTTAAAATATTTATTATTTCCTTCTTCGTTTCTTCATGGTATATTTTTTTATCGTCTTAGGGTGTTTTGAATTGAAATTGATGATTCGTCCTGATGCTGTTGGCTTTCTATACCATTTTAGTTTTAATTTGTTTCCTCGTCTGATGATCATAGAGTCCAAATACGCCAGTTTGCCAGTCAATAATTTATATTATACTTCTTGGTTTATTGGTCAAATCCGTACTAAAATATAAATGACAAAATATTCTTAACATAAGCTAGCCCTGACCTATAATCTGAATGGATTATGTTTCAACGTCGCGACGGCGCATGGAATGTTGACGGCAACGTATTGTGGAGTTTGGCATAATTGGCATTAAGCATTGTTGCAGTTTTGCTGATCGTGCAGAACTGCAGTCGTTGACTTTGTCTGACCGGATGTGTTAACTTGTATGTATATAAGTATGCATGCTTGCATAAAAGTATGTATTTATATAAGTATATAAGTAAATGAGTGAGGATGTATCATGTTGCGTATTGGACAGAGTGGTCACGCGTGTTAGATTCGCTGACTCAGCTATGTCCAGCACCATGCTATGGGGGCAAGGCACTTGACTGTTGTATACATAAATATTGTAACAAGGTGTTTACAATATGTTTATAGTATTATTAATTTATTTCACTGAGTACAGTGATCACTTGATATTATAGAACGTGCTACACATAGGATTTCGTTCATATATTTCAGTAGTACAGTATTTCGTGTATTGTTTTAACATAACATCATCAGTAACTCATAATTATTATCCGTATGAACTAGTATTTGGTAGGCAAAATAGTCATTTTTAATACAATTTATTAATAAAATTTAATAGCGTAAATACTATAGAACGTGTATATAATATAACAGATTATTCTAAAGAAGTTTAGTTTAGATTATAACTAACATGTAATAGACCTAGAATAATGTTACGAGAAAATACGGAAAAACAGACAATTTTTTAGGACAATAAGACAGTATACTTTAATTTGATATAGGAGACCCCGTTTCAGCCTATTTAGGACCATTCAAGGTTATAGAAATAACTAAAAATAATAACATAAGAATTAGAAACGATAAAAATAAGATACAAACAGTACATAAGGATAGACTAAAAATCGTTAAAAATAATTTTAAAAAAATACATTTAAAAAATGTTTGGATTCAGCTACTAGAACTAATTCAATTAATTAAAAATATACACGTAGATACATTTGAAAAATATTTCGAAAGAAAGACAAAGAAAATTTATCTGGCCAGACAAATAAAACAATTTTTCTACCATACATATCTTACCTTTAATCAATCATTAATTATCATTTTCATTAATCAATGAATAGTTCCATAATATTACGTTAATTTCTATATGTATTTATATATACATATGTATACATACATATTTATATACATATGTATATTGATGTATACTAACATTGATGTATGTACATAAACACGTTCATGTAAATATATGTACATCTAAGCATATTCATTTACATATTCATACATATTGTTTTATTTTTTTTTTATTCCTTTATTGACTAAATAGTTAGGTAGATACATATATACAGAAGAAAAATGTCGTAAAAGGAGCTAGATTTTAGGGGACGTCTTCGTGGGAATTGCTTCCTAGGGTCGGTGGCTCTCTCTCCGACGCTCCAGCTCTCATACGTTCGGATTTTCGAAGATCCCACACTACGTAAGCTGCAAAGCTGTTGACAGCTTTCCAGGTTTGTGGGCTGCCAACCATCTCATCTACCGTGTGCATCGTTAATCCGACTCCTCCAATGTTTTCTAGGAGCTTTCTTTGGGATTCATAGCGCCGACACCTGAAGAGAATATGTTGTGCGTCTTCTATGCTATTATCGCTGCAGACTGTGCACATAGGCGATTCTTCATGCCCAAACCGATGGAGATATTTCCTAAGGCATCCATGGCCCTTAGAAATGGGTTAGATAGAAATTTACTGACCCATGCTTTCTCCCTATCCACTTCTTTATATTTGGGATCAGCAGGGCGGTCCCTCTACCCTTCTGTTCCATCAGCGAGTGGCAGCCTCAGGACCCTATCATACATTCCATAGCATGGGGCCCAGAACGGATCCGTCTGGAACCCCGCCAGATATGGAATGCACCACGCTTCCAGCGTCGGATATATACTGCAGCTGCCAAGAATAGTTCCCCAATCGGCCGTGTTAAACGCGTTTATGTCGAGGGTGACCAACAGGCAATATTTTTTTGTTCCTCTCTTACACCTCTCACCTTTAATTGCATCAGAAGCAATATCGACCACTCTTGTAATGGCATTAGTTGTAGACTTAGTTTTTCTAAAGCCGTATTGATTCGGGCCAGTTGCCATCATTCCTTTTTCTCGCCCGTTGGTAACACCGTCTTGCCCTAAAGCCCTCCGTGTTTCTGCTATGTTGGCATTCCACGAGAATACCGATCTATGGTGGCCTCGGTAAGCTTTACGTTGCTGCATGCTTTTACCACACGTCTCGTCTAACTTTCGAGCCAGTTGGTTTTTGACATACTCTGGGCTGACTCCGTTGTCAACTCTATTCCAGTGATAGCAGCAGTAAATTGTGGAACATTCAGTGTATCCGCCTTATAGGTTTTACATGCCACCGGATGCGCATCTCGCTGACGATTTGAGCCACCGATCTCGAAAAGTATCGCCTCATGGTCGCTAGCCGTGTAGAACTAGACGATTTTCCAGGAAGAGCGCCGAAAGATGCTGCTGCTGACAAAAGTGAGGTCAATAACCGATCCTACACCTGCTTGGCTGAATGTATTTTGATTGCCGCTGTTGAGCAGGGCAATATCAAGTAGAGCAAAAGCCTCCCACAAGGCACAACCTCTAGCATTGTTTGAAACGCTGCCCCACTCTAAGGACCGCGTTGAAAGCAACTGCTATAATGAGTGGGCTGTGACATCTTGCATCAGTAACCAGCTCATCCAGCGCTGCGCAGAATTCTTGGTGATTGATACTAGGTGGCACATAGCAGCTGTACACCCAGAACCGGTCTATCTTTACCCTTACAAAATATGCAAAAGCTCGGGTTTGAGACATTTGCAGCGGTCGTACACCAGTTAGCAAAATCACCGCTTTCCGTTGCGTGCTGCAGGGCGAGTTGTTGCTGCTATGCAGTCTATATGGCTCGCTTACGATGACTACATCAATATTTTCCTCCCTCGTCGTTTGCTTCAGCAAGTCATGTCCTGCTTCACAGTGACTTAAGTTAATTTGCATGAACTTAAGCATGATTAACAATTTTTTACGAGAACGTTCTGGCCACATCGAGGCCCATAAGGGCATCGCTGGCTTCCAGCAACATGACCCGCTTCCTTAATGCCATTTGCAGTACATAAGAAACACTTTGCTGCGATTTTGCAGCCTCTGGCTTTGTGCCGCTTTTTGCCACACCGCAGGCAACAGTCGCTTCTGTCTTCTTGGCAGTTGCATTTTGCTGATACATGCCCGAATTCGTGGCATCTGAAGCATCTAACAGGTGAATTATCTATTCTAATGCGGGTTTTGTTCAGCCTGATCTTGATTCTGCCCACATTGAGGTTATCTCTGGCTAGGGCTGCCTGAACGCTGATGGTCGCCCGCTGTGTACCAGCGTTCATCTCCAATAAAAGGTCGCCTTTCGCTGTGCATCTTGTCTTCGTCTTCACTCAGCGTTACCATTTTTGTCATATAGCTATATGATAAGTTGGCTTTCTTTGCTAACAAAATAGCGTCTGGCCGATGCCTAGGCGTTTTTTTGTTGGCTCGTCTGTACGTGACTTGTTGCCATTCCTGGGCTGGATCGCGCTCATTGCCTGCATGCCGCGGGGTTGATGTTTGTTCCCGCATTATTTGTACCCTGGGAATTGTCGCCTCGCGTTGTTTTTTGGGGAAGTATTTCGACTAGGTATTATGTCTTCTCTGCGGCGCTTGGCAGAGTCATGATCACTCGCCATTATAGGCCTAGTTGGCTTAGAGCCCGATTTTGCTGGCGTGATTTGCGTGCTTTTAACGCTGTTATGTGGGGTTTTGCGAAACTCACACGCAAGCACTCTGAGGCAGAGCAGTTCCTACAGCTAGTTCATACGAACAATGGCTTGTTTAGTGCCCATGTTCACGTGCCGGACTGGCTTTCGTGGCTTATTATCAGCCGAGATGCCTTGGTTAAAGGTGTTGTCCAGCTGGCATATCAATGATCTCAGTTCATCCAGCTCTGGAATATGTGAGACCACTTAAAGAGTTGGGCCATTCGGAGCCAAACATGGACTGTCTGGCATAAACCCAGCCTCTGCAGCCGTTGGAGGTACGGTGCATGCAGGTGTTGTCCCTGACGGTGGCGATCGCATGAGCAGCGGTCGTTTACCAAAAATCGTCTCTTCGGGTAAAGCAGTGCATAAAGAATCTTCACCCATGCGGGATTGATGCTCCAAGGATGCAGCGAACTTATCCATGGGGACCGGCTTGAAACAAATCCAAGTTTGAATTCACATATAAAATTTTATATCCCAGAGGCGCCTCCTGCCTCTTTGCTCTCCTCGTTAACCAACACTGGCACGATCAGCTGTGCTGCTGCGATTTTGGCGGAGAAGAAGTTGGTGCAACAACAAGACGCACAATTCTGGAAAAATTCGGATAAAAAACTCTCACCCACACCACGAAATATTTGGCTATGAGAGGCGAGAAAAGAGGAAAGAGAGGCAAGTAGTCACCCTTCCCCACCGCCACCAACGGTGGACCGGCCTGCCTTAGATGCAAAGATTGCTACTGGGCCGACTATTGAGGGCTGCACCAGGGCTCCAACGACGTGGTATATAAGCAGGCTCTATAGAAATCCATCTGACTCCTTTTTCGAATTTTACAGGTGCACCGGACACCAGTTGATGAAATTTAAAACGGAGCAAAAAAGATATACAGACAGTACCGCGGTGTATCTCTCAAGGTCATATACATACATATGTAAGTTACGCGTTCCCATGGCCTTAAATGGTACTATCTTACCATGTCCTTCCTTGTGAAGAGGATTAAGGCTTGGATATTCAGGATCTTCGTTGAGAATAACGACACAAACACTCAATTAAACGTTATAAATTGGTTTTATTCACTTATTCGATATTAGTTCGATGTCACTTGTACAATGTCAAGATTAAGACTGCCCGCCCTGTCGAGCGTGATCCTTTAAATATACTCCAAGATGCCCAAGGGGCGCTGGCTGCGGCGTTGTGTCGCTGGCAGCGGCGTTGGGATCGTGTCAGAAGTGGGTCGCCTCTTCCGGCGAATTCTGCTTATCGGCAATATTCAAAGTGCTTATACTAGAAAGGGAAGTGAAGTGCCTAGTGTGACCGACGAGGGTCGTCTTGGGTCACGTTTTGCTAGGGTCGCATAAATACTAGGGGACATAAGTCGCTTACTTGGCTAAGTGTGTTTACAGGAAATAGAAGACGTAGGTAGCTTAGTCGGCTAAAAGATACACGCGTGCTGTGTGTGGTCTGTTGGTGTGTGACATGTGAGTGTGTGAAATGTGAGTGTATGAAGTGTGAGTGTATGAAATGTGAGTGGGCTGGTGTCACTTAGATTGCTAGTATGGGTCGCGATGCACGCGTGTTGTGTGGTCTGTTAATGTTCCTAACATGTGTGAAATATGAGTGTATGAAATGTGAGTGTAAGGTCAAGGCTTAGATCGATAGGGGGTATTTTGCCCGATGCTCATTCAGACGTTTTTGGTAGAAAGTGTTGGTCGAGTCCCGTTGTGATAGCAGATGCCGAGGTGTGGGGCATGGTCTGGTGACTGAAGGACAAGGCGTTCCAGGGGCGCTGGTTGTATGGGAGGAGGCCTCGCATGAGGATGAGTGTGCTAACTCCTCCCCCCTTAAAAATCGACGTCCCGGAGATCCTTTAATTTCGGGTGTTGTTTCTGGTTTCTGGAGCGTCTTCTTCAGAATCCAACCTATGAAGATGGCGAGAAATACGAGGATGGTGCAGCCGGCCGTGATGGTGGTTCCTTTCGTTAGAGTGTTGAGGCGTCGTAGATTGTTTATGTGCAAGTCGTGAATGTATTCCACGTTTAGTCGGTGTCCTTCGTTTACGATTTCGGACAAAGTGGATGGTATAGCCACCATCCTTGTAACCGTCTGGCTTCTGAAAGTTTTGTTACCGATGGTCACCGATTCGTTGGAGAATTGAATAACAAAGGTCCCGTTTAGTTTTGATTCTACAACGCCGTTTGTCAACTTCCCTCTAAAGTTGGTCGTGAATAAGGTACCATCTTCTAACAACTCGATGGGGCTTGCCGTGTTGGTTATCGAATGGCATTTTGCGGTTCCGCCTTTTATTAGTCTTGGCAGGCAAGACTCTTCATCTAGGTGAGTGAGGTCTGACTCCTTACAAATGGTGATGTTGCCCATGGTCTGGCAGCTCTTGGATATCATATAGGTGTCTCGTGGTCCAACCAGTATCTTTCCTGAAGGAATGTCGATTTGTTGATTGTTTGTTATGGTTGGCCTGATGATCTGCACCGAGTACTCCTGTTGTAGTACCCGTGGCATCGCTATGTTGTAAAGGAGTAGGGTCCCGTTTACGAAGATAGTGGGTTGGGCAAATTCGATGGCCTCAATGATGTTGTTATAAGGTAAGCTTGGTGTGGTGTTGATAATGTCCTGCAACTCGTCTATATCCAATAGGTTTGAGTTGATCACGCCAACTTTAGCGAGTTGGCATGCTCGCACGATCTCATCCAGCTTCCGTTCAAGTAGCAAGATTTTGTTCAACAGGATGGATAGTTCGGAGTCGTTATCCCTGTTTATTGTGTTCAGGGCTCCTGCAAGTTCGTTTATTTTGTCGAATGCTTCTTGAATGCCGGACAGGAATTGTTTATTGATGGTGAATTGTTGGTTATTCTCTCTAATCAGAGAATCCTGGGATTGTAAGATCTGGTCCCAGTCAGCTGCGTCCGGTGATCCTGCTACCCATTTCCAAGCTGAGCCTAGCCATCTGATTGCTCGTCTAGTCCTCCTGTGGGAGGCCGTGAGTTCCTCGATTTTTATGTTTAGATCCTTAATTTTCAGGGTGGCCAATGTCTTCAAGTCCCCAGAAGGGTATTGATCCAGGGCTGATGACAAGTTTTCGGCAAAGCCCGCGAATGAATCGAGAGGGATTACATGTACCAGATTTGAGTGTCCTTCAATTCTCCATCCCTTTCCTTGTTGCAACGTCACGATTGGGGACTCATACTTAAAGACCTTGTAGCTCTCCGCCAATGAGAGGCACAGAATGAGGGGGCTTATATTGAAAGTAGAGGGGTGTTATTAATTTTAACTTAGTGTCTAGATGTGTATATAATATGTGTACAAGTGTTTTTAATATGTGTACCAGTGTTTTTTTCTTTTTACTTAATGTGTGATTTGTGTAGATTTTTCCCTGTCTGTGTGATTACCGTGACCTTTTGTCCTGAGCGATTTTTTCCTGAAAAAGTCTTTTTGCGTGTTATCCCTTGATTTGTTTGTTGGCTACGAAGATTTCTTGGTTTTGGATTCTCCCTTTTCAAGTTCTTGGCCCTATTTGTAATTGTTAATTGTTGTCGATTGAAAAAAAGGTCGATTGGTTTCTGCTTGGTTACGGAGTGTATGAATTGATTGTATCTAGCAACCGTCCATTTCGCCAGTTGGGCAGCACTCAACTTCGGGTGCTCTATACGTAGACATCGGTATATTTCCAGGAATGTCAAGTGGAACCGTTCTACTTGTCCATTTACTTCGCTTTTCTGTGAAGGAGTCCGGTAAACCTCAATTTGTAGTTCGTGCAAATAGTTGATGATGATGGGACATAACAATCCTCGCTCGTTGTCCATGACTATTAATTTGGGCACTGAGAAGTATGCCAAGACGTCCATAAGTTTCTCCTTGAGGTGAATAGACGACCTGTTCTCGATAGGGAACAACATTGCATACTTCGAGAATTTGTCAATACAGGACAAAAACCATAGTTTCTCAATTACGAAGAGATCGATGTGTAAAATTTCGCATGGCATGCAAGGTATTGGTGTCGGCTGTCGGTGTGGCTTTTTTGGTCGTCGGTTGTACTTTTGAGTTCCACATATAGTGCATTTTGACACATAGCCTTTGGGTTTTGCTGCCATTTTCGGGAAATAGTACTTCAAGAGAATTTGTTGCTTATTCTCCCAGTAACTTCTATGGGCTCTTCGGTGTTCCTTTTGGTTTGTTGGAGGCTTCACTGCGGTGACGGCTGCCACTTTCTTCCCATCAATGCGTATTCCCTCACTCGACACCGTATATCCTAGGAAATTTACTTCGGTTTTCATGAAGGTTGATTTCTCCAAGTTAACCCGAAGGTTGGCCTTCGAGACCTTTTCGAAGACCCTTTTAATGTCGGCCATATGCTCTTCCTCGCTCCTGCTGAATATTATAATATCGTCAATGTACACGAAGCAGCATACTCCGATAAGATCTCCAACGACATCATCCATCATACGTTGAAATATGGCGGGGGCGTTTTTTAGTCCGAACGGGAGTCTTAGGAATTCGTATTTCCCGTTTAAGACCGAAAAGGCGGTTTTCGGTATGTCCTTTTCGCGCATCCGAACCTGATGAAATCCCGAAGTCAAATCCAGAGTGGTGAAGAATTTAGCCTTACCAAGGCTGGCCAGCGTAGAGTTAATATCCGGAATGGGATACCGGTCGGCGATGGTAACAGTGTTCAATTTCTTGAAATTGATTATCAGTCTATATTGTTTCTCGCCGTTTGGTTTTGGGTTTTTGGGTACCACCCATACGGGAGAGTTATACAGGCTTTTTGATGGCCTGATGATTTTGTTGTCCAGTAACTCGTTGATTTGCCTCTTAACCTCTCCCATCATTGGCGTTGGGAAAGGGTAGGTGTGTGTGTAGACGGGTTCCTGGTCCAGTGTGCGGATTTCCGCCCTTACCTCCGTTGTCACTGTTTCTGACTCAACTAAGGGTCCAAAAATGTGGCTGAAGGAATGAATTATTTCATCAAGCTGAAGTGTATACGATTTCGGGGTGGTCATCATGTTCGCGGCGGTTGAACTCATCATTGAGAGTGGGATTTTTACGCCTTGTGCCATAATAAGTTGGTTGGTGGAGCGGTCCAATACGGCTCGTATCTTGCCCAGACTGTCTATATGGGCATTCAAATCGGAAGTGCAGGGAGGAGCGGGAGCGTTTAAATCGACTTGACCGATCGACTCTACTCGGGATCTCGGTTCACTATGGGTCACAGGAGTATTTACAAGGGTTTCGCTGTCCGATGTGACGTACGCGTTATCTCCGGCGGCTGCCAATTGTTCGCGTTGAGCATCTCTTTCGGCCAATTGGTTGATGACCTCCCGTAGCCTTTCGATTTCGGCAGCCAATTGCCCGATTTGAGCATCCATTTTGGCTACGGCATTCATGGCCTCCTGTAGTGTAACGCCCACGGTTTCGTTGTCACTTATTTTGTATTGTTTATAATAATCTTTTTACTAAGTTTTTAGGTAGCTCTATATTTCCTAATGTAGGACGTGGTGTCTGCTTTTTATGAGTGGAAGACTCCTAAGTGTTTGTGTGTGTGTCGGGTTTAAATCTCACCCGTTGTATAGCAAAGTTTACAATATGTGATACTAACAATAATATCTGTAAGAATGGAGAACACGCATTAGGATATCATATGTTAGATAGCCACCAGCCAGGTAGCTCATTTACGCTGTCACCATTCCTTAATTCTTGGAAGGGGTAATAGTTTTTTTGCTTTTCGCGTTATTTCTGCGGAGCGTGCATAATTGAAAGTGCGTTTGTGCATATGATTCGCATTTCTCCTTTCACCCCTTTTTTATGTCTTGATTCTGTCCTACATTGTTGTTTTTCTTTTTTTAGGAATTTCGTTTTTTTTTTCCTCTTCTCTCGACTGTCTGACTAAGTATATTGTTGCTTTAAAAACCATAGTTCTGGTGCAGGGCTTAGTTTAGTATCAACCAAGAACATGGAGCGATCGGACGAAACCTGCAACTCGACTATGCAAATGGAAGTAGTTTATTGTGACTCCTCTTCAGATGAGGAGAGCATGGAGGAGGAAATAATAGTTGTGGATTCAAGTTCCGAATCCGAAGAGGATTCCATTTCCACTTCCACTTATGGCGACTTAGGAATCTTTGTGCCCAGACCGGGTGATGATGAGGATACGATCCCCGTTCCTTTTCCTAAGCCGGTTAGGCCAGTCAACGTTCCTGAGCTGGTCATTCAGGAATATCTGGAATACCTCCCACCATGCGAGGAATCGATTACCATTATATACAGGTTGAAGACACATTCTTCAGAGTCAGTTTTTCGTTACGAGGATAATAGAAGGCGAGCTAGGTGTCCCAACCTGAGGAGTATACTCAAGTGGAGGCACCCCACTCCTGTTCGCAGACGGCCAAGATAACGTGTATAATAAACCAATTGACAGAATCAAGAGCAATAATTTGTTTAATTTTTATCATTTGGGGCTAAGTTTTTGGGTTTTTAGATCATTTGTAAACTTCCGTTTTTTTAGTAGTTCTTTTGCCAAGAAGGAAGGTTTTTGATAAAAATGAACTCTTTCCGTCCTCTCTGAAGGAGGACTTGGTTTTTCAACCAGTCATTTGTTAATAGAAACGACTCTTTCCGCCCTCTCTGAAGGAGGGCTTGGTCTTTCAACCACTTAATCGTTTGGTCAAAAATGAACTCTTTCCGCCCTCTCTGAAGGAGGACTTGGTTTTTCAACCATTCATTTGCCAATAGAAACGACTCTTTCCGCCCTCTCCGAAGGAGGACTTGGTCTTTCAACCAGCTAATCGTTTAGTCAAAAATGAACTCTTTCCGCCCTCTCTGAAGGAGGACTTGGTTTTTCAACCATTCATTTGCTAATAAAAACGACTCTTTCCGCCCTCTCTGAAGGAGGACTTGGTCTTTCAACCAGTTAATCGTCAAAAATGAACTCTTTCCGCCCTCACTGAAGGAGGACTTGGTTTTTCAACCATTCATTTGCTAATAAAACGACTCTTTCCGCCCTCTCTGAAGGAGGACTTGGTCTTTCAACCATTTAATCGTCAAAAATGAACTCTTTCCGCCCTCACTGAAGGAGGACTTGGTCTTTCAACCATTCATTTGTTAATAAAAACGACACTTTCCGCCCTCTCTGAAGGAGGACTTGGTCTTTCAACCATTTAATCGTCAAAAATGAACTCTTTCCGTCCTCTCTGAAGGAGGACTTGGTTTTTCAACCATTCATTTGTTAATAAAAACGACTCTTTCCGCCCTCTCTGAAGGAGGACTTGGTCTTTCAACCAGTTATTCGTTTATGGAAACGACTCTTTTCGTCCTCTCTGTAGGAGGACTTGGTCTTTCAACCAGTTATTCGTTTATGGAAACGACTCTTTTCGTCCTCTCTGTAGGAGGACTTGGTCTTTCAACCAGTTATTCGTTTTGTAAGATACCGGAAGGGGGAGTTAGATTAGATGGCATGTTCCCACATAGGGATCATTGAACCTTATTATTATATGTGGTTATCTCTTTTTTAATTTTTAATATATTTTTTCTTTGGGGCCCGTGGCCAAACACGGGAGCGTGTCGTTCCCCTTCCGGTTTCTTTCGTTCACATGTTAACGCCAAAAATGCAAGAGGCGCAAAAATTCTCCCTTCATTTTGCCAGTTCCGCCTTGCCAGACTTCGCTGGCGTGAGAGTGCGGTTTTGGCAAAAATGCGTTCGGGACGGTTACTCGAAGAGTCAGCAGTTTATGCAAGCCGAGGCACGCGTTGGTCTCAAATATCACCATTGTCAGGTGAAGCGTTTCCCGTTGGCCAAGTGGCCTATATTATTTTGTGCTTATTGTTTTTTTTTTTTTTTTTTTGGATAGGTCAGGTTTGTGCCTGAGTAATTAATTGTTTTATTCTACTACGCGTCTTACTGACATGGCTTGCATTCAACTGTGGAGCTCTTCCTATTATTGTCTAGACCCGTAATGTTTCTAGATTCCCCCTTAAGGGCGTTTATTGCTATTAATGCTTCTAGAAAAATTACGGGTCCCTGCTCGGGCGCCAGTTACGAGTTCCCATGGCCTTAAATGGTATTATCTTACCATGTCCTTCCTTGTGAAGAGGATTAAGGCTTGGATATTCAGGATCTTCGTTGAGAATAACGACACAAACACTCAATTAAACGTTATAAATTGGTTTTATTCACTTATTCGATATTAGTTCGATGTCACTTGTACAATGTCAAGATTAAGACTGCCCGCCCTGTCGAGCGTGATCCTTTAAATATACTCCAAGATGCCCAAGGGGCGCTGGCTGCGGCGTTGTGTCGCTGGCAGCGGCGTTGGGATCGTGTCAGAAGTGGGTCGCCTCTTCCGGCGAATTCTGCTTATCGGCAATATTCAAAGTGCTTATACTAGAAAGGGAAGTGAAGTGCCTAGTGTGACCGACGAGGGTCGTCTTGGGTCACGTTTTGCTAGGGTCGCATAAATACTAGGGGACATAAGTCGCTTACTTGGCTAAGTGTGTTTACAGGAAATAGAAGACGTAGGTAGCTTAGTCGGCTAAAAGATACACGCGTGCTGTGTGTGGTCTGTTGGTGTGTGACATGTGAGTGTGTGAAATGTGAGTGTATGAAGTGTGAGTGTATGAAATGTGAGTGGGCTGGTGTCACTTAGATTGCTAGTATGGGTCGCGATGCACGCGTGTTGTGTGGTCTGTTAATGTTCCTAACATGTGTGAAATATGAGTGTATGAAATGTGAGTGTAAGGTCAAGGCTTAGATCGATAGGGGGTATTTTGCCCGATGCTCATTCAGACGTTTTTGGTAGAAAGTGTTGGTCGAGTCCCGTTGTGATAGCAGATGCCGAGGTGTGGGGCATGGTCTGGTGACTGAAGGACAAGGCGTTCCAGGGGCGCTGGTTGTATGGGAGGAGGCCTCGCATGAGGATGAGTGTGCTAACTTGTATGTATGTGTGTGCATTCATATATACACATACATATATTCACATAAGCAATATGGCACAAGCGTAACATGAACTGGGCTAAGCAACCGTGTGAACGCTGACCAAGCACTTTGATGCAAGCGTCCCAAATTATATGTATGTATGCATGTATGTACTGACACTCTCCCTCTCTTTTGTAGCAGTCGCGGAAGCATAAAAATATATATGTAAACCTAGGTTCAATCAAACGACACTGACGCTGTGGTAGTCTCTTCACTATTTTAATTAAACTGGAACCAGGTCATTACACTGCATTATACAACTAATTTGTAATGATACTCTAAGAACAGAATTATGAAAATGACCAGTATACAGAAAACGCACTCCGATATGTCCTAACCAAAATGATATGTTAAATCAATAGTAAAAACATTGCTAATTTAGTGGCGCTTTTAGTTTTATAATAAATCCCAAACATTTCATGTATTTTGAAAAAAAAAAAAAAAAACAGACCGCGCCGAACTTTGTATACTCTTGCAAGTTGTTTGGTACTCTTTCCTTACTTATAGCTGTCAAAGTGGAAAAACGTTTTATATAAAAAAATAATCTTTGCGAAAGATCGGCCCATAATCTTAACATAGGAAATAACGAAGGTTTTCATCAAAGTCACTGTTTTCCACCGATCATTCCTATTGGAGTTATCTGATATAGTCACCCAATCTTTATCAAATTCGGCACAGTCATTCACAGATATATTAAACTGACAAATGTTTATTTTGAAAACAATCGCGTCAAAAGTAACGAAGTTATTGATAAAAGTCACTGTTTTTGACCGATCTTTCCTATGGGAGCTATGTGATATAGACACCCGATCTGGATAAAATTTGGCACAGTCGTTAGTATGTGTAAAACTCACCAATATGAATTTTTACGACAATAGCTCAGAAAATAACGAAGTTATTGAAAAGTCACTGTTCGTGACTTTGCCATTTGTATGGGAGCTATATGATAAAGTGGTCCGATCCGGCTGAATCCGAGATATACAACCCCTGCAGTATATACAAGCCTACGCGCAAATTTTCTGCTCTGTAGTTCTTACGGTCTAGGAGGAGT
This sequence comes from Drosophila paulistorum, assembly GCA_018152135.1. NCBI lineage: Eukaryota > Metazoa > Arthropoda > Insecta > Diptera > Drosophilidae > Drosophila > Drosophila paulistorum. Next base: position 6,977,333 of record JAECXG010000822.1, on the reverse strand, counting down.
TCGCATCGATTAAGACGGACGGACAGACGGACGTGGCTATTTAAACTCGTCTCGTCGTGCTGCGTTGCACACATCTGACCAAAATTAATATACCATTTTTGCAAGGGTACAAAAATACAAAACATAATCTGTAAGAGGGGAACATTTGATATTGTTCTAGTGTTCCCAAAATGTAAGCCCGCTAATTCAAATTTAATTTTGTTTTCTTACAACAATAAAAATTAATCGTTTCTTGAATTTAAGTCTTGGTAATGTGTATGTGTTGTATGTTTTAAATAATCTATTAATAGCTTTATAAATTCAGGTAAAATTAACTGATACACAATGAGAAATGTTTGTCATAATAGTTTGATGCAATTATTTGTTAAATTGTGCAATTTAGCAATTGACTAGAAATTTTTATCAGTCATATTTCTGCTAGCAACAACAAAATCAAAATTAAGTGTTAAGTCACTAATAAAATGATTGCTAGTTTAGTGACCTCTTTTGTTTTAAACCAATTTACGTAATTTTCATGTACTTTGGAAAAAAAAATTCTCTGAAGTGGCAACTATTGTTATAATAAATATAAAGTAACAGAATGCGTGTGGTAAGTTGAGCAGTTTGTTCACGACTAACTTCTATTTGTCTCTCATCGAGTTATTGCTCTCTATTACGCATCTCGTGAGAGAGTATAGAAAGTTACATATATATATTCATGTGTGTGATCACGCATGCATTGAGTTGAGAGAGAGAATTATTTCAACACCATTCCTCAATGCAAGTATGTCCACAAGTTTATCTTATACTTAACAAATTCGTATACTCTACATGCTTCTTCTTCGGAAGATTCTTGGTCAGGATATCAGCTATCATCTCATTAGTAGACTTATACTTCGTCCTGGAGTGGTGTACCGGGTTCTTAGCCAATTGTTGCTCGCTGAGGTTATCGCCTTACAAAACGGTAGATGTATTATTGTCTTCAACCAATCTCAATAATTAATCGACGCAATAAAATGGCTTCTTTGCACGCTGTAGATAACCTCCACCTACTCTGCATCGGTACTGCTAAGAGCAACACTCCGCTGCCTGTCCGATTTCCATGATTTCGGTACGTCAGCCGTATAACACTTGCGCTCAATCTTATCGCCTCCAGAATCTGCGTCCACGAAACCAGTGAATGCCGCTTCAGACTGCTTGCAATGAATCCCGAAGTCAACGGTCGACGCCAAATACCGTAAAACATCCACTATGGCTGCAAGGTTATGATTATAGGGATCCTTGTTACCTTGAGCCAATATCGATACTCAGTGGAGTATATCTGGTCTAGTAGTCAACGCAAGCCATATTAGCTAGCCTATCATTGACTGATAAAGAGTTGCATCAACCCTTTTACACTCTATTTTATCGCAGACTACCTGATACCCTGCTTCTAGCGGTGTTGCAGCTGGTCTTCACTATACGTAGCCGTATCGCTCCAGTAGATCCTTGATGTACTGTGAATAACCCAATGATATTTCTCCAAGTTCGCCGTCGCGGTGAACTTCCATGCCAAAGAACAAACGCACAGGTCCCTTGTCAACACAATCAAAAGCTGCCGTAATAGTAATAATCCTGTCAAGATTCGATTTCTCTTGGCATTCTATAAGATCGTTATCATATACAAGGATTAGTGATAGATTACATTTTGCTTGCTGTTAATATAGACATGGTTAATTATCGCAAGGTGTGAAACCATTAGCTCGCAAAACACTATCAAGTTTGGAGTTCCACTCCCGTCCAGACTGTTTAAGTCCATATAAAGCCTTAGGCAACAGAAGTACATTGCTGTTGTCCTCAGTTGCATATCCTTCGCGCTGCCTCATTTATTCGGTATCTGCCAAATCGCTGTTTAAGTAAATAGTGCATACATCCATCTGATGAAGATACAATTTTAACTGCGCTGCTAGGGCCAAGATGAAACGAACACTCTCCGAATGGCATACAGGCGAGTATGTTTCATTGTAATTCACTCCATATCGCTGTGAACATCATTTTGCTACTAGTCTCGCCTTGAACCGCTCGACTTCTGCCTTTGCATCACGCTTTACACTGTAGACCCACTTACAGCCACCAGGTTTATACCCTTCCGGTAACGTACTAAGCTGCCAAGTGTGATTTGACATCAAAGAGTCATACTCCCTTTGCATTGCCTCATGATACTGAGAAGCAAACGGACTACTAACCGACCTCATCATAGGTCTCGGGTATGATCACCTCACTTGTAATCAATGCACTTAAAATGTTGAACTGCTTCCTTGGTCTGCCAGACCGTCCAGTTCGAATCAGCTTCGGCCTGCCGGGTCCAACACGTTGTTCAACCACAGGTTCTGCCACTTCTTGTTCAACTGCCATGTTGAAATCTTCGCTACTGCTGCCCTTCTCGCTGACCTCTGCATCAGACTCGTCTGTACTGCTTAACTGATCTGCTGCATCAACAGATCCTGAATCCTGATCATCCATATATGGAATATCAAACTTGACGATATCACCATTCGAATCAAAACAAAACGTCTCGCTTCTCAACAACTTGCCTGGTTTCGGCGTCGTACAACCGATACCCTTTCGCATTTCGAGAATAACCAACCATTCGGTATTCTTTGCCCTTTGGATCAAACTTGCCCTTATCATGTCCTTCGTTCAGTGCCACTGCAATAGACCCAAAAACTTTTAAATGACTTATTGATGGTTTCTTACCAATCCATGCTTCCATTGGAGTCATGTTAACCAGGGCTCGAGTTGGTGACCTATTCCGCAGATAAGCAGCTGTATAAACTGGCTCAGCTCAAAGAGATCGATGTAGACCAGACTGGATGAGCAAGCATCTTGACATCTCCACAAGAGTTCTGTTAACGCTCTCTGCTACACCGTTCTGCTACGGCGTGTATGGTACCGTGAGCTGCCGTATAATTCCATTGAATTCTTGAGAAACTCGTCAAACGATTTATTGACGTACTCGCGACCATTGTCGCTATCAATGAACTTAAGCTTCTTTCCAGTTTGCCGCTCTGCCATGTTTTTAAAGTCAACAAACTTTTCAAATACTTCATCCTTTCCCTTCAGGAAACATACAAATATGCGGCGTGACCTGTCATCGATAAATGTCAAAAAGTATCTGCTGCCTCCAAGGCTTTTTGTATCGAACGGACCGCAAACATCTGAATGCACCAGCTCCAAGATTTCCTTAGCTCTGTTCTTGGTCGAATCTGGAAATGGCTGTACTGTGATCTTACTTAGCATGCGTATCTTGCAGGGTTCCAACGACGTTGAGTCAAACGTTCCCATGCCACGGGCCAAATCCTTTCGTGCAATTTTACCCAAACTGCCATAGTTGAGATGTCCCTACCTTTTATATATATATATATATATATACAAACGGCCAACTTTGCCTGCTTTCACAATGCATTCACCCTTTTGGATCACTCGTGCATACTTTTGTCCAAATTCAACGATGCTTCCATGTTCAACTGCTTTCAATATTAGTATACGTATACGTTTACTTCAGCCTTAAGAAAGTTATTATCAGCCAAATCATTATTCTCAGAATGTTTCACAAATTTTGAAAACAAGTCTCTGTGGCAACACATATGGCTGGTGGCGCCACTGTCCAGTTCGATCGATCAAAACATGTCGCGTCCAACGCGTTCAGCAAACCTAACAATGACTGTACTGTCTTATTCGGTTTGATGCAACCTTCCGACCGCTTACAGTGCGACAATGGCCTTTTTTCGTTCTCTCTTTTGCGTTATCCTTCTTCTCTCAGCCTTATGCATAACATGTGGAAACTCGGCAAACTCTCGCGCGTCTCTATGGCGACAGCGAAATTGTCGAATTTGTCTGGAAAACTGAAAAGTAAAATAATCGTTACAAGCTCGTCCAATATTTCAATTCCAACTCCAGCAAGTTTGTCCAGAATTTCCGTGAAATCCGGCAAATAACTCGATATGCTTTGACCCTCCTGTATACGTTTAATAAGCAATTTTTTGAAAACAGCTACTTTCCCTACGGGTCCTCTGGCTTGATTAGCTTTCTGAAGCTTCCTCCAAGCCTCATGTGAACTTGTACAGTGCTTCACATGTCCCAAGTCTTAGGTCCTAAGGTGTTCCCCCCATAGTTGGGCTTGCCTGAAGAACCATTTCACAAATCCGCATGCATCATAACACTTTTCATCTGGATGCATCGCGAGTCATAATTACTTGATATATATATAAAGTTTTTGTGTATATAAAGTTTTTTTTCATTTAGCGGACGTTGACGATGCTATGCGCAGAACGTTCAAGTGGCTCCTACGACACCAGGGCAAAACCTGTTACGCGCGAGCCCAAGCAGATAGCTGCCCACATCCCACACGACCGACCGAGGGGTGCAGACGCATAACGCACTGCACGAATCGCGTAGACAAATACATAATGCAAAAAACAGAGAAACAAAGAATACTACAGCTATTTATGAACTAAATAGGAAAGGATAGATGTTTTAAGTGTATTAATAGAAGACTCTAAGCAGATAACAGGGAATAGAAGGCTGTTATTAGAGCAGAGTAACCTAAGAGGTTCATACATGGCATAGTTAGAAGAACAACGACTAAGTGTTAAAGGTATAATATGATGTCTACTCCGTCTGCGTGGAACCGACAGATTTACCAGCGCCAATAACTCAGGCGGGTCAGTATCACCAATTGGAGCTTGTGCATAAAAGTAACACCAAGCATAATTCTCCGGTTAATTAAGGAAGGAAGGTAAATCAAAAGAAGTCTACTAGAGTACGAAGGCAAATTGACATTTCGATCCCAGCTTAAGTCACCAAGAGCAAATAGCAAGAACTGCTTTGAGCGGATTCAAGTCTAATCTGGTGCGACTCATATTGAGGTGACCAAATGCAAGATCCATACTCTAAAATAGGACGGACAAGCGAATTAAAAAGAACTTAAGTGGTATAGGGGTCATGAAATTCTTTTGACCATCTTTTAATGAAAACTAAATGAATCTGTATCTTTATAAGTAAGACAATTCTTGACATCGTCAGCATACATAACCACACGCGAATGAATCATGACTGATGGAAGATAGTTAATAAATAAGGGGGCCACGATGACTACCTTGAGGTACATCAGATGTCACAGGAATGGAATATGAAAAATACGACTTGAAAAGTACCTTCTGCTTTCTGTTTGTTAAATATTCTCGATCCCAAGAAAGGAAAAGGGTGGGTGGGAATCCAATGTCGTTCAGTTTAGAAAGTAATAGGGTATGATTAACAGAATCAAAGGCTTTACTGAAGTCGGTGTACATGACATCAGTTGGTTTACCATTTTTAAACCCCTTGATGATTATAGAGGTAAATTCTAAAAGAATAGTGGTTTTAGATCTACGTTTCACAAACCCATGTTGGGATGGCGAAAAAATAAAGCTATAAAAATGTTGCAATTGAGAAGTTATAATTTTATCAAAAAATTTTATCTATAGTTAGAGGCTTCGGACTTTTTGCCATTTTTATGCGAAATGATATACGACTCCTTCCAAATAGATGGAAAAGAGGAAGATTCGACAGGCAATAAAAACAATTTTAAAATGGGTTTACGTGATGCGTTTGCACAGAACCTGAGTACACATCCAGTTAGACCATCTGGCCCCGGAGAATAAACAGGTTTAACTAATTTAAGTTCGCTAAGAATAGAACTTTCATCAATCACTGGATTGAAAATGCAATTAGTCGTTTTTAAATGATAAGGATACGGACTTGCTCGATATTCCGTTGAGGAATAAGTTTTGTTAAAAAAAACTCGCAAACATATCGGCAATTGCCTGTTCAGTGTTCAGCAAAGACAAAAAAGGTAGGTGCACGGAGGTCTTACGTTTAGAATTAACGAAATTATAAAATTGTTTAGGGTCAGAAAAAAACTGAAGCTTACAGCGCTGAAGATAATTCTTATAGCATTATGTATTAAGCATCTAAAACTTTGAACAAGCGACTGTATACAGAGCGTAATTTAATAAACGACGTGTTTTTTGAAACTTCTTATAATATAGAGTTTTTACATTGTTCAAATTGGATAACTCTCGAGAGAACAAGGGGATGTTTATTAAGGCGCTCCTGCCTACCAAGAGGCACACAAATATCAAAGAGTGAATTCAGAGTATCGTAAAAGAAGCTAACAGCTGAGTTCATATCTCTACAATTGTACAGATAAGACCAATCGGTAGTAATAATGATTTTTTTATTAAGGCTGCCAAAATCAGTCTTACGAAAGCATCTAGTTTGAGGTAACTCATTAAAACCAAGTAATGGTGATAGTGAGGGTAGATCAATTTTTAAATTTAATTTAGGATGAAATTTATCTTTGGGGAGAACAAAAGGTTTGATCCTAGAAACATTGCAATAAGAAGAATCCAATACAAAAATAAGATCTAACGATTTTCCATTAGAATTTAAGACAGGATTGACTTGGGATAAAGATAAGCCTAGAAAGCCTTCAATAAAGTCATATGACATAGAGGACAGCAATATGGTAGATTCATCTGTTAGTGACCATAACAAAGCAGGTAAGTTAAAATCACCTAAAACTATGAGCATGTCTTGACTAGAAACTAAAGAGGAGACAAACTGAATTGCCTCTAAAAGATTTAAATAGACCACAATGTCTGACGATAGGGGAATAAAGGAACAAGTAATAAAAGCATTAAAAGATTTAAAATTTACTTTAACACAGACAAACTCAATCTCCTGGGTATACAAAAATTGAATTATTTCAGATGATAAATCAGCATCAACAGCTATCAGAACGCCACCGCCTACGTGAGAAATCCGGTCATGTTTGAATATAGAAAAGTTTGTGGAATAGACCGATGCATCTGCAATGTCATGTTTTAGCAAGTAAAGGCTAGAATGTTATGTTCAAATGAAGACCAGATAGTCTGTGTTAATACATAGAGATTAGGAAGTTTAGATTTCAGTCCTCTAATGTTCTGGTAACCCAGGTTACGGGACGAAGCTAGTTTTTTGACACACCAGCAGATGCTGATGTGCCAGGAATAGTGTTAGTTTTTGTTATTGGCAGGCGAAACGGTTGCCGATTTTTCTTCCTTACAGTATATTCCTTAACTATTATATGCTTAGGCCAAAAATCTTCTCGACATATAATGTGAAAGATATTGGCAAAAGCACTAATTTAAAAGGACGAGATGTCCCAAAAATACGAAATTTAAACTTTTCCACCGCAATATTCGAGACGTTAACTTTCTTCTGAATATAGGCTATTACATCATCAGATGTGACAACAGGGTCTAGACTAGAAACAAGTATATGTTTCTTTGGTGGTATGGAAACGAGAGGCCGCGGTCCCAAAGCGTTAGCCAAAGCAGCCACGTTGGACAAGTCACCCACTACAGCAGTCAACTCGTTAACGGGGCCCTCGATACTTTTAGAGCTATCGGCAATTTCCATTGGAATGGGTAATTGCCCGGAGGCTTCGGACACTACAGTTGGCATCGTTTTTAAGAGATCATTCCCAGGTGATACCGGTAATTCTTTACTAATCACCACTGGGCTCTTAAACGATATCAATTGCTGTACATTGGGAGAGGACGGTGCGTGAGACCGGTCGGGGACGATAAGAGAAGCTGGCGGATCTACAGATACAGAAACTCCCCAAGGACTGGTCCTTTTATCGAATTCCCTTTAACAATAGACTCCTTGATTCTGCCTGTGTAACCTGCACACTTAACGTGAACCGCATTGTCACACAGCCAACAAAGAATATAATCATGGGAGTCAACCCCATTAGTGGCAACTATGCAATTATTTTTTGAGCAGACAACCATTTTATAAAATTAAATTTAATTTAGAAAAACAAAAAATAAGAAATAAAATAAAAAATTTTAAAGGTTACCAAATATGTGTATAAGAAATATACTGACCAGTTCTGACACAAAGGTTAATGTGCAGAGTAAGCCTTCACACGCGGGTAGGCAAAAGACGAGAGCGCAAATCAAATAAGAATAGGAAAGAGCGGGATAGCGCGTCAAATTGAACACATGCAACAACAATTTGTACGCAAGAGCGCGGTAGTTAGTTACAACGGTAAAGGCACAAAAGCAAAAGAGATTAGCTAAACAACAACACCGCTAATGCAAGTAAATGTTGTAAGTTAAATTTATGTATATTGAAACAAAAAGCACAAAAACGACTGAAAGAAATCACGGAATGAAAATGCAATTCGAATGTTAGAATTTTAATTAAACCGATAATGAGTTTAAAAGTTAAAAAAAAGTTTTTAATCACGAAAAACAAATAAAATTTGATAAGCGCAAAAAAAAAACACGTCCGACCTCTGCAACGAGTGAAAAGTATATATGTATATGCCCTGCTAAGGTTTTAATTCGTCTCAGTGAGAGCTAACCCTTTAATATGCGACGGACTATTATTTATGCCAGTCGAAACTGGGTGCTTGCTTTGTTTTTTACTTTGTAATCGTTTGGTTACTCGTATTATATTTTGAGCTTGATGCTGGATTGATTTTATATCATTGAAATTTATACGAGACAATGCATCGGCTGCGTAGTTATACCATACACCCATAGGGTGAACTGGTATTTGTTATATATGTATATTTGTTTAGTAAATGCGCACATTTTGTATGTATAAAGATTTTGCCACGCACCTTTCCACCACCGTAATGTGAAAAAACTCGATTATCTCCAGTAATTTTCTAACTTGTGAATTTAAATTTGGCACACTTAAATTTGATACTAATATCCAGCAAAATACAAAATTTGATTAAAATAAAAATATCCAAGTTATGCATATGAACATTTTTCCATAACGCCGGAGTTGGCCGTTGGCTGGTGTGGGCGCTAGGGTGCTCATATGCTTGAGTGAGCGAGATACTAAGATATGCTTGTAAAAAGCATGTGAACTGAATTTTTTAAAAACACGTAAATGCATGTGTTAATATAAATTTAAAATATTTGTTATACTGGTGTATGGTATACCTAAGTCGACTTACTTACCTTATTTTTTTCCCCCTCATATACTCTACAGTGATATCATAGTCTTAGTTCTTGTTCAATTGTTGATTTATTGCTCTCGCGTTTGGTAATCGCACGAGATGCAAATGCTAGCGGTAATTGTTGATTATCATATTCTTGACTGAGCATTGCTTCACAAGCGAATTTACTAGCATCGGTTGTGATGCAAAATTCTCTATTGAAATCATGATGCTGTAGTATTGGTGGATTAATTAGTGCTGTTTTTAGATGCTGAAATGCAAAAGCACATTCATCAGTCCAAATGAATTCGACATTGTAATGACCGGGTTCCTTTGGTTCAAGAGTTTAAGAAAAGAACACGCCTGTGGTAATATTTGTGGTAATATTTCGATTGATTTTTTTTCCCACAAATATTCTTTTGCTTAACCTATTGTTACATAGATATTCTTATGCTGCGACTTAGGTGACAGCTACAAAAGAGAGGGAGAGTGTCAGTACATATATATGTCGGAGAGCCAAGACTTTTATTTATTTCACTCATGTTTTTCTTTATAATATTCACTTTAGACTTTTAAATTCACTTTTACTTTTTGACTGTAAGGCTAGTTCCCAGGGGGTTTGTTAACTGAGCTCTCTAGCCCGAGGCCCCCCTTTATATGGGACCTAACCTGAAGACAGATTTGTTTCTAAATAAGTTGCTAAAGCAAAGATGCTTGTCATCCTGGCAAGTCAACTTTCCCAGCAACATTCCAGGTGTCAGTCTGTAGCCGTTGTAAAGGTAACGTTGTAAAGGGCTACAATTGACAAGCTCGTCAACTAACTAGTAGGCTTTGACTTATTAGTCACTTAATCGACACGGCCTTCCTGACCTTTACATATACTTTGTCGATATCAATCTCTGTATCGCACGGCGAAATCAAGCTCAGAGGATGTGCATTTTTTTTTTTTCGGTAAGGACTTGCTTTGGTTACACTATTAACTGTGCAATTCAAAGCAAGTTGTACCTCGCCAAAGGCATCTTACAACGACCGGGCCCCGATTCGACCGCGGACAAAAGAGTTAAGGGTACCCATTTGCATTTCTTATTTCTGCTCTTCCCTTCTCTATGTTCAATCGTAAAGACAACGGTGTACTATTAGCCTTAGATCCATCTTTGTTCTTAATGCTTTCAGGGAATTATAATCCGTAGACACAATGAATTCACGGCCAATCAAAATGCTTAGCCGACCTAACTAGAAGTGATATCTGGACTCTGCAGGAGAGGTTCTCTTACTAAAGTATTCCACTACATGATGATTGCCATAGCGCCATAACCATGAGAACTAGCATCTGTATGTAGTTCTATTGGAAATTGTGGATCAAATATTTTCAGTACTGGATTATTTGGGAGAATAGAATAGACATGACTATCTTCCTAATTGTTTCCAAATGGTCATCCCAACCAAAGACGTTTTTGGTAGGAGTTAGCAAGTATATCGGTTTTATAACCTGATAGAAATGAGGGATAAATTTTCGAAAATAAGACGCTAATCCAATAAATTGTCTCACAATACTAAATGTTGAAGGCGGTCTCAGAGAAGTTAGTGCTAAGATCTTCTGCGGATTAGGTCTCGTACCTCAGATACTGCACCGTAGTCTTAAGGAACTCACACTTCAAAATTATCAATCAAAATCCAGCCTCAGTTAGTACCTCCAAAACCTTAAACCTTTCGTTGTTTAGTTCTATAGTTGATGATACTATCATAATATCATCCATGTAGTATATCACATAGGTATGTGCTAAACTTCGCAAAGCGTTCAACATAACATGGCTTGCTGAAAAACGAAAGGAGCGTTCTTGAGGCCAAATGGCATTGTTAAATACTCGTACTGCTTCTCAGGTGTTACAAACGCAGTTTATTAGTCATATCTAAACACGTAACATATTTTACAACCCTAAGTCTAGCAATTTGATCACTAATAAGGAGTAATGCAAATCTATCACAAACCGTGTTGGCATTTAACTCACGATTTTCAATGCACAAGCTGTCTGATCCGTTTTTTTTCTAACTAATAGCATTGGACTAGCATAGCAATTGGGTCTGTTTGTGGCGGGGCGGAAGGATCCAAATTATAATACAAGGGGTTGGCGGGTGCCAATTTCTTCGGGTGGTGAGTGAGTGGTGAATTGATAACGCGCGATAACTTCGGTTACAAAAACTTATACTTTATTCATTAATATTCATAGGTTGCCCGACACACACGAAAATGTCTCGGGTTAAAATATATACAATTCGAAAGGAGGAAAAATTCAATGGAAAAAAAGAACGGGTGTTCGGGTTGAAATTTCGTACTGGAGTGATGATGGCGATTTACAGGAGAGCGCTTCGTCACCCTCCTCAGTATGACCGCATTCCGTTTTGGGAAAAACCCTACCCCTCACTCTCTGCTGTTCACCCGGTGGCGTGAACATACCGCCCCCTTGCAACAAGTTGCAATTGCCTCGCTGGACATGTCTAAGGATGGGGGATGGCAGCGTTCTGGATCGCCAAGACACGGGTGGAGATGGAGGGGGAACTTTGAATGCAGGTGGAATAGGCGGCACGAGGGCTGATGACCTCTGGATAGAAGTCCGAATGAAAGGCTGGTGCCTTTCGGGTCTTTGCTCTCTGGGTTGGATGTACGTGACTGAGCTGTCGCTGTGTAAGAGCGTGTGGTGTTGTTTGCCACAACGATGGCATCCTGTTGTGCTCCTGCAGGAACCATTGGAATGCTCATGAGCCAAACAGTTCGGGCAGTATCCGTTGCTCAAGACTACCCGTAACCTGTCTTCAGCTTGTAGTCCTCGAAACTGTCGGCACTGACGGAGCGCGTGTGACCCTTGACAAACGCGGCACCTGAAACAATTGGAACTGCATTCTAAATCGGACAGTGCTGCTGTCCTTGGAGACATCTTCGGACTGCCGGAGGAGGTGGACCGAGACCGACTGGATTTATCAGTAACGGATCCACAGAGAACCCATCCGAACATCGTCTCGATTCCCACGAAAGAATCACCAACATTCTTGATGATTCGTTCCCCAAGGATAGTGGGAAGGAGCTCGACTCCAAGCACCAAATCCACAGGAGCCCTTTGGTAAAATTGCGGATCAGCGAGCGGAAGGTCCAGCGCATCCTGCTTAACCTTATCCGGGACGGCGCGGGAGGGAAGTTCCTCTGCTACCCTAGGCAGCACAACGGCGACTGCTTGGAACTGTCGGAGCGGTTCGTCAGGAGGAGAAATCTGTAAGCGGCACACTTTGTCGTCGCTACCAGCATCGCATTGCCCAATGCCGCGAATGCTAGTTGATACTTGGCAGCTTGGAGGATTAATCAATTCAAACATTCTTTGGGAAATAAAGGACGCTTCGGATCCCATATCAATCAAAGCGCGGATTTGAAACTGCTTGCCACGATGATGAATAGTTACCCTCGCTGTACCCAGGAGGCCAGTGTTGCGAGTGGAGGCGAAGTAACTTCCCACGTTTACATGAGGGCTGCTGGAATAATCGGAGGACGCAGGATTCGGAATTATACAAGTATTAGGTGCTGAGCTCTCTTGCACTTGAGCGGGAAAGGCCTGAGCTCTTACCGTAGGTTTTCGGCTTACGGAAGGAAAGGTCTGACTGCTAGAGCTTGGTTGAAGGACATCTGTGGCCTCTAGTACACGGTGGCGATCAGTTAGGAATCGATTCAGGTCGTCCCAGGATGAGACGGCGGTCTTATTTGGAACGGACTGTTCCCACAAAAGAAGGGTGGCTTTGGGCATTTTGCTCGTACAGATTGCTATGAGAAGGATATCCCAATTGTCTGTTCGAGCCCCGGAAAGCTCAAGACCGGTTAAGCAACCTTGAATTGACGTCTGCAGTTCTCTCAACGCTTTGCCAGACTCTTGGGTTACAGCTGGGATCTGTAGAAGCTGCTTGGCTTGGCTCATAATCAATAATCGATTATTTTCGTATCGCGCAGTGAGGTTATCCCACGCGGACTGGAACCCTTCATTGGTCAAGGGTGACCTAGAAACAATGGCTCTGGCTTCACCGCGAGTTTTGCAACTTAAGTGGTACAGTTTCTCCACTTGTGTTAGGCTTGGATTATGGATAAAAATCGCGGTAAACAAATCACGGAATGTAGGCCAAGCCAGGCTGTCTCCGTTGAAGATTTCGACTTCACACGGGGGAACTGTGTGGCTTTGATGGGTGGAATCGACGGAGAGTCTGACTGGTAGGGGAACCGTTTTCGCTGACAGCTGCTCGATTCGCTCTCCAAACATAGTCCCGCCTCGAACATATACCATATAACAATATTCATGTTTAGCTTTAATTGTAGCTATGTGCTTCGGACTATCTTCCTTCTTTTGCGCCGTCAAGGCCTTATAACATCGTGAAAACTCTGCCTCGACTTGTGCCCAAAGCGACTTAAGCTGGTCTAAGTGTATTTTAATGGAGACGAGTGGCACATCGTCCGCTAAAGCCTGGGCCTCGCGAGCCTCGAACGCCGTTAATGCCTCGCACACGGCAACAAAGTCGGAAAGAGACATCGTAGAGTGTTCTCTGAGCTATTACGAATTGAATGGAAACAAAAAACTCCTTGGAATTAGAGCTCTCAAGCGAGGAAATCGAAACGAAGCTGTAAGTGGACTGTATAATTTAAGGATAGAGGAGTGAGAAGGAAAAATGTCTCCTCTTTTTAATGAACACAATGGATAAATGAAATTAGAAGAAATTATAATTTTCCTCGCAGTTGTGTGAATAATTATAAGGATATATAATCACTTGGATATTAAAATTTATACAATGTGGAAATCTGTTGAAATTTATAAGAGTATAAAAGAAAAACAAAAATATGGAGAAATTGAGATCAGTAGGATTACTTTTCAATGGAGGGCAAAAAAACTCGGAATTAATTTTCATTAAACGGACTAGATAAATTTCATGGATCTGTGAGGAAAAAATCAAAAATGCACCAAGACAAAATACTAATTCCATATAAATAAAATTGTACTTATTTTTCGTTAGAAAATATTTTGCGAATTAAATTCAATTAGTCGATTGAAATATTTTTTGCACAATACGAAAATCACGATGGAAAAAATGGATGTCGTGACCGAGTCACGGCTTGGCTCAAGTGTCAGCACTGATGAGACTTGAGTGTCAGCACTGATCGGGAGTCAGCTGTTCTGCCGTTGTTTATGTTTTATGAATTTAATTAATTTTAAATTGTTTAACGAAGATCACGATTTCCTGCTTTAATTATGTAGGTTTCGAATTATTAAATTGCGGAGAGCCAATCGGAATGGCTGCAATTTATTTTGTGTGGGTGGAATCAAATTGTATGTGGACATACATATGTATGTACATATGTACATACATATGTATATATGTAAGTATGTCGTATGAGTGAGCTTACCGCGGCAAAAATTATTACATATGTACATATATATGTATGCATATACAAAGTATTTGGCATAAATAATTTATGCCGCTGGACTAATGATCAGCCCGTGGAGTGTGCTTTACACTTTAAGGACAGGTAAGTGGTACTTTATAAACACTTTTACTTGCAGGTTAGAAAACAGCTGTTTTTACATGTACGTATATATATGTATACATACACATACATATGTATTGTTATGCAATTGGACTTTTAGACATTCAGAATTTCAAAGAATGGAAAAAGACACTTCATAAACCATGTAACCTTTGGAACAGGTCAGGTATGTACATAAAGTAAACAAAAGTGTGTAGGTCGCTATGGAAGAGCGGGAAACCTCACACTTTTATAAGTATGTAATCGGATATAATGTGAATGGGATTTTTAATAAGAAATGTTGTACTTATCAGGAATTCCGCCGATGCATGCTGGAAGAGCGGAAGGATATCCGGCTCGAAGGACCAATGTTTGTGGCGGGGCGGAAGGATCCAAAACCCTACCCCTCACTCTCTGCTGTTCACCCGGTGGCGTGAACAGGGTCGAACGATATTACAACTTAGCAATTTGGGAAAAACCCTACCCCTCACTCTCTGCTGTTCACCCGGTGGCGTGAACAGGGTCGAACGATATTACAACTTAGCAATTAATTTATAGGTTTGCGTACAATTACATTTTCATTTGGATTCAGTCGATATGGAAGCCTCTGCACTGTTTTCTTAGGGTCAATCAACCTAATAGTCAATATCACTGAGTTATGTCTCGTGCAAGGAATTGCATCAATAAATCCTTTTAAATATTTGTAAAGCAATTTAATCACATTCTCTCTATCTATAAATGAAACAGTATATGGCTCGAACACTACACAAGAATTTATTAATTTCAAATATGTCAGAAAATCGTATATCCGTTACTAAGGATTTCTCTACGAATTCCAATATCATTAGTAAGATATTTGAACTATATAGCATGAAATAGTACTTCTAAAGTGTTTGGGCTAATCAAAATTTACATAATTTTTGATGTGCACTGTATATGCCAGCGTCGCCAATACCCCGTATTATAATATGATTGTTGTACAGGTTGCCATTAAATTTAACGCCAACACTACTTCGGTCAAGAGAGCACTTAGCTCCGAAGTCGAAACAAACTGCAAAGGTCTCACCTCGGTGGGTCATAACTCCCATTGGGTCAGACACAGAGCACTGATTAATCTTCTTTTCGGGAACTCCTCCAGGTTTCGGTTCTGCATGCCCCACATACCATGCAACTGGTCCTCAGACAGTACAGGAGTCGGCACTTATCAGAAAAAAATGTTGGCAAAGTGACGCCACGTATCTGCTGCTGTTCACGTGTTGACGCTTGAATAGTTTTGACAAGCTCCACTAGGTTTTGATTTTGCATCTGTAGGACTATTTGCCATTGGAGCGCCAAGACTTTTATTCACTTCACTCATGTTTTTATAGCCTTGCAGAAGGTATTATAAAATTGGTCAGATGTTTGTAACGCACAGAAGGAGACGTTTCCGACCCCATAAAGTATATGTATTCTTGATCAGCATGAGAAGCTGAGTCGATATAGCCATGTCCGTCTGTCCGTCTGTGCAAATCAACTTCACGCTGGCATCTTAAGAGCTATCGGAATGAAATTTCATATTTAAGCCGGGAGATGATAAAGTATGAAAATTGTCAGGATCGGACTACTATATAGCTCTAGAGCAAAAATTTTTGCAAAAATTGGAGTATCCCCATGAAATTTGCCAGTATAATAGAATTTGATCTAAAATCTCAGATCCCAAATTTGAATTTGATCGGATAAATAGAACACAAGTTACAGTCAATACAAATCGGTTCTACGTCATCAGCAAATCAAACAGATCACATGCATACACACACACAGACGTAGCGCTACACGTATGTATGTATGTGTATGCGTGTTGTGCTTTGCTTACGGAATGATGGAAGAAAAATTTGTAGTAAAAAGAGAAATAATTTGAATGTTTTGTTTGTGTATTGATGAATTGAGTTGCAAGGAAAGAAATTTCAAAATGTAAAAAAATTATTGCCAAGGACTGCAAGGGTATAAAAACTTCGGCATTGCCGAAGTTAGCTTCTTTGATATTCTATTTTGAAAAGACAAAAAAGATGGGTGCACAGAGGTTTTACTTTTAAAATTAACAAAATTATAAAATTGTTTAAGGTCAGAAGAAAACTGAAGCTTACAGCGCTGAAGATAATCCTTATAGCATTGTGTATTAAGCAACATGAATTTTGAACGAGGGACTGTATACAGAGCGTAATCTAATAAACGACGTGTTTCTTGAAACTTCTTATAATATCGAGTCTTCACATTTTTCAAATTGGATTACCCTCGAGGGAACCAGGGAGGTTTGTTAAGCCGCTCCAGCCTACCAAGATGCACACAAATATCAAAGAGTGAATTCAGAGTATCATAGAAAAAACGAACAGCTGAGTTCATATCTCTACAATTGTGCAGATAAGACCAATCGGTAGTGGTAATGTTTTCATTAAGGCTGGCAAAGTCAGTCTTACGAAAGCACCTAGTTAGAGGTAACTCATTTGAACCAAGTAATGGTGAAAGCAAGGGCAGATCAATTTTTAAATTTAATTTAGGATGAAATTTATCTTCGGGAAGAACAAAAGGTTCGATCGTAGAAACATTACAATAAGAAGAATCCAATACAAAAATAAGATCTAACGATTTTGCATTAGAATTTAAGACAGGATTGACTTGGGATAAAGATAAGCCTAGAAGGCCATCAATAAAGTGATGTGACATATAGGGCAGCAACATGGTAGATTCATCTGTTAGTGACCATGACAAAGCTGGTAAATTAAAATGACCTACAACTATGAGCATGTCTTGACTAGAAACTAAAGACGAGACAAACTGAATTGCCTCTAAATACTTTAAATAGACCATAATGTCTGACGATGGGGGAATATCGGACCAAGTAATAACAGAATTAAAAGATTTAAGATTTACTTTAAAACCAACAAGCTCAATATCCTGGGTATAAGAAAATTTAATTATTCCAGAAAATAAAGCAGCATCAACAGCTATCAGAACACCACCGCCTACGCGAGAAATCCGGTCACGTCTGAATATAGCAAAGTTTGTGGAAAGCACCGATGCATCAGCAATATCAGGTTTTAGCCACGTCTCCGTAAAAGCAAGAAGGTTATGTTCAAAAGAAAGACTATCTCCATAGAGATTCTGGTAACCCGGGTTAAATGACAAAACTAGTTTTTTGACACACCAGCAGAGGCTGATGTGCCAGGAATAGTGTTAGTTGTTGTTGTTGGCAAGCGAATCGGTTGACGATTTTTCTTTTTTACAGTATATTCCTTAACTATTATATGTTTCGACCAAAAATCTTCTCGACATATATTGTCGAAGATATTGGCAGAAACACTAATTATAAAAGACGAAATATCCGGAGAATACGAAAATTTAAACTTTTCCACCGCAATATTCGAGACGTGAACTTTCTTCCGAATATAGGCTATTACACCATCAGATGTGATTTTGTGAAAACCGTCTAGAGCACAGAGCAAAAACTCATTCCTTCCAGAAATTACTACAACAACGACATAGGCACGTTGGCTGGGTCCATAACATAATGCATGTGGTTGGTTGTGCAGTTTATTCGCGACTAACTTCTATTTGTCTCTCATCAAGTTATTGCTCTCTATTACGCATCTCGTGAGAGAGTACAGAAAGTTACATATATATATATATATATTCATGTGTGTGATCATGCGATTAGAGAGAATTATTTCAACAGCAACCTTCACCTGTAAGCGGCAACCATTTGTAAATCCGCTATTTTAAATTCAATTTTGTTTTCAAACAAAAAAAGTTATGAATTTCATGATGATATTTTAAAACAAAACTATTTTTGAGGTCATTTTCTATGTTTAAAATAATATATTAATGGACCATACACATGATACATCAAACAGCTCTGTTCGAAAAAAAGAAATCACTTGAAGTTCCGTGGTACCTACCTTTTTTTGATGCGCATTGGAACTCAAACCGTCAGTGATTATTGTATAAAACAGCATAATATATAGATATTAACAAAGAGAGAAAAAATCGAAAAGGGAAAACAACGTTGTTTTGATTTATAAAGCGACTGCCAAAAAACGAAGATTTGTAAACTGGATGATCAAACACAATGGGAATTTGCGAATTTTAAAAGCTTCAGTTTAACTACTCCATCGAGTGTAGTTACTAAACTGTGCCTTTAAAAGAGATTTCTGGCCGTTGCTTGAAGTGATGACGGGCTATCTTTTCGGTCGACGAGGAGTCTTGTCTGCAGGAGTCCCGGGAGTATGTAACTAGTTGGTTTAAAGGTATTTTCTAAAAAAATATAGCTAACTGGTTAGCAGGAAGAAAGTTCGATGCAATGGGAGTAATCCATGTATCATCAGTGAGGCATCTGTAGTGGCGACTATCAAAACTATTTAGACAAAAAAAAAAAAAAAATTGTTCGTGATTATTAAATTCAAGAAGCTTCAGATTGTTGTAATAAGACAGCGAAACCACGAATACGTTTTGTGACTGGCGATATATATATATATATTTATTTTACAAAGTCACATGGTGATTACATAATCAGTACTAGTGTTAAAGTTTATTTTCAAAAAAAAAAGAAAAACCTAGAAGCAGTTCTAAAGGTGATATTAAATATTAGGCAGAGTTTAGTTTATCCTCTCGGTATGCGTGGCATTCAGTTTAGCGATATATAAGGCGCCGCAAAGATATAATCCGCAGCCGAGGGAAACGGCAGATTCAGTTTATGCATATTATACAGTAAAGTGGACTAGTCCGGATATTGGACAGTGTCGCACTTGGTGATGATGAGATGAATGAGTTGCGGTTTGTATCGCTCGCTATCACATCGGAGTCCGAAAGACCTAAACGCCAAATCTGATATTTTCTCGATAAGTACCTACAAAACACAATGCCCGTTTATTTGATTCCCCGTTATTATTGGTGAAGAGGCCAACATCTATATATTTTTTGCAGTTTGTCGCTCGCTTACGATTAAAGCGCCCGCGTACAGTGGGGCGAGATAAAGATTACAGCCCACTTCACTAATTGCCAAGGTTGGCGAAATTGAATCTTCTCCCCATAAATTTATAGAAGTCAACAGTTTTTTAAGTAACTAAATACCCCATCATTGCAGCCAACCTCGCGATCCCAGGGATACCGAAGAATTCAGTGTGTTAGTAGATCGATGTGTGCAGCACTTTGTGTTTAGTATTTAGCTTGTTACATTGCACTTTATTTATTCAATATATAATGCCCGCATGGGAAGGTATAGAGAGGAGAAAGAACCCCGACCTACCGACTAGCTACTACAGAGCGCACTATGCTGCACAAACCTCGAATCTCTTTTCGCAGATACACCCTATACTGGTAACGATAGGATGGAGTATATATGTGGGACTAGGGTATTGTCTTACGAATAAACATAGTCCCGGTTATAGTTTTATAATAGTTTTATTTAATGTTAAGATAAGTATTGGTTTTTAGATAATAGTAGATATACATAATTAATTATTGTTCAATGTCTTTCGGCTTTTCGTCTTTTCGTCGTCTGTACGTCTTACACTTTCGGTTTTTCGTCTTAAACTCATCTTCTTCCGACTTCTCCTTCTGGTCGGCTTGCCAGAGTCAGCTGACTCAACTAGGGCTGGCTGAATAGGATTGCCAGACCATTCCCACAAATCGGCCATCCTACTCTTCATTCGCCCCGAATGCATCGTCGTCGTCGTATGGTACCCATGGTTTCATATACTCAGCGCAAGTGCTCGTCTGCCTTGGGCCTTCGCTGAATACAGAGTCTTTTGCCACGTCGTAGGTGTCGTTGAATTTTACTCTTATGATCCGGTATGGACCAAGATATTTCGGTTTTAGCTCTAACCCAGGACCAAGTTGGGTTCTTTTGATGGCAACTAAATCGCCTATCTTATACTTCGATGCTGGTCTTCGTCTTAAGTTGTACCTGTTTTTGTTTTCATCTTGAATTTGTAGAATATGTTGCTTTGCTTCTTTACGTTTTTTATCTCGTTCGTCAATAAAGTGTTGAATCATTTCGTCTTCTATCATTTCCTTGATTTTGATATCAGACTTTATTCGCATCTTTGTTCCCGTAAGCAGCTCAAAAGGAGTTGTTTTTATACTTCTACTAAAAGTTGAATTGATGACTTGCTGGACATTATTTACAAATTTGTACCATTTTCTTGGATCGTCGCTTGACTGCGATGATTGTAGTATTTAACCTCTCTACTTGGCCGTTCGCTCGAGGAAGTCCCGTCGAGATGAGATGATGTTTTATGCCTTCGCTTTTACAGTACAAGTCAAATTCTTCTGAAGAAAAAGCTGATCCTTTGTCCGATATTATTTAGGATGGATTGCCAAAAACCTTGCTCTGCTCCTGTAGTCGTAAAACTGCATCTTTTGTAGAAGTCGACTTTGTTGGATACAGCCAACAAAACTTGGTAAAACTATCGATGACTGCCAGGATATATTTATACTGTTTATGCGTTGATTCCAGAGGTCCTAAAAAATCGATATGGTACGTCATTAGCGGTTGTTTATCTTATGCAACAGCTAATACATGTTTTTATTTTCTCTTCCAGATTCGGTATGAGATATTCTTTTCCAATGATCTCTCGTGTCTTCTTGATGGAAAAATGACCATGGTCGTGGGCCTCTTTTATTAGTTCTCGTTGCATACTAGTTGGTACGACAATAAGTTCGTTATCCGAGCTAAGTTTGTGTAGAATTCCAGCCTTTAAAAAATAGTTATTGTGATTCGTCTTATCTGCCAATACGTCTATAATAGCCTTCAGCTGGTCGTCCTGAGCTTGCAGATGCTTTATTCTGCTATGCATACTGGTTTCGCTGATCATCATCATTGGTACACGACTGAGTGCATCAGCATGGCGTATTCGAGTGCCCGCTCTGTGTTCGACGTCATATTCAAATTCTTGCATTTGGAGAATCCAACGAGCTACCCGTGTGCATAGATCCTTTTTCTGAATAGTTTTAGCTAGAGCATTGCAATCTGTAACAAGTTTGAAGCGTAGTCCTAGTAAATAAACTCGAAATTTCTTTAATGCTTCTACAACAGCTAAGATTTCTAACTCGTAACTGGTGAACTTCTTTTCGGCATCTGTCGTTTTCTTGCTCATGTAATACACTGGATGAAACTGCATGTCTTCTGGCGACTTCTGGAGAAGAACTGCGCCAAATCCGATGATTGAGGCGTCCGTATGAAGCTCCGTTTCGTGTAGCTGATGAAAAATTTTCAAAACTGGCTTTTCTGTAATAAGCATCTTTAATTTGTTAAACGCAGCTAGCTCTTTCTCACCAAAAATAATCAATGCATCATGTTTTGTCATATCCGTTAGAGGCTTTGCAACCAGAGAAAAATTTAATATAAACTTTCGAAAATATCCAACTAATCCCAAGAAACTCTGTAATTGTCTAAGATTAGACGGGATAGGAAACGATGACACGGCTTGCGTTTTCGATGGAGATGGACTTATACTTTGGTTCTCAAATACGTGTCCTAAATACTCAATTTTCATTTTAAGGAACTGACATTTTTTTAAATTAATCACAAGCCCATATTCTGCGCATTGTTTGAGTACTTCTTTTAAATTGGCTACAGCTTCGTCTTCAGTTTTCGCTGGTATTATTATATCGTCAACATAAGGTATGGCTACTTCTTTCCTGGTTAGATCTCTGAATATAGCATTGACATGCCGTTGAAAGACGCTGGGAGAGTTCGAAAGACCAAATGGAACTCGACGAAACTGGAATTGTCCATTATGTGTTACGAAAGAAGTATACTTGGGGCTCCCTTCTTCAATGCCAACATGAAAAAAACCATTTTTTAAATCTATGGAACTGAAAATACGTTCATTTTGAAGCCTGTCTAACTGATCTTCTATTAAGGGAAGTGGAAAATGATCTCTAATGATCATCGTCTGTAATCGATGCATAACCCATTTGATCCGTCCCGTTTTTTCACAAGCATGACTGGGCTAGTATACTCAGACTCTGATATTTCAATTTCCTTCAGCCATTGATCGGTTTGATTGTCAATGATGCATCTCTCTGCATATGAGAATCGTCGAGGTCGTGAGTATATCGGTTTATCATCCTTTAGAACTAGTCGCATTTGAATATTTGTTGACTTTTCGCTTACCGGATGATAATTCTGTATCAAATTTTGAACTGCTTCTTTAGCTCTTTTACTTGCTGCTGGATCTATGTCGGCCTGTTGTTCGCTGAAGTCATCCACATTGATTTTCAGAAAGGAACTTACTTCGGATTCTAAATATTGGGTTTTTGTCACCTTTAGACCTTTGTAGCTGATTGTAACCTCCGCTTGCTTACAGAAATCCTCGCCAAGAACAATTTCCACATCCATAAATTGTTGCTCCACTGAGAGAAATGTCAAACAGTATTTATCACCGTTAATATCGACTGTATATTTGAATGAACCAGATGCTTTAATCTTGTCTGTGTCTTTTTTCTTTCCGAAACCGATTAAATAAACGTTAGAATCACTCAACATTGGATTATTCATGTTTTTCAGCATTGCTTCAGATATTAAATTGTACTTGCTACCGGTGTCTAAGAACGCGTTATAATTAATATTATCGATTTTAACTGGAATAGACATAAAATTTTGAGATGACGTAATTTATCATTTTTAACACTGCTTGTTGGGCAATCTTTGGCAATATGTCCGAAATTATTACACTGGAAACATTTTTTGCCCTTATTCTTATCACCGCAATTAACTGATGTATGGCCCTTGGTGCCGCAATTAAAACATTTAAGTTCTTTGTTTGCACTTTTCTTTTGCACTGCTTGAAACTTATCGTCGTTTTTTGGATACTGCTTGCCAACACCATTGTTATATTTGTTTTCATTTTTCGATTTCTCGCGCATAACTTCAAAAATTTTTAGCTTCTGCTTGAATTCATTTATATTATTAGATCCGTATAAAATTGATTTTTTATTCACCGTATCGTCTATGCCATCGATCACATATTGTATCAGCGAACAGTCTTCAATATTTCCGCGAGATGACAGTTCTTTCATGCACAAAAAATATTCCTGCAGACTTTCGTTTTTCTTTATTTTTCTATCAGACATTGACTTATGTAACTGTGTGTTATTTGTTGTTGATTTAAATTCAGCAATAAGTGCAACTTTAAGCTTAAACCAGGTGGTTACATTTCGCTCACTATTAGCAAACATTTTTGCTAGGCCTTTTAACGAGCGTTTGGCAAAAATAAACTTTTGTAACTCGTTCCAACACATAACAGTTGCCATATCTTCAAAATCTTGGACCCATACTTCGATAGATAGATTATCTTCGCCACTAAACAAACGGATCGAGTCTTCTACATCGCGAAAGTTTAAAGCGAACCTCGGACCTTCAGAAAAACTGCTTGTATTTTGCACACTGCATGAATTATCGCTTCGCACACTTATATTTTCGCACACTTCGTCGTTTTGCGACTCTTCGTCTTCACTTTCGCCGTTATTTTCCGTTTGAAAATCGGCATCTTGGAGCAAAGAGTTCTTTTTTAAATTGCAAAATATGTGTTTCGTTAAATCGTTTTTATTGTGAGGCAATCGAAGCAAATTACAAATTACAGCCAGATCCATGTCTGACAGATTTTCAGCAACATAATTAACTTTATCATTATACAAATTGTCCGACTCAGCAAACTCATAGCCCTCGAACTCGCGAACCCGTTATCTATTGTTTCTATCTCCTTCTTTTCCAAAAATAAACTTGTGCAACTGAACGATATTCTCTCTCTTTTCCAGCCGAAGCATATCACTAATACACTGAAAGTCATTTAACTGTGCCATTTTTCGTTTCGTTTTTCTTCGTTTATGCTGTGTGTGTATGGGTAACCGACGCGGTAAAAACGCGGTAAAAATGAGGCGTCTTTTTTGGCTGATGCAATTTCCAAGAAATTGTGAAATAAATTTTTCCTTTTATACCGATTCGACTTTTATTCAACTTTTAGCATTATTCACCATTTTCATTAAACTTTCAGAGAGACTCGTATTATTTAATTTTGCACCTCTTTAAGCTTTATTTTAATTTTCGTTATACTTTTTTGTTTTTTAGGATGAGTTCACAAAATATGTATGTGTGCTATCTCTTTTCCACTTATAGTTTTTTCACGTAAAGCCTCAATATGTGTGGGCTACTTCTTTTACACTTTTAACTCTTTCACGTTTTATTCTTTTTGGGTTGAGCCCCCAAAATGTGTGGGCTACTTCTTTTACACTTTTAACTCTTTCACGTTTTATTCTTTTTAGGTTGAGCCCCCAAAATGTGTGGGACTAGGGTATTGTCTTACGAATAAACATAGTCCCGGTTATAGTTTTATAATAGTTTTATTTAATGTTAAGATAAGTATTGGTTTTTAGATAATAGTAGATAATGTATATCTACTATTATTAATTATTGTTCAATGTCTTTTGGCTTTTCGTGTTTCGTCGTCTGTACGTCTTACACTTTCGGTTTTTCGTCTTAAACTCGTCTTCTTCCGACTTCTCCTTCTAGTCGGCTTGCCAGATTGTCTTGCGCTTTTCTGAGTCAGCTGACTCAACTAGGGCTGGCTGAATAGGATTGCCAGACCATTCCCACATATACGAGGGCAGTCCGATAAGTACTTAGCCAAAAACTGAAATTTGACCAATTTGGACAAGGCGACGGCGGAGGTGTGAACCGTTGTCATGGTGTAAAAGCACTTTTTTCTTCGGCAAATAACCCGTTTTCTCATGCCTAAAATTTCATGCAGGATTAAACACACGCGGTCTTTCGAGATACCTATTGTCTCAGATATATTGCGCACTTTCAATCGGCGGTCTGCCTATACAAGATCGTGGACCTTTTAGACGTTATCCCAGGACGTGCCTCATCAAAAACCGAAGTGCGACCACGCTGAAACTCGTTGACGGTCGCCATCGAAGGAGAAGAGTCACTGTATACAGCATCCAAATGCTCTTTGATTTTAATTCGCGAATTCCCTTCCAAAAACAAGAATCAAATCACCGACCGATATTGCTCTTTTCTCATTTTTCTAAAATCCGTGGACACTCTTGCTTCTACGCGATGTCAAAACAAAACCACAATTCGATTCAACTTAAATTTTTAGCTTTGTGACGCCTCTGGGCGGTGAGGCTAAGTACTTATCGGACTTGACTAAACTGTTTTTAAAAGTATTTATTTTTTGTATTTCTCTTTGTGATTTAAGTATTTTGTGGATGCAAAATATTTGTGTGATGTGTAAATTTACTAAAACGTATTGTACACATTTGACTGAAAAATGTTACAATTTACTATCCGATAGGTAAATGCTTTAGTAATCCATGTTATGTATATGACTGTGAACTAAAAAAGGATATAAGAAAACACGCTTTCACTTATACAAGCAAAGGATTTAAGCAAATTGTAAAAATTAATCCATCGAAATTTACTATTATCTACTAAATATGTTATCAAATTGGATAGAGTTTTGTTTAAGGTATTCAGTGATTTTCGTCATATTTTTGAATTCTTGAATTCTTAGATAAACAAAACCACATTTTAAAACATCCTTAAAAATAAAATATTTTAAAATCCCCTTAAATTTTATGTTCTAGAGTCAATGTGTTTACAGAACATTTTATAACTTACAGATTCATTCAACTTTTAAGTAATTATTCCCCGTCTTGTAGTATCATATATTAAATACTGTCAATTTAATTTTTGATCCAACTTGTTTTTGGGTAATAATATATATAGGTGTATTTTTGATTTAAATTTATAGAAAGTATGATCTCAGATTTAAGAATACATTTTTTGACTATTTTACAAAAGAGAACTATGTTTATTTATAAGATGGTATGTTGACAAAAGATGATTATTATGAGAAAAATGTAATAAATGTCTTTTTCTGCAAGGCTTTTATTGTGTATTGACAAATTGAGTAACAATGGTTAATGGTTAATGGTTAAAGAGCATAGAGCGAGTAAATACATAAATACAACAGATCGTTCAATATTAGATATAACTCAACGGACATACAAATTTCTTGAACAACATGGCGATATTTTGATATTAACATCTGACAAAGGAAATAAAACGGTAGCAATGAAAAAGATTGATTATGCCGACAAAGTGATGGACATATTGTCGGATCTAAGCACCCTTAGAATACTCAGAAAAGACCCAACACGATTACAGACAAAGAACAACAATCTGGTGGACAAACTACATAAGATGGGGGTTATTTCAAAGATTGAAAATAACAAAATGATGAGAACTACGGCGATCTCTCCAAGAATATATGGACTACCAAAAATACACAAAGAAGGGACACCATTGAGACCAATTTGTTCGTCAATTGGTTCACCATCCTATGGACTTTGTAAATACATTATACAAATTTTAAGGAATATAACATTGGATTCTAACTATAACATAAAAATGCAACTGAATTTAAACAACGCATTAACAGCACTTACATTTGTGATGATAAGAATTAATTTCGTTTGACATGGTATCATTATTCACAAGCATCCCAACGGATTTAGCATTGGACACGATTCGGAACAAATGGACTAAAATACAGGAACACACAAGGATACCAAAAGCTCTATTTATGGAAATAGTAAAATTCTGCATTCAAGAAAACAGATATTTCATCGATAAGGACCAACCATTCATACAATTAAAAGGAATGCCGATGGGATCTCCCTCCTCACCTGCCATTGCGGAAATCGTTATGGAAAATCTTCTGGATACTACCATGGATAAACTAACCAGATAACCAAGATTATTGACGAAATATGTAGATGATATTTTTTCATTAATACACCAAGATGACATCGATAAAACACTGGACATTATAAATTCATTTGACAGGAATATTAAATTCACTATGGGGCTGGAAGACAATGGCAAACTGGCGTATTTGGACTCTATGATCATCAGACGAGGAAACGAATTAAAACTAAAATGGTATAGAAAGCCAACAGCATCAGGACGAATCATCAATTTCAATTCAAAACACCCTAAGACGATAAAAAAATATACCATGAAGAAACGAAGAAGAAAATAATAAATATTTTAAAGGACAACGATTTTCCGGATAACGTAATCAAGACATTATTCGAAAAACATAAATCCTCCATTGACAAAACTAAGAATGAGAAAACCTACCTATCTGTCACTTATGTACCTAAATTATCAGAAAGACAATCACATTCGCAATGTTATGACAAAGATGGAATAAAAATAGCACACAAACCTGACAATACCCTCAAACATATATTCAACAAAACAAAATTCGAGATGACTAGAAGCAATATAATATACAAAATTACATGCAATGGACAAGGAAACATACCGTGCAATAAGATATACATAGGGACGACCAAATCGAAATTAAAAACTAGGATCTCCCAACACAAATCTGACTATAAAATGAGAAATTATTCAGACACCCCAAAACAGCACTAATGACACACTGTGCAACGAGTTGCCATGCACCGAATTTTGAAGAGACAATAATATTGGATGAAGAGCGGCACTACAACAAAAGGTTTACCATGGAGATGCTACATATCATTAATACTCCGAGCACCACACGACTCAATTTTAAGACTGATACTGACAATAGCGCCCACATTTTACTTGACAAGAATTGGTTCTTACCTCCACGTCGAACGGTGCTGACGTGTTAAATAATGTATGTTACAAGATTGTTAAATGTCACATAATTGTTAAATGTTCTTGTATTTTATTGTAGTTGCCCTGAAGACGGTTGCCGCTGCGCAACCGAGATATATATTGGAAAAAAAAATTAATTAAAAATTAAACTACGTTTTATTTTATTTGGAACAAATGACCTGAAGCCTGATAGGATCTTAAGATGTTGTTAATTATTTGATATATTTTTGCATTGTGTTTCTTTTTGTTTTTCAATGGCTTGTTGACTACCTACTTGCAAACATGCCGATCGTTTTGATGATCAGTATAGAGAAACATCTTATTGGCTATGCGAGAATCTTATGTGAATAATATATCGGAAAAAATTAATAAATGTGCTGGCCTTAACGGCCGTGACTATGACAAATTTTCTGCTTTGTCTGTGTCTAAGCCTGAGTATAGCTTAATGTGTGCTTAATGTGCTTAATGTGTGGACTTGCCCATCTTGTGCCAGCTATCAGCTAGATTTAAGCCGTATGTACAGGGATCTTTGTTTAACGTTTCTTTCTTTAAACAAACTGACAAAACAGCTGCCCAATGAGTGTGACTCTAGCGTACATTTATTGTCGCAATTCTAGTTCCTTTCACCTTCTGGGAAGATGCCCAAGAAATAAGCAGTCACCAACCCTTTCTTTTACATCTTCTCCCATTTCACTTTCGCCTACACCATCAACTTGTCCTTCTTTATGCTCTTTTTTTCAGATTGAAGTCCTCAGTACAAGTCCTGGTGTACCTCAATCTATCCATCACGGGAACTCTGATCAATTACAGGATCATGCTGGCTCTCAATCACTTGTGGATTTCAATGCTCCTCCGCCACCACTAACTGTAGTGCCTCATCGCAAATATTTATTTATCTCTACGCTTGCTCCAGATACTTCTGAGACGTCTGTGGCAGCTTACATTGGTAATATATGCCCTGCTAAGGACTTAATTCAAAAGATTAAGTTATCTAGGCCTCGCGAAATCTCCTCTTTCTAAATTACATTACCAAATGAGTGTTTCTCAGCTCAGAGGGCCTGGCCGAATTTGCGTTCAATAAGCGCTCCCGGGCATTGCCTATCCACCTTCCTGTATCTACTGCTTCAAAAAACTAACAACGCCTAGTCTTTGTCATTCATTATTAAAATGTAAGAGGACTTCTTGCCAAGCTCTCGTAACTATTCTGTAAGAGCCAAGCCTTTTCGGCTGACACATTAGTTTTTTCTGAAACGTGCTGTGCAAACAATTTTTCGTCGTCTTAAAAATCGTGATTTCCTTATAGTCTTAGGTGATTTTAGCTTGCCTACTATTTTTTGGCTGATCGATGATAATCACTCTTTCCTAATTCCTTTGTCTCAACATTTTTTCCTTGAGTAGGCTAACTTGACTGTCCGCTATATCAGTTTACTTAACTCGTCTAAAAGAATCCTTGATTTTAAATCAAACCTTGTAATTTAGCCGGCTCGAGGTCAATCTTCCAAAAGAAGATTATTTCAAAGGCAACACAAAAAGGTGAGGAGATTGTCTATATAGCTATTTCAAGAACTACCAAGTTCTATCATCAGCAGACTTTGCTAAAGAACTCCGGAATTGCAATAGCCATCCCATGTCTTCAACGCTACAATTAGTTGGGAATTGTTGTGGCAACTAAATGAAGCGAAAAAAATTGGTAAAGCCTACAAAACCGAAGACCACCTTTTTGTGCATACCCTTAGGCGCTATGAAAAATTAGTGTAAGAGCTTCGCCTTACCAAACTAATATCACATGTTATTTCATATACGGTATATTGTACCACATAGAAAAAGGGTTTTTTTTTTGGAATAAAAATTCCAAAGTAACGGCGTGCCTTCTGTTGGTGTTATCTGGTTAGATTACGACCTATTTCAAATTTGAATCAAACATTGCAATCTAGACGGCTCGAGGTCAATCTTCCAAAAGAAAATTGTTTCTAAAGAATGTTATCCCAAATTTTTGCAGCGATCTAACCAATAGAATCAAAGTTATAGCGTGGCGCGTCAATCAAACTTTCAACGCAATTATCTCGGAATCATGTTTTTCAAAATGTTTTTCTCAACGGACATACAAATTTCTTGAACAACATGACAATATTTTGATATTAACATCTGACAAAGGAAATAAAACGGTAGCAATGAAAAAGATTGATTATGCCGACAAAGTGATGGACATATTGTCGGATCTAAGCACCCTTAGAATACTCAGAAAAGACCCAACACGATTACAGACAAAGAACAACAATCTGGTGGACAAACTACATAAGATGGGGGTTATTTCAAAGATTGAAAATAACAAAATGATGAGAACTACGGCGATCTCTCCAAGAATATATGGACTACCAAAAATACACAAAGAAGGGACACCATTGAGACCAATTTGTTCGTCAATTGGTTCACCATCCTATGGACTTTGTAAATACATTATACAAATTTTAAGGAATATAACATTGGATTCTAACTATAACATAAAAATGCAACTGAATTTAAACAACGCATTAACAGCACTTACATTTGTGATGATAAGAATTAATTTCGTTTGACATGGTATCATTATTCACAAGCATCCCAACGGATTTAGCATTGGACACGATTCGGAACAAATGGACTAAAATACAGGAACACACAAGGATACCAAAAGCTCTATTTATGGAAATAGTAAAATTCTGCATTCAAGAAAACAGATATTTCATCGATAAGGACCAACCATTCATACAATTAAAAGGAATGCCGATGGGATCTCCCTCCTCACCTGCCATTGCGGAAATCGTTATGGAAAATCTTCTGGATACTACCATGGATAAACTAACCAGATAACCAAGATTATTGACGAAATATGTAGATGATATTTTTTCATTAATACACCAAGATGACATCGATAAAACACTGGACATTATAAATTCATTTGACAGGAATATTAAATGTTTAAGATTAAACATCGTGGTCAGCTGAAATGTCTTCACCAAATCAGATTGACCAAAGAAATATACACAAACGAAACATAAACAAAAATATGTCATAAAGATTCATATGGCAAGTATTGCTCAAAAACAAACAAACATGCATCCGCACTCTGTCGACACTTAACACTTAAGACCAAAACGACGCATTATCAAGTCGCCAAGCGCTGAGCATGAAATATAAACAAATTCCAAACCCCGAAGACGTGGGGCATTAGAATAAGTATTTTAAGAACAATTGTCGCTTCTTAGAGTTTAAGAGTTTTCCAAGAAAATCAGTTCATATTTTGAATTCAACGAATGAAGACTGGGTTAATTTCTTTCGCATTGGAAATCCCTATTCATTTTTGGTCCTTCGAAAAAAAGGAACTCTGTAGTTTTCCCCCACCAGTGGTAAGAGACTCAGAGGATGAATCAGTACCTGTAAGTCTGAATTCTTATGCAAGTGTAAATGCTAAGATCAGCTAAAGGTTACAAAAAATAAAATAACTCTGTTCTCCCCCACCAGTGGTAAGAGACAGAGTATAAAACAAAAAAGCAAAATATAAATAAAGGCAGTTTGGCTACTCGAGCAACTGCAATAATTTCGGCGGCGTGGTGTGTGGCGTATTCGAAGCCCTAATATCGAAAAAAAAAAAGTTAAAGTTAAAAGTGTATATGTATGTAGTTGCAAGTCGGCAACTACAAACAGCAGCAGAGCAACAAGATAGTTGACGAGAAAATCTGGTGCGAGGACCGGCACCGGTACCGCCTGAGCCCATAGGCCCTGGACAACAACAGCTGAGCAACGATAAAAAAGAAGTAGAATCATCACATGGCGGAATAGACACAAAAAGGAAATCTGAAACCCAAGAAGAAAATCCAGACCACAGAGAAGAAGTGCCCGGCAGACTGCCCTGGACCATTATATTCGCCATATTGCGAGTACACTTGTGTCAAGAGGACCAGCATCGGCGCCCCAACAGCCTGTGCTGTACATCATAAATTAAAATTGTTTGCAAAAAAGAAATATGTTACTCTGTTGAACTGAGCAATAATTGCGTTGCTCGGTCTAGAGTGTGGCCCGTAAAGTCATACGCCAAATAGACAGGAGATCACTGCGATGATCGAGTAGGGAAAGTAAAAATATAAAATTCATTACAAAAAAAATTCAATTTATTTATAAGCAAGATGCCCGTTGAAGGGTCAATAATAATATAAAGATATATATAAAAAAAAAATACATTCATAAAAGTAAATACATAAAAAGAAAATAAAAAAAAAAATCAATTTATTGTCAAATATATTTACATACACCATACAAAATGTTTCTTAACAAAACAGAAAAGTTGTTAGGGAAGCAGTTAGAGTTGCATACCAGGATAAGGCAGTTAGAAGCACTAGATCCCAGAAGCATAACTAGCCAGGTGATCGAGTAAGTAAGAGAGATTAGGAATCGATGGTTACCTAATCATAACAAATTGCTACAGCAAGGGAATTTTGATCATCAGTATTTCACAGAGAAAATACATGAAGGAATGTTAAAGATAGTTGCCAAAATAATAGCTACAGGAGAGTCGGAAAAACCAGGCACTAGTAAGTCAGCGTTAGTTGAAGCAGAAGCGAAGGTCGCGCGGGAATGCGACCTCCAGTAATGAAAAGGCTAATGTTAGCCAGGAAAAATTTCAAGGAATGGTCCGTCAGCTCCAGCAATATTTGGACATGGTGAGCAAAGATTTACGTATGATAGACAATAGAACAGGCGAAATGTATATTAAAAAAATAGAATTCTTGTTCAAGAAGATACAGATATGCCAAGCTTATACAGATGAACTTATAGGTAATGAAACGTTTAAAGAAATCATAGAAGAACTAGAGTTCGACGTTCAGAATACCTTGTCAGCACTAGAAGAAAAAATACACGATCAGAAAAATTTGAAAGCTGAGAATGTTACCGTAAGAGGCGAACTACCGGTGTTGCCGAAAATACAGGTACCCACATTTTCTGGGGAACCTAGAGAATGGGACCTGTTTGTAGAATTGTTCGCGGAACTGATTGAAAAAAGAGAGGATCTAAGTCCTACTCTTAAATTCAATTATTTAAAATCCGCGTTAAAGGGCAAAGCAAAGAGCATGGTAGCCCATCTATTGTCAGGTTCAGCTGACAATTATAGTGCCGCTTGGGAATTATTAAACAAGCGATATGAAAATAATCGGAGGGTATTTTCCGAGCAATTAAGTCGGATCGTTGATTTACCGATGATCAATAATGAATCCGCAAAAAGTGTAAAAGGAGTGATTGACATAATTAATGAATCAATACACTTAATGAAAATTAAAACAAATTTGTCCGATGAAGTTGATATAATATTTGCACAACTCATACTTCGGAAATTTGACAGAGAGGCTCTGCAACTGTATGAGAGTCAGATTAGAAAAACCAGGCAAGTTCAGATGCTATCTGATGTCATGGAATACTTAGAGCAAAGATATTGCTCGCTAAGTGCCAGGAGAAAGGAAGAGAAAATATCAAAGAAGCTAACTTCGGCTATGCCAAAGTTTATATACCCTTGCAGTCCTTGGCAATAATATTTTTACATTTTGAAATTTCTTTCCCTGCAACTCAATTCATCAATACACAAACAAAACATTCAAATTATTACTCTTCTTACTACAATTTTTCTTCTTCTACCATCCAAAGCATCGCACGCATACACATACAGTTCGTGTAGCTTGGCGTCTGTGTGTGTGTATGCATGTGATCTGTTTGATTTGCTGATGACGTAGAACCGATTTGTATTGACTGTAACTTGTGTTCTATTTATCCGATCAAATTCAAATTTGGGATCTGAGATTTTATATCAAATTCTATTATATTGGTAAATTTCATGGGGATACTTCAATTTTTGCAAAAATTTTTGTTCCAGAGCTATATGATATAGTAGTCCGATCCCGATGATTTTCATACTTTATCTCACCCGGGTAAAAATAAGCTCCCAAAAAAAATTTCATCCCGATAGCTCTTAAGATGGCTGAGTAAAACGCGTACGCACCGACGGACAGACGGACAGACGGACATGGCTATATCGACTCAGCTTCTCATGCTGATCAAGAATATATATACTTTATGGGGTCGGAAACGTCTCCTTCTGTGCGTTACAAACATCTGACCAATTTTATAATACCCTCTGCAAGGGTATAAAAACCGTTACAAAAAACGTCGGTGGCGGTGTTTAAAGATAGTTGTCCGATCTGCAAAGGTCCCTGGCATAGCGCACCGATGTGCTATAAGTTTAAAGCGCTAACACCTAAAGAAAGGGCGGAAATAGCAAAAAAAGTACAATTATGTACAAGGTGCTTGAAGCATTCAAGCAACAAGAGATGCACCAATGAAATAGTATGCTCATTGTGCAGCAAGGGGCACCATACCATGCTTCATTTTGGGGAAAAACAGGCGAAGGTAAATACTTGTGTTACAGAACAACAAAAACTGTTGGTCACAGCTCTAATACAAGTTAAAAAAATAAATGGAGAGTATGAAACACTAAGAGCCTTAATTGATAATGGCTCTAAGAGCACTATTTTGCCTGAAGAAGCCGCTCAAATGTTAAAGTTACCTAAGATCAAGAAACAAACAGAAATAAGTGGCGTATCTGCAACAAAAAGTAGAACGTCGAAGTATAAGGTAAATATTGAAATGAAGACACGTGATTCGGAAAAGAAACTGCTTAAGGTTGAAGCAATTGTATTGCCGCAATTAATGAAAGCTCTTCCATCAAAAATAGCAAACGTGGATATGTCAAAATGGCAAACTTACGTTTTAGTTGACCCCACCTTTGATAAACCTGGTAGGGTTGATATGATAATAGGGGTAGACGTATATACCCACATCTTAAAAAGTGGAGTTGCCAAGATTAACGGCTTGCTGGGACAAAACACTCAATTTGGCTGGATCGTGTCGGGATGTACTAAGTCAAAAGGAGATGGGTCTATAGTAGCTACAACAATAGACGTTACAGATATGGAGCGTTTTTGGGAGTTGGAGGCAGACGAAAAAGATGATATAGAAGCTAATCAATGTGAAGAAAATTTTAACAAAACAACAAAAATTGATAACTCTGGAAGATATGTGGTAACGATCCCATTTAAGCAAGAAAGGGATTTAGGTGACTCAAAGGCGCAGGCAACGGCGCGATTCCTTAACTTGGAGAAAAAATTTCAGAAAAATCCAAAACTTAAGGAGGAGTACGAAAAGTTCATTAAAGAATATTTGGTGTTAGGCCACATGGTAGAAACTAAAGATGACGGTGCCTATTACCTTCCACATCAAGCGGTAGTAAAAGAAGAAAGTTTGACAACTAAATTAAGAGTTGTATTTGACGCTTCTGCAAAAACCACGAATAACAGAAGTCTCAATAATGTGATGTGGATCGGGCCGCGACTCCAAAAAGACATATTCGACATAATATTAAAATGGCGAAAATGGCAGTACGTAGCATCTGCAGATATTAAAAAAAATGTATCGGAAGATAAACATTGATCAAGACGATCAAAAATATTTGCATATTTTGTGGAGAAATTCGCCGCAGAAAAAATTAAGAAAATATAAATTGACAACAGTACGGTACGGTACTGCATCGGCACCGTACTTAGCTACAAAGGTGCTTGCAGAAATCGCAAACAGGTGTCAGGATAAAGTGATTAGTGAAATTATCCGAGATGAATTCTACATGGATGATTTAATGACAGGTGGTGATACCGTACAAGAATCAAAACACAAAGTTCAGCAGGTTTCCAGAGAGCTGGAAAAGGCAGGAATGAATTTGAGAAAATGGATTTCGAATAGATCCGAAATTGTTGAAGAGGTTATTAATACAGGCGATAATAAAGTATTAAAAATTGATGAGAACGAAGCAATTAAAACCTTGGGGTTGCAGTGGGAGCCATTTAAAGACGAATTTAAATTTAAGGTAAACTGTGACGAAAACAAGAAGGTGAATAAAAGAGGGGTGCTATCCACACTAGCCAAAATTTATGATCCACTAGGTTGGCTAGCACCAGTAACAGTAATAGGCAAGTTGTTCATGCAGAAGTTGTGGCTAGCGGAGCAAAATTGGGATCAAGAG
Organism: Drosophila paulistorum; assembly: GCA_018152135.1. Classification (NCBI taxonomy): domain Eukaryota; kingdom Metazoa; phylum Arthropoda; class Insecta; order Diptera; family Drosophilidae; genus Drosophila; species Drosophila paulistorum. Next base: position 6,940,984 of record JAECXG010000822.1, on the reverse strand, counting down.
TTGTCCGATAACGAAACAACAGAATGGAAGTCCTTCAAGGACAATTTGGTGTATCTGGAAGAAGTCAGATTACCCCGATGGATCAAGACACAGCCTAATATGTTGTTACAGATTCATGGTTTTGCTGACGCTTCAGAAAAAGCATATGCAGCTGTAGTATATGCTACAATAGGTGAAGCAGTTACCTTAATAGCCAGCAAGAACAAAGTTAATCCAATCAAAAATAGGAAGACTATTCCTAAATTGGAATTATGTGCAGCACACTTGCTATCGCAATTGCTAAAAAGAGTCCAGCAATCTATTGCTGTTCCAGCTGAAATATTTGCTTGGAGTGACTCTACTATCACACTGTGCTGGATAAAAAACGGGGCTAGTAAGGAAAAATTCGTAAGGCGTCGCATAGAGGATATCCTAAAAATCAGAGAAATAACATGGAACCATGTAAAATCTGAAGATAACCCTGCAGATATAGCCTCAATGGGTATTTGTCCAAACAAGTTAAAAGATTGAGAATTGTGGTGGAATGGGCCAAAGTGGCTCGGTGAGGCAAATGATAAATGGCCTAAACAAAAAACAGATGATGACAAGAGTATGGTAAATTCCGTACTAGTAAATACAGAAAGCAGTATTGTGCAGGAGCTAGTTGGAAAGTATTCCTATATGAATAAGCTGGACAGAATTACGGCATATGTATTAAGATTTATTGGCATTAAGAAAAGAGATAGAGTGTACCCATCATATCTCACCGTCAGTGAGCTTAAGAATGCTAAAAATTTTATAATTAAACACCAACAGGCATATCAATTTAACAGAGAGATATCATGTCTTACGCAGAACAAGCAAGTTGATATGAAAAGCAAAATTTTAAGCTTAAATCCATTTTTGGATGACGATGGAGTATTGCGCGTTGGGGGAAGATTGCAAAATGCCAACATATGCTTTGACACCAAACATCCTGTGATTTTGGATAAATCACATCTAACAATGCTGTTGATTAAGGATGCTCATAAGGAAACTCTACATGGAGGAATTAATCTTATGAGAAGCCAAATTCAATGGAAATTTTGGATTTTCGGATTGAGAAACGCCTTAAAAAATACCTAAGGGAATGCGTCACTTGTGCCAGATACCGCCAAGTAACTGCGGAGCAAATTATGGGTAACCTGCCCAAAAATAGGGTAACGGTGTCATCTCCATTTCATAACACGGGGATTGATTTTGCCGGTCTATATCATATAAGATGCTCAAAAAATCGGGGACAAAAAACGTTCAAAGGGTACATAGCAGTATTCGTATGTTTGTCAACTAAAGCAATTCATTTAGAAGTTGTTAGTGACTTGACAACTGAAGCTTTCCTAGCAGCATTTCGAAGATTTGTTGCAAGACGGGGTAAATGGGCTAACATATATTCTGATAATGGTACAAATTTTGTGGGAGTGGCTAGGAGGCTTGATGAAGAATTCAAAAAAGCAGTTGAAGATAACGTTAAGGTTGCCCCTGTTCTAGAGGGAGAACAGATTAGCTGGCATTTTAGCCCCCCGGCAGGACCTCACTTTGGAGGTATATGGGAAGCTGGGGTAAAGTCGGTTAAGTATCATCTAAAAAGAGTCATAGGAGACAGTAACCTCACATATGAGGAACTTGCAACATTGTTGTGCCAAATAGAAGCCGTGCTAAATTCACGTCCATTGTATACGACGGGTGCAGATATGGACAACAACGAAGTGTTAACTCCCGGTCATTTCCTAATTGGAAGACCAACATTGGAAGCAGCCGAGTCCATATCAGAGGAAAATTTTGGAAATTTAGACAGATGGAAACTAATTCAAAAAATGAAAAAAGATTTTTGGTTGAAATGGAAAGACGAGTATCTATATACTCTCCAGCAAAGGAATAAGTGGCGATGAACCACAGAAAATTTAGAGAATGGTCAGGTCGTACTGATCAAAGATGAAAATTGTCACCCAGCCAGGTGGCCTTTGGGCAAGATTGAAGAAATCCACAAAGGCAGGGACGATAAAGTAAGAGTGGTAAAAGTCAAGTTGCAGGAAGGGTCAATTACAACACCTATAAATAAAATCTGTCCACTTGTTGGGGTCAAATCATCAGAAGACGTTGAGGAGAATCGATATCGGAAAGGTACCAGGCTCGGTCATCTGTCCAAAATAGGAACCGTATTGATGTTAGCAATTTTTATGATGCTTTGTCAACTTTCGAATGCAGCGAGCATTAAAGATAATCGACCAAAAATAACGGTAGAGGAACTAAACGCAACAGCCGCATTGTACTTAGATCCAATGGGTGAAGTGGAAGTAGTAGCTTCCTCATGGGATCTGGTAGTATACTACGACATGTCGGCATATTTTGAAATGCTCAGTCAAGGTGACAGAATGATTCCCAAATTGAGGAGCCCAAAAACTGTATAATTTCGAAGACCAGTGTCAGTTTGTATTGAACAACACGGTTAAGCGAATTAAAGATATCGAGGAAAATAATGTGCTATTCATGATGCAAGAAAAGGCAAGACGCAAGCGAGCACCGTTTGAATTCATGGGGTCACTGTACCATATATTATTCGGTGTCATGGATGCGGACGATAGGATACAAATATAAGAAAACATGAGAAACTTGCTCACAAATCAGCAGAATTTAAAGCATCTACAAGAAAAGCAGACATCGGTGGTAGATTCCACGGCAAACATTCTTAAGGCTACCATAAATGAGATAAATGAAAACTTTGGCAACATGAACAAACGGATTGAAAATATGACAGAATTGTTCAAAGAAAGTTATTACGTGTATAGAGAATCCATTCGGTTTTTCATGATTGTAAATGAATTAAGCTCCGTGGTTGATGAATGTGAAAAAATTCAGACAGGAATTATAAGTTTATTGATAGACATTAACCATGGTAGATTAAATACTAATATTTTAAAGCCAAACCAAATGAAATTAGAAATAACTAAAATAAAAGAAAAATTATCTGAAACTTTAGTTCTTCCAGGTAAAAGGAGCGGAACGGAGTTAAAAGACATATATGCTCTGTTGACGGCCAAAGGGATCTTTTTTGACAGAAAATTAATTATTAGTGCTAAACTACCACTTTTCAGTAGGCACCCATCCTTCCTCTACAGAGTTATTCCAATTCCCGTTCGATTGGTCAGTAATCAATTGGTAACAGTTTATATAAAGAATCAGTATCTAATATATAATTTTGAAATAGACTCGTATCACTTAATGTGAGATTCAGCAATGCAGAAATGTCGGACCTGGCAATCGAACAGGAGAATATGTGAAGGAAATTGGCCATGGAGTAACGCCAATGATAATGCCTGAGAGCTGACACTTTTTAAACAGAATAGGAAGTCTACAACGATTATTGAGCCAAGATCTTTCTGGGTAGAGCTAGATAGTAGCAATAGTTGGTTATTCAAGGTTCCACCTAAAACTAAGGCCAGAGTCCAATGTGGTAACGAACAGCAGGCGTTGGTGGATTTACCGGAACAAGGAATTTTGAACCTCAGATCAGGCTGCACAGCTAGGGCAGAAGATAAGATTTTAGTGGCTCATCATAGCGTACAGTCAGAGACGCACATAGCTATTACTACGTCGCATATAGGCGATATTAGTAATATACCGAATATAGAATGGAGTCCAATTGAAGCCAACTTGGTAAACCACACGGCAGAGTTAGAGAAAATAGGAGGTCAGTTACAATCACTAAAGGAAGATCATTTTAATTTACTAGGTTTAAACGTTCATCATGCAACCGGTCATGCTTCCTTAATATAAGTTGTCTAATTTAATATTAATAATAATTTGTATAAGACAACCTAAAGTTAAACACACATTCCAAACAGTCGTACTTGGCGGCGCCTCGCAGAATGTTTAAGATTAAACATCGTGGTCAGCTGAAATGGCTTCACCAAATCAGATTTACCAAAGAAATATACACAAACGAAACATAAACAAAAATATGTCATAAAGATTCATATGGCAAGTATTGCTCAAAAACAAACAAACATGCATCCGCACTCTGTCGACACTTAACACTTAAGACCAAAACGACGCATTATCAAGTCGCCAAGCGCTGAGCATGAAATATAAACAAATTCCAAACCCCGAAGACGTGGGGCATTGGAATAAGTATTTTTAAGAACAATTGTCGCTTCTTAGAGTTTAAGAGTTTTCCAATAAAATCAGTTCATATTTTGAATTCAACGAATGAAGACTGGGTTAATTTCTTTCGCATCGGAAATCCCTATTCATTAAATTCACTATGGGGCTGGAAGACAATGGCAAACTGGCGTATTTGGACTCTATGATCATCAGACGAGGAAACGAATTAAAACTAAAATGGTATAGAAAGCAAACAGCATCAGGACGAATCATCAATTTCAATTCAAAACACCCTAAGACGATAAAAAAATATACCATGAAGAAACGAAGAAGAAAATAATAAATATTTTAAAGGACAACGATTTTCCGGATAACGTAATCAAGACATTATTCGAAAAACATAAATCCTCCATTGACAAAACTAAGAATGAGAAAACCTACCTATCTGTCACTTATGTACCTAAATTATCAGAAAGACAATCACATTCGCAATGTTATGACAAAGATGGAATAAAAATAGCACACAAACCTGACAATACCCTCAAACATATATTCAACAAAACAAAATTCGAGATGACTAGAAGCAATATAATATACAAAATTACATGCAATGGACAAGGAAACATACCGTGCAATAAGATATACATAGGGACGACCAAATCGAAATTAAAAACTAGGATCTCCCAACACAAATCTGACTATAAAATGAGAAATTATTCAGACACCCCAAAACAGCACTAATGACACACTGTGCAACGAGTGGCCATGCACCGAATTTTGAAGAGACAATAATATTGGATGAAGAGCGGCACTACAACAAAAGGTTTACCATGGAGATGCTACATATCATTAATACTCCGAGCACCACACGACTCAATTTTAAGACTGATACTGACAATAGCGCCCACATTTTACTTGACAAGAATTGGTTCTTACCTCCACGTCGAACGGTGCTGACGTGTTAAATAATGTATGTTACAAGATTGTTAAATGTCACATAATTGTTAAATGTTCTTGTATTTTATTGTAGTTGCCCTGAAGACGGTTGCCGCTGCGCAACCGAAATATATCGGAAAAAATAATAAATTAAAAATTAAACTACGTTTTATTTTATTTGGAACAAATGACCTGAAGCCTGATAGGATCTTAAGATGTTGTTAATTATTTGATATATTTTTGCATTGTGTTTCTTTTTGTTTTTCAATGGCTTGTTGACTACCTACTTGCAAACATGCCGATCGTTTTGATGATCAGTATAGAGAAACATCTTATTGGCTATGCGAGAATCTTATGTGAATAATACATCGGAAAAAATTAATAAATGTGCTGGCCTTAACGGCCGTGACTATGAAAAATTTTCTGCTTTGTCTGTGTCTAAGCCTGAGTATAGCTCAATGTGTGCTTAATGTGTGGACTTGCCCATCTTGTGCCAGCTATCAGCTAGATTTAAGCCGTATGCAAAGGGATCTTTGTTTAACGTTTCTTTCTTTAAACAAACTGACAAAACAGCTGCCCAATGAGTGTGACTCTAGCGTACATTTATTGTCGCAATTCTAGTTCCTTTCACCTTCTGGGAAGATGCCCAAGAAATAAGCTTGTCCTTCTTTATGCTCTTCTTTTCAGATTGAAGTCCCCAGTACAAGTCCTGGTGTACCTCAATCTATCCATCACGGGAACTCTGATCAATTTCAGGATCATGCTGGCTCTCAATCACTTGTGGATTTCAATGCTCCTCCGCCACCACTAACTGTAGTGCCTCATCGCAAATATTTATTTATCTCTACGCTTGCTCCAGATACTTCTGAGACGTCTGTGGCAGCTTACATTGGTAATATATGCCCTGCTAAGGACTTAATTCAAAAGATTAAGTTATCTAGGCCTCGCGAAATCTCCTCTTTCTAAATTACATTACCAAATGAGTGTTTCTCAGCTCAGAGGGCCTGGCCGAATTTGCGTTCAATAAGCGCTCCCGGGCATTGCCTATCCACCTTCCTGTATCTACTGCTTCAAAAAACTAACAACGCCTAGTCTTTGTCATTCATTATTAAAATGTAAGAGGACTTCTTGCCAAGCTCTCGTAACTATTCTGTAAGAGCCAAGCCTTTTCGGCTGACACATTAGTTTTTTCTGAAACGTGCTGTGCAAACCATTTTTCGTCGTCTTAAAAATCGTGATTTCCTTATAGTCTTAGGTGATTTTAACTTGCCTACTATTTTTTGGCTGATCGATGATAATCACTCTTTCCTAATTCCTTTGTCTCAACATTTTTTCCTTGAGTAGGCTAACTTGACTGTCCGCTATATCAGTTTACTTAACTCGTCTAAAAGAATCCTTGATTTTAAATCAAACCTTGTAATTTAGCCGGCTCGAGGTCAATCTTCCAAAAGAAGATTATTTCAAAGGCAACACAAAAAGGTGAGGAGATTGTCTATATAGCTATTTCAAGAACTACCAAGTTCTATCATCAGCAGACTTTGCTAAAGAACTCCGGAATTGCAATAGCCATCCCATGTCTTCAACGCTACAATTAGTTGGGAATTGTTGTGGCAACTAAATGAAGCGAAAAAAATTGGTAAAGTCTACAAAACCGAAGACCACCTTTTTGTGCATACCCTTAGGCGCTATGAAAAATTAGTGTAAGAGCTTCGCCTTACCAAACTAATATCACATGTTATTTCATATACGGTATATTGTACCACATAGAAAAAGGGTTTTTTTTTTGGAATAAAAATTCCAAAGTAACGGCGTGCCTTCTGTTGGTGTTATCTGGTTAGATTACGACCTATTTCAAATTTGAATCAAACATTGCAATCTAGACGGCTCGAGGTCAATCTTCCAAAAGAAAATTGTTTCTAAAGAATGTTATCCCAAATTTTTGCAGCGATCTAACCAATAGAATCAAAGTTATAGCGTGGCGCGTCAATCAAACTTTCAACGCAATTATCTCGGAATCATGTTTTTCGAAAAATGTCGTTGCGGTGACCACGATAACTAGAAAAGTTTTCAACCGATTTAACAAAAATTTTTCGACTGCTGCTTTCGTCGACTTCCGAACTTGGCCAAAAGCAACAGTCGGAACAGTTGGATCAGTCCATGTATAATTTGGCTGTTGCTGTCGCGTTTTTTGCTTTCCAATTTTTGCTTTTGCTGTTGCTGTCGGATTTCTTGCTTCGGATTTTTGCTGTTTTGCTGATAGCAGCAGCACTATCATACTTCTCGCTTTCGGTTTTTGGCTTTTGTTGATGTCAAAATTTTCTGCTGCTGTCGTTTTTTTTGTTTTCCGATTTTTGCTTTTGCTGTTGCTGTCGGATTTTTGCTGTTTGCTGCTGGTGTCGGGGTTTTCGCTTTCTGTTTTTGGCTTCTGCTGCTGCTGTCAAAATTTTCTATTCCAGTTATTTGCTGCTGCTTTTGCTGTCAGATTTTCTGATTTCGGGTTTGTGCTGTTGCTTTTGTTTCGACTGTTCATAATTTTCGAAGCAGAAGCATCAGCACACAACAGAACTGTTGATAGTATTTGCAGTTTTCAAAGTTACAAGTGTGAAGACAAGAAAAACCCTTAACCTTAACAATTTTGTTTTATTAAATTAAGGCTTCTAACCTATGAATCCGCGATATTTCACTTTTTTAATCTCGTACACTTATTTCATTTTAATTATTCTTAAATCAGTTATATGTGCCTATTTTTCTGCCCATCCTGATCTTATGAAACTATTGCCCGTTCCTAAAATATCTGTCTCTCGCTGCTGGCCTAAATTTGCATAGCTGATTCCTCTAGTCTAATAGGCGAAGGCAAGGTTTGACTTGAAGTGATTTTTAGAGGCCGCAAGCCCGGTATTTATAGGGGAACATTTACATTGGTCTTATGGCTAGTGTCCTTAACGGTACTTAAAGCTAGACATTATGCTTAAGTTCTAATTACTTATAATCTATCCCTAAAAGTATGTGGCCTAATCCTATCCCTAAAAGTATACTACACCTCCTTTTTTCAAAAAGAAAAATTTATATTTTTCTCATATCCTTTTTATATTATTTTTATTCTATCTAAATGTACTGTTTGCTTTTTGTTTGTATCATCAGTTATTACTATATTATTGTTTGGACCTATGCTCTGTATTTTATATTTGCCTGTATATTTGTTTTCTAATTTATGTCCTGTATCATTTTTTAAAAGTATTTCTTGTCCTTCAGTTAGCGATACTTTTTTTGTGTTTTTATCATATGTTTCTTTTTGTAATGCTTTAAATTTTTCGATAAGCAGTTTCGCTCTATTTTGTGCTATTTGTAGTTTAAATTTTATTTCTTTATTGAAGTCATCAATGTTGTGAATGGGTTCTACAGTTTCGGATGAGAATGGGACAGTTTTGGGATGTTTCGCAAAGACTAGTTCAAAAGGTGCATAACTATGTACGGTGGATGGAGTGGTGTTGAAGCAATATGTGAAGTATGCTAGGTATTCATCCCAATCATCCTTTTTAATAGATATATATGACCTGATGTACTCATTGAAAGTTCTATGGCTTCTTTCTACTGTTCCAAGAGTTTGATGATGGTGCGCCGTGGAGTTAATTTTACTTATGTGGAAATTTTTGCAAAGTTCTGTTAATATTGAATTCATATATTATGTTCCAATGTCTGTAAAAATTGTTTTAACTGATCCATAAATTAGAATGAATTTTTCAAATATTGCCTTTGCAACCGCTTTTGCACTTTTGTTTGGTATTGGTATTGATATGAGATATTCGGACAGATCGCAGATAATAGTAACTGCGTATTCATTACCATTCATTGTTTTTGGTAATGGTCCAATTGTATCTATTATTATTGTGTCAAAAGTCGTTGCAGGGGTTGGTGTTATGATCAATGGGGAGTGGTTGTGTGTGGTTACTTTGGCTAGTTTGCACTTTTCGCAACTTTTGATGTATGTTGCAACATCTCGAGACATATTTTTCCAAAAAAAATTCTCTTTTTATTTTTCCTAGCGTTTTGTTTACCCCGCAGTGACCTCCCTCTATTGGGTCATTATGATATTTATTTAATGTATTTCTTATTTCTTCTTTATTTGTTATTACTTTTACTTGAGGTAGAACTGCTATTTCTACCTTTTTCAATGTGTCATTTCCTTTTTGTTTTAGTTTATTAAGTGTAAGTGACCTTAATAGTTTTTCTGACATGTCTATCTTCAGTTTATAGATTCTTTGAGCACCGGCTTCTTTTTCAAGCCTTGGAAGGAATCGATCTAGATCTATTCTTCCACTAATGATCAAATCGCCTATGTTGAAGGAGAGCAATTTTTCTTTATTTTTGGTATTTTGCATTTGCATTTTTTGAATTTAATTTGCGCGTATTTTTTGGCTTCATTAGGATTTATTATTTCATATATTCTTGGTGTTTCTATTTTGTTATTGTTAATTTTGTTTTCCTTATGTGTTAATTTTTTTGTTTCTGATCTTGTTGCTACTTTAAGTATTGTATTAGTTTCTATGTTTTTTATATTTTCAAATTCAATTCTGGAGAGAGCATCCGCTGCGAAATTTTCTTGTCCCCTGATGTATTCTATAGTAAAATCGAACTCTTCTAAATCTAGCCTTATTCTAGTAAGCTTTGACGATGGGTTTTTTAGAGAAAATAGGTATGTTAATGGCTGATGGTCAGTTCTAATTAGGAATTTTTTTCCGTATATGTATGGTTTGAAATATTGAATTGCCCAATGTATTGCTGTTAATTCTTGCTCAATTGTCGACTTATTGCTTTCGCCTTTTGTAAATGCTTTAGATGCATATGATATGGGTAATTGGAGTCCATCATGTTCTTGGCTGAGGACGGCTCCACATGCGATCTTGCTTGCATCAGTTATTAAAATCTGGATATTGGAGTATTTGTGGGCTTAATAATTTGTTTTTTAAGTATTCAAAAGCTGCTTGACAGTTTGCATCCCAGTTAAATTCTACATTTTTCCTAGATAATCTATTGATAAATTGTGCATGGTATGCAAAGTTTGGAATGAATCTGCGGTAGTAATTACAGAATGCTACAAATCTTTTGGCTTCGTCGCCATTCTTGGGAGTCGGGTAATCTTGAATCGTTTTGAACTTGCTTTCGTCTGGTAAAATTCCTTTATTTGTGCATTTGTGTCCTAGGAAAGTAACTTCCTGTCTGAAGAAAGAGCATTTGTCAGGGTGCAATTTTCAGTTATATTTTCGGCAGGTTTGAAAAACATCCCTTAAGTTTCTAATCATGTGACTTTCAGAGCACCCAATTACAATTAGATCATCCACGTAAAGGAATGTTTGGGATGGTGATAGACCCGTGAATGCAAGGGACATCATTTTTTGAAACGAGTTTGGTGCAATTTTTAATCAGTATGGTAATCGCTTGAATCTGAATGAGCCCTGTTATGTTATGTCCCGAGATTTTTCTTCTAATTCTACTTGATGAAATCCTGACATTAAGTCTAAACAAGAGAAGTATTTAGCGCGTCCTAGCTGGTCAAGGATATCGACCATTCTAGGTAGTGGGAATGTATCCGCTACTAGTTGTTTGTTAATTTTTCTATAATCAACTACCAATCTCCACCGTTTTTCTTTACTGCCAGGTAGCGATTTATTAGGAACCAATAAAATCGGACTATTGAACTCAGACATTGATGGTTCAATAATATCATCATTGATCAATTTGTCCACTTGTTTATTGATTTCGTTTTTTTGACTGTGTGCTATCCTGTAGTTTTTGGTGTAGACTGGTATTGTGTCTTTGAGTCTTAATTTTTGTTTATAGAAATTGTTGGAGGATATTTGTTCAGATTCTATTGCGAATACATCATCAAATTCTGAGCATAATTTATGTAGAGGTTCTTTCACGAAGTCTGGAAAATGGGGTGCTAGTTTGTTCATTATTGTGGATTTATGTTTTGAATCATGTTGTTTGTCTATTTTTAAGATTTCATATTCGGACAGTTTTTCATTTAATAGGTTTATATTTGTAATTTGTCTGTGTTGTTAGAATTTAATATGCGGACATATGGGTTAGTCTTAGAAGCAATAGTGTTTGCGACGAATACCCCCGGGTGTAATTCCTGATTAGGGATAAAGATGTTATTATTGTTTGAGGATATTGCAATACGTACAATTTTTTCTGTTCTAGGTGGGATATGGAATACATGTGTGTTTTGACTGATCCCTATATTGAATATAATTTTATATCTTGATTTATATGGATCTATTATCAATTTGTTGGTGGAATAATTGAGTGTGCAATTGAATTTTTTTATAAAGTCAAGCCCCAGGATTCAATCACATGGGATGGGGAAATCATTTTCTATTACTTGGAAGGTGTGTACCGTTGAGAGGTTGCTGATCTTTAGTTTGGTTTCACCTATTATAAATAGGACGTCTTTGCCTATTCCAATAAGTTTTGTCCGTCTTTGTATGTCAACTGTTTTGTCTTTTCTTAATATTTTTTGTTTTATTAGTGATACATCAACTCCTGTGTCTAATAGTAATTTGATTGTCCCTACATCGTCAAAGTTTAAAGTTATTTTTTAGCGGACGTTGACGATACTATGCGCAGTACGTTCAAGTGGCCCCTACGACACCAGGACAAAGCCTGTTACGCGCGAGCCCAAGCAGATGACTGCCCACCTCCCACCCGACCGACCGAGGGGTGCAGCCGTATAACGCACGGCACGAATCGCGTGGACAAATAAACAATAGAAAAAACAGACAAACAAATAACTAAATAATACTATAGCTAAATAGGATAGAAGTTTTAATCATGTTAATAGAAAACTCTGAACCAATTACAGGGAATAGAAGGTTGTAATCAGAGCAGAGGACCCTAAAAGGTTCATGCAGGGCATAGTTAGAAGAACAACGACTTAGGGATAAAGGAATCAAAGGATGTCTACTCCGTCTACATGGTACCGACAGATTTACCTGAGCTAATAACTCAGGCGAGTCGATATCACCAATTAGGAGCTTGTGCATAAAAATAACACCAAGCATAATTCTACGGTTAGTTAGGGAAGGAAGGTTAATCAAGAGAAGTCTACTAGAATACGAAGGCAAATTGACATTGCGATCCCAGCTTAAGCCACGAAGAGCAAATAGCAAGAACTGCTTTTGAACGGATTCAAGTCGAATCTGGTGAGACTCATATTGAGGTGACCAAATGCAAGATCCATACTCTAAAATAGGACGGACAAGCGAAGTAAAAAGAACTTTAGTTGTATAGGGGTCATCAAATTCTTTTGACCATCTTTTAATGAAACCCAGGACACTCATGGCCTTTGCGACCGTGGTGGAAATATGGGTGTTAAAATTTAACTTATGGTCCATAAGTACGCCCAAATCATTCATATTATTTAGACGTTCTAAAGGACTGTTGTTTAGAAAATAAGTGACCAGTTGAGGAGAGTTACGAAAAAAAGTCATTACCTTACATTTGGTAGTGTTAAGATTTAGTAAATTAAACTGGCACCAGGATTGAAAGTTTTTAAGATCAGCTTGTAGCCGACTAAATGAATCTATATCTTTATAAGTAAGACAAAGCTTGACATCGTCAGCATACATAAGCACACGCGAATGAACAATGACTGATGGAAGATCGTTAATGAACAGTGTGAAAAGCAGAGGGCCAAGATGACTACCTTGAGGTACACCAGAAGTCACAGGAATGGAATCGGAAAAAGAAGACTTAAAAAGTACCTTCTGTTTTCTATTTGTTAAATATTCTCGAACCCAAGAAAGGAAAAGGGGTGGAAACCCAATGTCGCTCAGCTTAGAAAGTAATAGGGTATGATTTACGGAATCAAAGGCTTTGCTGAAGTCAGTGTATATGACATCAGTTTGTTTACCATTTTTGAACCCCTTGATAATTATTGATGTAAATTCTAAAAGGTTAGTGGTTGTAGATCTACGTTTCACAAACCCATGTTGGGATGGCGAAATAATAGAGCTGCAAAAATGTTGCAATTGAGAAGTTATAATTTTCTCAAAAGCTTTCGGAATAGCGGACAATTTTGAGATACCCCTATAGTTAGAGGCTTCGGACTTTTTGCCATTTTTATGCAGAGGAATGATATACGACTCCTTCCAAATAGATGGAAAAGAGGAAGATTCGACAGACAATAGAAACAATTTTAAAATGGGTTTACATAATGCGTTTGCACAGAACCTGAGAGAACCCGGAGAATAAACAGGTTTAACTAATTTAAGTTCGCTAAGAATAGAACTTTCATCAAACACTGGATTGAAAATGCAATTAGCCTTTTGTAAATGATAAGGATACGGACTTGCTCGATATTCCGTTGAGGAATAAGTTGTTTTGAAAAAACTCGCAAACATATCGGCAATTGCCTGATCAGTGCTCGCTTTTTTATTTTGAAAAGACAAATAAGATGGGTGCACAGAGGTCTTACGTTTAGAATTGACAAAATTATAAAATTGCTTAGGGTCAGAAGAAAACTGAAGCTTACACCGCTGAAGATAATTCTTATAGCATTGTGTATTAAGCATCATGAATTTTGAACGAGCGACTGTATACAGAGCATAATCTGATGAACGACGTGTTTTTTGAAACTTCTTATAATATCGTGTCTTCACATTTTTCAAATTGGATAACTCACGAGAGAACCAGGGAGGTTTGTTAAGCCGCTCCTGCCTACCAAGAGGCACACAAATATCAAAGAGTGAATTCAGAGTATCATAAAAGAAGCGAATAGCTGAGTTCATATCTCTACAATTGTACAGATAAGACCAATCGGTAGTAGTAATGTTTTCATTCAGGCTGACAAAGTCAGTCTTACGAAAGCACCTAGTTAGAGGTAACTGATTTGAACCAAGTAATGGTGAAAGCAAGGGCAGATCAATTTTTAAATTTAATGTAGGATGAAATTTGTCTTCAGGAAGAACAAATGGGTCGATCCTAGAAACCTCACAATAAGAAGAATCCGATACAAAAATAAGATCTAACAATTTTCCATTAGAATTTAAGACAGGATTGACTTGGAATAAAGATAAGCCTAGAAGGCCATCAATAAAGTCATGTGACACAGAGGGCAGCAACATGGTAGATTCATCTGTTAGTGACCATGCTAAAGCAGGTAAATTAAAATCACCTACAACTATGAGCATGTCTTGACTGGAAACTAAAGAGGAGACAAACTGAATTGCCTTTAAATGATTTAAATATACCACCATGTCTGACAATGGTGGAATATAGGAACAAGTAATGAAAGCATTAAAAGATTTAAAATTTACTTTAACACCGACAAACTCAATCTCCTGGGTACTAGAAAATTGAATCATTTCAGATGATAAAGCAGCATCAACAGCTATCAGAACGCCACCACCTATGCGAGAAATCCGGTCACGTCTGAATATGGAAAAGTTTGTGGAAAACACCGATGCATCAGCAATATCAGGTTTTAGCCACGTCTCTGTAAAAGCTAGAATGTTATGCTCAAAAGAAAGACTATCTACATAGAGATTAGGAAGTTTGGATTTCAGTCCTCTAACGTTCTGGTAACCCAGGTTAAGGGACGAAGCTAGTTTTTTGACACACCAGCAGATGCTGATAAGGCAGGAATGGTATTAGTTGTTGTTGTTGGCAAGCGAATCGGTTGCCGATGTTTCTTTCTTACAGTATATTCCTTAACTATTATATGTTTCGGCCAAAGATCATCTCGACATATAGTGTCGAAGATATTGGCAGAAACACTAATTTTAAAGGACGAAATGTCCCGAGAATAAGAAAATTTAAACTTCTCCACCGCAATATTCGAGACGTTAACTTTCTTCCGAATATAGGCTATTACATCATCAGATGTGACAACAGGGTCTAGCCTAGAAACAAATATATGTTTCTTTGGTGGTAGGCCAACGAGAGGCCGCGGTTCCGAAGCGTCAGCCGTAGCAGTAACGTTGGACGAGTCACCCACTGCAGCAGTCAACTTGTTTACGGGGCCCTCGGTACTTTTAGAACTATCGGCAATTTCCATTGGAATGGGTAATTGCCCGGACACATCGGACACTACAATAGGCATCGATTTTAAGAGATCATTCCCAGGTGATACCGGTAATTTCTTACTAATAGCATTCACAACCGGGCTCTTAAACGATATCAACTGCTGTGCATTAGGAGTGGACGGTGCATGAGACCGGTCGGGGACGATAAGAGACGCTGGCGGATCTACAGATACTGAAACACCCCAAGGACTGGTTCTTTTACGTTTCGGAGACTCATTCATAAGCGATAAACTCCTGAACTGAGTCTCCACCGCAGTAAACTCCGCTTGGAGTTTATTAAAACCTGCCCTTAAAGTGTCAAAACTATCTCTAGTCCGCCTCATGAAAGAGCGCATCTCATTCTCGACCTCCCGGCAAGCATCACATCCATATTTTAAGCCACCACCTTTAGCAATAGACTCCTTGATTCTGCCTGTGTAACCTGCACACTTAACGTGAACCGCATTGTCACACAGCCAACAAAGAATATAATCATGGGAGTCAACCGCATTAGTGGCAACTATGCAATTATTTTTTGAGCAGACAACCATTTTATCAAAAATTAATTAATTTAATTAAAAAAGGAAATACAAAAAAAAATAAAAATTCTAAAGGTTAAAAATCTGTGTATAAGAATATACTGACCAGTTCTGACACAAGGGTTAATGTGCAGAGTAAGCCTTCACAACTAAAGAAAAGAAATTACCAAAATACACAAAAACAAAAACACGTATCACAGAGTCGCGGGTAGGCAAAAGACGAGAGCGCAAATCAAACAAGAATAGGAAAGAGCAGGAGAGCGCGTCAAATTGAACACATGCAACAACAATTTGCACGCAAGACACAAAAGCAAAAGAGATTAGCAAAACAACAACACCGCTAATGCAAGTAATTGTTGTAAGTTAAATTTATATACATAAATTGAAACAAAAAGCACAAAAGTGACAGAAAGAAATCAAGGAAAGAAAATGAAATTCGAATGTTAAAATTAAACCGATAATGAGTTGAAAAGTTAAAGAAAAGTTATTAATCACGAGAAACAAATAAAATTTGATAAGCGCAAAAAAAACACGTCCGTCGTCTGCAACGAGTGAAAAAGACCATGTATATAAGGTTATATAAAGTTAAGGTTGCAAGTTAAACTATATATTTTATTTGTTCGATTTTTTACACCAGAGGACTTTCGGAGTTTTCCGAATTTTCTTCTACGTTTGTAAATCTGACATTATTATTTTGTTGTGTTTTAGGAGGATAATTAGCTTTTGTATTTCTATTGTTATAATTTCTTCGATTATAATTATTATTATAGTTACTGTAATTCCTAGTATTGTTATAGTTAGTATTATCATTTGGGTTTCTATTTTGGTAATTATTATTATAATTTCTATTATTATTGTAAGAGTTCCTATTTGTGTAATTGTTTCTTTTAGTATAAAACACGCTGTGATCCTGGTTCATGTTTGTAGATGTATTTAGAAATTTAGCTACAACATCATTCATATCAGTAAAATTGCCTGATTCTATTATTATTCTGACCTTTTCGTTATCGCAGTTCTTTATAATTGATTTCACTGCTGCTTGAGTTGCATATTTCTTTGCTGTTTCAGGGTTTACGTTGTCTGTTATGAATGCGCGTTTCAATGATTTAGTAAGATTTTCTATTTCTGACATAAATAAACTTGCGTTCTTGCCATTTTGTTTTGAATTCATTAATCTTGCCTCTGCTACCTGAACTGTTTCACCCTTAATTTCTTTCTTTAATGTTTGGATTATACCATTTATAGTGTTTTCATTTGTAACTAGTAGTCTAACGTCCCCCTTTAGTTTTGTTTTTATGACTTTAATAGCTGTTTCTTCATGTTCTGCTTTTATTTCATTGATTAATTCCAGTGAATCTATGAAACTTTGAATTGTTGCTACTCCACCATCATACTTAGAAGCTGTATTAAGAAATTCAATCTTTGTTTGCACCATCTTTGGTTTTGCACTATCTTGAATGTCTTCTGGGTTATCTTTTACACCTGATGTATCTTGAATGTCTTCTGGGTTATCTTTTACAGCTGGTGCTTCTGTGTCTTTTGCTACTAGAGGTTCAAAAGTTGCTTCTAGGTTCGAATCTACCGGTATTGTGAATTTTATATTATGTTTTGTTGCTATACTTATTAGTTGTTTATTTAAACTGTATATTAGCTCAGTGAAGATTTTACTGCTTGATTCATTGCATATGTCTATACTGCTACTCTGTATTTTATTGTAACTCTCGAAGATAGTTTCAAGGTGCTTATTAATGGTTTGGGGTTGTATGTAAATTGTTTTATTTAGGCACTTGTATGCTTTCTGAAATTTTTCTTTCAATATTTCTATGATCTGGTCCATAGAAATTTTGTTACTTTATGGCATATTTAATTCCCTTAAAATAATTTTGTTTTCTTAGTATTTCATTTTTCTCATCTTTATATTGTAATATATAAAAAAAAATTTTGATTCTTCTTTTTTTTGTTTTTTTTTTTTTCCATTTGTTTAAGATTTTATAATATTATATATATTATATTGTTTCCAAAAAAAAAATTTTATAATTTTTCTTATAGGGTATTTAGACTTCATTATTGGGAAAATTAGATCTTGTGGAGTTTGCTGCGATCAGAAAGCTTTATTTGTGCTTGCAAGCTTTGTGAATTTTACTTGAGCTTTTTTCAAAAGCTTGCTTTGATCGCGGCAAGCTTTACAAGTGTGCTTTTGTTGTCTGTGCACTTTTGACTGCACATGTTTAACATGTGCTCTTCTTTATATATATTATATATTATACATATCATTAATACTCCGAGCACCACACGACTCAATTTTAAGACTGATACTGACAATAGCGCCCACATTTTACTTGACAAGAATTGGTTCTTACCTCCACGTCGAACGGTGCTGACGTGTTAAATAATGTATGTTACAAGATTGTTAAATGTCACATAATTGTTAAATGTTCTTGTATTTTATTGTAGTTGCCCTGAAGACGGTTGCCGCTGCGCAACCGAAATATATCGGAAAAAATAATAAATTAAAAATTAAACTACGTTTTATTTTATTTGGAACAAATGACCTGAAGCCTGATAGGATCTTAAGATGTTGTTAATTATTTGATATATTTTTGCATTGTGTTTCTTTTTGTTTTTCAATGGCTTGTTGACTACCTACTTGCAAACATGCCGATCGTTTTGATGATCAGTATAGAGAAACATCTTATTGGCTATGCGAGAATCTTATGTGAATAATATATCGGAAATGTGTGCTTAATGTGCTTAATGTGTGGACTTGCCCATCTTGTGCCAGCTATCAGCTAGATTTAAGCCGTATGTACAGGGATCTTTGTTTAACGTTTCTTTCTTTAAACAAACTGACAAAACTGCTGCCCAATGAGTGTGAGTTCTGGGAAGATGCCCAAGAAATAAGCAGTCACCAACCCTTTCTTTTACATCTTCTCCCATTTCACTTTCGCCTACACCATCAACTTGTCCTTCTTTATGCTCTTCTTTTCAGATTTAAGTCCCCAGTACAAGTCCTGGTGTACCTCAATCTATCCCTCACGGGAACTCTGATCAATTACAGGATCATGCTGGCTCTCAATCACTTGTGGATTTCAATGCTCCTCCGCCACCACTAACTGTAGTGCCTCATCGCAAATATTTATTTATCTCTACGCTTGCTCCAGATACTTCTGAGACGTCTGTGGCAGCTTACATTGGTAATATATGCCCTGCTAAGGACTTAATTCAAAAGATTAAGTTATCTAGGCCTCGCGAAATCTCCTCTTTCTAAATTACATTACCAAATGAGTGTTTCTCAGCTCAGAGGGCCTGGCCGAAATTGCGTTCAATAAGCGCTCCCGGGCATTGCCTATCCACCTTCCTGTATCTACTGCTTCAAAAAACTAACAACGCCTAGTCTTTGTCATTCGTAACTATTCTGTAAGAGCCAAGCCTTTTCGGCTGACACATTAGTTTTTTCTGAAACGTGCTGTGCAAACCATTTTTCGTCGTCTTAAAAATCGTGATTTCCTTATAGTCTTAGGTGATTTTAACTTGCCTACTATTTTTTGGCTGATCGATGATAATCACTCTTTCCTAATTCCTTTGTCTCATCATTTTTTCCTTGAGTAGGCTAAATTGACTGTCCGCTATATCAGTTTACTTAACTCGTCTAAAAGAATCCTTGATTTTAAATCAAACCTTGTAATTTAGCCGGCTCGAGGTCAATCTTCCAAAAGAAGATTATTTCAAAGGCAACACAAAAAGGTGAGGAGGTTGTCTATATAGCTATTTCAAGAACTACCAAGTTCTATCATCAGCAGACTTTGCTAAAGAACTCCGGAATTGCAATAGCCATCCCATGTCTTCAACGCTACAATTAGTTGGGAATTGTTGTGGCAACTAAATGAAGCGAAAAAATTGGTAAAGTCTACAAAACCGAAGACCACCTTTTTGTGCATACCCTTAGGCGCTATGAAAAATTAGTGTAAGAGCTTCGCCTTACCAAACTAATATCACATGTTATTTCATATACGGTATATTGTACCACATAGAAAAAGGGTTTTTTTTTTGGAATAAAAATTCCAAAGTAACGGCGTGCCTTCTGTTGGTGTTATCTGGTTAGATTACGACCTATTTCAAATTTGAATCAAACATTGCAATCTAGACGGCTCGAGGTCAATCTTCCAAAAGAAAATTGTTTCTAAAGAATGTTATCCCAAATTTTTGCAGCGATCTAACCAATAGAATCAAAGTTATAGCGTGGCGCGTCAATCAAACTTTCAACGCAATTATCTCGGAATCATGTTTTTCGAAAAATGTCGTTGCGGTGACCACGATAACTAGAAAAGTTTTCAACCGATTTAACAAAAATTTTTCGACTGCTGCTTTCGTCGACTTCCGAACTTGGCCAAAAGCAACAGTCGGAACAGTTGGATCAGTCCATGTAAAATTTGGCTGTTGCTGTCGCGTTTTTTGCTTTCCAATTTTTGCTTTTGCTGTTGCTGTCGAATTTCTTGCTTCGGATTTTTGCTGTTTGCTGCTGCTATCATATTTCTCGCTTTCGGTTTTTGGCTTTTGTTGATGTCAAAATTTTCTGCTGCTGTCGTTTTTTTGTTTTCTGATTTTTGCTTTTGCTGTTGCTGTCGGATTTTTGCTGTTTGCTGCTGGTGTCGGGTTTTTCGCTTTCTGTTTTTGGCTTCTGCTGCTGCTGTCAAAATTTTCTATTCCAGTTATTTGCTGCTGCTTTTGCTGTCAGATTTTCTGATTTCGGGTTTGTGCTGTTGCTTTTGTTTCGACTGTTCATAATTTTCGAAGCAGAAGCATCAGCACACAACAGAACTGTTGATAGTATTTGCAGTTTTCAAAGTTACAAGTGTGAAGACAAGAATAACCCTTAACCTTAACAATTTTGTTTTAATAAATTAAGGCTTCTAGGTTAGAAGGTATGAATCCGCGATATTTCACTTTTTTAATCTCGTACATTTATTTCATTTTAATTATTCTTAAATCAGTTATATGTGCCTATTTTTCTGTCCATCCTGATCTTATGAAACTATTGCCCGTTCCTAAAATATCTGTCTCTCGCTGCTGGCCTAAATTTGCATAGCTGATTCCTCTAGTGTAATAGGCGAAGGCAAGGTTTGACTTGAAGTGATTTATCGAGGCCGCAAGCCCGGTATTTATAGGGGAACATTTACATTGGTCTTATGGCTAGTGTCCTTAACGGTACTTAAAGCTAGACATTATGCTTAAGTTCTAATTACTTATAATCTATCCCTAAAAGTATGTGGCCTAATCCTATCCCTAAAAGTATACTACACCTCCTTTTTTCAAAAAGAAAAATTTATATTTTTCTCATATCCTTTTTATATTATTTTTATTCTACCTAAATGTACTGTTTGCTTTTTGTTTTTATCATCAGTTATTACTATATTATTGTTTGGACCTATGCTCTGTATTTTATATTTGCCTGTGTATTTGTTTTCTAATTTATGTCCTGTATCATTTTTTAAAAGTATTTCTTGTCCTTCAGTTAGCGATACTTTTTTTGTGTTTTTATCATATGTTTCTTTTTGTAATGCTTTAAATTTTTCGATAAGCAGTTTCGCTCTATTTTGTGCTATTTGTAGTTTAAATTTTATTTCTTTATTGAAGTCATCAATGTTGTGAATGGGTTCTACAGTTTCGGATGAGAATGGGACAGTTTTGGGATGTTTCGCAAAGACTAGTTCAAAAGGTGCATAACTATGTACGGTGGATGGAGTGGTGTTGAAGCAATATGTGAAGTATGCTAGGTATTCATCCCAATCATCCTTTTTAATAGATATATATGACCTGATGTACTCATTGAAAGTTCTATGGCTTCTTTCTACTGTTCCAAGAGTTTGATGATGGTGCGCCGTGGAGTTAATTTTACTTATGTGGAAATTTTTGCAAAGTTCTGTTAATATTGAATTCATATATTATGTTCCCATGTCTGTAAGAATTGTTTTAACTGATCCATAAATTAGAATGAATTTTTCAAATATTGCCTTTGCAACCGCTTTTGCACTTTTGTTTGGTATTGGTATTGATATGAGATATTCGGACAGATCGCAGATAATAGTAACTGCGTATTCATTACCATTCATTGTTTTTGGTAATGGTCCAATTGTATCTATTATTATTGTGTCAAAAGTCGTTGCAGGGGTTGGTGTTATGATCAATGGGGAGTGGTTGTGTGTGGTTACTTTGGCTAGTTTGCACTTTTCGCAACTTTTGATGTATGTTGCAACATCTCGAGACATATTTTTCCAAAAAAAATTCTCTTTTTATTTTTCCTAGCGTTTTGTTTACCCCGCAGTGACCTCCCTCTATTGGGTCATTATGATATTTATTTAATGTATTTCTTATTTCTTCTTTATTTGTTATTACTTTTACTTGAGGTAGAACTGCTATTTCTACATTTTTCAATGTGTCATTTCCTTTTTGTTTTAGTTTATTAAGTGTAAGTGACCTTAATAGTTTTTCTGACATGTCTATCTTCAGTTTATAGATTCTTTGAGCACCGGCTTCTTTTTCAAGCCTTGGAAGGAATCGATCTAGATCTATTCTTCCACTAATGATCAAATCGCCTATGTTGAAGGAGAGCAATTTTTCTTTATTTTTGGTATTTTGCATTTGCATTTTTTGAATTTAATTTGCGCGTATTTTTTGGCTTCATTAGGATTTATTATTTCATATATTCTTGGTGTTTCTATTTTGTTATTGTTAATTTTGTTTTCCTTATGTGTTAATTTTTTTGTTTCTGATCTTGTTGCTACTTTAAGTATTGTATTAGTTTCTATGTTTTTTAAATTTTCAAATTCAATTCTGGAGAGAGCATCCGCTGCAAAATTTTCTTGTCCCCTGATGTATTCTATAGTAAAATCGAACTCTTCTAAATCTAGCCTTATTCTAGTAAGCTTTGACGATTGGGTTTTTTAGAGAAAATAGGTATGTTAATGGCTGATGGTTAGTTCTAATTAGGAATTTTTTTCCGTATATGTATGGTTTGAAATATTGAATTGCCCAATGTATTGCTATTAATTCTTGCTCAATTGTCGACTTATTGCTTTCGCCTTTTGTAAATGCTTTAGATGCATATGATATGGGTAATTGGAGTCCATCATGTTCTTGGCTGAGGACGGCTCCACATGCGATCTTGCTTGCATCAGTTATTAAAATCTGGATATTGGAGTATTTGTGGGCTTAATAATTTGTTTTTTAAGTATTCAAAAGCTGCTTGACAGTTTGCATCCCAGTTAAATTCTACATTTTTCCTAGATAATCTATTGATAAATTGTGCATGGTATGCAAAGTTTGGAATGAATCTGCGGTAGTAATTACAGAATGCTACAAATCTTTTGGCTTCGTCGCCATTCTTGGGAGTCGGGTAATCTTGAATCGTTTTGAACTTGCTTTCGTCTGGTAAAATTCCTTTATTTGTGCATTTGTGTCCTAGGAAAGTAACTTCCTGTCTGAAGAAAGAGCATTTGTCAGGGTGCAATTTTAAGTTATATTTTCGGCAGGATTGAAAAACATCCCTTAAGTTTCTAATCATGTGACTTTCAGAGCACCCAATTACAATTAGATCATCCACGTAAAGGAATGTTTGGGATGGTGATAGACCCGTGAATGCAAGGGACATCATTTTTTGAAACGAGTTTGGTGCAATTTTTAATCAGTATGGTAATCGCTTGAATCTGAATGAGCCCTTATCTGTGGAAAATGATGTTATGTCCCGAGATGAAATCCTGACATTAAGTCTAAACAAGAGAAGTATTTAGCGCGTCCTAGCTGGTCAAGGATATCGACCATTCTAGGTAGTGGGAATGTATCCGCTACTAGTTGTTTGTTAATTTTTCTATAATCAACTACCAATCTCCACCGTTTTTCTTTACTGCCAGGTAGCGATTTATTAGGAACCAATAAAATCGGACTATTGAATTCAGACATTGATGGTTCAATAATATCATCATTGATCAATTTGTCCACTTGTTTATTGATTTCGTTTTTTTGACTGTGTGCTATCCTGTACTTTTTGGTATAGACTGGTATTGTGTCTTTGAGTCTTAATTTTTGTTTATAGAAATTGTTGGAGGATATTTGTTCAGATTCTATTGCGAATACATCATCAAACTCTGAGCATAATTTATGTAGAGGTTCTTTCACGAAGTCTGGAAAATGGGGTGCTAGTTTGTTCATTATTGTGGATTTATGTTTTGAATCATGTTGTTTGTCTATCTTTAAGATTTCATAATCGGACAGTTTTTCATTTAATAGGTTTATATTTGTAATTTGCACGTCTGTGTTGTTGGTTTTACGATGCGGATGGGTTAGTCTTAGAAGCAATTGTGTTTGCGACGAATACCCCCGGGTGTAATTCTTGATTAGGGATAAAGATGTTATTATTGTTTGAGGATATTGCAATACGTACAATTTTTTCTGTTCTAGGTGGGATATGGAATACATGTGTGTTTTGACTGATCCCTATATTGAATATAATTTTATATCTTGATTTATATGGATCTATTATCAATTTGTTGGTGGAATAATTGAGTGTGCAATTGAATTTTTTTATAAAGTCAAGCCCCAGGATTCAATCACATGGGATGGGGAAATCATTTTCTATTACTTGGAAGGTGTGTACCGTTAAGAGGTTGCTGATCTTTAGTTTGGTTTCACCTATTATAAATAGGACGTCTTTGCCTATTCCACTAAGTTTTGTCCGTCTTTGTATGTCAACTGTATTGTCTTTTCTTAATATTTTTTGTTTTATTAGTGATACATCAACTCCTGTGTCTAATAGTAATTTGATTGTCCCTACATCGTCAAAGTTTAAAGTTATATAGCTATTAAGGTTGCAATTTAAACTATATATTTTATTTGTTCGATTTTTTACACCAGAGGACTTTCGGAGTTTTCCGAATTTTCTTCTACGTTTGTAAATCCGACATTATTATTTTGTTGTGTTTTAGGAGGATAATTAGCTTTTGTATTTCTATTGTTATAATTTCTTCGATTATAATTATTATTATAGTTACTGTAATTCCTAGTATTGTTATAGTTAGTATTATCATTTGGGTTTCCATTTTGGTAATTATTATTATAATTTCTATTATTATTGTAAGAGTTCCTATTTGTGTAATTGTTTCTTTTAGTATAAAACACGCTGTGATCCTGGTTCATGTTTGTAGATGTATTTAGAAATTTAGCTACAACATCATTCATATCAGTAAAATTGCCTGATTCTATTATTATTCTGACCTTTTCGTTATCGCAGTTCTTTATAATTGATTTCACTGCTGCTTGAGTTGCATATTTCTTTGCTGTTTCAGGGTTTACGTTGTCTGTTATGAATGCGCGTTTCAATGATTTAGTAAGACTTTCTATTTCTGACATAAATAAACTTGCGTTCTTGCCATTTTGTTTTGAATTCATTAATCTTGCCTCTGCTACCTGAACTGTTTCACCCTTAATTTCTTTCTTTAATGTTTGGATTATACCATTTATAGTGTTTTCATTTGTAACTAGTAGTCTAACGTCCCCCTTTAGTTTTGTTTTTATGACTTTAATAGCTGTTTCTTCATGTTCTGCTTTTATTTCATTGATTAATTCCAGTGAATCTATGAAACTTTGAATTGTTTCTACTCCACCATCATACTTAGAAGCTGTATTAAGAAATTCAATCTTTGTTTGCACCATCTTTGGTTTTGCACTATCTTGAATGTCTTCTGGGTTATCTTTTACACCTGATGTATCTTGAATGTCTTCTGGGTTATCTTTTACAGCTGGTTCTTCTGTGTCTTTTGCTACTAGAGGTTCAAAAGTTGCTTCTAGGTTCGAATCTACCGGTATTGTGAATTTTATATTATGTTTTGTTGCTATACTTATTAGTTGTTTATTTAAACTGTATATTAGCTCAGTGAAGATTTTACTGCTTGATTCATTGCATATGTCTATACTGCTACTCTGTATTTTATTGTAACTCTCGAAGATAGTTTCAAGGTGCTTATTAATGGTTTGGGGTTGTATGTAAATTGTTTTATTTAGGCACTTGTATGCTATCTGAAATTTTTCTTTCAATATTTCTATGATCTGGTCCATAGAAATTTTGTTACTTTATGGCATATTTAATTCCCTTAAAATAATTTTGTTTTCTTAGTATTTCATTTTTCTCATCTTTATATTGTAATATATATAAAAAAATTTTGATTCTTCTTTTTTTTTGTTTTTTTTTTTTCAATTTGTTTAAGATTTTATAATATTATATATATTATATTGTTTCCAAAAAAAAAATTTTATAATTTTTCTTATAGGGTATTTAGACTTCATTATTGGGAAAAGATCTTGTAGAGTTTGCTGCGATCAGAAAGCTTTATTTGTTCTTGCAAGCTTTGTGAATTTTACTTGAGCTTTTTTCAAAAGCTTGCTTTGATCGCGGCAAGCTTTACATTTATAAACAAAATATATTAATATTTTTCCATTTTATTTCTTTTTTTTTTGTGTTTTGTGTATTTACATTAATAGTGGCAGCGCGAAAATCGCCTCTTACCACAAAGGTGCTATTATGAACACTCTTTTTTGTTAAATTGATTATTAAAAATTTTTTATTTAATGCTGCATCTGCTGTTGTTGACGCCTTGCCTGCTGATTTCTCTCGTGCGATTTCTCCAAATCATCTATCCTGCTCCAAAGTTTGCACGCTTCTTTCCAGGGTAGTGGCGGGTCACTGTTGATTTGCGCCAGTAGAGCCGCACGCTGCCTAAAGCGGACCAGGTGGCCGCCTCGGCGCTTTGGCCCTAGGACAAGGGGGATTGCCGTCAGCGCGTCCTCCTCTCGCCTCCTTCTTGCCAGCTCCGCTCGTGCTGCAGATTGCCTGGCTCGGTATTCCTCGATAATCAGCGGCCGTGGTCCGTCCAGCGGGCAGTTCTCCAACGCCTTTTGTAGCGCTTCTTTATCCTTTGGCATTGATACTTCAGCCTGCTTCCTTTTTGTGTTTTTCACTTTTGCCTTTTTTGTATGGCAAGTATTTTTTATTTTATTTTGCCTTTTTTTATTTGTTGCCGATAGTAGGCAGGATCGCCATGTAATAGACGAAGGCAAGGTTTGACTTGAAGTGATTTATTGGGGCCGCAAGCCCGGTATTTATAGGGGAACATTTACATTGGTCTTATGGCTAGTGTCCTTAACGGTACTTAAAGCTAGACATTATGCTTAAGTTCTAATTACTTATAATCTATCCCTAAAAGTATGTGGCCTAATCCTATCCCTAAAAGTATACCTCACTAGCTTCTTCCTTCTTATTACTTATAAGTCATTGCTCTAGATTCTTGTTCTTGAGCATTGTCCATAATACATGCTTTTGATCCTTGTTATTTGACTACACTTTACTTATCACAAGTCTTCACTATTTCAATAATTTATTTTATTAACCCACCTAATTAATGGAACCAGTGATTCTTTAAAAAGTCCAATGTTCGTGGAGGGGCGGCTAAGTCCTAACCAATTGAAATCTTGGCGACTGCCAAAATCTTCTAGTATGAGTGAGTTGGTGGTGTGCAAATGAATTGAAAACGCGGGGAATACATCGTTTTAACAATATATTTATTTACCGAATATGAAGTGTCACACACTATTCCAACAGGTTATAAAGAACGTAGAAAATGGAAAAAAATGCAATGGTGCGTGCGAACGTGGAGAAATGTCGAATTGGATTAATGATGGCTGAATAGGGATTCCCGGAGAGAAGGAAAATAACCCAGTCTTCATTCGTTGAATTCGAAATATGAACTGATTTTATTTAAAAACTCGTAAACTCTAAGAAGCGACAATTGTTCTTAAAAATACTTATTCTAATGTTCCACGTTTTCGGGGGTTGAAAATTGTTTATATTTCATGCTCAGCGCTGGTTACTTAATACCGCGCCGCTGTTTTAATCTTAAGTGTTTTCCACAGAGTGTGGATGCATGTTTTGTTTGGTATTAAGCAATAATTGGCATATGAATGGTATATTAAAGTCGCCAAAATACATGTAACAGGCAGAAGGAAGCTTTTCCGACCCCATAAAGTATATATATTCTTGATCAGTATCAACAGCCTAGTCGATCTAGCCATGTCCGTCTGTCCGTCCGTCCGTCCGTCCGTCCGTCCGTCCGTCCGTATGAACGACTAGATCTCGCCCCTTTCCGCCTCCGAAATTTGAAAAACTGGATTATCTCCCGTAATTTGTGATTTGATCAAAATCGAACTAAAAATAGCAAATTTATGCAAATAAACGTTTTTCCATAAGGCCGGAGTTGTCCGTTGGCTGATGGGGGCGCTATGGTGCTCGGATGCTTGAAATATTTGCTTTACTGGTGTATGGTATACCTAAGTCGGCGAGACGACTTACTCACTTCACTTTTGTTCTCTCTTCTTTGTGCTTGTGCTCAGCTCCTCTCCCGCGCAATCAGTTTTCTAACGCCGCCTTTCAAAGCTTGTCTTATAAATGTTCTTACACTTTTTCTTGTGCTGTGCGCTCTATCTGTCTCTATGTTTTATTTGTAATTATTGGTTTTTTATCGATAATTATCTTAGTGCTGTTTTTTTAAATGTTCTTAAATATGGTTGTGGTAGTTTTATTAAGAACAGAATGATGACAACTACGGCGATCTCTCCAAGAATATATGGACTACCAAAAATACACAAAGAAGGCACACCGTTGAGACCAATTTGTTCGTCAATTGGCTCACCCTCCTATGGACTTTGTAAATACATTATACAAATTTTAAGGAATATAACATTGGACTTATAAAGTCCTATTTATTTTATAAAAATGATAGAGATTAGTGTTGATGACAAAGATTTAATTTTTAAGTTTTTCATCTAGTGCGTCTGGCTTGTTCGAGCGTCACCGGAAGAAGAGGGAGAAAACTTTCAGTGTGGCACCAGGCCGATACCGATATTTTCTATAGGCGACTTTATACTAACAAACGATACTTAGAAATACTGACCGCTACATATGTGTAGATAGCTAAAATTAATCGAACAGAACATAAATAAATGACATCTTGCAACTCGGCCGTCTTGACGAGGGATCGACCTCGAACCCAGGGGCTAACAACATCAACTGGCCGGTTATGCCCTTGTTTGGATATCAGAAGTGCTGTCTTTATCAGTGGCTAAGACGGCGGTTGGGGGGAACTTCAAATTGACGTAGAAAACTCTTCTGGCAGTTATAACTGGTACAGGTTAAATTTCACCTCATCAGCAGCGGCAGTGGTGGCGGCGGCAGTTGCAGCAACTCATGCCGTCCTCCCAGCGTCGTCAGTTGCTCGTCCGGACTGGAGGAGGCAGAAGCAACAGGCGGGATGACTGTAGCGGAAGACGGCAGGGCACTGCGGCAGGCATGTCTTCCCATTGGTCAGCGGCCAAGGGATCGTCAGAGTCAGTAGGATGCGACCAGCAGTACGCATGGTGGCATGCAAGGCATCGAGCAGGGCATCGAGCAGGGCAGCAGGCGTCATCGTCAGATGAAGAGCAGGTGTAATAACAGAGGTAGCAGTGGATCGAATCGCCACCGACTGTACAGCGGGCCCGGCAGCGGCAGCCGATACAGCAGCGGGAACTGCAGAAGCCGACATGGAAGCGGCGGGTACAGCAGCAGCGGGCACGGCAGCAGCTGGTCTTGCAGCGGCAGGCCTGGAAGCGGTGGATATGTAAGCTGTGGGTACTGCAGCGGCAGGTCTGGAAGCGGCGGGTACAGCAGCAGCGGGTATGGCAGCGGCGGACGCGGCAGCAGCGGGTACTGCAGCGGCAGGCATGGGCTTCCAGGTTTCCGGGTACTGTAACGATAGGCCTGGAAGCGGCGGGTACAGCAGGAGCTGACACAACAGCGGCGGGCATAGCAGCGGCAGATGCGGGTGCGGCATCGGCGGGCGAAGCGACAACAGGTACTGCAGCAGGTGGCACGGCAGTAGCAGGAATTGCAGCGGCGGGCACAGCAGAGTCGGGTGCGGCGGCGGCGGGCAATGCGGCAACAGGTACTGTAGCAGCGGCGGACATGGCAGCGGCGGGCACAGCGGTAACAGGTACTGCAGCAACGGGCACATCAGCAGCAGACATTGCAGCGGCGGCCACAGCAGAGGCGAGTGAGGCAGAGGCCGGTACGGCAGAGGCGAGTGAGGCAGAGGCCGGTACGGCAGAGGCGAGTACGGCAGCGGCGAGTACGGCGGCAACATGTACTGCAGCAGCTGGCACAGCAGCGGCGGGCACAGCGGTGGTGGACACGGCTGCAGCGGACTCGAAATATAACATAAAAAACGGAACTGAATTCAAACAACGCATAAATAACACTTACATTTGTGACGATGAACAATTAATTTAGTTTGACGTGGTATCATTATTTCCAAACATACCAACAGATTTAGCATTGGACACAATCAGAAACAAATGGATTAAAATATAGGAACACACAAGGATACCAAAGGCTTTATTTATGGAAATAGTAAAATTCTGCATCCAAGAGAATAGATATTTTACCTATTAGGACCAAACATTCATACAATTAAAAGGAATGCCGATGGGATCTCCGGCCTCACCTGTCATTGCGTTATGGAAAATCTTCTGGACACGACCATGGATAAACTAACCAGACCACCAAGATAATTGACGAAATATGTAGATGATATTTTTTCATTCATACACCAAGATGACATCGATAAAACACTGGACATTATAAATTCATTTGACAGGAATATTAAATTCACTATGGGGCTGGAAGACAATGGCAAACTGGCGTATTTGGACTCTATCATCATCAGACGAGGACACGAATTAAAACCAAAATGATATATGAAGTCAATAGCATCAGGACGAATCATCAATTTCAACTTAAACAACCCTAAGACGATGATAATAAATACATCAAGGAGCTGTATGCAACGGATGCTAAACATTTCGGATAAAATATACCAAGGGTGGGCACGAAAATGTAACCCGGGATCCAGAGCATCAGCAGCAGAGGCTGGGCAGAGAAAAAGGTAATTATTTGGTTTCGACGCACACAAAAATTTATGTGTCGTCGTCGAACTTGTAGACAGAGGGACAAGTCCTGAATTTCGCGAAAATAGGGCGAAAATAGGTCTCAATCTCGAGCTCGTAACTTGTGGACAGCCTCTGCCGGTAAAGAGCCATGGAAGCCAAAAGAGCCACTACGTGCCCATCCTTGAAATATACCATGAAGAAACGAAGAAGGAAATAATAAATATTTTAAAGGACAATGATTTTCCGGATAACGTAATCAAGACATTATTCAAAAAACATAAATCCCCCATTGACAAAACTAAGAATGAAAAAACCTTCTTATTTGCCATTTATGTACTTAAATTATCAGAAAGACTATCACATTCGGAATGTTATGACAAAGATCGAATAAATATAGCACACAAACCTGACAATACCTTCAAACATGTATTCAACAAAACAAAATCCAAGATAGAGATGACTAGAAGCAATGTAATATACAAAATTACTTGCAATGGACAAGGAAACATACCGTGCAATAAGATATACATAGGGACGACCAAATCGAAATTAAAAACTAGGATCTCCCAACACAAATCTGACTATAAAATGAGAAATTATTCAGACACCCCAAAACAGCACTAATGACACACTCTGCAACGACAACAATATTAGATGAAGAGCGGCACTACAACAAAAGGTTTACCATGGAGATATCATCAATACTCCGAGCGCCACATTAAGACTGATACTGACAACTGCGCTCAGTGAGCTTCTTGGATATTTTTATTCCATGCACCCATAGGGTAAAATAATATGTGAAATAGTAAAAGACTCCAAAACGTATGTGTTCACGTCACCGGGTGAACAGCAGTGAGCGGCGAAGAGCAGTGAGGAGGATGTTTTGATACTCGGCGGATACGGTCACACCAAAGAGCGTGACTTGAATTCTAATGGGAATCGGCATTATCAATCTCGTCCGAGAATTTTCCACGAACACAAGCACTTTCAATTTGCATAAAAACCAGTTTTCTTTCAATAGAATTTTGAGTGTGAGATTTTCTGTAAATAAAAATCGTAGTATACCGCGTGTTTTAATTCACTGCCACTTTTCTCCACCAATTCACCCATACCAGAGAAAAATGGCACCCGCCAAATTTGGATCTTTCCAACCCTCCACAAAGAGTATGTAATAGGCAAAAGGAATCTTTTTCGACTCCATAAATTTTATGTATATTTAGAATATCTTGAGCAAAAATCGGTATAGATAGAATATTGATATAGAAGACATACGATGTAAAAGTTTTTTTTTAGCGTCCAAAGGTGTATAAACAATTGTACAAATTTTGAAAATGTGTCTTTTTTTTGCCAGGTCCGAATTTTGGGTCTTTTCATGAAAATTCATTAAGAAAAAACCGCTAAAGAAACGCACCCGAAATTTACAGAACATCATCTCAATGGAATTACCAATTAAGCGCTATAAATTCACACATCAAAACTTTTCATTAACATTGAATAAAAATCGAATGAAATCAGAATTTAATGTAAAAAAAATGCCTCAAACTCTTTGCGGCCACTGTATGTATGTAGATTAATGTGTAGTTATACCATACACCCATAGGGTGAAATGGTACATTAAAGTCGCCAAAATGCATGTAACAGGCAGAAGGAAGCATTTCCGAACGTAAGTGCATTTGTTTCACTGGTGTATGGTATTCCGAATTCCGCGAGACGACTTACTTACTTCATTTCATTATATTAAGTTTACATATAGTTTTGGATATTTAGATTTTACGACTTTTAATTGGCAATTTAAACAACTCTAAACAATTGACGACTTGCAACTTAATTCTGCCCGAACACTGACGACTTGTTCTCCGACCGAAAGTCTGCCATTTTTTTAGGAATGCCACACAGTCGTTGCATGTGTTATTGCTTTACATTTATTATAAAGAGTTATCCGATTTTCATTAAGTCAATCAGATAGGTCATAAAGCATCAGTTCGCCCGACACGTAAGATATATACTAAAAAGGAATACATTAGAGCTAACCCCATGTCAATAGAAACTAATATAAAGTCTATTTTCAAAAAACTATATCATGTGGAAACGTTGAGCTGTCGGCACTTATAGATACAGGATGTGATCTATGTTTAATAAGATATCTTATTGTCAGAAAAGTTCATGTTATATAATTAAGCGAGGAACCAAATAAATGTGAGTTAAGCACTGCACTATGGTCCCAAATTCGTTTTCTTTTACATAAATTAATAGCTAAAGAACTGAGAAAGATTTTTTTGTCTGGTTTTTTGCATTCGATTATATAAAAACTGTAGAAACTTGGACTAGAAAAAGTGGGCGTGGCACTACCCTCAATTTTTTTATTTTGAGAACAATCTGTATCAAATTTGGGGTTTTTGAGAGATAACTTACTTATCTGATTTATTTAGTAAGATTTAAAAATACTATTAAATCTGACTTACTTAAATTAATAGGAGTTTCAAATAAAATAAGTTGTAAGAATCAGAACCTTAATTTTTAATGTAAAGTTTTCATTCGATGTAAATATCGGATTGATCTGAGTCAGATCCATCCAAATCTATTTCTTCTAAATCAGATTCGTCATTCAGGTTTTGGCGCTCACTGATACTAAGAGCTGGTACTTCCAATAGTGCCAGTACATCTGCAGGAATAGGTTTCTTTTTATTTTTATTTTTTCTTTCGGCCAGGCATAAGCTTGAGATTAATGGATCGCTAGTGTCCATAGCTCTGTGAAAAACGTCCTGCATATTATTTAGCCTACTATTTTTTCTGGCGTGCATTCTCCTATCCTGCTTATATAGCTTCTTCCGTGCCTACGATGCATTTTCACCCATTCGGCAATAATTTTGGGTCCGTGAATTAATACTTTATGGACTGTGGGTGTCATAGGGTACCAAGGATATTTTTCCATAAAAATGCGTGCGGTCTGCTTACAATAAACTTCAAACTTATCAATATTAATCGAAAACTCGCTTGAAATAGCGATCAAAATAGTGTGGAGTCTATGAAGAAGATCGGCATCTAAATTTAATATTGACGATAGTATTGGTATCTGCAAAGGCTCCTCTCGCTGTCTGTCGTTTGAATTTCCACTTCCATTTTGTTTTGGCTTGTCAACGTGTAATCCTAGTTCGGACCAAAATCTGCCTTGAATTTCCCGTTTGCGTATGAGCATTAAATCTTTGTCTTGAGAGCCTCTAACTTGCCATTTTTTTAGCTCAATCCTGTACGATAAATTAAGTACGAACTCTAAAAAACGAATCCATGCATGCAAGGGACTTACACCATATTGAAGAGATTCAGGCTTAGAATTGAAAGTTTCCAAACTCATGTCTGATATTGACATCAATTGTAAAGGCTTTGCTCCACATATTGGACAGGTTTGTGTCGATTTATTTCCTGTTAATGTGTTTAAAACCTTACCATCAATCAAAGTCATGTAAAGTTCATATTTTATAGTGAAATTACGAAAACAAAATGGCACTAAGTTTTGAACTTGATTGTCTAAGTCATCTTTTTCCTTTAAAATATGTTCAGTGGTTTCCTTTAGAAACTGAATTTTAACAGGTCTGCAAAATCTGATAGACTGCGGCGTGCGGTTAATCCAAAGAATCTGATTTAAATCGTTTACCAGCTTTAACGGAAGTGTTGTGACAAACAGGCCTTGGTCTACGTTATCCGATGCAGTACTTTGAAAATTCTGCTTATACGTACTTTGCCCTGTAGAACCGTCAAAACCATAGGTTGAAATCAACGTTAATTCCGTGTTTGAATTAAACATTTCCATGACTTCATTTTGCAGTGTCATTATTCGTTTTACTGTGTGATCTAAAATATCCTGTAATGGAACGACTGCAATAGTTTCAGAAATGGAAATGTTTTCAGGTCTACATTTTTCCTTTGCTTCAATAAGGTGCTTATAGATCGGGTAAATGTCGCAATTACGACTTTTATTCTGCAGCCTGATATTTATGTATGTGCTCTTGGTTAACCCATTTTCGAGTAGAAACGCCAAAGCTTCTTCAGGACTTAACGGAATAGGATCCTTGGATAAATACTTATTTCTTATTTGAGTTGCGTTGCCTTTTGATGCTTCCTTTAAAACAAACGATAAATCGCAACGATTTATTTGCCTTTTTTTGCTGATACTGAAGCCGCTTGAACAAGTAAAGATGTGTTGTGGTTTTCCTTCTCAGACAGCTCACCCGCATATTTCCTTTTTAACCGTTCATTTCCGTCATAATAAGAAACGCGTGGACGTCCACGCATTTTTGTGTTGTTTTTAGCTCATTATTTCCAACTATAATTAACATTTTTGAAGACATAAAATTTTTATATCTTGGATCCGTTTTGAGCCGATCTGCCATGTTATTGCATTTTGCAAAGCATTTATTTGCGTAGGCTGCGAAATTCTTCGATTTTTTTTTTATTTCTTCTCCTTTTTTTTCCAAAAGTGATCCATTCAACTTTTTTATTATGAAGTCAAAAACTGACGATGCTTTGCGCTTGTTGTCTAGCCACACGTCAAGCAGTTCTGCATGCCCGAACTCAAAGATGCCTAGGGAAATTCGTGATTGTATGGAACCGGGTGGATTTGGGTAAAAGGTGATTAGTGTTTTATATAGACAAGACATTGACAAACATGATTTGATTAATGCTTACAACAATCCACGACAATCCACTAACTTTTACTTCACGAAGCAAAAATTATTTTAGGTTACGAACGCTAAAAACAACACAGCATAAAACACATAAAATAAAGGACAAAACACATCTAAACAAGAAAATACATAGACAATCGAGTAAAACAAACCTGGAGCTACATTTTCCATTGTAATTTTTATATACTGGACTATTATTTTTGATGATACAAAGCAAAACGGAAGATCACTAAATTGTACTTTCTTCAAGCCACGTGCGCAGAGAATCAAAAGCAAACTTTCAGGGCTTGAGAAAACTTTCAGGGCTGCACTATTTATTTGATACTTTAATTTCTTTGGTTTGTGGGGTGTACTCAATTGGAAAACATTTTTTTTTTTCTTTTTAAATCAAGATATTTTTTTTCCTAATTAATGTAAAAAAAAAACGAATTTGGGACCATAGTGCACTGAAGCTAACTTCAGCTTTGTCGAAGTTTATATACCCTTGCAGTTCTTTATTATATTTAATCCGATAACAAAATTGAAATTTCATACATCAACAGCATTAGTTGTCGTATTATGAAAATGCTAAACTATTTTTCAAACTAGTATATTAATATTCAAACTATTTATATTGACTGTAACT
Organism: Drosophila paulistorum; assembly: GCA_018152135.1. Taxonomy (NCBI): domain Eukaryota; kingdom Metazoa; phylum Arthropoda; class Insecta; order Diptera; family Drosophilidae; genus Drosophila; species Drosophila paulistorum. Next base: position 6,904,989 of record JAECXG010000822.1, on the reverse strand, counting down.
TGTGTTCTATTTATCCGATCAGATTCAAATTGGAATCTAAGGTTTTATATCCAAATCTATCATATTGGTAAATTTCATGGGGATACTCCAATTTTGCAAAAAATGTTTGTTCTAGAGCTATATGATATAGTAGTCCGATCCCGATGATTTTTATACTTTATCTTACCCAGGTAATAAAAAGCCCTTAATTTTATCACGATAGCTCTTAAGATGGCTGAGTAAAACGCATACGCACAGACGGACGGACAGACGGTCAGACGGACATGAATATAAATACTTTTTGGGGTCCTTCTGTACGTTACAAACATCTGACCAATTTTATAATACCCTCTGCAAGGGTATAACAAATGGAAATGTATGTCAAGATTAGTATATAACCCGATTATAGATATCGATGGCTCATCAGTCATATGTAGATCTGATATGGTCAGCATTTAACAATAAAGACCTAGTTAATTAAGCCGCTATGGTTAGCTATTGTCAATAAATACGTATTTCGCTGACCTAACACTATGTCGAACTTTAACTATAAAAGAAATGCATTATTCTTTGTAAGATCAGATGCCAAATGTGTCTTTGGCCCCCATATATACCTTTGTAATCTAGCTACGAAGTCCACCCAATTTATGTGTTGATTGCGACGACTCAGTCACTGGTGACTGGTTTATGTGGTAGTACCTATTTGCTTATAAATAAGTAAACATTAAATAAATTCGAGAAATACTAACGTCTTTCATTAAACATTTTGGTGACCCCGACATTGGTGGCTCCAAGTTGAAAGATTAACAGACTTTGTGAAACCGTCATCAAGTGAGAATATTTGGTCACCTAAGGCGACCAATCTGTCAACAACAAGGAAACTGGTCAACTAGGCGACTTTCTTTGCATACTATAAACAAAGCTACAATCCTAAGCGAGGGCACAAATTGATGAACATTCCACATCAATCTGGGGTCCCGACTAAAAACAGCAATTGATTAACTTGGCATACATACAAGTTAACTTGGCGACTAAAACAATTTATTGGAAAAATAGTAGTTGGTTTGACGCAACAGGGTAGCAGTGCATACCCATTGAATAAAAGTTGATCAACTAGGCGATCTCTTTCTCAAAAAACATTTAACAACGATTTTTGTCAACAGGGCGAGCAAATCATAAAAAGTTCTTTAATTTCTGTAAAACTCTGTTGCATTCCAAAACAAGCTCTTGCGTCAGCAGTCTCTGACCGAGTTAACTCGGTCAGTAACCCAGGTAGTACGCGCGAGTACTATAGTTTGGCATCAGTCAGCAATTTTTGAAAAAATATAACAAGTAAAAGAAATTCAAACCAGAGGGCCGGGGTTAACTTCGACCGCGTCGAAGTTTGTATACCCTTGCAACTGTTTTGGTAATTCTTTTCTTATCCATAGCCATAAAAGTGTAAAAACGTTTTATCCAAAAAGTCTAATGTTTGCGAAAGAACGGCCTTCAATCTTAGAATAGGATATAACGAACTTTTTGATGAAAGTCACTGTTTTCCACCGATCGTTTCTATGGGAGCTATATGATATAGTTACCCGATCTTTACCAAATTCGGCACAGTCATTAACAGGTATATATAACTATCAAATGTTTAATTTAAAAGCGATCGCATTAAAAGTAACGAAGTTATTGATTATTTATTTTTTATTCTTATTTGTGCTACACTTGACCAATTTAAGGAACGAGTCGGAGGGTTCCCTGTCTTTAACAAAATAAACACATTCCCATAGGGTCAAGAACTAGGATAAATAAGCAAGTACATAAGAATATAAAAGAAAATGGAGGAGTCTTATAAGCAGCAGACAGAACGAGGAGAGGCAATTCAGGTCTTGTTTCAAAGTACCAAAAAGAATTCCATTGCCAGGTTAATGAAGCCATCTTATTTCAAGGAGAAACTTGATTTCCTGGAGTACATGTGGGTCAACTTTGAAAAATGTCATCATGAGCTTATGGACAAACTAAAAAACGTGCCAACGTAAATAAAATTATATATGTAAATGAGTTATAAATCTAGTCGACAAATTATGGATGCAAATTGAAGAAATCCATTATGAGATTCATCGGCTACCAGAAAATCCAGCCGAAGCTGGATATAATAAAAATACTTTTGTGGACGCAGAAAATACAACGCTGACATTCTGTGTGGCACCAGGAGAAAATGCAGTGATACAATCACCGCCTGTATTGCAATCGATACAATCATTGCAACTACCCAAAATTCCCATTCCAAAATTTGATGGGGATTATCTGAAATGGCAACAATTTCATGACATCTATAAAAAGGTGGTTCCTGAGTCAAATGTATACACAATAGAGAAAATGTGGTACTTAAAATCAATCCTTTCTGGAGAAGCAGAGAGATTGATACGGCACCTGGAATTAACAGAAACCAATCACAACACTTCTTGGTCGGTATTGCAGGAACGAAAATGTTGGCGTCACTATGGAATAATCAGATGCTGTCATAATGTTTCATATGACAAGGAAATCGGACAGATTTAACCACTCAATGAGCAATCTCTTTTCAATACAAGGGATATGCAGGAGGTAAAGGCTTTCCTATCATTTTTGGAACATCGCGTCCTAACATTAGAGGCGATTGAAAAACCAGTACCTTGTGTGCTTTCTGCGAGAAAGCAAAACACAAACTCTTCCAATATGAAAAGTTTAAAATGAAATCGCCAAGCTTCAAGCCGGACCATATGCCAAAAAATTGCTCTTGGAGGGGATGCTTCAAATGTGATAAAACACATAACACAATGTTGCATTTGGAAACAGGCAAAGATATTGCCAAAATAGTAGTAAATAAGATCACTGAAAAGGTAAAGAAGTTATCGTTAAAAATTAACGAGACTCATGTGCATATAAATGGAGTGGGTTGTCAACCAGAAAAAAGTAAGGCGCAAAAAAGCTTGGTTGTAAGGTCAAAATACAACAAGTTCGTAATGCTAGTTGAGGCATTTGTATTGCCACACAGAAAGGCACATTACCAAACAACATTCAATAAGCGTACCCAACATTTGATAAACCAGTAAAAACTGAAATGCTGTTGAGAGCTGATAATCACTATGCTATACTGCTACCAGAAAGAAGACGGGACAATTTAAACCGTCCAACATTACAAAATTCTGAGTTTGGATGGATTGTTGCTGGTAGAATTAATATGTCAACGTCAGCTTCAATCACATGTTTACAGGTACAGGAGTCCGGAGGAAGAGTATTGTGAAAAATTCTTCCTCGATAACCTACACACGGCAGCTGAAAATCGACTAATTGTAAAGCTTCCACTAAATGTAAAGCTGAAGATACTTCAGCTCTTGGAGAATCTCGGGAAGTAGCCATAAGAAGATTCATGTCGTTAGAGATGCGAATGAGACCTGACATAAAAAAGGAGTATGTAAAATTTATGTCAGAATATAAACAGCTCGGACATATGAAGCAGGTAGAACAAATTCCCAAGAACCATTACTTTATACCGCATCACTGTGTACTAAAGCCAGAAAGTACCACCACCAAGTTAAGAGTGGTATTTGATGCATCATGCAAAACGTCATCAGGAAAATCGCTGAACGACATTTTATATCCTGGACCAGTTGTACAGAGTCAACTCTTCTCAATTCTTCCGCGGTTCAGGACATACAAATATGTGTTCACTGCGGACATTGAAAAAATGTATCGTCAAGTTTGGATAAATCCAATCAGATGATTGTGTGGAAAGAGGATCCAAGTCAAGAACTAAAGTTTTATCGTTTAAAAACGGTAACCTATGGAACCACATCAGCCCATATTTAGCAACGAAATGTCTGGAATATTTGGCAATGAAAAACATGGAAAACGTCTGGAGCATTAGCATTAAAAAATTACTTTTATGTTGATGATTGTCTCACAGGAGCAGAAAGTTTACCAGAAGCCCTGCAAATAAGACAAGAGCTGGTAGAAATTGTGAGACCTAACGGTTTAAACTTACGAAAATGGTGTTCAAATAGCAGTCAACTTCTAAAGGAAATTCCATAGGAAGATACCATTGCTGACATCAATCTCGGTGACACATTGGAACAAACAAGTGTCAAAACATTGGGAATTACCCAAAGAAGACCAATTATGTGGAAAGGCTTAAAGACATACAAAAGGAATAACCAGACGAGTGGTGCTATCTGAAGTCGGTCAAATTTTCGATCCTCTAGGCCTGTTCGCACTGGTGGTGGTAAGAGCGAAAATGTTTCTTCAACATGTTGCTACCGAACGAATTGAGATGGATGGTGACCTCCCGCCGTATTTGGAGAAGCAACGGGAAGCCTACCGAGAGGATGTACAGGCACTAAACCACATGAAAATTCCAAGGCATATTTTTGATGGCGAGGTCCCTACTACAAAGGAACTGCATACATTTGTTGATGCATCAGAAAAGGCGTATGGAGCGGCAGTTTATGTCCGATCAACCTATAAAAATGGCCAACTTTCGGTCAGATTGTTGTGCGCCAAGTCTAGAGTGGCCCCCCTTGAAAAGCAGACACTGCCCCGGCTGGAACTATGTGCAGCTGTTTTTGGAGCTGAACTCACGGATAGAGTACGACAGGATCTACAATTAGGTTTGGAAAGTGTTGAATCATTTCTCTGGTCAGACTCAACAGTAGTACTCTCTTGGATTAATTAACGGACATTTCCACACTTTTGTGGCTAATCGGTTGACCAAAATACATGCAGTATCACATCCAAGGTAATGGCGTCATGTGTCATCAGCGTTCAACGCAGCAGATGTTCTGTCTCGAGGCATATCAACAGCCCAGTTTAGCACACATGCCTTATGGTTGTATGGACCACTATTTTTGCATGGACCACAACGAGGCTGGCCACCATTTAAGCCTACAGAGCACACGATGGATACCGCTGAAAAGAAAACCAAGGTATTCAGCATGGTGACTGCCAATGCCAACAACACGAGTGAATGGATATATACGGTAAATCACAGAAATTAATTTTACCGACTACAGCGAATAGTGGCGTATGTGCTACGGTTTTGTCACAAGCAGAACAGGAAACAATCGGTTCAGTTAGAGTTGGAAGAGTTGGACCAAGCACGTAGAGTAATCATTAAGCAAATTAAAGAATCAACCACCTGATCAACCACTAGATCGCAAAAGCACGGTGGCAACATTGCCACTAATACTGCATTAACGAGTAGCAACTCTGCTACAACAAGCACCAGTATCAACGGAAACAAGGAATCCATATCTCTTGCTGCGTAGTATGCACCAAACACCAGCCTCAGTTCTTTAAATAAGTCATGGGCAACTTACCTGAGCATCGGGTATCTCAGAATAGACCCTTTCTCAACGCCGGAGTAGACTATTGTGGACCATTTTGGATCCACCATAAGGTTCGAGGAAAACGTCCCGACAAAGCTTACATTGCAGTATTTGTATGCTTTGCAACCAAGGCAGTACACTTGGAGTTGGTCGGAGACCTGTCCACCTCCTCATTTGTGGGCGCCCTTCAGCGCTTCATTGGGCGCAGAGGAAGATGCCAGACATTATACTGCGATAATGCAACAAACTTTGTCGGAGCAAACAACCAACTTAAGGAGCTGACCGATACAATACACTCAGAAACGGCAGCAGGTAGTATCAAGGAGTTTTGCAATCAAAAAGGAGTGCAATTTAAGTTCATACCACCACGGTCTCCACATTTCGGAAGATTATGGGAAGCTGCGGTAAAGTCCTCTAAGCATTTACTGTTGAAAAACGTATCGACAGCAAACCTAACGCTTGGACAACCGTCTACCATCATTGTCAATGTTGAAGCAGTGTTGAACTCTCGTCCGTTAACCCCAAACTCAGACGATCCCAACGACTTGACAGCTCTAACCCCAGGCCATCTATTGAGAACCATAAGTAACCCAAGGAGAACCATAAGTAACCCAAGGAGAACCATAAGTAACCCAACCAGATGCAGAGCCAGTAACACAGCGATCGATTCCAGATTCTTTTCTTAACTCTTCTTAAAGAATCCCTGATCTTGTTTTTGTCTCGGATCCCACTGTTATTTCTGTATCTGAAATACAGCCCCTTGTGAAGCCTAATGATCCTTATCACCCTACCATTGAAGTTACTTTTTCTTACAATTCAGTTACTAATTAATTTAATAACATCTCAATTTCTTGTCGTAGATGTTTTCGTAAAACCAATTTCAATTTTCTTAACAACCTTATTTCCTATTTCGGTTGGTCATTTCTATTTGAGTGCTGTGATATAGATTGTGCAGTGAATTTTTTCTACTCTGCTCTTAATTCTCTAATTGATAAATGCGTTCCTTATGTGAATGTCCCTACTATCTCTAGTGCGCCGGTCCGGTTCACACGAACGCTCTCTAATCTCCGTAACATTAAATCGAGATACTTTAAAAGGTTTAAAAAAAACTGGTTCGCGACTTGACTATGGAAATTATTGTGTAGCGAAATCTCAATTTTGTCTCTTAAATATCGCATGCCACATCCTATCCCTTCTTAATCCTACATTTAAATTGTATATTTTTCATAGTATTACTGAAGACTGTATTATCTCTACCTTATCATTTATGACGTCTTCCCTCGTACCCCGGAATGATAATATTCGTAGTTGCTTCCTTAAAATGTGTTCGATTTCCCCATCTAAGCCTTTATCTCGGTTATTCTTTATATCGAGTGAGACTTGTAGCTTTCCTGATATTTGGAAGGATTCTTTTATTATTCCGCTTTTTAAAAAGGGTAGCAAATCGGATATTTCTAACTACCGTGGGATTGCCAAACTTTCCGCAACACCTAAGCTTTTTTGAGAAAATTAATACTTCTTCCCTTCAACACCTATCCAGATCCACTATTTCTCCTTGTCAGCATAGCTCCATGAAAGGTCGTTCGTCGCTTACTAACCTTTTGGAATTGACTACCCTTGTACACCATGGAATATTAATTACTATAAAGAAAACATACAATCTCGACATATTTGTTCCAACCGTACTTAATTCACCTTTGACCATAGATACATGTAAAAAAGAAACAGAGATAGAAGGTGAAGAATCAGAAACAAGCGAGGAAGAAATAGAAGAAAAAGATCTTAACGATCTATTGACATTATCTGAGATAGAAGCATTGTCTGAACAAGACAACGACTCAGATTTAGAATTCAATACAAGTGTCATAAATATAAAAGACAATATGGCAGAGGCAAATGCTCAAAGAGCAAAGTATATGAAAGATATCTCAGCCGCCATCCCAGAATTCAATGGCCAAAAAGATAATCTTCAGAGATTTATACGAGCCTTGAGATTGGTTAATGTAACGAAAGGAGATTTTGAAAACATAGCTGTTTTTTAAAGGACAAAATGATTGTCCCAATACTATGCTAAATCCAAGATTTGACAACAATCGATGCAATAATAAAGAAATTGCAAGTGACTATAGTCGGTGAAACATTCGACGTAGTAAAAGCTCGATTGTCAAAAGTAGTACAACAAGGGAAAACGGCCGGTAAATTCACAACAGAAATAAACAATTACGACAGCGTTTGGAAGCTTCGTATATTGATGAAGGCCGTACGAAAGAAGCCATTAAAACAATGGTGAAAAACTGCAAACATGGTAAGTTAAAGACAATAATAGAGGCTGGGAACTTTAAAACAATGAATGAAGCCATCACGAAGTACCTAGAGCAGAGTATTGAAATGACTGGAAATTCCAACTCTATATTGTTTGCCAAAGAAGCCGCGGTAACTATAATAACAGATATAATTACCGCGGTAGAGGCAATGGTTGTGGTTATTACAATAATTATAATCACAATAACGGCTAAAATTACCAGCAAAATCGAAATAATAGCTACAGAGGAAACAATAGAGGTTACAACAGGAATAATAATAGAGGAAACTAAGGAAATAACCAGCAGAACGGTTATAATAACAGTAATGAACTTGTAGCACAGAACGCTTCGGGAAACTCCTAAGCACCTTTAGATACCCAGCAGTAAAAAACAGCAAGATTCTCGCCTTCAGTTTTTGTCAAAATACGTTTGTTACTCTCACAAATGTGGCAACAGGAAAAAAGTAAGTACTCTTAATAGATATGGGTGCGGAAATATCTATCTTAACAGAAAATTTCGACACTTTTCAATGCATTCAAACAAATCAAATTGTTGGTGTTACATTATATAAACTAAGATAACAATAAGACAATCATAATATAGAACAAATGGAAATATACATATGTGAAGATTAGTATGTAACCCGATTATAGATATCGATGGCTCATCAGTCATAAGTTGATCTGATATGGTCAGCAGTTAACAATAAAGACCTAGTTCATTAAGCTGCTATAGTTAGCTATTATCAATAAAGACGTATTTTGCTGACCTAACATTATGTCGAACTATGCACTGATGAGCTCTCTAGTTTTACTGTAAAAGAAATGCATTATTCTTTGTAAGATCAGATACCAATTGTAGCTACATCTGATGTGCATCGCTGTGTCCTTGGCCCCCATCTCTACCTTTGTAATCTCGCTCGTTATGTCAATTTATGTGTTGGTTGCGACGACTATTAGTCACTGGTTTATGTGCTAGTGCCTATTTGCTTATAAATAAATAAACATTAAATACATTCAAGAAATACTAACGTCTTTCATTGAACATTTTGGTGATAAGCCACCTTAGCGACTAAAAACAATTTATTGGAAACCTAGGAGTTGGTTTTCCGCGACGGGGTAGTAGTGCATACCCATTCAATAAAAAGTTGATCAACTAGGCGATCATTTTGTCAGAAACATTTAACAAGGATTTGTGTCAACGAGGCGACCAAATCATAAAAAGTTATTGTTATAAATAAAAAAAAGTTGATCAACTCATAAACTCTTTTGAATTCCCCGGCGTCAGCAATCTCTGACCTAGTTAGCTCGGTCAGTAACCCAGGTAGTACGCACGAGTATAGAGTTTGGCATTGGTCAGCAATTTTTGAAAATATATAACAAAGAAAAGAAATTCAAAAAACTGGTTTCACTGTCGTGTAAATAAAAATTAACTATTGTTAAAACACTAATCAAAAGGCGACTTCGTTTTGTTTCTTATTCTTATTTGTGCTACACTTGACCAATATTTGGAACGAGTTGGAGCGTTCCCTGTCTTTGACAAAATAAATAAATTCCCATCGGGTCAAGTACTCGTACAAACAAGTAATTACATGATAATATAAAAAAAAAAAGATGGAGGAGTTTTATAAGTAGCAGACAGAACGAGGAATACCAAATACCTTTCATTCGGAATACCAAAAAGGATTCCTTCGCCAGGAAAATTAAGCCATCTTATTTCGAGGAGAAACTTGAGCTCCTGGAATACATGTGGATCAAACCACTGGTTCGCAAACAAAGTGCGCTGCTAGATTCATTGTCCAGGACATTAAGTCAAATTGTGCCTGAAGATAAAATGAATTACAAATCGGTAGTAGACAATTTATGGAGACAAATTGAAGAAATCCATTATGAGATTCATCGGCTACCGGAAAATCCAGCCGAAGCCGGATATAATATAGCTACGTTTGTGGCCGCAGAAAATACAATGCTAAAATTCTGTGTGGCACCAGCAGAAAATACAGTGATACAATCACCGCCTGTATTGCAATCGATACAATCATTGCAACTACCCAAAATTCCCATTCCAAAATTTGATGGGGATTATCTGAAATGGCAACAATTTCATGACATCTATAAAAAGGTGGTTCATGAGTCAAATGTATTCACAATAGAGAAAATGTGGTACTTAAAATCAAACCTGTCTGGAGAAGCAGAGAGATTGATACGGCACCTGGAATTAACAGAAGTCAATTACAACACTGCCTGGTCAGTGTTGCAGGAACGATTTAATAACAAAAGAGTTTTAGTAACAGCCATACTGGCAAAGCTGTTTGATCACCCAAATATGGGAAATGACGCAGCTTCTATAAAGAATTTGCATGATAACATTTTTGAATCATTGCAAGCTTTAAAAAATGTAGGCGTCAATATGGAATCGTCAGATGCTGTCATAATGTTTCATATCACAAGGAAATTGGATAGATTCAACCACGCACTATATGAGCAATCTCTTTCCAACACAAGTGATCTACAGGAAGTAAAAAATTTCCTATGATTCTTGGAACAGCGCTTCCTAACATTAGGGGCGATTGGGAAATCAAGAAACGAAAATCGCAGCTTTGGAAAACTAAATCCAAGGAAAACATGTGCAACAGCATCTGGGACAAATAGTTCCTTATGTACTTTCTGCGAGAAGGCAAAGCACAAACTCTTCCAATGTGAAAAGTTTAAAATAAAATCCGCAAATTATGTGTCAATTGCTTCAAACCGGACCACATGGCAAAAAATTGCTCTTGGAGGGGACGCTTCAAATGCGATAAAAAACATAACACAATGTTGAATTTGGAAACAGGCAACCAAGTTGCTACATCTGCTTCTGCAGCTTCTGCTTATGGAATTAGCAGAAAATACACTCTGTTGGCAACGGCCAAGGTAGTGGTAAAAGGGATCAATGAAAGGAAAGGAGAGTTTCGAGCACTCTTAGATAGCGGCTCACAAGTAAACCTCGTCTCAGAGAGGCTGGTAAAGAAGTTGTCGTTAAAAATTAACGAGACTCATGTGCATATAAATGGAATGGGTGGTCAACCACAGATAAGCAAGGCGCGAGTAAGCTTGGTTGTAAGGTCAAGATACAACAAGTTCGTAATGCTATTTGAGGCATTTGTATTGCCACACATAATAGGTGACCAACCTACAGAACAAATAACGCAGCAAGTCACATTGCCAGACAACATTCAATTAGCTGACCCAACATTTGATAAACCAGGAAAAATTGATATGCTGTTGGGAGCTGATGATCACTATGCTCTACTACTACCAGAAAGAAGACGGGGTAATCGAAACCGTCCAACATTACAAAATTAAGAGTTTGGATAGATTATTGCTGGCAGAATTAATGTGTCAACGTCAGCTTTAATCACATGTATGGTAGGCATGACGAATCCAGAGGAATCTCTAGAAAGATTCTGGCAGCTAGACACACTAGAGCCAATGAAAAGCTACAGGAGTCCGAAGGAAGAGTATTGTGAAAAATTCTTCCTCGATAACCTACACACGGCGGCGGACAATCGACTAATTGTAAAGCTTCCATTTGCTGAAGAGGCTTCAGCTCTTGGAGAATCTCGGGAAGTAGCCATAAGAAGATTCATGTCGTTAGAGATGCGAATGAGACCTGACATAAAAATGGAGTATGTAAAATTTATGTCAGAATATGAACAGCTCGGACATATGAAGCAGGTAATGGTAGAACAAATTCCCAAGAACCATTACTTTATACCGCATCACTGTGTACTAATGCCAGAAAGTACCACCACCAAGTTAAGAGTGGTATTTGATGCATCATGCAAAACGTCATCAGGAAACGACATTCTATATCCCGGACCAGTTGTACAAAGTCAACTCTTCTCAATTCTTCTGCGGTTCAGGACACACAAATATGTGTTCAATGCGGATATCGAAAAAATGTATCGTCAAGTTTGGATAAACCCGACCAATTCAATCAGATGATTGTGTGGAAAGAGGATCCAAGTCAAGAACTAAAGATTTATCGTTTAAAAACGGGAACTTATAAAACCACATCAGCCCCATATTTAGCCACGAAGTGTCTGGAATATTTGGCACTGAAAAACATGGAAAAATTGTCGTCTGGAGCATTAGCATTAAAAACTGACTTTTAGACAGACAGTTTACCAGAAGCCCTGCAAATAAGACAAGAGCTGGTAGAAATCTTGAGACCTAAGGGTTTCAAGTTACGAAAATGGTGTTCAAATAGCAGTCAACTTCTAAAGGAAATTCCAAAGGCAGATACCATTGCTGAAATCAATTTTGGTGACACACTGGAACAAACAAGTGTCCAAACATTGGGAATCATATGGGGATCCAAAGAAGACCAATTATGTGGAAAGGCTCAAAGACATACAAAAGGAATAACCAGAAGAGTGGTGCTATCTGAAGTTGGTCAAATCTTCGATCCTCTAGGACTGTTCGCACCGGTAGTGGTATGAGCGAAAATGTTTCTTCAACATGTTGCTACCGAACGAATTGAGATGGATGGTGACCTGCCGCCATATTTGGAGAAGCAATGAGAAGCCTACCGAGAGGATGTACAGGCATTAAACAACATGAAAATTCCAAATGCGTAAATTTGTTGATGCTTCAGAAAAGGCGCATGGAGCGGCAGTTTATGTCCGATCAACCTATAAAAATTGCCAAATTTCGGCCAGATTGTTGTGCGCTAAGTCGAGAGTGGCTCCCTTTGAAAAGCAGACACTGCCCCGGCTGGAACTATGTGTACTTGAAGCTGAACTCACGGATAGATTTTTACAGGATCTCCAATTCGGATCAGAAAGTGTTGAATCATTTCTCTGGTCAGACTGAACAAATGTACTCTCTTGGATTAATTCACGGGTATCACATTTCCAAACGTTTGTGACTAATCGGTTGACAAAAATACATCAAGTACCGGTCACAGTTCTTTGAATAAGTCAGGGGCGACTTACCTGAGCACCAGGTATCTAAGAGTAGACCGTTTCTCAACGTGGGAGTAGACTATTGTGAACTATTCTGGATCCACTACAAGGTTCGTTTTTGTATGTTTTGCAACCAAGGCAGTCCACCTGAAGTTGGTCAGAGACCTGTCCACCTCCTCATTTGTAGGTGCGCTTAATTAGACGCAGAGGAAGATGCCAGACATTATACTGCGACAATGCAACAAACTTTGTTGGACCAAACAACCAACTAAAGGAGCTGACCGATAAAATACACTCAGAAAAGGCAACAGGTACTATCACATTTCGGACGATTATGGGAAGCTGCGGTAAAGTCCGCTAAGCATTTACTGTTGAAAAACGTATCGACAGCAAACCTAACGTTTGAACAACTGTCTATCATCATTGTTCATGTTGAAGCAGTCTTGAACTCTCGTCTGTTAACCCCAAACTCAGACGATCCCAACGACTTGACAGCTCTAACCGCAGGCCATCTATTGATCGGAGAACCATTAGTAGCGCAACCAGATGTAGAGCCAATAACACAGCGATCGATTCCAGAGCAATGGAAATTAGTCCAACGGCTTAAGCATACATTCTGGGCACAATGGTCTCAAGAGTACCTACAAGAATTGCAGAGTACATCTAAATGGAAAAAACCAAATAACAATGTCAAAGCACTGATGATGGCATGATGGTAATTCTAAAGGAGGATAATGTGCCAATCTTACAATGGCCAATTGGACGAATTGTTAAATTATATCCAGGCCTGGATGGATACGTGCGCGTGGTAGACGTGACAACAGCCAGAGGTACCTACAAGCAGGCTATCCATAAATTGGCTCCCTTGCTTAGAGAGACGGGGATAAAACGTAAAATCAAGGGAGATGACACAGGATCGAATTCCCTAGAAGACCCTGTTATCGATGACACTGCAGAACCAAAGACAAAAAGACGTTTTTCGGTCGGTCTGCCACAGTTGGCAATGACGATCTGCCTAATGGTGTTGTTACTTCCTATAGGATTTGCTCAAAGACCAACAATACTCGATTCAACCCCAAACCAGGCATATACTACGAAAGTATTAGCAAATGAAGAATGGCAACATCTGATTGGACTATCGTGGCATTTTACGATCTCGAACCATATTGTGCCGACCTAAAGAGATTTTCAGTCGGAGTAGTAAAAGTTGGAGAAATATGCGTGTTAATGAAGGTTCCGGAGGTATGCACAGCAATGCAGAGACACTTCGAGCATGTCAACTCGGAGCTACGAACAGGAAATGATCTTCACATAGAACGCCAACGACGATCGCCTTTAGATATAATTGGGAACATTGCGAACGGCTTATTTGGTGTTCTGGATTCAAAGTATGCAACAGAGATGTCTGGCATCATACGAAAGGTTCAATCAAATGAAGACTACTTATTGAACTTGCTACAAAACCAGACATCTGTAATTGACTCAACGATAAACATCATTAAGCTAGACGAAGCCACAATTGAAAATCAGATGAAAATAATGGAACAACAAATTAACGACATAACAAAGTAGAGGACAATGCGGCAAAGGCATTGCAATGGTATATCACGCTAACTACTCAGATGACAGTTATTGCAGGAAATTTGCAACGAATTCAAACCGAAATTTCCCGAGTATCACACTTATAAATTTTAAGTGCTTGTCGCACTCACAAACAGCAAGAAAAGAATAACACACTCAAACGCACAAATCGCTTTTGGTGTTTCCTGTTTTTGCACTCAAAGAGTAAGCGTCTATTCTTTTTCATCAAAGACACAAAAATTTTGCGTAGATAACTGATCACAATGCACTCAAAGCAAATCTACGAACAGCAAGAATAGATCACAAAAAGCAATCAGCAATAATGCGCTGTAACCGAAAAACTTGTGTTTTACAGTTATGATTTCGAGTGTCTTCAACTTTTATGCATGAGCAGGGCATTGAGCACTGATTGCTGGTTTGATTTTTAGTCGCTTGATTTCAGTTGTTATTTGATGCCTTAGAATTAATAAGCAAAATGACTGAAACGCCGGACTCTATAACTGCAAGAAGTGCACCGGCTGAAGGGTATTTTCATTAGCAGGCAATGTCATCACTGAAAAGCGAAATAGACATCTGTTGACAGTTTACTATTTTTATACTCTTGCAGAGGGTATTATAAAATTGGTCAGATGTTTGTAACGCACAGAAGGAGACGTTTCCGACCCCATAAAGTATATATATTCTTGATCAGCATGAGAAGCTGAGTCGATATAGCCATGTCCGTCTGTTTGTCTGTCCGTCGGTGCGTTCGCGTTTTACTTAGCCATCTTAAAAGCTATCGGGATGAAATTTTTTTTGGGGGCTTTTTATTACCCGGGTGAAATAAAGTATGAAAATTGTCAGGATCGGACTACTATATCATATAGCTCTGGAACAAACATTTTCGCAAAAATTGGAGTATCCCCATGAAATTTACCAATATAATAGATTTTGATATAAAATCTCAGAATCTCAAATTTGAGTTTGATCGGATAAATAGAACACAAGTTACAGTTAGTACAAATCGGTTCAAGCCCTGCCGGCAGCGCTGCTTGTTGCCTACTACGTCATCAGCAAATCAAACAGAGCACATGCAGACACACACACAGACGCAGCGCTACACGAACTGTATGTGTATGCGTGTTGTGCTTTGCTTACGGAATGATGGAAAAAAAATTGGAGTAAAAAGAGAAATAATTTGAATGTTTTGTTTGTGTGTTGATGAATTGAGTTGCAGGGAAAGAAATTTCAAAATGTAAAAAAATTATTGTCAAGGACTGCAAGGGTATATAAAATTAGTTAGTTTCTTTGATATTTTTACACTCTTATTACAAGCTAATATGCTAACAAATCGGAATAAGTTACATTTACTTTTTTTTTTAATTCACATGCTCAATTTCGTCCATTCTTTTCTTTTTAACACTAGTCATTAAAGACAAAGTTTAATTATCATATTTTTAATCACATTGTAAGACCTAGTCATTGAAGACGCATTCATTTGTAATAATTATAAGCATTTGTTATTTCAATATTAGTACATATGAGTAAGTACATATGAGTATATAACACGCAATGAGACAGCAAAACACGGCCTTTTATTTTCAAAAATGACAACAACACACATGTCTCTCACATATTATTTGTCTCAAGTGTTCACTCTCTTGTCTCTCAATTTCACTCATTCCTTCTGCTTTAGCATTTTGCTCGATCTCATCTCATGTATACATGCAGAAAAAGAGCACGAAACCGATTTGCAATTGTGCGTATGTGCATGTTCGAAATTATCAGTATATGGCAACCACCTTATTTTAGAGTGCCGATCACACTCTAAGTGTCGCAAACGCTCAAATGATTCGAGTACACTTATTGTTAGGGTGTACCCTTGCCGTTCTCTGATTTACAGTTGCCCATCATAGCAAAATAAGTCCGTTTCTACTGTCACCAGGCCAGCTTCGGGAAGATCTGAAAACTTAAGAGACGTCTTCCGTTTGGTTTGGAGTTGCCAGATCCAGATAACGACGTCTTGCAATTATATGCCTTAATGAAGGCACAAGGCACAATCGCGAATAATCATGTGATATTTAAAGCCATGTTTCTATTAGGCAGGCAGTGCAACTGTACAACCTGGTATCCATTCCAGCAATTGGAACTCACGGGATTGTAATTATGAACATTAAAATTCCTATTATTGCTGTCAAAAATGAACAGAATGGGCTCTCAAGAGCAGATTTAGAACGATGCCATCAGCTCAACAATGAGCAATATATTTGTTTTGATAAAAAAAACGCCGTTTATGGCTAATAGTAACTGTAAGTTCCAACTATTCAAAAACACAAAATCGTCATCTTGTCAGATACAACACACAAACAGGTCTCTCGTGTGGTACGACATGTATCACAAAAATCAATGGATTTTTGCCACCACCAGACCAATTGAACTCGCAGTGACTTGAAAAGAAAAAATACAAAGTGTCACTATCAAGAAGACTGGAATGTTAACTCTAGACCCGACGTGTACAGCAAGAAGTTCTGTTATCCGAATAACAGGTCACCGTACAATTAAGTTGTCATATGTACGGTTTAGTAGCTTCAGCATTGGCCCAACAAAAGCAGCGCCAACAACAACACAATTCAAAAAATATTGGAGGCAGTTTAGAATAGTCAATCCCAACATGCGCCGAAGTAAAGTACTTGGGGATTATACTGGATAGATTCCTTTATTTCGATGAGCAAATCAAAAAACTAATAAAGCGTTTAATTTACATAAAAGAATGTTATCGTCTAAGCTTCTATGTAGTAGATTCAAAATTTGTATGTACCAAGCGCTGATCAGGCTGATATTAACCTATGGCTGCCCTATATGGTGGAATATATTTCCTTCCTATATGGAAAGAATTCGCAAATTTGAAAGGAAAATACTATGGGCCTGTACATCCTTGTACAGAACTCCCACAGGTATGAATATTAAATTTTACTCAAACGAAGTACTTTACAAGGCAGCAGCAATTTGCAGAATCCACATATACATAATAAATTTGATAAGAAACCATGTCAGAAGATGTTTAGATATTTCGGAAAATACCTTAATAAAAGGCCGTTTCTTCGAAAGTGACACCTACTTTGCTCGAGCTCTAAGCAACGGTTTTACACCCCCAGAAATATTTATATACCCTGACGAAAACAATTATATCCAAAACAATTTGTGTATGAAAATTATTTATCATATTTTCAGAAGGGCTAATTGTAAAATAGTAGAACATAAGGATATAACACCCCAAAATAAAAGATTCGACTGTACTATATCCATTTTAGATAAAAATCTCTCCATATATACCGCCAGCAAATGTTGGTGGTCTCCCCCCCTACTTTTTCACTTCTTCACCCCTTAGTTAAGATAGTTAGTTTTAAATCTCAAGCAAAGTTTTTCTTTTCCTTTCTCATTTTCTTTGCAAAAATAGTTACGAATATACTTATCTTTAGTGTAAGAAAAGATTAATTAATTCGCAAAATGAAATGAAAATTTAAATCAGGACTAGAGAGCTCGATTAGAGACAGTGTCCATAGTATAAAGCAAAATAAGCACTTTTTTTGTTTAAGTAAATGCATATTTAAATAAAACCTTGCAGTTTAGCCGGCTCGAGGTCAATCTTCCAAAAAAAGATTATTTCAAACGCAATACAAAAAGGTGAGCATATATTTATGCATATATATATCTGTCAATAAACAATTTACAAAAAAAAAAAAAAAACCGAATTAAGCAAGGAAAATTTCAAGGAAAACTGGAAACTAAGCAAAACTGAAAGTTACCAGAAGACCACAGCCGGCAAACCATGTGATCGTCTCCTATGTAGCGCTTACAATAGCATTGGTTCATGTGATGGTACATGGAATAAGAAGATGCTCCCAAACTCCAAGGCACAATGGTCCAGAGCAGACAACCGTGTCGAGAGCAGACAATCCTATGCCGACCCCGCTGCAGCAAGCCCACCCACCAGCAATTTTGCGGTCAACATTGGATAAAATTGAACAGGTGTTCAACGGCCGGGAGTATGTTGGTGTTTAGATTATATTAAATAAGATAACAATAAGACAATCATAATATAGAACTAATGAATAGGGATTCCCGGAGAGAAGGAAAAAACTCAGTCTTTAGTCGTTGAATTCAAAATATGAACCGATTTTATTTAAAAACTCTTAAACTCTAAGAAGCAACAATTGTCCTTAAAAATACATTCTAATTTCGGGGGTTGAAAATTGTTTATATTTCATGCTCAGCGCTAGTTACTGCTGTTAAATCTCAAGTGTTTTCCACAGAGTGTGGATGCATGTTTTGTTTGGTATTAAGCAATAATTGTCATATGAATTTTATGATTTACTTATGTTTTTGTTTCGTTTTGTATATTTCACCAAATGCGGCGTTTTGGACTTTATTGTTATAGTTAGTTGTCTTATACAAATTATTATTAAAATATCATTAGTAAGATAACTATTGTTAAAGAAGTTACAGTTACATGACTGATGTTTAACCTAGTCAATCTGATGTTCCTTTACCCATTGTAACTGACTTCCTATTCTTACCAATTCTGCCGTATGTATTACTGAGTTGGCTTCTACTGGTTTTTATAATATTTGGCATATTACCTAATGATTTCTGTTTCGGGATATCAACCCATTCCTGATGCGCATTACTGTGCTGACTTCTAGCCTTTTTATAAGGTGGAGAATTTAAAAAATAACTACCTTTACTTTTTGACTTGTCCCAATGTGATCTTTGCTCCACTATTTTGAAATATCGCTGATTGTTGAAATTTGAGTGGTTATTCTGCTTATTATTAAATTTTGTTCTTTTATAATTATTTTGCCATATCTGCCTTTTTGGTACTATAGTTTCGGACAATTTGTTGCCGGAATCTATTTTGATATTATGTTTTAGATAATCATTATCTAATTGACCCATTGCCTTCTGAATATTCTCATTTTGTACTGGCTCTGGGATATATACTTTTTCTTCCCCAATTTTCACATTACCTCCAATGTGAGGTCCTGCCGGTGGCCATAAATTTATTTCTTGAGTTTTCCTGTTGTATATCTTTGGAATTGTGTTGCTTTTATTTTGAAATTTAGCTTTCCTCTCCTCCCAACGTTGTTCAAAACCCGTGACATCTATTGTTGTTGCCACTACAGATTTATTCTGATTTGATTTGGTGCATCCCGAGACGATCCAACCAAATTGAGCAGGCCATCAATCTTTGTAATTCCCCTTTTTAAGATTTGGGTATATACGTTTACTCCCATTATTATATCAACCCTACCAGGTTTATTAAAGGTAGGATCAGCTAGCACGTAAGTCTGCCATTTTGACATATCCACGTTTGCTATTTTTAATGGAAGAGCTTTCATTAACTTTGGCAACACAATTGCTTCAACTTTTAGAAGTCCTTTCCAAGGATTTCGCGTCCTTACATTTATTTTTACCTTATATTTTGATTGATTAGATTTTATTGAGGACACGCCACTTATTTCTGTATATTGTTTAATTTTAGGTAGTTTTAATATTTGAGCGGCCTCTTCAGACAAAATGGTGCTCTGTGAACCACAATAAGGGCTCTTAGAGTCTTATATCCTCCCTTTACATTTCTTACTTGTATTACAGGTGTGGCCAACAGTGTTGGTTGTGCGGTTACACAAGTATTAACTCTCTCATGTGTTTCTTCAAAATGGAGTAAAGTATGGTGTTCCTTACTGCACAATGAACAGACCATTTCATTAGTGCACACCTTATTGCTTGAATGGTTCAAGCATCTTATGCAAAGCTGCACTTTTTTGGCTGTTTCATACCTTTCAGTAGGTGTCAACCCTTTAAACTTATAGCACTTATACGCTTTGTGCCCGGCAAGTTTGTAAATCGGACATTTATCTTCGACTTCCGCATAATTTAAAACAGTTTGTAGCCGTTTTTTCTTTTCTTTGCTCATGACACTTAGCGAGCAATATCTTTGCTCCAAGTATTCCATGACATCAGATAGCAATTGTATCTGCTTTGTTTTTCTAATTTGACTCTCATATAAACTGTCAAATTTCCTTAGTAGGAGATGTGCGAATATTACGTCAACTTCATCGGACAAATTTGCTTTTATTTTAATTAAGTAAACTGACTCATTAACTATGTCAATCACTCCTTTAACACTTTTTGCGGAATCATTGTTGATCATCGGTAAATCAACGATCCGACTTAATTGTTCGGAAAATACCCTCCGATTATTTTCATACCGCTTGTTTAAAAATTCCCAAGCAGCACTATAATTGTCAGCTGAACCGGACAATAGATGGGCTACCATGCTCCTTGCTTCGCCCTTTAACGCGGATTTTAAATAATTGAATTTAAGAGTCAGGCTTAGATCCTCTCTTTTTTCAATCAGTTCCGCGAATAATTCTACAAATAGGTCCCATTCTCTAGGTTCTCCAGAAAACGTGGGTACCTGTATTTTCGGCAACACCGGTAGTTCGCCTCTCACGGTTACATTCTCAATCTTACTTTCCTTATTGATTATTTTCATTTCTAACACTGATACAGAATTCCGAACATCGAATTCTAAATCCTTCATAGTATTTTTAAATTTTGCATCTTTCAACACAATCTGGCACGCCTGTACTTTCTCCCATAAATAATTGATCTTATTAATATATATTATGCATGCATAATTGCCTGTTGAACTATCTATAGTGCGTAAATCTTTGGTTACCCTATCCAAATATTCCTGGAGCTGTCGGACCTTATCATGTATAAAGCTTCTGCTCTCTGACGTGACGGTCGTGTTTTTGTATTGCTCCTGAGTTTTTATTAATATATATTTTTTTCTCTCAATTTTTTATGGTGCTTAGTCTGTTTTCGCTTTCGCTGGTGACGTTTGCTTTACACCCTTGTGTTTTATTTGCATAATTCGCTAAATTAAATAGTTTTTCGTGATTAGTGTTTGGTGCATTTAAATTTTTATTTATTGTTCTCTCTCGTCATAGCTTCTGCAGTTGCTCCCCTCATCGCCCCCATCATACCATCAGTGCTAGTGTTGTTGTTGTTCTCTCTTCTTTGTGCTTGTGCTCAGCTTCTCTCCTGCGTAATCACTTTTGTAAGGCCGCCCCTCAAAGCTCGTCTTGTAAATGTTCTTGCACTCTCTCTTGTGCTGTGTACTCTAACTGTCTCTTTGTTTTATTTGTAATTATTGATTTTTTATCGATAATTATCTTTGTGCTGTGTATTTAAATTTTTCTATATATATATATTTTTTTTTTTTGTTTTTTGCCCTGTGTTTCTTTTGGCTTTTCAATGGCTTGTTGTCTACCTACTTGCAAGCATTCTGATCGTTTTGACGATCAGTATAGAGCAATATCTTGTTGGCTCTGCGATAATCTTATTCACTTAAAATGTGCTGGTCTCAACGGCCGCGACTACGACAAATTTTCTGGTTTTTCTGTGTCTAAGCCTGGCTTAATGCGCTGGACTTGCCCATCTTGTGCCAGCCAGCAGCTTGATTTTAGCCGAATGTACAGGGATCTTCGTTTAAAGTTTCTTCTTTTTTGGCCAAACAGCTGACTAACGAGTGTGACTATAGCATACATTTACTGTCGCAATTCAAGTTTGGTCCACCTTCTAAGGAATTGCCCAAGAAATATACCTTTGAGTTGCCTCATAAGCAGTCGCCAGCACTCTCTATTACATCTTCTCCCATTTTACTTTCGCCTACACCATCTTCTTGTCCCTCTTTATGCTCTTCTTTTCAGATTGAAGTACCCATTACAAGCCCTGGTACACCTCAATCTATCCCTCACGGGAACTCTGATCAATTACAGGATCATGCTGGCTCTCAATCACTTGCGGATCCCAATGCTCCTCCGCCTCCACTAACTGTAGTGCCTCATCGCAAAAGTTTTAACTCAAAAGTTTAAGTTTTCTAGGCCTCGTGAAATCTTCTCGTTTAAAATTACTGTACCAAATGAGTATTTCTCAGCTATGGTTGACCCTAACTTTTGGCCAGAAGGCCTAGTTGTACACGAGTTTGTGGCGAATAGGCGCTCCCGTCCTTTGCCTGTCCACCTTCCTAATGTATCTTCTGCTTCAAAAAACTAATAACGGGTAGTCTTTATATTCATTATCAAAATGTAAGAGGAATTCTTACCAAGCTCTCGAAACTGTTCTGTGATAGCCAAACCTTTTCGGCTGACATATTAGCTTTTTCTGAAACTTGGATTAACTCCTCTGTTTTGGATAATGAAATTCTTTCTAATAACTTTAATTCTTATATGCTTGTCGCCGTGGTGATGGAGTACTCATTGCTGTCAACTCGAATCTGTGTTCAAGTGTTGCGCCGATTGATCTCCCCTTAGGTGTTGAGTTTATTTGCGTCGAAGTTACATGTTCTAACTTTAGCTTATATATCTCTTGTTCATATATTCCTCCAACTTCTGATATCATGATCTACATGCACCATGCTGTTTTATAGCTTTAGGTGATTTTAACTTGCCTAATGTTTCTTGGCTTGCTGATGATAATCTATCTTTCTTAATTCCTTCAACTCAACATGTTTTTCTTGATAGCCTACTTGAATGTCCGCTATATCAGTTGAATTCTTTTCTTAACTCTTCTAAAAGAATCCTCGATCTTGTTTTTGTCTCTGATCCCACTGTTAGTGCTGTATCACAAACACAGCCCCTAGTGAAGCCTGAAGATACTTATCACCCTACCATTAAAATTACTATTTCTTACAATTCCGTTAATAATTCATTCAATAACATCTCAAATTCTCGTCGCAGATGTTTTCGTAAAACAAATTTCAATCTTCTTAACAGCCTTATTTTCCCTTTTGATTGGTC
The DNA here is from genome assembly GCA_018152135.1 of Drosophila paulistorum. Lineage (NCBI taxonomy): Eukaryota > Metazoa > Arthropoda > Insecta > Diptera > Drosophilidae > Drosophila > Drosophila paulistorum. Next base: position 6,881,984 of record JAECXG010000822.1, on the reverse strand, counting down.
ATTTCTATTTGAGTGCTGGGATATAGATTGTACAGTGAATTTTTTCTACTCTGCTCTTAATTCTCTAATTGATAAATGCGTTCCTTATGTGAATGTCTCTACCGTCTCCAGTGCGCCAGCCTGGTTCACACGTAGGCTCTCTAATCTCCGTAACATTAAATCGAGATATTTTAAAAGATTTAAAAAAACTGGTTCGCGACTTGACTATGCAAATTATTGTGTAGCCAAATCTCAGGTTTGTCTTTTAAATACTCAATGCTACAATAATTATATCGTTCGCTGTAAGGTTGAATTTTATAAGAACCCCAAAAGGTTTTACAACTTTGTTAATTCCAATTTACTACCTTCCACCTTCAGACTTAATGACCAGACTGCTAATAATGATTCAAAAATTGCAGATCTGTTTGCTAAATTCTTTCAATCGACTTATTGTACTACTGCTTCGGATCCCACACTCTATCCCTTCTCAATTCCACATTTTAATTGTATGTTTTTTCCTAGTATTACTGAAGACTGTATTATTTCTAGCTTGTCATCTATGATGTCTTGCTGTTGCATCCTTAAAATGTGTTCGATTTCCCTATCTAAGCCTTTATCTCGGTTATTCTTTGTTTCGAGTGAGCTTTGTAGCGGATATTTGGAAGGAGTCTTTTATTATTCCGCTTTTTAAAAAGGGTAGCAAATCGGATATTTTTAACTACCGGGGCATTGCCAAACTTTCGGCAATACCTAAGCTGTTTGAGAAAATTATTACGTCTTCCCTTCAACACCCATCCAGATCCACTATTTCCTCTTGTCAGCATGGCTTCATGAAAGGTCGTTCGTCGCTTACCAACATTTTAGAATTGACTACCCTTGTAGACCATGGCTTCCTTAAAAAGTGTCAAACTGATGTTATTTATACTGACTTTCGTAAGGGTTTCGATACGGTTGATCATTCTATGCTTCTCATGAAACTTAACATCATGGGTTTTTCCCCGAAACTATTGGCTTGGTTAAAGTCGTATCTTATTGGCAGAACCCAAAAGGTGTCTTTTCGTTCCTCGGTATCTAAAACTGTTCGAGTTATGTCAGGTGTCCCCCAAGGCAGTCATCTGGGCCCACTGTTATTTACCTTGTTTGTAAATGATTTGCCTTTGGCCTTGGCTCACTCACGCGTGCTCATGTTTGCTGATGACGTCAAGATTTGTTATTCATATAATGATCCTTCTTTCGAACAGTACTTGCAATCAGATCTCGATGCGTTCTGTGATTGGTGTCACGTTAATAAATTACACCTTAATGCCTCTAAGTGCTCTTTTATAACTTTCAGTCGTTTGTCGCCGTTCCTAGCTCATTACTCTATTAAGTCTATTCTGTTAGATTGTGTACCATCATTCAAAGACTTAGGTGTTATGTTTGACCCAAAACTTTCATTTAATGTTCATATATCTTCAATTGTCCATAGAGCATGCAGTCTTCTTGGCTTCATTAAACGTTGGGCCATAGAATTTGATGATCCATATGTGACAAAGGTTTTATACACTTCGTTAGTTCGCCCTACTCTAGAATATTGCTCGCCAGTGTGGAACCCTCAATATGATGTTCACCAGCGTAGTATTGAATCGGTACAGAAGCAATTCCTTAAGTTTGCGTAACGCGATCTTAATTGGGACCCGAGTCTTCGCCTACCTTCTTATTCTGACAGACTTCTTCTTATTAGTCTTCCTTCACTTTACAACCGTAGGCTCGTATTTGGCATTCTCTTTCTCCATAAAGTAGTCAACGGCGAAGTCATTTCTACCAATTTACTAGATACGCTATATTTTTGTGTTCCCTCACGTCGGACCAGAAACTTTTTTCCTCTTCACCTTAGTAAATGTTTGACTAACTACTCTCTTCACGAACCTTTTCGTGTTCTTTGCCAATCTTTTAACAACCTTTCTCACCTTATTTCTCCTCATCTATCTGTCACTTTTCTACGCGCTATACTTTTTAATTTTCTACAGCGAAACCACTGAAAATATTCTGGACTGGATATTGGATTGGCTGCAACTCATCCCTGACCACACTGGCTGTGAATCGGGGCATAGCTGGCAACTTGTTGCAAATAAAACACCTCCACCGGGTCGGGGATGTTTAGTTGTGCAGAAAGCTAAGCTACCTTCGTGAATTAATTATTTTATGTAATTTAGCTTAAGATTGTATCGGGGATGTTTAGTTGTGCAGAAAGCTAAGCTACCTTCGTGAATTAATTATTATATGTAAGTTAGCTTAAGCTTTTTCGTCGACTGCTGATTTAGTTGACGTAAATAAATAAATAAATAAATAAATAAATAAATAAATATCTTGTGGTTACCACTAGCGTTTTCATTACTGGAAGTCGCATTCCCTCGCGACTCTCCTTTGCTATCATCAAACATTTCTGACATATTCGCGTCTGCTTCAACTAACACTGACTTACTAGTGCCTCTCTGTAGCTATTATTTTGGCAACTATCTTTAAAACCTCTTCATGTACTTTATCTCTGTAGTACTGATGATCGAAATTCCCTTGCTGTAGCAATTTGTTATGATTAGATAACCATCGATTCCTAATCTCTTTTACTTCCTCGATCACCTTGCTAGTTATGTTTCTGGGATCTAGTGCTTCTAACTGCCTTATCCTAGTATGCAACTTTAACTGCCTAACAACTTTTCAGTTTTGTTAAGAAACATTTTATCTTTTGCGACTATTAGGATATCGATATAAGTATGTAATAATAAAAATAGATAAGTACATCTATCTATTTTTATTCACAATCTTAATATATATCTTATCTGATGATCCTGTTGTTGACACCGTTCGCCACTGTTGTCCGCCAAGTAGGGTTTGCCAAGTAGGCTTTGCCGATAGTCTGCTGCTGCTTGTCTGCCAATGGGTAGGGTATGATGATATTTTGCTGGTGTTGCTCAGCTGCTGTTGTCCAGGGCCTATGGGCTCAGGCGGTACCGGTGCCGGTCATCGCACCAGATTTTCTCGTATTAGCAGCCTCTTCTTTGCAACTATCTTGTTGCTCTGCTGCTGTTTGTAGTTGCCGACTTGCAACTACATATAGACTTTTAACCTTAACTTTAACTTTTTTTTTCGATATTGGGGCTTCGAATACGCCACGCACCAATTCTGTAATTATTTTTTTTTTTTGCCGTCGCCAAAATTATTGCAGTTGCTCGACTACCCAAACTGCCTTATTTAACTCGGTCGCACGCACTTTTTATATATTAAGCAATATTTTGCTTTTTGTTTTTATACTCTGTCTCTTACCACTGGTGGGGGAGAACAGAGCTATTTTATTTTTGCTACCTTTAGCTGATCTTAGCATTTACACTTGCATAAGAATTCAGACTTAAAGGCGCTGGTTCACTCTCTGAGTCTCTTACCACTGGTGGGGGAAAACTACAGAGTTCCTTTTTTCGAAGGACCAAAATGAATCCGGCTCGAAGGACCAAAATAAATCCGTCTCGAAGGACCATTTTACCTTGTCTTAACTAGCTGACGTATAGGTGTCTGGTATTGTTATCGCATTTAGTCGTTTGTAATCAATTACCATTTGAAATTCCTGTACCCCATTTGGTTTTGGTTTCTTAGGGACAACCCACACTGTAGAAATATAAAAACTTTCTGAGGGTCGTATCATGCCGTCACTATGGCACGATTTTGAAAAAAATTTATGAATAATTTTTTAAACGTTTACCTAATAGAAAAAAATAACAACGAAAAATGAGTAAAAATAATAGTGAGCCCAAATGGGAGAATTATGGATGTTTACGGTTAGAGCTAGGTGTGCGTTGTGAAAGAGTGTAGAAGCCTTAGTACGAACCACAACTTTTCTAATTTCCTGCACTTCTTCGTTATTGTACAATTTCTTTTCCTTACTCTTGATCTGCTTATTTTTAGCAAAGACTGTTTCCCCTTCGGCGTACTAAATGGGTTTTTTGCTTTTAATTCGTCGATTAATGGCAAAATTTTGTCGTCGTTTGATCAGCACCTTGACGTCCTTAAATATTTTCGGTGGAAACCCTGTCAAGAAAAATTTCATCCGGTTTTCGTTTCGTCAGTGTGGACTGAGTTATTATACCTATCAACTGATATAGGCACAAGTTCAGTTACCTTAAGTAACGGAAACTCTATTTTTCAACACCTGTAGTTTTCTAAGAATGTTTAATGAAATCTGTTGAAATCACCGTTCTCTTCGCTTCGCTGCGTTGTAGTATGGTATACCTATATTCCCAATAATCTTAGGTAATTATGAACTGTTGGACAAAGGAGGCCCCTCTCATTATCCACCACCAAAATCTTAAGTGCCGTGGAATAGTGAACGATTCTGCTAATTTTTCAAGTAGTTGGAGGGCCGATTTAGAAAAATCAAAAATTTGTTAATGCAGCTAAGAAACTTGTGCTTCTCCAATAAGAAGATGTCCACGTGTAGAATTTCGCACGGATAGTTCGGTACAGGGGTTGGCTGTAGAATTAGCTTATTGGGGTGTCTGTCATATTTATGTGCCTTGCAGATCTGACAAGTTGCAGTTAACGCTTTTATTTAATTTGTCTTTTAATACCCTTGCAGAAGGTATTATAAGATTGGTCAAATGTTTGAAACGCACAGAAGGAGACGTTTCCGACCCCATAAAGTATATATATTCTTGATCAGCATGAGAATCTGAGTCGAGATAGCCTTGTCCGTCTGTCCCTCCGACTGTGCGTATGCGTTTTACTCAGCCATCTTAAGAGCTATCGTGAAATCATCGGGATCGGACTACTATATCATATTGCTCTAGATCAAACATTTTTGCAAGAATTGGAGTATCCCAATTGTTCGTGGAGGGGCGGAACGATTTGCTGATGTGCAACTTTTGGCGGGTGCCAATTTCTTCGTGGTATATTTCTTCGCCGATAAAATATTTAAACTGCTCGTGACTTCATGTAACATATTTATGATGTTTATTTACAGAGAATCCGACACACACGAAATGTTTCGATTTTAAATATATATACAGGATTTTCGAATGGAAAAATGAGAAAAAGAACGGGTGTTCGAATGCAAGTCTCGTACTCAATTGAAGATGGCGATTTACAGGAGAGCCCTTCGTCACCCTCTTCAGTATAACCTCATTCCGTTTTGGGAAAAAAAACCCTACCCCTCACTCACTGCTGTTCACTCGGTGGCGTGAACATACCGCCCCCCCTTGCAACAAGTTGCAATTGCCTCGCTGGCCATGTCTAAGAATGGGGGATGGCAGCGTTCTGGATCGCCAAGACACGGGTGGAGATGGAGGGGGAACTTTGAATGCAGATGGATAGAAGTCCGAACGAAAGGCGGGTGCCTTTCGGGTCTTTGCTCCTTGGGTTGGATGTACGCGTCTGAGCTGTCGATGTGCAAGAGCGTGTGGTGTTGTTTGCCACAACGATGGCATCCTGCTGTGCTCCTGCAGGAACCATTGGAATGCTCATGAGCCAAACAGTTCGGGCAGTATCCGTTGCTCAAGACCACCCGTAACCTGTCTTCAGCTTATAGTCCTTGAAACTGTCGGCACTGACGGAGCGCGTGTGACCCTTGACAAACGCTGCACCTGAAGCAATTGGAACTGCGTTCTAAATTGGAAGGTGCTGCTGTTCTTACAGACATCTTCGAACTGCTGGAGGAGGTGGACCGAGACCATCTGGGTTTTTCACAAACGGATCCACAGAGAACTCATCTAAACATCGTCTCGATCCCCACGAAAGAATCACCAACATTATTGATGATTCGTTCCCCAAGGATAGTGGGAAGAAGCTCGACTCCAAGCACCAAATCCATAGGAGCCCTTTGGTGAAATTGCGGATCAGCGAGCGAAAGGTCAAGCGAATTCTGCTTAACCTTATTCGGGACGGCACGGGACGGAAGTGCTTCATCTACACTAGGCAGCACAACGGCGACTGCTTGGAACTGTCGTAGCGGTTCGTTAGAAGGAGAAATCTTTAAGCGGCACACTTTGTCGCCGCTACCAGCATCGCATTGCCCAATGCCGCGAATGCTAGTTGATACTTGGCAGCTTGGAGGATTAATCAATTCAAACATTCTTTGGGAAATAAAGGACGCTTCGGATCCCATATCAATCAAAGCGCGGATTTGAAACTGCTTGCCACGATGATGAATAGTTACCCTCGCTGTACCCAGGAGGCCAGTGTTGCGAGTGGAGGCGAAGTAACTTCCCACGTTTACATGAAGGCTGCTGAAAGAATCGGAGGACGCAGGATTCGGAATTATACAAGCATCAGGTGCTGAGCTCTCTTGCACTTGAGCGGGAAAGGCCTGAGCTTTTGCCTTAGGTTTTCGGCTTACGGATGGAAAGGTCAGACCGCTAAAGCTTGGTTGAAGAATATCTGTGGCCTCTAGTACACGGTGACGATCAGTTAGGAATCGATTCATGTCGTTCCAGGATGAGACGGCGGTTTTATTTGGAACGGACTGTTCCCACAACAGAAGGGTGAATTTGGGCATTTTGCTCGTACAGATTGCTATTAGAAGGATATCCCAATTGTCTGCACGAGCCCCGGAACGCTCAAGACCGGTTAAGCAACCTTGAATTGACGTCTGCAGTTCTCTCAACGCTTTGCCAGACTCTTGGGATACAGCTGGGATCTGTAGAAGCTGCTTGGCTTGGCTCATAATCAATAATCGATTATTTTCCTTCATTGGTCAAGGGTGACCTAGAAACAATGGCTCTGGCTTCACCGCGAGTTTTGCAACTTAAGTGGTAAAGTTTCTCCACTTGTGTTTGGCTTGGATTATGGATAAAAATCGCGGTAAACAAATCATGGAATGTAGGCCAAGCCAGGCTGTCTCCGTAGAAGTTTTCGACTTCGCACAGGGGAACTGTGTGGCTTTGATGGGTGGAATCGACGGAGAGCCTGACTGATGGGGGAGCCATTTTCGCGGACAACTGCTCGATTCGCTCTCCAAGCAAAGTCCCGCCTCGCACATATACCATATAACAATATTCATGTTTAGCTTTAATTGTAGCTATGTGCTTCGGACTATCTTCGTTCTTTTGAGCCGTCAAGGCCTTATGGCATCGTGAAAACTCTGCCTCGACTTTTGCCCAAAGTGACTTAAGCTGGTCTAAGTGTATTTTAATGGAGACGATTGGCCCATTGTCAGCCTGGACCTCGCGAGCCTCGACCTCCGTTAATGCGTCGCACACGGCAACAAAGTCGGAAAAAGACATCGTAGAGTGTTCTTTGAGCTATTACGAATCGAATGGGAACAAATTATACAGTCCACTTAGAGCTTCGTTTAAATCTCCTCTCTTGAGAGCTCTAATTCTACGAAGTTAAGTGAACTGTATAATTTAAGGATAGAGGAGTGAGAAGGATAAGTGTCTCCTCTTTTTAATGAACATAATGAATAAGCACAGATAGCATAAATGAAATTTTAAGGAGTTATAATTTTCCTTGCAGTTGTGTGAACAATTATAAGGATATATAATCACGTGGTTATTAAAATTTATACAATGTTGGAAATATGCTGAAATTTATAAGAGTATTTAAAAAATATGGAGAAATTGAGATCGGGAGTCAGCTGTTCTGCCGTTGTTTATGTTTTGTGAATTTAATAAATTTTAAATTGTTTAACAAATATCAGGATTTCCTGCTTTAATTATGTATGAGTGTGCTTACCGCGGCAAAAATTATTACATATGTATGTATGTACATACATATCTATGGATGTACAAATTAATTGGCATAAATAATTTATGCCGATGGACTAATGATCAGCCCGTGGAGTGTGCTTTACACTTTAAGTTAAGGTAAGTGGTACTTTATATATTCGCGATTATTAACCACTTTTACTTGCAGGTTAAAAAAAACAGCTGTCTTTACATGTATGTATACATGTGTACATACATACATACATGCAGATGTATTGCTATGCAATTGGACTTTTGGACAATCAGAATTTCGAAGAATGAAAAAAAAATGCATTTCATAAACACAAAAACTATCGGGAAATACAAGGTAACCTTTGGACCAGGTCAAGTATGTACATACAAGTATACAAAAGTGTGTAGGTCGCTATGGAAGAGCGGGAAACCTCACGGGATATAATGTGAATGGGATTTTTAATAAGAAATGTTGTACTTATCAGGCATTCCGCCGAAGCAAGCTGGAATAGAGGAAGGATATCCAACTCGAAGGACCAATGTTCGTGGAGGGGCGGAACGATTTGCTGATGTGCAACTTTTGGCGGGTGCCAATTTCTTCGTGGTATATTTCTTCGCCGATAAAATATTTAAACTGCTCGTGACTTCATGTAACATATGTATGATGTTTATTTGCAGAGAATCCGACACCCACGAAATGTTTCGATTTTAAATATATATACAGGATTTTCGAATGGAAAAATGAGAAAAAGAACGTGTGTTCGAATGCAAATCTTGTACTCAATTGATGATGGCGATTTGCAGGAGAGCCCTTTGTCACCCTCTTCAGTATGACTGCATTCCGTTTTGGGAAAAACACCTACCCCTCACTCTCTGCTTTTCACCCGGTGGCGTGAACACCCATGAAATCCCAATATGATAGAATTGGATATAAAACCTCAGATCCCAAAATTTGAATCTGATCGGATAAATAGAACACAAGTTACAGTCAATACAAATAGTTTGAATATCAATATAGTAGTTTGGAAAATATTTGAGCATTTTCATAATACGACAACTAATGCTGTTGATGTACGAAATTTCACTTTTGTTATCGGATTAAATATAATAAAGAACTGCAAGGGTATATAAACTTCGGCAAAGACGAAGTTAGCTTCTTTGATGTTTTGGGAAATAACATCGTTCTAACAACTGACGTCAAACCTCTTTGGGATTTCTGTGGGCCCTGCGATGTTCGTTATCGATTGCTTCGAGAATCTAGTTCTCGCCCACCAGGCCTTCAGGTACGAGTCTTTGTGTTAACCTAAGTTTGTAAGTTTCTAAGTTTCTAGATTTCTGTCAAACTTTTTCAGGTAATTCTTGGTACTTTGTACCATACGGTGGGCTTGTCCATTCTTAGCAGGATGAAATGGAGCCGACCGAATGTGTCGAATTACGTTGTTGCTCATAAGGATCCTTAACTCTTCAGACGTAAATGCAATGTTATTATCTGATACTATTTCGTCCGGTAGTCCGTGCGTTGCAAAAAGTTGTCTTAAGAATTTAATTGCAGCAGCAGATGACGTAGATTTCACAACAGAGACTTCCAGCCATTTTAATAATGAATCGAATACTTGGAAGAACGTATTCCCATTAAATGGACCAGCGAAGTTTATATGAAGCCAGGTTGTCTGGCAGATTCCCTATGGTGTGTAGCTGTATAAGGCTGTTCGTTTCGGTTTTGCTGACAGAGACTACAACGTTTCAACAGTAGCTCTATTTCAGCATCAATATTACCAAATGTAGCTCGAGCCATGGCTTTCATTTTTACAATACCCGGGAGTGAAGCATGCAATGCTTGAAGAAAAGCCGGCCTTCGAACCATCTGTGTAGAAAATACATTTGGTATTGCCTTGGCCCTTGTAAATATTCCAAGCAATGGGCGATGATCTGTGACGAGAGTAATCGAACAGCCATATAAATAATTCTGCAATTTTTTAATGCCTGATATAAGCCCAACGGCTTCTCTGTCAATTTGCGGGTAGTTTCTTTCAGTCTTGGAGAGAGTTTAAAAGGCATAAAAGGCAATAGGTTTCTCTGATCCATCCTGAATTTTGTGGCTCAGCACTGAAAAATGCCTGGAGCTGAAGAAATTCCAAATTGCAGTCTTGTTACTTTAAAAAGATGGTTTGCAATAACGCAGAATGCTCATTTACCTCTAGTTGTTGATACGCCTGAGCCAAGACGATTTTTGCAAATATGGATCCTCCTTCAATTGACGCCAATAATGAATTTATTGCAGGAACCCAATGGTCAGTATTGATTTATAATGATACGGGTGGCCCCAGAAAACGGCCCAATTCAGACGAAAACAGATCTTTATATTTCGCCAAAGTTGCCTAGATGCTAAGTTCGGTGTTGTTATGAACCAGATAAAAAACAATATTTATACCATACACCCATAGGGTGAAATGGTATATTAAAGTCGCCAAAATGTATGTAACAGGCCGAAAGAAGCTTTTCCGACCCCATAAAGTATATATATTCTTGATCAGTATCAACAGCCGAGTCGATCTAGACATGTCCGTCCGTCCGTCTGTCCGCCCGTCCGCCTGTCCGTATAAACACGAAAGATTATAAGAGCTAGATTCACCAAATTTAGTACGTAGACTTGTGTATTACCTATGGAGGTAAAGTTTATTTCAAATTATTGCCACGCCGCCCTCCGCCCACTAAATTTAAACAAATTAAATTTTCTTAAAGACTATAATAGCTAGAGACACCAAATTTGGTATGTATATTTGCTTAGTAATTGCGCATATTTTTTTTTGGCATACTTCAATTTAATACTAATATCCAGCAAAATACCAAATTTGATCAAAGTCGGACTAAAAATAGCCAAGTTATGCATATAAACATTTTTCCATAAGTCCGGAGTTGGCCGTTGAGAAAATTAAAAATGCATTTGTTTAATAAATTTGAAATATTTGCTCTACTGGTGTATGATATACCTAAGTCGGCGTGACGACTTACTTACTTCATTTTTTTCTTTTACCCTGGTCACGCGTATATCGATAAGGGCTAGCTATCGGAAAGGTCGTGAGTCCCGGTAACCCATCCCCAAAACACGCAACAATAAACAATCAGGTAATTGACGAACAGATCAATACCAATACCATTCGTATGAGAGGATCCCGAAACAGACAAGGATCACTTCAGACGCCACTCTACAGCACATCACTTACAGTATTCAAACTACACAAATCAAAAACGATAACAAACTCACTAATTACTTACTCACAGGTATGATGTCGTCGTCGCTGCTTCATCTGAACACCGGACCTCTTCTTCTGGATTATTGAGGTCGAACGGGCCCTCCCTTTCCGATGTGGCATGTCGATGAGGTACCCCATATTCTCGGTAATTATACCCTTCAACCGCGTCACAACCGCTCCTTCCCATTTCCCCCTTTAAAAAACAGTCAGCCCTGCATTTTGTTCATAATCATATTTATAGCTTGTAACTAACTAGATATTGACATTATATTATGGACCGCCCTGGCGTACGCTTGAACGAGTATCGTTAATTGTTTACTACAGACATTTTGGGGCAGACTATAATATATTCAAAACAAAAAAAAATTAGAATGATTTCCCTTCCCGACGTATTATTGTATTTTTGTAGACGTATCCACGATGCCAATAACTGGTATTCGGTTTTTTTTTTGGTAGTCGGTAAACTCTAGACAACAATCTTGGATATTCGGTCTGTCCGTTGGCCACATGTAACGAAACGTAGCTTCGTCTATCATAGAGATCCCAGACTCCGAATCCACTTCGAATTGGCATTTTCGTTTATTTATAATTAATATAATAAATAACTGTAGGCACTTCCTTTGGGCAAATCTTCTGCTTGTGTGATCCTCGGTAGGAGGCATGACCACTCGATGTGTTGAACGCTTTACGACCCGGGTCTCTCTCCCGGAAGACTCGTTGAAAATGGCCTGTTCGGTGACAGGCATGGCACACAGTGTTGCGTGCCGAATGGGACGGATGGCGTTGGTCTGGACTTCGTGTAACGACTCAGTGCTCTCAGCTGTATTTTGCATGGCCAAAGCGCTGAGGGCATCGGTCTCACTAGATATGAACTGTTAAATCTGCCTCTGCTAGCACACTCTTCTGAAGACATTCATCATGCATTTCACATACGAAGCGATCGCGCAACATGCGATATGACGCAGCTCCAAATTTGCAGTCGACAGCGAAAGTCATAAGTCCAGCCATGTAGTTCGCAATCGATTTATCTATTCTGGCTTGTGCAAATGACATGTAGAAAAATTTTTGTTGAGTAATTCATATATTTCCGATAAACTCAAATCATTAACCTGAGTAGGAAATGCCACTCAGATGACGTTAGAAGCTCGAACAGTGGAGCGCCGTGTTTCCTCCGTAACGTCATTGGCCAGAAGCTAAAGCTCAAAACGCTGCTTATAAGTTGTCCATTTGTTTTGGTGATTCAAGCTGATTTACCTTTATAACAGTGCGACGATAACAGGTTCATAGAGATGTGTCACATTAACAATTATATTCTTCAATTTTCGTCTTCCACTGTTTCAACATTGCTGAGATTCCTATTGCTTACGGCATACGTAAGCTGCTAGTGGTCCGTATAGATTTTTATGGATGCAGCTCCACATAGGAATGTTTGTAAGTTGTCCAGAGCCAAATAATGTCTAACATCTCTTTTTTAATGGTGGCGTAAGTTTTCTCAGTTTTGTTAAGCGATCACATATTTTATTTTTAATTTTAAAAAAATAACAAAGAGCTTTTAGTTAATTTAAAAATTGTTTAACTTTTAAAAATAACTGCCAAAAAGCACTGCCAATGTTGTAAAGCGCTCGGAAACTTTTATCGGTGCTTTTGATAAACACATTATCGAATCATGTGTTACTTCGCGCCAAAAATTTCAGCTGCTGCACATTGTCTTTTGCTGTGTTGATAAAAGTGAATTTATACAACCAATTGAATTCAATATTTTTTTTCCTAAAAGGTAACTTAATGTACTATTTAAATAAAGTTTAATATGTGCGAATATGTTAAAGTTCTGCTTTGTAGCATCGTAAAAGTGATAACTGCCTTGAGGCACTTTTGGGGCTCCACGGCAAAATTTGTTCCTAGTAGCTATTTCACAACTGCTTGCACTTCTTGTGTGATTTGTGTGTGATTTTTATACCCTTGCAAAAAGGGTATATTAATTTTGGTCAGAAGTGTGCAACGCATAGAAGGAAGCATCTCCGACCATATAAAGTATATATATTCTTGATCAGCACGACGAGACGAGTTCAAATAACCATGTCCGTCCGTCCGTCCGTCCGTCCGTCCGTCCGTCCGTCCGTCTGTCCGTCCGTCTGGATCGATGCGAACTCCTCCTAGACCGTAAGAGCTACAGAGCTGAAATTTTGCACGTAGGCTTGTATATACTGCAGGATTTGTATATCTCGGATTCAGTCGGATCGGACCACTATATCATATAGCTCCCATACAAACGGCAAAGTCACGAACAGTGACTTTTCTCAATAACTTCGTTATTTTATAAGCAATTGCCATAAAAGTTGGTATTGGTTAGTTTTGTGTTCTCATTAATAATTGTGCCAAATTTGATCAAGATCGGGTGACTATATCATATAGCTCCCATACAAACGGCAAAGTCACGAACAGTGACTTTTCTCAATAACTTCGTTACCTTTTAAGCTATTGTCGTGAAATTTAATATAAGTAAGTTTATTGTAACTATAAACCACTGTGCCAAATTTGATCAAGATCGGGTGACTATATCATATAGCTCCCATAGGAACGATCGGTCGAAAACAGCGACTTTTGTCAATAACTTCGTTACTTTTGATGCGATTGCTTTCAAATTAAACATTTGTCAGTTTAATATATCTGTTAATGACTGTGCCGAATTTGGTAAAGATCGGGTAACTATATCATATAGCTCCCATAGGAAGGATCGGTGGAAAACAGTGACTTTCATCAGAAAGTTCGTTATATCCTAGGCTAAGATTGAAGTCCGTTCTTTCGCAAACATTACCCTTTTTAGATAAAACAGTTAGTTTAGATAAAAGAGTTACTAACAAACTTGCAAGGGTATACAAACTTTGACGCGGTTGAAGTTAGCCCCGGCCCTCTGGTTATTTATTGAATTTTTTTAATAGAGATTGAATAATGGCTTTGAGAGCTCGCTATAAATGGTCTGAATTGACGGATGAACAACTGCTGGAGTTGTTCGAATCAGTCCCCTCGGATGGGGACATGTCGAGTATTTCGAGTGACGACGAGGATGAAGACGTGGCAGAGGCACTTAACACTGCATTAGAAGATGTGTCTACTGTATACTTAATGTGCAGTAATATTGAAAACAATGAAAATAATATTCAGAGCCATGAGCCTTCCCGAAAAACTCGTAAGAGGCCTCGATCACCATTGCCAGTTATTGAAGGAGCAACACCTGTATCTTTACCGTCTTTTGGTGGCTTTAATGGGCTTGGTAAGTAAATAATTACTTTGATTAGAAATACAACTCATTAATTTATTTATGAATAGGTATCGAATCAATTATAAAGGAACCTAGTAAAGTTATGTGGCGACAGCAATCTATGCAATTGCACATAAACAATGTTGCTTTTCATCCAAAATAACTGATCTGAAAACTCCGTTTCAACTATTTTGTTATTTTTTAAACTCAGACATAATAAGTATGATCGTCGAGGAAACGATGCGCGCAGCCTTAAAGGACAATATTGCCAACAAGTTTAAGATAACAACGGAAGATAATCATCACTATATAGGAATTTTTTTACATGTCTATATATCTCTACCCTAATTTGAAAAGTTACTGGGGGCAAAACGCATTTGCACCCATACAAACCTGTATGACCCGTAGCAAATTTGAAGCAATTAAGAAATACTTCTCATTGTGTGACGAGAGTAAGCGAATCAAAAAGGGTGAGCCTGGCTACGATCCACTATTTCGCACGCGAAGAGTTGACATTGACATTTTGAATGAAAGATTTGACTCCGTGCCTAAGCAAGCTCGATTATGCGTTGACGAACAAATGTGCAGCACAAAAATGAAGCACCATTTGCGGCAATACATGCCCAATAAACCACACAAGTGGGGTATTAAATTATTTGTCCTATGTGATTCTTTTGGATATGCCTACCGATTTGAAGTATATAGCGGTGCAGGTGACAATGCGATATTACCTGGTTACCCTGATATCGGTGCGTCAGCCAACTTAGTTGTACGCTTGACGAAAACTGTTGAAAGTTTCAAACATCATATAATATATTTTGACAATTTTTACACATCGCTGCCCTTGATGGTATACCAAAAGGGATTTATAGTTTGGGAACGGTTCGGGTAAATCGGATACCAAACTGCAAGCTCCCAAACGATAGTGCCATCAAGGAAAAGCCAAGAGGTTTTTCAGTTGAGTACGTGGGTTCCTCATATGGAGTGGAGGTTAGTAACGTATTGTGGAAAGACAACAAGGCTGTTCGCTTATTATCGACCTAAGTGGGCGTTAAGCCGTTTATAAGTACAAATACTCAAGGAAGAACACAAAAGGCAACTCGTTACGACAGAAAGTCGAAGCGCAATGTAGAAATTGACTGCCCACAAGTTATACGAATAAGAATAATAATAAGGAATAACGAATAATAATAAAGAATAAGGAATAGAACGATAATATGGGAGGCGTGGATCTGATGGATGGGCTTACGGGCCGATACCATATAAGAAGTAAAACTCAGGATGCTGCAACCCGAATTTTCTACCATTTAGTAGATATGGCAACAACAAACGCCTACATCTTATATACACGAATCCAAAAGGAAACCATTAGCAGCGAGAAATTCATTGAACTTCCGGATTTCCGAGAATCTATTGCTGCGGGTCTAGTGGGCTACCAGTCAAAAAACTTGCCAGGTCGTCCACACCTTCACCATCTTCATCTTTATCTGCGCGATCAAGTCGATCGCCATCACAGACTTTGCTGTCGCCAATTTCTCGGCAACTTAAAACAAGGCCAAAAATCAAATCACCCAATAAAGGACTTGAGGTTTGACCATTTTAATCATTTTCCAGAGTGGTTGGATGGCATTACGGGAAAAAGAAGCTGCAAGCACTGTAAAACTTCCAATAGGCAGTGCATTTGCACAAAATGAAAACTGCATTTATGCTGCTCGGCCAACAAAAATTGTTTTGCTGAGTATCATAGCAACAAATAAAATTATTTAATCACATAAAATAAAACAAAAATTTAAAAAAAATTCAATTTATTTGGAAACTACTTTTTTACCGTCAAAGCCCCAAGCTTGAGGCACTTATTTACATTTTCTCACCTTCCAGGTAATCGAAAGCTTCTATATTTTTTATGAGTTCATATTTAAGCTCAGCAGCCCCTATTTACTTAAAAAAAATTATTCGAATTAACTTCTGCTTTTACTTTAGAAAGTAGTCTTAGAGGGTTAATTAAAAATTTTCTTGGATTGGATATTTTTCTTTGGTGAGATTTGTTAGTGGCTTGGCAATTTTCGCATAATCTTTGATGAATCTTCATTAGTATGATGCCAGGCCTAAAAAGGATTTGATCTGTTTCAGATTAGTGGAAGGCGGTACTTTTAACATTCCCTCTACTTTTTTCATATATACAATAATGCCTTGAGATGTAACAACATAGCCCAGGAATTCCACTTTGGTTTTCAGGAAGTGTTTCTTCTCTAAATTTACTTGTAGCGTTGCTTCACGAACCTTGAAAATATTGCCATGAGATTGTGACAATGTTCTTCATAAGTAGCATTGAAAACAATTTTCTGTATAGTCTCTAAGAACATCGTCAATCATTTTTTCGAATAAGGCTGGAACGTTTTTCAGCCTAAAGTGTAGTCTGAGAAATTGATATTTTGAATTTGGAGTTAAGAATGCGGGATATGGTATATCCGGGGGATTTATATGTCTCTGAACCCCGAAGTTCACTCGGGAGTCGTGAAGAATTCTACCTTGCATAATCCGGATAACTTAGATGTAATGTCAGGGATTGGATAGGTGTCTGGAATTGTGACCGCATTTAATCTTTTGTAGTCAATTACGATTCAATATTGTTGTTCCTCATTTGGTTTTGGTTTCTTAGCGACAACCCGCACTGAAGAACCATACGAATTTTCTGGGGGTCGTATCATGCCGTCACGATAAAGTACAGCGACTTCTCGGTCAACCTAGTCCCTCATGTTGACTGGATAGGGATGGAAATAATAATCGTTATATTCATTAATAATCATGAATTAGCTTCTCAATAATGGATTTGATTTCCTGGGGTTCCCATTCTTCTAGCACAAAATTAAGTTGGGTCGATTCACGGTTTAATATGTAGTGGTACTACAACCGCCGGTGTTATGATGCACATACATAAGAGTGTCCCAAAAAATTAAAATGTTTTTTTTTTTAAAGCATACCCTCTTAGTTTGTTTGAATGGTCTAAAACATCAACGGCAACCCGAGTTGAGTTGAGCACCCTGTTGATTTGATTGCGTGTAATTACTTGTTTGTTTTATTAGTCTTCGCGTTGTTTTCGTGTAGTCAGCATGTCAATGGAGTTACGAAGTTCCAAAACGGAAATATTTTTAGTAGTTGACGTAAAACATTAAATCACCGGTTCTAAACTTCCCTCTAACGGGCAAGTACTGACAGTTTTGATCTATAATATTCGTGAAGTGAAGTTAAGATAAACAGATAATGGAAAAACATCGATCACGAGAAAATCCAAATAATGGCTTCCCTACGTCTATGTCTCTGAAATGGTAACGCTATCTCCGAGTACAAAAATGAACTGCTAATATTCATAGACTCATATGAAAACAAACGTCATGCTAATATCGAAAAAACACATCTTACATCAAAAAATAATTTTCAAATACCACAATATACCTTCTACGCAACAAACCATCTAGACGAAAAAGTTCATGGCGGCACTGGTATTCTAAGAAGAGAATGGCAGATTACTCGCTCAGTCCAACCAAATTCAACATCAAACTCGTTTGTACTTCCCCCTTCGAGCACATTAACGGATAGTGAGTACTCGGAACCAGTGTTTAAATTGCTGTAGTCGAATTAGCAAAAGTCATAAATTTTGAGCTATTTGACTGTTTACCAAATATGAAAACGAATACTTTATGTTGCTTTTGCTTCCGAAAAAAAGCGAAATCAGAAAATCTGACATCAAAAGCAGCAGCAAATAACCGAAATAGAAAATGTTGACAGCAGCAGCAAACAACAAAAATCCGAAAGCAAAAAACCTGACAGCAGCAACAAAAATCCTAAAGCATTTAACCCGACAGCAGCAGTAATAGCAAAAATCCGAAACAGTACTACTAGGAATACTAGGAACTGTTCCGACTGTTGCTTTTGATTTTACCTATACAATAACGCATGCACCGACTGTGTGGCATCCCTAAGGACGGCAGGCTTTCAGTCGGAGGTTGCCGTGATGTTAGAAAAAGAGTCGAGCGTCAGTAGCAGAAGTCGTCAGCTGTCAGTCGGAATGAAGTCGGAAGTCGAATCAAGTTGCAAGTCGTCGGTTGTTTAAGTTGCCTAAAGTTGATTAAGTTGCAAGTCGTCAGTTGTTTAAGTTGCCTAAAGTTGATTAAGTTGCATATTAAAAGTCGTAAAACATAAATATCCTAAGCTATATATAAACATAATATAATAAAACTACACAATAATCTACATTTGGGGGCTCAACCCGGTCTAAAACCAAAACGCCGCAAAAGTTGTGAAATTCTAAGAAAGATTGCGTCATCCAAAGAACGCATAAGTGCAAATATGAGCGACGAGGAGGGAGCTACATTCTTTGATGCAGCGGAAGAGAGACAACATCATAGCGGTGTGCAAACTCGAGCACAGGCGCATCGACGAAAAAGTAACACCATCAAACAAGATCAGTCTGAACAGATATATAACAAAATAGAATGCAGTGAAAACTCTAGTCAAGGGCGACCCAGGAATAAACGAGATGAACAATCAGAGTCTGCAGCAGATTATCCATATGTTAACACTTAAAATACAGGCGGACGAAATTACTCAGAATGCATGAAGCGAACCAAAAATTGCAGCAGATAATTTTTCCAAAATTTTGCCTGAATTCGATGGTGAAAGCGTCCCGGTGGAACATTGGTTTCTAAATTTCGAGCAGAATGCAGACGAGTATAAGCTAACGGAAAAACAAAAGTATGTGCAGGCACGAAGTAAGATGACTAAAACGGCACAATTGTTTTTGGAATCCACTTTTGTAAGTTCTTACGAACAGTTAAAGGCCGCGCTAATAGCAGAATTTCGACGTACAGTGCAAAGCGCAGAAATTCATAAAAAGTTAAAGGAGAGAAAGAAGAAAAGAGATGAAAGTTTTCACGACTACATTTTGAATATGAAGAAGATTGCTATGCGTGTGTCAATTATATGTCTCTCAACGTTCAATAAAATAAAAAATGTCATCTTGAAGAAATGCTATTCAGAACTTCATGGCTTGGAAAACAAGAAAACACAGCCGATTGCTATGTTTATAGCTGCAGTGCAGATTGGCGAAGATGAGGTGCAACAGAAGTTCATAGTTGTTCCCGACGGTCACATTGCCTATGAGGGTTTACTCGGATTGGACTTTTTGTCAAAATGTTGCTACGAATGGAATGGAGAGTGCTACGTATTTTCGACGGTGTCAGCGCGACCGAATAGCGCTGAAACAAACGAGCTAAATATATATAACATTGTTGAAACAAATGCACTTCACAGTTTAAAGAACATATTCAGACGATGGTGGATGAATACAAACCAGCTCCTCAAGTTGCCAAATGCTCCGTTGCCTTGAAAATTGTGCCAGATGGACAAATGCTACCGTTCCGCCAGCAGGCCAAGTCAACTGTGGACGCATCTCGGAAATTCGTGGAGATAGCGCCAGTTCAACAGCAACAAATTCAAGAAGTCTAGAGTATAGAACCGAAAGACGATGGCGGCGAGAAGTGGAAGGTCTTGGATGATGATGATGAAGTGTTCGAGAAAAAGGAAGATGACGGCAAAACTGAAGAGGAGACTGCAGATAAAAACGAAGAAGAAAGTGTTGGCGACAAGGCTGAAAAGAAGGAAGAAACCGAATCCAAGGAAGGGCAAGAGCACACTGAATCAGCTGTTGAGGAAAAGGGAAATGCTTTTACAGTTAAAGAATCAACAATTAATAATTTGCGAAAACAACGGGAAAGAGAACGTCAACGTGGCCGCAAATCTGACAGAAGACATCGAGACAAAGACTGGGACAAGAACAAAAGCCGCAAGGATCGTGATGATCGCAGTCGTTCTACGGACAGGCATCATGATCGAAGATCATCCAAACATAGAGGCAAAGATAACAGCAAATCGGACAAAAGCAGTAGTATGTCGAATCCAACAAAGAACTATTGTCGTCTGGGTCAGACGACGAGGATCAGGACGACCGAATGTGGCAATAACGCACGCACCGACTGTGTGGCATCCCTAAGGAAGGCAGGCTTTCGGTCGGAGGTTGCTATGATGTTAGAAAAAGAGTCGAGCGTCAGTAGAAGTCGTCGGCTGTCAGTCGGAATGAAGTCGGAAGTCGAATCAAGTTGCAAGTCTTCAGTTGTTTAAGTTGCCTAAAGTTGATTAAGTTCCAAGTCGTCAGTTGTTTAAGTTGCCTAAAGTTGATTAAGTTGCATATTAAAAGTCGTAAAACATAAATATCCTAAGCTATATATAAATATAATATAATAAAACTACACAATAATCTACATACATACACATGAAAGTACACATACTCAAGACTCTTTCATTAAATGTCAATTGTCAATTAGTCATTTATTTCCACGGAGAAAATTGCAGCTGAATCAAGTGTTGAAAATGTAAAAGTAAATGAATCCGGCTCGAAGGACCAAAATGAATAGGGATTTCCGGAGAGAAGGAAAATAACCCCGTCTTCATTCGTTGAATTCAAAATATGAACTGATTTTATTTAAAAACTCTTAAACTCTAAGAAGCGGCAATTGTTCCTAAAAATACTTATTCTAATGCTCCACGTTTTCGGGGGTTGAAAATTGTTTATAGTTCATGCTCAGCGCTGGTTACTTGATACCGCGCCGCTGTTATAATCTTAAATGTTTTCCACAGAGTGTGGATGCATGTTTTGTTTGGTATTAAACAATAATTGCCATATGAATTTTATGATTTACTTTGTTTATGTTTCGTTTTGTATATTTCTTTGGTCAATCTGATTTGGTGAAGCCATTTCAGCTGACCACGATGTTCAATCATAGACAATGGCGATATACTCGAGAACTCCCCGTCACTCCCCCCAGTATGACCGCATATCTCGTCTGGTCAATCTCCGTCGTCCGATATCCCGCAAATCGCACAGGTTGCTGCCCATAATCAAACTTATGTATACACTGGCAGAGAGTATTTTAAAATTACTCAGACTACAGACATCGTCTGCGGAAGTGGAGTCAGGAGCGTTAAACTACTTTAAGACTCAACAGATTTAAACTATTGCAAGAGTTTAAGAAAACTGACGGACTAATTAGGTTATGCTTTGTTTGCCGCATGAATAGTTCCATTTCATGTGCCACCACTCCGCACGACTCCCGTTTGGGATCCTTTTTTGATCTAAAAGATCCATTACTCTGCATGTAAGGCCGGCACACTTTACAAATACTGTACTGTACGGTGCAAGTTGGATTTAACAATATAATTTAAATTGCGAAATCAGTTAAAAACGCAGAAGCTTAGCAAAAAACACGTCCATCTTATTCGAAAGCGTGGATGATAAAGTAAACTGGCTTAGAAAATTCCCAATGATGCTTTTTTCTCATGGAATGTCATATGACGCCATCGATATTCTCTGTCACAACGACTGTTTTTGGACGACCTTCAGAATTCAGTATACCAGCTTTTCACTCTTTTCTAAATTCACCTTACGCTGAAGAAATTTACATTTTTATACCATACACCCATAGGGTGAAATGGTATATTAAAGTCGCCAAAATGTATGTAACAGGCAGAAGGAAGCTTTTCCGACCCCATAAAGTATATATATTCTTGATCAGTATCAACAGCCGAGTCGATCTAGCCATGTCCGTAGTATGTATGTATGTTTTGCCACGCCCCTTTCCGCCCCCGCAATTTGAAAAACTCGATTATCTCCCATAATTTTTTACCTTGTGGAATCAAATTTGGACCACTTAAATTTAATACTAATACCCAGCAAAATACCAAATTTGATTAAAATCGGACAAAAAATAGCCAAGTTATGCATATAAACGTTTTTCCATAAGGCCGGAGTTGGCCGTTGGCGGGTGGGGGCTAGGGTGCTCATATGCATGAGTGAGCGAGAAAAGATACTAAGATATGCTTCTAAAGCATGTGAACAGAAATTTTTTAAAATAAGCAAATGCATTTGTTATTACAAATTTGAAATATTTGTTTTACTGGTCTATGGTATACCTAAGTCGGCGAGACGACTTACTTACTTCATTTTCCATTTTATCTTCAGTCCTTTCGGTCTCATCATCGTGAAAATTTATTTTGTAAACACCGCTGCTGTTCTATCAATACCAAATGGTACAAACTTAAATTGAAATTGTTCGTTCTGAGTAACAAACGATGTGAGTTTCTTTGAATTTTTCCCCGACTGGCACTTAGAAATAGCCAATACACAAATCACGAGTTGTGCTTCTTGTAATACATTTTCGATAACTGCTCTAGTGATTTTATGATTTTTTGATTTGTTAATCCACTCTTTTTTAATCTTCATGCAATAAGTGTCTTTGTCTCTGATATACCGGTATCTCATCAGTACTTTTGATTTGTATTTCCAGTGGATATTCTATGGTTTTGCTGGACTATAGTTGGAAACAATCTGTTTATGTCCAGCGGGCAACACAAGGGTTATGATGCCCACCGCCCTCCCCACAATAAGAACTCCCCACACATCGCTCCAAGCGGGACTTAATCCCCGCTCTTAGATAAGCTAGATTTTAGTTCAGCTACTATAGTGAATAAAAATACAAATGAAGGAAAAGAATAGGAAAAATTCATTTAGCTGCCCCAATCAAGAAGAAAGTTCAACCCCCCTACAAACACAATCTTAAGGGTTTCGCACTTCAAATGGATGTACAAATGGAAAATTCTGTCGAAAAGCTTCCGACCGCAGAAGTTAATATGTGTCCAAATTTTTTAGCAATTCATATGTAGGACTAAAAAGATTCCAACTGCCGCCGGGTGCAGACGTGTTTTTTTATGCACTCCACAAACTTTAGTGTCAAAAAAACACCGCGTTTGCAAAAATTGTGTACGGCACTCAGTCGCCTCAGAGACGCCTATTTACTATCATATTGCTATTATTTAGTTTGATCTAATAGCAATGTATAGTAAGTTGCAATAACTAACTGCGTAATTTTTGAAAAGCCATGTCCACCAATTCCGGCTCAAGCTCTATTGATCCCCACCAGCAACAGCTTCAAGAACAAATCATACAACAACAACTTGAGAGTCAACTCGTACTTTTTGGTGGTGTCACTGACCTCACTAAATGCTACCGTAAGCACTAACACCGAAAATGCAAGCATCTCAGCAACCAACAGCAATGTGCTTCTCCATCAATATTGATAACTAAGTCACCGATTGCAACGACCAGCACCGTCAGCTCGCTGACAGCAACGACTGCAAAGTCTGCAGAAGTATAGACCTGCGTCAAGCCGTCAACGAATTGGCGTTGACCCAGAGCCAGCCACAACAATAAATTCAACGCCATCTGTGCAAACTGGAATGGATAGATATATTGAAATAACTAAGCGGAAGCTACGCCCACAAAGGAAAAAAAAGCCAATAAGCCGAATCTTACCAACCCAAATGAACGAGTATCACCCCTAAGCGGAAACCATTTTAAAATTCTTGCCGATCACCAAGACGCAAGAACAATCGGCTAGACCTCTCCCACTATACATCTGTGGAGTCAACTGCATAGCCCTGATTTCGAAACTAGTAGAATTAGTAGGGGCAAATAGCTTTGTTGTAACCCCTCTCAATTGGGAATATATACAAGAAATCAAATGTCAAACTGAGGACGATTTCCGCATCATTGAAAAGTACCTCCCTTATGCTATGCCAACTAAAAAGTAGTAAAGGGCTTCAGGTTGTGTTAAAAATTGCAGACTCGTTGGCCGAGAAAGGGTTTTCGGTTAAGTCCGTGGTCAATATTATCAACAGCCACTTTTTAAAATCGAGCTCCAACCAGATGTAAAGCGGTGAAAGCCAAATGTAGTGCACCCCATCTACAACCTTCAGCTCCTACTGCACAGAAGAATCACCGTAGAGGAGCCCCATAAGAGATACCAGCACTGTAAGAACTGTCAGGAATACAACCACACTTCTAAAAATTGCAATCTTAGGTCAGTGGGTGTTGGCTGTGGCGATCATCATAGATGGCATTCGCACCAAGGACAGAAGTAACGTCGCATTTAGACTATGTAGTAACTGTGGAGCGAAGCATACGGCCAACTACAAAGGTTGTTCTATCTTTAAGGATCTTAAGTCACACCTAAACGGACGCAAACCCCCAGCTGGACCAAAAATCGCTCCAAAACTACACCGGAGGTATTCTTCGCCAAGACGGTTAGATCATCTAACATGCCTGCTACAACTAGTTTTAGTGTATCCTTCGCTATTATACTCCGAACTGGACAGACGGAGCCCGCGAAAGAGACCCCGTCACTCCACCATCTACAGAATCCGCAACACCAGAACACACCAGAACTTGGCCAGCAAACTCCAAGTGGATTAGAGGCCCTATTGATCTCACTTAATCAAAATATGACCACATTTTTGACGTTCATGCAAAACTGCATGCAGGAACTGATGCGGAATCGAATCCTGTTTATCCAGAACCTTATCGATAATAAATAATGGCTTCCCTACGCCTATATCTATGGAATGCTAACGGCATCTCCAAGCACCTAGACTCAAGTGAAATCGACGTCATGCTGATATCGGAAACACGTTTAACATCAAAAAATAATTTTCAAATACCAAAATATACCTTCTACGCAACAAACCATCCAGACGGAAAAGCTCATGGCGGGACTGGTATCCTAATCAAAAACCGTGTGAAACACTTTTTCCTCAGTAGATTCAAAACACAGCACCTACAAGAAACTGCTATAACAGCTATGGAAACACTACATTTGTTGCCCTGTACTGCCCATCACGCTTATCAATCTCTGAAAAGGAATTTACCGATTTCTTTAATACTCTCGGTGATCGATTCAATGCAGCAGAGGACTATAACGCCAAAAAAAACGCACTAGGGATATCGCTGGTTAAATCCTAAAGGCAAGCAGTTGTACAAGACAATAGTCAACCCATTCAATGAGATGTATTGCCCCTCACCGGGAACGACTACTTACTGGCCCACAGACCCAGATAGATTTACCTTCTGAACACTCTCCAGTGCTATTTACACTCTCAACAAGACCTCAAGTACTTGATCGCCCATATAGGCTCACAAACAACAAAACAAATTGGCTTTAATTTAAAATGTACATGAGTGCGCCGAAAACTGGGCTCAAAGGAAATACATTCAAAAGCTCAGTCCAACCAGCACTAAATATCCTCTGTGGAAAGCCCACCCAACTTTAAACGCTCCTACAGAGACAGTTTTACCGATAAGGACAGTTTTACCGATCATTGTATGGGCCCGCAGTGACACAAAGGGCAGCCGTGTTGGCTACACACCTCAAAATGGTTTTCCAGCCGAATCCAACTTCAAACTCGTTTGTACTTCCCACTTCGAGCACATTAGTGAGTACTCGGAACTCCAATCGGATGAAATCTCTGCAGTTACTAAAAATCATTTAAAGCCGAAAAAGACCCTGGCAATGATCTAATTACACCGAAAATGATAATACAACTCCTTATTATCCAACAAGAATGGGCTACTTCCCAAAGTTGGAAAGGACAAAACCCAGCCATCATCCTATAGCAGGCCCGGACTGGCCCACCGGGCAACCGGGCAAATGTCCGGTGCGCCCCTTAAGGTAGAAGGCCCTTTTGATGAAATTTTATGTAGTAGAGTAGCAGTTTTTAGTCACTAGGGCCCTTTGTACGAGGTTCCCAGTAAGAATTATTTTTGTACCATAATAAATCGATGGGCGCTGGAGCCCCTGTCGTTTACAGGCTCTGTAAGACTGGAAAAGACTGGGGGTCTTTAAAACGAATCAAGTATAGAAAAGTTTTCTTGAAAAACCGAAGTTGAATGTAGCAATATACCAGTTAGCCACTAGGGGCCCTTCATACGAAGTTCTCAGTTCTAAAAAATTTTCTGTTCGTATATAGAATAAACAAAAGGCCTGAGCCCTAGACGTTTAGGGGCGTCTTCAATTTCCTATAATAGTATAATTTTTCTATAGATTTTCCTACCAAAGCTATACTTTGGCAAGTCTATGGCATTTTTCCATAAATAATGGTTTTCACATTTTTATACCCTTGAAGAGGGTATTTTGAAATTGGTC
This sequence comes from Drosophila paulistorum, assembly GCA_018152135.1. NCBI lineage: Eukaryota > Metazoa > Arthropoda > Insecta > Diptera > Drosophilidae > Drosophila > Drosophila paulistorum. Next base: position 6,855,721 of record JAECXG010000822.1, on the reverse strand, counting down.
AGATGTTTGTAACGCACAGAAATGTCCGGTGCGCCCCTTAAGGTAGAAGGCCCTTTTGATGAAATTTTATGTAGTAGAGTAGCAGTTTTTAGTCACTAGGGCCCTTTGTACGAGGTTCCCAGTAAGAATTATTTTTGTACCATAATAAATCGATGGGCGCTGGAGCCCCTGTCGTTTACAGGCTCTGTAAGACTGGAAAAGACTGGGGCTCTTTAAAACGAATCAAGTATAGAAAAGTTTTCTTGAAAAACCGAAGTTGAATGTAGCAATATACCAGTTAGCCACTAGGGGCCCTTCATACGAAGTTCTCAGTTCTAAAAAATTTTCTGTTCGTATATAGAATAAACAAAAGGCCTGAGCCCTAGACGTTTAGGGGCGTCTTCAATTTCCTATAATAGTATAATTTTTCTATAGATTTTCCTACCAAAGCTATACTTTGGAAAGTCTATGGCATTTTTCCATAAATAATGGTTTTCACATTTTTATACCCTTGAAGAGGGTATTTTGAAATTGGTCAGATGTTTGTAACGCACAGAAGGAGACGTTTCCGACTCCATAAAGTACATATATTCATGATGAGAAGCTGAATCAATATAGCCATGTCCGTCTGTCCGTCCGTATGAACGCGCAGATCTCGTAGACTATAAGAAATAGAGCCATCTGTAACGATCCTTTTTCGTCCTTCGGAATATTCACGATATCTCTTGGGCTAGGTTCGGCACAACAAATTTATTTTGTGCCCCGGTGAAATTAAAAACACGTTTGATTTCGGTTGTTAATGCTTATATGTATGTTTATTCAAAATCACTAGTGGGCTCGCTTGGATATGACGGCTTCTCTACGGTAGTTCTGGACTTGGACACCGTTGATGAGTTACTTCGAATCCCTCGTCGTCCATTCTCGCCTTCCTCTTGCTCCTGTAGCCGTTGCTGGTTATCGTTTCAGCCTGTATCGTGTGTTCGACTTGTGTTCCACACCTCTGCACCCCTTTCGCTATGCTCGTTGAGATGCCTTTTACTTTATGGCTTTGGGACAAATCCCGTAGCTATTATCACGAAGCAGGATGTTCCTCAGCAATTGGTACTCATCAGAATATATAGATCCTGGAATTTCGGCAGTAGGATATATCCTCGTGCCTACCATTGACTTTGGATACACCTGGAGATGCTTGGCTTCTCTCAAATTTACTCTAGCTTGGGTACGGTGTTTGTTGTCCTAATTTAAGGACTTGTTGCTATCTGGTGAACTGTACAGGTTACTCGTAAGGACTGTATAGTTTCTAGTTTTTCCTTTGCTCCTTGTGTTTCCTTGATAAGTTCTTAAGGTTACTCGTAAGGCCTTAATTACTTGTTACTTGATCACGACTTGATGAAATTTTCTGATTACTCTGATTTGTGCCGCCTTTATATAGGCAGCTCCTCAGGCTTCAGGCACTGGCTGGTGTAGTACCGCTATACAGCTGGTATTTTTCCATCGGCCATCTACTTTCACCCACGCATCCCCTTGTTGCTATGCGTGGTGAAAGTCCCGTATTCCTGACGCATATGTCCACTTTCTTTGTGGCTGCGCGCCCATTCGTTTCTTTGTCCTTGTCTAGCTCCCTTGTATGTATGGGCTTCCATCACTTTCACCCGTTGGCGTCGCCTTTCTATTGGCCGCCCATCGTATCCCGTTGACTTTCTCTGCTTTCTTTCTCTGTCAGCGCTGCCGTCGCCCGTCGCTCCCTTTGATCCATTCGTCATGCCCAATTTCGCCCATATTCGCTCCATATTACATTTACATACATATATGCTAATTGTATTAACTTAAACTATTGTTTATTAATAACTAGCCTGATTAATTTAATATATAACATTGTTCGATTTCCCATGCAATGCACTTTCATACGCATATCGTATCTATTAGATAGAGGGCTTCCCCATTGTTCATCCCTCCCACTTCGGCTTGCATATTCCCCTAGCCAATCCACAAACCATTATCGTTTCACATATTCATGCATGCCCCGCACCCGTCTCACGGGCTTGCTTGGCCCTCACTTTTGTTCACTTTTGTTTGTTTGATCGTAAATCATGGGTTTGCGTTGATTCGATCGAGCCATGTTGGACTTGGTTGCCCATCGTATGTGTGTGCACATCGGCTTTTCGCATTATGCTTCCCACGCATCTTCCCGTTTGTACGAAATTGCCAGCGGTCGCATGCGGTTGGATCGGTCATGCTTGATCGTAAATCATGGATTTGCGTTGATTCGATCGAGCCGTGTTGGACTTGGTGGCCCATCGTATGTGTGCATGTCGCTTTTCGCATTATGCTTCCCACGCATCTTCCCGCTTGTACGAAATCGCCAGCGGTTGCGTGTGGTTCGACTAGCCAAGTTTGATCGTAGACCACTTGTATTGAATCGGTTCGATCTATCAGCAGCAGGTTTGGTCGTATATCGTATGTTTGGTTTGTGTCTCGGCTGTATCTTGTATCTGGTGCATCCTTTGCACCGTTGGATTGCGTTGCTCCTGGCTTATTGTGTGGGATATTATAATTAATTATAATGTTCCTCACACATCAAATATGGAATGTCGGCTCATGTAGTATGGAGAGTGATCAGGTTTATTTCAAATTTTTGCCACGCGCCTTTCCGCACCTGCAATTTAAAAAAAAAACGTTTATCTCAAATACTATTGTAGCTAGAGACACCATATTTGGTATGTATATTTGCTTAGTAAAAGCGCGCATTTTGTATGTATAAAGATTATGCCACGCCCCTTTCCGCCCCCGAAATTTGCAAAACTTGATTATTTCTCGTAATTTTTTACCTTGTGAAATCAAATTTGGCACACTTAAACTTGATACTAATACCCAGCAAAATACCAAATTTGACCAAAATCGGACTAAGTTATGCAAATAAACGGTTTTCCATAAGGCCGGAGTTGGCCGTTTGCTGGCGCTATAGGGTGCTCGTATGCTTGAGTGAGCGAGATACTAAAATATGCTTGTAATAAAAAGCATGTGAAAATGCATTTGTTTAATAAATTTTAAATATTTGCTTTACTGGTGTGTGGTGTACCCAAGTCGGCTGTTTCTTGCTTATAAATTTCTTTTGACACTTTCTTGTACGCAAGTAGCTTGCGAAAGATCATTTTCAAATATAAAATATGTCAAAAATAGATTGAGAAGCTGTTTGACGCAAAACCATTTAGAAACTTTCTTGTTTATGGCAATTGAAAAAAAAAAACTTTTATCAAATTGAAAATGAACGAATTATTAACGCCTTATCCTTACAGAGCAATTTACCTCAAAAATTTTTGACTGTTTGATAATTTAAAATCTAGTAAAATTACGCCATACGTAGAAGTGCATTGATGAAAAAAAAAATAAATAAAATTGTTTGTTCGTTTGTACGAAGTCGGTTTTGTTTTATTCACATAAACAATCATACTTGACGTAACACCTAAAAATGTGTACCTTTCATTTTCCTCGACATAATTTTTCAAGCATATAGTATAGGGGGGCTTTCAACTTGAATGCCCGGTGGACCCTTAGGGTCCCAGTCCGGGCCTGTCCAATATGCCTATTAGTTTGCTGGTATGACTTTCGAAGCTTTTTAAACAGGTCCTGCAGATCCGAATAAAATAATTTCTGGCATCGGAAAACACAATCTGTATTGTAGAAGGGAAGTGTTGGCTCTCTAAATATCTAACACCGTGATGCTCCGATCTTACAGCGGATTGGGACCCTAATATGTAACCTTAGCTCTTCCCGGTGTGATTGGTTGTTGCTGCAGTTTCCGTGGCATCACACTACATATAATTTATTATAGAGTCCCTAATGAAAATAAAAAGGAGAACTATATTCTCTAAAATAAACAAACCCTTTGATCTCGAATGGCTCGATCAATAAGAGAGAAACAAATACGGCCAAGTTAATCAGCTAGCTATATAAGGGTGAACTTCTCCAAACGTTTGACATCTTGGTTTAGTATGGCTGAGATGTTGGCTGCCATTATTCATCTGTACCCTCTCGTCCATGGGCAATAACAAAATACAAAAATTATGATATGTTATATGGACCCCAAATGCACATTCTATTTCATCATTTCATATATTCATGTTGTAGGAACTTCAACTTCTATTCAAAATACATTTTTTATTTACTATTATTCAAATAACAATTTTATTTGCAAAGTGCATTTTTTCTATTCACCGCATATAAATTCTCCCGTTACTTTACTTAAATCTACGCTTCATTATTAACTATTGTATTACATGTTTTTGTTGTTTTTCTTCTTCTCTTTTCTTTCTTTTAATGATTACTGTAAACTATATAAACAGACAGATTTTTCCCCGAATTTAGTCGTGCAAATTGATGCAACAAAATAGTTAAAATTTTCTACAAGGTAATTGAAAAAAAAAAATTTAGTCGCGACACCGAAATGATTGATAGCCCTTAACTCTTTCAATAATTTTAATTTAATTCAAAATTTTCATGATCATTTGTAAGCGTAGTTTGTATGTGAGGCAAAGGCAAATAAAATTTAGAATGTATAAAACAAATAAAATAAAACAATAATAGCGAGTGAGCCGCATAACTTAGGTATATGTGGTCGTCAAACCTTTTTCTCTTTTTTTATACCCTTGCAGAGGGTATTATAAAATTGGTCAGATGTTTGTAACGCACAGAAGAAGACGTTTCCGACCCCATAAAGTATATATATTCTTGATCAGCTTGAGAAGCTGAGTCGATATAGCCATGTCCGTCTGTCAGTCTGTCCGTCTGTCCGACCGTCTGTGCGTACGCGTTTTACTCAGCCATCTTAAGAGATATCGGGTTGAAATTTTTTTTGGGGACTCTTTATTACCTGTGTGCGATAAAGTATGAAAATTGTGAGGATCGGACTACTATATCATATAGCTCTAAAACAAAAATTTTTGCAAAAATTGGAGTATCTCCATGAAATTTACCAATATAATAGAATTTGATATAAAATCTCAGATCCCAAATTTGAACCTGATCGGATAAATAGAACACAAGTTACAGTCAATATAAATCGGTTCAAGCGCTGCCGGCAGCGCTGCTTGCTGCCTAGTACGTCATCATCAAATCAAACAGAGCACATGCATACACACACACAGACGCAGCGCTACACGAACTGTATGTGGATGCGTGTTGTGCTTTGCTTAGGGAATGATGGAATATTTTGTTTGTGTGTTGTTGAATTGAGTTGCAGGGAAAGAAATTTCAAAATGTAAAAAAATTATTGCCAAGGACTGCAAGGGTATATAAACTTCGGCATCGCCGAAGTTAGCTTCTTTGATATTTTCTTTTGCACTTTAATCTTAATCACCATATGTTATGCGCTCTAGCGGTAAAAAGGTAAAAGTGATAAAAAGAATACACTTACGTTTTCGGAAAATCCACCGATGAAGGCCTTCAGCAGGTGGATCATGTGTTTGTTTTTGATGTTTTCGTTCAAATAATTCTCTCTCAACTCAATGCATGCATGATCACACACAAGTGAATATATATATGTAACTTTGTATACTCTCTCACGATATGCGATAATGAGAACAATGACTCGATGAGAGACAAATAGAAGTCAGTCGCGAATAAACTGCACAACCAACCACACGCATTCTGTTTTATTATTACAATAGGTTATGGGCCCAGGCAACGTGCCTATGTGGTTGTTGTAGTAATTTCTGGAAGAAATTAGTTTTCGCGCTGTGTTCTAGACGGCTTTCACAAAATATATATATACGAGTATAATGTCGGCGTTATATCAGATTGATAAACTCGAGGAGGGTAATTTTGACTCGTGGTGCATCCAGATGAAAAGTGTGCTGTTGCATGCGGATTTGTGGAATGTTTCAGGCGCATTGGCAAGGCCAACTACGGGGGAGAACACCGAATGGACGACGCTGGATCAAAAGGCATTGGCAATGATCACCTTGAGCGTCAAGACTTCACAGTTGGGACATGTGAAGCACTGTGCAAGTGCACATGAGGCTTGGAAGAAGCTTCAGGAAGCTCATCAACCCAGAGGACCCGTTAGAAAAGTAGCTCTTTTCAAGAAATTGCTAAGTAAACGCATACAGGAGGGTCAAAGCATATCGAGTTATTTGTCGGATAACTTGGACAAACTTGGACAAACTTGCTGGCGTTGGAATTGAAATATTGGACGAGCTTGTAACGATTATTTTGCTTTCCAGTCTTCCAGACGAATTCGACAATTTCGTTGTCGCCATAGAGACGCGCGACAGCTTGCCGAGTTTCGACATGTTAAGCATAAAGCTGAGAGAAGAAGGAGAACGCAAAAGAGAGAGCGAAAAACCGATCGAGAGCGCAAAAGCATTTACAGTGGTGGAAAGGCAATCGATGCAGAGAGACAATTTGAAAAGAAAGCAAAAAGTTTGGAATTGTTTTGCGTGTGGCGGCAAAGGCCATTTTAAAGCAAATTGTCCCAGTGTAAATGGCAGGAGGGTTGCATCGAACCCGAATAAGACAGTACAGTCATCGTTAGGTTTGCTGAACGCGTTGGACGCGAAATGTTTTAAACGATCGAAGTGGTGTCTGGACAGTGGCGCCACCAGCCACATGTATTGCGACAGAGATTTGTTTTCAAAATTTGAGAAACATTCGGAAAAAATTGTTTTGGCTGATAATAACTTTCTTCAGGCAGAAGGAAAGGGCGAGGGAAAGCTGAATACCGATTCACGTATACTTACATTAAAGAATGTGTTGTATGTACCCAAAATGAGAGGTAATTTCGTGTCGGTGAGCAAAGCAAAAGTATGCACGAGTGATCCAAAAGGGCGAATGCATTGTAAAAGCGGGAAAAGTTGGCCGTTTGAATATTTTTGGAACAGCACCGAGAGAATGCTATGCCATGGAACAGTCTTACGAAGATTTGTGGCATAAAAGGTACGGACATCTCAACTATGGCAGTCTGGGTGACATTGCACGAAAGGATTTGGCCCGTGGCATGGGAACGTTTGACTCAACGTCGTTGGAACCCTGCAAGATACGCATGCTAAGTAAGATCACAGTACAGCCATTTCCAGATTCGACCAAGAACAGAGCTAAGGAAATCTTGGAGCTGGTGCATTCAGCCTTGGAGGCAGCAGATACTTTTTGACATTTATCGATGACAGGTCACGTCGCATATTTGTATATTTGCTGAAGGGAAAGGATAAATCTGCAATGGCGATTCGAATGGTGATATCGTCAAGTTTGATTTTCCATATATGGATGATCAGGATTCAGGATCTGTTAAGCAGTACAGACGAGTCTGATGCAGAGGTCAGCGAGAAGGGCAGCAGTAGCAAAGATTTCGACATGGCAGTTGAACAAGAAGTGGCAGAACCTGACCGAAGCTGATTCGAACTGGAAGGCCTGGCAGACCAAAAAAGCAGTTGAACATTTTAAGCGCATTGATTACAAGTGAGGTGATCATACCAGAGACCTATGATGAGGCGCTTAGTAGTCCGTTTGTTTCGCATTGGCGTGAGGCTATGCAAAAGGAGTATGACTCCTTGATGTCAAATCACACTTGGCAGCTTAGTACGCTACCGGAAGGGTATAAACCCGTTGGCTGCAAGTGGGTCTACAGTGTAAAGCGTGATGCAAAGGGAGAAGTCGAGCGTTTTAAGGCAAGACTAGTAGCAAAAGGATGTTCACAGCGCTATGGAGTGAACTATAATGAAACATACTCGCCTGCTTGGAGAGTATTCGTTTCATCTTGGCCCTAGCAGCGCAGTTAAAATTGTATCTACACCAGATGGATGTATGCACTGCTTACTTAAACAGTGATTTGAAAAAGGCGTTATATGGACTCAAACAGTCTGGACGGGAGTGGAACTCAAAACTCGATAGTGTTTTGCGAGCTAATGGTTTTATACCTTGCGACAATGAACCATGTCTACACAAACAGCAAGCAAAAGGTAATCTATCACTAATCCTTGTCTACGTAGACGATCTTCTTATAGGATGCCAGGAGAAATCGGATCTTGACAGGATTAAGTCATCTATTATGGCAGCGTTTGAATGTATTGACAAGGGACCTGTGCGTTTGTTCCTTGGCATGGAGGTTCACCGTGATGGCGAACTTGGCGAAATATCATTGGGTCATTCACAGTACATCAAGGATCTACTGGAGCGATATAGCTATGCTCAGTGCAGACCAGCTGCAACACCGTTAGAAGCAGGGTATCAGGTAGCCTGCGATAAAATGGAGTGTAAAAGGGTTGATGCAACTCTTTATCAGTCAATGATAGGCGAGCTAATGTGGCTTGCGTTGACTACTAGACCGGATATACTCCACTCACGATATCTGGCTTCGACAGTTGGCTTCAAGATTCATTACAAGCAGTCGGATGCGGCATTTACTGGTTTCGTGGACGCAGATTGGGGAGGCGATAAGATTGATCGCAAGTCTTATACAGGATATGTATATTTTCTAGCTGGCGGACCGATATCATGGAAATCGGAGAAGCAGCAGAGTGTTGCTCTTAGCAGTACCGAGGCAGAAGAAGAATCATCTACCGTTTTGTATGGCGATAACCTTAGCGCGCAGCAATTGGCTAAGAACCCAGTACACCACTCAAGGACGAAGCATGTGGACATTAGATATTATTTTGTTAGACAAGTAGTTAATGATGGTCAGATTATTTTAAAGTATAAGTCTACTAATGAAATGATAGCTGATATCCTAACCAAGAATCTTGCGAAGAAGAAGCATGTAGAGTTTACGAATTTGTTAAGTATAAGATAAATTTGTGGACATACTTGCATTGAGGAAGGGTGTTGAAATAATTCTCTCTCAACTCAATGCATGCATGATCACACACAAATGAATATATATATGTAACTTTGTATACTCTCTCACGAGATGCGTTAAAGAGAACAATGACTCGATGAGAGACAAATAGAAGTCATTCGTGAATAAACTGCACAACCAACCACACGCATTCTGTTTTATTATTACAATAGTTTTTAAATAAAGTTTTAATTTGTTTTGTTTTAGCGAATTATACGACTCTATTAGTGCTTTAAAAGCTTAATACCGACACACAAACTCACAAAAAAATTGACTCTAATGTATGTACGCTGAAAAGGGGTATCTTTCTATCCGTCATAGAATTTACACTTTTAATTTCAATAAAAATTTTTTGCTTCTTCTGCAACAATTATTTTTTGCGTTTACAACCCCGACAAACAAAATTAATACATTTTTTCTTCCAATAACGTTTCTTACGATTTACAAAAAAAAACTTTCTGCATGACCACTTTATAATTTGCTCTCTCCTTTAACACACGAATTTTTGCCTTGTTACAGCTAACATTTATTTTTAATTTAATTTTCTCCTTCCTTCGCTTGTAAGTGTGGGAATTTTTCTAAATTGTCACCTACCCTTTGTTTGAGTTCTAAATATTCCTTATCTAAAAAAGCTGATGATTCCAAATCTATTATTGGTTCCATCTTTTCCAGAGATTCGATGTCTGAAATCATAACTTAAACGCTTGTAACCTTAATATCCATCTAGCTAATCGTCCTGATACGTGTTGTTGTCTTAATAGCCATAATAAACTTGAATGATCCGTCACAACTTTAAACTCCTGTAACTCTAAGTAACATCGATACTTTTCTATGGCTAAAATGACTGCTAAACATTCGCGTTCTGATACGCTATAATTTCTTTGCGCCTTGCTTAGTTTCTTAGACATGTATGCTATAGATTTTTCCTTTTGATTATCGGGCAACTGAACTGCTCCAACCCCTTTATCGCAAGCATCACAATGTACGTAGAATTTCTGATCGAAATTTGGATTTACTGGTACCGGAGCTGTGGTTAAACGAAATTTAAGTTTATCCATTGCTTCCTGAGCCTCTAAAGTCCACTTAAATGGTTTTTTTGTAGCCAGTATATCGGTAATTGGGCAGGTAATTTCTGAAAATTTTCTAATAAACCTTCGACACCAACCACAAACTCCTAAAAACCCACGGACTTGCTTTAAATTCTTCGGCGTTGGCCAATTTAAAATACATGAAATCTTGGAAGGGTCTGTGGAAATTTCTCCGCTACCTATTACATAGCCCAAATAATTTATTTTTGTCACACAGAATCGGCTCTTTGCCAAGTTAAGCGTCAAATTGGCTTTACGAAACTGTTCTGTTATTCTTACCAGAACTGCTAAATGAGACTGAAAATCAGATGTTTCAATGCATCAAGATAACCAAAAGCACAATGACGTAACTCTGGTGGAATAATTTCGTCCATCAGGCGACACATGTTTGCAGCGGCATTACAGAGTCCAAAAGGCATCACTGTAAACTGATACACTGGCCTTCCCGGAACTGTGAATGTTGTTAACGCCTTTGATTGCACTGTCAGACATATCTGCCAATAAGCGTCTTTTAAATCGAGTTTTGAAATGATATTTTCTTTCGGTAATCTAGCAAATATACCCTCGATGCTTTGCAATGGGTATGCATCTTTGTGAGTTACTTCATTCACTTTTCGCGCGTCCAAGCACAATCTCATTTTGTTAGGTTTCGCTACTTTGAGATGGTTCTTTTTTTCCTAGGCTTATCATTCTATCTACTTCTTGGTATAAAAGCTTTTCTACTGCAGAACTTACCGGATAATATCTCTGCTTAACTGGTTTGGCCTCACCTACATCAATGTGGTGCTCTAGCAAAGAAGTGCGACTCAGGCCCTGTTTTTCAAAGTTAGGCAACAACTCCTTGACTATCTCTAATTGTTGAAACTCTTTTTCGGTTAACGGACATGTTTCTGTTTCTTTCTCTAATTGGAACTCAGATACGCATACTGAACTTATGATTTCTGGAGCTAGATTAAAAATTATCCAAAAATCTATGCCCAGGATCAGACGTTGCTTAATAGAAGGTATAACATATAATTCCATATCTTTCTCTTGGTCCTTATATTGAAGCTTTACTTTCATAACCCCTAAGACCTTTTGAGGCTTTCCATCAGCTATTTTCACATTGGAACCCATACATTTAAATTGTTTATATTTGGATCATTCTTGCTGGGCTAAATCTGCACCCATGCAGCTTTCATTTGCACCAGTGTCTAGCAAACCCAATTCAGAGAATTGTAAAAAAGAGACTTGTGCATAACTACGCGTATCAGTTTTGTCTTGGAATATTGTAGATATAAGTATCTTACTTCTAGCTCTTATATTTCTAAAAACCTTCCTCCTTCGGTGTTTATTTATTTTTATTCTATTTTTAGGTGCTTAAAAAATTCTGCTCTTAATTTGTAAATATTTTTCCATTTTTCGTGATAAGTTAGAAACCTAAGGTTATGATCAACTTGTGAGCTATTCTTTATTAGACTATCTGTTTTAGATTGCTTTAAATAATTGGATAGGCTTGGTTTTTCGTTTTCTATTGGTTGTAGGACAGCCTTACTGACTGGGATGCCCCTATTTGTCGGTTTTTCGAACTCTTCTTGTAGTTCACACAATTGGGCTTATAAATGTTAGGCGTGCCGCACCCGTAACAAAATATTCTCTCCTCTAAGCAATCTTCCCACTTATGGCCTTGAGTACAACAGTTCCAACAAGATAATTTCTCAGTGATCCTATATCTTTTCCTCGTGTATTTGAAAACTTGGGACGACTCAATTCTTTAAGAAAATTCTCCCTCTTTTGTACCAGATGACGTAAGTGACTGATTAACCGGATTTCCTTGAAAAGTAGTCGATCGTCCAGATCAGCTAATAAATTGCTTTGTACAATTTCTACTAATTCGTCTTCTTCCAATCTTGTAGACAATCGATCCAATAATTGACATATTGCTCATAAAAACCTTTGAAAGTTTCCCCCGGTTTCTGTTAGCGAGCTCTTATTTGTTCTCTTCTTTCATAATTGGACAGACTATCCTTATATTGACGGCGTATCGCTAAACAAAACTCTGACTAGGTAAGATGGTCAATTCCCTTATGGTATCGCCTTACCAATCAGAACAATGTATAGATTCCGACATAAAGCTTCAAAATCTCCTCCTAAATGGTTTCGCGTCAACGTTTTCGCTTTATATGAAAGTTTTTCCACAGGTAAACCGTTAAAATATCCATCAAAGTGGATTCCCCACTTCTGAATCATCTCCGCAACTTTATTTGTGCCTATTAATTGATAATGTGTTCTGTTACTGCTCGGCGATCTGTTTAGTCGAATATGACTGTTTAGTAGCGCGTTGCTTCTTATTGAAGAAATAACCCTTTTTACTGTCTGCTGAATAAGAGATTCCATTTCCGCTCGATTTATTTCATTATAAAGTAATGGGATGTCGTGTGTTCCTTCGACGACTTGGTCTACCTCTTTGACGAATTGGTCTGTGTATTGATTGCGGAACTTCTCCATGTTGCATACTATTCCCTGCATCTAATCGCAATATGATGTGTATTTGTGCTTCAATAACGTTTACGTTTATGAGCTCTTCCGTTCTTCGGTCTTCATTTACGCTACGTGCAAAGGATCTGGTGACTGCTCTGACTTTTTTTCCTTGCTGGTTTATTTTAATTATCTTTAAGTTCTTCTCCTGCACTTAAGTAAGACACGCAGGACATTCTTCTTTTTCTTTTAAATAATTTACGATACAAGCTTTGTGAAATGAATGCTTGCAATTAGTAATAACTCTGATCTGCGTTTGTGTTTTAATTTTGCTACATACCAGGCAAATATTTTCCCCAGAATTTGCGGGATTATTTACATTCACTGAATATTGGGCGCAAATGCCGATTTACCGGCATAAACTCCAAAAGTAAAGATATGGACTTGAAATTTTGCAATTATGTTAAGTGTTTTATCTATAATTTTGGATTTTCTTGTTTCTGAATTTTGACCACGCCCACACCAACCGCCCACATGCACAATGTAAAACAAATGGGATATACTGATAAATTTTTATTTACTATTCTAGATCCAATTCAAAATCAAATATTTCTTTAAATTCAAAGTCTGATTCAACAACAACTGTTTTCTCTATTGAGGGCAACATCAAGAGCGCAATAACCTCTTATGGTAGAAATTGTGCCTTGTTGTTTCTTTGTGAAGAGATGCCCGATATTAAAGGGTGAGATGAATCCAAAGCTCTGTGAAACACATCCGTTAGATTATTTTTGCGGCTGTTTTTTCTAACGTGAAATCGTCTATCACGCTTGTAATATTTATTACGTGCCTCAGAAGCGTTTTCTCCCAAGCAACCGACAGGAAGCACAGAAGATTGTATAATATCTGCACCGTTGCGCTCGTTGGATACCACGGATATGTTGTTAAAAACAATTGAAGAGTTTCCTCACAAAGTTTCTTAAATTTCATTACATCAATTTCAAACTCGCATGAAAGAACAATTAATATTGTTTGAAAATTCTTCAATAGTTTTTCATCTACATCTAATATTGCGGCAAATAGTGAAATATTTGCATATGCTCTTCGCGCCGTGTTGCTATCATTGGAATTTCCAGAACCGTTCGAACTTGGTTTGTTCACATGTAGTCCCATATCTGTCCGGAGCTTCTCCTCTATTTGCTTTTTCCGTATGAGCATTGTCTAAAGTATTGCAGACTCGCCATTTCTGAACACCAATTCTATATGAAATGTTCAATACGAACTCTAATAAGCGAATCCATGCGTGTAGAGGACTAACTCCGAACTCCAATACTTAATGGACTGTGGCATAGGGTTTCTCCAGATAATTCGTCCAATTTGATCAATCATTTGAAGAGGGATTATTGTCGTGACAAGCAAAGACTGGTCGAGGCTTTTAGGTTCCTGTTCATTAAATCGTTGCTTATATACACTTCGTCCTTCAGATGTAAAACCTTTTGGTTTTAATTTTCCTCTTAATATTTTTGATGTTTCCTTATCTCCCGACTTTAGAAAGCTTTGAAGCCAATTTTCTTTTCAATCTAGATCCTCCTTCTTCATAAGCTGCAATAGGACGTCCAGTCTTTTTTATGCAATTATTTTCTTTTGTGAAAAATGATATTTCAGTTGCCAGCCAGCTTGCATTTTCCTTTTTAAAGCGTTCAACATGTCTGTTACTTTTGGCTAGCAGCTTTTAGACATGGGAAGCGAAATTTTGTATTTTCTTTTTGTTTATTTATTTTTCCGCACAGCCAATCAAAAGTGGCACTAGCACTTCGTCTTTTTCCCAGCCACACTTCCAGCAAATCGCCTCGTCGGATATCGAGTTGTTCTAGATCTATTGAAATATTATGAATTTGCGCAAGTATGCGCTCAAGTTGTTAACTTAATTGAAATTAAAATACAATAACACATACTACCACATTAACACTTTACGCAATCCGCCATAATCTTATTAGTTCTGCTCCACAAAAAACAACTATTTTCGGGTTAGGTTCGATTATAAACATGATACAAAACAATACAACAACGAACACAGTTTTGGCACTTAAATCTACATTCTACATTAGTATTTTGCATAATTAAAACCACAGTTATTGCAAATAATTCGTGAACGAAAATCTATCAAACTTTGCACACGTGTTAAGCAATCTTTTGGCGCACACAACTTAGCAAAGCATCAGCTGACTTAACAAAGCTGCCAGAAAGCCAGGGATGCACGAAAAATATTTTTAAAAACGGTTTTATAATGGTTAGGCATTTCTCTAATGGATTTAACAAAAAATAGAAGAAAATATAACAAAATAATTTTAGACTTTATGCCGGTAAATCGGCATTTGCGCCCAATGTGCACCGTACTATGGTGTAAAGCCATTTTTTTCCCACAGAACGAGAATATATAATATGTGAAATAGATTTTGTTTTTTTCTTAAGCTTTCTATCATTTACATTAATGGAGTTTTAATATATTAACTATTGAATCTAGTTCGCTGATTTCGAAATGTCATCTATCAACTATGCTCATCTTTGCACAGGTATACGCTTAAGCATTACTTTGAGATTCCAAAAGATTATGCATGCATCTTTTCCGACATAATCTTCAACTAACAAATTCTTAATAAGGATAAGTGCAATTTAAAATTTTCCTTAGCCGAAACAAATGATGTGATCGGGTGACTATATCATATAGCTCCCATAGGAACGGTGGAAAAAATTGACTTTGATCAATATTTTCGTTATTTCCGTGGTCGTCAAACCTTTTTTTCTTTTTTTGTTTTGCACTTTAATCTTAATCACCATATGTTATGCGCTCTAGCGGTAAAAGTGATAAAAAGAATACACTTACGTTTTCGGAAAATCCACCGATGAAGGCCTTCAGCAGCTGGATCATGTGTACATTTTTTCTTCCAATAACGTTTCTTATGATTTACAAAAAAAAATTTCTGTATGGCTACTTTATAATTTGCTCTCCTTTTACACACGAATTTTTGCCTTGTGACAGCTAACATTTAAACTGGTCGAGCTATGATGTCACTGTTGACCATAGCTCGCAAATAACTGTTAACCGTTTCACACTGTCGCGAAATAAGTGTTCTTCACTGAGACTTTGAGCAAAAGGTCTGAGAGCAACCGATTGGATTGTTCGTAAATAAATTTTGCTCGCGCTCAGTCGAAGAGCACTTTTTTCTGTTCTGTTTTGCTCTGCTCATTCCGGGACCGTTTGCTTCTGAACGACGATTCAAAAAGTCTTTTGCGCATGTATGTGTGTATGTGAAGTTTCGTGGGTTTTACGCGTCAATTTGCTTTGTGAGTTTCGATTGAGCACAGTGGTTTTAACAAAATGGGACGTGAAACTAATAAAAAAGTGCATCAATTTTTTCAATTTGATGCAGTAAGCAAAAAATCAGTGTGTAAAATATGCGACGTGAAATTAGCTGGCATTCATACTACAAATTTGAAACGCCACTTGACAACTAAACATTATGAAATATTTAGAGAGTTGTTAAGCTTAATTCAAAATAAAATACTTAAAAAAATAAAACTATTCCTGTTTTAAACAAAAAATTAGTCTGAAATACATACAATTTTTTCAAGAAGATCTTAAGTAAAATTTAATGTCGCAATTTTACACAACGTACCACTGTGCATCGAAAAGAAGACAAATAGTTGAAAAGACCGTTTGCGTTGAGTTTTTCAGTCAATCTGTCTTTTGGTGAGCCTCACTGTGTGAGCGTGAATCGTTTCACTCTTTACGCGCTGTTCACTCAAAGACCGATAAGCAAATTGCTCAACTGTTAGCGCTCAACCGAAAACCGAATCGAAAACAACCAAAGGGTCTTGCTCAGAGCGAGAGCGAGAAAGTATGATTTTTTTCGGTTGTTCTCGCGAACAGAGCGTATGGAAAAAAACGGTTAACAGTTATTTGCAAGCTATGCTGTTGACTGATGTTTATCACCAGCGATTTAATTTTGTACTTCCGTAGAGTTTGATTGAATGGTCGTCTTGGCCGTAAGAAATAGGCCTATGACAGATTATGCCAAAATTTACTTAAATTTTTCCTAAATAAAAAAACATGATTTTAGACGAATGTCAAAAAAAATTTTTTCTACCCGACATGCCTTGTGAAATGAATATAATGTAGAGGCTATATAACCTATGATTAAGGTTAACCACAAGATCTTTAGGTTAGGCTTACGCCTCCTATACCTCTAGGTCGAGATTGCTATCCAAAATTTAATTATTTCAACTGCCTTTTCCTTTTTGGTTTGTTTCTGGGACTACGAGTAATTTATTTAACCCGAATGATTAGAATTATTTTGTGATTTTTACTAGAGAGCTGCATGAATGATAGAAAACTCAATTCGAGTTAACAACATTCAAAACCAGATGAAAGAATTGAATGACTATGAAAATCGACTTTAACTGAATGAGTGTGTTGACATAGAACTCAGTCGCACAACATTCAAACGAAACAAAACGAATTGAATGAGTTGCTATGATTCGAATGCATTCGAATCCCAATTCTGATTTTAGTATTTAGTATTTATTTCTATTTTAATGATTTTGAACTATATGTGATTACTATACGACTAAATCAGTGTAGTCGGTGGCTCAGTAAGGACCCACTTAGTCTACCAAAATTTTGTTATAGGGTTGTTATAGGTTTTTTTTATAACTAGTGAAGTAATATTAAAAGGTAGATACATCATGTATATGATGGATTAGCGAATATTATTTTGTAGAATGTATTAGATAGCCTTATTTATGTTTTCTCGGTTCGTGGCAACTAGGAAATTATTTTAAATTAGATTTTTCAAGATTTGTCCCAAATTGTCCAATCCATAACTGCGCTCTAAAGTTTTTTGGTGTATAGCATATTTTAATTTTAATATAATAATTTTAATAATTTTTAGAGATTTGACAAGTACTAACTCACACTCATTCATTTCATTGTAGAGTTGTCCCTCATTCATTTGAATTCAATTCGAATGGATTCATTTGACTTTGATTTTCTCTCATTCATGCAGCTCTCAAAATATATGCAATTCAACCGCCGCCGCGTACAGACGTGTTTTTTAATGCACTCCGCAAAAATTTAGTGCAAAAAATAAAAAGACCGCGTTTGCAAAAATTGTGTAGGGCTCTCAGTCGCCTCAGAGACGCCTATTTACAATCATATTGCTATTAGTTTGTTCTAATAGCAATAAATACTAAGTTGCAATAACAAAGTGAGCACTTTTTTTTGGAAAAGCCATGTCCACCAATTCGGGCCCAAGCTCACTCGATCCCCACCAGCAACAGCTACAAGAACTACTTGTACAACAACAACGTGAGCGTCGTCTCTCGGTCCAACGCAACAACGCGTCATTTTCGGTGGTGTCGCCGACCCCACTGAATGCTACCGTAAGCAATAACACCGAAAGTGCAAGCCACTCAGCAACAGCAAGCCACAACAGCAATTTACCGTGGAGAGAGCAGTGTGCTTCTCCATCAATATCGATAACTGGGTCACCGATTGCACCGACCAGCACCGTCAGCTCGTTGACAGCAACTACTGCAACGTCTGCAGAAGTATTGACTTGCCTCAAGCCGTCATCGACAAGTCGCCCAGAGTCAGCCACGACAAGAAACCCAACGCCTTCTGTCCAAACTGGAATGGATAGATACATTAAAATAACTAAGCGGAAGCTAAGCTCGCAAAAGAAAAAAAGTGGCAATACGCCGAAAATAACTAAAACTAATGAACGAGCAGCACTTCTAAGCGGAAATCGTTTTAAAATTCTTGCCGATCAGCAAGACGATCAAGCCGGCGCTGTGGATAAAGTTAAATCGGCTAGACCACCCCCTCTATACATCCGTGGAGCCAACTGCAGCGCCCTGATTTCGAAGCTAGTAGAAACAGTAGGGGCAAATAACTTTGTTGTAACCCCTCTCAACAGGGGTAACATAAAAGAAATTAAATGTCAAACCCAAACTGAGGACAATTTCCGCATCATCGAAAAGTACCTCCGTAACGCTAACATAAACTTCTATACCTACCAACTAAAAAGCAGTAAAGGGCTCCAGGTTGTGTTAAAGGGGATCGAGCCATCGGTCCCACCTCAAGAAATAGCAGACGCATTGGCCGAAAAAGGGTTTGCAGTTAAGTCCGTTGTCAATATCATCAACAGGAATAAAGTCGCACAGCCGCTCTTTAAAATCGAGCTCCAACCAGATGCAAAGCGGTCGAAGCCAAATGAAGTGCACCCAATCTACAACCTTCAGCTCCTATTGCACAGAAGAATCACCGTAGAGGAGCCCCATAAGAGATACCAACCACCTCAGTGTAAAAACTGCCAGGAATACAACCACACCTCTAACAATTGCAATCTAAGGTCAGTGTGTGTTGGCTGCGGCGAACATCATAAAGATGGCATTTGCACCAAGGACAGAAACAACGTCGCACTAAGACTATGCAGTAACTGTGGAGGGAACCACACAGCCAACTACAGGGGATGTCCTGTCTTCAAGGATCTTAAATCGCACCTAAACGGGCGTAATCCCCCAGCTGGACCAAAAATCACCTTCAACGCCTCCAAAACTACACCGGAGGTATTCTTCGCCAAGGCTGTTAGATCATCTAACATGCCTGCTACAACCAATCCTAGTGTATCCTTGGCTAGTGTACTCCGAACTGGACAGACGGAGCCCGCGAAAGAGACCCCGTCACTCCACCATCTACAGAATCCGCAACCTAGCGCACCAGAGCTTGGCCAGCAAACTCCAAGTGGTTTAGAAGCCCTATTGATCTCACTTAATCAAAACATGACCGCGTTTTTGACGTTCATGCAAAACTGT
Source organism: Drosophila paulistorum (assembly GCA_018152135.1). NCBI lineage: Eukaryota > Metazoa > Arthropoda > Insecta > Diptera > Drosophilidae > Drosophila > Drosophila paulistorum. Next base: position 6,836,497 of record JAECXG010000822.1, on the reverse strand, counting down.
ATGCAGGAACTGATGCGGAATCAAAACCTGCTTATCCAAAAGCTTATCGAGAATAAATAATGGCTTCCCTACGTCTATGTCTTTGGAATGCTAATGGCGTCTCCAAGCACAAAAATGAACTGCAACTATTCCTAGACTCAAGTGAAATCGACGTCATGCTGATATCGGAAACACATTTAACATCAAAAAATAGCTTTCAAATACCAAAATACACCTTCTACGCAACAAACCATCCAGACGGAAAAGCTCATGGCGGGACTGGTATCCTAATCAAAAACCGTATAAAACACTCGTTCCTCAACAGATTCGAAACGCAGCACCTACAAGCAACTGCTCGACCCGTCCAAACCAGCTGCGGCAACACTACGTTGGTTGCCCTGTACTGCCCACCACGCTTCTCAATCTCTGAAAAGGAATTCACCGGTTTCTTTAACACACTCGGAGAACGCTTCATTGCAGCAGGGGACTATAACGCCAAACATACGCACTGGGGATCTCGCCTGGTAAATCCTAACGGCAAGCAGTTGTACAATACAATAGTCAACCCACTCACTAAGATGGATTGCGTCTCTCCGGGTAGTCCTACTTATTGGCCCACAGATCCACAGAAAATGCCTGACTTGATTGATTTCGCAGTAACCAAGAGGATTCCGCGTAATCGGATCACTGCGGAAACACTGCTAGATTTAACCTCCGATCACTCTCCAGTGCTATTCACACTGTTAACAAGACCTCAAGTACTTGATCGCCCATATATGCTTACAAACAACAAAACAAATTGGCTTAAATTTAAAATGTACATGAGTGCCCACATTGACTGTTCGCCGAAACTGGATGCTGTAGAGGACATTGACATGTGCGTCTCTGCACTTGAGTCGATGCTGGGAGCAGCAGCAAGAGTATCTGCTCCACATGCCTCTACTTACGCTAAACCTGCTGACAGGCCTACGAACCGGCGGATAGAACAATTAGTAACGGAAAAACGACGTCTAAGAAGAGAATGGCAGATTACTCGATCACCAGCAGCAAAACTTCGCCTAAGGCATGCCAGCCGCAACCTCTCCAAGGAGTTAAGACAAGAGGAAATCTGGGCTCAAAGGAAATACATAGAAAAGCTCAGTCCATCCAGCACTAAACATCCTCTGTGGAAAGCCCACCCAACTTTAAGCGCGCCTACAGAGACAGTTTCACCAATAAGGGGCCCAACAGGTGGATGGGCCCGCAGCGACGAAGAGAGGGCATCCGTATTTGCCACACATCTTAAAATGGTTTTCCAGCCAAATCCAACATCAAACTCATTTGTACTTCCCCCTTCGAGCACATTAACGGATAGTGAGTACTCGGAACTCCAATCGGATGAGATCACTGCAGTTATTAAAAACCACATAAAGCCGAACAAAGCCCCTGGCCATGACCTAATCACACCGAAAATGATCCTAGAACTCCCTACTATCGCCATACAATACATCTGCAAAATGTTCAACGCTATAATAAGAATTGGCTACTTCCCAAGAGCATGGAAAAGGTCCACTATCATCATGATTCCTAAAGTGGGAAAGGACAAAACCCAACCATCATCCTATAGGCCAATTAGTTTGCTGCCATGTCTTTCGAAGCTTTTTGAAAAGGTCCTGCAGATTCGTCTAAACTCATTTCTGGCATCGGAGAACACAATCCCTTCTCACCAGTTCGTCTTCCGCGAAAAACATGGGACAATTGAACAAGTCAATCGTATAACATCCGAAATAAGAACAGCATTCGAACTAAAAGAATACTGTACGGCTGTCTTTCTCGACGTTGCCCAGGCCTTCGACAGAGTCTGGCTAGAGGGTCTAATGTTCAAAATCCGGCAGAAACTTCCACAGTACACCCACAAACTCATGGAATCTTACCTTTACAATAGGAAATTCGCTGTAAGATGTAATGGCTCCGTCTCGGCTGACTTTGAAATCGAAGCTGGTGTACCGCAAGGCAGTGTACTCGGACCATTGCTCTATCTGCTGTACACTGCAGACTTACCAACGAGTCTAGGACTTACAACGTCCACTTTTGCCGATGACACGGCAATCCTCAGCAGATCCAAATGCCCGATACAAGCCTCTGCAAAATTAGAGGAACACCTCAAGGTGGTAGAGGAATGGCTAGCAACCTGGCGTATCCGGGTCAACGAGCAGAAATGCAAACATGTTACATTTACGCTTAACAGAAGAAACTGTCAAGCTCTAATGCTAAACAACGTACCAATTCCTCAAGCCGTGGATGTCCCTTACCTTGGCATCCACCTAGACAGAAGACTAACTTGACGCAAGCACATGGAAGCAAAAAAAAAATAGCTCAAACTGAAAGCGTGTAGCTTGCTCCCATGTGGACTTACGGTGCCGTACTATAGGGTAATGCAAGTACCAGCAATGTCGACATCATACAACGACAACGTTCAAAATGATCTAAATATACCTAACGTAAAATCTGAAATATGTACTCAACAACTAAAGTATTCTGCAAAACTGGACGCATATCCAAATGCTCTTGCCGATTCCCTTACGCGAACTAAAAATAGTACTCGTCTTAAAAGAAATGAATCAATATCAATATCTCAATCTTGTTGTTAGGCTCTACTTAAAGAGTAGATTCAACTAATATATTAAGAGTAAAAAATAAAAAAAAAAATAAATAAAAAAACGAAAAAAACAAAAATAAATCTTTCAAACCAACACACACACAAAATAAATAAAGTAAGTAAGTCGTCGCGCCGACTAAGGTATACCATACACCAGTAAAACAAATATTTTAAATTTATAATAACAAAATAAACTTACGTTTTTTTTTATGTTTTCATCACATGCTTTTTACAAGCATATCTCAGTATCTCGCTCACGCAAGCCTACGAGCACCCTAGCGCCCACACCAGTCAAGGGCCAACTCCGGCCTTATGGAAAAACGTTATAGTCCGATTTTGATGAAATTTCCCATTATTTCCCAGCTATTAATATCAAATTCAAGTGTGCCAAATTTGATTGCACAAGGTAGAAAATTACGTGAGATAATCGAGTTTTTACAAATTACGGGGGCGGAAATCCTAAACCGGTCACGGGCTCGCCAAGAAAAAGAATCCCAAAATAAAATGTCCAAAGGAAGAATATACACAAAACTAAGGTGACAGAGGAAGCTCCTTAAGAACCTCCTCCACACACAACTAAATGACAGACACCGACAATATACACCAGTTTTTTTCCCAAAAAAAAACCTTTTAATTTGCGCATAATTTAAAAAAAAATTAAAAATTAATCCATAAATGTTTTTTAAAGAATTTCTTTACTTATTCAAAAAAGGTCTAAACGACCAAAGATAAAATTTTTGGTAATATGGGTTCTCAAGAATCCAATATAGATCACCCAACGGCTAATGTAGTAAATAGCGTAAAAATTATAGAAAAAGACATAGGAATACAATTGCTAGCCATTCTTATTATTGTAGCCATAAATCCGGCTTTGAAATTGTATGCAATGCATAACAAATTAATAAAAAAAAAGTATCAAAGTAGAGCAGACGGCCTAAACACAGTGTAAAAATGGGTCAAGTAGAATTAAAATATTTCAACAAATATGTTCTACTTTAAATCTTCCTCATTACAAACTAATCGAAAATGTATCAAATATTAGATTGTACACAATAGAAAGTTTCAAGCAAGAATAGTAAACCTAATAGAAATTTCAATAGTAGAAGCATATGACCGCCTAAAGCGAAAAAGGAGAACTCTACCCGCCTGGGTCTACAAACTATTTGACCAACCTATTGACACCATTTATTTTAAAAATAACAAACTATGGTTACTTGGGTTGAGATAATAGAAAGAATTAAATAAATCTTGTGAATGCCTTTCCCAAAATAGAGAAACATCCCAAGACACAGTAGCCAAACATACAAAAATCATAACTGAGAATCTCCAAGCTATTAGGGCAGTGTTAATCGAATATTATAGCAAGCTTAAGACAGGGCATAAAACAGCCCGCAAATGCGTTCTATCGCGACTTAAAACAAAAAGCTATAACTGTGCTGAAAAATTTATGCAAACAGCTGATCTGGAAATTTTAGTAGTACTGGATGACTCAGCCTAGTTAATGTCTGATGAATCTAACATAATCTTTGAGAAACCAGCGAATCTCAAGTGGCCCAAAGAAAATCCCAAAATGATTCAAACAGTCACTGATTTCTTGAAGCTAGCCTCAAACCTAATTCCAGAGTTTAATGGCAAGTCAGAAAACCTCCAGAGGTTCATGGACGCATTGAATATATTAAATTCACTAAAAGGTGAAGAAACAGCAGTGTGTCTTATAAATACAAAATTTAAAGGCTACACTAGAATTCTAATAACCTCTGAGCAGACGATAGAAGCAATAATTGACCGTATATGTCAAAACAGAATCAGTAGCGTCACTAACTGCTAACCTAAAACCCTAACACAGAAAAGAAAAAAAACAAAACAGCAACACAGTACGCCACAGAGTATGAAAATCTTTCTGAAGGAGAGACTCTAAATCCCACTTCTGAAAATGTCAATTCTAAAAACATTGAACCTAGAAGAAGGTTATAGATTAATGAAGTAAGTCGTCTCGCCGACTTAGGTATACCATACACCAGTAAAACAAATATTTCAAATTTGTAATACCAAATGCATTTGGCTATTTTAAAAAAATTCTGTTCACATGCTTTTTACAAGCATATCTTAGTATCTCACTCACTCATGCATATGAGCACCCTAGAGCCACCACCCGCCAACAGCCAACTCCGGCCGGGGGCGGAAAGGGGCGTGGCAAAATCTTTATACATACAAGATGTGCGCATTTACTAAGCAAATATACATACCAAATATGGTGTCTCTAGCTATATTAGTTTTTGATATAAACGTTTTTTTTTAATTGCGGGGGCGGAAAGAGGCGTGGCAAAAATTTGAAATAAACTTGATCACTCTACATACTACATGAGCCTACATACCAAATTTGGTGGCTATATCTCTTATAGTCTCCGCGTCTATACGGACGGACGGATAGACGGACCGACGGACATGGCTAGATCGACTCGGCTGTTGATACTGATCAAGAATATATATACTTTATGGGGTCGGAAAAGCTTCCTTCTGCCTGTTACATACATTTTGGCGACTTTAATATACCAATTCACCCTATGGGTGTATGGTATAAAAAGGAAGGCTTTGGCGGGAAGTGAAGATTTCCAGGACCACTTTATATGCGAAACATGTACGTTTAGGTAGATAGCGGCAGAGTACCGGGACTGCCTGGTTTGACGAATACGTTGGTTTCATTTCCGTTAACTTAAAAAAATTTACAGATATCTGAGTTGATATTTGAGCCAATTTTAATTAATTTCGAAACGTCTTTAAATTTTTCAGGGCAGTTGATTGGGTCATTATTTATTTATTTATTGCAAAAGGTAAGCTTCGCCTCATACACAACCAAACAACCACGACCCAGTGGAAATCTTTTATTTGCATATTTGACTTCAGCGTTGACTAGATTATGGAGACAAGATTATGCCAAATACGAGCCTACGGCTATCAGAATAAGAAGGTAGGCAAAGACTCGGGTCCCAATTCAGACCGCATAACGTGACTTAAGGAATTGTTTTTGAACCGATTTAATACTACGCTGGTGAACATCATATTGAGGGTTCCACACTGGCGAGCAATATTCTAGAGTAGGGTGAACTAACGAAGTGTATAAAACCTTTGTTACATAGGGATCATCAAATTCTTTGGCCCAACGTTTAATGAAGCCGAGAAGACTGCATGCTCTATTGACAATTGAAGATTTATGAACATTAAATGAAAGTTTTGGGTTAAACATAACGCCTAAGTCTTTGAATGATGGTACACAATCCAACAAAACACACCTCATTGAGTTATTACTCAGCTTATTAGCTAGGAACGGAGACAAACGAATGAATGTCATAATAGAGCACTTAGAGCCATTAAGGTGTACTTTATTAACGTGGCACCAATCACAGAACGCATCGAGATCCGATTACAAGTACTGTTGGAAAGAAGGATCATTATAGGAATAACAAATCTTGACGTCATCCGCAAACATGGGCACGCGTGAATGAGCCAAGGCCAAAGGCAAATCATTTATAAAGAAGGTAAATAACAGTGGGCCTATAAATAATATCAGTTTGTTACTTTTTACGGAAGCCATGGTGTACAAGTCAATTCTAAAAGGTTGATAAGCGACGAACGACCTTTCATGAAGCCATGCTGATAAGGAGTATTAGTGGATCTGGATAGGTGTTGAAGGGAAGGCGTAATAAGTTTCTCAAACAGCTTAGGTATTATAGAATGTTTGTGGATTAACCTTATATATTAAAAATCTAATGCAGGATTTGCAACCTACAATCTTAGGCTGGAGCAATCCGGGGCATACAGCATGTCATTTCATCGTCCGTTTGTATGACAGCTATAAAATATAAAGAGTTATCAAATTTTAATTGAGGCGATCAGCTAGGGCATAAAGCATCAGTTCGCCCGACACGTAAGATATATACTAAAAAGGAATACATTAGAGCTAACCCCATGTCAATAAAAACTAATGTAAAGGGATAGTCTATTTTCAAAAAACTATATCATGTGTAAACATTGAGCTGTCGGCACTTATAGATACAGGATGTGATCTATGTTTAATGAGAGATGATGTTGTCGTAAAAGTTCATAGTATATAATTAAGCGAAAAACAAAATCGTAAGTTAAGTTCTGTAGGTCGTCTTAAAGCGCAGGTGACTGGTCTTCAATGGCCCTTCACTTTTCATGTTTATAGCATTGACTATGAAGTACTAATTGAAAACGATATTTTAGAATTAGCTTATATGGTTATCACAAAAAAAAATGCTGCGTTTAAGCCTAGAGATGAAGAAGTGATGGCAAACACAGTAGCGAAAGAAACTGCACATTGAGCAATTTCAGGGATTGTGTTTATTAGTAGAAGAAGAAAAGTGTGAAATAGCTCTATGTCATTTAACTATATCGGACGTCAAATAAGTCAAGCAATTTATTGACAGTTGTGAACTGCAGTCCTTAACAAAGAATCCATTTGAAATGAATATTTGATTAGGTGACGAGTGCCCAGTATACGAGCGCGCATATCTTTCGTCGGTAAAGGTATTGTCGATTCAACCAAGTACATCCGAATAAAATAGCTCTAGGGGAAGTTAAGAGAAAGTTTTGCGTACGAAATGAAAATGTTCAAGTTGAACGTATTCGTAAAATAATTACTCCTATGTTGAAAAATCATAAGAGACTTTATGATTAATTATTTTGTTTTTTATAATGTATATTAGAGTGTCCCAAAAAAATTAAAATGTTTTTTTAACGCATACCCTCCTATTTTGTTAACATAGTCTAAAAACATCTGAAAATAAAGTTTCGACTATTTAGAATAACGGCAACCCATGCCAAGTTGATCGCAAACATGTCGGTACTTGTATAGTATGGCGCAAGCACCCTGTCGCTTTGATTGCGTGTAATTACTTGTTTGTTTTATTAGTCATCGCGTTGTTTTCGTGTAGTGAACATGTCAATGGAGTTACGAAGTTCCAAAACGGAAATATTTTTAGTAGGGGACGTAAAACATCAAATCACCGGTTCTAAACTTCCCTCTAACTGGCAAGTACTGGCAGTTTTCTTCTATTATATTCATAAAGTGAAGTTAAATGTCAGTGAAAGTGCAAATCTCACAATTCGTGAGTGTATTATTTATTGGGAAAAGGCACGTATACCGACAAGATCAATACCCAACTGTGTTAAAAAAACTAGTTAATTTATACCAAGTTTGGAGAGAATTACAAAAAATGCGAAAAAAAACTCAAGAAGTTTTTCAAACTCCTTAGATCAGGAAAAATATCTTAACTGCCAAGTTGGTTGTAGCATTAGACAGGTGTCAGTTAAGTGTGAAGGATTCTGTCTTTATAATTGAAGCAACTATTGAGGCTATTGGGGCACGTACGGAAATGCGAAAAGAACGAGCTGAAACTATAAAAATTGATTTTCAAAACAAGGTCCCGGACACGGTAACTGTCCACTGGGACGGAAAACTGTTGCCAGCTCTAGATTCACGTAAAAGTAAAGAAGAAAGCCTACCGATAGTTATTACACATGATAATAAAGAACAAATTATTGCTGTTCCTAAGTTGGATAGCTCGACAGGAAGGGAACAGGCAGATTGGCAGTTTGGAATGCTACTTCGAACTGGAACCTTGAAGACAAAGTGCAAATTCTTTGTTGTGATACTACTGCTTCTAACACAGGCCGCATAAATGGAGCATGTGTGCTTCTCGAATAAAAACTGGGTAGAGAAGTGCTTGTTTTTGCTTGCCGCCATCACGTTTATGAATTAGTACTTAAAGGCGTGTTTGAAGCGAAAATCAGTCAAGTAACTACAAGCCCAGATATCCCATTATTCAAGAAATTCCGAGAAAATCCCAAGTTGTACAGAAACGCTATCTTGTTTAAATGTTTCGGATGTAGAGATGACTATCGCAAATTAATTGAGCTTTCTATTATATTTCTTGGCGGAGATTCAGAGAAGAAATTTAAGATTCGGCCTCCAGGCTCGATGGATTGCGAAAGCCACTTATTCATTGAAAATGAAAAAAAAGCTATAACTGTGCTGAAAAATTTATGCAAACAGCTGATCTGGAAATTTTAGTAGTACTGGATGACTCAGCCTAGTTAATGTCTGATGAATCTAACATAATCTTTGAAAAACCAGCGAATCTCAAGTGGCCCAAAGAAAATCCCAAAATGATTCAAACAGTCACTGATTTCTTGAAGCTAGCCTCAAACCTAATTCCAGAGTTTAATGGCAAGTCAGAAAACCTCCAGAGGTTCATGGACGCATTGAATATATTAAATTCACTAAAAGGTGAAGAAACAGCAGTGTGTCTTATAAATACAAAATTTAAAGGCTACACTAGAATTCTAATAACCTCTGAGCAGACGATAGAAGCAATAGTTGACCGTATATGTCAAAACAGAATCAGTAGCGTCACTAACTGCTAACCTAAAACCCTAACACAGAAAAGAAAAAAAACAAAACAGCAACACAGTACGCCACAGAGTATGAAAATCTTTCTGAAGGAGCATTCATACACGATTGTCGACTCTAAATCCCACTTCTGAAAATGTCAATTCTAAAAACATTGAACCTAGAAGAAGGTTATAGATTAATGAAGTAAGTCGTCTCGCCGACTTAGGTATACCATACACCAGTAAAACAAATATTTCAAATTTGTAATACCAAATGCATTTGGCTATTTTAAAAAAATTCTGTTCACATGCTTTTTACAAGCATATCTTAGTATCTCACTCACTCATGCATATGAGCACCCTAGAGCCACCACCCGCCAACAGCCAACTCCGGACGGGGGCGGAAAGGGGCGTGGCAAAATCTTTATACATACAAGATGTGCGCATTTACTAAGCAAATATACATACCAAATATGGTGTCTCTAGCTACAATATTTTTTGAGATAAACGTTTTTTTTTAATTGCGGGGGCGGAAAGAGGCGTGGCAAAAATTTGAAATAAACTTGATCACTCTACATACTACATGAGCCTACATACCAAATTTGGTGGCTATATCTCTTATAGTCTCCGCGTCTATACGGACGGACGGATAGACGGACAGACGGACATGGCTAGATCGACTCGGCTGTTGATACTGATCAAGAATATATATACTTTATGGGGTCGGAAAAGCTTCCTTCTGCCTGTTACATACATTTTTGCGACTTTAATATACCAATTCACCCTATGGGTGTATGGTATAAAAAGGAAGGCTTTGGCGGGAAGTGAAGATTTCCAGGACCACTTTATATGCGAAACATGTACGTTTAGGTAGATAGCGGCAGAGTACCGGGACTGCCTGGTTTGACGAATACGTTGGTTTCATTTCCGTTAACTTAAAAAAATTTACAGATATCTGAGTTGATATTTGAGCCAATTTTAATTAATTTCGAAACGTCTTTAAATTTTTCAGGGCAGTTGATTGGGTCATTATTTATTTATTTATTGCAAAAGGTAAGCTTCGCCTCATACACAACCAAACATCCACGACCCAGTGGAAATCTTTTATTTGCATATTTGACTTCAACGTTGACTAGATTATGGAGACAAGATTATGCCAAATACGAGCCTACGGCTATCAGAATAAGAAGGTAGGCAAAGACTCGGGTCCCAATTCAGACCGCATAACGTGACTTAAGGAATTGTTTTTGAACCGATTTAATACTACGCTGGTGAACATCATATTGAGGGTTCCACACTGGCGAGCAATATTCTAGAGTAGGGTGAACTAACGAAGTGTATAAAACCTTTGTTACATAGGGATCATCAAATTCTTTGGCCCAACGTTTAATGAAGCCGAGAAGACTGCATGCTCTATTGACAATTGAAGATTTATGAACATTAAATGAAAGTTTTGGGTTAAACATAACGCCTAAGTCTTTGAATGATGGTACACAATCCAACAAAACACACCTCATTGAGTTATTACTCAGCTTATTAGCTAGGAACGGAGACAAACGAATGAATGTCATAATAGAGCACTTAGAGCCATTAAGGTGTACTTTATTAACGTGGCACCAATCACAGAACGCATCGAGATCCGATTACAAGTACTGTTGGAAAGAAGGATCATTATAGGAATAACAAATCTTGACGTCATCCGCAAACATGGGCACGCGTGAATGAGCCAAGGCCAAAGGCAAATCATTTATAAAGAAGGTAAATAACAGTGGGCCTATAAATAATATCAGTTTGTTACTTTTTACGGAAGCCATGGTGTACAAGTCAATTCTAAAAGGTTGATAAGCGACGAACGACCTTTCATGAAGCCATGCTGATAAGGAGTATTAGTGGATCTGGATAGGTGTTGAAGGGAAGGCGTAATAAGTTTCTCAAACAGCTTAGGTATTATAGAATGTTTGTGGATTAACCTTATATATTAAAAATCTAATGCAGGATTTGCAACCTACAATCTTAGGCTGGAGCAATCCGGGGCATACAGCATGTCATTTCATCGTCCGTTTGTATGACAGCTATAAAATATAAAGAGTTATCAAATTTTAATTGAGGCGATCAGCTAGGGCATAAAGCATCAGTTCGCCCGACACGTAAGATATATACTAAAAAGGAATACATTAGAGCTAACCCCATGTCAATAAAAACTAATTCACTTTTCATGTTTATAGCATTGACTATGAAGTACTAATTGAAAACGATATTTTAGAATTAGCTTATATGGTTATCACAAAAAAAATGCTCCGTTTAAGCCTAGAGATGAAGAAGTGATGGCAAACACAGTAGCGAAAGAAACTGCACATTGAGCAATTTCAGGGATTGTGTTTATTAGTAGAAGAAGAAAAGTGTGAAATAGCTCTATGTCATTTAACTATATCGGACGTCAAATAAGTCAAGCAATTTATTGACAGTTGTGAACTGCAGTCCTTAACAAAGAATCCATTTGAAATGAATATTTGATTAGGTGACGAGTGCCCAGTATACGAGCGCGCATATCTTTCGTCGGTAAAGGTATTGTCGATTCAACCAAGTACATCCGAATAAAATAGCTCTAGGGGAAGTTAAGAGAAAGTTTTGCGTACGAAATGAAAATGTTCAAGTTGAACGTATTCGTAAAATAATTACTCCTATGTTGAAAAATCATAAGAGACTTTATGATTAATTATTTTGTTTTTTATAATGTATATTAGAGTGTCCCAAAAAAATTAAAATGTTTTTTTAACGCATACCCTCCTATTTTGTTAACATAGTCTAAAAACATCTGAAAATAAAGTTTCGACTATTTAGAATAACGGCAACCCATGCCAAGTTGATCGCAAACATGTCGGTACTTGTATAGTATGGCGCAAGCACCCTGTCGCTTTGATTGCGTGTAATTACTTGTTTGTTTTATTAGTCATCGCGTTGTTTTCGTGTAGTGAACATGTCAATGGAGTTACGAAGTTCCAAAACGGAAATATTTTTAGTAGGGGACGTAAAACATCAAATCACCGGTTCTAAACTTCCCTCTAACTGGCAAGTACTGGCAGTTTTCTTCTATTATATTCATAAAGTGAAGTTAAATGTCAGTGAAAGTGCAAATCTCACAATTCGTGAGTGTATTATTTATTGGGAAAAGGCACGTATACCGACAAGATCAATACCCAACTGTGTTAAAAAAACTAGTTAATTTATACCAAGTTTGGAGAGAATTACAAAAAATGCGAAAAAAAAACTCAAGAAGTTTTTCAAACTCCTTAGATCAGGAAAAATATCTTAACTGCCAAGTTGGTTGTACCATTAGACAGGTGTCAGTTAAGTGTGAAGGATTCTGTCTTTATAATTGAAGCAACTATTGAGGCTATTGGGGCACGTACGGAAATGCGAAAAGAACGAGCTGAAACTATAAAAATTGATTTTCAAAACAAGGTCCCGGACACGGTAACTGTCCACTGGGACGGAAAACTGTTGCCAGCTCTAGATTCACGTAAAAGTAAAGAAGAAAGCCTACCGATAGTTATTACACATGATAATAAAGAACAAATTATTGCTGTTCCTAAGTTGGATAGCTCGACAGGAAGGGAACAGGCAGATTGGCAGTTTGGAATGCTACTTCGAACTGGAACCTTGAAGACAAAGTGCAAATTCTTTGTTGTGATACTACTGCTTCTAACACAGGCCGCATAAATGGAGCATGTGTGCTTCTCGAATAAAAACTGGGTAGAGAAGTGCTTGTTTTTGCTTGCCGCCATCACGTTTATGAATTAGTACTTAAAGGCGTGTTTGAAGCGAAAATCAGTCAAGTAACTACAAGCCCAGATATCCCATTATTCAAGAAATTCCGAGAAAATCCCAAGTTGTACAGAAACGCTATCTTGTTTAAATGTTTCGGATGTAGAGATGACTATCGCAAATTAATTGAGCTTTCTATTATATTTCTTGGCGGAGATTCAGAGAAGAAATTTAAGATTCGGCCTCCAGGCTCGATGGATTGCGAAAGCCACTTATTCATTGAAAATATCGTTACTTAGATCTCAATTGAGAATTTCAAACAAGGATAAGGGAGCTCTGTTGGAAGTATGTCTGTTCATCGTGACATCCTACGTTAAACCCTGGCTCCAATGTATTTTAGCAGTAAAGGCGCCGTATCAGGATTTGTGTTTTTTGAAGGCCATGAAAAATTACGAAACAATAGACAAAAGCAGTTCAAAAGCAGCATTGCAGAAGTTTTGCCCGCATTTGTGGTATTTGACAGATGAAGTATCTATTCTGGTTTTATTTGATGATGATGTCAATCTAGAAACTAAAGTAAGAATGATTTCTAACTTAACTAGAGAAAACCTAACTGCCCACAATAAACGTTACATTACATCCAACGAAGAACTCTGTAGCCAACTTTTTGGTACGTCAATTAATCTTTGAATTTGTTCTTTTACAAAGTTTGCTAATAGGTATAATAATAAATAATCAATCTTTTGTAATTTTAGAGAAAAACATTGATGACTTCGTCTCTGTCAAATACAAGTTCTTGTTTAATTGACTCCATATTGACGAAACTTTTTTGAACAAGTGTCCCTCGTCGCGGACAAATGATATTTCGTTTCTACAGGCTAAAAAGAAGCTGCTAGAACTGAAAGCAGTCAATGACACGGCGGAAAGAGCGGTTAAGTTAATGCAAGATTTCCATGGTTTGATCAATGTTCAAGAGGAGCAAAAACAATTTTTATTACGTTGCGTACAAGAACACAGACAGGTATATCCAGACTGTAAAAAGAAAACTTTGAACAGAAAATTGGATGATTAAAGTCTCTTTTATAATAAAAAGAAAATAAATGCGAACTATATATTTTATTTTTAATTATGTATTTAATTAATTTAAAAATTCAATTAAACATTTCTCTTAAGTGAGCATATAGCTTTCATACTAACTTTTAAACTTAAAGTTTGTCGACAAGTCGGCACGGGTTAATGACATCCGATCTCAATAATACATATATTATATTTAAGTCTTTAGAGTCAAATGGAAAAAAAAGGGTATGCATATTGAGATTACGAAAAAAAAAATTTCCCCTTGTAGCCTGGGACAGCCTAATGTATATAAGTGAACCGCTAAATGATGTGATTTCGAAAAAATACGCTCGCTTTTAATGGTATTTTTTGACTATAACATTATTTTTCAATCTTTCACCAACAATACGGAGTGGGCGAATTCGCTCCATGCGACTACCATGGTCTCAACTCGCACCCAACTCCAACATCAAACATCAAGCAACGACACAAACAATACACATGGCGCTTATCTGCGCTAGCACCGGCTCCATTGGAGGGCAATAAAAGCCTTCAAATATTCGGCAAGGGTGCAAATTTGTGGACGGTAAATTGTGCTCCTTGATGAGGACGAGGTCTCACGCGGCGATCTTGGATCTCCGCTCGTGCCACTTGGCTCTTGCTTGGAGTCCTAGCGCATACTCCCGGGACCATCGCTGACCAATGCTAGACAACCGAAGTGCGGCGCTTTTACCGGCATGATCGCAAATTGGCACCCTCTTCTTGATACGAATTCTTGAATCGCGTCCACCTCGAACGAAACGCGCAATATAAGCTTTATATGGAAGTCTTCCTCGAATTCTCGATATTATATGTACTGGGCCACAAAAATCTAAAACGCAAATGCTGAATAAGCGGAGCTCTCTAACACTGTCTGGTGATGGAATCACATCATCAAACATGGCCGATTTATTTTTTTTATTTATTTACGTGAACTAACACAGCAGTCGACAAAAAGCTTATGCTAAAAAACAGATAACAATTAATTTTAAAAAAGTAAGCTTACTCTTATAAGCTTCTTAATATTCCGACCCGGTGGAGGAGTTTTACTTGCAGCTGGTAACTTAGCTAAGTTCCAATTCACAGCCAATGTGGTCGGGGTTGAGTAATGCGATGTCCAAAATATAATAAGCGATAAGAGAAGTGACAGAAAGATAAGAAGAGATAATCTGAGAAAGGTTGTTAAAACATTGGCACGAAAGAGTTCGTGATGACATATAATGTCGAAGATATTGGCAGAAACACTAATTTTAAAGGAAGAAATGTCCCGAGAATAAGAAAATTTAAACTTTTCCACCGCAATATTCGAGACATTAACTTTCTTCCAAATATAAGCTTTTACAACTTCCATTGGAATGGGTAATTGCCCGAACTCATCGCACACTACAATAGGTATCGTTTTTAAAAGATCATTCCCAGGTGATACCGTTAATTCCTTACTAATCGCCTTCACAACCGGGCTCTTAAACGATATCAATTGCTTTACATTGAGAGTGGACGGTGCATGAGACTGGTCGGGGACGATAAGAGACACTGGCGGATCTACAGATACAGAAACACCCCATGGACTAATTCTTTTACGTTTCGGAGACTCAAAAATAAGCGATAAGCTTCTGAACTGAGTCTCCACCGCAGTAAACTCCGCTTGGAGTTTATTAAAACCTGCCCTTAAAGTGTCAAAACTATCTCTAGTCCGCCTCATGAATGAGCGCATCTCATTCTCGACGTCCCGGCAAGCATCACATCCATATTTTAAGTCACCACCTTTAGCAATAGACTCCTTGATTCTGCCTGTGTAACCTGCACACTTAACGGGAACCGCATTGTCACACAACGAACAAAGAATATAATCATGGGAGTCAACCGCATTAGTGCCAACTATGCAATTAATTTTTGAGCGTCTGCCATTTTATCACAAAGTTAAACTTATTTTAAAACAGGAATAAAAAAAAAAAAAAAAAAAATTGTAAAGGTAAAAAATCTGTGTATAAGAATATACTGACCAATTCTGACACACAAGGTTTAATGTGCAGAATAAGCCTTCACAACTAAAGATATTAATAAGCAAGAATACATAAAAACAACAACACGTATCACAGAGTCGCGGGTAGGCAAAAGAAGAGATTTGTGATTGATAAAAATCGGGGTTCGATCCATTTTTAAAGGAAAAACATGCTTGAAAATATTTTCCGACCTTGACCTTGAATATTTTAGTAAATGGGAATAAATGATAATTTTTATTTATTTATTTATTTATTTATTTACGTCAACTGACACAGCAGTCGACGAAAAAACTTAAACTAAAAGATAGATAATAATTAATTGAAGCAGCTAGCTTAGCTAACATCCCCGACCCTATGGAGGTGTTTTATTTGCACAAGGTGCCAGCTATGCCCCTGTCGTGAAGAAATGCCGAAAGCCATTGGAGTTTAAATTGAAAATGAAATGTTATTTGGTAGTGTTAGACTACACATCATTTAGCTACAATAACATATGTTTGTTAGTGTTGTAAGACACAGTGTTGGAAGACACTAGAAGGGCTAGTGTAGAAAACCGGTCACTTGATATCCAGCCGTGGAGCGAAAAGCATGAGTAAAATTCGCTATTAGTTTTAAGTAAATTTAATATGTAATATTTATTATGAAATAAAACTCTCTACTCATCAACTCCTCAACAATTTGGATGAAATTCGTACCAGGGGCGCTTGGAGAGGGTCCGAAGTCAACAATTTTTATTTCGTGGTCCAGTTGGTTTCGCGGACCAATCCTACGACACCTTTGGACAAAGGCGAGGATGCTTCTTAGGAGGCTGGGATTGATGAATTGAACGTTTATGAGAAGCACAAACTAAGTGCCTATTAGATTGTTGATTTGGCGGGATTTTCTGTCGGATGTTGGAACTAGAAAAATGGCGGCAAACACGGAGTTAGGTTTAATCGACCCGATGGTGGATGAACAAAATGGCGCTGTTATGGCGAATAGCGCTTCGGGTAGCAGTAATAGGGACAATGAGGCGCCGCTGAAAAGCTCGAACGAGATGACTTCAATGTTGAGTACTATGGCAGACATGTTGAAACAAAAGCAACAATTACAGTTAGAGGCGACAAGTACAAACGTGATCCAAATGCAGGCATTTCAAGCGGAAATGGTCAGGATGAACTGGTTGTTAGGGCATTTGATCATCAGCAAGCTAGAAAGGCATCCCGTGAGGATGAGGTACGGAGGAAGTTCGGGCGAACTTTTGTACGCCGACAGGACGTACAGCGGCCAGCAACGGCAGAGAGTTCATGGCACGAGCAGAACCGCCTAGAAAGTTGTACGATCTTCCGTCTTTCGATGGTACACCGGAATCATGGCCAATGTTTAAGGAGGCATTTGATATGACAACAGCGGCCTAGGGAAGTAGTGGAATGTCTACTTATCCACAGTCAGAATGTGCCTGACGTGATGAAAACTTTAGAGGATCGATTCGGAAGACCTGAACAACTGATAAAGAGTCAAATTAATAATGTGAGATCATTTCCAAACATTTCAGAAAATAAACTAGAAAACTTGGTTCATTTTGCTACGAAGGTGAGGAACTTGTCAGCTTTTTTGGATGCGGCTAATGCACGTCATCACATGTCAAATGCAACACTAATGGACATTCTTATTGGGAAGCTATCGGTGCAGCAAAGGCTCAGCTGGTCAAACTATGTTATATCGTTAAATCGAGAAGCGACAATCAAGGACTTGAGCAAGTTAAATGCGAAGTGCAAAACTGCAACAGACGCCACAATACACTGCTGCATATGGAGAAAGAACCGATTGTCGTAGTAAAACCCAGCAGTTCCAAAGAGTTTTCTGGCACTGCAACAGAAAGCAAAGGCTCAACGCTTCTGTTCAAGATACTACCGGTACGGCTACATGCCAAGGGTCATACAGTGGAATGTTTTGCTTTCCTTAACGAAGGGTCTGCAGTTTCTCTGATGAATGAGAGCTTGGCTGCTGCGCTCCATTTAAAAGGCCAAAAAGAAGATCTGACAGGTAACCGAAAGCACACGCCGATTCGATATGGGCATATCGGGAACAAATGGATGCACGATTTATGATCTAAAGGGCGTTCGAACAGTCAAAAACCTAAAGTTGCCCAAACAAACAATAAATATAAACGACTTGTATTTTAAAAATCGACATCTCGAGAACATACCATTGCAGGCGTAGAGCAAAGTAGAACCTGAGTTGTTGATTGGGCTTGATAATGTGAAAGGTGAAGTCGTCTGGCTGGAATGGACTAGCTGTGGTAAAGACTAAACTAGGTTGGGTGGTGTATGGTAAGATCGATAACCATCCTTATGTTGGTCCAAACGGAATATACAAGTTACGAGTCTTAAGTACGAGTCTGGTCCATGGATACGAATCTGCTCCCTGCTCGGGCGCCAGTTACGAGTCTATTATCCGAGTCTCCATGGGAGACATGGGAGATGACACACAAGACTCTTCCTTTAACCACTAGTTTACCATGAAACAGAAGCTTGATTTAAAGTTATAATTCGTTTATCACTTGAATGTACCTCTGGTTCCGAGGCCAGACTAAGACTGCCACTCTTCCAGAGATCGGAGCCTAAAATATACCTCAAGAGGGTGTTGAGCCGATGTTGAGAGTAGGTCGCTCTTCCGGTGAAGTTAGCAGAAACGGGTTGGTTACAAAGAATAAAAAAGTGCTTATGCTATGTGATAGGAAGTTAAAGTGCTTACTCTAGGTATAGGAAGTCATTAATGGAACAAGTGGATAGTGTGGATTAAAATTGGTCACAATGTACTTACGGTTATGGAATGTGTGGGTTGCCAACGTGACTTTTCATGAGGGCGGGTATACTACCCGGAACTCATTCAGCAGTTTCTGGTATTGCGTCTTGTCTTGCTGCATCATAGTTAGTCCGGGTGCAGGGCACGGTTCTACTTGTTCTGTAGGAGTCGGCGTATCGTGGAGAAATGGGTGTGCTAACTCCTCGCTGCTTAAAAATCGACGTCCCGGAGATTTATTATCTCCTCCATTCGAGTTCTTAGTAGAGCCGACAGGTGCATGGGCAGCTTATGACATCCTTCAGTTCGTTGATGTTTTATTGTAAATTTATTGATTACTTCATCTAATTTGCGTCCTGCTTGTAACGTTTTATTGAGCAGAACGATTAGATTTTTTTTTTTTTTTTTTTAAGTTATTGTTCTCTTTGACTGGCTTGAGATAGTAGTGTATATGCCTTGTGTTGATGGGAACACTTTTGACTTAGTTGTTGGTATCTCGTCTTGCTGCATTATTGTTGGTCGGGGTGCAGGGCATGGTTCTTCGTGTTATGTAAGAGACGCGTATCGTGAAGAGACGCATGTGCTCACTCCTCCCTGCTTAAAAATCAACGTCCCGGAGATTTCTTATCTCCTCCGTTCGGGATCTTAGTAGAGCAGTTGTGCGTGGGCAGCTTATGGCATCCTTTAGCTCGTTGATATTTTTTGTCTGTATTCATAAAATTTAACCTCTCACCCTATACTTATGATTGGAGTTCTCCAGAGCGACTTGAAACCTTAGTACTCCCTGTGGTTTTGTCGATAGTCAGTGGGTTCCACAGATGATTAAGATGCTGTCCTAGCATAGGTTTTCGTCAGCCTCTATCGTGAGGGGGCATTGGTATTGTAACCAGCCATTTTATTTTGGGCAAGCCTTCTATGAGGAACCTTGGATTTTCAACCATTATGTTTTTTCGGCAGCCTCTGCAATGTGGGGCCTTGGGATTTCGACCCTGGGTTTAAGCGACACGTGATACACATCGATTCAAATGGGGACATCGCCTTGTCCAGAGCTACTCTTGAAGGTGCACTATCCAAGACACTCTTAAATGGAATCAAGATTCCAGAAATCGCCGTCCCAGACATACAAGCTGTCATCAGTGAATATTTCAACAATTATAAAATTCGGCTGGCACAGGAAATCATCGAAGACATCAACTCAGAAGACCAAATCCAGGACATAATCCAAAAAGAGCACAAAAGAGCTCATAGAAACCACCTGGAAAACAAACAACAAATTCTCCTAAGATATTATTTCCCGAAAATGACAGCGAAAATCAAGAGGTATGTGTCAGCATGCATAGTCTGCGGAATACAGAAATACAACCGTCGACCAAAGAAGCCTCATCTGCAGCCGACACCGATACCCCGTATGCCGTGTAAAATCCTACACAATCAATCTCTTCGTGATCGAAAAACTTTGGTTCCTGTCCTGTATTGACAAATTTTCAAAATATGCAATGTTATTTCCCATCGAGAACCGATCCTCTGTACATCTCCGGGAGAAGCTGATGGACGTTCTAACTTACTTCTCAGAACCCAAATTAATGGTAATGGACAACGAACGAGGACTTTTATGCTCCTCCATCGTCAATTACTTACATGACTTAGGCATCGAGATTTACAGGACCCCCTCACAAAAAAGCGAAGTAAATGGTGAAGTAGAACGATTCCACTCAACGTTCCTAGAAATGTATCGTTGTTTAAGAGTAGAGCATCCAAACCTGAGCGCCGCGCAGCTGGCAAAACTGACAGTCGCAAGGTACAACCAGTCAATACACTCCGTGACTAGAAGGAAACCAGCCGATATTTTCTTTAATCGCGCAACGTCACGAAACATCGATGGGGTCTGCTTGAACACCAGCAGGAGCTGACAAATACGGCCTACGTCGCATTGGACTGCGACACCATTACCAATACACCCCAGGGCTCCACACCCGTGACGAATGACGAATCAGGGGGTCGATGCTCGAAACATCGAAACCTCGAGCAATGCATTGGCCCCCTACGCTGGAGGCCACGCGGGACTCAACAGATGGATTAGCTCAGTAGAAGAAATATTTGCTGAAATTGCGACGGGCGGAAACCAACTCGCGTACAAAATGATGGTAAGACGGGTACGCCAGAAACTGACTGGAGAGGCCGCCGACATATACTACGAAGAAGAGGGGGATAACACCTCATGAGTAGCCATGAAACGCGTGCTAAAAAAACATTTCTCTGACAAACGCACGCCAGAGGCCATTCTGACTGCCATGCGTAATCTGCAGCAAGATCGTGACACAGTCGATTCATACTACATGAAATTCCGGGGTTTACACCGACTGTATGTGGAGAAAATAAACGAGGGACCCCTCTCGCCGGATGCTAAGGAATCAACTATCAAACAACAAGAAGTTAACAGCTCAAGCGAGTTCGTCCGCAACCTAAACCGAGAATTGCGGAAATACCTTATCCACTTCGTCCCGACAACATTGCACGCCGCATATCACGAAGCACTGTAAATCGTCAGACAGATCCACGATCTCCGACTGGAGCGGCCCACGTCAAGCTACAACCAAGGCGGCCAAGAAGAACGAACCCCACTCTCTGAAAAGAATTACCGGGGTAATGGTAACCCCTTCAGAGGGAACTACAAATCTGGTAAGGACTACAAGAACAACAATTACAAGGGGAAAAACAACTATAAGAAAAACAATTGGGACCGCAACAATGGCCGGAGCAACGGCCAATACCATAAGGAAAATCGGTCCACCCAACAGAAGTCTGGAGATCACGGGCGTCACCAGAAGCGAGCCTTGAACCATTTGACAATGGAGGGACCAGATCCCACAGAGGACCCCAGCGACGATACAAAGCAATCTAACAACCAGCAAAGCTCAAAAATTAAGGAAAGTTTTATGAGCTCAGCCGAACCGGAGTACCGTACCTAAAGTACACCACTACGGATGGGGATGGTCTCACCTTCCTCATCGACACCGGGGCTGCCGCCAATTACATCCAGGAGCGACACGTCCCGAACGGCCAACCATTGCCTCGGCCCGTGTACACCGCTTCCGTCGGAGGAAGCACAAAGATAACACATTACGTGAAGGGTAAATTCTTCAAACCATTTGGAAATGAAACAATCGTCACCTTTTATGTTCTACCCAACCTAATTAATTTTGATGGAATCATCGGGGATGATACTTTGCGTGAGGTTCAGGCGGTATTAGACCGTGCCACGATCCATCTGACTATGGGACACGGAGTGAAACTTCCCCTTATGATGATGGGCTCAACCACAGTAAACATGATGACCCCCCCAAAATTGTACTCGCCCCAGCTGGAGGAGATAATCAACTCTTTCAATCACATCTTCGGGCCATTGGTTGAATCAGAAGCAGTGGCAACAGAAGTAAGGGCAGAGATACGCACTATTGACCAGGAACCCGTCTATACGCACACTTATCCCTTCCCCGCGCCAATGATGGGAGAGGTCAAAAGACAAATCAACGAATTGCTAGACAATAACATCATCAGACCTTCAAAGAGTCCATACAATTCACCTGTGTGGGTAGTACCAAAGAAACTAAAGCCAAACGGCGAAAAACAGTACAGACTGGTGATCGATTTTAAGAAATTGAACACAGTCACGATCGCCGATCGGTACCCAATCCCTGACATTAATTCAACTTTGGCCAGCTTGGGAAAGGCTAAATTCTTCACCACTCTGGATCTGACGTCGGGTTTTCACCAAATCCGGATGCAGGAAAAAGACATACCCAAAACCGCCTTCTCCGTTTTAAATGGGAAAATCGAATTCCTGAGGCTCCCGTTCGGATTAAAAAATGCCCCAGCCATATTTCAACGAATGATAGACAAAGTTCTACGGGATCTCATTGGAATCTGCTGTTACGTATACATTGACGACATAATAATATTTAGCAAAAGCGAGACGGAACACATGATCGATATACGAAAGGTCTTCGAAAAGGTCTCAGAAGCCAATCTTCGGATCAATCTGGAAAAAACCAGCTTCATGAAAACCGAGGTAAACTTCCTGGGGTATACGGTATCAAGCGAAGGAATACGCACCGACGAAAAAAAGGTGGCAGCCGTCACCGCAATGAAGCCTCCTACAAACCTAAAGGAACTCAAGAGCTTCTTGGGAATGACATCCTACTACCGGAAATTCATCCGCGATTACGCCAAGGTAGCAAAACCTCTTACCAATCTCACAAGGGGAGAATTGGGTCAAGTTAGGGCAAATCAATCAAGGAAAGTACAAATCACCTTGGGGGAAAGCGAGTTGAAGGCATTTGAGGACCTCAAAACGCTGCTAGTTTCCTCCGAAGTCCTAGCTTTCCCGGATTTCAACAAGCCGTTTAACCTCACTACCGACGCCTCCAATGAGGCACTGGGAGGTGTCCTCTATCAGATACAGGAGGAAAAAGATCGGCCAATCTCCTTCATCTCGCGTGGATTATCACGCACGGAGGAAAACTACGCCACCAACGAAAAGGAAATGCTGGCCATCTTATGGGGCCTGGAGAGTTTACGCTCGTATCTTTACGGAGCCGAGGAAATCAGGGTCTACACCGATCATCAACCTTTGACTTTTGCCTTGGGAAACCGTAACTCGAATGCCAAACTAAAAAGATGGAAGGCTAGGATTGAGGAATACAGCTGCAAATTGTTTTATAAACCGGGTAAGGCAAATGCAGTGGCCGATGCATTGTCACGCATTACTTCCCACCTAAACCCTTTCAGGCTGGTACAATCCACTGGTCAAACAATTCGCCTTCCATTACAACGAGTCGACACCCCACTTAACATATTTCGGAATCAGATCATTGTCATCATAGGAGAAGGCATTGATAGTTCTACCGAACCATACCCTGGGTTTCAGCAACTCCTCGTCAAGAAGAAGGGCTTGGGCTTTCGACCAGATATTCTTGCATTTTCTTTCAGGCGGATCAAATTTCGACATGTTATAAAAAATTTTTTAGACACCTGAAGGGGACAGGGGGGTTTGGCGGCACAGCCCCATCCATTTGTGCGGACCCCGTTTGTGGGGGTCGTTGAACTTGCTTTTGAAGCGGCTGAGTTCATTCTTAATTTTTTGCTGCCAAATACGGAAGCGCAACGCTCCCCTTCCGGTTTGTTTTAAATGTTTTAGCGCCAGAAAATGCAAGAGACGCAAAAAATTTTGTCTTTGGAGCTTCTGCTTGCTCATCAATGCGATGGTTCAAGAACCCGTTGGGAGTAGTTAAATGAAGTGTCAGCAGTTTATGCAGGCCAATGCATGCGCAGGTTTCGGATATCACGGCGATTGAATGCAATGTTTCGCAGTGGCCAAGTGGCTTTAAAAATGTATCTTTGGGATAGGTCAGTTTTTCAACCTGGGTGATAATGGAATTTTTTTCTTCTTTTGGTAACAACAAAAATGTTTTCCCTTTTTCTTTTCTTTTTTCTTTGGCTTGCATCAACTGCTGAAACTGTTCTCTTTTGTCTAGACCCGTAATGTTTCTAGACCCCTTTTTCGTAGGTAATGTGCATTTTTAATGCTTCTAGAAAAATTACGGATCCCTGCTCGGGCGCCAGTTACGAGTCTATCATCCGTGTCTCCATGGGAGACATGGGAGATGACACACAAGACTCTTCCTTTAACCACTAGTTTACCATGAAACAGAAGCTTGATTTAAAGTTATAATTCGTTTATTACTTGAATGTACCTCTGGTTCCGAGGCCAGACTAAGACTGCCACTCTTCCAGAGATCGGAGCCTTAAATATACCTCAAGAGGATGTTGAGAGTAGGTCGCTTATGTTCTCCCATAGCAGACTTTAATAAATTGTGCTATATTTCGGTATGAGACGAATCGTCTCGTTAGGGTACGTGATGGCCAAATGGGCGACGGTGTCAAGTACCCGTCCTTTGGACATCTCCTTTGTCCTGACCCGCAATCCCTCCAATTTTAATTCGTAGGATGACGATCCTTACTCGAAGGAAGAGTTGCGAGTCCCTGCTCGGGCGCCAGTTACGAGTCTTAAGTATGAGTCTGGTCCATGGATACGAATCTGCTCCCTGCTCGGGCGCCAGTTACGAGTTTATCATCCGTGTCTCCATGGGAGACATGGGAGATGACACACAAGACTCTTCCTTTAACCACTAGTTTACCATGAAACTAATTACACAGAAGCTTGATTTAAAGTTATAATTCGTTTATTACTTGAATGTACCTCTGGTTCCGAGGCCAGACTAAGACTGCCACTCTTCCAGAGATCGGAGCCTTAAATATACCTCAAGAGGGTGTTGAGCCGATGTTGAGAGTAGGTCGCTCTTCCGGTGAATTTAGCAGAAACGGGTTGGTTACAAAGAATAAAAAAGTGCTTATGCTATGTGATAGGAAGTTAAAGTGCTTACTCTAGGTATAGGAAGTCATTAATGGAACAAGTGGATAGTGTGGATTAAAATGGGTCACAATTTACTTAAGGTTATGGAATGTGTGGGTTGCCAACGTGACTTTTCATGAGGGCGGGTATATAACCCGGAACTCATTCAGCAGTTTCTGGTATTGCGTCTTGTCTTGCTGCATCATAGTTAGTCCGGGTGCAGGGCACGGTTCTACTTGTTCTGTAGGAGTCGGAGTGGAGAAACGCATGTGCTAACTTCATAAACGATCACACTGACATAGAGCAACTCGTTCGCAACTATATAGCTGATGCTGAAATGGATGTAAAAGATGTGAAATATCAGCATCAAGGGCAAGAGATTGAAAGATCAAATATGGCACTGGAAAAGACAACAAAACGTATGGACAGTCGTTTTGAGACTGGATTGTTTAGGAAAACGGACGATTTCAACATTCCCGATAGCAAAGAAATGGTCATTAAGAGACAATTATCTTTGGAAAAGAAGTTTACCAGAGACCCTGAATACCGGAAGCAATATTGCAAACTGATGTTGGAATACGAGCAAAAGGAATATATTCGGCTGTTTCAGGAGTCAGAACAGAACATAAGCCTGGATAAGGCATGGTACCTGCCACCTTTTGGAGTCGTCAATCCACATAAGCCCGGGAAAATTAGAATCGTATTCGACGCTGTAGCGGAAGTCGACCGCGTGTCGCTGAATGCACTGCTGATGGACCAATGCCAACCATTAAGTTACGTACTTATGAAATTTAGACAGAGGTCCGTAGGCATTTGCGCAGACAAAAAAGAAATGTTTCATCGCGTCTTGATACGCAAAGAAGACCGATGGGCTCAACGCATTCTATGGAGAAAAGTCGAAACTGACGAGTTGCAGCGAAGTGCTCACCCGCATCCGCGCAATTTGTTAAGAATAAGAATGCATCGGAATACAAGGCCTTGTTTCCACAGGCGGCTGTTGCTATTGTTGATCATTATGTTGATGATTTCGTCCACTCATATGGCAACGAAACAGAAGCAATAAGAGTCACAGAACAGGTGATACAGATACATCGAAAAGGGGGATTCGAGCTGAAGAAATTTGTATCTAACTCTAAAATCTAAGTTTGGAGAAGGTAGCATGGATGATGTTCTGAGCCTCGATAAAGACGAGGCATTGTATAGTCAGAAGGTACTTGGTATGCATTTCGTTTAATAAAATCGACAAATCTCTTTTCTCTGATGAAAGAATTCCAAAAAAACGAGAAGTACTACGGATCGTTATGTCAATCTTCGATCCCTTCGTAATGTTAGTCGAGTACTCGTTGATGGCAAAACTCCTCCTTCAGTCTATTTGGAGGAAAAAAATAGAATGGGATCAATCCATACATCAAGAAGACTACATCAAACGGAAAAGATGGCTTCGGTTTGTAAATGAAATAGCTTTAATAAGGGATCCAAGATGGTATGGTACAACTTTTAGTAATGAGTCTGTAGAGTTACACATATTTGCAGATGCGAGTGAGATACTGAAGGATGCAAAGTGTCTTTTATAATGGGAAAGACAAAATGCGCACCGATGAAACTGTCCGGATTCTGGCTTGGGTGCTACGATTTAAAAAAAAAAAAGTTCGTGAAAATTACCTGAAATGCTCAGAGATAGATTATGCTGAAGTAGTTCTGTTCAGAAGTGTACAACAAAGTTCTTAAGCAGATGAGTGTAGTGAGCTCGCCAGAGGTAAACTCATTGATAAGGGGACAACTGCCCTCGGACAGACTGCCTCACTTTGTTCGTCCATTTTCTTACACTGGAATTCATAACTTCATGAGGCGGCGTGGAGTCCCAATAAGAATCAGGTCTAATAACGGGACAAACGTAGTGGGAGCTGAGCGAATATTAAGACAAGAATTGTATAAGAAAGTAGCTGCCGTGCTTGCCAGCGAAAAAATCGAGTTGCTTTTTAACTGCCCATTGAATCCACATGCAGGCGGATGTTGGGAACGTTTATTTCGAAGTGTAAAACGAGCTATGGGACATGCGCTACTACAAAGAAATTTAAAGGAGTATACCCTCTACAGCTTGATGTGCGAAGCTGAAAATATTGTTAATTCACGGCCTTTGACGCACATTGCCATAGATAGTCCGACAGGGTATCCTATAACTCCAAATCACTTTCTTTTAGATAAAGCCAACTACACTCAGACTCCGCATCCACAAGAAGAGGATTATCACCCTACCATGAACGATTTGCGGATTAAGCAACAGATGACTCATTCGTTTTGGCGCAAGTGGGTAAACGAATACCTGCCCGATTTGTGCCGCCGCACCAAGTGGTATCATTCGGTACAGCCGCTAGTTTTGGGAGATACAGTCCTTATTTGCGACAGCGCACGGCATCGAGTTAACTGGCAGAAGGGCAGAATCATCGAGGTGCCTACCGGACGAGATGGCCAAGTACGATCTGCGAAAGTGAAGACCAGCACTGGAGAGTTTCGTCGGCCGGCAAGCATGTTAGCCAAAATGGATTTTGGTGAATTTAAGATGGACTACATTCTCTGTGGCGGAGTTGTTGTGAAGAAATGTCGAAAGCCGTTAGAATTTAAATTGAAAATGAAATGTAATTTGATAGTGTTAGACTAGAAGCCAGCATGACTCTGTAATTGATCAGAGTTCCCGTGAGGAAAGTTGCTTTGAGAGGCTGCGTTACAAAAGTGATTACGCGGGAGAGAAGCTGCGCACACGCACAAAAACAGAGAACAACAAAAACACTTTCACTGTGTTCGGAGCGATGAGGGGAGCCACTGCAAAAGCAATGACGAGAGAGAGAAAGAAAAAAAACAGAAACAGAAAAAATTAAATGCACAAAACACTAATCACAAAAAAAAAAAACGTATTTATTTGGCAAATTATGCAAATAAAACTCAAGGGCGTCAAGCAAACCACATCAGCGAAAGCGTAAACAAACTAAACACAATTACAAATTGACAGAAACAATAAATATTGATAAAATCTTAGGAGCTATAAAAAACACAACCTTCACGTCAAAGAGCAGAAGCTTATTGAGTTGAGCTTTTTGAGAACATTGCGGTTTACGCTGGATCACAACAATTTGAGGAATAATGTCCCAATTTTTAACAATTAAAGCATTTGATTGACGGTTCTATCTTTTCTTTGAGTGTCCGTTTTATTACGGATTTGTTCTGGAAGCTATGTGGATTATATTTGATTTCGTTGTGAGCCGAATTGGCATGGATATCTCGAAAAAGTTCGTACCATATGGTATAGTGGTTTGATATCTTTCTTAGATTACGATCTTAAGTAATCGTTGATGCCGTTTATAATATGTGTTACAATTGATGAGTCAGACAACTTACCCTTTTTACCGATGGCTAGCATTTTGTAAAAATTATCTCATGGTGATTCCGTTTTTTCTTGTAAAGTTTTTAGCATTTTTAAATGAACAGAAATTTCGATACAAATTCTAACCATGTTTGAAATATTCCATTCGTTGCATCCACCCAGAAACGAGCTGCACCTTGCATCTTTTGTTGAACTGCAAAAATGACCTTTCTGTCGTCACAGTTATATGCATTTTTCACAGTTTCCACACGTTTAACAAACTGATGCGATGAAATATATGCAGGAAAAAGAGCTATGATTTCGTTCTTGTTGCCATATGAATGCCCAAAATTATAATGGTTTTTTTTGCAGCTGACTTCGTGTTGTTGTTGTCGCTGAGTCGCGAAATTCCGAGAATTTTCCAAACACTGACCCACTTTTACTTAGGTAATTCAGTGACTTAGGTAATTCGTTGACATAGCGATGCCGTTGGATTCGTTCGCGAAAGCCGTAAGTTTCATTTTATCCGAGGAGTATACAGAACAGTATTTCCGTCAAGTAATCTGTATGCCGGGTTTATCTTCGATAACCTTGACCACTTCATTCGTGCTTTTACTGCTATTACGATTAGAAATTTACTAAATGGATCAGATATAGCCAGTATATGAGTGTTTCCTCGCTTGCTTCGAAGAAAAGAAACTAAATGATCCGCGTGAAGTTCACGAAATGGGACTAGTTCGCTATCGTTGTAATGCATGCAACCTTCAGGCTTTCCTCCTTTTAAATTATAGTAGCAGCATTGGATGCATGTAGAGATATAGTCCTTCACGTACTTCTTCATATTTGGAAACCAGAATCGCTTTTGAATCCTCTCAATGGTTTTGTCAAGAACGAAGTGTCCGACATCATCATGACAACTTTTAACAACACGCGTTTTATCCTATGGTTGCATTTTTAACAACCAGTCGTCGATGTCCGAAATTATTGTCTGAACAACTTCGTCTAGTGATGCTTCTGGGGGTAAATCTGGCTCGGCTCAACGCATCTACATGAGACATTTTGCTTCCATCTCCACCTACACGCCAATTGTGAAATAAGTTCTTTATTCGCTTTAACCTTGGCAATAGCGGAGCAATCGGTCATTAAGTGGAATGATTTTCCCAAAAGATACATTCTGAACCTTTGGAGTGTTTCTACTACTGCAAGCGTTTCCAATGCGTATCTGTGGTATTTACTCTCAACGTTAATATAGAGTCGAATGAAATAACAAACGGGACGCCAATCCTTTTCATCATGTAACTGCAGTAGAACTCCTGCTAGGCCTAAAGCACAAGCATCGGTGTGGACTTCGTGTTTAGCCGAAAAATCGTTTAAAGTGAGAACAGGTTCGCTACATAGTTTGTATTCGCTTCCGTTTTACGCAGAAGTTCTGCTAAGGACGTAATTATTACTGAGTAATTTTCAAAACATTTTCTGAAGAAACCTGTGAGACCAAGGAATCTTTTTACTTCTTTTACGTTTGTAGGTACTTTAAAGTTTTTAATTTCGCTTACTTTACATTCGACAGGTTTTATTCCATCTTTATTAACTAAGTATGTGGCCCAAGAACGTAATTTCGGATCGCAGAAACTTGCATTTGTCGTACCGTAGGGTTAAGCCGTTGCATACCAGATTCGAAGGTCTCACTTGGGATTATTACGTCATCTAGACATGCGAGTACCTCACCTGGTTCCATACGTTTTATGATTTGGTTCATTACCGACTGAAAGACTACCGAAGCATTAACGAGTCCAAAAGGCATTCTGTCGTATTCGTAATGCCAATCAGCTGTAACAGACGCCGTGTGCTGTGTGGACGATTCGCTTATCTCGATTTGATGGTATCCCATAAGTAAATCAAGTTGCGTAAAATAGCCGTTTCCAGCTATTTGAACGAATTGGTCTTCCATGTTTGGCATAGAAAATGGAATTTTGACCGTAGTACTGTAAGGCGACAGAAGACACAAAGACGATGTTCTACATTCTTCTTATCTACGATGATGATTCCCGAGGCGTACAGCGAATCCAAAGGACGAATTATATCGTTTTCCAGTAGCTCAGATAAGATATTCGTAACAATACGTCTGAGCGCAATCGATTCATATAACATGGGACGTTTGATGTTAAAGCGATTTCCATTTTCGATATTGAGCATTTACCTAACTCGTTGGTTTTCTGCGCGAAATAAGCAGCATTATCTATCAAGACTTTCGTTACCTGTTCGATTTTGAATCGTTTCTATTTGGTGTATGTTTTCAATAAAACATTGATTTCCGTGAATAATAAATTTATTGCCATCAAGACAAAGAATATCCTTACCCAATAAAACGTTTTCAGATATTAGGTAATTTTCCACTACAAGCATTTCGACTTCGTGACTTCGATAAGATTATCAACAACGATCTTCGCATTTAATTTCTGGTTACAAAAGAATTTTCCTCCCCCAAATCCATTCAGTGTTATTGCACATCGTTGCAAAACACCTACATTTTTGGCAAATGATTTTCGAATCAGGGTACGTTGGTTTCATTTCCGTTAACTGAAATACATTTACAGATATCGAAGTTGATGTTTGAGTTAATTTTATTTACTTTCGAAAAGTTTTTGAATTTATCATTGCAGTTATTAGAGTCGTGATTAGTACGATTACAATGAGTACATCGAGGCTTACGCTGTTCATCAGGACAATCTGAAGAATAATGTCCCAGTTTTCGACAATTAAAGCATTTGATTCCAGCTTTATGTTTTCTTTAAATGTCCGCTTAATTATGGATTAACCTGGTTTCTGTAACCGTTGACGCTATGTGGATAATATTTGATTTCCTTATGAGCCGCATAGGCATGCATAACTCCTAAAAGTTCGTTACTTGGAGTATAGTAGTTTGGTATCTATCTCTTAAGATCGTAGTCGTTGATGCCGTTTTAATATGTGTTACAATTGCTGTTATCTGATTAGATAACTCACCCTTTTTACCGATGGCTAGCATTTTATAAAAATAATCTTAAATTCGGGAACAAGCGCTATAACTTCGTTCATGTTTCCAAATGAATGCCCAAGATTGTTATATTTCTCCTCGTAGTTGACTTCGTGTTGTTGTTGTCGTTGGGTCGCGAAATTCTGAGAATATTCCGAATACTGACCTACATTTGCGTTTGACGTTGGAATGTAATAATATTGTACTGCTACCGATGTACCAATGTTACCATTTTGATGAGTCGGAGCGAAGGGTACGTTTTGGTGAGGCGTAACCAAGCCGTGTTGCGATGTAACAATGTAATTGGGTTGCTGAGACAACAAAATAAGCGCGCTACTGAGACGTAGCTGCATAACCGAGTTGTTGCGAAGTATCAACGCGATCGTAATGATGAAACCTAGGAGTGTTACCGCGATGATGAAACGTAGTAACATTACCCAACTACTGAGACGTAGCATTACCGTACTGCCGAAACGTATAAGTGTTACCGAGTTGCTGAAACGTAGCAACGTTACCGCACTGCTGAGACGTAGCAATGTTATCGAGTCGCTGAAACGTAGCCACATTACCGAACTGCTGAGACGTAGCAGTATTTTTGTTTAACACAAACGTTACGTTTGTACGCTCGTTTGTCAAAAGCACTTTTTTTCTCCAAAAACTTCTTGTTGAACGTTTACGTCACTGAGCTCGATTGGTGACGAAATCATTGCTGGTTGAAATGAACGCTCTTGCAATACTCTAATCT
Source organism: Drosophila paulistorum (assembly GCA_018152135.1). Taxonomy (NCBI): domain Eukaryota; kingdom Metazoa; phylum Arthropoda; class Insecta; order Diptera; family Drosophilidae; genus Drosophila; species Drosophila paulistorum. Next base: position 6,804,294 of record JAECXG010000822.1, on the reverse strand, counting down.
TTTTTTCTAATTCGTTTATCTTTTTAGCCATTGATTGATTTTCGTTACTGGCATATTTATCGTCACTTCAGATCGTGGTTAATTTTCTCTGTAATTGTTCTCGATTTACCGACGTTGTCAATCCAGCTTGTCTACATTTGCAAAGCTTTATTTGATGCGTAGTTTTTCTGTGGCATTGTTGTTGTCTTTTTCACACTCGTCTATTCGATGATTTCCGTTTTGCTTATGCGTCTTTCGTTTCCACGAGTTCCCTCATGCACAGAACATACACTATTGCACTTTGCGAGATTCTCATGCCACGGTATTTTAACGCGGCAAAATTGCGCGTTAACTTTTCGTACACACTTCTACTTATTTTCAGTTTCTCTTTGCACACTATTTTAATTTCTTAAATTGTTACATCTAAACATCACTTCCACAATGTCACATCTAAAATTCACTTCTAACAATGTCAAATCTAAATATGTACATAAACCCCGAAGAAGGCTATAGACTAAAAAGCTGTCAGGAGGGCTTCGGCGGAGAGTGCGGCTTACGGGAACAATAGAAATGCGAGACTCAGGCGTTTAGGTAGATAATTCATTAGTTCATTATTCTATTAAGACTTAATAATATAAAGACGTTAGCAATGCGATGCCGTTGTATCCTGCATTCGGATCGCCCTCGATTCGAGTATCTTCGTCGTCAGATACATTCAATTCACGGATGGTTGAACACCAGGTTTTCATCTTATCTGAGAAGTATACAGAACAGTATTTCCAGCCAGTATATGAGTCTTTCCTCGCTTGCTTCGAAGAAAAGAAACTAAATGATCCGCGTGAAGTTCACGAAATGGGATTAGTTCGGTATCGTTGTAATGCATGCAACCTTCAGGCTTTCCTCCTTTTAAATTATAGTAGCAGCATTGGATGCATGTAGAGATATAGTCCTTCACGTACTTCTTCATACTGGAAACCAGAATCGCTTTTGAATCCTCTCAATGGTTTGGTCAAGAACGAAGTATCCGACAACTAACTGTTTTTGTTACAACAAACGCAATAGTGTTTTCCTTTTTCCGATAAAGACGATGATTTTCGATGACATAATCACTACGTAGTTGTTTCAGTTGATCGCTGTGACGTTTTCCTTTCAGTACTGCGATTATTTCGTCAAGCTTTTTATGCTATGGTTGCATTTTTAACAACCAGTCGTCGATGTCCGAAATTATTGACTGAACAACTTCGTCTAGTGATGCTTCCGGGGGTAAATCTGGAGCTCGGCTCAACGCATCTAGATGAGCCATTTTGCTTCCATCTCAATGTACAAATTCACAGTCGTAATCCATTATTTTAATCCAGCAGCGCGCCACCTGTGGAATGAATTCTTTATTCGTTTTAACCTTGGCAATAGCGGAGCAATCGGTCATCAGACGGAATAAGGTACACTCTGAACTCTGAAGGTACTCTGAACCTTTGGAGTGTTTCTAGTACTGCAAGCGTTTCCAATGCGTAACTGTGGTATTTACTCTCAGCGTTGGTACAGTAGAGTGAGAACAGGTTCGCTACATAGTTTTTCGATTAGTTCGATAAATACATGTTGCTGGGCTTCTCCCCAACTACATGTATTCGCCTCCTTTTTACGTAGCAGTTCTGTTAAAGGACGTGATATTAATGAATAATTTTCAATAAATTTTCTGAAGAAACCTGTGAGACCAAGGAATCTTCTTACTGGTTTTACTCCATCTTTATTGACTATGTGGCCCAAGAACGTAATTTCGAATTGCAGAAACTTGCATTTGTCGTATCGTAGGGTTAAGCCACTGTCTTGTAAGATTGAGAAAACCTTTTTAATTCGTTGCATACCAGATTCGAAGCCGGAGCGTTAATGAGTCCAAATGGCATTCTGTTGTATTCGTAATGCCCGTCAGCTGTAACAAACGCCGTGTACTGTTTGCACGATTCGCCTATCTCAATTTGATGGTACCCCATACGTAGATCAAGTTGCGTAAAATAGACGTTTCCAGCTATTTGAACGAATTGGTCTTCCATGTTTGGCATAGGAAATGGAATTTTGACCGTGATACTGTTAAGGCGTCGATACTCGACGCAAAGACGATGTTCTCCATTCTTTTTATCTACGATGACGATACCCGAGGCGTACGGCGAATCAGAAGGACGTATTATGTCGTTTTCCAGTAGCTCTGATATGATATTCGTAATAGGTCTGAGCGTAAACGGTGTTCGGTCGGTATGGTTTCGTATAACATGGGACGTTTGATGTTAAAATGATTTTCATTTTCGATATTGAACATTTACCTAATTCGTTGGGTTTCTGCGCGAAACAAGCAGCGTTATCTATTAAGACCTTTTCCAGTACTTGGTTTTCGGTATCTGCTCGATTTGGAGTCGTTTCTATTTGGCGTATGTTTTCGATAAAACATTTGTTTCCGTGAATAATTCGTTTATTGACATCCCGACAATGAATATCCTTACCCAATAAAACGTTTTCAAATATTAAGTCATTTTCCACTACGAGAATTTCGACTTCGTGACCTATCTTATCAACAACGATCTTCGCATTTAGTTTCTGGTTACAGAACACCCACTTTTGCGTTTGACCCACTTTTGGGTTTGACCCACTTTTGTTTTCGTAATTCCGTGACGTTGGTAGACGTAGCGATGCCGTTGGATTTGTATATATAATAAAGTATGCAGGCCCGGACTGGGACCCCAAGGGCCCACCGGGCATTCAAGTTGAAAGCCCCTCTATCCTATATGCTTGAAAAATTATGTCGAGGAAAATTAAACGTACACATTTTTAGGTGTTACGTCAAGTATGATTGTTTATGTGAATAAAACAAAACCGACTTCGTACAATCAAACAAACAATTTTATTTATTTTTTTTTTTTTCAACAATGCCCTTCTAATTGGCGTAATTTTACTAGATTTTAAATCACCAAACAGTCAAAAGTTTTTTAAGTAAATTGCTCTGTAAGGATAAGGCGCTAATAATTTGTTCATCTTCAATTTGATTTAAGTTTTTTTTTCAACTGCCATAAGCAAGAAATTTTCTAAATGGTTTTACGTCAAACAGCTTCTCAATCTATTTTTGACATATTTTAACTTGGAAAATGATCTTCCGCAAACTACTTGCGTACAAGAAAGTGTCAAAAGAAATTTATAAGCAAGAAACAGCCGACTTAGGTATACCATACACCAATAAAGCAAATATTTTAAATTATTAAACAAATGCATTTTCACATGCTTTTTATTACAAGCATATTTTAGTATCTCACTCACTCAAGCATACGAGCACCCTATAGCGCCCCCACCAGCAAACGGCCAACTCCGGCCTTATGGAAAACAGTTTATAAGCATAACTTAGTCCGACTTTGGTCAAATTTGGTATTTTGCTGGGTATTAGTATCAAGTTTAAGTGTGCCAAATTTGATTGCACAAGGTAAAAAATTACGGGAAATAATGAAGTTTTTCAAATTTCGGGGGCGGAAAGGGGCGTGGCAAAATTTTTATACATACAAAATGAGCGCTTTTACTAAGCAAATATATATGTATACCAAATATGGTGTCTCTAGCTACAATATTTTTTGAGATAAACGTTTTTTTTTAATTGCGTGGGCTGAAAGGGGCGTGGCAAAAATTTGAAATAAACTTGATCACTCTACATACTACACGAGCCGACATTCCATATTTGATGGCTCTATCTCTTATAGTCTCCGAGATCTACGCGTTCTCACGGACGGACAGACGGACATGGCTATATCGATTCATCTTCTCATGCTGATCATGAATATATGTACTTAATGGAGTCGGAAACGTCTCCTTCTGTGCGTTACAAACATCTGACCAATACCATCTGCAAGGGTATAAAAATGTGAAAACCATGGAAAAATGCCATAGACTTTCCAAAGTATAGCTTTGGTAGGAAAATCTATAGAAAAATTATACAATTATAGGAAATTGAAGAGGCCCCTAAACGTCTAGGGCTCAGGCCTTTTGTTTATTCTATATACGAACAGAAAATTTTTTACTATGAACTTTGTGTTCTGGACCCTGCTTAAAATAAAATCAGTTCTTTGCTACCCAATGTTTCTTCAATTTTGAAAACAATGTCTAAAGTTCCAGTAGCTTACAGGGCTTCTTAATTCCAGGGGCCCAGCGTCCATCAGTTTATTACATTTAAAAAATTATTCCTACTGAGAACTTCGTATGAAGGGCCCCTAGTGGCTAACTGGTATATTGCTACATTAAACTTCGGTTTTTCAAGAAAATTGTTCTATACTTTATTCGTTTTAAAGAGCCCCAGTCTTTTCCAATCTTACAGAGCCTGTAAGCGATAGGGACCCCAGCGCCCATCGATTTATTATGGTACAAAAATAATTATTACTGGGAACCTGGGAACTAAAAACTGCTACTCTACTACACCAAATTTCATTAGTTTCTCCTCTGACGATTGGGAAGTCAATTCCTTGAGAAAATATAGAACAGTGAGCCAAAATATTTCAAACAGCCTCGAACGACGGGGAATTCTGCAGCGAATTCATCCAAATCGGTGATTCGCATACCTTAAGTTACCCTTGTTAGACTCTTTAGAGCCCATTGTGAAGACCACAAGATTCTGCCTATTATGGTCGTGTACATCTTATTTTAATAACTAGAAAAATTAATGGATTGTAATATTTTTAGTAGTGTAAACTCTCTATTATTTAAGCTTTTAATCTGTTGAGATTGTCTTTATATTTTCGGATTTTATTCTTTATTTAAAATTAATTGCACATGTGATCTTATATCCTATATTCGAGAGAGTGTGCCAGTACCCCGCCTCAGTATATTATACCCTTTCAGTGTGACCAAATTCGATTATCGGGGAAATAATCGCTGAGGAGAGGGGCGGACTTATTTAAAATATTCTTAATGTTTAAATTCGGCCAATCCTGACATTTGATCGACCTCGATCATACAATTTAACATACAACATACAATATACGTACATATTACAAACAGAAACTCACAGTTTTATCACACACATGCATCCACGGCTTGAGTCGGGCTGATTCTAAGATACCTTTGTACGGCAATTGAGTAAGTTGACAATCGTCAATATCGGTGACTTCGTAACGGTCATTTGGAAAGACTCGATTTATCTTATAAGGACCACGGTACTTAGGAGCGAACTTTTTGCACAACCCGGGAGTGACATCAACATTGCGAATGGCCACAAAATCATTGACCCTATAGGATAATGGTGCCTTATGCCTTAAGGCGTACCGTTTTTCATTTCGCTCCTGCGATAATTGAATTTTCGCACTTGCCTCTTGCCTAGTGGCCTCAAGGTGAGAGGGGTTTTCTGAACTAAATTTCTCGTCAAGATACTCGGTTAATTCGTCTACTAGGGGGCCTCGCTGGTCGCAACCAAACAACAACATTGATGGAGTTTTACCGGTACTACTCTGTACTGAGTTATTGATAGCGAACTCCACACGACTAACTAATTTATACCAATCGGCTTGAGCTAAAGGTTCTGACAACTTTCCCAACATTGGGGTCAACACACGGTTCACACGCTCGACCTGTCCATTAGCTTGAAGCGCGGCAGTAGCTACTTTAATGTGGTGAATATTTCGGTTCTCTACAAATCCAGCAAACTCAAACGACGTAAAACACGTACCTCTGTCGGATATAACTCTTCTTGGTCGGCTATAATAATCAAAATATTTTTCTAACGCGGCGGTAACTTCTTTGGTACTAGTGGAATTTACGGGATACAATTTAACAAACTTTGTAAATGCGTCAATCACTACCAAAAGGTGCTTTCTTTTTGATGTGACACTCGGTAAGGGGCCTAAGTGGTCAACATGGATAGTATCAAATGGAATCGGACTCTTCGGAATACTATGGAAGGTTCTATTATGTATAGTTCTGGAACACTATGTAAGGAAAGACAAACACAGTCTTTCCTTAGCATTTCTTTTGTACACTATACCACCAATTAACTCAAATCCAACATCATAGCCTTTTTCTAAATTTTCTCTAAATTTACGGATATCCGGATCTCTTATCTGTTCTGACTGCAATAATAAATCAACATCTTGCGGAGACGCACCCACTACACCAACCAGGTTTGCCGACTCATTTCGACCAAGCTGGTCACTTTTTTCACTTTGGTTACATAGTAACGAATCTTTACTCTCTTGAATTCTACTTAATCTCGAATCAACAGAACTTTCATCTAAGGAGAAACAACTCTTCCCTAACTGAGCACACGGTTCTATTTCAAACGGGCTTGAACAACTTTTCCCTAATGGAACACACGGTTTTATCTCACACGGTTTTAAATAATTCTTCCCTAAAGCGGCACACGGTTTTATTTCACACGGGTTTATCTCACACGGGTCTATCTCACACGGGTCTATCTCACACGGGTCTATCTCACACGGGTCTATCTCACACGGTTTTATCTCAAACGGTTTTGAACAAATTTTCCCTAAAGGAACACACGGTTTTATTTCACACGGGTTTATCTCACACGGGTCTATCTCACACGGGACTATCTCACACAGTCCAATCGAATCTCCACTAAACTCATTTTTCTCTGAGGGGACACACGTTCTATTGGGGCATTCGGGTCTCTCTTTACTACCAAATCGCAAGGATCACCTTCTGCAATATCTTCTAACAACTCGGTTTGCCGACTTAATGCGTCTACATGGCCTATGTTTGAACCGGATCTGTGAACAATGGAATAATCAAAATTTTCCAATTCCAACGACCACCGCGCAATGCGGGGATTTATTGATTTTTTACTTAAGGTTTGGACCAACGAATTGCAATCTAGATATACGCGAAATTGGCGCACAGCATATATTATGGCCAAAGTTTCGAGTTCGAAACTGTGATAGCGGGACTCGGCGGCTGTCGCCTTTCGGGGATAATAAGAGACTGGATGCATTTTGCCATCAGTCTGTCTTTGCATGAAAGAGGCACCAAAGCCATTTGAACTGGCGTCAGTATGCAACTCAGTTTCGTCATTAGGGTTAAAGATAGCTAATACGGGCGGACTAGATAAAGCGGATCTTAACGTAACAAATGCGTTTTTAGCGGTTTTGTTCATCGGAAATGGGCCACCTTGTTTAAGCAACTCAGTTAACGGTTTGGCAATGCGGGAGAAATTCGGAACAAATTTGCGAAAATAAGAAAATAGGCCCAAGCAGGAATGCAATGCTTTGCTGTTAAGTGGTTCTGGGTATTCTTGAATAGCTTCTATATGTGTATTATTTGGTAAAATTACCTTATCACTGACTTCATATCCTAAATAATCTATTCGCTTCTGTAGGAAAATGCTTTTCTTCAAATTGAGCTCTAAATTGTACTCAATAAAACGATCTAACAGTTCTGCTAACAACTTAAGACGCTGATCCACGGTGCGAGTGGCAAGAATAATATCGTCCATATGCACCACAAGTTCTCGGTCTCTAATCATATCACTAAGTATGTTCGATATAAATCTCTGAAATACAGCTGGTCCGTTCTTTAGACCAAAAGGCATTCTCAGATATTCGAACTGCCCATCGGGTGTAACAAATCCGTCAGACATATTCTCATCATATCTTTGGGCGAGCCGTAATTAATTGAAAATCTGTCAACGTAATGCTCACTCACAATATCTCGGCACTCACGCATCGCACCTAATCCAAATTCACTACCAACAGTAATATTTCCAGTATCTGACAGCGTTGCACAAACAGTTTCAAACTCTGTTAGCCATTCTCGAAACGGGGATGCATTCGTGTTTACATTAGTGTTATTACAATTATTATGCAGATCGGTGGTGTTAATATTAATGGTATTATGGCTATGATATTTAGTAAACAGGGATGCACAGAAGGATTTGTAAACAAAAGCAATGGTACTCTTTAATGATGCGAAATTCTTTTTACACCCTCTTATATTTTCAATCAATGAGAACTTAAGACCTATTTTATTCAAGGCATCTCTACCAAGAAGTAGTTGCGTCGGCATAATATTATCGCGAATAACTAAAAATTGAATTTCATAATATTTTTCGCAAAACAGAAGTAAACATTTGACTGTTCCAAAAGTCAGAATAGAACCACAGCTCAGTCCATGAAAAGAACTTTTAACTAATTTATCGCAATTCAAATGCGGCATCAATGCTCTACTGGCAAAACTTACTGGGCTTCCGGAGTCTAATAGGGCAAAAATATTATTAATATCGGTGCATCCCACTTTACAAGATATTCTTAAACTTACTAATTGAATAAATGACTTATCATCAATGGTGTCCGGGTGTTCTCTAGCGCTCATAGCGGCGATCTGGGTTCGCATTGGACAATTCCGGTATTGATGGCCCATTTTGAAGCACCGAAAACAACTTCCTTTCGGTCTCTCGGGGCGTGGACAGTCGGTGCTGAAGTGACCAATCTGGCGGCAATTGTAAAATTTCATCTCATTTACAGCTGATGTAGTGGCCTGCGCACGGTCTGAAGTCGGACTAGCTTGAGGAACGTAGTTTCTTGCTTGTGGCTGAACTGTCTGAAAACGCATCATCTTCTCTCGCAATTCGTTGAGAGAAGTGCAATAATACAACGGTGCGGACAATCCGGTTCGATCTCGTAGTACGTCAACAATGTACTTCATCACATCTGTGTCTTCAAAATTACCCTGCTGAGCCATATTTCGCATAATGATGAAATACTGCAAGAGTGACACTCCTTTGCCAATCGCTTTCTCATTTGGTTAGCAATCTCGTGGTTTGTCATTTTAAGGCCAAATCACAAAGGTATCCTTCAGCTCCTTCCAGTTTGTCGTCTTTTCGAATATCATGTATGCTTTAGCGGATCCCTCCAGCAGTCGGTTGCCCAACGACCAACATTGGGAATCACTCAGTACATACACACTAGCCGCTTTCTCCAGCTCACGAATCCATACGTGAATGGACAGATCACCATCACCAGAAAACTACAGTAGTTTCAACATCCTTCAAGTTCATGCGGCAATTATATTCCGGTCTGCTTAAGTTCTCCTCCAGCTCCATAACACGCGTTTTTAGCTCAACCAGGTTCTTACGTGCTGTATACAATTCGATGCTACTAAGAATCGAAGCCAATTCGCCAGAGTCGCTCGCCTGTGCGCTTTCACGAACATGCACGTTCGCGTCTGGTCCTACAGACGTCTCACGAGACATCGTAGGCAACTGGCTAGCACCCACTTCATCCGGTGTACTCGGCTGCTCACTGTTTCTTAAGCCGCGCTGCTCAATAGGAGGCTCCGTACCAACATCCACAAGTTGTCCGGCAAGCACATTCGCACGTGGGCTGATTGCCTGCTCTTCGGGTACATCACTTTCTCCAGACGCTTTCAACTGATTGGCCGACATGACTGCTTTTACCAATGCTCGCAATTGGTAAATTGACGCTTCTTTGTCACAAGGTACTTCTTTGGCCGCTAGCAACTCAAACAATGCGGTTTTATTTAATTTAATGATCTCGGTGTATTTCATAATAAGACTTTCTTTAGGGCAAACCCCACACCTGATTTGTAAACTCTCTATTTTTTAAGCTTTTAATCTGTTGAGATTGTCTTTATATTTTCGGATTTTATTCTTTATTTAAAATTAATTGCACATGTGATCTTATTGCCTATATTCGAGAGAGTGTGCCAGTACCCCGCTCAGTATATTATACCCTTTCAGTGTGACCAAATTCGATTATCGGGGAAATAATCGCTGAGGAGAGGGGCGGGCTTATTTAAAATATTATTTATGTTTACAGTAGATAAAAATTTATTGATTGATTTTTTGTTATTTCTTTTTTATTATTTTTTTTTTTTAAGATTAGAGAGAAGATTTTATCTCAACTGTGTCTGGGCACAGTAACCTGGAGACGTGAAAAAGTAGAAAGATACGACATGCGTAGTTTTACAGCTCGAACAATGGTAGATAACAAATCCACGCAATTTTATTAGTATTATCCTGTTATTTTGTTTTTAGTAATTTTGTACCGTCCAACTAGTGCAAATACTATACAATTATCAAAACTATCGGATTTAGTTCATTGACATATAACAAATTCGAATATCGTGTTTTGTGCAGTGTTTAGTAACCTATTATCAAACCACACAAATTACCAATCTATTCATCATGCCACGTCTAGAGCCGTGATTTAGTGCATTGACATATAACAAATTCGAATATCGTGTATTGTGCAGTGTTTAGTAACCTATTATTAAACCACACAAATTACCAATCTATTCATCATGCCACGTCTAGAGCCACGTCTAGAGCCTTAATTTGTGCTTCTCAAAATCAAGAGCAAAGAAAGGCAATCCGTGGAACGGCTAGGTTAGAAACGAGAAATCGTCGAGCTTATCGTACAGATGAACAGAGGAATAATCTTCGAAGTGCAAGAAGAAATGGTTCAAGTATTGATTTAAAAACGAGCTGAGAGAGAATTATTTCAACATTGCCCTACAAGGGCGTAATATAAATTGAAACCCACAACAAAGGGTGGGAAGTATGAAGAGATGCCAACTCATGTCTTATGTTGTGAATCGTCACAAAATGTTCGAATTTATCTGCATTTTCTTTTATTATTGATATGTCTGCACCAGTAACTAACAACATGGTAAACACGTTACTTAATTTTTTATTTTTATGGAAATACTAACACTAAGATTGAAAGAATAAACACTGACAGTTTTATTTGAAGTGGTTTCGCGGATTACTTTGGGTAATCAGAACTTTACCATCATTTTCATTCTTGAAATTGTTTATGCCATTAATAATTATCTGCCGTAATAATTATTTTGTCCATTACAGTTATATTGTTTTTAATGGTAGTGCAGGACTACGTTTGCTTGTACTGTTTCCGCTGTGTCACAGCCTGTGTAGCAAGGTCGTGATATTAGTTTGGTAAGGCGAAGCTCTTACACTAATTTTTCATAGCGCCTAAGGGTATAAACAAAAAGGTGGTCTTCGGTTTTGTAGGCTTTACCAACTTTTTTCACTTCATTTGGTTGCTATAATTCCCAACTTTGGTAGGAAAATCTATAGAAAAATTATACAATTATAGGAAATTGAAGAGGCCCCTAAACGTCTAGGGCTCAGGCCTTTTGTTTATTCTATATACGAACAGAAAACTTTTTACTATTTACTTTGTGTTCTGGACCCTGCTTAAAATAAAATCAGTTCTTTGCTACCCAATGTTTCTTCAATTTTGAAAACAATGTCTAAAGTTCCAGTAGTACAAAAATAATTATTACTGGGAACCTGGGAACTAAAAACTACTACTCTAGGCACAGTGACCTGGAGACGTGAAATAGTAGAAAGATACAACATGCGTAGTTTTACAGGTCGAACAACGGTAGATAAAAAATCCACGCATTTTTAGTAGTATTATCCTGTTATTTTGTTTTTAATAATTTACCGTCCAACTAGTGCAAATACTATACAATTTGCGAAACCTATCGGATTTAGTGCAGTGACATAATACAAATTCGAATATCGTGTTTTTTGCAGTGTTTAGTAACCTATTATCAAACCACACAAATTACCAATCTAATCATCATGCCACGTCTAGAGCCTTAATTTGTGCTTCTCAAAAACAAGAGCAAATAGAGGCAACCCGTGAAACGGGTTAGAAACGAGAAATCGTCGAGCTTATCGTACAGATGAACAGAGGAATAATCTTCCAACTGCAAGAAGAAATGGTTCAAGTATTGATTTAAAAACGAGCAGCTTTTCTATATGATTGCATCATCGACCTTACCTTGCATCGATTAGTTTGCATTGGTCTAATGAACGTTGTTTGCCAGCATTGTGGCGCATTATTGCTCCCGCCACCAGAGCCATTGTGTTCCCTGATTTATGGCGAAATACTAGAATCACGACATTTTCTAGCGTACACTCAAAAATACAATGTATGCTTTCAGTGACAACGCTGACCAGTTTCTTTGCGATTTGTCAAAGCGATCAGTGCGAACTTTGCTTTACTTGTAAATACCACGTTATTACACATAGAACGATACATCGAAGAAATTTCAACGTCGGAAGCAAAGCTATGCAGTTCCTGGTCCTCCAGATATATTTACAGAGATCATTCGAAGAAAGATGAATGTTTCTATTTGCGGTTTTTACTGATTCAGAAGCAACATCATTTTAACCACTACGAACTATTAATTGTATAGTGTGCCCCAACATGAATTATAGATATTACAGATATTATTTGCTATCATCATCATGATTCCCACCGAACCACCGAATGAGGATATGCATAACCAGGATTTGCGGCAGTTTAATAGTTAGGTGTGGATTGTTAGATCGCGGAATGAATAACGTATTTAATAAAGAATTGGAACGTGAACGTGTGTATGATCCACATGAATTAATCCAATCAGTTCAAACGAATGTACCACTGCTGAATCCTAAGCAGAGGGAGATCTGTGATACACTGATTAATGCAATTAATGATGGAAATGGTGTTTTTTTTCTGGATACCCTCGGTGGAATTGGGAACACATTCCTCATGTCATTGATTTTCGCCACTGTACTTTTCGAAACATTCCGCAATTGCCAAAGTTTTAGTAGCATCAAAAATCATCATATGGCGCACACACGGAGCTTATCAACAAAGTATTTCCGGATATCATTGCTAACTACAATATTATTAAATCGTTAAATGAGCGAGCAATTATGGTGGTTAAAAATAAAGTTCTGGATGACTTCAATTTTGTAATTCAAAATCAAATCGTAGGTACTATGTATTCTTTTAACCTATCGACTGTGTAATAAACAATAAGTAAAGGAAAATTTAAAGATGAAGAAGTTATCCCAAGGATTTCGATGTTCCCAACGGATATGCCCTTTGAGTTAAAACGAATTAAATTTGTGATTTGTCTTGCCTTCGCCATGACGCTCAACAAATCACGCCAAATAGTTATTTTGTGGCCTCAATCTATAGAGTTCTTATTTTTCTCATGGTCAATTGTACGTGGCATGCTCACGTGTCGGCAAACTATCCGCTATATTTGTTCTTGCGCCTGACCGATAAACAAAGAATTTCGTTTACCACAACGTGCGTGAATGAAAATTGTGTGTTGTGTTTGACTTTTCAAATATAAAACAAAAAAAATAAATAATTTTTCTTCATCTTTTAATCCCCAAACGTAATGTGCCAAAAAAGAAAGCCATCAGGTGGCAAAACAAAGTTCGCCGGGTTTGCTAGTTAATTATAATTAGGGGCAAGAGAGAAGAGGTGCGTCCGTTTGTACAGTAGGCAGCGGTGAACGGTGCCGGTGCTGGCGCAGTGGGACGTCGTAAGTTTGTATTTTGGGTTGTTTTTCTAATTTTACTTTGTTTCATCCATAAGATAAAAACAAAATATACCCGTTACAGGAGACGTCATCGTTAACTTACATATATTTAGAACTCTTATATTATTTGTTTAAGATTATTAGAATTTACATTAACATTTTCTAAAAGCTTCTGTTACGTGGCTCATGAAGAGCTTCTAACTCATGAAACCAAAATATAATAATGATTTTTTTCTGGAAATCGAAGACGAGAAGACTTATTATTCTTCATTATTGGCCTTTGCGAGACATATCATCGTGGGACATTCACATTGGAGCCCTATCATAACCTAAGTGAACTTGAGTGTGTAAATAGGCATTATCATATCAAGTTTTGACTCAATTGCCACTCATTAGCGATCGTAACGTTTTCACATGCTTTACACTTTTATGTAGAACACTCGTAAGCTTTAACACGTGCTAAGTATTAAGCACATCGGAGTAAGTACTCAGACTGTCATATAGAGAAACGATCTACATATTAAAGCTCACTTATTAAGCTCTTGAGTGAAACTTAATGCATTTGGGTGTTTTTATTAAAACCAGAACTCGTTCAGCTTACGTTTAATTCATTTCTAACTTGCAACATTTCTATCGTTAAGGGCCCAAAATGTCCCCACCAGTTGAAACGCAGCTTCTACCTCTTAGACAACAACGAAATCAACTGCAATCTAATATTCAAAGTTTAAGAGCTAGAATCGATCGACATCATAATTGGCTTCCATCCATCAAATTACCTAAATTCGACGCATTCGAGACAATGTGGACAAATTTAACTATCTAATAAGTTGTCTATCTGGCCAAGCTCTAAGCGTAGTCAAGTATCAGACGAAAACTATCCCAAGGCTCTAGACCGCCGCAATGAGCAATATGACAAGAAAGTACTTATTTTCGTGAACATATTTCAAGTTTATTTAACATTGCTAGCATGAAAAAGGCAGATGATGTTATGCTCCGTACAATTTTGGATACAGCTTTAGCTCTCCGCGCATCATTCTTGTTATTAATCGCAGTACTTATTCATATTGTTATATCAAAGATTGATCTTGAATTCAAATAAGCATATGATCGGGTTCAAGAATACGATAAATTGCCAGGTCAGAGACAAAATTCATAGTAGTTCGAAAGTATTTGTTGCATAGGTTAGCATTCTGTCCAGTTTTGCTACATTTTATTGAGGATTTAAGATTGTTAAAACAGCGTCACTTTGTTTGAATTCCCTCAATAAGGGTCATCAAGCCTCAAAGTGTCCTTCATTGAACAGATTTCGACATTGTGGAGGTTTACATCACACAAACATGCATACCAGAAGAACCTTCTATTCATCATCAATCACAACAAATCATTCATTACACATATGACGAAAGTAAACCATTTGCAACATCGATGATTTGAATTAAAACTATTGCTGTTGGAAGCAATCCCCGCCCAGCTTGGTGGGTTTCAGCTCGCAAGAGCATTACTTGATTCGTGCTCTAAGCTTACCTTTATAACTGAAGAATTAGCCAAAAGGCTTCAGCTTCCGTTTCGTTATGATCATTATGAGATTGCTGGAATGGGTGAAATACGTACACATATGAAACAATCCGTATCTACCAAAATTCGTTCAAGAAAATCTCCAGATGAATGGAATATGGAGTTTATCGTGACTAAATCTATGTCACTACCTCAGCCTGAAAAGAAACTAGATGTGTCAAATTGGGCTTTTCCCAAAGAAATTGAGTTAGCCGACCCATTATTTTATAAGCCCGGAAAGGTAGATTTATTACTTAGCGTAAAGGAGTTTTTTTTTTGATCTACTTAAGACAGGTAAAATTAGTTTAGGAATCGGTCTTCCTCATTTAGTGGAAACTGCATTAGGATGGATCGTCGTGGGGTAAGATTGCTGAACCCCAATCAACTCAAAACTACACTTGTAATTTAACGCAACAGCAAGACCTTTACATATTATTAGAAAGGTTTTCGAAAATGGATGAAATACATGGAATTCAAAATAAAGATATTTCCTTAAGTTCAGAAGAACAATCATGTGAAACTCACTTTCAGGTGCACACACAATTCCTGGATTCAGGGTGGATACAGGTTCGGTTGCCGTTTGAGGAATCGCCTGAATAACTCGGAGACTCGTTGTCCTGTGCAAAAAGTCGTTGTACTAAAATATAAGCAAAAAAAAAGGAGTTTAAATTTAATTTCTTTCGTTTTTATTATACAAATAAAAGAAGTGAAAAAAAACTACTTGGCAACTCGAATCCAATCGAAACCAACTCTGTTCTTTACGCATTACAATTCAATGAATTCTCTTTTGTGTTTTAACCTTGTGTTATTGAGCTAGAGCACTCACTCACTCAACTTGTTCGGCTTCGCACTCCAACTAAATCAACTCATTTTGAGCATTGTCAATTTGAATGGGGTATTTTGACTATTCATGTAGCTCTCTAATACGTATATTTTCCAAGTTTATTGTCCGATTTTAAATTTGGTTGGCTGGTAGAAAATAATAAGACAGAAGAATGGTGTGCTTAATTTCAATAGGCAAAAAATTGCGAAAGCGAATCGGTTTTTTCCATGGAGTCAAAACCACGGATTCCACCATCTGCCCACACTGCTGGATTACCACTACCCCCACTTGATGCCAACGACGATAGTACGCACCAAGGTAGGAAGGAAGGCGTTCTATGTCATAGTCCCGTGCTCGATAGTGTCATCAATTGCGGCGAATCCGGCTGCAGCCTTATAAGGAGAAGGAAGTTTCAACAGTGATCTGGTCTCCGATCAACGCCGGATTCCAGTTGGAAGCGAATGTAAAGATGGCCGACGGCTTATGCTGCCGTACCCCAAGCTGGACATCATCCTCGTTCTCGCCCGTCCGTCATTTGAGTCCTTCCGGTCTTCGACTGAACTTTGTCCGATATGCCCCCTACAATCACATATCAAAAAACTATTTCGATAACAAATTTATTGTAATTGTCAAAAGAGAGTATTAAATTCGAAAAATAAATTCATTTCTAAGCCTAACTTAAATTTCTTAATATATTTAAAGTATTTAAATTGGTTTGAAAACAGCATTTAGTTATGATATTTAAATTTCCTTACTTGTACATTAAAGTTAATTTTTTATATTTGTTTGAAAATTAAGTATGCAAGGTGTGAATATTGCTTTTATTAAAATAGTCAAACTATTTGAATTTTTGTGGAGATTATTTTATTATCACATGAATTTCATATATAGGCAAGAGATTTTTTCTACATTTAGACATTTTCAATACGTTGATTTATTAAATAATGGTATTATTTAAAACTGACAAAAAAAAGTATTGAAATTTTTAATGCAGAGATAACTTATATATATAGATATATATATATTTGATGCTTTATTTGACATTCAAATTTTAAATACTGAAGCAAAATTGTAATAAAATTTAATATTCTGTTAAATTGTGAAAAGCTTTAAGTATTAATGTCCTTTCTTAAGCTGATAAACATACATCTGCGAAGAGCATAATAATGAATACTACTCTTTTATACACTAAATATTATTTTGGTATTAGTTTTTAAAAATAATAAGTTTCTAAAAATTCAAATTATTAGTATTTTAGATAGTATGTTTAGCTGCAATTCATATAAATAAATCTATACCATTTGTAGATTTATTAGACCTCATAAAAATGTGCGTTTAATTATTTATTTTACAGTGATCTGGATATTTTGATTTGGCATTTCACGTCATTTTAGCGCTGCTTTCACTGGACACAAGATTAAGTGGTAGCGACAATTCATCACTTTCACAAGCGTTGTTTGACTCCGGCAGTAATTCTGGTTTCTTGCATCTAAAAAAAGCATCCTTTAGCGCAGATGTCGCCTTTGCCTCAGATATTTCATTCTTGTAATTCTAAAAAAAAAAAAAACAGAAAAAAAAAGCGATCTTCGTTATTTACTATTTTTTTATTAAAAAATATCAAAGAAGCTAACTTGGGCTTTGCCGATATATGTACATATATACCCTTCCCTTATATACCCTTGCAGTTCTTTATTAATTTATATTTAATCCGATAACAAAAGTGAAATTTCATACATCAACAGCATTAGTTATCGTATTATGAAAATGCTCAAATATTTTTCACTGTAATTTGTGTTCTTTTTATCCGAGTCAAATTTTAGTATCTGATATTTTATATCCAATACTATCATATTGGTAAATTTCATGGGGATACTCCAATTTTTGCAACGATGTTTGTTCAAGAGCTATATGATATAGTAGTCCGATCCCGATTATTTTCATACTTTATCTTACCCGGGTAATAAAAAGCACCCAAAAAAAATCCGGGTCGCTCTTAAGATGGCTGAGTAAAACGCATACGCACCGACGGACAGACGGACATGGCTATGTCGACTCATGCTGATCAAAAATATATGGGGTCGGAAACGTTTCCTTTTGTGCGTTACAAACATCCGACCAATTTTATAATACCCTCTGCAAGGGTATAAAAATATGTGTTATTACACACACTTAAAACCTGAATATTTTATCAGAAAAATTGATAACGATAAGTAATTAGAGTTGCTTTAGAGCATAGAGCACAGCTGCGAGCCAAAAAAATAGTAGTTGCATTATCCATTTTAATAATAGCATAGAAAGTTATGTTATCGGGGCTAGACTTAGAGTTTTTGGTATCCAAGTTTATTATTTGGCCTGTTATTAATTATATTATCAACAAAACAAAAACACTCCATTTTGTTTTTTCGAAACTAATGAAGATTTTGTGTCAATGGTATTAAATTGAGGCGAGCAAAATAATAGTAGCATATATTTTAAAGACCACAAAAAACTAAAGTTTAGAATTTTGTTCCACGGAAATAGTTTTAAAATAAAGACCAAGTTAATCTCACCCTATTAATAATTTTCTATCGGGTTCTTCACTTCACTTCACTTCACATCACTTATGATGGTTTCTATACAGTATACGGGACCAACACCGAAATAGAATAATCAGCCCGACACCAACACATTTCATCCACCATGTTTAATAGTGTTGGTAGTGAACTGCGGACTCTTCTCCGTGTTTTTCGGTCGACGAATATAAAGCCTAGATCCCCTACCTCCAAACATCACAATTTTAGACTCATTCGACCACAATATGTTTCGCCATTTCTCCACACGCCAATTTAGGTTGAATTTTGAGTCTTCAATCCGTTCATTTATGTTCTTCTGTGAGAGAAGCGGAACTTTCTGAGGGCTGCAAGCGTTCAAGTTATTTCCAGGTAACTATCGCCACACTGTCCATACACTGGCCGGCACTTCAAGTTCTTCCTGGATCGCCACAGCAGATGCAAACGGACGAAGCCTTTAGACTCGCTCTATTCTTTTTTCTAATTTGGACGGGATTTTAAGCTTTCGGTCATGTCTTTCTGATATTTTTTTCACATTTAAATGCAAATTTCTCGGATTTCTCTGTAACTTTTGCCCTCAGCTATAAGGTTCTGATATTTTGCTCGCTCTAAATTTAGCAATTAAGGTTAAAAATGAAGTAGAAAAAAACTTAACCCTCTAGGTTGTAAGGGTGCCTCTAGGCACATATTTTATTTTTAATTTAAAAAATATCAAAGAAGCTAACTTCGGCAATGCCGAAGTTTATATACCCTTGCAGTCCTTGGCAATAATTTTTTTACATTTTGAAATTTCTTTCCCTGCAACTCAATTCAACAACACACAAACAAAACATTCAAATTATTTCTCTTTTTACTACAAATTTTTCCATCATTCCCTAAGCAAAGCACAACACGCATACACATACAGTTTGTGTAGCGCTGCGTCTGTGTTTTTTTTTTTTTTAATTCATTTATTTATAACATAAAAACAATAACATAAGAATATACAATGTTCTCTATCGGACTGCAGGCATAATACGAAACAATTTTTGCGGGACGTCCCAGGGGGAATTGCTTCGCAAAAACGTGTTGCTAGCATACTTATCCGTTTCTTGCGCGTTCCTCTTGTCTGAGGACTTGACAGGCCACACCCGCAAAGCCGCAAACTGCGTCCTAGATCGCCGATTTGGCCAGCATAGCTGTGACCAAGTTGTCAGGTGTAAGGGCAGTGTTGATCAGGTCTGCCACCCTTTGTCGCTCGTTGTTGAACCTGACGCATTAAAACAAGATATGTCTTGCGTCTTCGACTGTGCTGCTGCCGCAGGCCAAGCAAAAGGGTACCTGCTCATGCCCAAACCGGTGCAGATATGATCTGCAGCATCCGTGACCTGAAAGCAGTTGTGTGAGTTGGAAGGAAACTTGCCCATGTTTTCTCTCCGTCCACTCCGTTACGTTTGGGATGAGAAGATGCGTCCACCTTCCCTTGCTAGAGGCATCCCAGCGTCTTTGCCAAGTCACAAGACTCCGAATTCTCAGAGCTGGCCTCTTTTTTGGGTGTGCCGCGGCTGACAGCTACGGCGATCGCCTTGGCTTCATCGGCAAGTAGGTCGATTGGGATCATACCCGCAATTACCAACGCAGCGTCCTCCGAAACGGTCCTGAAAGCGCTGCACACTCGAAGTGCGCATAGGCGATATGTGGCTTTAATGCCTCTGCTGTATGACGGGACGTGAATAGCTTGCGACCATACTTGCGCTGAATACAATATCACTGACTTTAGCACACTCGCTAGCAGCAGCCTGCGCTCCTGTTTCGGGCCTCTGGTATTTAACATGATTCGGGACAAGGCCTGCCCAGTACTCGCCGCCTTGGTATGTACGTGACTCAGATGTTCCCGAAAGCATAGACGAGTGTCTAACCATACGCCCAGGTAACGTATAGCCCGCTTTGAGGCAATCTCTGATCCCTCTATTAGTATCCTCGCAACTTCCACTGTCTTCCTACTACTAATAAGCACCGCCTCCGTTTTGTGCACTGCCAGTGAGAGACCGACTGAGTGAAGCCAGCTCGTAATTTTTTCAATCGCGCAGGATGCAAACGCTTCAGTCGTCGCCAGATCCTTGGCTACGATCACTAACGTGGTAGAGGGATCCTCAGAATGCCGTCGTACATTATGTTCCACAGTAGCGGGCCCAATACGGACCCTTGTGGAACCCCGGCAGAAATGTGGCGACTGTCGCAGCCCTCATCTGTGTTGAATCGCAGCACTCTCCCATCAAAATAACTCCGTATGATGGCTTGCAGGTAAACCGGCGCTTCCAGCCTACACACCGAGCCCAGGATGCAGCCCCAGTCCGCTGTGTTGAAGGCGTTCTTGACGTCTATTGTGACGACCAGGCAGTATTTTTTAGAGCCGCCCTTCCACCGGGAGCCTTCGATTGCATCTGCAGCAATATTGACTACTTTGCTGATTGCATCTATCGTCGACCTTGCCTTCCGAAAGCCGAATTGGTTTTCCGAGAGGCCATTGCTCCTGCTGATTAGATCGTTTAGCCTAGTGTTGATTATTCCTTCCAGGACTTTGCCGACTGTGTCTATTAGACAAATCGGCCTGTAGGAGGATGTTATGTCAGGTGGCTGCCCCGGCTTTGGCAGCAATACCAGTTTTTGAACCAACGACAGCGGGGATTTTTGAGACCGACCGAAAACAGCAAAAGATTCCAGATCACAGAGACCAGGAGGGATGGGTAACAGTAGCACCGTGAGTAGCGCTGCACGTTTAATGGAAATACCACTGAATAACTCTTTTGTAGGATAAAAGACGGGTTTAAACGCGACCAAATGTCAAATACGTGACAGGCCACGATAGAGGGATACACGTCGCTGCGTCTGTGTGTGTGTATGCATGTGCTCTGTTTGATTTGCTGATGACGTAGTAGGCAGCAAGCAGCGCTGCCGGCAGCGCTTGAACCGAATTGTACTGACTGTAACTTGTGTTCTATTTATCCGATCAGGTTCAAATTTTGGGATCTGAGATTTTATACCAAATTCTATTATATTGTTAAATTTCATGGGGATACTCCAATTTTTGCAAAAAATTTTGTTCTAGAGCTATATGATATAGTAGTCCTCACAATTTTCATACTTTATCTCACACGGGTAATAAAGAGTCCCCAAAAAAAATTTCAACCCGATATCTCTTAAGATGGCTGAGTAAAACGCGTACGCACAGACGGTCGGACAGACGGACAGACGGACATGGCTATATCGACTCAGCTTCTCATGCTGATCAAGAATATATATACTTTATGGGGTCGGAAACGTCTCCTTCTGTGCGTTACAAACATCTGACCAATTTTATAATACCCTCTGCAAGGGTATAAAAATAACTAAGAGCTTTTAGTTAATTTAAAAATTGTTGAACTTTTAAAAATAACTGCCAAAAAGCACTGCCAATGTTGTAAAGCGCTGGGAAACTTTTATCGGTGCTTTTGATAAACATATTAGCGAATCATGTGTTACCTCGCTCCAAAAATTTCAGCTGCTGCACATTGTCTTTTGCTGTGTTGATAAAAGTGAATTTATACAACCAATTGAATTCAATATTTTTTTTCCTGAAAGGTGACTTAATGTACTATTTAAATAAAGTTTAATATGTGCGAATATGTTAAAGTTCTGCTTTGTAGCATCGTAAAAGTGATAACTGCCTTGAGGCACTCTTGGGGCTCCACGGCAAAATTTGTTGCTAGTAGCTATTTCACAACTGCTTGCACTTCTTGTGTGATTTGTGTGTGATTTTTATTTATTGTTGAATTTTTTTAATAGAGATTGAATAATGGCTTTGAGAGCTCGCTATAAATGGACGAGGATGAAGACGTGGCAGAGGCACTTTACACTGCATTAGAAGATGTGTCTACTGTATACTTAATGTGCAGTAATATTGAAAACAATGAGAATAATATTCAGAGCCATGAGCCTTCCCGAAAAACCCGTTAGAGGTCTCGACCGTCTTTTGGTGGCTTTAATGGGCTTGGTAAGCAAATAATTACTTTGATTAGAAATACAACTCATTAATTTATTTATGAATAGGTATCGAATCAATTATAAAGGAACCTAGTAAAGTTATGTGGCGACAGCAATCTTTGCAATTGCACATAAACAATGTTGCTTTTCATCCAAAATAACTGATCTGAAAACTCCGTTTCAACTATTTTGTTATTTTTTAAACTCAGACATAATAAGTATGATCGTCGAGGAAACGATGCGCGCAGCCTTAAAGGACAATATTTAAGATAACAACGGAAGATAATCATCACTATATAGGAATTTTAATTTACATGTCTATATATCTCTACCCTAATTTGAAAAGTTACTGGGGGCAAAACGCACTTGCACCCATACAAACCTGTATTACCCGTTGCAAATTTGAAGCAATTAAGAAATACTTCTCATTGTGTGACGAGAGTAAGCGAATCAAAAAGGGTGAGCCTGGCTACGATCCACTATTTCGCACGCGAAGAGTTGACATTGACATTTTGAATGAAAGATTTGACTCCGTGCCTAAGCAAGCTCGATTATGCGTTGACGAACAAATGTGCAGCACAAAAATGAAGCACCATTTGCGGCAATACATGCCCAATAAACCACACAAGTGGGGTATTAAATTATTTGTCCTATGTGATTCTTTTGGATATGCCTACCGATTTGAAGTATATAGCGGTGCAGGTGACAATGCGATATTACCTGGTTACCCTGATATCGGTGCGTCAGCCAACTTAGTTGTACGCTTGACGAAAACTGTTGAAAGTTTCAAACATCATATAATATATTTTGACAATTTTTACACATCGCTGTCTTTGATGGTATACCAAAAGGGATTTATAGTTTGGGAACGGTTCGGGTAAATCGGATACCAAACTGCAAGCTCCCAAACGATAGTGCCATCAAGGAAAAGCCAAGAGGTTTTTCAGTTGAGTACGTGGGTTCCTCATATGGAGTGGAGGTTAGTAACGTACTGTGGAAAGACAACAAGGCCGTTCGCTTATTATCGACCTAAGTGGGCGTTAAGCCGTTTATAAGTACAAATACTCAAGGAAGAACACAAAAGGCAACTCGTTACGACAGAAAGTCGAAGCGCAATGTAGAAATTGACTGCCCACAAGTTATACGGGAATATAAAGCTCATATGGGAGGCGTGGATCTGATGGATGGGCTTATGGGCCGATACCACATAAGAAATAAAACTCAGGAATTTTGCAACCCGAATTTTCTACCATTTAGTAGATATGGCACGCACCAACAAACGCCTACATCCAAAAAATTCCCAAAACTAAAAATAGCACCACTTGCAGTATTTTGAAAAATACCGTTGTATTTCGGAGAATTGCATTCTAAAAAACACATGTTCAACAGTCCCTGGATCAAAGTCAATTTTAATAGCACTAGCACTAAAAAAAAATCCTAAGCTTTTCAATATAATGGGTCGAAGAAAACACTGCTCTGTCAAAAACTGAGCACTGTTAAACCTAGCGGATCCAGTGTCATGTTATGGGGCTGTTTTTATTAATATGGTGTCGGTCTTATATAGTGCGTCAAGTCCATTATGGATCGGCATGTTTATGTAAATACCTTGGAGACGGTGATGCTACAATACGCTGAGGATAATAAGCCACTTATACGGGTCTTTCAACAAAACAACGACCCAAAGAACTCCAGTATGAAAGCCAAGCAGTGGTTCTCAGAGAATTCTCTAAATATAATAGAGTGTCTGGAACGGTCACCAGGCCTAATCCCTATTGAAAATCTTTGGTCTGACATTATAAAAGCAGTTGCTGTTGTAAAACCAACTAAAAATATGAAGTAATCCATGAGAAAATACCGCGTTTGCAAAAATTGTGTAGGGCTCTCAGTCGCCTCAGAGACGCCTATTTACAATCATATTGCTATTAGTTTGTTCTAATAGCAATAAATACTAAGTTGCAACATCAAAGTGAGCACTTTTTTTTGGAAAAGCCATGTCCACCAATTCGGGCCCAAGCTCTCTCGATCCCCACCAGCAACAGCTACAAGAACTACTTGTACAACAACAACGTGAGCGTCGTCTCTCGGTCCAACGCAACAACGCGTCATTTTCGGTGGTGTCGCCGACCCCACTGAATGCTACCGTAAGCAATAACACCGAAAGTGCAAGCCACTCAGCAACAGCAAGCCACAACAGCAATTTACCGTGGAGAGAGCAGTGTGCTTCTCCATCAATATCGATAACTGGGTCACCGATTGCACCGACCAGCACCGTCAGCTCGTTGACAGCAACTACTGCAACGTCTGCAGAAGTATTGACCTGCCTCAAGCCGTCATCGACAAGTCGCCCAGAGTCAGCCACGACAAGAAACCCAACGCCTTCTGTCCAAACTGGAATGGATAGATATATTAAAATAACTAAGCGGAAGCTAAGCCCGCAAAAGAAAAAAAGTGGCAATACGCCGAAAATAACCAAAACAAATGAACGAGCAGCACTTCTAAGCGGAAATCGTTTTAAAATTTTTGCCGATCAGCAAGACGATCAAACCGGCGCTGTGGATAAAGTTAAATCGGCTAGACCACCCCCTCTATACATCCGTGGAGCCAACTGCAGCGCCCTGATTTCGAAGCTAGTAGAAACAGTAGGGGCAAATAACTTTGTTGTGTTAAAGGGGATCGAGCCATCGGTCCCACTTCAAGAAATAGCAGACGCATTGGCCGAAAAAGGGTTTGCGGTTAAGTCCGTTGTCAATATCATCAACAGGAATAATGTCGCACAGCCACTCTTTAAAATCGAGCTCCAACCAGATGCAAAGCGGTCGAAGCCAAATAAAGTGCATCCAATCTACAACCTTCAGCTCCTATTGCACAGAAGAATCACCGTAGAGGAGCCCCATAAGAGATACCAACCACCTCAGTGTAAAAACTGCCAGGAATACAACCACACCTCTAACAATTGCAATCTTAGGTCAGTGTGTGTTGGCTGCGGCGAATATCATAAAGATGGCATTTGCACCATGGACAGAAACAACGTCGCACTAAGACTATGCAGTAACTGTGGAGGGAACCACACAGCCAACTACAAGGGATGTCCTGTCTTCAAGGATCTTAAATTGCACCTAAACGGGCGTAAACCCCCAGCTGGACCAAAAATCACCTTCAACGCCTCCAAAACTACACCGGAGGTATTCTTCGCCAAGGCTGTTAGATCATCTAACATGCCTGCTATAACCAATCCTAGTGTATCCTTCGCTAGTGTACTCCGAACTGGACAGACGGAGCCCGCGAAAGAGACTTCGTCACTCCACCATCTACAGAATCCGCAACCTAGCGCACCAGAGCTTGGCCAGCAAACTCCAAGTGGTTTAGAGGCCCTATTGATCTCACTTAATCAAAACATGACCACTTTAATGACGTTCATGCAAAACTGTATGCAGGAACTGATGCGGAATCAAAACCTGCTTATCCAGAAGCTTATCGAGAATAAATAATGGCTTCCCTACGTCTATGTCTTTGGAATGCTAATGGCGTCTCCAAGCACAAAAATGAACTGCAACTATTCCTAGACTCAAGTGAAATCGACGTCATGCTGATATCGGAAACACATTTAACATCAAAAAATAACTTTCAAATACCAAAATACACCTTCTACGCAATAAACCATCCAGACGGAAAAGCTCATGGCGGGACCGGCATCCTAATCAAAAACCGTATAAAACACTCGTTCCTCAACAGATTCGAAACGCAGCACCTACAAGCAACTGCTCGACCCGTCCAAACCAGCTGCGGCAACACTACGTTGGTTGCCCTGTACTGCCCACCACGCTTCTCAATCTCTGAAAAGGAATTCACCGGTTTCTTTAGCACACTCGGAGAACGCTTCATTGCAGCAGGGGACTATAAGGCAAGCAGTTGTACAATACAATAGTCAACCGACTCAATAAGATGGATTGCTTCTCACCGTGTAGGCCTACTTATTGGCCCACAGATCCAAAGAAAATGCCTGACTTGATTGATTTCGCAGTAACCAAGAGGATTCCGCGTAATCGGATCACTGCGGAAACACTGCTAGATTTATCCTCCGATCACTCTCCAGTGCTATTCACACTGTTAACAAGACCTCAAGTACTTGATCGCCCATATATGCTTACAAACAACAAAACAAATTGGCTTAAATTTAAAATGTACATGAGAGCCCACATTGACTGTGCGTCTCTGCACTTGAGTCGATGCTGGGAGCAGCAGCAAGAGTATCTGCTCCACATGCCTCTACTTACGCTAAACCTGCTGACAGGCCTACGAACCGGCGGATAGAACAATTAGTAACGGAAAAACGACGTCTAAGAAGAGAATGGCAGATTACTCGATCACCAGCAGCAAAACTTCGCCTAAGGCATGCCAGCCGCAACCTCTCCAAGGAGTTAAGACAAGAGGAAATCTGGGCTCAAAGGCAATACATAGAAAAGCTCAGTCCATCCAGCACTAAACATCCTCTGTGGAAAGCCCACTCAACTTTAAGCGCTCCTACAGAGACAGTTTCACCAATAAGGGGTCCAACAGGTGGATGGGCCAGCAGCGACGAAGAGAGGGCATCCGTATTTGCCACACATCTTAAAATGTACCAGCGATGTCGACATTATACAAAGGGCGCAGCCGAAGATTTTAAGATCAATCACTGGGGCTCCGTGGTACATACGGAACGACAACATTCAAAATGATCTAAATATACCTAGCGTAAAATCTGAAATAGGTAGTCAACAACTAAAGTATTCTGCGAAACTGGATGTACAACCTAATGTTCTTGCCAATTCCCTTACGCGAACTAATAATAGAACTCGTCTTAAAAGAAATGACAGACCAACCCAATAATAAATGATTAGGGCCGCCTGCAATATCCCCTGTATATATATTTTAAAAACTAGATTAAGAAAAATATCTCAAACTTGTTGTTAGGCTCTAATTTAAGAGTAGATTCAACAAATATATATTAAACGTTAAAAAAAAAAAAAAAACGTATTCACATGTTCCTTAAACCTCTCAATAAAACTATGAATCATTTCAACACATTTTCTAAGCAAGTGTTGCTATTATTAAGTTCGAAACTGTATACACATACCCATCTCAATAACCTACAAAATTTTTACAA
Organism: Drosophila paulistorum; assembly: GCA_018152135.1. Taxonomy (NCBI): domain Eukaryota; kingdom Metazoa; phylum Arthropoda; class Insecta; order Diptera; family Drosophilidae; genus Drosophila; species Drosophila paulistorum. Next base: position 6,776,897 of record JAECXG010000822.1, on the reverse strand, counting down.
ACACGGTGGTGTAGCCATATGTAGCGTAGTCCATAGATCTATTCAACATACCCAAATGGAAATTCAAATTAACCAATCTGATTATTTAATCAAAAAATTAAAATTTTTTAGTAAATTCAAATTATCTCAACCAACGATTCCTCCAATAAAAGCTTTTCTATCAAATCCATTAACGACAACTTTGACACAACCAACAATAACCAAATTATTTTAGGAGCCCTAGTGGCTGGCATTATGGCTTGGGATCACCACCACAAGAAACCAACAGAGGCGAAAGTCTATTTAAATTCCTTCAAAATGCAAACTTTCATATCCTCAAACGAGAACTCCCCATCGCACTTCTCCACACACAGCACATTCCCCGACACCGATACATTTTATACCCTCCCTACATACTTCCTACAGCAAATGGAAAATTATGATGATCTTCAAGAAAGCGATCATTATCTTTCAACTTATCCTTATCTTTCAACCAAAAACGACTAATTTGTTCAAGTTAAAATTACAAAAACTAGCGCGCTGTGCCGCAGTGGAAATTTTTAAACGCGTTTTTCTCAAAACTACGCTTTTGGAGCTTATGAAAGACCTACAGGGCGCAAATATTAACCAATCGCTATCAAATTTTTTGCACATGTTCTTTAGGATAATGTTCAGTAGAATTCGCGAAAAATATTCAAAATTGTTAATTTAAAAAAATAATTAGCAACGAAAAGTAGGTAAAAAATTAATTTTTCTATAAAAAAAATTATAATTTTTTCTTTTTTCATGTTTTTTGGGGGAAAAATTTTACTCCAATTCTACTACCAGCGATCCGAAAAAGTGTCTAGATTAAGAAAACATTTAAATTTTTGGTTTCAAACTTAATTTGCGAACGGTAGGACTTCCATAAGGACGAGATGGGGAAGTCATTGTTAAAATGAATAAAAACCAGAGGGCCGGGGCTAACTTCGACCGCGTCAAAGCTTGTATAGTTTTTTGTTACTTTTTCCTTACAACTAGCCGTCTAGGTGGAAAAAAACTATCAAAATAACTGTTACCACAGATTGTTCCTAAAGGAGCTATATGATATATTTACCCGAACTTAATCAAATTTAGCAGTCTTTTAAAGGTGCAATAAACTCAACAATATTAAATTTCACGACAATAGTTTAGAAAATAACGAAGCTATTGAGAAAAGTCACTGTAAAAATTAAGAGATTTTTACTTATATTTATTACTTTAATAATTATTTATTTATTTATAATGTGATTGGACAGTGATTGTAAATTACAGCCAAACTTCTAGTACCCAAACTCAACTAATTCAGCAGTCGACAAAAAAGCTTAAGCTAAAAAACAAATAAAAATTAATTGAAAATAAGTAAGCTTATTCACAACTAAACATCCCCGATCCGATGGAGGTGTTATATTTGCACAAGGTGCCAGCTATGCCCCAATTCACAGCTAATGTGGGAAGAGTTGCAAGCAATGCGATGTCCAAAATATATTCAGCCGTTTCGTTGTAGATTATTGAAAAGTATAGAGCGAAGAAGTGACAGAAAGATGAGAAGAGATAAGATGAGAAAGGTTGTTAGAAGATTGGCCAAGAACACGAAGAGAGTCAGAACTCTACTAATTAATTCAAATGGAGAATTTAAGATGAGTAATTTTTAGTCACAAATAGTTAAAGAAAAATTCAAATTAGGCCTGTCTTTGGTATTTTTCGAACGTACAAAATTCGACAGCAATTCAGCACCGTTCTTTTTATTCCCTTGCAAAAAGGTATACTAATTTTGGTCAGAAGTGTGAAACGCATAGAAGGAAGCATCTCCGAGCATATAAAGTATATATATTCTTGAATAGCACGACGAGACGAGTTCAAATAGCCATGTCCGTCCGTCCGTCTGGATCAACGCGAACTCCTCCTAGACTGTAAGAACTACAGAGCTGAAAATTTGCACGTAGGCTTGTATATACTGCAGGGGTTGTATATCTCGGATTCAGCCGGATCGGACCACTATATCATATAGCTCCCATACAAACGGCAAAGTCACGAACAGTGACTTTTCTCAATAACTCAATTTTCTGAGCTATTGTCGTAAAATTTCATATTGGTGAGTTTTACACATACTAACGACTGTGCCAAATTTGATCCAGATCGGGTGACTATATCATATACCTCCCATAGGAACGATCGGTCGAAAACAGTGACTTTTATCTAATAACTTCGTTACTTTCGACGCGATTGCTCTTAAATTAAACATTTGTTACTTTAATATTTCTGTTAATAACTATGCCGAATTTGATAAAGATCGGGTGACTATATCATATAGCTCCCATAGGAACGATCGGTGGAAAACAGTGACTTTGATCAATATCTTCGTTATTTCCGAAGATTGTAGGCGGTTCTGTCGCAGACATCACACTTTTTGTATAAAACGTTTTTATACTGTGATGGCTATGGGTAAGGAAAGAGTTACCAAAAAAGTTGCAAGGGTATACAAACTTTGACGCGGTCGAAGTTAGCCCCGGCCCTCTGGTTTTTAAACTGAATGGATTATTATCATTAACCAAGAAATCAAAAAAATTATGTTTTGTATATTCTAAAGTAAATTTAATATATGTAAAAACAAAGGCATTTATTATTATTTCCTTGGAATCTTTAAAGTAAAGTTTGTATACCCTTGCAAGGTTTTTAGTAACTGTTTTATCTTAACTAACTGTTTTATCCAAAAAGGGTAATGTTTACGAAAGAACGGCCTTCAATCTTAGCATAGGATATAACGAACTTTCTGATGAAAGTCACTGTTTTGCAACGATCGTTCCTATGGGAGCTATATGATATAGTTACCCGATCTTTACCAAATTCGGCACAGTCATTAACAGATATATTTAACTGTCAAATGTTTAATTTGAAAGCAATCGCATTAAAAGTAACGAAGTTATTGACAAAAGTCACTGTTTTCGACGGATCGATCCTATGGGAGGGAGAGGTATATTATATAGTCACCCGATCTTGACCAAATTTGGCACAGTCGTTTATAGCTACAAAAAACTTACTTATATTAAATTTCACGACAATAGCTTAAAAAGTAACGAAGTTATTGAGAAAGTCACTGTTCGTGACTTTGCCGTTTGTATGGGAGCTATATGATATAGTCACCCGATCTTGATCAAATTTGGCACAATTATTAATAAGAACACAAAACTGATCAATACCAACTTTTATGACAATTGCTGATAAAATAACGAAGTTATTGAGAAAAGTCACTGTTCGTGACTTTGCCGTTTGTATGGGAGCTATATGATCCGGCTGAATCCGAGATATACAACGCCTGCAGTATATACAAGCCTACGTGCAAAATTTCAGCTCTGTAGCTCTTACGGTCTCGAAGGAATTCGCGTTGATCCAGACGGACGGACGGACGGACATGGCTATTTGAACTCGTCTCGTCGTGCTGATCAAGAATATATATACTTTATATGGTCGAAGATGCTTCGTTCTATGCGTTGCACACTTCTGACCAAAATTAATATACCCTTTTTGCAAGGGTATAAAAATATGAAGTTATTATTCAAGAAGCATAGCAATTTTTGGTTTTAACAAATATTCGAATTAATATGAAGTCGTTGTAACCTTATTTTTCAAGACTTCGCGGCAACGACATCCCAAGGAATCAAATAACTTCGCGTTAACCTGGATATACCTGGAATAACCTGGATCTTTTTCCTATATTCTTGCTTATTTTCTGGTTTATATCCAGCAGTTCTCTTCTTTAATATTTCCTATAGGTGTTCTATTAAGTTTAAGTCCTGGGACTGGGGTGGTGGCTTTAAAACATTAACTTAATTTTCGTTGAACGAGCTGGCAAACAGCTGGGACGGGGGTTTGGGATCGTTTTCCTGCTAATATTATCACTTTAAATTAAAGGCAATTCTTCCTCGGCATAAGGAAGCATAGTATTGTTAAGGACATTTACTTTGTTAATGACGCACATTTTATACTTTATCCAAACTAACGGACACCTGAAGAAGAAAAGCAGCCCCAAAACATAATTTTTTCACCCAGCACATCAGACCACAGCACGTTTTTTAAATAGGCCCGAAGCACATTTTGGTTAGCAAAATCTGGTCTATCTTTTATATTGTTCTTGCTCAAGCACGGTTATTTTCGAGCGTCATATGCCTTTAACCGCTTTAATTTCAATCTTGAACGGATAGTTCTCCTGGTTATTGATGCATTTAACTTATTTTTGAGCTTTTCCGATGAAAGGAATGGGTTTTTATTCGCATCCAGCATGATGATCTGTACGAATTTTGACGTTTTGTGACGTGGGTGCGGCCACGATTTTCTTGCTTATACTCCCAATGAATAGCGGAAAGCCTTTTTACTCTTGGGCAATTCATTAATTGGCGATCTTTGCAATTGAACAACCTGAGTTTCTTAGTTTTTTTATGATTTCCCTTTCATTCTCTAAGGAGTGCATGGCACGACCCATAATGCATATAATGTTCTTAAATTCAGTGGACTTTAAAACCTTTAAGGGGGGTTTCTACCTTGTTTAGATTTTTTTATTGCAATTTCGGATAGATATATGTTTCAAGAATACAGTGTAAGTATTAGGTTGAAATCTGTAAAATTACGAAAGTTATCGGTCGTTAAGTGTAGCGGTATCAAGCGCGCTGGGCCGCACCGCAAATTTTCAAACGCGTTTATCTCAAAGCTACGTTTTTGGAGCTCATGGAAGTCCTACAGGGCGCAACAATTAACCAATCGCTATGAAATTTTTTACACATTGTCTTTAGGATTTTGTTCAACGCTGGTAGTAGAATTGTTAAGTTAAAAAATTAATTAGTAAAGAAAAATAGGCAAAAAATACTTTCTAAAAAAGCTCATAACTTTTTCATTTTTTATCCTTTCTTCCTAATTCTACTACCAGCGCTGCGAAAAAGTGTCAAGATTAGGAAAACACTTTCATTTTTCAGACTTTATTTGCGAACCATTGCAAAATTCCCCCCACCTCCTCCTTTTCACAAATCGCCGAAAAAATTTTTTTATAAATAGAATAAAATTTTTTGAACAACTGTGGAAAGTTTCATTCATTCTATTATACTTTTCTCAAAAAAAAAATTCTTACTACAAAGCGTCTTTTCGGCCCAACAAGGTAGAAACCCCCCTTAATGTAGAATATTAAATTAAAACCAAAAAATTGACATCTACATATGAGACTTAAAATGTTTGTGACTGAAAATATACGGAGCGTTTCTATTTTTTTTTTTTCCAACCGTAAAACGGGTTTGTTTTACTATGAAGCATGTAGAAGAAAAAGTTTCGCGAAAATAGGTGTCGAAATGATGAAAATAATAGAAGTAATATCCGAATTCTTAAACACTGATTTTCAGGTCGGATAATTTGTCCAACGTTGAAAAAAGTGATTTCAAAATCAAAAAAAGTTTCCGTTTCAATTATTTCTTCCAACACTGTATATGATATAGTAATCGGATCCGGCATGCATGCAAAATTTTAAATTTTGTAGCTACAACGGTTGAGAAAGAGTTTGCGCTGATACAGGCGGACGGGCAGACGGACACGGTTTTTTTAACTCGTCTCGAATATAGATTATATATTCTTCATAAGTATGGTTCGGGATTTTTAAGTGTTTTGTGAATGTCTTTTTTATGTTTAGTTAGATTTTTAGTCGTGATCCCACAAAATTCCACAACGGAGTTATATGTCATTGTAATTATCTGACTTTTACGGTAATAAATGCGTTTAGTTTAGCTGCGGAAATTTGCGGATGTCTGAACTAACGTAAAAGAAACAACGACGTCTTACATTATTCAAGGTCAGTTTTGCGCTGCAAAACATCTGTTTGACGATCTGTGCTGTTGTTTTTATACCATACACCCATAGGGTGAAATGGTATATTAAAGTCGCCAAAATGTATGTAACAGGCAGAAGGAAGCTTTTCCGACCCCATAAAGTATATATATTCTTGATCAGTATCAACAGCCGAGTCGATATAGCCATGTCCGTCTGTCCGTCCGTCTGTCCGTCCGCCCGTCTGTCCGTCCGACCGTCTGTCCGTATGAACACCTAGATCTCGGAGACTATAAGAGATAGAGCCACCAAATTTGGAATGTAGGCTCGTGTAGTATGTAGAATGATAAAGTTTATTTCAAATTTTTGCCACGCCCCTTTCCGCCTACGCAATTCGAAAAAAACGTTTATGTCAAAAACTATTGCAGCTAGAGATACCATATTTGGTATGTATATTTGCTTAGTAAATGCGCTCATTTTGTAATTATAAAGATTTTGACACGCCCCTTTCCGCCCCCGAAATTTGAAAAAATCGATTATCTCCCGTAATTTTTTACCTTGTGGAATCAAATTTGGCACACTTGAATTTGATACTAATAGCCAGCAAAATACCAAAGTTGATCAAAATCGGACAAAAAATAGCCAAGTTATGCGTATAAACGTTTTTCCCATAAGGCCGGAGTTGGCCGTTGGCGGGTGGTGGCGCTAGGGTGCTCATATGCATGAGTGAGTGAGATACTAAGATATGCTTGTAAAAAGCATGTGAACAAAATTTTTTTAAATAGGCAAATGCATTTGTTATTACAAATTTGAAATATTTGTTTTACTGGTGTATGGTATACCTAAGTCGTATTGAATTTGGCAGACAATTTTTATAAGTGTGTTTTTGTACGCATGTTTATCTTCAATCGTTGGTGCAAAGAAAATGGAACGAATGCTGAAAAAGTAAAGATAATTATTGAAATGGTAAACAAAGAAATTGAAATAAAAGGCTACGTTACCGACCTGGATGATGTGTCGAAACGAATTACGTACATATGTAAAAGAATAGCAACTTTTTAAGGAAAGTACGATGGCAAGAAATGTTCAGTGATTAAATATCAAGGTGTTTGGCTGAATGAAAAGGCTGAATGCGCTGTGCCCACAAGATGTCCCACTCAACACCCAAAGAAACTGCTCGGCCGAAAATAGATTTTATGGAGTCTTCTAATAGAACATAACGTCGTAGAATTTCTGAGATAGCAAAAGCCGACGAATCTATTGCTTCTGCTCTACGCTCCTGCAACTCATCCCACCCAGCGTTTTCTGAATTTAGTGCAGATGAAGTTTTATCTATTCTCGTGGAGAGTAATTTGAGCAAACATCAATATTTGACTAAACTCACATTTATAAATAGTAAAATGTCGTTTAACTTATTACCTAGCTACGAAAAGCTTCTGGCAGCCAAAGCATCAAGCTATCCTGAGAACATCAGTGTCAGCGAATCGCAAGCTGAAGTTGAGCTACAGAGCTTGGTGGATCATACGGCCTCGAGAATTGTGCAACTTCAAGCAGAAGTTCTTCAGTCCGTTGGTGATTATAATTTAATGTTAATTGGGAAGTGGGGCTTTGACGGCAGCTCTGGATATTCCGAATATAAGCAAAAAACCGGGCCAAATATGGACGATTCGAATTTATTTGTAACTTCTTATGTACCACTCCAGTTAATAACTAAAGATGATGATCCTAAATAGCGGAAATTAATTTGGAAGAACCCTCGACCGTCATCTACACGATACTGTAGACCAATAAGGTGTCAATTCAAAAAAGAAACAACGCAATTGGCCCTTACCGAAGAAAGCTATTTTAAGGAAAAAATTTCACTTCTGAAATCCACAACATGTATAGTTTCTGACATTATGATTGGAGTTGAACATATGTAATTTGCAGCTGACTATGGTGGACGGTAAAATTTGTAGTGCTCTAAGTTAAAAATCTTCGTGTAAATGTTACATATGCAACGCAAAGCAGACAGAAATGAACGACACGGAAAAATGTTTAGGCAAGAAGAATGACAAAGCACGTTATGAGTTTGGCTTATCACCGTTGCACTCATACCCTCAGTGACGAACTAAATTTTTGGCACAGCAAGCTTTTTTAACTTTATGGCCACCGTGTGACCCTTGGAATGAAAATGAGTCGCAAAAAGTATATTAGACAAGGAGATTAAAGTATTTATTATACATAAACAAAGAAATTATTTCAAAAACTTAAACATAGTATTACAAAAAAACCAAAAAACTAAAAAATAAGGCATATTTCGATGAACAAAATTATTGGCACACCCCATGAAAAACTTAAAAATAAGATACGTCAAAAATGTTTAATATTTAGTGTTTAAGCCCTTAGCCTTAATGACCGCCGATAAACGAGCTGGCATCGAGTCTACTAATTTTTTGGTAGTTTCTTCCCCTATATTTTGCCATTCTTCCATTAAGGCTTGGTTTAGGTCTGCTTTTGTCCTTATAGCCCGCTTTCTAATGCGCCTATCCAATTCTTCCCACAAATGTTCAATTGGATTGAGGTCCGGGGACTGTGGTGGGTGTAGCAGAACATGGGCGGTATTGTAGGCAAGCCACATTTTGACTATGTGGGCTGAATGCTTGGGGTCATTATCTTGCTGAAATGTGAATGAATTTGGTAGACTTAGACTTTCGGCACTTTTTTTTAAGTTATCCTTTAAAATATTAAGATAAATATTTTTGTCCATTATGCCCTCTATGAATACCAATTCACCCACACCTGCAGCATACATACAACCCCACACCATAACACTTCCACCACCATGCAGTTGGAGTTATATTTTGACTTTCGAATTCCGTGTTTGGCTTTCTCCACACTGTTTGGCGTCCGTCCGATCGGAAAATATTAAATTTGCTTTCATCAGAAAACAGCACCTGATTCCAGAAATCATGGGGTTTGCCATTAAACTCCTTGGCGTAGTCCAGACGTTTTTTCTTATTCGTTTCCGAGATCAAAGGTTTGCGTCGAGCCACACGCGCATGGTAGTTGGCCTCGTGTAGCACTCGCCGTACCGTAATTGGGTAAACTTCTGTTCCCATATCTTTTTTAAGCTCAGCAGCGATCTGTGTGGAGGATATGGTGGGGTCCACTTTCACTTTGCGAATGATTTGGCTGCATTCGCGGAGGCTTAACACTTTTGGGCGACCTGTGTGCTTTGAACTCTCTAAATTTGAGGCTCCCTTAAAGCGCTGAACGATGCTCCTGATTGTATATCGGCTTCTTTCCATGATTTCGCCTATTTCCGCATACGATTTACCTTGGCTATGTAAATGCAGAATTATTTTCCTCTGCGCTACGATGGTTTCCTTTTGTTTCGATGGCATATTTGGCAGCAAACAACAAAACAATCTCAATTTAAATGCAACTTTATTTTTCCAAATTCTAATTTGCCAAATTTTAAATAACGGGCTAACCAGGCTGCCATATTTCCAAAAAAAAAGAGTTGCCCAATCGGTCATAATACTTAAAATTTAATATAGAAAGCCTAGTGTGCCAATAATTTTGTATGCCTTATTTTTTAGTTTTTTGGTTTTTTAGTAATACTATGTTTAAGTTTTTGAAATAATTTTTTTGTTTATGTATAATAAATACTTTAATCTCCTTGTCTAATATACTTTTTTCGACCCATTTTCATTCCAAGGGTCACACGGTGGCCAGAAAGTTAAGAAAGCTTGCTGTGCCAAAAATTTAGTTCGTCACTCGTGTACCTAAGATTTTTGGAATATTTTATACACGCTTCCTACAGATTGCAATTAAAAATTTGGCGAGTTTCTACTTCAGAAGAGAAAGCTGATTTTCGAAGTAGAAAAGCTAAAATACAAGCAGACTTCCGAACGAAAATGGGACTCATAGTTGACCGACCAAGATGTGGAGGAAGTGGGACATCCAACGACGGAAACACAGAAAGAAAATTTTTTTCCAATACAACATTGTCTGCTCAAATTACAGGATTGAATGAAAATGTTTTACTTAGGTGCTCATCATTATTGCAATGCATATCATGTGGTTATAAAATAAACATAGAAAAATTAGGAGATTATGCACTTCACACGGCAAAACAACTAATTAAGTTGTACCCATGGTACTATATGCCACCATCTGTACATAAAGTTCTGGTACATGCTCCAGAAATAATTAGTTATGCGCTTGTGTCCATAGGTGAATTATCTGAAGAAGCCGCAGAGTCTAAAAATAAAGACATTAAAAAATTTAGGGAGCAACACACAAGAAAAATATCACGTGTTGCATTAAACACTGACCTTTTTAATATATTACTTTTAAGCTCAGATCCTTTCATTACTGGTCAAAGAAAACTACCTTGCACAAAAAAGGCGAAATTATTAAACAGTGCATTCCAATTGTTAATAGATGAGTAAACCTAATTAATAATATATTATTGTTTTGTTGAAACATTTTTTTCTTAAATTTTCTGTTTTGCTAATTGCGTTTGAATAAATATTTTCCTTTATTTTTGTACTTTATTTTTTATAGTTTTCTTTCTTAGCGTACGTCTATAGGAGTGAAGGAGGGTGGCAAGGAATATGTATGACTTGAGACATCTTTTATTACTTATTAATTTTTTATACAAATTTGGAAAACATTTCAAAATGATATCTCCATAACAAAAATTTTTTGTCACTCGCTCTATACAAGCGCGGCCACTGTAATGGGTGTAACTTTTGAAGAAGGTTGAACATGATCAATTTTTTTTATGTTTTTTATTTACGTTATTTTTATTGAATTTCGGAAAAAAAGATTTTTATCTCCTCTAGAAGTACTTTTGGCCGCGCGCTCCATACACTGTGCACCGTGAGCCGTATTCTTATTTTTTTATCTATCAGCGAGACTACTTGTGTCTCATTTAAATTACAAATAATTTTAATTGTAAACCTGCGGTCTAAAGTCTAAATAAAACTTAAGTGTATAATCCTTTATTTTCATTTTTCACTATTAAACAACTAAAAAAGACCATAATACAAACAAAATAAAATCCGCCATAGAAAGTGACTCTTTAATAGCTATTTCCACATTCCCAATCAACACATCACAAACAAATTTCCTGGAATTCAAATACAAGCACCCAAATCACACATTTTTATACACAGACGCCTCCTTGCAATGAATAAATTCGGATTTACTTCTCTATCCTATCCGCAGAAACAAGAGACATCCACGAAGCTGTAAGGACAGTGCACAAAGAAATAATATTTCAGGGTGCGACTTTTCCGTCCATTCCGGCTTCCGATAATGATCTTATTCAATAAACGTATAGTAGCGGATATCGTTTAAGGGGGGTTTCTATCTTGTTGGGCCGAAAAGGCGCTTTGTAGTAATACATTTTTTTTTGATAAAAATATAATAGATTAAGGAATGAAACTTTCCACAGTTGTTGGAAAAACTTTATTCTATTTATAAAAAAAATTTTCGCCGATTTGTGAAAAGGGGTAGGTGGGGGGAATTTTACAATGGCATCCCCATTTCGTCCTTATGGAAGTCCTACCGTTCGCAACTGAAGTCTGAATCCAAAAATGAAAATTTTTTCTTAATCTTTTTCGCAGCGCTGGAGTAGAATTATGAAAAAAGGATAAAAAATAAAAAAGTTATGAGCTTTTTTAGAAAGTATTTTTTGCCTATTTTTCGTTACTAATTAATTTTTTAAATTAACAATTCTACTACCAGCGTTGAACAAAATCCTAAAGACAATGTGTAAAAAATTGCATAGCGATTGGTTAATTTTTGCGCCCTGTAGGACTTCCATGAGCTCCAAAAACGTAGCTTTGAGATAAACGCGTTTGAAAATTTGCGGTGCGGCACAGCTCGTTTGACATCGCTCCACTTAACGACCTATAACTTTCGTAATTTTACAGATTTCAACCTAATACTTACACCGTATTCTTGAAACATATCTATCCGAAAATGCAATTAAAAAAAAAACTAATTTTTTTATAACTCAAGGTAGAAACCCCCCTTAAGATTTCGGCATTGGCAGATGTGGAGTCTCTTTCAATTTCCCCTAGTGACAGTATTCCACCTACTAATACGATATCTGTCTATTGTAGATTCCAAACCGTCAGGGCGTTTGCGGATGTTTATCCGCTCCAGAAATATGGCCAATAAAGTAGTTACACATCTTGTACGGCTAGTAAAGTGTTGGCTGCCTCAGTTGCTGCTGCTCTTCCGCGTGTCATTTCTAGTTCCCTTGTTGTAGTTCTGAAAAAGTCCTAGCCTGCATCCAAAGCAAAAATAAGTGTCTCCTCAGACGTTTTTGGCCAAATATGTCAAAAAGATTTTTGGCCGGAACACCTTATATACATTAAATAAGAAGAAACGGCCCCCGATTAGCCTGTTATCTGGCTCTGCTAGCAACGATACTACAAGTTCGTCAGTGGCTGTTGTCGAGTCAAAAAACGAACTTTGTTTTAAACTCTGGTTTATCACAACGTACATTATGTTACTTGAAACGTGAGTTATGTTACTTGAAATTAAAATCATCGGATATAAAACTACTTGTTTATATGTTTTTTTGTGATTTATGTTGTTGATTCAATTATAAAAGAAATTGTTTAGTTTTTCTAAGAAGCCATCTACTCGGATAAGTTTAAAATTACCGTCAAACCTGGTTTTATTCTATACACCCATAGGGTGAAATGGTATATTAAAGTCGCATATAAACGGTTTTCCATAAGGCCGGAGATGGCTGTTGGCTGGTGGGGGCGCTTAGGTGCTCGTATGCTTAAGTGAGCGATATACCAAGATATGCTTGTAAAAAGCATGTGAACAGAATTTTTGGAAAATACGTAAATGCATTTGTTATTATAAATTTGCAATATTTGTTTTACTGATGTATGGTATACATAAGTCGGCGAGACGAATTACTTACTTCATTTTTATTTTTCCTAAATTATGTTCACAATGTTACCAAAGGAAGGCACGCCTAAAGCGTACAATACTACAAATGAAGTACAACTTTAAAAAATCAAAATCGGCAATTAACAAACCCCAAATAATCACAAAGAAATTAATAAAATTAAGAACTTCATAGTATACGGGTAACCGTACCTGACAAAAAATAAAGGAAACAAACGAAGCACACATCTAACCAAAATAAATATACCCTTTTTGCAAGGGTATAAAAATTCACTTTGATTAAATGGTTATATTATAAATCGTAAATGAGATAGGTCACGTGTCTCTTCTGCTGCCATTGAGCATAATCAAATTTCATATTATGGTCAAGATTCGAATGAAAACTTTTTAATTTTAGGAAAATGCGAGAAAGAAAACATAAAAAAAAGTGGTCATGCTTCGATTTTTTTACATTTTGTGCTAAAGCTCGGGAACGGACGGATTTAGAGGCTATATGTCTTCCCAACATTTGTAGCCCTTTCAATTCTAAGAAACTTTGCTGAAGAAAGTTTGTAAAAAACTGAATATTTTAGAAGTTAAGAGCAAATGGAAAAAATACCCTTTTCGAAAAAATGGCAACCTTGAAGAAAAACTTCCGCAAAAAATGTTGTATGAAACCATCGTGATAACATAAAAAACTAATGATGCAGTTCGAAATAGGGTGAAACCATCGAATTGTGCCATGTCTTTTTTTTTGACTATCACAGCGTTATGATCCCCGACATCACCAGTCATTGCCGATGGAACAGCTTTTGGAGAAAACATTAAACAAAAAAAAAAAAAAAACAGACCAGCAAAAGTAATATTAAAATATGTAGACGATTAGACACTTTCAAAGTGCACTTAACTTAAGGGAGATTTCTACCTTGTGTTATAAAAAAATTTGATTTTTTTATGGCAATTTCGGATAGATATATGTGTTCAAAAATATAGTAGCGCATCACCTTACAACATTTATATTAATTTTTCGACATGTTAAACATTAAAAATTAAATTTTTATTTCATATTTTTCAAAGAATGGGATATAAAGAATAGAATGGTGATTAGATTCCGTTTGTTATACCCTTGCAAAAAGGGTATATTAATTTTGGTCAGAAGTGTGCAACGCATAGAAGGAAGCATCTCCGACCATATAAAGTATATATATTCTTGATCAGCACGACGAGACGAGTTCAAATAGCCATGTCCGTCTGTCCGTCCGTCTGGATCGATGCGAACTCCTCCTAGACCGTAAAAGCTACAGAGCTAAAATTTTGCACGTAGGCTTGTATATACTGCAGGGTTTGTATATCTCGGATTCAGTCGGATCGGACCACCATATCATATAGCTCCCATACAAACGGCAAAATCACGAACAGTGACTTTTCTCAATAACTTCGTTATTTTATCAGCAATTGCCATAAAAGTTGGTATTGGTCAGTTTTGTGTACTTATTAATAATTGTGCCAAATTTGATCAAGATCGGGTGACTATATCATATAGCTCCCATACAAACGGCAAAGTTACGAACAGTGATTTTTCTCAATAACTTCGTTACTTTTTAAGCTATTGTCGTGAAATTTAATATAAGTAAGTTTATTGTAACTATAAACCACTGTGCCAAATTTGATCAAGATCGGGTGACTATATCATATAGCTCCGATAGGAACGATCGGTCAAAAACAGTGACTTTTGTCAATAACTTCGTTACTTTTGATGCGATTGCTTTCAAATTTAACATTTGTCAGTTTAATATATCTGTTAATGACTGTGCCGAATTTGGTAAAGATCGGCTAATTCCCATAGGAAGGATCGGTGGAAAACAGTGACTTTCATCAGAAAGTTCGTTATATCCTATGCTGAGATTGAAGGCCGTTCTTTCGCAAACATTACCCTTTTTAGATAAAACAGTTAGTTTAGATAAAAGAGTTACTAACAAACTTGCAAGGGTATACAAACTTTGATGCGGTCGAAGTTAGCCTCGGCCCTCTGGTTTTTCATTGGTTTTGATAATTTTTTAATGACTTTTGCGAAATACACCAAAAAGTGCCTGTTCATAATTATAGTAGTGGTTACAAAGGAGGCAAAACAAACAGTTTAATTTAATTTAAAAGTGATTTTTTTTAGTTCTTCTTACTTAATAATGTTTAAAACTTTGTTGTATAGCCTTTTTTTTTAAATACCGACATTGCATCGGCGGATCATCGAATGAATGAGGTCCTGACAACGCTTCAAGGGGATTTGCGACCATGCCTTCTGAACTATTTGCCAAAGCTTAGCTTTTTTTGATGGATTTGATGTTGCCACAACCCGCTTAACATCTCCCCATAAGTCCTCGATCGGATTGACATCTGGGGACTGAGCTGGCCATAGCATAACATCGATCTTTTCGGATACAAACCAATCTTTCGTAAGCTTCCTGGTATGTTTCGGATCGTTATCATGTTGAAATGTCCATTTTATAGATATTTCCCAACTGGCACATGGTAGCATTGTATTTCGCAATATGTCTACATAAACATATCTATCCATAATGCCGATTATCACATGGGTAGGGCCAACGGAGTTGTAAGAAAAGCATGCAGATATCATTACCCTGATGCCACTGTTGTTTTTGGGGTACCTAGGATTTTTGTCGGAAAGCAAGACTGTTTTATTTGACGAAAAAGGCATTAGGAAGTATGTACGACGTCCACCAAACACCTAATATGATCCTAGGTACCCCAAAAACAACATAAGGCCATAAGGCCGGAGTTGGCCGTTGGCGGGTGGGGGCGCTAGGGTGCTCATATGCATGAGTGAGTGAGATACTAAGATATGCTTGTAAAAAGCATGCGAACAAAATTTTTTTTAAATAGGCAAATGCATTTGTTATTACAAATTTGAAATATTTGTTTTACTGGTGTATGGTATACCTAAGTCGGCGAGACCACTTACTTACTTCATTTTTACATAGAACTAAGTTTTTCCAACAACTGTGGCAATTTTCATTCGTGGATCTATTATACTTTTCTCAAAAAAAAGCGTCTTTACGGCCCAACAAGGTAGAAACCCCCCCTAAGTTGTTTTGACAGAAATATGAAATTCACAATTTGAATTGGAAGAAGACAGAAAATCATCAAACCTAGACTCCATAATCAGACAAGGAAACAAACTTAAACTTAAAAAAAAAGCGAAGATATTGCTTACGCATTACTAATTTTAATTCAAAACACCCTAGGACAATGATTTCAAATACGGCAAAAAGTTGTATATGTAAATCGGAGCTAAATATTTCTGACGTAATATATCATTAAGAAATAAATATCAAAGAAGCGAACTTTGGCTATGCCGAAGTTTATATACCCTTGCAGTCCATGGCAATAATATTTTTACATTTTGAAACTTCTTTCCCTGCAACTCAATTCATCAATACACAAAGAAAACATTATTACTCTTTTTACTACAATTTTTTCTTCTTCTTCCACCATTCCCTAAGCAAAGCACGGCACCCATACACATACAGTTCATGTAGCGTTGCGTCTGTGTGTGTATACATGTGCTTTGTTGATTTGTTGATGACGTTGTAGGCAGCGCTGCCGGCAGCTCTTGAACCGATTTATATCGACTCTAACTTGTGTTCTATTTATCCGATTCAAATTTTGGGATCTAAATTTTATGGGGATACTCCAATTTATGTAAAAATGTTTCTTCTGGAGCTATATGATATAGTGATCCGATCCTGACAATTTTCATACTTTATTTTACCCGGGTAGTAAGAAGCCCCCCTCCGTCGGTGGGTATGCGTTTTACTCAGCCATCTTAAAAGCTATCGGGCTGAAACTTTTTTTCTGTCCTTTTTTAATGCTAGATAGATCAAGTATGAAAATCTTTATTATCGGACACCTTGCAAAGGGGTGTCCTATAATTAAGGGGTGGAAATTGTTTTTTGTGCCAAAATAAAAGAACCCACTTTTTGTGATTTTTTTTTGGAAATGTGTGTTGAGAAAATTCGTTGAAACCTTTTGTACATTATTAAGTATACTTTAAACAATATTTTACAAATTTTGAATGAACAAATTTTTGAAATACCAGCTGGTTACAGAGCTTTTCCTAGAACAGTATAGTATACTTTAAACAATATTTTACAAATTTTTGAATGAAAAAAATTTTGAAAAACCAACTGGTTACAGAGATTTTCCTAGAACATGACAGATAAAAAGCAGCGGTGTTCAGCGTATCTCGGTCGGAAATTATGTGAAATCAAAAACCATTAAAATTTAGTAAAAGTATTATTAAATCCTCCCCCTATAGCCTCCGACTTTTTTTTTATTCTTGAAACTCTAAAGATTAAATATCAAAGAAGCTAACTTCGGCTATGCCAAAGTTTATATACCCTTGCAGTCCTTGGCAATAATATTTTTACATTTTGAAAGTTCTTTCCCTGCAACTCAATTCATCAATACACAAACAAAACATTCAAATTATTACTCTTCTTACTACAATTTTTCTTCTTCTACCATCAAAAGCATCGCACGCATACACATACAGTTCGTGTAGCTTTGCGTCTGTGTGTGTGTATGCATGTGCTCTGTTTGATTTGCTGATGACGTAGAACCGATTTGTATTGACTGTAACTTGTGTTCTATTTATCCGATCAAATTCAAATTGGGATCTGAGATTTTATACCAAATTCTATTATATTGGTAAATTTCATGGGGATACTCCAATTTTTGCAAAAATTTTTGTTGCAGAGCTATATGATATAGTAGTCCGATCCCGATGATTTTCATACTTTATCTCACCTGGGTAAAAATAAGCCCCCAAAAAAAATTTCATCCCGATAGCTCTTAAGATGGCTGAGTAAAACGCGTACGCACCGACGGACAGACGGACATGGCTATATCGACTCAGCTTCTCATGCTGATCAAGAATATATATACTTTATGGGGTCGGAAACGTCTCCTTCTGTGCGTTACAAACATCTGACCAATTTTATAATACCCTCTGCAAGGGTATAAAAAAAAAAAGGGGAAAAAAAATTGCAAATTTGGCACGGATTTTAACAGATATTTAAAACGAAGTTATTTATAAAAGCCACTGTTTTTGACCGATCGTTTCTATGAAAACTATATAATATAGTCACCCGATCTTGATCAAATTTATCAGTCATTAATAGCTATGTTAAACTAAGAAATAGCTATTAACTCAACGATTGTCATACAAATGTATATGTTAAACTAAGAGCTAAGAGCTATATGATATATTCACCCGAACTTAATCAAATTTAGCACAGTCTTTTAAAGGTGTAATAAACTCACCAATATTCTTTCGTGACTTTGCCGTTTGTATGGGGTCTCTGTGGATGACAATTTTGCGTAGAAGCTTGTTTTAGAATCTTTACAAATGTGAGTATAAATCCGACGTCACTAATTGCAAAGGAATTTTAAAATTGTCAGTGATACCTAAACTGTTTGAGAAAATTGTGTCGTCTCAAATAGAGCATTTATGTGGAGAATAGATCACAATCACCACAACTAACCTTTTACAGTTTACATCCTTTGTAATCCAAGGTTTTAAAAAACACCGTTCTTTTAAATTTCACAGTTCTTATGTATGCCGATGATGTAAAAATCGATAATCGCATTAAAGACTCTCTTTCATGCCACAATGCTTTTTAGGGGCAGTGTAGGGCTAACTTGTTATCGCTAAACTGTTCTTAGTGCAAAATGATGTCCTTTTATAGAGGTTCTACCCAATTAGCCAGTTACTTTTTAAATAATTTCCCATTAGAAAGAATTAATAAAAATTCTTTTGGTTGTTACAGATTTGGGTATTTTAATAGACCATAAACTTAGTTTTAATCAGCATATATCGACTACTGTTAGTAGCGCTAAGATTGTTCTTGGCTCTATAAAGCGGAGTAGTTCAAGGATTCATATACTACCAGAATACTTTATACTTCATTATCAAAACAAATAAGAATCTGTACAAAAACAGTTTTTACTTTTTGCCTTTCGTGATTTGCGCTGTGATCCAAATGTACAACTTCCATCTTTTTCCAGCCTCTTTTTCCAATGAGTACGAGTGAAACAAGCGAAAATGGATGGATTAGGTTTCGAATGTATTCGAATGTCAAAACAGTTGTTGTTATTTTTTTGCTCTGCAGAAGAACGTAATTGAAACTGCCAATCTGTGTGTGTGTGTGACGCAGGGGCTATTTTTCTCGAAATACAATGTGTGTATGTCCTGTGCTACCCACCCGAGTAATTCGAATGTTTTCAGCATATCTCATTCTCACTCAATTCGCTTTACATGAATGTAAAATTGTACCACTACTCTATACACATTCATTCATTGTGTGCTTCTTACTCATTCAATTCTATTCCATTCGAATGTACTCAATTTTGCGTATTGAGTGAATGGAGCCATTCAGATTTCTAGTTTCTACCTTGTGTTATAAAAAATTCGATTTTTTTTTTTATTGCAATTTCGGATAGATATATGTTTCAAGAATACAGTGTAAGTACAGTGTAAGTGTAAGTATTAGGTTGAAGTCTGTAAAATTACGAAATTTATCGGTTGCTAAAAGGTCCCGTAATTACACACCACTCATAGTTCCGACCTGCAGAACTAACTCTGCTCTGCATGAACCTTTTCGTAACGACTACAACAGACTTTGCCACGTTATTGGTTCGGAAACATCCGGTTGGCCTTTTTAAATCCAAACATGAAAAAATCCCTCGCCGGGCAGAAATTTAAGTCGAATGAGGAAATCATCGCCGTCACGGAAGATTGTTTTTCAGACCTCGAGGAAACTTGTTTTTTAGACGGGTTAAAAAAGTTGGAGCATTGCTGGATCAAGTGTATCAAACTTAAAGGAGACTATGTTGAGAAATAAATCGACACTTCTCTAAAATTTTCGTTTTTCATTTGTAGGCTAAGTACTTATCGGACTTCCCTCGTATTTTTGTTTTTTTTTTGGTAGTTTTGGTTTAAACTAATAACACTTCTAATTTTTCTTGCTTTTTTGGGCACTCGTATTATATTTTTACATTTGCAAAAGCGTATAAAAAACTTAAGCCCAAAAACAGATTTGTTTTTATTATGTTTATGTTATCGTCTTCACAATCAGTGCACAAATTGTAGAGTTTGTGATGATCGGAACAACAAGCCTTCTGGCAAAAACAGCAAAAGTTCCTATACTTATTTCAGTCTGCGTTGTAGGGACATAATTCGTATCAAGAACTTATTTTCGGGTTTGTCATAATAGGCTCCATTGCTGATCGTTTTTGGCCATGAATTAATTGATGGCAGTTGATTTTGAGTATTCTTGACGAGGACTCCTCTTTCTCGTCGAAGAAAAAGCGATTTGTCATAAATGAAAAATGCACTAATATCAGATATGCCTAGCATACCTATATGAAAATAGGTCATTCGTACCGAATGCAGGAGAT
The DNA here is from genome assembly GCA_018152135.1 of Drosophila paulistorum. NCBI lineage: Eukaryota > Metazoa > Arthropoda > Insecta > Diptera > Drosophilidae > Drosophila > Drosophila paulistorum. The sequence goes on along the minus strand of JAECXG010000822.1, from coordinate 6,756,713 downwards.
GTACGTCTGCAGGAGAATATACCAATTGATCACAAATTTCAACACCTTCTTGTTTTTTTGATGGATCATGATTATGATCGGTTTTTTATTATCTTAAAGACTGACGTCCTTCATGTCGTGCTGTGTGGGAAACCTGGTTTTTGCAAGCGCAATTATCCTTTGATGTTTTCAACTTATTTGTGTCTATTTACCTATTGATTTCAATTAATAGATTCCTATAACTCAGTTGTTTGGGGCTCGGTTCTGTATGCTAATAAACTTTCCCATCTTTGGAGACCAAGTCGGGATTATCCTTGCATTCGTGCTCGATTTGTGACTCTTCCAAGTCTAAATTGAAGACAACAATGAACTCTCAATTAGAACATTTTCTTCAATTTTATCAGAATCGTAAGGTCCAAGTTCATTCAAACATATAGTACATACTTCACTGTGGACTTATTTTTTCGCAACAGTCTTACATCTGAATTCCATGAGTCTACTAAGCAAAATTAATGATTGTCTGCTTTCGCACACAAAAGAAAAAAACTAATTATTTGTAGAATGTTATCATGTTATAAAACATCAAAGCTTTTTATGTGGACATTTATTTTAGGACATGGGTCTTTCGTAAAGTATCCGATTGGATTTTCATGTGGTGTCAAATTTGACCCTAACAAGGAACATGTAACTTTTCAGTTTTTCACGTTCAGGAAAACCAGATATCCAAAATAAGTTTACGATAAGATCGAAAAACAAGATATCTGGAACTAAAAAAAATGTATTTGAATCAAGCAATTAATAAAAAAATATTTAAAAAAAATGTTCAAAAATCATATTGTAAGGAAGTAAGGCTAAAAGAAATACTTACAGTAAATACTATATCCGATATAGTAAGAGACTCTTGGGCCGTCAAAGATTTTAGTTTGTTACTTTCAACAGATAAATTGGTATTTTCCATTTCAAGTTCCAACATAGAAGAGCAGTGTAATTGTTTAGTTCCTAATAATGACAACAAAATTATTGAGGTAAGAAAAATTTAATAATTTCGAAATTTGTTTTTGGTTAAATTTATTTTGTGCACTATTTAAAAATCGTGGTCTTTTGCAGAGATATATTATTATCATCTAACTTTATGCATTTGTATGTAAGTATTTTAATAACTTACAGTGGTGCTCATAGACTTAAGCCACAATACTTCAATCGAGAATTTAGACGAAAATGAAGAAAAGTTTTTGTTTCACACCTCCAATTTTTTGTGTCACATTAGTTCTATATATCAGTGTTATAATAGAAGAATAACCAAGTTATGAAAATATATATTCAACGAAAAACTTTAAAAATTTGAGACTATCTCCAAAATTGCCTGCTCACATACTTAAGCCACCTGGAAAAAAATCGTTGAAAAAGTTAAAATTTTGACAATATTCCTTATACTTTTGATAAATTTACTTTAGAATTGAGTTGGATGACCTTTCTGCTTAAGAACAGTGGAGCAACTCTTTGGCATTGAGTCCACAAGACGTGCGCACTGTTGAGGGGGGATTTTCTTCCACTCCTCTTGCAAAATTCGCCACAAATCGGTTTTTTGCGCTGTTTTTTTTTGGCCAACGACTTGTTTAAGAATTTCCCACAAGTTCTCTACAGGATTCAAGTCAGGGCTATGCTGTATCCATTGAAAAACATTGATTATCTTTTGTTAAAGCCCCGACTTGAGTTTCTTGCTGCAGTGTTTCGGGTCGTTGTCCTGTTGAAATATCCAGGAAAGTGGCAAATTATCGGCATAGTCTCCAGATAAATTGTTAATAAGGATGTCCCTGTACATTTCGCCATTCAAAATGCCTTCTATCTTCACTAGGGGACCTCCGCCCGATGAGGTGAAACAGCCCCAGATCATAATCGAATTGCCAGCATGTTTAATGGTCTTCTTTGTGGATTTGGGGTCCAATTGTTTGTTAGGAGGACGTCCTACATATGGTATACCATCACTCCAAAGACATTAAACTTGGATTCGTCGCTCCAAACAATCATGTTCCAAAAATTGGGACCTTTTTGAATATGCTCTCTGGCAAATTATAGGTGATTTTTAACATATTTAATGGAGAGCAATGGTTTTTTTTGGGCAATGTGTCCATATAACCCGAACTAATTTAGCCGCCTTCTTATGGTCTGAGCTGACACATTCACGCCATAATCTGCCACCATTTGAGCTCTGATTTACGTCGAAGTCAAGAAAAGATCGGCTTTACTGATTTCGGCAATCCATCTATCGTCGTTTAAAGTGTTTTTTTGGGCTTTTCACGTGGAATTTTTTCACAGGTTCCATGTTTCTTATAAAGTGCAATGACATTACTGACTTTCCCACGCGAAAAATGTAAAATCTTACAAATTTGTAGAATACTTGTGTTTTTTTTTGTAATATTACCATATTAGCTTCCTTTTGGCCGGATTTGTATTCTTTTTTAAGCCATAGCGGTCAAATTGTTTTGGGAAACGTATTTAGTATTCAATATTTTTAGTTTAGAAAATAACTAGCACAACTTTCCTCGAAAAAGCACAAGTTTGACGATTTTAGCTCAAGGTGGCTTAAGTATGTGAGCAGGCAATTTTGGATATAGTCTCAGATTTTTAAAGTTTTTCGTTGAATATATATTTTCATAACTTGGTTATTCTTCTATTATAACACTGATATATAGAACTAATGTGACACAAAAAATTGGAGGTGTGAAACAAAAACTTTTCTTCATTTTCGTCTAAATTCTCGATTGAAGTATTGTGGCTTAAGTCTATGAGCACCACTGTATTTATTGGAAGTGTCTATTTGTTATATACATGTATATATATATATATATATAAACTAGAAAACCCGGCAAACGTTGTTTTGCCATGTAAATAATTTTCTAGTAATTTCTACAATATGAAAATAACAAAAGGCAAACATTATTTTTAAATTATTATAATTTATCCCTTAAAACAATATCAATCTCTTAATGCTATAGCGTAAACAATATTTTTTGTTAGTCCATCTTTAGCTAACACAAACAAACTGGATGGTTTACCCACTCGAGAGCATGCCACGTTTAATTACCGTGTGAAAAACATGGTGTTCTCAAATCTAATCCACAAACAGACATCGTTTGACCTTGGGATTTGTTGATAGTCATTGCAAATGCCAATTTAATCGTAAACTGAATACGTTTGAATTGAATTGGCACATCTGTAGGTATAAAAGGAATCCGTGGTACGAGTATATTTTCACCAATGAACTTGCCATTTAAAATCTGTGCCATCTAAATACTGTGTGTGTACATCGGGAAATATTTGTTCAATGAGAGTATCTTGCTAATCAGCGATTGTGCAGAAATCAGTCGGTAATTTTACGTATCCAGTTTCATCTATAGCAACTTTTCCATCACCGATATCTAAAAGTTGTTTTGAAAATGTTTCAGCGGATTGATCTTGAAGCATTATAGCGCGCATATTTATTTTAAGCTGTAATTTTTCAACATTACGCCACAATGGAGATGATTTTAAACAAGCGTTGATCTCATCAGCGCATGTTGAACGTGGAATGACTGGAAGTGTTTGTCTGAAATCACCTGAAAGGACAAACAGAGTTCCGCCAAATAGTTTGTCACTGTTTTTAATATCTTTCAATGTCCTGTTCAACGCCTTAAGTGAATGTTTGTGTGCCATAGTACATTCATCTCAAATAATAATTTTACACCGTTTTAGCACAGTGGCCAATGGCCATGGACGATTGTTTCTTAATGTTGCATACTACGTCAGAGGTTTATTCTGAATATTTAGTGGCAGCTTAAATGATGAATGAGCTGTTCTAAATACCTCCATTCAATAAAGTTGCTGCAATGACCGATGATGCAACGGCTAATGCGATGCCATTATTTGATCGCATTTCAATTAGATCGTGGCACCGTATACGATGTTGATACAATATATCATCAGTTATTGAATCTTTGTGATTTTCCCATAATATCTGTGCTCGGGCTGGAAAACATGTAGTCAACACTATAGCGAATAGTCGACGAATTTGTATTGCTGTACAGTTTAATGCAACTTTAGCAAGCATGCATTCCCACTGATTGTCATCTTCCAGCAAGCCGAGTGCAAGTCATGCATCTTTATACGTTGGATATTGTTGCACATTCACTTTACGTATATCTTGAAAAGATAATGGGCCAGTAACATTAACCAACAACAGTCGAAGATAAAAGCACTCAGTTTGTCTTGGATGGACTGTAAATAATCGCCCCAAGGCATTTGATTTAAATAAATTGAGACATTCGGCAAGTGGTGAGCCTTGCTTGCGGGGCATCCATCTTTTTGTTTGAGTCAATGTGAAATAGCGTTGTACTTGTGAATAGAGTAATGTTCGTGCAAAGGCACCAAAATCATCCGCACGATTACACAATTCAAAAAATGCAATGAGTGTACTTTTAGGTGGATTTATTGCACGATCAATCGCTGTCTCGTTCGTGAAACATACATGCTGACCGTTTTCAAGATGGATAGCTAACTGAACAACTGCTGGATACCGTTCATGAATTGAAAAACCAAAAATACGCCAAGCAGCTTCATTGGAGCTGATGTACCGACCAATTTGGTAGAGCGTAATTTCATCGTTTATATTCACTGGAAGAGCATTCGCATTAGTATTTTCCGCTCTAAACACAGCCATATCACTGCCTTTATGGACATACTTGCAAATGTATTTGATGCTTTTCACAGAACTGCAGAACTCAACATTAATATGAGCATTATATGTCTTCCTCAGCAGAGGCGAATATGGCACCACCCAACTATTGTCAATATCAATGTCTGTGTTGTTGATTTTTTTAATAAATGATTGCCCGTCATTTTCAGGACTTCTTCGACGATATATTGGGTATCCGTCGACATTTGTGACCGTATTATTGGTAATATCTTTAGGGAAATTTTTAGTACATTTTCCATCGGCCATGCAAGGCGATGAACTATTAAGAGTACCACATGGACCATGAATCATGTTTGTTGTAACAATATCAAACAGCAGTTGGTCAGTGGATGGAGCTGGAATTTCCGCAGAAATAATACTATCGCTTTCTTCAGGACGGATTTTGTCGATGAACCAAACCAAAATGTGTGCATGAGGTAATCCTCGCTTTTGCCACTCAACCGAATACATCCAGCAACGTGTGGGACCGAATACATGTGATTTAGTAATGAAACTTATTAAAGACTTCAACTTTTGTCTGAACACACGTGCTGTATTATCATGGCGATGCATTGCACTTTGGCCAGGCAGTAGCAAAGATGTTATCTCTGGCCATTTTGGATTACATGTTTCCTATGTTTTGGATCGTTGAACCGCTGATATGTTCATTTTATGGCAGGGTGAGGCACCCATAGACCGTGCGAGCACTTTTGCTCGGCAATCGCTCGTGCGGCCGTCTGTGTGCATACCGATGTGAGAACGAAGTACAAGTTGAGAGCGTAAAAAAAAACTAGTTGTACGACACTTTTGACGAAAGCAGTACTATGTCGCTTTGTTATGCAGCTACACGCAGAAAAATTAATGCTTTACTTTCTCACATGTCAAATTTACAAATATTTTGCTATTATTTATATTTTGTCCCTATAGGGTAAAAAGTATATTACAATATAAGCGAACACGCATATTGTAATATATACATGAGTGCACATATATATAGTAATATATCCGCCTCTCCAGCCACCCACATAACGTCACCCCCTTCTTAGTCTACAAAACGGATGTTCACTGCAACCGAGACTAAACAAAACTTTATAAACAAATCTGTCCCCAAAAAATCTTCCAGCGTGAGAACGCAACATTATAAACAAATCTGCCCCCAAAAAATCTTCCAAGCGTGAGAACGCTTAGTAGGCCAATCGAATTCCAGATCAAGATATCATCCGATCAAAAGCTCCCACTACTAACATAAAAAGCTTTCTAACCGAACTTTCAAGATAATTGTAAACATCAAAAGCTTTCTAACCGAACTGTAAACTTAATTGTATGAATAAAGCAGCTTATGCACAAAAGCAGGCGCACGCATACATCGACAATTTTCGTTGGCTCTCTTTGTGCCTCACCCTGTTTTATGGACATATTCCATAAGATTTTTTTTTTTTTTTAATTGTTTATTTACAGATATATATATGCTAAATGCAAACAAAAGTGCTTATTTTACTGTATACTATGGATACTGTCTCTAATCGAGCTCTCTAGTCCTGATTTAAATTTTAATTTCAGTTTATGAATTAATTAATCTTTACTTACTAAGGATAAGTATAATCGTAACTATTTTGCAAAGAAAATGAGAAAGGGAAAGAAAAACTTTGCTTGAGATTTAAAACTATCATAACTTAGGGGAGAATAGAAAAAGGACGGGGGAGACCACCATTTGCTGGCGGTATATATGGAGAGATTTTTATCTAAATTGGATGTGGTACAGTCGAATCTTTCATTTTGGGGTGTTATATCCTTATGTTCTACTATTTTACGATTAGCCCTTCTGAAAATACATATGATAAATAATTGGTATACACAATTTGTTTTGGATATAATTGTTTTCGTCTGGGTATATAAATATTTCTGGGGGTATAAAACCGTTGCTTAGAGCTCGAGCAAAGTAGGTGTCACTTTCGAAGAAACGGCCTTTTATTAAGGTATTTTCCGAAATATCTAAACATCTTCTGACATGGTTTCTTATCAAATTTATTATGTATATGTGGATTCTGCAAATTGCTGCTGCCTTGTAAAGTACTTCGTTTGAGTAAAATTTAATATTCATACCTGTGGGAGTTCTGTACAAGGATGTACAGGCCCATAGTATTTTCCTTTCAAATTTGCGAATTCTTTCCATATAGGAAGGAAATATATTCCACCATATAGGGCAGCCATAGGTTAATATCAGCCTGATCAGCGCTTGGTACATAAAAATTTTGAATCTACTACATAGAAGCTTAGACGATAACATTCTTTTGTGTAAATTAAACGCTTTATTAGTTTTTTTGATTTGCTCATCGAAATAAAGGAATCTATCCAGTATAATCCCCAAGTACTTTACTTCGGCGCATGTTGGGATACATGTGGGACCTTGGTAGTTGACTATTCTAAACTGCCTCCAATATTTTTTGATATTGTAGTTACATTTTTTTAATGGGGGTCTGAATAAGATGCACTCACACTTCAGCCCCCGAAAACGTGGGGCACTAGAATAAGTATTTTTAAGAACAATTGTCGCTTCTTAGAGTTTAAGAGTTTTCAAATAAAATCAGTACATATTTTGAATTCAACGAATGAAGACTGGATTATTTTTTTTCTCTTCGGGAATCCCTACTCATTTTGGTACTTTCACCCGGATTCATTTTGGTGCTTCGAGAAAAAGGAACTCTGCAGTTTTCCCCCACCAGTGGTAAAAGACTCAGCTTCTGGAAGTCTAAATTCTTTTGCAAGTGTAAATGCTAAGATCAGCTAAAGGTAGCAAAAATAAAATAACTCTTGTTTTCCCCCACCAGTGGTAAGAGACAGAGTATAAAAAACAAAAAGCAAAATATTGCTTAATAAATAAATGAAGTAAGTAAGTCGTCTCGCCGACTTAGGTATACCATACACCAGTAAAACAAATATTTCAAATTGGTAATAACAAATGCATTTGCCTATTTTAAAAAAATTCTGTTCTTAGTTCTCGCTCACTCATGCATATGAGCACCCCTTACGCGCGCCCTCACCCGTTAACGGGCAACTCCGGCCTTATGGACAAAAAAAGCTACAAAAGTTTTCTAGATAAACGTTTTTTTTTTAATTGCGGGGGCGAAAAGGGGCGTGGCAAAAATTTGAAATAAACTCGATCACTCTACATACTACATGAGCCTACATACCAAATTTGGTGGCTCTAGCTTTTATAGTCTCCGAGATCTAGGCGTTTATACGGACGGACAGACGGACGGACGGACGGACGGACGGACAGACGGACTTGGCTAGATCGACTCGGCTGTTGATACTGATCAAGAATATATATACTTTATATGGTCGGAGATGCTGCCTTCTATGCGTTGCACACTTCTGACCAAAATTAATATACCCTTTTTGCAAGGGTATAAAAAGAGCGACCGAGTTAAATAAAGGCAGTTTGGCTAGTCGAGCAACTGCAATAATTTCGGCGGCGGTAAAAAATAATTATTGAATTGGTGTGTGGCGTATTCGAAGCCCAGATATCGAAATTGAACAAAAAATATAACAAAAAAATATAAAAAAAATATAAAATACAAATTAGTGTTTATATGTATACACAAATATAGTTGCAAGTAGGCAACAAGAAGCAGCTTAGCAACAAAATAGTTGCAAAGAAGAGGCGACTGGAGGCAAGGCGAATGTAAAGAGACAGCGAACCACCAGCAAACAACTATCGGCATACAGATGAACTTATATGTATGTAATGAAACGTTTGAAGAAGTCATAGAAGAACTAGAGTTCGACGTTCAGAATACCTTGTCAGCACTAGAAAATAAACGAACAGAAAAATTTGAAAAATGAGAATGTTACCGTAAGAGGCGAACTACTGGTGTTGCCGAAAATACAGGTGCCCACATTTTCTGGAGAACCTAGAGAATGGGACCTGTTTGTAGAATTATTTGCGGAACTGATTGAAAAAAGAGAAGATTTAAGTCTTGCACTAAAGTTCAATTATTTAAAATCCGCGTTAAAGGGCGAAGCGAGGAGCATTGTGGCTCATCTATTGTCAGGTTCAGGTCCACATTTTCTGGAGAACCTAGAGAATGGAACCTGTTTGTAGAATTATTTGCGGAACTGATTGAAAAAAGAGAAGATTTAAGTCTTGCACTTAAGTTCAATTATTTAAAATCCGCGTTAAAGGGCGAAGCGAGGAGCATTGTGGCTCATCTATTGTCAGGTTCAGCTGACAATTATAGTGCCGCTTAGGAACTGTTAACCAAGCGGTATGAAAATAATCGGAGGGTATTTTCCGAACAATTAGGTCGGACCGTTGACTTACCGATGATCAACAATGAATCCGCAAAGTGTGTAAAAGGAGTCATTGACATAGTTAATGAGTCAGTGCACCTAATGAAAATTAAAACAAATTTGTTCGATGAAGTTGACATAATATTTGCACAACTCCTACTTCGAAAATTTGACAGAGAGGCTCTGCAATTGTATGAGAGTCAGATTAGAAAAACAAAGCAGATACAATTGCTATCTGATGTCATGGAATACTAAGAGCAAAGATATTGCTCGCTAAGTGCTATAAGAAAGGAAGAGAAAAAACCGCTACAAACTGTTTTAAATTATGCGGAAGTCGAAGATAAATGTCCGATTTGCAAAATTGCCGGGCACAAAGCGTATAAGTGCTATAAGTTAAAAGGTTTAACACCTATTGAACGGTATGAGACAGCCAACAAAGTGCAGCTTTGCATTAGATGCTTGAACCATTCAAGCAATAAGGTGTGCACTAATGAAATGGTCTGTTCATTGTGCAGTAAGGAACACCATACTTTACTCCATTTTGAAGAAACACATGAGAGAGTTAATACTTGTGTAACCGCACAACCAACACTGTTGGTCACAGCTGTAATACAAGTAAGAAATGTAAAGGGAGGATATAAGACTCTAAGAGCCCTTATTGATTGTGGTTCGCAGATGACCATTTTGTCTGAAGAGGCCGCTCAAATATTAAAACTACCTAAAATTAAACAATATACAGAAATAAGTGGCGTGTCCTCAATAAAATCCAAAAAATTAAAATATAAGGTAAAAATAGATTTAAAGACGCGAAATCCTTGGAAAGGACATCTAAAGGTTGAGGCAATTGTGTTGCCAAAGTTACTGAAAGCTCTTCCATTAAAAATAGCAAACGTGGATATGTCAAAATGGCAAGCTTACGTGCTAGCTGATCCTACCTTTAATAAACCTGGTAGGGTTGATAAAATAATGGGAGTAAACGTATATACCCAAATCTTAAAAAGGGGAATTACAAAGATTGATGGCCTGCTCAATTTGGTTGGATCGTCTCGGGATGCACCAAATCAAATCAGAATAAATCTGTAGTGGTCACAGGTTTTGAACAACGTTGGGCGAGGAAAGGTAAATTTCAAACTAAATACAACACAATCCCAAATAAACTTACCAACAAAACTCAAGAAATAAATTTATGGTCCCCGGCAGGACCTCACATTGGAGGTGAAGTGAAAATTTGGGAAGAAAGAGTATATATCCCAGAGCCAGTACAAAATGAGAATATTCAGAAGGCAATGGTTCAATTGGATAATGATTATCTAAACAATAATATCAAAATAGATTCCGGTAATAAATTGTCCGAAACTATAGTACCAAAAAGGCAGATATGGCAAAATAATGATAAAAGAACAAAATTTAATAATAAACAGAATAACCACTCAAACTTCATCAATTAGCGATATTTCAAAATAGTGGAGCAAAGATCACATTGGGATATATCAAAAAGTAAAGGTAGTTATTTTTTAAATTCTCCACCTTATAAAAAGGCTAGAAGTCAGCACAGTAATACACATCAGGAGTGGGTAGATATCCCGAAACATAAATCGTTGCCAAATACATATTATAAAAACCAGTAGAAGCCAACTCGGTAATACATACGGCAGAATTTGTAAGAATGAGAAGTCAGTGACAATCGTAAAGGAACATCAGATTGACTAGGAACATCAGATTGACTAGGTTGAACGTCCATCATGTAACTGGTCAAGCTTCTTTAACAATAGTTATCTTATTAATGATAATATTAATAATAATTTGCATAAGATAACTAACTAACTATAAAAATCAAATCCAAAACGTCGCATTTGGCGGCCCTTTGCAGAATGTTTAAGATTAAACATTGTGGTCAGTTGAAATGGCTTCACCAAATCAGATTGACCAAAGAAATATACAAATCGAAACATAAACAAAAGTAAGTCATAAAATTCATATGACATTTATTGCTTAATTCCAAACAAAACATGCATCCACACTCTGTGGAAAACATTTAAGATTATAACAGCGGCGCGGTATCAAGTAACCAGCGCTGAGCATAAACTATAAACAATTTTCAGCCCCCGAAAACGTGGGGCATTAGAATAAATATTTTTAAGAACAATTGTCGCTTCTTAGAGTTTAAGAGTTTTCAAATAAAATCAGTACATATTTTGAATTCAACGAATGAAGATTGGGGTATTTTTCTTCTTTCCGGGAATCCCTATTCATTTTGGTCCTTCGAGCCGGATTTACTTAGAATAGTTAATCTTTAGCTGCCAATGCACTGTGGACGGAAAGCCAGATTTTTTGGCATAAAGTCAAATTTTGAAGATTTATGTAATATCATACATAGTAAGCCTTTAAAATTTGAAACGGATCCGACCACGCCCACTCAGACCGCCCATATAAGTAATCTTGCTAATGAGCTATTTTTCAATTTTAATTATATGCTTCTCTTAGTATACTACAAAATTTATTTTAAAAAACATATTAATAACAAAAAACATAAACAAAAAATTAAGTATCCAATACATAATATTATTTAAATATATTCATTATTAGAATTCTTAAGCATTTAAATATATGGACTATAATTTGAATCTGACTCCACATCGCTAGCATCATATTTTGAACCGTCAATGGTTTTACTATAATAAATGAGGGGTTTTCTAAGAGGTTAATAACTGCTGGAGGTAATATTTTTGTTTTGTTGTGTTACGATCTTTTCTTCAAAAATATGCTCGACAGCAGAGGATCCGATGTATCGATTGCTCTGTTAAAAACATCCATCAAATTGTTTTTTTTCGACTATTATGGCGAGCATGGGAGAGCCTATCGCGCTTATAATATTTATTTCGTCTTGGTCCAAGTTTTTTTTTTTTTTTTTTGAATGACAATTAGTTTAGCCGTTTTCCATTGATTTGGGAAATATGAGTTGTTTAACATATTATTAAATAATGTACAAAACTCAAGTTGAACTTCTTTTGACAAAATTTTTAGAACAATATTAGGAATCCCTGAAGATAATTTACCGCGCAGCTTACCAAATATGATATCAAGCTCATTAGCCTCAATAAAATAAGAATCCGTTTGGCCCGCCTTAAGATTGTCCGCTTTTTTTAAAGGACTAAAGGAAATCAACGTCGATTTGGCATTTATTTAAGATGTTTCTATTTCTAAAAACTCTCGGTACGCCGCATCGACCATGTGGTGTACTTCAATGTTCGTATCAATATGTTTTGGAGAGTGAGCGGATTGAAAGTGACAACCGATGACGTTTCCTATCCCTTATTCATTTGTGATGAGGTAATTGTTTTGGGCATTTATTTTTAGATCATTGAGAAGCAGGCCAGCTTCCTAAATAATGATAGCGCGGGCTGGATGAACAATAATGATGCTGGTTGAGTTCTCCTCTTTTTTTTAGGAAGTTGTGCTTAACCTTAGAAAATTTAAATGGGTCTTTGGGGGTTATATGTTTAATTTTATTTTTAATTTCAGAGTTAATCTTGGATTATATGCAGTCTTGTAACATCTTTTGAACCAGTTTTAGTTTTGTGTTATATAATTGTAAATCTAACTCGGAAAGATATATTTCTAGTCTATTGCTCTTTTTAATCATAGATATTATTTTGCTCTTTTCTAGGAGCAGTTTTTGAATAATGGGGTTGCATTGTAGCCTTTTCAATGCATTACTTGTTGCTTTGGGTACATTTTTCTCAATTGCTGCATTTATAATATTATTAAGTTTTGTTAAGTGAATGTCGATTTCATCGTTAGATAGATTTCTATCGTTAGGTGTCCTTATCTGTTGTCGCAGTAAAGTACTCTGAGTCATTTTAAACTTTAACCAATTAGTTTGCCGGAAATTCCAATACGTTGTTTTAGGGGATTCACATATATTGTATAGGGACGTGCACTCCCTGTTTGAAATGGTAAACTGGACTGCTTGATGGTCGCTATCATAATCTACACATTTCAAACAGAGAATTGTATTCTGTTATCGGCGATACATATGTCTAGGAAAGAATTGCCCTTTGGGTATGAAAAATATTCTGATGCATATAGTGTTGATCTGAAAGTTATATTGTTTTCATTTAACCATGTGAATAATGCATTGCATTTTTGATTAGAAGAACTATTGCCCCAGTTTACGTGCTTGCTATTAAGGTCGCCAGCCAGTATGTAATAATACTTGAGGTTTTGAAGATTAAGTGCTTCAAACACTTTGTTCACCTCGTACTTAAATTGTTCATTATTATCGGTAATACGCAGCGATAATAAACATTTGCTTATTACTAGACATGGGTATCCTAATAATCGAAGTTTCCAAAAAAACTTAATTTGTCTAGTTGACTATTATGAAATTTGCTGAACTTTATGTGGTTTTTTACTGAATTGGCCGTCCCACCACCTCTGCAAGACCCAAGCCTGTCTTTTCTTATAAGTGGGTAGCCTACGAAGCTAATTTAATGTCTAGGGCTTAGTTTTGTCATTGTTTTAAATGCAGTTACTTTTAGTATTTTTAATGTTTCTTTTTCAATTGTTTTTAATTCGGTCATAATTATCTGTGGGTCTGTATTGCCATACAATCCTTTCAATAAAAAAGTTTTGTTTTAAGGCACTTAGGTTTGTAGGTAAAGAACTGAGCTTTGGCCTTTTCTAAAAGAAAGATTAAAGAGAAAAACTGACAGTTTTCAGACATGTTTAGATCATGTCATTAGAAGATGCAAACTGCTTGAATCTGCTGTATATAACAATGTGCCAGTCATCTGAAGCCGTTTTTGCACGTTTTAATTCACGTTTTGCGGTTTTTTTTAAGACTAGTGCAGCAGAGAAGATCTTTGCAGAACAAAATTTTGATTTTTGTTTAAAGTTTTACCTTGATTTTGAAGGTTTTGGTGTCACTTCGTCTTCTTTGCATACACATGTGTTCCTCTTCTGACCAACATGAAAATGTTAGCGTTTGTTGTCGCAAATAATAGTAGAACATAATTATCTAAATAATTAAGTTTAATACTAGCAGATATTTACACTTTTTATTTACTTTTTTCGTAATTATACGAAAAACTGCTATTTTTTTTATTTTTAAATTCTTTGATTTTGAACAGTTAGATTTTAAGGCCATCTCTTATTAAACTGACTATTTCATTTGCATCTGTATCAAAAATATTTATTGGAGGAATATCTTTGTTTTTATTTTTTGATTTTGTATTATTAATATGTGTTTCACAATTATTATTGCTCACTGTTGGGGTAGCGTGTGTTGTTGTTAAATTTGTTGATTATTCTGTGTTATTGCTTCTCTTTTTTTTGTAACACTTGTTTTTCGAATTTTTTTATTACACACTCGTCGCACTCTTAGTCTGCGACGTGTCCAGAATAGCGTAATAGTTGTTTTTGTGATTCTTTGCCATCGTGGTGGGCTGATTGTTTTTGTTTTTTCGTTTTCTCTTTACTTCTTCACGTGTATTTTTATTATAATTATTATTATTTAGAGCACAAAGCTCATGCATTGTATTAATCGACACCTTCTGCAGTCTGTGATTTATGTTTATATTCACTTTCAGGAAAGAATATTAACGGGAATTGCGGACGTCTGGCTACTTTGCTATATGAAGATTCATATGGAGTTTTGTGAAAATACAAACGTACTTCACAGGCTTCTAAGTCAAGAGTTGGACTTTCCTTCGCCTTCGCGAGAATAACTCTTGTTCTAGGGGTCCACGCCGACAAGTGACAGGCCTTACAGACATGTTTACATCATGTTTGACGAAATTAGAAGACGCAAACTGCTTGAATCTGCTGTATATAACAATGTGCCAGTCATCTGAAGCCGTTTTTGCACGTTTTAATCCGTTTTGCGTTTTTTTTTTAAGTCTAGTGCAGCAGAGAAGATCTTTGCAGAACAAAATTTTGAATTTTGTTTAAAGTTTTACCTTGATTTTGAAGGTTTTGGTGTCACTTCGTCTTCTTTGCATGAATATGTGTTCCTCTTCTGACCAACATGAAAATTTCAGCATTTGTTGTCGCAAATAATAGTAGAACATAATTATCTAAATAATTAAGTTTATACTAGCAGATATTTACACTTTTTATTTACTTTTTTCGTAATTATACGAAAAACTGCTATTTTTTCGAACAGCTAAATTTGTGAGGATAAGCACAAAAGTGTGAAAAACTACCAAAAACGTAATTTTTTGACCCTTCTGACCCTTCCATCTGCCGCAAGTATAGCTTCGACCACACGACCAGTAATCCAGCATTGCGAGCTATGTTGTTTTCGGGATGCAACCACTTAGAGCGTTCTTGCAATTGATGTACATAGTCGCGCTTCCAGAGTTCTCAGAAGCTTTTCTTGAGCCAACGAGATAGGTAAGAAAGTTTTGAATCATTCATTACCAGTTCAGGGATCGGTTCCAATGAACATCCGATCAATAAGTGGGCTGGCGTCAGGGCCTCACTGTCATTGGGATCATAACTGTGAATGGATATTGGACGGGAATTCAATATCGTCTCCACTTCAATTGCAATCGATTGAAGCTCTGCGTACGTTAAATGAGAAGATGTCTTCAAAACGGGGAGCGCTCGGTGGAATAAAGTAGAATCCAAAGCCGGCATTTCGGCTAAATTCCTCTAGATTTTTTGCATTGAGCTCTGAACAGAATTGCCGTTTGAAGACTGCACGTTGCGAACATGCTCCGACAAAGTTGGTGGCATTGTCACACTAAATCCTTTTGGGTATGCCACGTCGTCCGATGAATCGCTTCAAACAGAGAATAAAATTGTTAGCAGATAGGTCTGAGATTAGTTCTGTATGAATAGCTTTTGAAGAAAAGCTAACAAATATGGCCAAATATGTTTTGTAGGGAACTTTGCTTCGAATGCGGTACGAAGTAAGGAACGGTCCACATAGATCCACTCCGCATATCAGAAACGGGCGTTCGGCCAGGAGACGGTCAGCTGGGAGGTTACGCATGATTTGTCGCATTAATACTGGCTTGTAATCATAGCAATGTGTGCAACTTCTAACATCCTTACGTACCAATTCGTGAGCATTTACGATCCACACTGTTAGGCGTAGAATCGCTATCAAAACATTAGCTCCCGTGTGAAGGTTTCGCAAGTGAAATGATGAGTCTTTGGAAGCAATAACGGCATTCTAGCGTCCAATGGCATGTCAGCCATGGCAAAAAACGGCCACCAACACGGATAAATCGAATATTTTGAGTCCCTATCTGTTCATTTGATATGAATGGATTTGATTTTTGAAGCTCAGGGTTTAGACATCGTCCTGCTTGTAAGTCCTTTAGTTCTTTGGCAAACAGATTACTCTGAATGAAAGACATTCTATAATTAATATATGTTTTGCTGACAAGAGAATTCAATTTGTGTTTGATTTTAGTCTATGTTTGACATAAGAGAACATAACCGAGGTGTACTTTGTGATTGGGTAGGCTCAACTCTCGATCTCGAAATGATCCATGAAGTTATATATTTTCCGTTGTCCAATACCTTTCGGTATATGCAACATCCATACGCTTGGCTTGAGGCATCCGAAAATCCATGCATTTCACACTTTTATTTGGTGTCAAGATTAGATAAATCAACTTCAAGTTCAACCGAACCTGTATCCACCCTGAATCCAGGAATTGTGTGTGCACCTGAAAGTGAGTTTCACATGATTGTTCTTCTGAACTTAAGGAAATATCTTTATTTTGAATTCCATGTATTTCATCCATTTTCCAAAACCTTTCTAATAATATGTAAAGGTCTTGCTGTTGCGTTAAATTACAAGTGTAGTTTTGAGTTGATTGGGGTTCAGCAATCTTACCCCACGACGATCCATCCTAATGCAGTTTCCACTAAATGAGGAAGACCGATTCCTAAACTAATTTTACCTGTCTTAAGTAGATCAAAAAAAAAAAAAACTCCTTTACGCTAAGTAATAAATCTACCTTTCCGGGCTTATAAAATAATGGGTCGGCTAACTCAATTTCTTTGGGAAAAGCCCAATTTGACACATCTAGTTTTTTTCAGGCTGAGGTAGTGACATAGATTTAGTCACGATAAACTCCATATTCCATTCATCTGGAGATATTCTTAAACGAATTTTGGTAGATACGGATTGTTTTATATGTGTACGTATTTCACCGATTCCAGCAATCTCATAATGATCATAACGAAACGGAAGCTGAAGCCTTTTGGCTAATTCTTCAGTTATAAAGGTAAGCTGAAACCCACCAAGCTGGGCGGGGATTGCTTCCAACAGCAATAGTTTTAATTCAAATCATCGATGTTGCAAATGGTTTACTTTCGTCATATGCATAATGAATGATTTGTTGTGATTGATGATGAATAGAAGGTTCTTCTGGTATGCATGTTTGTGTGATGTAAACCTCCACAATGTCGAAATCTGTTCAATGAAGGACACTTTGAGGCTTGATGACCCTTATTGAGGGAATTCAAACAAAGTGACGCTGTTTTAACAATCTTAAATCCTCAATAAAATGTAGCAAAACTGGACAGAATGCTAACCTATGCAACAAATACTTTCGAACTACTATGAATTTTGTCTCTGACCTGGCAATTTATCGTATTCTTGAACCCGATCATATGCTTATTTGAATTCAAGATCAATCTTTGATATAACAATATGAATAAGTACTGCGATTAATAACAAGAATGATGCGCGGAGAGCTAAAGCTGTATCCAAAATTGTACGGAGCATAACATCATCTGCCTTTTTCATGCTAGCAATGTTAAATAAACTTGAAATATGTTCACGAAAATAAGTACTTTCTTGTCATATTGCTCATTGCGGCGGTCTAGAGCCTTGGGATAGTTTTCGTCTGATACTTGACTACGCTTAGAGCTTGGCCAGATAGACAACTTATTAGATAGTTAAATTTGTCCACATTGTCTCGAATGCGTCGAATTTAGGTAATTTGATGGATGGAAGCCAATTATGATGTCGATCGATTCTAGCTCTTAAACTTTGAATATTAGATTGCAGTTGATTTCGTTGTTGTCTAAGAGGTAGAAGCTGCGTTTCAACTGGTGGGGACATTTTGGGCCCTTAACGATAGAAATGTTGCAAGTTAGAAATGAATTAAACGTAAGCTGAACGAGTTCTGGTTTTAATAAAAACACCCAAATGCATTAAGTTTCACTCAAGAGCTTAATAAGTGAGCTTTAATATGTAGATCGTTTCTCTATATGACAGTCTGAGTACTTACTCCGATGTGCTTAATACTTAGAACGTGTTAAAGCTTACGAGTGTTTTACATATGAGTGTAAAGCATGTGTAAACGTTACGATTGCCAATGAGTGGCAATTGACTCAAAACTTGAGTGGAAATTGATAATGCAAATTTAGACACGACGACTATCCAAGATGATTATATAATGATGAAAAAATCCAATGATGACTGTCCAAGATGATGATGTAAAGATGAAATATCAAAGAAGCTAACTTCGGCAATGCCGAATTTTATATACCAGTCCTTGGCAATAATTTTTTTACATTTTGATATTTCTTTCCTTGCAACTCAATTCATCAACACACAAACAAAACATTCAAATTATTTCTCTTTTTACTACAAATTGTTCTTCCATCATTCCGTAAGCAAAGCACAACACGCTTACACATACAGTTCGTGTAGCGCTGCCTCTGTGTGTGTGTATGCATGTGCTGTGTTTGATTTGATGATGACGTAGGGCAACCAGCGCTGCCGGTTTCGCTTGAACCGATTTATATTGACTGTAACTTGTGTTCTATTTATCCGATAAAATTCAAATTTTGGGATCAGAGATTTTATATCAAATTCTAATATATTGGTAAATTTCATGGGGATACTGCAATTTTTGCAAACATTTTTCTTCTAGAGCTTTATGATATAGTAGTCCGATCCTGACAATTTTCATACTTTATCTCACCCGGGTAATAAAAAGCTCCCAAAGAAAATTTCAACCCGATAGCTCTTAAGATGGCTGAGTAAAACGCGTACGCACAGACATACGGTCAGACGGACATGGCTATATCGACTCAGCTTCTCATGCTGATCACGAATATATATACTTTATGGGGTCGAAAACGTCTTCTTCTGGGCGTTACAAACATCTGACCAATTTTATAATACCCTCTGCAAGGTATAAAAAGACTAATGATGACATTTCAAGATGATGTAACGATGAATGCACTCAAGTGAACGAGTAAACGAATTTAAATAGTTTTTATGTTTTTATGTTGGGACTTGCAAACTGCAATGTCCGGTCACGGTCGCCAATGTTTGATTTGCCCAGTTGCATATGGTACAAGTCTCCAATGCTCAATAGCAAGTGGGGTAAGGAAAATAAGTCTTTTCCTCTTCGATTTCCAGAAAAAAATCATTTTTATATTTTGAGTTATAAGTTAGAAGCTTTTCATGAGCCATGTAAGTTCTAATAATATTAAACAAATAATATAACAAATCCTAATATATACAAATCTAATTTCAACGATGACGTCTCCTCCAACAAAGACAATCAGGCGGATTCTGGACGTCCTGAATCAGCTTTAAGTCTGGAAGGCTCAACTGTCCTTGGATTTACTTTAATTTTTCCAGACCCATTGTGCTACGATTGAACAATTCCTCCACCGATTTAAAATTTTTGCATATATTAGATATTACTTTTAGTCAATTTTGAACTATCAGCTTAAGGGTGTGGGCAAAGCAGGGAATATGGTCCCTGGTTTCATATTTGCAGCATTGCCGGATGTGATTACCGCAACTCTATCGTCAATCCCACAATTAGAACCATTTTTTTTTGAAACGAAAATAAATGTTGCAAGCCTATGGGAATGAAGTATACCAGCCAGATCAGTATAGACGTTTTCATGATTATGTTTCACAACGCAATAATCCCAAAGAGAACAGTAACATACTGATTCAGTGACCCACGAAAATATTGATTCAGTTTTTTGAGTTCAAAGTTTTGATCAAGTCTGAACTCATTTAGAGTGTTTAATTAATTTACACTTAATTAATTTTGTTTTCCTATTTTTGTACTTTACCATAAGTTATTCTTTGGAGTATTGAGAAATGAAAATCGAAATATTTTCGGAGAATTGGCCATTAATGTGAGGTAATGTTCTCTTCTTTTGAGACAAACTTTACTTTTGATGTTTTGTATTTTGAGCTTTATTGTTTTATTCTTGTAGGCACGTTTTTCTTCGGCAACGTTTTTATTGAGAGTGTGACCTTCTTTTTCTTTTAACAAAATGATAAATTGACTTATATACTAGATTCAAGAACAGAAATGTTATTTTTCGGTAACATAACTTAAATACAAATAAAATTATATTTTTTGCGACAAAACGCATTCCCGAAACCAATTTTTTTCAACTTTCGGCAAGGATACAGGATACCGTAATTCTGAACCAATTGAAATAAAACGACATGCAATCGAAAAAGAATAAATCTGAACCATATACTATTTGTCAAAAAATCATAAAATTATGATTTAGGTCGGGACTAGAATTAAACAGCCATTTTATTTGTTCTTAAATAAAAAAGAGAAACGTGTAAGTCCAATAAGTCTTTCTGTTTTCAAATTTTTATTTTTATTTTTTTTTTTTTATTTACGATCTATCTCAAATGGACAATAAGACAATATTGTCAAAGGGAATTATGAAAAAGGGGTGGAATCACCAGTCCGTCTATGATCTAAATGGCAGGTCAAGTGGATGACTGCTTTTCCGACGCGTAATCTGAAGCTGTTGTCCAGCAGAGTTGAGTGCCAGTTCACTATCATAGGTTTCTAGCCTGGAGAAGTTATACCACCGGATCTGTCTAACGGGGTGTTAAGGTCTCGGTGGATGACTGAGTAACGCGCGTAATGATGCGCTTCAACAATTCTGAGTAGAAGCTTGTTCTGGAATCGCTGCAGAATTTCAATGTTAGAGTTTGACCCTGTGCCCCACAGTTATATAAGTCCATACTGGTTTCAGAGTGGCCTTGGTGAGCAGCAAATTGTTCCAGGTGCTGAGCTCAGATCTCTTGCCGACAAAGTTTAGCTGAGTTCTCTTGACCTTGAAGTGAGCTTTCCAGGTTAAAGGCCTGTCAAGGGTAACCTAGGTACTGCACCTTATCCACACTCGGGAGAAGCGTTCTACGCAGCCATAATTCCAAAAGGTTGAGTTCATCCTAAATGATTTCCGATGCCACCAAAGGGTCTGGGCAGAAGCAACAAAGTCAGTGTCGTTTGCATTAGTGGCATCCAGGATATACCATGCTCCGGCAAAGGCAGGTCGGCGGTGTATAAGGCATAAAGAATGGGGCCCAAGACGATACATTGAGAGACGCCTTCTTTTATGCGCCCAATCCTGAACATCAAGCTCTCACAACAAATTGTAACGAAATTGATGTTCTGGAATTAGGTTGCCTTCTTGTAGTAGGGGTAATATTCTAAACAGAAGTATTCTTTGGAGTACTTTACAGAGAATCGCCAACAAACTAATTGAACGGTTCGAGGCGTGGTTATGCTCTAGTTTTCCAAGTTTCGAAATCATTATAATCTCTGCGCATTTCCATTGTGTTGGAAAACGACAATTATGAAAAATTCTGTTGAACAATTTTACCAGTAGCTCGATTACTCTTGTTGGTAGACACTTGATGGTGCAGTCACCAATGCCGTCGTCTTTGGGCAGTCGAGCTGGAGCTGAGCTGGATCTGCACCACATGCCGTTGATCCTAGGATCGGAGGCTTTCTTCACTGTTGGCCTCTTAAACTATTTGGCGGCTTGCTAGAGAGTGCAGTCACAAGCCACTTCGCATGTGATACGCCATAACTTCTTCTCCACAGTCTCATCGATGCCATCTCCACTATTGAGGCAGGTTTGAAAAGAGTTTATGTTGGAGTTTTCTTTGAGTAACCTGGTGGTGCGCATCATCGTCTCCACTCGGATCACATCCCACTCAGACCTTCAACGCACCTTTTGGTCTAGTGGAGCCTGGACTTGATTAGAATATCAGCACCGCCTCTTACTTTACGTCTTGGGTGATTGGCTCGAAGAAGATCGCTTATATGATGGTTTATTATAATAACATTAACATATCAACATTGATCCTCTTAAGGTATAAGTCAACCTCCGGTCTAGTTTTGACCGTAAGCATTCCAGATTATTATTTTAACACCTATTTGCATAACGATGTTAAGATTGCTTGCATCATTTTTGACATTTTTTCTATTTGAGCCAGAGGGAGTTTTATGATTTGTTCAAGGTAAGCAACGTTGGAGGCAGCCTGCTGAGATGGTACAACAGAGTTGTCGATGACAAGGGATACTTGCTGAAGCGATACTCTTTACAACTCCATCATAATTTGAGCTATGGCTGGATGATAAACTATGCGTTGCGGTATTTGTAAATACCGATGTGTTTCGAGTGGTTGCCATTGGGCATGCAATACCTTGCTTACGCAATTTTTTCACTACATTGTGCACTCGATAAACGCGGGCTTTTCCCGCCCGATAAAGCAATTCTGAAAGCAAACGATTGTGATTAACGAATGTTTTTTTTTAGCGCCAATAACTTACGGCCAAGTATGGCCTTATCGGCCAAGTATGGCCTTATCGGCCGGCCGCCCAATAAAATACGTTCAAACGTATATTTTGCTCGAATCCGATCAATTAAATTTAGTAGGTTGGAAGAAAAATGTCAGACATATGAGTTCGCTAAACTTTAACTTTGTTAAACAAAATCAGTTTTATTTAAACGAAATCTGCGCTTGTACTAAGCCAGAATACATACCAAATTTGGGGGCGTAATGGGGTGAAATTAACTCTATATATTTACATACTATCGCTCTATCTCAGACGTACGGACAGACATGGCTAGATCGACTCGGCTGTGGACCCGTGATCAAGAATGTCTATACTTAATGGCGAATTTAATGTACAATGTAAAAATCGCATACATTTACGCTTGGAAATATAGAAAAGAATTTGGAACACGTAATAACATTGGGGCAAAAGGATGCAAAGGTTAAAAAATGGTCTAAGCCGAAGATAGCTTCATTGATATTTATATTGTAAAGTTTATAAAATAATTGTTGATGTCTTATGTCATTTAAACGAGTAAAAACTTACTTTTTTTATTTCTCTCGCATTCTTTGGGTCGCCGCCGCCTGGTATGTATTGTATCACGTCTCATTGAATGTGGTCTATTTACACCATGAAGCTTGAAATACAGACCACAAGCATTACATACCATTTCGCCTCTAACACTCCGTCTCCATATTGTTGTAGTAAGAGTCCCACAATTGGAACAAGACATATCCTTTTGGGGACCAGATAATGTATTGAAAAGGTTACTTTTCAAGTTCTAAAATCCGGATATTTAAATAAGATATGTTGACCGGTGTCAAATACGTATCACCTACCTTTTTATCTTTAATTGTATCTAACATGATATTAGATGTGCATTCCTTTCCGTCTGTAACCTTGGCAGTTGTCGTTTCGCAGCAATCTGTTTTTGTAGGAAAGCTCTGTTTTCTTCTACAAGCTTTCGCTTTACTGTATTGAGCATCTGATAGGTCCTGTTCCAAATGTACGATTTCTTATGTGTATATACCAATACGTCAAATGGATTTAGTCTCTTACCTTTAATAGTGCTATAGGTTCATCAGGTACTTTTGCAAATGATACCGTAGACGACACTGGTGAAAAAAATGGTTGACTCATCATGGTTCGAATAATCTGTGTAGTCGGGATTTGTTCATTATTTTTGGCTGAAAAATATAACAAAAATTTTAAACATACTATTATTAATATTTTTAAGAATATTATTTTATTCAAAATAATCAGAACGGACTGTAACGAAAATATTTATTTTCAAACGGTGAACGGTGAACGGAAAACGGTGTTTATCAAAAGGTTTTGACTGGATTTTATTGTTCGATATTAGAGTCTTTTGTTTGTATCAAAGTGACAGTCTGACATCCCTTGTATTGTTAAGGAGATCTGGCAGCACTTGGCAGAGTAATGTACGGTAGTGGTATTTAAGTTCTAATAAAGTTATATAAGTTAGCACACGCGTTTCTCCACGATACGCCGACTCCTACAGAACAAGTAGAACCGTGCCCTGCACCCCGAACAACTATGATGCAGCAAGACAAGACGCAATACCAGAAACTGCTGAATGAGTTCCGGGTAGTATACCAGCCCTCATTAAAAGTCACGTTGACAACCCACACATTCCATAACCTTAAGTACATTGTGACCCATTTTAATCCACACTATCCACTTGTTCCATTAATGACTTCCTATACCTAGAGTAAGCACTTTTACTTCCTATCACATAGCATAAGCACTTTTTTATTCTTTGTAACCAACCCGTTTCTGCTAACTTCACCGGAAGAGCGACCTACTCTCAACATCGGCTCAACACCCTCTTGAGGTATATCTCTGGAAGAGTGGCAGTCTTAGTCTGGCCTCGGAACCAGAGGTACATTCAAGTAATAAACGAATTATAACTTTAAATCAAGCTTCTGTGTAATTAGTTTCATGGCAAACTAGTGGTTAAAGAAAGAGTCTTGTGTGTCATCTCCCATGTCTCCCATGGAGACACAGATGATAGACTCGTAACTGGCGCCCGAGCAGGGACCCGTAATTTTTCTAGAAACCATAATAGCGCTACTCACCCGTTAGAGGAAATCTAGGAATATTACGGGTCTAGACAAAAGTCAGAAGAGCTTCTCATTTAAATGCAAGCCATGTCAGCAGTGAGAATGTTGAAATAAAATAATTAATTGCTCAGGCACAACCCTGACCTATCCCAAAATTTTTAAAAAATAATATATGAGCCACTAGGCCAACGGGAAATGCTTCACCTGATTATGGTGAAATTTAAAACCCATTCGTACCTCGGCTTGCATGAAACTGCTGACTCTTCAAAAAACAATCCCGCGTTTTGCTAACCACTGCACTCTCAAGCCAGCAGAAGCAGGCAAAGGTGGAATCAGCAAGCGAAGGGAAATTTTGCGCCTCTTGGATTTTTGGGCGTTAACATATAAGAATTGAAGAACCCGGAAGGGAAGCGTCGCGCTTCCGTGTTTGACACCGGAGCGCTCAATAAAATAAAAAAAAGAAAGAAAACCTAGCCACGTGCAAGGTCAAGGTTCAATTACCCCTATGAGTGGGTACGTCTTTCCGGTGTCTTGCTACGATATATGTCTGGTTAAAATGCCAAGCCCTCCTTCTCGACAAGGAGCCGCGGAAAAAGTTTTATTTGGTTGATAACCCAAGCCCTCCTTCTGAGCAAGGAGCTGCTGAAAATAAAAGCATATGTCTGGTTGAAAGGCCAAGCCCTCCTTCTCGACAAGGAGCTGCGGAAAAAATTTATT
The DNA here is from genome assembly GCA_018152135.1 of Drosophila paulistorum. NCBI lineage: Eukaryota > Metazoa > Arthropoda > Insecta > Diptera > Drosophilidae > Drosophila > Drosophila paulistorum. The sequence continues at coordinate 6,731,325 of JAECXG010000822.1, read as the reverse complement.
TGGTTGAAAACCCAAGCCCTTTTTTTCATAAGGAGCTGCTGAAATAAATTCATGTGTTTACATTTGGTTGAAAACCCAAGCCCTTCTTCCGAGCAAGGAGCTGCGAAAATACGAACGAGTGCCCCAACTATATCCCCAAAAAAAATATCGAAAAAGTCAATACAACCTCTTACTCTCTGATTCTGTTTATTAATCTTGTTGGGTTTCCAAATTATCTTGGCCGTCTGCGGGCAGGTGTGGAATGCCTCCATTCGAGTATACCCCTCAAATTGGGACACCCAGCTCGCCTTCTATTTTTCTCATAACGAAAAACTCCAAAGATCGTCTCTTCAAGCTGGTTACAGTGGTAAGCGACCCCTCAAGTGGTGGAGGATAATCCAGATATTCCTGAATGATCATCTCGGGAACATTATTCGGCTTAGGGAACGGGAAGGGGATTGTTTCCTCATCGTCATCCTACCAATTAAAATTGGAGGGATTGCGGGTCAGGACAAAGGAGATGCCCAAAGGACGGGTACCTGACACCGGCCATTTGGCCATCACGAACCCTAACGAGACGATTCGTCTCATACAGAAATATAGCACAATTTATTAAATTTATTAAACTATGGGAGAACATAAGCTAACCTATCGCAAAGCGAATAAACATTTCAAAACAGTGTTTAACCACAGATCAACGTAACTTGAGACCGAGCTTTGGTCATTCACACCATAATTCGCTAACGTTTCAAAAAAGCTCTTTAATTTTGCTCACAGTAAGAGTGCAAGACTCAACGATGCGAAAACACCAGGTACATAGACCCATGAGCAAATTCCGACTATTCAGCGTATTTTATTGAACTTTCGATAAGCTAAACCCACCAAGAACCATTTGTTGCACAAATCAATGCAACGCTCCTGAGATAACTATATCCAGAACTAATTTCTGCCAGACCTTACGTTGGGACAAATAATTGGTAAAAGTCTCAAGGCCCCCCTCACAGCAGGGGCTGCCGAAAATTATTGGTCGAAATTCCAAGGCCCCTCATTGCAGAGGCTGCCGAAAAAACATAATGGTTAAAAATCCAAGGTCCCTCATAGAAGGCTTGCCCAAAATAAAATGGCTGGTTACAATACCAATGCAATAAAATATTTCCGCTTGCGTAGTTGGATTAAAATTTTCGTCCGATCGTTCCATGTTCTTAGCTGATACTAAATAAAACCCCACACCGACTTTGACCACTACGGGTTACTGAGAAACACAAAATGCGAATATGCTTAGTCAGACAATTGAGGTAAAGAAAAGAAAACCTAGAAAACAGCAATTTAGGATAGAATCAACGCCTAAAAGGGGCGAAAGGAGAAATGTGAAACACATGCACACAAATGCATTTCCAATTATGCACACTCAACAGAAACTAACGCGAAAACCAAAAACCCGAAAACCCTTCTTATGAAAGTTAGGGCACAATGACAGCATAAATGAGCTACTAAATTGGTAGCAATCTAACATGTGGTATCCTAATGTGCATTTTTCCATTCTTACAGATAATATTGTAAGTATCACGTATTGCAAAATTTGTTACACTACGTCTGAGATTCAAATCCAAGTACACACATACACACTTTAGGAGTTACCCACTCATAAAAACAAGTATCGCGTCCTACAAAAGGGAATATAGAACTATTTAAAAATTGAAAACAGTTGCTGTAAACAAAACTGAAATGAGTGACAACGAAAACTTGGGCATTACACTGCAGGAGGCCGTCAGTGCCATAGCCGAAAGGGACGCTGAAATTGATAGACTTCGGAAGCTCATCAATGAATTGGCCGAACGGGATGCTCAACTCGAGCAATTGGCAGCCGCAGGAGATGCCGTGTACGTCACAACGGACAGTAATACCATTGTGAATACGCCACCAGTAGTCACCCCTGTGACCCATAACGAACCTAGATCCCGAGCCGAGTCAATCGAACAAACCGGAATACTCAATTTAAACAGCTGCTCTCCCAATTTGAATGGCTACGTAGACAACTTGTGCAATGGACTGGTGTCCTATTCCGAACTCGGCCGATGGATTAACTTGATTGAGGAGGTTTTGGCTGAAATCGCGACAAATGGAAACCAAACCGCGTATAAAATGATGGTAAGGCGTGTGCGGCTGAAATTGAAAGGCGAAGCCGCTGATATATACTACGAAGAAGAGGGGGACACCACGACATGGGAAGCTATTAAACGTGTGCTGAGAAATCTTTTCTCCGATCAACGCCCCCCGGAGGCTATCCTGTCTGCCATGCGGAACCTGCAACAAAAACGCGACACAGTAGAAGCCTACTACGTAAAATTTCGAGCACTGCACAGGTTATACGCAGAGAAAATTAAGGAAGGTCCTCTCTCACCGGAAGTATTTCTCAACAAGAAATAAACAGCTCGTGCGAATTTGTTCGCAACCTAAACCGAGAGCTAAGGAAACATCTCATGCACTTCGTCCCATCGACATTAAACGCCGCATACCGTGCAGCTTTAGGCGTTGTCAGACAGATCCATGAGCTCCGGCTCGATACGCAAAGGTCAAGCAGCAGCCAGGGGAATGATCATCGGGCCCCACTCTCAGATAAAAATTATAGAAACAACGATAACCCTTTGAAGGGAAATTACAAGTCTGGTAAAGATTACAAAAGGAAAGAATTCCTATAAGAAAAGCAATTGGGACCGTAATTATGGCCGGAACAACGGTCATCACCACGGAGGGAATAGAACCGATCAAAAAAAAACCAGAAGATCGTGGGCATAACCAAAGGCAGGCCCTGAACCATTTGACCATGGAAGGATCGGATGCATCAGAAGACACCAAGGGCGAACCAAGACAACTGGATGACCGACGAAGCCCCAAAAAGGCTGAAAATTTTATGAGCCCAGCCGAACCGGAGTACCGTACTTAAAGTACGCTACCAAAGATGGGGAATGTCTCACTTTCCTCATCGATACTGGGGCCGCCGCCAATTACATCCAGGAGCGGCACGCCCCCAACGGCCAACCGTTGCCACGACCCTTGTATACCGCTTCCGTCGGAGGAAGCATGAAAATAACGTATTATGTGAAAGGGAAATTTTTTAAAACTTTCGGGAATGATGCAACTCTCACCTTCTATGTCCTGCCCAGCCTGATCGATTTTGACGGAATCATTGGCGACGATACCCTGCGTATTCGAGCCATATTGAACCTTTGCCCTGGGAAACCGCAACTCAAACGCCAAACTAAAACGATGGAAGGCCCGGATAGAGGAATATAATTGCAAGTTGTTCTATAAGCCGGGAAAAGCAAATGCAGTGGCCGATGTCTTGTCCCGCATTACCTCGCATCTAAACCCTCTCAGGCTAACACAATCGGCTGGACAGACACTTCGCCTTCCACTATACCGTGTCGACACCCCACTCAACTCATTTCGAAATCAGGTAGTCGTCATCATAGGGACAGGCACTGACACTTCCACCGAACCATACCCTGGGGTCCAGCGACATATGATACATTTAGATCTGACCAGAGACATTGCTCTATCTAGAACTGCTCTCGAAGGAGCACTTTCCAAAACTCATCTAAATGGAATCAAGGTCCCGGAAATCGCCATTCCCGACATTCAATCCATAATCTGGGAATATTTCAATGGCTATAAAATCCGCCTAGCACAAGAAATCTCCGGGACGTTGATTTTTAAGCAAGGAGGAGTGAGCACATGCGTCTCTTCACGGTACGCGTCTCTTACATAACACGAAGAACCATGCCCTGCACCCCGACCAACAATGATGCAGCAAGACGAGATACCAACAACTAAGTCAAAATTGTTCCCATCAACACAAGGCATATACACTACTATCTCAAGCCAGTCAAAGAGAACAATAGCCTAAAAAAAAAAAAGCAATGAGGTGTCACAGGACACCCGAGAAGAGCGAAGCTCTCTAGGAATTCGTCGAGTAAACGATGAACTACAGTCATATACAATAGCAGAAATGAATGAACATGAACAACAAATGAAAGCAATGGTATTTATCTGATAATTCTGATAAAATATAATATATTTCAGCTCACCGCAGTATTACAAAGCAATATTTATTTATCTTCGTTTAAATTTGGCTCGTTTAAATATTTTCCCGAATATTTTCGTTGAACCTAATTGTTCCCATACTCTATCACGGAAATGATTGGTTTATGGTAACTGAAATATGAAATGTATGTTTGTGATTGGATGTGGGCTAGAAAACGTGAAAAAACAGCATCTATGGTTGTGTTATATCTTGTTGTAGATTCTGCAGGATTACTGCTCATTGTTAAATTTAATTCTTCGAAAAGAAAAGTTTTCAGCGGCGCAGACTTTTCATCTGCAAAATTGACATTGAAGTCTCCAGCCAAAATCAGTGGGAGTTTATGAAAATTTTGTCCAAGTAGACGAGAGCCTTCCTCAGTATACTCCAGAAGTGTTCGGTGGATGAACAAAATTATGTCCTCAAGTCTATTACCCGGCGATATGTAAAGGACTACTATAACTAGTTCAGTACCGTCCTCCATCCTGCATGTGGCGGCACAAATGCCCCGTTTATAGTTTAATAAACGATACTCCTTTATCAAGTCGAACTATAACTCGCAGGACCGAGGAAATAGGCCAATACTTATACTCAGAAACTAAAAGACGAATAGAAGACTGTGCCTTCTTTTCAATTTGTTTGGATGAAAGCATATGTAGATATTAGAAATATTAGTCAAATGGTTATTTGTGTTAGGACTATTGATTACGACTTTAAAATTTGCGATGAATTTCTAAACTTACATTCTTTTCACAGTCATGTAAATGGAAAAAGTACGTTTGATGCCTTTGAGAAGCATGTACTTTCATTCCAATTATCATATAAAATGTCCTCAATTTGCACTGATGGTGCCGCCACCATGAAAGGAAAGAATGAAGGATTTCTTGGCCATGTCAATAGAAAAATAGGAGAAATACCATTTTTCCATTGTTTCATCCATCAGCAAGCATTGTTTGCAAAAATTTTTCAAGTTGTGGATGCAATGGGTGTAGCAATTAAAATTATTAATAGCATTAAAGGTGGTCATAATTCGCTAACCCATAGAAAGCTTAAATCCTTTCTCTCAGAATTCGGCGCTGAGTACGAGGATCTTTGCCTTTTTACTTATGTTAGGTGGCTGAGCCGAGGCCAAAGTTTAGACAGACTATACAGTCTTCGTAATGAAGTTATTTCTTTCTTAGAAAGCGAAAATTTAGAAAAAGATAAAGATTTGTTAGCTCTCTAAAAAATCCATTATTTATTTTAGACTTGGCGTTTCTAACTGACATAGTCCTTTTCATTAATCAATTAAATCTTCAGCTTCAAGGCCGCAACAAACTTCCGTCCGACTTAATTGCAGCAATCAATAAATTTAGTCGCAAAATTAATGGTCTTCAAATTCAAATGAAAAACAATGACCTGTCCAGCCTTCAGCGAACTGCAGAAACTGTTGCATTGTACCCCAACCCTTCCCGAATTCAGGAGTACGCAGAGGCAGTTAATACCCTTTCCTCTGAAATAGCGGAAATTTTCTGATTTTAAACAAATCAATTGGCTCATTGCAGTTTTTAATAACCCCTTAGAAGCAGAATCTGAATCAATTCCAGAAGAAATTAGGGAGGAATTACAGGTCATGAAAATTGACTTGATGATGCCACTAAGTAGTGGAATAGAATTTTGGCGAGAACTTCCGATAGCTAAATTTCCGATTTGCAAAAAGGCAATGTTAATGTTCTATGTTTACCACAACATATATTTGTGAAACAACATTTTCCACAATGATATTAATAAAAAATTCTATTCGAAACAGTCGTCTAACTGATAGCCATTTAGAAGATCTCCATCGGATAAAAAGTTATCCAAATAATAAAGAAGTTAATGAAATAGTTGAGTTTAAAAAAAATATATGAATTCAAAATTATTGGTTTTCCATCGCATTTTACATTTTTAGATAGACTATTCCAGGGCCCGGCACAAAGAGAGCGCTTAAAAAGTGTAGTTGTATGTGTGCATTTGCTTGTGTGCATATGTTGCTTAAAAAGTGTAGTTGTATGTGTGCACTTGCTTGTGTGCGTATGTTGCTTTACACTGCAAAAAATGAAAATTCATCAAATTCTATATCAAATCAAGAAAACGAACGCAGCCGATAATCTGATGCAAGAAAAAGATAGAAAAACAAAGCAGCGATCAATTTTTTCATGTGTGTTCTCTCTCGAAATGCTGAGAGAAACTAAATCCACCCTCATGCTTTTGATTTTTTTTGTGTGAGGACTTCGGCAGCCGTTCGGCTTACACGCAGAGGTGCCGAACGTGTTCGTCTGACGCGCTGCAGATCTGACGTTTTTTAAAAAAAATTTCCTACCCCAACGCGCCTAAGAGAGCTTCGCTCTAAAAAAAAAAATTCAATCGTTACAAGCAGGACGCAAATTAGATGAAGTAATCAATAAATTTACAATAAAACATCAACGAACTAAAGGATGCCATAAGCTGCCCATGCACCTGTCGGCTCTACTAAGAACTCGAATGGAGGAGATAAGCAATCTCCGGGACGTCGATTTTTAAGCAGGGAGGAGTTAGCACACGCGTTTCTCCACGATACGCCGACTCCTACAGAACAAGTAGAACCGTGCCCTGCACCCCGAACAACTATGATGCAGCAAGACAAGACGCAATACCAGAAACTGCTGAATGAGTTCCGGGTAGTATACCAGCCCTCATTAAAAGTCACGTTGACAACCCACACATTCCATAACCTTAAGTACATTGTGACCCATTTTAATCCACACTATCCACTTGTTCCATTAATGACTTCCTATACCTAGAGTAAGCACTTTTACTTCCTATCACATAGCATAAGCACTTTTTTATTCTTTGTAACCAACCCGTTTCTGCTAACTTCACCGGAAGAGCGACCTACTCTCAACATCGGCTCAACACCCTCTTGAGGTATATTTAAGGCTCCGATCTCTAGAAGAGCCTCAGTCTTAGTCTGGCCTCGGAACCAGAGGTACATTCAAGTAATAAACGAATTATAACTTTAAATCAAGCTTCTGTGTAATTAGTTTCATGGTAAACTAGTGGTTAAAGAAAGAGTCTTGTGTGTCATCTCCCATGTCTCCCATGGAGTCACAGATGATAGACTCGTAACTTATATATACATATATATTGACAGCGTCATACCAGTCTATTGATTAACACACAATAACACATATCCCACTTTAAGTTATAAACGGAAATTAATTTTTGTAAAGCTTGTGTCTTAAACCGGCGAGCCCTTTTAGGTTACCGAACAGGTATCCCAGAACGGCGACGCGGTGAGTGGTAATGGAGCTTCAAATAAATTTGAATTCATAAAAATGATCTTTGTATTTCATGATTTTGCCTTTATGATACGTAGACGACTTTTTTAAGTAAGCATAGTTAGAAAATGCATGTTGAGTTTAGTTTAGTTAAAATTAATATGTTTTTTATTAAGTTCGATCCAGCAAAGTTATTTTATGTGTCACCACCATCACCACTCTTGAAAAATTGCTGTATTACCCCTTGTTTAATTTCGACAAGCCTTTTGGAAAATTGACTTAATACGGTTTGGGCTTGATGACCGTGAATTAACTCAACAAGAGATTTGGTGGTAAATATGTAAGAAGCAAGATATTTTGTTACTGCTGCTCTCACAGGCAAACGATGACCAAAATTAATATACCCTTTTGCCAAGGGTATACAAAACAACTTATCAATATTCGCAATTGGCAATTTTGTGGGTCTTTCGTTTAATATTTTGCCCGATGACGAAAAAACTCTCGCTTGTTGCAGAGCTCACAGGGATTTATATGTTGGGCCACCACTTGTAACAATTTTAAATTAGTTGCCAGCTTCCAAAAATCTAAAATTCCCATATTTGAACAAGTAATTGTAGCATTATACTTTTCTATCTCTAACTCGATCGCATTTTTTTCAGGTTTCAGTTTTTTTTGGTGATTTGTACCAAAATATTCTTTGAATTTAAAGTTCATATTTGGCGAAAAGTTTTCAATTTGCGAGTCATCAGCTGTGTCACTTGCGATTTCATAAATTTCAAATTCCAAAACGTGATATTTTTTTCATCAGGCAAAAAACTTAGTTTGAAGTTCAGAAAAGAAAATTTTAAATATTTCACAATTGCGTTCTCATATTTCCAAATGAATTTTCGGGTTGAGCGACCTAACCTACATGTGTGTATATGGGAACAATTCTCTGGAACATTCATGCAATGTTAGTTTATTTAGAAACAAATCAGCCTTTTTTGTAAAATAATAGAGTGAAAATTTTCCAAGCGAGCCAGCTTAAAAAACATTTGCGTATTTTTTATCCAAAAGTACCTTTTTCAATTCATATGAATCTAGGAAAAATTCATTTTGAACAGTTTTGCGGAGATTCGAACTCATACCAAAGTTATTATCAGCAAAAGTTTGTTGCATGCTACTTTCAACACTCTTTTCTTCTTACCCGCTGCTTTCATTTAGAAATTTTTAACCTGGCTATTTGTTAGGCAAATATCTAAAAATAGTTTTTATTCTTTTGTCTAACAATAAGCCGAGTAATTTCAAAAGATATTAACAAAAAACAAAATATTTCTGTCTTCTGGATGTGATTATAAAATATCTTTTATCTTATACCAATCAATGATTCATAACGCATTGAATACGAAAATAAAAAAAATAATAAGATCGTATTAAGTTTTAAGTTATCGCTAAAAATCGAAGACTCTTCATTACTCAAGGCACTCTAGGGGTACGCTTTAACTTTAAAATGCTTAATAATCAAATTCAAAAAATATTTACAAGCCAGTTATTCTTTAAAATTTGAATGAAACCCGAATTTTTTTCAAAACAAATAAACTTTTTTATAGCGTAAAAATTTTAATGCAATTTTGAAATGCATGTAGCTGAACCTTAGGAACATACTAATTAAGGTTCCACACAACAAACAAACAACATATACATACAGTGGTGCTCATAGACTTAAGCCACAAGACTTCAATCGAGAATTTAGACGAAAATGAAGAAAAGTTTTTGTTTCACACCCCCAAATTTTTGTGTCACATTAGTTCCATATATCAGTGTTATAATAAAAGAATAACCAAGTTATGAAAATATATATTCAACGAAAAACTTTAAAAATCTGAAACCATCTCCAAAATGACCTGCTCAGCCACTTGCGAAAAAATGGTTGAAAAAGTTAAAATTTGGCCAATATTCCCTATACTTTTGTTAAATTTACTTTAATATTCAGTTGGATGACCTTTCTGCTTAAGAACAGTGGAGCAACTCTTTGGCATTGAGTCCACAAGACGTGCGCACTGTTGGTGATTTTCTTCCACTCCTATTACAAAATTCGCCACAAATCGGTTTTTTGCGCTGCCCCAGACCACAATCGAATCGCCACCATGTTTAACGGTGGATTTGGGGTCCAATTGTTTGTTGGGAGGACGTCCTACATATGGTATACCATCACTCCAAAGATATAAAACTTGGCTTCGTCGCTTTAAACAATCATGTTCCAAAAATGTGAACCTTTTTGAATATGCTCTCTGGCAAATTATTGGTGATTTTTAACATATTTAATGGTCAGCAATGGTTTTTTTGAGCAATGTGTCCATATAACCCGAACTCATTTAACCGTCTTCTTATGGTCTGAGCTGACACATTCACGCCATAATCTGCCACCATTTGAGCTCTGATTTACGTCGAAGTCAAGCAAAGATCGGCTTTACTGATTTCGGCAATCCGTCTATCGTCGTTTAAAGTGTTTTTTTGGGCTTTTCACGTGGAATTTTTTCACAGGTTCCATGTTTTTTTTTATAGCGGACGTTGACGATACTATGCGCAGTACGTTCAAGCGGCCCCTACGACACCAGGACAAAGCCTGTTTCGCGCGAGCCCAAGCGGATAACTGCCCACCTCCCACTCGACCGACCGAGGGGTGCAGCCGTATAACGCACGGCACGAATCGCGTGGACAAATACACAAACTGACAAACAAATAATACTATAGCTATCTATTAACTAAATGGAATAGGATAGAAGTTTTAAGCATATTAATTGAAGGCTCTGATCCGATTACAGGGAATAGAAGGTTGTAATCAGAGCAGAGGACCCTAAAAGGTTCATGCAGGGCATAGTTAGAAGAACAACGACTAAGGGATAAAGGTATCAAAGGATGTCTACTCCGTCTACATGGTACCGACAGACTTACCTGAGCTAATAACTCAGGCGAGTCGATATCAATTGGGAGCTTGTGCATAAAAATAACACCAAGCATAATTCTACGGTTAGTTAGGGAAGGAAGGTTAATCAAGTGAAGTCTACTAGAATACGAAGGCAAATTGGCATTGCGATCCCAGCTTCAGCCACGAGAGCAAATAGCAAGAACTGCTTTTGAACGGATTCAAGTCTAATCTGGTGGGACTCATATTGAGGTGACCAAATGCAAGATCCATACTCTAAAATAGGACGGACAAGCGAAGTAAAAAGAACTTTAGTTGTATAGGGGTCGAAAATTCATTTGACCATCTTTTAATGAAACCAAGAACACTCGTGGCCTTTGCGAAAGTGGTGGATGTTTTGGGTGTTAAAAATTAACTTATGGTCCATAAGTACGCCAAAATTATTCATATTATTTAGACGTTCCAAAGTAATCAGTTAAGGAGAGTAACGATAAAAATTTAGTAGTGTTAAGATATAAAATATTAAACTGGCACCAGGATTGAAAATTTTTAAGATCAGCTTATAGCCGACTAAATGAATCTGTTTCTTTATAAATAAGACAAAGCTTGACATCGTCAGCATACATAACCTCACGCGAATGAATAATAACTGATGGCAGATCGTTAATGAATAAAGTGAAAAGCAAAGGGCCAATGGAATGGAATTGGAAAAAGAAGACTTAAAAAGTACCTTCTGTTTTCTATTTGTTAAATATTCTCGAACCCAAGAAAGGAAAAGGGGTGGAAACCCAATGTCGCTCAGCTTAGAAAGTAATAGGGTATGATTTACGGAATCAAAGGCTTTGCTGAAGTCAGTGTATATGACATCAGTTTGTTTACCATTTTTGAACCCCTTGATAATTATTGATGTAAATTCTAAAAGGTTAGTGGTTGTAGATCTACGTTTCACAAACCCATGTTGGGATGGCGAAATAATAGATCTGCAAAAATGTTGCAATTGAGAAGTTATAATTTTCTCAAAAGCTTTCGGAATAGCGGACAATTTTGAAATACCCCTATAGTTAGAGGCTTCGGACTTTTTGCCATTTTTATGCAGAGCAATGATATACGACTCCTTCCAAATAGATGGAAAAGAGGAAGATTCGACAGACAATAAAAACAATTTTTAAATTGGTTTGCATAATTCGTTTGCACAGAACCTGAGTACACATCCAGTTAGACCATCTGGCCCCAGAGAATAAACAGGTTTAACCAGTTTAAGTTGACTAAGAAGAGAACTTTCATCAATTACTGGATTAAAAATACAATTAGCCTTTTTTAAATGATAAGGATACATTCTTGCTCGATATTCCGTTGAGCAATAAGTTGTTTTGAAAAAACTCGCAAACATATCGGCAATTGCCTGATCAGTGCTCGCTTTTTTATTTCGAAAGGACAAAAAAGATGGATCCACAGAGGTCTTACGTTTAGAATTAACGAAATTTTAAAATTGTTTAGGGTCAGAAGAAAACTGAAGCTTACGGCGCTGAAGATAATTCTTATAGATTTGTGTATTAAGCATCATGAATTTTGAACGAGCGACTGTATACAGAGCGTAATCTGAAGAACGACGTGTTTTTTGAAACTTCTTATAATATCGAGTCTTCACATTTTTTAAATTGGATAACTCTCGAGAGAACCAGGGAGGTTTGTTAAGTCGCTCCTGCCTACCAAGAGGCACACAAATATCAAAGAGTGAATTCAGAGTATCATAAAAGAAGCGAATAGCTGAGTTTATATCTCTCCAATTGTACAGCTAAGACCAATCGGTAGTAGTAGTGTTTTCATTAAGGCTGACAAAGTCAGTTTTAGGAAAACACCTAGTTAGAGGTAAATCATATGGACCAAGTAATGGTGATAGTGAGGGTAGATCAATTTTTAAATTTAATGTTGAATGAATTTTATCTTCGGGAAGAACAAAAGGTTCGATACCAGAAACATCACAATAAGAAGAATCCAAAACAAAAATAAGATCTAACGATTTTCCATTAGAATTTAAGACAGGATTGACTTGGGATAAAGATAAGCCTAGAAGGCCATCAATAAAGTCATGTGACAAAGAGGGCAGCAACATGGTAGATTCATCTGTTAGTGACCATGCTAAAGCGGGTAAATTAAAATCACCTACAACTATGAGCATGTCTTGACTGGAAACTAAAGAGGAGACAAACTGAATTGCCTCTAAATGATTTAAATATACCACCGTGTCTGACAATGGTGGAATATAGGAACAAGTAATGAAAGCATTAAAAGATTTAAAATTTACTTTAACACCGACAAACTCAATCTCCTGGGTACTAGAAAATTGAATCATTTCAGATGATAAAGCAGCATCAACAGCTAGCAGAACGCCACCACCTATGCGAGAAATCCGGTCACGTCTGAATATAGAAAAGTTTGTGGAAAAAACCGATGCATCAGCAATATCAGGTTTTAGCCACGTCTCTGTAAAAGCTAGAATGTTATGCTCAAAAGAAAGACTATCTACATAGAGATTAGGAAGTTTAGTTTTCAGTCCTCTAACTTTCTGGTAACCCAGGTTAAGGGACGAAGCTAGTTTTTTGACACACCAGCAGATGCTGATGTGGCAGGAATAGTATTAGTTGTTGTTGTTGGCAAGTGAATCGGTTGCCGATTTTTCTTTTTTACAGTATATTCCTTAACTATTATATGTTTCGGCCAAAAATCTTCTCGACGTATAGTGTCGAAGATATTGGCAGAAACACTAATTTTAAAGGACGAAATGTCCTGAGAATAAGAAAATTTAAACTTCTCCACCGCAATATTCGAGACGTTAACTTTATTCCGAATATAGGCTATTACATCATCAGATGTGACAACAGGGTCTAGCCTAGAAACAAATATATGTTTCTTTGGTGGTATGCCAACGAGAGGCCGCGGTCCCGAAGCGTCAGCCGTAGCAGTAACGTTGGACAAGTCACCCACTGCACCAGTCAACTTGTTTACGGGGCCCTCGATACTTTTAGAACTATCGGCAATTTCCATTGGAATGGGTAATTTCCCGGACACATCGGACACTACAATAGGCATCGTTTTTAAGAGATCATTCCCAGGTGATACCGGTAATTCCGTAATAGCATTCACAACCGGGCTCTTAAACGATATCAATTGCTGTACATTAGGAGTGGACGGTGCATGAGACCGGTCGGGGACGATAAGAGTCACTGGCGGATCTATAGATACAGAAACACCCCATGGACTGATTCTTTTACGTTTCAGAGACTCATTCATAAGCGATAAACTCCTGAACTGAGTCTCCACCGCAGTAAACTCCGCTTGGAGTTTATTAAAACCTGCCCTTAAAGTGTCAAAACTATCTCTAGTCCGCCTCATGAAAGAGCGCATCGCATTCTCGACCTCCCGGCAAGCATCACATCCATATTTTAAGCCACCACCTTTAGCAATAGACTCCTTGATTCTGCCTGTGTAACCTGCACACTTAACGTGAACCGCATTGTCACACAGCCAACAAAGAATATAATCATGGGAGTCAACCGCATTAGTAGCAACTATGCAATTACTTTTTGAGCAGACAACCATTTTATCAAAAAGTTTAATGTAATTAAAAAAGGATATACAAAAAAATAAAAAAAATAAAAATTCTAAAGGTAAAAAATCTGTGTATAAGAGTATACTGATCAGTTCTGACACAAGGGTTATTGTGCAGAGAAAGCCTTCACAACTAAAGAATTAAAAGAGCAAGAATGCACAAAAACAAACACGTATCACAGAGTCGCGGGTAGGCAAAATACGAGAGCGCAAATCAAACAAGAATAGAAGAGAGCGGGAGAGCGCGTGAAATTGAACACATGCAACAACAATTTGTACGCAAGAGCGCGAGAGTCAGTTAAAACGGTAAAGACACAAAAGCAAAAGAGATAAACAAAACAACAACACCGCTAATGCAAGTATTGTTGTAAGTTTTGACTTTATTTAAATTTAAACAAAAACACAAAAGCGGCAGCAAGAATTCGCGAAATGAAAATAAAATTCGGCTGCTGGAATTATTATTAATTAGGCCGATAATTAATTTACAAGTTATAGAAAAGAATTAATTCGCGAGAAAAAAAATAAAAGTTCAAAGAGATTTTTGTAACCATTAGCAAACTTTAATAATAGGTATTAGACGTTTATGCTTACTAAAGAAGGGCTTCTGTTATAGAAAAATTGATTTTTTTTTTTGTATTTTCGGATAGATATATGTTTTAAAAAACATGTGTAAAATTTAAGTTGAAATCTGTAAAATTACGAAAGCTATCGGTCGTTAAGTGGAGTGGTGGCAAGTGCGCTGTGCCGCACCGGATATTTGCAAACGCGTTTATCTCAAAACTACTCATGGAAGTCCTACAGGGACGCTGTGAAATTGAAACTCATGTTCTTTAGAATATTGTGCATTGCTGGTAGAAGAATTGGCAAAATATATTAAAAATCGTTAATTTAAAAAATTTATCAGTAACGAAAAATAGGCAAACAATTAATTTTTTTCCAAGAAAGCTAGTAACATTTTCTATTTTTCGTCCTTTGTTCCCAATTCTACTACTAGCGATCCGAATGTGTCCAGATTAAGAAAAAATTTTCCATTTTGGATTCAGACTTCATTTGCGAACGGTAGGACTTCCATAAGGACGAAATGGGGATGCCATTGTTTAATTTCCCCCCTCCACAAGTTTTCATGGATCGCCGAAAAAAAATTTGTATACGTATAATAAATTTTTTCCAACAACTGTAGAAAATGTTATTCCTTAATCTATTATACTTTTCTCCAAAAAAAAATGTTAATAAAAAGCTCTTTTTCGGCCCAACAAATTAGAAACCGCCTTTAAGCGAAAAGCGCTGCAAGCAGTGATTCATTATTATATGATAAAAAAAAAAGATCAAAAATAAATAATTTAACCTTTGTTAAAATTAAAAAGTTGAATTTTAAACAACATTATTGGAAGTCGGTTCACTATCGGAAACTATGGATAGACTATTGATGGTTTTCGAAAAACTATCTTTCATTACCGGTGGTGCTAACTATCGAAAGTTCTCCACCTCAAATGTACATTAGAAAATACAGAAAATGCCAGTTGTAACAATGCCAATATAAGCAAAGTTATAAACCACATGCGTCAGCACAGATACGAACCACCACCAGCAAACATGTTGCCCCACACGATTATCAGCAGTATGTTGCCCTACGCGATCATTTGCAACATTTTGCTGCAATTAGAACTCGCAACATACGATCTGGCACCACAAGCGAATTCGGCACAGCGGAAAGATGAGTGGGAAGCATGGAGTGGTGTTAGAATGGCCGCTAATGATGCTGAATGTTCTCAACAAAAGGAAGCATTGAACTGTGCAAAAAACAGTAAAGAGCCCAAGCTCAGAAAAACGATTCGATTTCAGCTACGGTTATATACTTTTTTCTTTTGCGTATTAAACTGTCATTTATTTACAAATTGAACATCAGGAAAACAAAAGCGGAATATTGGAACGGTAAGTTCAATTTCTGTAATTTTAAACGAGTTATTTTGAGTGCAAAACATTTGAAAGGAATGAAATTGCAAAAAAAAAAATATACCCACTGTTGCTCGGAAAACTGCACGACTGAGATTTGTCCAATTTGGATCCCGGATTGGCATGACTTCTGTTACCACTATTTTAGAAAGGAAGAATGTGTGTTAAGGGGGGTTTCTACCTTGTGTTATAAAAAAATTAGATTTTTTTTATTGCAATTTCGGATAGATATATGTTTCAAGAATACAGTGTAAGTTTTAGGTTGAAATCTGTAAAATTACAAAAGTTATCGGTCGTTAAGTGGAGCGGTGTCAAGCGCGCTGGGCCGCACCGCAAATTTTCAAACGCGTTTATCTTAAAGCTACGTTATTGGAGCTCATGGAAGTCCTACAGGGCGCAAAAATTAACCAATCGCTATGCAATTTTTTACACATTGTCTTTAGGATATTGCTCAGCGCTGGTAGTAGAATTGACGAAAAATATTCAAAATTGTTAATTTAAAAAATTAATTAGTAACGAAAAATAGGCAAAAAATAAATTTTTTTCTAAAATTGCTCATAACTTTTTCATTTTTTATCCATTTTTCCTAATTCATTTTTGGATTACGACTTCAGTTGCGAACGGTGGGACTTCCATAAGGACGAAAATTTTATTGTAAAATTCCCCCCACCTACCCTTTTTCACAAATCACAAATATAGAAGTAGAATAAAGTTTTTCCAACAACTGTGGTGAATAGGGAATCCCGGAGAGAAGGAAAATAACCCAATCTTCATTCGTTGAATTCAAAATATGAACTAATTTTATTTACAAAAGTACGGAGTTTATATAGGATTATCTTAGGCTCTAGTAGGTAACAATTGTTCTTAGAAGATCTTATTTTAGACTCACACCCACGTATTCGGGGGTTGAAAAATTATTATTTTGGGCAGATCGGCCACTTGACATCCTGTCGTTGTGATCTTTTGGGTTAGTTTAGAATTACAAGTGTTTTTTCCACACTGCGTGTGGCAGATTGTATTTCTAGTCATATACTAGGTTAGTTGTTTGGTATTGTATTTTCTTTAGTGCATCTGATTTGGTGAAGCCAGTTCAGATGAACACGATGTTTATTTTTAAACATGTGGAAAGTTTCACTCCTTGATCTAATTTACTTTTCTCAAAAAAATTCGTACTAAAAAGCGATTTTCGGCCCAACAAGGTAGAAACCCCCCCCTTAGGTCGTCAGCCAAGTCCATACAACAACACAATAAAGTTAATAATATGAGCTCAAATTCAAACATTACAAACATTGCGTTGCCATGGTTAAAGATCACTTTTTTCTTCGCCAAATGGAGCCGTTTTCCCCCTAATTCAGCGTCGAATCGCACCTTGTGAAACCCAGAAAACGGTGGCAGTCACCTTGCCAGATGATAAGACAGTCTTTGCCTTCTTCGGAGCAGATTCGCCTGGTGAAGTCCTTGGTGAAGTTCCTTGGTCTCTGGTGTGTACTAGTGGTTCCAAGTTTCGTCGACGTCGAAAAACTCCTTGGGATTGCGTTTAAACAGTGTCAAACAATGTTCTGATATCGTTAGAATGTCTGATGTCAACATTTCATGCAGGATATAAACCACGCGATCTTTCGAGATACCTACTGTCTCAGCTACCTCGCGCACTTTTAAACGGTGGTCTGCCAATTAGAGAACATGAATTTTTGCCACGTTATCCCCTCCGTGGTAGCACTTTTCGGGGCACCTGGACGCGGCTCATCAAAAAAAATGCGTTGAAACGCGTTGAAAAAATTTTTGACAGTCGTCATCGAAGGTGTCACAATACATAGCATCCAACCGCTCTTTGATTTCACTTCCCGATTTCCCTTCCAAAAACAAGAATCGAAACACCGACTGATTTTGTTTTTTTTCCCCCCATTTTTCTAGAATCCGTGGACACGCTCGCTTTTACAAGGAGTCAAAAAAAAAAAAAACAAATTTAATTCGACTGAAATTTTAAGGTTTGTCGTTTATAAGACGGCTTTACACGATAATAAACCTTTCTTGCGATAGTGACGCTATCGGGCGGTGAGGCTAGGTACTTATCGGACCAACCCCGAATGTGGCAATACACACGAAGTGCGAAACGTTTTCTTATCTAATACGTTTAAAATATTTCGAAAAATGTTTAAATGCATTACAATTATGTGTGTTGAGGAACGTTGCTAAATTCCTAACAGCTTAATTTGAATTTGAATGTAAACGGTCATTTGTATTTCCTTATTATTTTTGGTCTTTAACACTAGATATACCAAGAAATTTGCATACCTATTTATACCAGAACCAGTCAATTTGACTGGTTAAGAAAAGTCCTATTATTTTATATTAAAATTCGTAATCCTTTAAAATATTTAATGAGAAATAAAAAAATATAAATAAAAAAAATAAAAATGCATCAATTGTGTTAGAAACTTTTTTTCTACACATTTTCCGCAAACATATTTCTTGCAGACGCCACAAATCGTAGTTCTCTTGTTATTGTTACAATGCCCTATTTGGCACCATTTACGTACAGGCCGGGGATTCTGCGTTACTGGACGGTGATTTTCATTTGCCTTTCTTCGGCTTGATAACTGATATTCATATTGATATTGATACTGATATTGATATATTGATACTGATATTGATATATGATATCATAAATATATATAAATATATATATATATATAAATATATATATATAATCATAAACCCAGTCAAAATGACTGGTTACGGTATAAGTGCCAAAAACAAAAAAAATTTCTTTTCCTATGAACACAAAATGAAATTAACTTATCAAATTGTATGTATTTAGTGGTTATTTAAAAAGTCATAACATAATATCGAAAAAAAATAAAAACACTTAGTCAATATTTATGAAATAAAAAGTAAAACCAGTCATTTTGACTGGTGTGGTAGATCTAGTGTTAAGTTGCATGGTCACACCTTTTTTTGGCTGATGCAATATCCAGCGTCTGGTGAAATAAGACTATATGTTGAGTTTAGTTAATTACTTATTGGCCAACAGAAAACATCACATGAGAAAATAAATCAATTTTAATTTAAACGAACCAGCAAAGTTATTTTATGTATCATCATAAAATTGGTCCTTCGAGCCGGATGTTGATTCTGTTGGGCATAGGCAATTCTACTTAAGTTTAAGATGGAGAAACTAAAGGCAACACGCACCAAGTTAAAGTCCAGCCTCACGCGGCTGTTTACACTTTCGGAGAATCCGCCTGTGAACTGCACAGCGGATGTGGTGCATACTATGATGACCAGACTCGACACCGTGTGGAAGGAGTTTGATCAATCCACTGATGATATGTTTGATTTTCAAGAATCGCAAGGGTACGTCGACCCTATGGGTGATTAGTACTTAACCGCACAACTGCATTTAAAGGATCTGGGAAGATTGGTTAACCCAGTAAAAGCAACTAAGGTCGTGGACTCCAGTGAGGGAGTAAACGAAGTAGAATCACAGGTACTACACAAGCAGATGGAACTTCAACGGGAGTTTTATGAAAGTATGATAGTAGGTGGAGCTGCCTGTTCGGCGTTAGGGGGACAGGTCCAGCTGCCCAAATTACACATCAAGCCTTTTGGTGGCGACTATGTGGAGTGGCCAGCCTTTAAGGATTTATTCGAGAGTACCATTCACAACAGGGTGAATCTGGATAAATCTCAGAAATTTCAGTATCTCAAGTCTTTTCTCAGTGATGAGGCTGCAAGTTTAATCAATCATTTGCCGTTAACAGGAGCGGCGTACGAGACGGCTTGGGCAAGCCTAATGGAACGATATGATGGACCTCGTCATGTCGTTAACTCGCTTTCGGATGCTTTTAGACGTCTGCCATCAACAAGAGTGACAGATGTATCCGTTCTACGAAAGATTGCAGATGGGGCAAGTGAAGTTGTACGTGGCCTAGATGCTCTTGTCCAAACTGATCGCGACTGCTGGGTAATCTATCTTCTATTGGATAAAATAGATGCAGAGTCGCAATGCAAATGGGTGTCCCACAGCCGTGAGGGGACATCTCCAACCATTATGGATTTTCTCAGATTTCACGGAGAACGATGTGAAGAGTTCGAATTAAGCCGGTGCGAACAAGTAGCACAATCCAACGTTAAGAAATCTACTCGGATATTGATTACCACAGATGCAAAAGCTTGCCTTAAATGTGAGTCTAAGGAGCATACGGTATACAACTGTGACCAGTTCTTGGCGCTCTCCGTGGAGAGGCGCTACTTATTTGCTAAGGAGAAACGTCTGTGTTGTCTAAGGCCAGACCATGGTATTTCAAGATGTGAGTCAAAGTATAGATGCAAACATTGTCACGACAAGCACCACACGCTGCTACATCGCCAAGCCGAAGAAAAGAGCACTAATCCCACAGTAGCTATGATTACCGAAAGTAAGCAAGTAAAGGAAGTCAAGTCTATGGAATCACAGAGCTATTTAGCACGTGCTGCAGTACATCTACAGTCGCAAGGGAAACCAAGGAGTGTATTACCAACGTCTCTAGATCTTGCATGGAATTCAAAGGGGTCATACACCACCTGTCGAGTACTCTTTGATAGCGGATCAGAGCTATCATACATATCGGAGCACTGCATACGAACGCTGGGGCTCTCATGCTCACCATCTCGAATAATGGTATCAGGAATTTCGTCAATCAAGGCTGATACTACAAGAGAGGCCAGCGCAGTATAGTTGAAGTCAAGATTCTCGAAGCATACACTAGATATTACAGCTCATGTTTTAGGTAAGATAACCACTCTATTGCCAAAGGATGAAGTCGACCCTGTCGTATTGAAGGTTTTCGATGAGTTAGAACTGGCTGATTCACTGGAAACCAGCGCTAAGCATGTGGACACTTTGTTGGGAAGCGACTACGTGTGGTCTATATTCACAGGAGATAAAGTATTAGATAAGCATGGGAACATAATTGCAATATCCACAATATTTGGGTGGGTGGTCACCTCAATTGCAGCTAAACAAGGATCAAAGACAGCATCCCTGTTATCAACGATTGAAATAAGTTCATCGATCCAACGATTTTGGGAATTAGAAGAACTAAGTGGCAGTTTGCCGCCCACTGCTGATGATTTGAAAGTCGAAAATCATTTTCGCTCAATACACTTTCGTGACTCAGAGGGAAGGTTTGGTGTTGAGCTTCCATTTAAGAATTCGGATGTCAAATTTGCAGACACTCTTCAGGGAGCAACATCACGATTTTATTCAGTAGAACGTCGACTTCAAAAGGATAAAAGGTTAAAGGAAGAGTATTTAAAGTTCATGCGAGAATACATTGCTCTAGGACATATGCGCATTCTTGATGAGACAGAGAGGACAAATGCACCGCAAGAACACACTTTCTATATGCCTCACCATCCGGTTATTGGTACTAAATTGAGAATTGTCTTTGATGGATCTTATAAGGATAAGAGTGGCAGATCACTAAACGACGAGTTACTAGTGGGCCCAAGTATTCAACGTAATCTAATTGATGTGTGTTTACGCTTCCGAACGCACAAGTTTGTTTTTTGTGCAGACATCATAAAAATGTTTAGGCAGATATGGATTTCTGAAAATCACAGGAATTATCAACGAATTGTATGGAGAGAAAACCCAACTGAAGAGTTGCAACACTACCAGCTTTGTGCACCGTTTTTAGCCGTACGTGTCTTAGAACAACTTGCCATCGACCTAAATGATAAATATCCGACAGCAGCCAAGATTCTGTTGGAAGATTTCTATGTGTACGATGTACTGACCGGAGCTAACACGGAAAACCAACTCATACGTGACAAAGATGAACTTATTCAACTATTAAGTCAAGCACAGCTGGAGCTTGGAAAATGGGTGTCCAATACTCACGGAATCGGTCACTTGGAAGAAGCAACATCGACGAATTTGATCGCAGATGTGTCCTCCGTCAAGGTATTAGGAATACATTGCGAACCAAGGTCTGACATCTTCACATATGGTATAAAGTTGAGCGAATGCGCAGAAAGTTCAAAAAGACAAGTGTTATCAGACGTATCACGCAATTTTGACCCGCTTGGTCTACTGGCGCCGGTCATAGTTCAATTCAAGATCCCGTTTCAAGAACTCTGGCTTCTCAACCTAGATTGGGATTCACCGCATCCAACTAAACTGGCAACAGGTGGCATAAGTATCGCGAAGACATTAACAACATAAAGCATTTGAAGATACGCCGTCATATTGGATATGTCGGCAAACGAATAGAGTTACACGCCTTCTCAGACGCCTCAACAAAAGCATACGCAGCAGTCGTATACTCTCGGATAGTAAACCAGGATGGCAGCGTAGAGATTTCACCGATTGCGGCAAAGACACGTGTCGCACCACTTAAGCAGCAATCGCTCCCTCGGTTGGAATTATGTGGCGCACTTCTGCTAAGTCGGCTGATCGCATCAATTAAGTTAGCTTGGAAGGATCTAGAAACCATTGTGTATGCTTGGTGTGATTCAACAATTGTGCTGGCATGGCTAAACCATTTGCCAACTAGCTTGAAGACGTTCATTGGCAATCGCACTGCTGAAATATTGGAAACAATACCAAGAGATTTATGGCGCCATGTTAATACCAAGCAGAACCCTGCAGATTGCGCTTCCAGAGGAATGCTGGCTGAGGACTTACTCCAGTTTACTCTCTGGTGGAAGGGTCCCGACTGGGTGGCTGACAGACATCTGAACTTAGGTAACGAAAATGATATACAAATCTCTAACTCTATTTCAGATGACGAGTACCAAAGGGAATTGAAAGCAACAGTTTTAGTTACTCTCGCAAAAACCACGAACGAGTCATCTCCACTTCTTCTTGGCCGAGACTGGTGCGCATTGTGGCATATATCCTACGGTTCATTGGACGCATAAAACACCCCCAAGAAGGATCGGATTCTCTCTCAATAACCTATGACGAGTATAAGGCGGCCGAAAATCTATGCTTGCAGCAAGCTCAAAACGAATGGCATGAAGAACTAAAATCACTACGAAAGAAGTGATGCGTGCCAAAAACCTCGAAGCTGTGTAGCCTGACGCCGATTCTAGATGACGTTGGGCTTCTACGTGTGGGAGGTCGCCTCAATAATTCAGAGTTATCATATTCAGCCAAGCATCCGATTATCTTATCACCTGATCTTGGAACACGAGCATCAACATAATTTACACCCAGGAGTTTCGGCACTCTTTGTCATTTTTCGTCAACGTTTCTGGTTAATGGGAGCTAGAAATCTGATTCGTAAGGTTACTCACAACTGTCTAAGGTGCTTCAGACAGCGGGCACACACCAGCAACCACTTAATGGCCGCACTACCGGCAGAGAGAGTTCGGCAAGCATTTCCGTTCGAAAACACAGGCTGTGATTATGCTGGCCCAATCATGATAAAATCACGATGTTCTGCGACAATGGACGTAATTTCGTCGGAACCAAGCGAAGTCTTAACGAAATGGAACAATTACTCCAATCTCAGCTGCGCAATGACAAGATAGCAGAGGCGTTATCGATTGAAGGCATCAACTAAAAGTTCATACCGCCACATGCACCTCACTGGGGAGGCAAATGGGAATCGGGTGTGCGCTCTGTGAAGCATCATTTACACCGAGTAATTGTTCACGACGTTCTTACATTCGAACAAATGCATACGTTGTTAGCACAAGTAGAAGCGGTAATCAACTCACGGCCTCTTTGTACCACTTCCGATACAGACGTTGGATATCTGTCACCCGCTCACATGCTGATCGGTCGACCTTACACCACAGTGCCAGATGGGGAATTGGACCAAGTGCCGGCCAACCGATTGGATTGGTCTGGTACGAGCCCTTAAGTTAAAGACATCTACAGGAGAGATGACCCGTCCCATAACCAAGGTGGCTCCCCTGCCTGTTTCAGAAACCTTGTTTCCGGGCCCGGCGGTATGTTGAGGAACGGTTGCTGAATTCCTAACAGCTTAATTTGAATTTGAATGTAAACGGTCATTTGTATTTCCTTATTATTTATGGTCTTTAAGTTGCATGGTCACACTTTTTCAGTATCTCAAGTCTTTTCTCAGTGATGAGGCTGCAAGTTTAATCAATCATTTGCCGTTAACAGGAGCGGCGTACGAGACGGCTTGGGCAAGCCTAATGGAACGATATGATGGACCTCGTCATGTCGTTAACAGTAGCTATGATTTGGATGCTTTTAAACGTCTGCCATCAACAAGAGTGACAATAGATGCAGAGTCGCAATGCAAATGGGTGTCCCACAGCCGTGAGGGGACATCTCCAACCATTATGGATTTTCTCAGATTTCTCGGAGAACGATGTGAAGAGTTCGAATTAAGCCGGTGCGAACAAGTAGCACAATCCAACGTTAAGAAATCTACTCGGATATTGATTACCACAGATGCAAGAGCTTGCCTTAAATGTGAGTCTAAGGATCATACGGTATACAACTGTGACCAGTTCTTGGCGCTCTCCGTGGAGAGGCGCTACTCATTTGCTAAGGAGAAACGTCTGTGTTGTCTAAGGCCAGACCATGGTACTTCAAGATGTGAGTCAAAGTATAGATGCAAACATTGTCACGACAAGCACCACACGCTACTACATCGCCAAGCCGAAGAAAAGAGCACTAATCCCACAGTAGCTATGATTACCGAAAGTAAGCAAGTAAAGGAAGTCAAGTCTATGGAATCACAGAGCTATTTAGCACGTGCTGCAGTACATCTACAGTCGCAAGGGAAACCAAGGAGTGTATTACCAACGGCTCTAGTTCTTGCATGGAATTCAAAGGGGTCATACACCACCTGTCGAGTACTCTTTGATAGCGGATCAGAGCTGTCATATATATCGGAGCACTGCATACGAACGCTGGGGCTCTCACGCTCACCATCTCGAATAATGGTATCAGGAATTTCGTCAATCAAGGCTAATACTACAAGAGAGGTCAGCGCAGTACAGTTGAAATCAAGATTCTCGAAGCATACACTAGATATTACAGCTCATGTTTTAGGTAAGATAACCACTCTATTGCCAAAGGATGAAGTCGACCCTGTCGTATTGAAGGTTTTCGATGAGTTAGAACTGGCTGATTCACTGGAAACCAGCGCTAAGCATGTGGACACTTTGTTGGGAAGCGACTACGTGTGGTCTATATTCACAGGAGATAAAGTATTAGATAAGCATGGGAACATAATTGCAATATCCACAATATTTGGGTGGGTGGTCACCTCAATTGCAGCTCAACAAGGATCAAAGACAGCATCCCTGTTATCAACGATTGAAATAAGTTCATCGATCCAACGATTTTGGGAATTAGAAGAACTAAGTGGCAGTTTGCCGCCCACTGCTGACGATTTGAAAGTCGAAAATCATTTTCGCTCCATACACTTTCGTGACTCAGAGGGAAGGTTTGGTGTTGAGCTTCCATTTAAGAATTCGGATGTCAAATTTGCAGACACTCTTCAGGGAGCAACATCACGATTTTATTCAGTAGAACGTAGACTTCAAAAGGATAAAAGGTTAAAGGAAGAGTATTCAAAGTTCATGCGAGAATACATTGCTCTAGGACATATGCGCATTCTTGATGAGACAGAGAGGACAAATGCACCGCAAGAACACACTTTCTATATGCCTCACCATCCGGTTATTGGTACTAAATTGAGAATTGTCTTTGATGGATCTTATAAGGATAAGAGTGGCAGATCACTAAACGACGAGTTACTAGTGGGCCCAAGTATTCAACGTAATCTAATTGATGTGTGTTTACGCTTCCGAACGCACAAGTTTGTTTTTTGTGCAGACATCATAAAAATGTTTAGGCAGATATGGATTTCTGAAAATCACAGGAATTATCAACGAATTGTATGGAGAGAAAACCCAACTGAAGAGTTGCAACACTACCAGCTTTGTGCACCGTTTTTAGCCGTACGTGTCTTAGAACAACTTGCCATCGACCTAAATGATAAATATCCGACAGCAGCCAAGATTCTGTTGGAAGATTTCTATGTGTACGATGTACTGACCGGAGCTAACACGGAAAAGCAACTCATACGTGACAAAGATGAACTTATTCAACTATTAAGTCAAGCACAGCTGGAGCTTGGAAAATGGGTGTCCAATACTCACGGAATCGGTCACTTGGAAGAAGCAACATCGACGAATTTGATCGCAGATGTGTCCTCCGTCAAGGTATTAGGAATACATTGCGAACCAAGGTCTGACATCTTCACATATGGTATAAAGTTGAGCGAATGCGCAGAAAGTTCAAAAAGACAAGTGTTATCAGACGTATCACGCAATTTTGACCCGCTTGGTCTACTGGCGCCGGTCATAGTTCAATTCAAGATCCCGTTTCAAGAACTCTGGCTTCTCAACCTAGATTGGGATTCACCGCATCCAACTAAACTGGCACCAGGTGGCATAAGTATCGCGAAGACATTAACAACATAAAGCATTTGAAGATACGCCGTCATATTGGATATGTCGGCAAACGAATAGAGTTACACGCCTTTTCAGACGCCTCAACAAAAGCATACGCAGCAGTCGTATACTCTCGGATAGTAAACCAGGATGGCAGCGTAGAGATTTCACTGATTGCGGCAAAGACACGTGTCGCACCACTTAAGCAGCAATCGCTCCCTCGGTTGGAATTATGTGGCGCACTTCTGCTAAGTCGGCTGATCGCATCAATTAAGTTAGCTTGGAAGGATCTAGAAACCATTGTGTATGCTTGGTGTGATTCAACAATTGTGCTGGCATGGCTAAACCATTTGCCAACTAGCTTGAAGACGTTCATTGGCAATCGCACTGCTGAAATATTGGAAACAATACCAAGAGATTCATCCAGTTTACTCTCTGGTGGAAGGGTCCCGACTGGGTGGCTGACAGACATCTGAACTTAGGTAACTAAAATGATACACAAATCTCTAACTCTATTTCAGATGACGAGTACCAAAGGGAATTGAAAGCAACAGTTTTAGTTACTCTTGCAAAAACCACGAACGAGTCATCTCCACTCGAAGAACTTATTGGTCGTGTTCCTTCTTGGCCGAGACTGTTGTGCATTGTGGCATATATCCTACGGTTCATTGGACGCATAACACACCCCCAAGAAGGATCGAATTCTCTCTCAATAACCTATGACGAGTATAAGGCGGCCGAAAATCTATGCTTGCAGCAAGCTCAAAACGAATGGCATGAAAAACTAAAATCACTACGAAAGGAAGGATGCGTGCCAAAAACCTCGAAGCTGTGTAGCCTGACGCCGATTCTAGATGACGTTGGGCTTCTACGTGTGGGAGGTCGCCTCAATAATTCAGAGTTATCGTATTCAGCCAAGCATCCGATTATCTTGCCGAAGAAGCATCGCATATCTCACCTGATCTTGGAACACGAGCATCAACATAATTTACACCCAGGAGTTTCGGCACTCTTTGCCATTGTTCGTCAACGTTTCTAGTTAATGGGAGCTAGAAATCTGATTCGTAAGGTTACTCACAACTGTCTAAAGTGCTTCAGACAGCGGGCACACATCAGCAACCACTTAATGGCCGCACTACCGGCAGAGAGAGTTCGGCAAGCATTTCCGTTCGAAAACACAGGCTGTGATTATGATAAAGGCACACAAGGGAAGGAACGCTCGAAAAGAAAAGGGGTACATATGTCTCTTCGTGTGTATTGCAACCTCAGCTTTACATTTGGAACTGGCAACAGACCTGAGCACCGATACGTTTTTAGCTGCTCTCAGACGTTTCATTTCACGGCGAGGCAAATGTGTAACGATGTTCAGCGACAATGTAAGAACAACATGCTGGCAGACACGTCCGATCACGAAAGGATTTGGAAAATAGAAACTATAGTCCCGAAATGTTGAGTTTATTAGTTATTGTAAATATTGAAATTTTTTGAAGAAAATCAGCCAACATTAGCAAATTTTCAAAATTAACCTAAAAAAACCCAAAAAAAAATTTTTTTTTTTTTTGTAATTGTTATAAAATCGAATTAGAACATTAAATGAAGTATGTAAGTCGCCTCGCCGACTTAGTTATACCATACACCAGTAAAACAAATATATCAAATTTATAATACCAAATGAATTTACGTTGTTTTTTTTAAGAATGCTGTTCCCATGCTTATAGCATATCTTAGTATCTCACTCACTCAAGCAAACGAGCAACCTAGCGCCCCCACCAGCCAACGGCCAACTCCGGCCTTATGAAAAAACGGTTATATGCATAACTTGGCCATTTTTAGTCCGATTTTTATTAAACTTGGTATTTTGGGTATTAGTATCAAATTTAAGTGATGGCAAAAGGGGGAAAATTACGTGAGATAATAGTTTTTTTAAATTACGGGGGCGGATAGAGGCGTGGCAAAATCTTTATACATACAAAGTGTGCGCACTTACATACCAAATGTGGTGATTCTAGCTATTATAGTCTTTAAGAAAATTGGTTTTGTTTGAATTGCGTAAGCGGAGGGGGGTGCGGCAAATTTTTTATTAACAAATGCCTGCGCGCTTACTAAAGTGTTATGCATACCAAATTTGATTTCTCTAGCTATTTTAGTCATTAAGAAAATCGAACTTATTTAAATTTCAGGGGCGGAGGGGGCGTGGCAAAAATTTGAAATTTACACTTTGACACTGTAGGTATAGACGAGTCTTCTACTTACCAAATTTAGTGACTCTAGCTTTCATAGTCTCTGAGATCTATGTGTTCATACGGACAGACGAACGGACGGCCGGACATGTCTAGATCGACTAGGCTGATGATCCTGATCAACAATACATACTTAATAATAATTAAAAAACCAGAGGGCCGGGTCTAACTTCGACCGCGTCAAAGTTTGTATACCCTTGCAACTTTGACCGATCGTTCCTATGGGAGCTACATGATATAGTCACCCGATCTTGATCAAATTTGGCACAGTGGTTTATAGGTATAATAGACTGACCAGTATTAAATTTCACGACAATAGCTGAGAAAATAACGAAGCTATTGAGAAAAGTCACTGTTCTTGACTGCGGTTTGTATGGAAGCTATACGATATAGTGGTCAGATCCGGTTGAATCCGAGATATACAATCTGTGCAGTATATACAAAATAACATATAAAAGCTCTGTAGCTCTAATGGTCTAGGAGTAGGCTCGATCCAGACGGATGGTCGGACGGACGGACATGGATATTTGAACTCTTCTCGACGTACTGATCAAGAATATATATACTTTGTTTGCTTGGAGATGCTTCCTTCTATGCGTTGTACACTTCTGACCAAAATTTATATACTCTTTTTGCAAGGGTATAAAAAATGTTATATTCGAAAAATAATACATACCAAATAACAACTAGCAAAGCAATTGAATACTCTACGCTTATTGAACTTCGCCGTTCATTTAAAATATATTATGGGGATAAAAATGTAGAAGTTTTACAAACACAATGCAAATTTTTGTATACTTTTTTGATACAAAACAAAAAAAAAAAGTATTGAAAAAAAAAACTATTTTTCTCTGAGTGCGTTCAAAATAAACGTACAATTTTTTTCAAATACTACGTAAAGACTTATTTTGAGACAAACCAAAACACCTAAGTTAAAAATCTAAAACATGTTAATATTTAATTACCTGCCGAGCGTGCAAGTGCTTGCCACAGTTGAGTTGTAGCAGCATCGGTCGCATGGTCTGAACTCAAGCTGTCAGGTGATTGCCTATCATTTATTGTAGGTGCAATATCCATTTCCAATTTGTTTGAATCAGAACTATCTCCAGAGTCTGTATGACAACAAAACGCATTTTCTGCGTTGGTATTCGATTTTAATTTTAATCTGCAGTTAGATGGTAACACGTCGGTAATGGTAATACTGTAATTGTTAACATCGGAGCTTCGATTCAAACTGCTTATCTGATTCTCGAGTATCGGATTTTGGCAAGGTCTGTGAATTGGAATTGAATTCCGCTGTTTAAAATATTCCTTCTTGTGTTTTTTTATAGAAAGGTCAATTTCGACAAGGCCTTGAAGTTCATTATCATTTGTTGGACGTTTCTTTTTTATCACAGAACTCTTAATACTTGAATCTTTAACAGTAGTAAGACAAGGAGATTGAGGATTGGAGCATGGAGGTGAAATGACAATTTTTTTGCTTATATCCATAAGTACAGCGGCAGTCTCTAGTTGCTGCTGGAAATTTTTATATTGTTCAACTTCCGATTCGTCTTGTACCTTCGACATTTTTGCTAATTCACACGGTCTAATAAGTTCACAATGTGATCCAGGTATAATTGCATTTTTTTTAAACTCAGCTTTTTCTGTAACGTTGGAGGTGGAAGTCTCTTTTATGTTTGAATTAAATAAGAACGGTCGTAGATTGTAAATATGGGCATCCCTTTTGTCAGCAGCATTAGATTCTAAAAAACTTTCTGTAGAAATTGTGTCGGTACATTTAGCTTTAGAGCATTTACTCAATTCAGTTAAAGCCCGAGCTGCTATAGCTTCAGACGACGATTTCAGTATCGCATCAAGTTTATTATCCAGACAATTTGTATCCTGGAAAAAAATAAAAAAGTATATAAAAATAATAAATATCAATTATAATTATGCAACATTCAGTTCCATTGCTTTTACAGACAGATCTTACATGTTCTAAAGGAATAGTATTGTCCCTAACAATAAAATATTTTTATCCTCTTATTGTTTACTGAACTATTAATTACCATATGGTATTAATTATTACAAAAATTTCAAAAAATTTATTCAGTTTACATTCATCACATATACTTTATCAAAAAAAAAAAAAAAAAAAAAAAAAAAAAAAAAATTAAATAAATAAATTTAGTTTGTAATCAACTTTTTCAAATTTAATTCAAACCTTTCATGCCTTTGAAAATTTTTTTTTTGGCAGAGCCGACTTAAATGCAAATGACTTAAATTTAAAAAAGTTCGTAATCTAAACTAAATTTATTTATTTATTTTTTGTCGGTGTTGATACAGCGTTTTCCTATGAAATTGTCCACTCTTCCAATCAGGAGATCGAATTTGTTTGTTACAATTCCTTTAAATTCTTTTTTTTTTTTTTGCCTACTTGTTCGTATATTCACCACAATCCACTTGTTTCCTCTAATCTCTCTGAGTTGCGGACAACTTAAGTAAATCAAGTTAGGGACAACTTAAGTAAATCAAGTAGATCTTGTATTTGTGTTGGATTCCTCCAACTTCGATCTTTCGAGGACTAATCCCATAGTTATTCCTGAAGACAACTTCCATGCAATACAGGATGTAACCATTGACCTTCCTCTTGGGGTTATGTTTCGTTTACAAAACCTAAAAAACTTTTTCTAATTAATGATTGGTAATACCCGTTTTCTTCCACGGATATCGACACTGCCATTTTGTCTTTTATAAAACTCTTGAGTCGTTCTTCGCAGTTTGTTTCCCGCGTGTGACCCAAAGATGGTCTGATAGACCTCCTTGGTTCTAAGTAAGTTATGTAACTTGAAGAACGTAAAATCGAGATGTTACACAAGATGTAAAAAATCGAGCAAGTCATTTTCCCTCTATGTAGTCGCTCGATCAAATTTTATGGTGCTGAATCCTAAGCAATTTTATAACTTCGTCACCGCAAAACGTAAGACAATTCACCCGTCTCACTTGTTTTTCGAAAACAATAAAGCTTACGCTAATCAGGCTATTGCCGATATGTTTACTGATTTTTTCAAAACAACTTATTCCTCTACATTTTATCAAGCAAATCCAAGCAAGGATATTTTTATCACTTGAAATGGCATCTTAAACCGGGTGTTTAACGAAAATTCGGGTCTTAGCATGCTCAAACCAGTATCTGCACCTGGTCCTGTTGGAATACGCGGCTGCGTATAGAGGTTTTGTGCAGAGGTTCTACGTAAGCCGATACTTAAGTTGTTTACCCTGTCCATCACGTCTTCCTCTTTCCCTTCTATTTGGAAGGAGTTCATAAAAAATGAAAAAGTCGTAGTCGACATGTAGATCGACAGTTAGAATTTACTTTTCACTCGTTCAAAGAATTCAAGACTGCTGTGCAAACTGACGTCATTTACATTGACTTCAGCAAGGCCTTTGACTCTGATTGCTTTTGCTTGATTGGATTTTTCAATAAATTTCTAAGCTTGTGTACGCTTCCTCTTTAATAATCTTCATTTTCTAAGACCATCCAAGTGACCTCTGGGGTACCTCAGGGTAGTCTTTTGGGTCCATTGCTATTCACTCTTTTTATAAATGCTCTTCCATTGGTAGTGACACATTCTCGTATCCTTATGTACACGGATGATATTAAGCTTCACCTTAGTTATAAAGAGTTATCGTCTTCTTGCCTGCTTCAATCGTAATGACGATCTTAAATGATGAAGTCAGCTGAGACGGAGCCATTACAAAACGTAAGGTAAAGGTAAGATTCTATAAGATTGTGGTGTACTGAATTTGAGCATCAAAACCTTCAGACAAATTCTATCGAAAGCAACATCGAGAAAAACAGCCGCACAGTATTCTTAGTTCGAATGCTGTTCGTATTTCGGATTGACTTCTTCAATTATCCCGTGAAGGAATTGTGCTTTGGGTTACCAGAAATGAGTTTACTCGGATCTGGAGGACCTTTTCAAAAAGCTTCGAAAGACGTTTCAGCAAACTAATTGGCCTATCGGATGAACAGTTTACACATGTATTGTACGACGATGATAGGGGGTTCCAGGATCATTTTCGGTATAATTAAGTCATGGCCAGGAGCTTTTTAGGCTTTAAATGGTTATCAATAATCAATTAAGTCAGGCACTTGACGTGGGTCTGTATGTCAGAATGTATGTCTTCCCGGTGAAACGCAATCCATCTCAGAGAATATTGTAGAAATCGGTAAATGTCTTTTCAGATATTGAGAAGCTTGGTGGGCAGTACAGGGCAACCAATGTAGTGTTGGTCGCAGCGCATCTGATTGGACAGTTATAGCAGTTGCTTGCAGGTACTGTGTTTTAAATCTGTTGAGGAACGAGTGATTTATACGGTTCTTGATAAGGATATGAGTCCTGCCATGAGCTTTGACGTCTAGATGATTTGTTGCGTAGAATGTATATTTCGTATTTGAAATTTTGGTTACGTGACGTTAACGACGACCCGAAAATTGAAAAATCTTTGCCAAATACGAACTATCAGTTACAAGAGTGTTTTAATACAAAGTTTTTTGTCATCGGGCGAAATATTAAGCGAAAGGCGCACAAGGCGCGAATCTCGAATCTCTTTTGGGTATAAAATGTGTAATTTTACTGCTGCTTTGAAGAATGCCTAATTGGTTTTTTTTTTTTCATTTTTGTATTTTTCATAATTTTTTTTTTTTTTTTGTGTCGGGTAAAATTTTGTTCTTCGGCCAATGGGCTGGGTCGGTTTGGGTGCGAAATTTCGGCCGTGCCCAACTCTCCTCTAAACCATTGGTCACGCGCTAAGTGACGGATTCGGTGAATAGTGGAGGGTTCTCTTTTGCGGGCTCCGTCTGTCCAGTTCCAGGCACGCTAGCGAAGGATACTCTTGGGCTGGTTCTAGCAGTTATGGTAGATGATCTATCAGCCTTGACAAAAAATAACCCTGGTGTAGTTTGGGAAGCATTGTAGGTGGCCGATGGTCCAGCTGGAGGTTTGCGCCCGTTTATGTGTGATTTAAGGTCCTTAAAGACAGTCCACTGAAGTTGGCCGTAATAATTTTTCCATAGTTACTGCATAGTCTTAGGGCGACGATATTTCCGTCTTTGGTGCAAATACCATCTTCATGATTTATAGTAAGCGGTGGGGGATTGCTTCTGTAAAAATAATCCCGCGAGCTTAGAAGTTTAAAAGTTTTACAAATGCAACTGTAGCGAAGAGTCATAATGCGCGATCGCTTGCATTGGCCACCGCTTTTCTGACGATATTCCGCTCTGGCTCCTTCAGAAAAATAATAAAAATTATAATCTGAATCTTGGCCATCGAGCCAAAAATTATTGTAGAGTTTTGTGAATCTTATTATCGTAAGTTATTGTTTTCGTTTATATTTAAATCTTTGGATGTTTCTATTAAGTTCTTTTGAAAACTTAGCTACAATTAAATTGTATGTTGGAAATCTGAGCAAGGAATAATATAATTGAATTCCGAGAATTTGCAAGATAGATTTCTGAGACACCGTGTACTCAAAAGTTGCACACCTTGAGACGTGCGCGATAAGACAATCCGACAAAGTCAACTCTTTGGGAATAGCCGTCCGAATCGGATACGGGCAGAGAAAGTTTCGTCATTGCGGATTAAAAGTCCTCCAGATCGAATGTATTGCATAGAAATGCCAGTCGCGAATAATTTAACATAATATTTTATTCCTAAGCATCATCCAGAGGACGACGAAGGCCTTCGACGGACGGTACGGATGGGTAAGTCCTAAGTTCTTAACTAAAAATCATGATCGATCCTGGTATTTCCCTGATTTTTATGCGAAAACGAAGCGTGTTCTGTGTCAAAAAATCTGCAAAAAAAAGAAAGAATTCTCTCTCTAGTACAGTAACTCTAAAAGAAGATAATCAAAGTAAACGAAAATTGTCAATCGTTGTTTTAAAACTCAAACGCCATTAATAATCGCATTTGACTGTGTGAGTGGAGTCCGCATTTATAATTGAAATCGTAATTTAAGTTGGAGATTTCCGAATTCTTAATTGTGTTGGAATCATGCGACAGAAAAATCATTGGTTGGGAGGGTTTAGACGCGAAGCTATAATAACAACCTCATATCTTCTCTATTCGTGTGATACTAATATACCTTTTTCTCTATCCTTCTAGTTTTTTTCAATTAAGTAATTGTGTAATATTCGTGTTCTAAGGACTTTGTTTTATTTTATGTAGTACGGGTGTGTTGAGTTATGTTAGTCCAAAGAACCCCCCAAAGACTGTTTTCCAGCCGACAGCCAGAAGTCCCACCTGGACCAAACTTCGCGATACATTCGGCCCGTATGTGTTGGCTTCGGCCTGATTTGTGGTG
Organism: Drosophila paulistorum; assembly: GCA_018152135.1. NCBI lineage: Eukaryota > Metazoa > Arthropoda > Insecta > Diptera > Drosophilidae > Drosophila > Drosophila paulistorum. Next base: position 6,696,495 of record JAECXG010000822.1, on the reverse strand, counting down.
CTCTTGATACATCTTATGAATAGGGACTGCGAGAGATGCTGCCTACAGCTGCGAACTTCAAAAGAGCACCACATGCTAAGCTAATCTATTCAAAGAATTCTTAGATTTAGTTTAAGGTTCAAGGAACATGTTAATACGTTTTCGACGTAAAATATTTACTACTATTGGAAGCAAAAAAAAAAATTTAAACAATATCCGAACTTCTTGAAATACTCATAAAATATTTGAAACTAAAAATAGGACCACTTGCAGTATTTTTCAAAAAACCGTCATAGATCGCAGTATTGCATTGTAAACCAGACCGCGACGAAGCTTGAATACCCTTGCAAGTTGTTTGATACTCTGTCCTCACTTATAACCATCGACGTGGAAAAACGTTTTATCTAAAAAAAAAAATAATGTTGCGAAAGAACGGCCCACAATATTAACATAGGAAAAAACGAAGTTATTGATAAAAGTCACTGTTTTCCATCCATCATTCCTATGGGAGCTATATGATATAGTCACCCGATTGAATTTGGCACAGTTGTTTGAAGGTGCAATAAACTCACCAATATTAAATTTCACGACAATAGTTTAGAAAATAACAAAGTTATTGAGAAAATTCACTGTTCGTGACATTGTCGTTTGTATGGAGCTATATGATATAGGAGTCCGATCCGGCTGAATCCGAGATATACAACCCCTGCAGTATATTCAAGCCTACGTGCAAATTTCAGCTCTGTAGCTCTTACGGTCTATGAGGAGTTCGCGTTGATCCAGACGGACGGACGGACGGACATATCTATTTGGACTCGTCTCGTCGTGCTGATCAAGAATATATATACTTTATATGGTCTGAGATGCTTCGTTCTATGCGTTGCACACTTCTGACCAAAATTAATATATCCTTTTTGTAAGGGTATAAAAAGATTGAATTATGTTTTACAGTTTTTTTTAGACGTCATAGTTAACTTGCATTAGTGCTCTTCATCGAGTGGTTTTGTGGGCCGGTACAATTCCTTTGAACAAATTAGAGTGCTTAAAGCAGGCTTCAAATGCCTGAATATTCTGTGCATGGGATAATGAAATAAGACCTCTGTTCTGCTTTCATTGGTTTTCAGATCAAGAGGTAATGATTAATAGAAGCAGTTTGTGGGCATTAGTATTACGACGCGAGAGGTGAAATTCTTGGACCGTCGTAAGACTAACTCAAGCGAAAGCATTTCCCAAAGATGTTTTCATTAATCAAGAACAAAAGTTAGAAGTTCGAGGGCGATCAGATACCGCCCTAGTTCTAACCATAAACGATGCCAGCTAGCAATTGAGTGTAGCTACTTTTATGGCTCTCTCAGTCGCTTCCCGGGAAACCAAAGCTCTTGGGCTCCGCGGGAAGTATGGTTGCAAAGCTAAAACTTAAGGAATTGACGGAAGGCACCACCAGGAGTGGAAAACTTAACAGGTCCGAACATTAAAGCTTCTGCTCTCTGACGTGACGGTCGTGTTTTTGCTTAGCTCCTGAGTTTTATTAATATATATTGTTTTTTCCCAATTTTTAATTGTGCCTAGTTTGTTTTCGTTTTCGCTTGTGTCATTTGCTTGAAACCCTTGTGTTTTATTTGCATAATTCGCCAAATTAAACAGATTTCTTTTTTTTTTTTTTTGTGATTAGTGTTTGGTGCATCTAAATTGTTTTTATTTTTTTCTTATTGTTCTCTCCCGTCATTGCTTCTGCAGTTGCTCCCCTCATCGCCCCCATCATACCATCAGTGCTAGTGGTTTTGTTGTTCTCTCTGCTTTGTGCTTGTGCTCAGCTTCCCTCCCGCGTAATTACTTTTCTAAGGCCGCCTCTCAAAGCTCGTCTGATAACTGTTCTTGCACTCTCTCTTGTGCTGTGTACTCTAGCTGTCTCTTTGTTTTGTTTGTAATTATTGATTTTTTTATCGATAATTATCTTTGTGCTGTTTATTTAAATTTTTATATATATTTTTTTTTTTTTGTTTTTTTGCCTTGTGTTTATTTTGGCTTTTCAATGGCTTGTTGTCTACCCAATTGCAAGCATTCTGATCGTTTTGACGATCAGTATAGAGCAATATCGTGTTGGCTTTGCGACAATCTTATTCACTTAAAATGTGCTGGCCTCAACGGCCGTGATTACGACAAATTTTCTGGTTTGTCTGTGTCTAAGCCTGAGCTTGGCTTAATGCGCTGGACTTGCCCATCTTGTGCCAGCCAGCAGCTTGATTTTAGCCGAATGTACAGGGATCTTCGTTTAAAGTTTCTTTCTCTAAATAAAATGGCCAAACAGCTGTCTAATGAGTGTGACTCTAGCATAAATTTATTGTCGCAATTCAAGTTTGATCCACCTTCTAAGGAATTGCCCAAGAAATGTACCCTTGAGTTGCCTCATAAGCAGTCGCCCTCACTTTCTATTACATCTTCTCCCATTTTACTTTCGCCTACACCATCTTCTTGTCCCTCTTTATGCTCTTCTTTTCAGATTGATGTACCCATTACAAGCCCTGGTGTACCTCAATCTATCCCTCACGGGAACTCTGATCAATTACTGGATCATGCTGGCTTTCAATCACTTGCGGATCCCAATGCTCCTCCGCCTCCACTAACTGTAGTGCCTCATCGTAAACAATTATTTATCTCTAGGCTTGCTCCAGATACTTCTGAATCGTCTGTGGCAGCTTACATTGGTAATATATGCCCTGCTAAGGTTTTAATTCAAAAGTTTAAGTTTTCTAGGCCTCGCGAAATCTCCTCTTTTAAAATTACTGTACCAAATGAGTATTTCTCAGCTATGGTTGACCCTAACTTTTGGCCAGAGGGCCTAGTTGTACACGAATTTGCGCCCAATAAGCGCTCCCGCCCTTTGCCTGTCCACCTTCCTAATGTATCTTCTGCTTCAAAAAACTAATAACGTCTAGTCTTTGCATTCACTATCAAAATGTAAGAGGACTTCTTACCAAGCTCTCGAAACTATTCTGCGATAGCCAAACCTTTTCGGCTGACATATTAGCTTTCTCTGAAACTTGGCTTAACTCCTCTGTTTTGGATAATGAAATTCTTTCTAATAACTTCATTTCTTATAGGCTTGATCGTGTTGGTCGTCGTGGCGGCGGAGTACTCATTGCAGTCAACTCGAATCTGTGCTCAAGTGTTGTGCCGATTGATCTCCCCTTAGGTGTTGAGTTTATTTGCGTCGAAGTTACATGTTCTAACTTTAGCTTATATATCTCTTGTTCATACATTCCTCCAGCTTCTGATATGATGATCTACATGCACCATGCTGATGCTTTGCGAACTATTTTTAGTCGTCTTAAAGATCGTGATTTTTTTATAGCTTTAGGTGATTTTAACTTGCCTAATGTTTCTTGGCTTGCTGATGATAATCTATCTTTCTTAATTCCTTCATCTCAACATGTTTTTCTTGATAGCCTACTTGAATGTCCGCTATATCAGTTGAATTCTTTTCTTAACTCTTCTAAAAGAATCCTCGATCTTGTTTTTGTCTCTGATCCCACTGTTAGTGCTGTATCACAAACACAGCCCCTAGTGAAGCCTGAAGATACTTATCACCCTACCATTGAAATTACTATTTCTTACAATTCCGTTAATAATTCATTCAATAACATCTCAAATTCTCGTCGCAGATGTTTTCGTAAAACAAATTTCAATCTTCTTAACAGCCTTATTTTCTCTTTTGATTGGTCATTTCTATTTGAGTGCTGTGATATAGATTGTGCAGTAAATTTTTTCTACTCTGCTCTTAATTCTCTAATTGATAAATGCGTTCCTTATGTGAATGTCTCTACCGTCTCCAGTGCGCCAGTCTGGTTCACATGTAGGCTCTCTAATCTCCGTAACATTAAATCGAGATATTTTAAAAGATTTAAAAAAACTGGTTCGCGACTTGACTATGCAAATTATTGTGTAGCCAAATCTCAATTTTGCCTTTTAAATACTCAATGCTACAATAATTATATCGTTCGCTGTAAGGTTGAATTTTATAAGAACCCCAAAAGATTTTATAACTTTGTTAATTCCAAAAGACGCTCTAATTTACTACCTTCCACCTTCAGACTTAATGACCAGACTGCTAATTGTGATTCAGATATTGCAGATCTGTTTGCTAAATTCTTTCAGTCGACTTATTCTTCTACTGCTTCGGATCCCACACCTTATCCCTTCACAATTCCACATTTAAATTGTATGTTTTTTCCTAATATTACTGAAGACTGTATTATCTCTAGCTTGTCATCTATGACGTCTTCCTTCGTACCCGGGCCTGATAATATACCTAGTTGCATCCTTAAAATGTGTTCGATTTCCCTATCTAAGCCTTTATCTCGGTTATTCTTTATATCGAGTGAGACTTGTCGCTTCCCTGATATTTGGAAGGAGTCTTTTATTATTCCGCTTTTTAAAAAGGGTAACAAATCGGATATTTCTAACTACCGTGGCATTGCCAAACTTTCGGCAATACCTAAGCTGTTTGAGAAAATTATTACGTCTTCCCTTCAACACCTATCCAGATCCGCTATTTCTGCTTGTCAGCATGGCTTCATGAAAGGTCGTTCGTCGCTTACCAACCTTTTAGAATTGACTACCCTTGTACACCATGGCTTCCGTAAAAAGTGTCAAACTGATGTTATTTATACTGACTTTAGTAAGGCTTTCGATACGGTTGATCATTCCTTGCTTCTCATGAAACTTAACATCATGGGTTTTTCCCCGAAACTATTGGCTTGGTTAAAGTCGTATCTTATTGGCAGAACCCAAAAGGTGTCTTTTCGTTCCTCGATATCTAAAACTGTTCGAGTTACGTCAGGTGTCCCCCAAGGCAGTCATCTGGGCCCACTGTTATTTACCTTGTTTATAAACGATTTGCCTTTGGCCTTGGCTCATTCACGCGTGCTCATGTTTGCGGATGACGTGAAGATTTGCTATTCATATAATGATCCTTCTTTCCAACAGTACTTGCAATCAGATCTCGATGCGTTCTGTGTTTGGTGTCACGTTAATAAATTACACCTTAATGCCTCTAAATGCTCTTTTATGACTTTCAGTCGTTTGTCGCCGTTCCTAGCTCAATACTCTATTAAGTCTGTTCTGTTAGATTGTGTACCATCATTTAAAGACTTAGGCGTTATGTTTGACCCAAAACTTTCTTTTAATATTCATATATCTTCAATTGTTAATAGAGCATGCAGTCTTCTTGGCTTCATTAAACGTTGGGCCAAAGAATTTGATGATCCATATGTGACAAAGGTTTTATACACTTCGTTAGTTCGCCCTACTCTAGAATATTGCTCACCAGTGTGGAACCCTCAATATGATGTTCACCAGCGTAGTATTGAATCGGTACAGAAGCAATTCCTTAAGTTTGCGTTACGCGGTCTTAATTGGGACCCGAATCTTCGCCTACCTTCTTATTCTGACAGACTTCTTCTTATTAATCTTCCTTCACTTTACAACCGTAGGCTCGTATTTGGGATTCTCTTTCTACATAAAGTAGTCAACGGCGAAGTCAGTTCTACCAATTTACTAGATACGCTATATTTTTGTGTTCCCTCACGTCGGACCAGAAACTTTTTTCCTCTTCACCTTAGTAGATGTTTGACTAACTACTCTCTTCACGAACCTCTTCGTGTTCTTTGCCAATCTTTTAACAACCTTTCTCACCTTATTTCTCCTCATCTATCTGTCACTTCTCTTCGCGCTATACTTTTTAATTATCTACAGCGTAACCACTGAAAGTATTCTGGACTGGACTGGATTTGATTGGCTGCAACTCATCCCTGACCACATTGGCTGTGAATCGGGGCATAGCTGGCACCTTGTTGCAAATAAAACACCTCCATCGGGTCGGGGATGTTGTGCATATAGCTAAGCTACCTTAATGAATTAATTACTATTTGTTTTTTTAGCTTAAGCTTTTTCGTCGACTGCTGACTTAGTTGACGTAAATAAATAAATAAATAAATAAATAAATAAATAAGTGTGTAAGACAGATTGATAGCTCTTTCTCGAATCTATGGGTGGTGGTGCATGGCCGTTCTTAGTTCGTGGAGTGATTTGTCTGGTTAATTCCGATAACGAACGAGACTCAAATATATTAAATAGATATCTTCAGGATTATGGTGTTGAAGGTTATATTAACATGTTCATTTATTGTGTTTAAATGTGTTTATATAAGTGGAGCCGTACCTGTTTGTCGCATTATAAGGACACTAGCTTCTTAAATGGACAAATTGCGTCTAGCAATAATGAGATTGAGCAATAACAGGTCTGTGATGCACTTAGATGTCCTGGGCTGCACGGGCGATACAATGAAAGTATCAACGTGTATTTCCTAGACCGAGAGGTCCGGGTAATCCGCTGAACCACTTTCATGCTTGGGATTATGAACTGAAACTGTTCACATGAACTTGCATTGATTACGTCCCTGCCCTTTGTGCACACCGCCCGTCGCTACTACCAATTGAATTATAATTCAATATAATTAATAATTATTATTTTTATTTGTTTGTTATTTTGTTATTTTGTATATATTAAGATTTCTTTATATTATTTGTTAAAGATTATTGAAATTTCTACCACTGTATTAACATTCACATGTTCTAAAAGCTTCTGTTACATGGCTCATGAAGAGCTTTTAACTTATGAAACCGAAATATAACCAGAGGGCCGGGGTTAACTTCGACCACGTCGAAGTTTGTATACCCTTGCAACTGTTTTGGTAATTCATTCCTTACTCATAGCCGTTTAAGTGTAAAAACGTTTTATCCAAAAAGTCTAATGTCTGCGAAAGAACGGCCTTCAATCTTAGCATAGGATATAACGAACTTTTTGATGAAAATCAGTGTTTTCCACCGATCGTTTCTATGGGAGCTATTTGATATGGTCACCCGATCATGATCAAATTCGGCACAATTATTAAAAAGAACACAAAACTGACAAATACCAACTTTTATGACAATTGCTGATAAAATAACGAAGTTATTAAGAAAAGTCACTGTTCGTGACTTTGACGTTTGTATGGGAGCTATATGATATAGTAGTCCGATCCGGCTGAATCCGAGATATACAACGCCAGCAGTATATACAAGCCTACGTGCAAAATTTCAGCTCTGCAGCTCTTACGGTCTAGGAGGAGTTCGCGTTGATTAAGACGGACGGACGGACGGACATGGCTATTTGAACTCGTCTCGTCGTGCTGATCAAGAATATATATACTTTATATGTTCTGAGATGCTTCGTTCTATGCGTTGCACACTTCTGACCAAAATTAATATACCTTTTTTGCAAGGGTATAAAAATGACTTCTTATTGGAAATCGAAGAAGAGAAGACTTATTTCCCTTACTCCACTCCACATGCTATTGAGCATTGGAGTCTTGTACTATCTGCAACTGATCAAACATAGTTTTAAGTTTGAAAAAAGGTTTAAGTTTGAATAAAGATTTATATATATATGAACCAAAAAATGTACTATATTACTTCGATGGAGTATCGATACATCGATGTTTTTTTTTCCAGAAAAACATCGAACCATCGATAAGGGCAAACATCGATGTTTTAACAGCTCTACGGCCTACCATCTTAGCTTAGCAAATAACGATTTTATATACCAAAGTTATCGTTTTCCACCCATCATTCCTATGGGAGCTATATTATATAGTAACCCGATCTTTATCAAATTTAGCAAAGTCATTAATAGCTGTGTTAAACAGAGACGTAAAATTGATTAAGACAATTGCGTATAAAGTAACGAAATTATTTACAAAAGTCACTGTTTTCGACCGTTCGTTCCTATAGAAGCTACATATATAGTCATCCGATCTTGGTGAATCCGAGATATACAACCTTTGCAGTATATTTTATTAAATTTCAGTTGTGTAGCTCTTACGGTCTAGGGGGAGATTTTGATTTTTTAAACTAAAATTGAAAAAACTCCATAGGAAAATGCATATACATCATACAAATAATTATATGTGCATTATTTCCTTTGTCTTGTTTTACTGCTATAAGCTAGTTTTTGGAAGTTTGACGAATGCAGAATTATCATAGTATTCTTTGTGCTTGTCATGCGTATTTAATTTTGCCATTTTAATCTCTTGAGTGGTACCGTTACTGCAAAATGATTTCGTTGATAGGGCTCTGCGTAGTAAATAATTATATGTGCAAAACACTAGTAGCTGATCATTCGTACGTAAAGTATTGCTGTTCTTCAATTTTATTCTTATTTCTGAAAATTTGCTTTGTACGAGGGCAGACAAGTACTTAGACCACAAATGAAAAACGAAAATTTTGGAGAAGTGTCGATTTATTTCTAAACATAGTCTCCTTTAAGGTTGATACACTTGATCCAGCGATGCTCAAACTTTTTTAACCCGTCTGAAAAATAAGTTTCACGAGGTCTGAAAAATGAGCCTCTGTGGCGGCGATGACATCCTCATTCCACTGAAATTTCTGCCCGGCGAGTAACTTTTTCAAATTTGGAAACAAAAAGAGTTCGCACGGTGCCAAATCTGGAGAAGACGGTGGATGGGGCAGAGGTCCGTAATTCGACCAATTAGGCAATGGCGACGGCGGAGGTGTGTGAAAGAGCACTTTTTTCTTCGCAAAATGGAGTCGTTTTTTCTTTAATTCAGCGTCAAATCGGGTCAATAATTCAGCATAGTAGGCCTCCCCCTGAGACTGTTTTGCCTTGCACCAGGTAGTCGGTGTAGATCACACCTTGTGAATCCCGGAAAACGGTAGCCATCACCTTTCCGGCCGATAGGATAGTCTTTGCCTTCTTCGGAGCAGATTCGTCTGGTGACGTCCACTGTTTCGACTGTTTCTTGGTCTCTGGTCCAGTGAATCCTAGTTTCGTCGACGGTTACAAGACGACGCAAAAACTCTTTCGGATTGCGTTCAAACAGCGTCAAACACTGGTCTGTAGTCCTACGGTTGCGCTTGTTGTCCGGAGTAAGCAAACGACGCACCCATCGCGCCGACAGCTTTCTCATGCCAAAAATTTCATGCAGGAAACAAACCACGCGGTCTTTCGAGATACCTACTGTCTCAGCTATGTCGAACACTTTTAATCGGCGGTCTGTCAATTCGAGATCGTTGACTTTTTCCACGTTATCCTCCGTGGTTGCACTTTTCGGGGCACCTGGACGCGGCTCATCAAAAAGCGAAGTACGACCGCTTCACGGTCGTTATCGAAGGAGAAGTGTCACTGTACACAGCATCCAACCGTTCTTTGATTTCACTTATCGATTTTCCTTCCAAAAACAAGAATCGAATCACCGACCGATGTTGCTCTTTTCCCATTTTTCTAAAATCCGTGGACACGCAAGCTTCTACACAGAGTCAAAACAAAACAACAAATTCGATTCGACTGAAATTTTTAGGTTTGTGGTCTATAAGATGGTTCTACACAATAATAAACTTTTCTTGCCATAGTGACGCCACTAAGCGGTAAGTACTTATCGGACCATCCACGTAAGTATATTCAATTCAGAAGTTCTTAACTTTTGATTGAATCTCCGACCCGAAAGAGAGCCAGGTTTCAGGGCGCGTCCATCAGTCCGTCGGTACATCGTTCTCTACCAGTTCCGGCTTCCGACAATGACCCTATGTCATCAAATGCACAGCAGCTGATATCGTTTAGGAGTCCGGCTTTGGAAGGTGTGGAGTCTCTTCCCATTTCCCCTGGGGACAGTATCTCACCTACTAACACGATATCGGTTGTAGTTTCCGAACCGTCCGGGCAAACATCCGTTTCCAGGAATATTGCCAATAATGTAGTTACCAGAGGAGCTAGTAAAGTGTTGGCTGCTTCAGCTGCTGCTGTTGCTGCTACTGCTGTGCCTGGCACTTCTAGTTCCCTTGTTGTAGTTCTACCCAAAAAGCAAATTTTTATTTCGCGGCTTGATCCCAATACTACTTCTGAAGAAGTCATAGCCTACATCCAAAGTTCAAGCACTAAATATTGCTGTGGAAAAGTTCCGTTTTTTATATACTTGGGACATTTCGTCCTTTAAAATAAGTGTCTCCCCAGATCTTTTTGGGCAAATATGTCATAAAGACTTTTCGCCGGAACACCTCATTGTAAAAGAGTATACAATAAAAAAGAAGAATCGGCCTCCGATTAGCCTGCTACCTGCCTCTGTGAATAACGTTCCCTCCGGCTCGTCTGCACCTGTTGGCGAGTCAAAAAACTAATTTCGTCGCTAACTCTGGCCTATCAGAACGTACGGGGACTAAAGTCTAAACTCTCTAGACTCTATGTAGATAGTTTAGCTTTTGACTTTCATATTCTTGCCTTTTCTGAGACTTGACTGAAGCCTTATATTGCCGATGCTTCAATTCTCCCCTCATAATATTTAATATATAGATGGTGGTGGTGTTTTGATCGCTGTTGATTCGGCGTTCTCGTCTGAAATTGTACAGTCTTTCAATCGGGAGATTGAATTTGTTTGTATTAAAATTTCTCTTAATTCTTTTTCTGCCTATATTACTTGTTCGTATATTCCACCACAGACCGATTTGGCAGTATACATTCACCATTTGGAAGCTACTCATCTTTTTTCCTCATATCTCCGTGACAAAGACTTGTTGGTTGTTCTGGGAGATTTTAATTTACCTGTGATTGCCTGGACCCTCTCATATGATTCTTTATTACTGTTGCCCTCCTCGTCACATTGTTTCATAGATGGTCTCTTTGAGTTGTCCCTAACTCAAATAAATCCTGTCCGGAATAGTCGGAACAGATCACTAGATCTGGTATTTGTGTTGGATTCTTCCAACTGCGATATTTCCAGGACTGATCCCTTAGTTATCCCTGAAGACAACTTTCATCCAACTCTGGATGTAACCATTGACCTTCCTTTTGGGGTTATGACTCGACATAATAATTCGCTGCCTCCAACCCGATGTTTTCGCAAGACAAACGTTACTAAACTTAAAAATCTCTTGTTAACTAATGATTGGACATATCTTTATACTTGCACGGGTATGGACTCTGCCATTTCTGTCTTCTATAAAACTCTTGAGTCGTTCTTCCATATTTGTGTCCCGCGTGTGATTCAAGGATGGTCTGATAAACCTCCTTGGATCTCACGTGAGCTATGTAACTTGAAGAACGTAAAATCGAGATGCTATAAAAGATTTAAAAAATCCGGTAAAGCATCGGATTTTTTCCTATACGTAGTTCCTCGATCAAATTTTATGGTGCTGAATTCACAATGCTATAAGGATTATCTTCAGAGATGTAAACTTAGGTTTTCTCGCGATCCTAAGCAATTTTATAAATTCGTCAATGGAAAACGTAAGACATCAGTGCATCCGTCTTACTTGTCTTTCGAAAACAATAAAGCTGACAATGATCAGGCAATTACGGATATGTTTGCTGATTTTTTCAAAACAACTTATTTCTCTTCGATTTATCAAGCAAATCCTCCTTATCCTTATCACTTGCAATCGTCTAATTGCATTTTAGACCCAATACTTAAGTTGTTTACACTGTCCGTTACATATTCCGCCTTCCCGTCCATCTGGAAGGAATCATATATTATTCCTCTTCATAAAAAGGGGAAAAGGTCCGAAGCTTCCAATTATAGGGGTATTTCTAAATTGTCTGCCATACCATAATAACGTCTCAATTGCAGCATTTTTGTAGCTCAATCATTTCGTCATCCCAGCATGGGTTTAAAAAACGTAGATCGACAACTACTACCCTATTAGAATTTACATCTCACTCAATCAAAGGGTTCAAGACTGCCGTGCAACCTGATGTCATTTATACTGACTTCAGCAAGGCCTTTGACTCTGTTAATCACACTCTGCTTTTATATAAGTTAAATGCACTTGGCATCCCCAGCCTTTTGCTAGATATTTTCAATATTTTTCTAAGCGTACACAAAAGGTCCTCTTTAAGTCTTCATCTTCTAAGACCATCCAAGTGACTTCTGGAGTACCTCAGGGTAGTCATTTGGGTCCATTACTATTCACTCTTTTTATAAATGATCTTCCATTGGTAGTGTCACATTCTCGGGTGCTTATGTACGCGGATGATGTTAAGGTTTACCTCAGTTTTAAAGACATATCGTCTTCTTGCCTACTTCAATTGGATCTTAATGATCTTCTAAATTGGTGTGAAACCAACCTACTAAACCTTAACGGCTCTAAATGTAAAGTTACTTCTTTTTATAGATGCACTCCATACTTAGCAACTTATTATCTCAACGACACTGCCATAGAGCGGCGGTTAGATATTGTCAATGGCTTAGGTGTTCTTATGGACCATACATTAACGTTTAATCCTCATATTTCTGCTACAGTCAGTAAAGCTTTGAATGTTCTTGGGGTTGTGAAACGATGGTCAAAAGAGTTTGACGATTCGTACACAACCAAACTTCTGTATACTTCATTAATCCGTCCTATCTTAGAGTACGGATCTTGCATATGGTCACCTGAATATGAGACGCACCAAAGTAAAATTGAATCTGTTCAAAAGCAATTTCTGCTATTTGCTCTTCGCGGTCTAAATTGGGATCGCAATGTCAATTTTCATACATTTCGACACCTATTTTCTCGAAACTTTTTCTTCTACATGCTTCATATTAAAACAAACCCGTTTTCCGGTTGGAAAAAAAATAAAAACGCTCAGTATATTTTCAGTCAAAAACATTTTAAGTCTCATTGATGTGAATTTTTCGGTTTGAATTTAATATTTTACATTAAAGGTTTTAAAGTCCACTAAATTTAAAAATGGGACGTGGCACGCACTTCTTTTCAAAATTCGAACAGATCATCATGGTGGATGCGAATAAAAACCCATTTCTTTCATCGGAAAAGCTCAAAAATAAGTTAAATGCATCAATAACCAGGAGAACTATCCGGGAAAGATTGAAATTAAAGCGGTTAAAGGTATATAGTGCTCGAAAAGAACCGTGCTTGAGCAAGAACAATATAAAAGATAGACCAGATTTTGCTAACCAACATGTGCTTCGGGCCTATGTGAAAAACGTGCTGTGGTCGGATGAAACAAATGTAAATTTGTTTGGATCTGATGGCAGGGTGTTTGTAATACAGCAAAAAAGTACAGCTTATGATCCAAAACACGCTTTAAAGACCATTGGGCATTAAGGTGAAAAAATTATGTTTTGTGGCTGCTGTTCTTCTTCAAGTGTCGGTTCGTTAGTTTGGATAAAGGATAAAATGTGCGCCATCAACAAAGTAAATGTCCTTAACAATACTATGCTTCCTTATGCCGAAGAAGAATTGCATTTAAAGTAACAATATTAGCAGAAAAATGATCCCAAACCCTCGTCCCAGCTTTTGACAGCACATTCAAGAAAAATTAAATTAATGTTTTAAAGCCACCGTCCCAATCCCCGGTGAATAGGGAATTCCGGAGAGAAGGAAAAAACCCAATCTTCATTCGTTGAATTCAAAATATGAACTGATTTTATTTACAAAAGTACAGAGTTTATATAGGATTATCTTAGGCTCTAGTAACAATTGTTCTTAGAAGATCTTATTTTAGACCCAGACCCTCGTATTTGGGGGTTGAAAAATTATTATTTTGGGCATGGGCATTTAAACTATCATTAGTAAGATAATTATTGTTAAAGAAGCATGACCAGTTACATGATGGACGTTAAACCTAGTCAATCTGATGTTCCTTTAACATTATCACTGACTTCCTATTTTTACCAATTCTCCCGTATGTATTACTGAGTTGGCTTTTACTGGTTTTTATAATATTTGACAATTTACCTAATGATTTATGTTTCGGGATATCTACCCATTCCTGATGTGTATTACTGTGCTGACTTCTAACCTTTTTATAAGCTGGAGAATTTAAAAAAGAACTATCTTTCCTTTTTGAATTGTACCAATGTGATCTTCGCTCCACCATTTTTAAATATCGCTGACTGCCAAAACTTGAGTGGTTATTCTGGCTATCATTGAATGTTGCCTTTTTATAAATATTTTGCCATATCTGCCTTTTTGGTACCATAGATTCTGACAATTTGTTGCCGGAATCTATTTTGATATTATGTTTTAGATAATCATTATCTAATTGACCCATTGCCTTTGGAATATTCTCATTTTGTACTGGCTCTGGGATATATACTTTTTGTTCCCCAATTTTCACTTTACCTCCAATGTGAGGTCCTGCCGGGGGCCATAAATTTATTTTTTGAGTTTTGCTGTTGCATTTCTTTGGAATTGTGTTGTATTTATTTTGAAATTTACCTTTCCTCTCCCAACGTTGTTCAAAACCTGTGACATCTATTGTTGTTGCCACTACAGATTTATTCTGATTTAATTTGGTGCATCCCGAGACAATCCAACCAAATTGAGTATTTTGGCCCAGCAGGCCATCAATTTTTGTAATTCCCCTTTTTAAGATTTGGGCATATACGTTTACTCCCATTATTATATCAACCCTACCAGGTTTATTGAAGGTAGGATCAGCTAGCACGTAAGTTTGCCATTTTGACATATCCACGTTTGCTATTTTTACTGGAAGAGCTTTCAGTAACTTTGGCAACACAATTGCCTCAACCTTTAGATGTCCTTTCCAAGGATTTCGCGTCTTTAAATCTATTTTTACCTTATATTTTGATTTATTAGATTTTATTGAGGACATGCCACTTATTTCTGTATATTGTTTAATTTTAGGTAGTTTTAATATTTGAGCGGCCTCTTCAGACAAAATAGTGCTAGGTGAACCACAATCAATAAGGGCTCTTAGAGTCTTATATCCTCCATTTACATTTTTTACTTGTATTACAGCTGTGGCCAACAGTGTTGGTTGTGCGGTTACACAAGTATTTACTCTCTCCTGTTCTTCTTCAAAATGGAGTAAGGTATGGTGTTCCTTACTGCACAATGAACAGACCATTTCATTAGTGCACACCTTTTTGCTTGAATGGTTCAAGCATCTTATGCAAAGCTGCACTTTTTTGACTGTTTCATACCTTTCAGTAGGTTTCAAACCTTTAAACTTATAGCATTTATACGCTTTGTGCCCGGCAATTTTGCAAATCGGACATTTATCTTCGACTTCCGCATAATTTAAAACAGTTTGTAGCCGTTTTTTCTCTTCTTTGCTCATGGCACTTAGCGAGCAATATCTTTGCCCCAAATATTCTATGACATCAGATAGCAATCGTATCTGCTTTGTTTTTCTAATTTGACTCTTATATAATTGTAGTCTCTCTGTCAAATTTCCTTAGTAGGAGTTGTGCGAATATTACGTCAACTTCATCGGACAAATTTGCTTTTATTTTAATTAAGTAAACTGACTCATTAACTATGTCAATCACTCCTTTAACACTTTTTGCGGAATCATTGTTGATCATCGGTAAATCAACGATCCGACTTAATTGTTCGGAAAATACCCTCCGATTATTTTCATATCGCTTGTTTAATAATTCCCAAGCGGCACTATAATTGTCAGCTGAACCTGACAATAGATGGGCTACCATGCTCCTTGCTTCGCCCTTTAACGCGGATTTTAAATAATTAAATTTAAGAGTCAGACTTAAATCTTCCCTTTTTCAATTAATTCCGCAAATAATTCCACAAACAGGTCCCATTCTCGAGGCTCTCCAGAAAATGTGGGTACCTGAATTTTTGGCAACACTGGTAGTTCGCCTCTCACGGTTACATTCTCAATCTTACTTTCCTTGTTGTTTAGTTTCATTTCTAATACTGATACTGAATTCCGGACATCGAATTCTAAATCATCCATAGCATTATTAAATTTGGCATTTTTTGTCAAACCCTGGCACGCCTGTACTTTCTCCCATAAATAATTGATCTTATTAATATATATTATGCATGTCTCATTGCCTGTTGAATTATCTATAGTACGTAAATCTTTGGTTACCCTATCCAAATATTCCTGGAGCTGTCGGGCTCTACCCAAAAATATCTCCTGGTTATCATTAGCGTCTGAATTACTGGAGGTCGCATTCCCGCGCGACTCTCCTTTGATATCATCCAACTTTTCAAACATCGTTGCATCTGCTTCACTGTTTTCTGAATCGACAGTGCCCTGCCTGCTTGACTCTCCTTTGGCTAATAATCTGGCTGCCATATCTAAACCTTCCTCATACTTTCCATCTGTGAAATAGTAGTGTTCGTTTACTCCACTCTGTAGCATTTGGCTATGGTAACTAATCCATTGCTTCTGAAACTCAGTTACCTCATTAAGAATCTTGCTAGTTAACTTACTAGCATCTAACTCTTCTATCTTTTTTAACCTTTTGTGCAACTCGTGTTGCTTCCCTAACAATTTTTCAGTTTTGGTAGGAAACATTTTTGTCTTATGCGTATATTAGGATATCGATAAAGTATATTATAATAAAAATAGATAGATGTACTTATAACTATCTTAATCTTATCTTGTCTGCCAATGGGTATGGTTTGCCGATAGTTTGCTGGTAGTTCGCCGTTTTATATTTGCCTCGCCTCCAGTCGCCTCTTCTTTGCAACTATCTTGTTGCTCTGCTGCTATTTCTAGTTGCCGACTTGCAACTGTATATAGTGTGTGTACACTAGTAAATTCTCTTTTTTTTTTTTTACTTTCGATATTAGGGCTTCGAATACGCCACACACAAAAACTCCCGCCGCCGAAATTACTACAGTTGCTCCACTAGCCAAACTGACTTTAAAATCGGACGCACGCACTTTTTATTTATTAAGCAAAATTTTGCCTTTTATATTATACTCTGTCTCTTACCACTGGTGGGGGAAAACAAGAGTTATTTTATTTTTGCTACCTTTAGCTGATCTTAGCATTTACACTTGCATAAGAATTCAGACTTACAGGCGCTGATTTACCCTCTGAGTCTCTTACCACTGGTGGGGGAAAACCACAGAGTTCCTTTTTCTCGAAGGACCAAAGTGAATCCGGCTCGAAGGACCAAAAATGATTAGGGAATCCCGGAGAGAAGGAAAAAACCCAATCTTCATTCGTTGAATTCAAAATATGAACTGATTTTATTTACAAAAGTACGGAGTTTATATAGGATTATCTTAGTAGGTAACAATTGTTCTTAGAAGATCTTATTTTAGACTCAGACCCTCGTATTTGGGGGTTGAAAAATTATTATTTTGGGCACGGCGTCGGCCACTTGACATCCTGTCGTTGTGATCTTTTGGGTTAGTTTAGAATTACAAGTGTTTTTGGTACAAAGGTACAGTTGTATTGTATTTTCTTTAGTGCATCTGATTTGGTGAAGCCAGTTCAGATGAACACGATGTTTATTCTTAAACACCCGGACTTAAACTTTATGGAACACCTTTGGGGAATATTAAGGAATAGAACTGCCGGATATAAATCAGAAAATAAGCAAGAATATAGGGAAAAGATCTAGGTTAAATGATATTCTAAAATATCAAAGAAGCTAACTTCGGATATGCCGAAGTTTATATACTCTCGAAGTCCTTGGCAATAATTTTTTTACATTTTGATATTTCTTTCCTTGCAACTCAATTCATCAACACACAAACAAAGCATTCAAATTATTTCTCTTTTTACTACAAATTTTTAAGCAAAGCACAACACGCATACACATCTACGCTACGTCTGTGTGTGCGTATGCATGTGCTCTGTTTGATTTGCTGATGACGTAGAACCGATTTGTATTGACTGTAACTTGTGTTCTATTTATCCGATTAAATTCAAATTTTGGGATCTGAGATTTTATATCAAATTCTATTATATTGGTAAATTTCATGGGTATACTCCAATTTTTGCAAAAATTTTTGTTCTAGAGCTATATGGTATAGTAGTCCGATCCTGACAATTTTCATACTTTATCATCTCCCGGCTAAAAGTAGCTCAAATATGAAATTTTATTCCGATAGCTCTTAAGATGCCAGCGTGAAGTTGATTTGCACAGACGGACGGACGGACGGACGGACGGACGGACATGGCTATATCGACTCAGCTTCTCACGCTCGCTCGTACGCATAGTGCGCGCTGTGACAAAGACAAAGATGAAGACGAAACGCAAGCAATCAGCTTCAAACGCTGCTGTACTGAATTTGAAGACGAATCGCTTGCTAGTTACCGTTGTCTTTGATTGTTTTTCAGCACACCTAATTGCGTTTTATTAAAATTAGTCCAATTTTTAATAATAAGTGGCTCAATTTTAATAGAATATAATCAAATGTGCTAATTGTCATTCTGGTATATTGCACAAATTTCTTTTCATCGTTGCGCAGGTCATCATACAAATGATGAAATTCACCAAATGCTTCTCTTCCCAAATTTATAGGGTGTACTTTTTTATTTACTTTCATACGTTTTAATTTCAAATATTAGCTTTGCTCAATCAGCAGGTCATCATCCATTGCGACTAACATAACAAAAGCGCAACCAATTCGTCTTGCACTGTGCAACCTATTCGCATACTCGCAACGCAAGCAATTTCTCTTCAGCTTCGTCTTCATCTTCGTCTTCGTCTCAGCGTGCACTGCGTTTGCAGCCTAATTGTGCACAGCAAACGTTCAGAAACGTTTTATTTGTACCAGGCCTGCAATGCAATTTCATATCTATGGGAAAAGTGGTTTTAAATGGATGCACCATACTTTATAATTCGGCAACTGCCAGAGTTAATAATGATAACGGCATCAATATATTAAGGGCCAAACAGGTCTGTGGATTGTTTCTGTGTGAAACTAAAAATAAAGAGAGCCTGTGTTTTTTTAAAGCCTCTGATGAGTTCGTAAAATGGCAAATGCGATATGGTCATTTAAATGTCCAAAGCTTCCGTGAGCTGCAGGACAAAGGAATGGTTCGTGGTTTGACATCAAGCATTACTGGAGAAAATCTATACTGCATACAGTGTTGGAAGAAATAATAGAAACAGCATAGAATTTTCTTTCTTTTGTGTCTGTTTTTGGCAAAACTCTAATTTTTTGTAAACTGAATGGATTATTATCAAAACGCTAAACCAAGGAATCAAAAAATTATGTTTTGTATATTCTAAAGTAAATTCAATATAAAAACGAAGGCATTTATTATTTGTCCCTTGGAAGATAAAATAGAAACGATAATCTTTAAAGTAAAATATCAAAGAAACTAACTTCGGCAATGCCGAAGTCCTTGCAGTCCTTGGCAATAATTTTTTTACATTTTGAAATTTCTTTCCTTGCAACTCAATTCATCAACACACAAACAAAACATTCAAATTATTTCTTTTTACTAGAATTTTTAAGCAAAGCACAACACGCATACACATACATACATACGTGTAGCGCTGCGTCTGTGTGTGCGTATGCATGTGTTCTATTTGATTCGCTGATGACGTAGAACCGATTTGTATTGACTGTAACTTGTGTTCTATTTATCCGATCAAACTCAAATTTTGGGATCTGAGATTTTAAATCAAATTCTATTATATTGGTATGGGGATACTCCACTTTTTGCAAAAATTTTTGTTCTAGAGCTATATGATATAGTAGTCCGATCCTGACAATTTTCATACTTTATTATCTCCCGGCTAAAAGTAGCTCAAATATGGAATTTCATTCCGATAGCTCTTAAGATGCCAGCGTGAAGTTGATTTGCACAGACGGACGGACAGACGGACATGGCTATATCGACTCAGCTCCTCATGCTGATCAAGAATATATATACTTTATGGGGTCGGAACGTCTCCTTCTGTGCGTTACAAACATCTGACCAATTTTATAATACCCTCTGCAAGGGTATAAAAATCAGCTATTTGCGTTAAGTTATTTGATTCCGTGGAATGTCGTTGCAGCGAAGTCTTGAAAAATAAGGGTGGAACGACTTCATATTAATTCAAATATTTGTTGAAACCAAAAATTGCTATATCTCTTGAACAACAATTTCCTATTTTTTACTTTAAAGATTATCGTTTCTATTTTATCTTGCAAGGGACTAATAATAAATGCCTTCGTTTTTATATTGAATTTACTTTAGAATATACAAAACATAATTTTTTGAATTCCTTGGTTTAGCGTTTTGATAATAATCCATTCAGTTTACAAAAAATTAGAGTTTTGCCAAAGACAGACACAAAAAGGAAGTAAATTCTATGCCGTTTCTATTATTTCTTCCAACACTGTATAACAATATTAAATTACAAAATTTGTTAAAGTTAAAAACTGTACGATGACTGGCACACTGTACTTATTTATCGGCGAAATAGTGAAATAAATAACGTTTTATACCCATTCTTATACCCTTGCAAAAAGGGTATATTAATTTTGGTCATAAGTGTGCAACGCATAGAAGGAATCATCTCCGACCATATAAAGTATATATATTCTTGATCAGCACGACGAGACGAGTTCAAATAGCCATATCCGTTCGTTTGTCTGTCCGTCCGTCTTAATCAACGCAAACTCCTCCTAGACCGTAAGAGCTACAGATTTTGCATATAGGCTTGTATATACTGCAGGGATTGTATATCTCAGACTCAGCCAGATCGGATCACTATATCATATAGCTCCCATACAAACGGCAAAGTCACGAACAGTGACTTTTCTGAATAACTTCGTTATTTTCTAAGCTATTGTCGTGAAATTTAATATTGGTAAGTTTTTTACACATACATATAAACAACTATGACAAATTTTGTTAAGATCGGGTGACTATATCATATAGCTCCCATAGGAACGATCGGTCGAAAACAGTGACTTTTGTCAATAACTTCGTTACTTTCGACGCGATTGCTTTCAAATTAAAGATTTGTTAGTTTAATATATTTGTCAATGACTGTGCCGAATTTGATAAAGATTGGGTGACTATAACATGTAGCGCCCATAGGAACGATCGGTGGAAAACAGTGATTTTAATCAATATTTTCGTTATTTCCTATGCTAAGATTGTAGGCCGTTCTTTGTACCCGGGTGAGATAAAGTATGCAAATCTTTGGGATCGGACTACTACTACTCTCTCTCTCTCTCTCGGTGGCACTGTGTCTGTAGTACATACATACATAGTTATACTAGATAAATCATTTTCACTAACCAGTTCTAAAGATTGAGACATAGCCAAAAAGTCTCGTAAAGCCTTGTGTGAATTATGTGCCATATTCCGGAATTTCCAAAATGATTCAAGTTTCATCCTGCAGTCATGGCAAATAACATTGGGAAATCCATCGCTAGGAAATGGCTAAAAATTAAATAATCAAAACATTTATTTATTATAATGCATGTATGAAATCCAAATCAATAAATTAAATAATATTGGTCCTCATTAAAAATTTATAACCGTTCAATAAACACATTCTTAAGTAAGAACATAAATAAGCTTCCTTGCATATTTATAGTCACTTGAAAAATAGCAGTATTTCCAAAACTATTAACTTTAGTTCAATACGGTATATTAAGAAAATGAAGAGGAAAAAGAAACAAAAATAATACAAAAACAATTGGCTTAATTCAAACTAACGGTACTTTGTTTATCGAATGGTCGCGAGTTTTTACTGTTGCATATTTATAAAGTCACCTTTAGAATTGGAGCTTTCTGATGCAGTTTGAGATTAGATTTGGCGGAGTGTGGACGAATTAATTAAGAAAACCATAAATTTGCGCAAATGCCTCGTGGACAATCTCTAAGTGATATTGAAAAGGGCAAGATTATAGCCTTAAGCGATAGTGGTGTCAGTTGTCGAGGTATTGCTCGTCAAATTGGGCGTAGTCAATCCGTTGTCCGAAACTTTTTAAAAAATCCATCTTCGTATGGCTCTATAAAGAGAATAGGACGTAAAAGGCATCTCGACAAGCGAGAGGAAAGGCAAATTGTCCGAAACGCCAGCAACTCCTCAATGTCACTATCACGTTTGCGTTCGACAAATGGCCTTAATGTATCGCTTTCCACGATTTCCCGGACTCTTAAACGTTCCGGAATACTCCGGTATGAAAAAATGAAGCAAGTCCCCAATCTATTGGCACGTCATAAGACTGCCAGATTAAATTTTGCATTAGGCAATTTGAGTACAATATGGAATGAGGTAACCCCAAATCAAGGATATTTTAAACTCGACAGTTTTTAAGCAGTTCTTTTTTAGATGATTTTTTCTGACGAAAAAAAATGGAATTTGGATGGTCCAGATGGGTTTCGAAGCTATTGGCATGATATTCGGAAGAAACCACTTCAATGTGCCAAGAGAAATTTTGGTGGTGGGAGCATTATGGTGTGGGGAGCATTTTCCATAAGTGGTGTCCTTTCATTAGAAGTGGTATCATCACGAATGAAAAGCGTTGATTACATCCGTACTTTGGAAAGTAGTCTGGTACCATTTTTAGATGAAAATGGCTATGCACGACATACTTTTCAGCAGGACAACGCGAGAGTCCATGTCAGTCGGGAGACTGAAGCATGGTTTTCCTCCAAAGGAATCAAAGTTTTAGAGTGGCCTGCCTGTTCTCCCGATCTAAATCCCATGGAGAATCTATGGGGGATACTCACACAGAGAGTATATGCCGAAAATCGCCAGTTTTCAACTTTAAGTCATCTTAAGGATGCTCTTTTCGATGAGTGGGCGAAAATTGATGCCGGTTTGGTAGCTAAACTTATTGGAAGTATGCAAGGGCGCATAGAAAAGGTTATTGGCTCCCGAGGGGCGATGTTATTTGTTAATTAAAATTGTTTTTTTTTTTCAGTTAATTTTAAGCTACAGTAAAAATAAGAACAGTGACTTCATAAATATGCAATATTAAGACTTAGCTTAAGTGTATATTTAAAAATACTGTTAGTTTGTATTAAGCCAATTGTTTTTGTATTATTTTTGTTTCTTTTTCCTCTTCATTTTCTTAATATACCGTATTGAACTACAGTTAGTAGTTTTGGAAATATTGCTATTTTTCAAGTGACTTTATAAATATGCAAGGGAGCTTACAATACAAATAATACCACCGACAGTGGTGATCAGAACAGCACGTTTTTGTTTTTTAAAGGAAATCTACATAGCAAATATGTTCAATTTAGCCCCAGTATTCCGTTTGGGGCACATCGAAATTTTGAGTTTTTGTATGTAGATCTCGGGGTTTCCTGGCACTATGCGTTTTATAACACTGATTTAAAAAGTTAAAACATTAAAGTCAGTATAAATAACATCAGTTTGAAACATTTTTCGAAAGCTATGGTGCACAAGAGCAGTCAGCTCCAAAAGGTTAATGAGGGACGAACGGCCATTTACGATTCTTTGCTGACAAGCAGCAATAGTGGATCTAATCTACATATATAAATATTAATTCTGTAAATGTCGTAATTGTTTTATTTAAGAAGTTTAGGTATTCCAGGTACCCCACGGCAATTAGAAATATCCGACTTGTTACCCTTTTTAAGAAGCGGAATAATGTAAGAAAACTACAACTGTCGCTAGTTTTAATGAAGTAAGTAAGTCGTCTCGCCGACTTAGGTATACCATACACCAGTAAAACAAATATTTCAAATTTGTAATAACAAATTCATTTGCATATTTTAAAAAAATGCTGTTCACATGCTTTTTACAAGCATATCTTAGTATCTCACTCACACAAAACGTTTATATACATAACTTGGCTATTTTTCCGATTTTGATCAAATTTGGTATTTTGCTGGGTATTAGTGTCAAATTCAAGTGTGCCAAATTTGATTCCACAAGGTAAAAAAATTACGGGAGATAATCGAGTTTTTCAAATTTCAGGAGCGGAAAGGGGCGTGACAAAATTTTTATACATACAGAATGAGCGCATTTACTAAGCAAATATACATACCAAATATGGTGTCTCTACCTGCAATAGTTTTTGAGATAAACTTTTTTTTTTTTTTTAATTGCGGGCGCGGGAAGGGACGTGGCAAAATCTTTTTACATACAAAATGCGCGCATTTACTAAGTAAATATACATACCAAATATGGTGTCTCTAGCTGCAATAGTTTTTCAGATAAACGTTTTTTTTTTTTAATTGCGGGGGCGGAAAGAGCTGTGGCAAAAATTTGAAATAAACTTAATCACTCTACATACTATATGAGCCTACATACTAAATTTGGTGGCTCTAGCTTTTATAGTCTCCGAGATCTAGGTATCATACGGACAGACGGACGGACATGGCTAGATCGACTCGGCTATTGATCCTGATGAGGTCGGAAAAGCTTCCTTCTGCCTGTTACATACATTTTGGCGACTTTAATATACCGTTTCACCCTATGGGTGTATGGTATAAAAATTACCGAGATAAAGGCTTAGATAGGAAAATTAAACACGTTTTTAGGATATAACAAGGAATATTACCAGAACAAAGGAGAAGATTATCTAAAAACCAGAGGGCCGGGGTTAACTTCGACCGCGTCGAAGTTTGTATACCCTTGCAACTGTTTTGGTAATTCTTTTCTTACCCATAGCCATCAAAGCGTAAAAACGTTTCATCCAAAAAGTCTAATATTTGCGAAAGAACGGCCATCAATCTTAGCATAGGATACAACGCACTTTTTGATGAAAGTCACTGTTTTCGACCGATCGTTTCTATGGGAGGTATATGAAATAGTCACCCGATCTTGACCAAATGTGGCACAGTAGTTTATAGCTACAATAAACTAACCTATATTAAATTTCATGACAATAGCTTAAAAAGAACCGAAGTTATTAAGAAAATCACTGTTCGTGACTTTACCGTTTGTATGGGAGCTATATGATATAGTCACCTGATCTCGATCATATTTGGCACAATTATTAATAAGAACACAAAACTGATCAATACCAACTTTTATGACAATTGCTGATAAAATAACGAAGTTATTGAGAAAAGTCACTGTTCGTGACTTTACCGTTTGTATGGGAGCTATATGATATAGTCACCTGATCTCGATCATATTTGGCACAATTATTAATAAGAACACAAAACTGATCAATACCAACTTTTATGACAATTGCTGATAAAATAACGAAGTTATTGAGAAAAGTCACTGTTCGTGACTTTGACGTTTGTATGGGAGCTATATGATATAGTCACCCGATCTTGATCAAATTTGGCACAATTATTAATAAAAACACAAAACTGACCAATACCAACTTTTATGACAATTGCTGATAAAATAACGAAGTTATTGAGAAAAGTCACTGTTCGTGACTTTGACGTTTGTATGGGAGCTATATGATATAGTGGTCCGATCCGGCTGAATCCGAGATATACAACGCCTGCAGTATATACAAGCCTACGTGCAAAATTTCAGCTCTGTAGCTCTTACGGTCTCGGAGGAGTTCGCGTCGATCCAGACGGACGGACGGACGGACATGGCTATTTGAACTCGTCTCGTCGTGCTGATCAAGAATATATATACTTTATATGGTCGGAGATGATTCCTTCTATGCGTTGCACACTTATGACCAAAATTAATATACCCTTTTTGCAAGGGTATAATAATACAGTGTTCAGTTACACGAGGAAAAAAACAAAAGGTATATGGGAGGTGAAACAGTAGTGGAATAAATAGACTGTAACAATTCTGAAATTTTAAAATCCTTATAAGGTCGTTAGGTCTAAATGTGGAGGGCAATAGAGTTGAACGTCATTTAGAATCCACAAATTTTTTTAAATCTTTTAAAGTTTTAACAGAATTCATCGATACAACGCATACCTATTATAATATTGCGTATTTAAAAGCCTAAATTGGGATTTCGCTTTAAACTAATGTACAGTAGCTGACACAGAAATCCGGACACCTCGGTATGGCCTCTATATGGAAACTTTGAACGGGCGTAAAATATGTAAAAAAGGTTCAATCGGTTTGGATCTTTTTTCGCGTTGTCTATTAAGTATTTAGTTTTAAAATACCGCCTAGTTTGGTGTAACCTAAGCTTTTGAAGTGAAAAAAAAAAGTGAAAAATTTCAAAGATGACTGAATCTGATAAAGGTTCCATATTGGCTTTACGATCGGAAAATTTATGTCTCCGCGATATAAGCGCTAAAGTTGGCTTAGTAAATCTTCTTTTGAAAAAACCGGAACGCTGAACCGAAATCCTGGGACAGTAAGAAAGTAGAAGACCAATCACCAGGAAGACCGTATTCTGAAGCGCTTAAGCATGGCCAATCGATTCAAAACTGCAGAAGATATTAGATTCGAGTTTGTTCCGTCGGAATGAGTAGATATTAGCACTCAAACAGTACGAAGACGGCTTAAGGATGCGGGACTTACTGCGCAGACCAGCAAAAAACCGGTTTTGACCGCTGAAATGGGCAAAAAACGGTTACAATGGGCTAAAGAGCACGAATCTTGGACCTTAAAAGATTGGAGAAACGAGTTATCTTCAGATGAGTCCAAAATAAACCTTTTTGGTTCCGATGGTATGGCCTACTTGAGACGTAAAGTTGGAGAAAGATTCAAGAAGTGAGTGCCTACGACGGACGGCCAGGCATGGTGGATCCCTTATGGTCTGGGGATGCTTTTCCTACTTTGGAATTGGACATCTGGCACTAATTGATGGAACAGTAACAAATTTTGGACGAGCACATGCGGATACATGTTTCGATAATGTGACTTTGAGTGGCTGTAAAAACCCAGAAAAATGCATTAATTGATTCCAAATTTTTACCAAAAATCCATTAATAATATATAAATGGAAAAATAAAACATTTTATTCATTCTTTTCTAATTAGCTCGAATAATCCAGAAAAAACTTTAAAATGAGCAAGTATCCACTTTTGCTCGTTTAACAAATCTTATAGATAAATGATTTTGTTCAATACTTAGTCCAAAGGCATTTGGCTTTAATCACGTTATCAATGGTCTGGGCATACTCTCCATCAATTTTTCTATCAATCCGCACAACAGGGTGCTCCATTCCGCTTGGACTCGACTCCAAAGCTCGTCCATTGTCCTTGCCGGAGTATCGTAGTGCGACAGTTGCTTCTTTAGTAGAGCCCATAAGTTTTCGATCGGATTTAGATCTGGGCTTGGAGCCGACCACTGCATCATCTGATCATCATTTGATTTTCGAGCCATTTCCTTACAATTTTAGCCGTGTGATTCGGATCACCATCCTGTTGGAAAATGACTTTGCTCTCTAGATACGCACTCTCATGTATAAAATCAGGAAGTTTGAACTCCAAAATATTAAAAAAATCTTCCTTTTTCATAATGCCATTTATTCGGACCAATGGGCCGTCGTTCCCCCAGGTGAAGCACCCGCAATCCATCAGGCCGCCTCCTCCATGTTTCATAGTTGCTTTTACTTGGTGTTTGTGAAGCTTTTCATGAGGGCAATGCCTGTAATACTGCTTTGCATCCGAATAAAATCTATTGACTTTGGTCTCCTCTGACCAAATAACCCTCTTCCAATCATCCACAGTCCAATTTCTGTGTTCCTTAGAGAGATTAAGCTGTGCTGTAACATTCTTCGCTAAAAGCACAGGTTTCTTCTGCTTAATAGCAGCTGCTAGACCAATCCTCCGAAGTGTCCGGCGTGCTGTTCACTCACTAACTCCTTTATTCAAGAAAGCTGCACCTTGTTTTGGTGTTGTCTTTGGTTGGTTGATCATTATCCGTTCCATATCTATTGGAGCATCTCTATAGGCGATCCGAAACACACGGCCAAGCCAAAATGGTAAGGAAATGGCTCGAAAATCAAATTTTTCTGATGATGCAGTGGTCGGCTCCAAGCCCAGATCTAAATCCGATCGAAAATTTATGGGCTCTGCTAAAGAAGCAACTGTCGCACTACGATACTCCGGCAAGGACAATGGACGAGCTTTGGAGTCGAATTCAAGCGGAATGGAGCACCTTGTTGCGCGGATTGATAGAAAAATTGATAGAGAGTATGCCCAGACCATTAATAACGTGATTAAAGCCAAATGCCGTTGGACTAAGTATTGAACAAAATCATTTATCTATAAGATTTGTTAAACGAGCAAAAGTGGATACTTGCTCATTTTAAAGTTTTTTCTGGATTATTCGAGCTAATTAGAAAATAATGAATAAAATGTTTTGTTTTTCCATTTATATATTATTAATGAATTTTTGGTAAAAATTTAAATGCAATTAATGCATTTTTCTGCGTTTTACAGCCACTCAAAGTCACAATATCGAAACATCTATCCGCATGTGCTCGCCACTGTAATTTTTCAGGACGATTTTGCTCCTTGCCATCGTGCAAAATCGTTAAGTCACATTGTTTAATTCCTTTATTTATTGTATAAATAATACAAAATCTTTTTAACTTCTAATATTTTTTTCTTGTTAGATTACAAAATATTTGAACCGAATGGAAATATCTTCATTGGATTGGCCAGGCAATAGTCCTGATTTAAATCCTATTGAAAATCTTTGGCATATTTTAAAGGTTAAAGTAACGAAGAAGAAACCTAAAACTGTAAAAGATCTCGATTTAATTTTGGAAAATGTTTGCTACAACGATATAACTCTAGAAGCAATTCAAAATCTAGTGGATTCTCTTCCGAAACGAATGAAGACGGTAATAAAAAACAAAGGAGGTCCAACAAAATATTGAAATCTAATGTTTTAAGTAGAATAATATTATAAGTTTAATACAAATTTTTTGGAAATAATAAACACAATTTTTAAAAATTTTCGAAACAAAGATTTTTTGGCCTGTCCGGATTTCTTTGTCCGCTACTGTATGTACATATGTAGTCGAGCCGCGTACCACTTTTTTTTTAACCTTTCAAAATACCCCGATTTTATATTTCGGAGATTAGATCAGAAATTAGATTAGGATCAAACCTGTTTAAAGGAAAACTGAAACAGAGGAACTGAAATCCGAGAATAAAAAATTCACTACACTGTCTATATCACAGCACTCAAATAGAAATGATTAATTAAAAGAGAAGAAAATAAGGTTATTAAGCATGAAGTTTGTTTTACGAAAATATATACGACGAGGAACTAAAATGTCATGAAAAGAATTAGTACAGGTACAGTAAGAAAGGAAGAATTTCTAAGGTTGGTTCTATAAGAATGTTGGAAATGTCAATGTGAGAAAAATTCATTTTTATGCAAATCAATTGGGACAACACTCGAAAGTAGATGTAATTTAAAGCAAAAGACCAACTCGATTATTATGAGTATAAGAAGCAAAGTTTTTTTTAAAATATTTTGCTATTCAATACAGAAAGTTTAGCCAAGTTTCAGAAAAAGCTATGTGAATAGGGATTCCCGGAGGGAAGGAAAATAATCCAGTCTTCATTCGTTGAATTCAAAATATGAACTGATTTTATTTAAAAACTCTTAAACTCTAAGAGGGGACAATTGTTTTTAAAAATACTTATTGTAATGCCCCACGTTTTCGGGGGTTGAACATTGTTTATATTTCATGCTCAGCGTTGGCTACTTGATACCGCGCCGCGGTTATAATCTTAAGTGTTTTCCACAGAGTGTGGGTGCATGTGTTGTTAGGTATTAAGCAATAATGTTCATATGAATTTTATGTCTTACTTTTGTTTATGTTTCGTTTCGTATATTTCTTTGGTCAATCTGATTTTTGAAGCCATTTCAGCTGACCACTATGTTTGATCTTAAACAGTATGTCAGTCCTAAACGTTTAAGAGCTTAGTAAGATGAGCTTTTACATTTTGATAATGAATGCTCAGAGAAGGCATTATTAGTTTTTTAAAGCACATAAAGAAGAAGATAAATTAGGAAGGTGCAAGCGTACTGGATGGCTCGTTCACAACTAAGCACGCTGGACAGAAATGAGGATCACCTATAGTTGCCAACGGCTATAGCTGAAAGATATTGGAACATTAAATTTGAAAAAGGATATTTCCCGAGGTCTAAACAACTAAAAACTTTTGAATTAAGACTTTAGCACGGCTTACATATTCAATACAGACGTCTCAGAAGTATTTGAAGCAAGCCTAGAGATTTATATTTGATTGTGATGAGACCCTCTAGCTCCCAAATAACTGTTGACAGATTCGTGTGGTCACAAAATAAGTGTTGTTCAATGAGTCTTTGAGAAACAATTTTGATACCAACCGATTGCTTTGTTCATATAATAATGTTACTCGCACTCAATCGATGAACAGTTTTTTTCGATTTATTGTTAGTTTGGTCTGCTCATTCCCTAACTTTTTTTACTTGAATGAAAATGAAATGAAGTAAATTACGTAACGCATTCAGGGGGGAGGGGGTCTCTGTGTGTGTGATAATTTGTGACATAGGGGGGGAGGGGATCGGAAAGCTTGTGACGTAACATATATTTTTATAACCTTTCAAGACAGAAAAAGTCCGTTAAAAATTCAAATTTAGGCTGTACAAGTGTGTTCATTGGCACAAATACGGTCCCAGTTCCCGATCGCGGTCAGCCAGTGCTGTCAGTTTGGCAGTTGAGTTGATAGATCTTGTAAAATTTAAGCTTAAATGTTTTAGCCATTATTTGGCCAGTTTCCCATATATTTAAACAATTTTTAGCTTTTTTTCAAGTATAGCAGTATTTGCTTCGGAGATTCTGGCAGCTCTCTGTGCCTCTTCTAGATTTGATAACCAAGTTTGAAAATATGGTGAAGCCAATATTTATAACAATTGTGGATGGCGGTCCTGACGAAAATCCCCGTTATCACAAAGTAATTGATATTGGAATCCATCATTTTTTGACACACCTGGACGCCTTTAACAGAGTCGAAAGAACAATGGCACCTTTAAGTAGAGAACTTGCTGGTTTAATCTTACCACATGAACACTATGGAAGTGACCTGGATTCAAATCGCCAAACTATAGACTTGGACCTCGAAAATTAGGGGGAAATATGGAGCGCTGTTGAAATCGATAAATATCCGACTGTAGCTAAGTACATCGATCCTGAAAATTCTGAAATCAATCAGAGCCGCATTTTGTCAAAAGATGAAGTTTGGATATCGGAGCATGTGAGGACAAGCCAGTATTTTACCCAAATTGTAAAATGTAATAATATCAATTGCTGCTCAAAACCTCGCAGCTCATTTTTTAATATTATGCCAGAAAGATTTCTTCCTCCACCTCTTCCATTGAAACAAAGTGAACATGGACTGACGATTTCATTGGGTGTAGAAAATACAGAATCATCTAGGGGTAAATTTGTATCAGTTTTTGTTTCCAAAAATGGGGGGGACAGCCCCTAAGTCGTTGGGCAGCCCCTAAGTCGTCCCGCCGACTTAGATATACCATACACCAGTAAAACAAATATTTCAAATTGATAATAACAAATGCATTTACGTTTTTTTTACAAATTCTGTTCACATGCATACGAGCACCCTAGCGCCCCCACAAGCCAACGGCCATATCCGGCCTTATGGAAAACGGTCATATGCATAACTTGGCTATTTTTAGTCCGATTTTGACCAAATGTGGTATTAGTATCAAATTTAACTGTGTGATACATAATTATGGGAGATAAATATAGCGTCTCTAGCTAGAATAGTTTTTGAAATAAACGCTTTTTTGAAATTGCGTGGACGGAAAGGGGCGTGGCGAAAATTTGAAATAAACTTGATCACTTTACATACTGCACGAGTCTATAGTCTCTACGCTTTCATACGGACGGATGTACGGACGGACGGACAGACGGATATGGCTAGATCGACTTGGCTGTTAATACTGATCAACTGACTTTATGGAGTCATAAAAGCTTCCTTGTGCCTGTTACATACATTTTGGCGACTTTATTTATTTATTTTACGTCAACTAACACACGAAAAAGCTTAAGCTAAAAGACAGATAATAATTAATTGAAGAATGTAGCTTAGCTTTATGCACAACTAAACATCCCCGACCCAGTGGAGGTGTTTTATTTGCACAAGGTGCCAGCAATGCCCCGATTCACAGCCAATATGGTCAGGGATGCAGCCAATACGAGTCCAGAATATTTTCAGTGGTTTCGCTGTACATGAGTAAAAAGTATAGCGAAGAGAAGAGAAGTGACAGAAAGATGAGGAGAGATAAGGTGAGAAAGGTTGTTAAAAGATTGGCAAAGAACACGAAAAGGTTCGTGAAGAGAGTAGTTAGTCAGACATCTACTAAGGCGAATAGGAAAAAAGTTTCTGGTCCGACGTGAGGGAACACAAAAATATAGCGTATCTAGTAAATTAGTAGAAATGAGGGTTCCACACTGGCGAGCAATATTCTAGAGTAAGGCGAACTAGCGAAGTGTAGAAAACCTTTGTACATAGGGATCATCGAATTCTTTGGCCCAACGTTTAATGAAGCCAAGAAGACTGCGTGTTCTATTGACAATTGAAGATACAGTATGTCCATTAATTGTTTGCAAAATGAAAAAAGGCACACAAATTCAAGTTAAAGATGGAAAATATAAGAAAAGGAATAATTTGGGTTTTTTTTTTTTTTAATAATTATTATTTAACCGTAATTCAGCTGTAGGTATGACAAAAAAAAAAGAAACAAAATTTAAAAAAAAAAAAGTAAAAGAAATAAAGAAAACAAAGAAACGGCATTTTTGACTCTGTCTATGAATTCTTTGCAAAATGCAACCACCGATTGAAAGAAGACGAAAGATAAAGTAACGGGACATTGAATATGAAAACTTTGATTCGCGTGCTTTTCTTACGTCTTCTTTACACTCATTCTTTCCAAAATTTTGTTGAGTTCGGTGCACTTTATTGTCCAAATCAAATTTTCGCAATGCCTGGTAAAAGAACCGACAACAATTTAATACAATAACAACTTCCTTCTCTGTCGGCTATCAGAATGTCAGAGGCCTTAATACTAAACTTACTAAACTCTTTGTAGATAGTCTGTCATTTGATTTTGACCTAATTGTCTTTACTGAGACTTGGTTAAAACCTGACGTTTTTGACGCCACAGTTTTACCCTCTAATTTCAACATTTTTAGACGTGATCGTACTGATCGTAGGGGTGGTGGAGTTCTTATTGCTGTAGATTCCGCCCTATCATCGGGTCTGATAACAATACCTGTCTCAAGTAGTATCGAATTTATATGCGTTAAGGTATCTTTTACTCGTTTTTCCATTTTTGTTACCTGTTCTTACATTCCGCCCCAATCGGAATGGCCAACCTACTTACTACACTTAGAATCTATTAAATTTATACTTGAACTACTTTCTGACAGAGACTCATTAATTGTCCTTGGGGACTTTAACCTGCCCACTATAACTTGGTCGACACTTAATGGTAGCAAAACGTTGCTGCCCTCTGGGTGTCACGATTTTATTGATGGTCTGCTTGAGCTTTCGTTGGCCCAGCTGAATTCGATTCCTAATACGTCTGGCAGATTTCTGGATCTGATTTTTACTTCTGATCCCAGTTTTTGTGAAGTATCTAGAACTAGTCCAATGGTGTTACCAGAGGATAGTTTTCATCCAACTTTAGAGTTATCTATTGAGTTTCCCAGCCGCGAGCCCATGTCCGAGTGTGATCCTACGGTACGCACCCGATGTTTTCGGAAGACTGACTTTGTCGCACTAAACAATGCCTTTCTTAATACCGATTGGACTAATTTATATACTTGTACGGATATGAACTCCGCCATTTCTTTATTTTATACCACTGTTGACTCAATCTTTAATGACTGTGTACCCCTAGTGTCTCCTGTGGTGACGCAAAAATCACCATGGTTTACGCGGGGGCTGTCAAAACTGAAGAATCTTAAGTCTAGGTATTACAAAAAGTATAAAGTCACGGGTCTATCATCGGATCTTTCTCGTTACTTGGTTGCTAAATCGAATTTTATTGTTTCTAATTCTAATTGCTATAATAATTACTTACAACGTTGCAAGTTGCAATTCTCTGAAAATCCTAAAGAGTTCTATAGTTTCGTTAACTCAAAGCGACATTCTATCTCCCTTCCATCATTTGCAGTTTTTAATAATGTTTCGGCCTCTTCTGATCAATCTATTTCTAATTTATTTGCTAACTTCTTCTCGACTACGTACACATCCACTAAGTACAACTCTAGTCAGATATATCCATATCCTATAACGAAATCCAACTGCATTCTTAATCCTATTATAACGGAAAGTTCGGTAGCTAAGGAACTAATGACGATTAAGCCGGTATACTCACCGGGTCCAGACGGTATTCCCGCTTGTGTCCTGAGGTTCTGTGCGGAGTCATTGTGCTCGCCTTTACTTAAGCTTTTTGAGTTGTCCGTTACACTGTCCGAGTTTCCAACTATATGGAAGGATTCGTTTATTTTACCTCTTCACAAATGTGGCAATAAATCCGACGTCACTAATTACAGAGGAATTTCTAAATTGTCAGCGATACCTAAACTGTTTGAGAAAATTATGACGTCTCAAATACAGCATTTATGTAAATCTATTTTTTCGCCATATCAGCATGGGTTTGTCAAGAATAGGTCTACCACAACTAACCTTCTACAGTTTACATCTTTTGTAATCCAAGGTTTTAAGAAACAAAAGCAAACTGATGTTATATATACGGATTTCAGTAAGGCTTTCGATTCGGTAAACCATGCCTTACTATTACATAAGCTGAATTTAGTTGGCTTTCCGGATGCTCTGCTTGCTTGGATATCACAATATCTAAGCAATAGGAGGCAGAGGGTTCTTTTTAAGTCCTCTCTTTCTAAGATCATTTGTGTTGAATCGGGAGTCCCACAGGGCAGTCACCTTGGCCCATTACTATTCACCATTTTTATTAATGATCTCCCCACCGTTCTTTTAAATTCTAGAGTTCTTATGTATGCCGATGATGTAAAAATCGCTAATCGCATCGTAGACTCTCTCTCATGTCATACCTTGCAAGCTGATCTGAATGCTTTTCAGGGGTGGTGTATGGCTAACTTGTTATCGTTAAACTGTTCTAAGTGCAAAATTATGTCTTTTTACAGAGGTTCTCCCCAAGTAACGAGTTACTTTTTAAATAATTTCCCGTTAGAAAGAATTAATAATACTTCATTGGTTGTAAAAGATTTGGGGATCTTAATAGACCACAAACTTAGTTTTAATCAGCATATATCGACTACTGTTAGTAGGGCTAAAAGTGTTCTTGGCTTTATAAAGCGCTGGTCGAAGGAGTTCAAGGATCCATATACTACCAAAATACTTTATACTTCTTTAGTCCGCCCCATATTGGAGTATGGATCTTGTGTATGGTCTCCTCAATATGAGTTTTATCAAAACAAATTAGAATCTGTACAAAAACAGTTTTTACTCTTTGCCTTTCGTGATTTGCGCTGGGATCCAACTGTACAACTTCCATCTTATTCTAGTCGACTTCAGTTAATTAACCTTCCTTCTTTAGCTAATCGTAGAACTATGCTTGGTGTAACTTTTCTTTACAAACTTTTGAATGGTGAGATTGACTCTTCCGAGCTGTTGAGCCAAATTAACATTTCTGTTCCATCTAGAAGGACCCGCAATTTCACACCGCTTTTACTTCCCACTTGCACAACTAACTTTTCTCTGCATGAACCTTTTCGTATACTATGTAGTGACTACAACAGACTTTGGCACGTTATCGGTTCCGAAACATCGCTTCCCGGTATAAAAACTGCGATCTTGTCCTTCCTCGCTCGTAACTAGTTGTAATCATCTTTATTTTAACCTATCCTTTTTTCTTTTTATATGTAACTTATTATCTTATTACATTTAATATTTTCTATTTCTTTAGTTTAATTTTATGTTTATATATGTAATACGCCTATGCCCTTAGGTCGGAGTGGGTAGAGGTTGTAACATTAACTTTACTTAGGGTCATTCGTAACAGGCCCGGGCCTGGTGTCATATGGGCCACTTGTTCGTACTGAGCGTTGTACGACTACGTCTATTAAAAAAAAAAAAAAAAAAAAAAAAAAAAAAAAAATTGGTGTATTTCCATTTATAACATCATAAAACGTGCGGAACAGGAGAATAGACTGGATCTGCAGACCTCCACAGGCAGGCCAAAAAAACTTTCTCGACGGTATTGTTCAAAAATCCTAAAAATGATTGAAAACAAACCGCAAACAAGCCTCAGAGAATTGGCATTTAAATCAATCTCAACAAATCCGTGTGCCCTAAGACTGTTAAAAAAGGGCTAAATATCCACAAATATTCGTCACACGTAGAAAGGAAGAAGCCGTTGCTTTCAGCTGTTAATACTGAGAAACGTTTAAGCTTCGGAATATCTAATGTTAACAAGCATCTGGAGTATTGGAACGATGTCATCTTTTGTGATGAGACCAAGATCATGCTCTACTACAATGAAGGCCCGGAAAACCGAATACAGGCCTCCAGGCAAAAAATATCGTGCCTACGGTAAAATATGGCAAGCTTTCAGTCATGGTTTGGGGTTGTATTTCGTCGAAAGGAGTTGGCGACATATTAAACGAGCTATGGAAGTTAACTTCGGCCTTGCCGAAGTTTATATACCCTTGCAGTTCTTTATTATATTTAATTCGATAAGAAAAGTGAAATTTCATACATCAACAGCATTAGTTGTCGTATTATGAATATGGTCAAATATTTTTCAAACTACTGAATTCAAAACACATTTAATGATTATTAAACAATATATGATATAGTAGTCCGATCCCGATGATTTTCATACTTTATCTCACACAGGTAATAAAGAGTCTCCAAAAAAAATTTCAACCCGATATCTCTTAAGATGGCTGAGTAAAACGCATACGCACAGACGGACGGACAGACGGACAGACGGACATGGCTATATCGACTCAGCTTCTCAAGCTGATCAAGAATATATATACTTTATGGGGTCGGAAACGTCTCCTTCTGTGCGTTACAAACATCTGACCAATTTTATAATACCCTCTGCAAGGGTATAAAAATGAACTGACAAAAAGTGCACACAATTTTGGCTTCCTTGACCCACAGAACCCTAGCAAACTCGCCAAACGCCTTGCTCAAGAAAAAGGTAGCCAAACGATGCCCCACTTCAAAAGGCGATTTGATTCGATGCATAAATGAGGAGTGGGTTAAAATATCGGAATACTACGACATGAATGGCCTTATATTAGCTTAATCTTTGAGAGAAATTTTTTTATATCCTTGCAAAAAGGGTATATTAATTTTGGTCAGAAATGTGCAACGCATAGAACGAAGCATCTCAGACCATATAAAGTATATATATTCTTGATCAGCACGACGAGACGAATCAAATGTCCGTCCGTCCGGCTGGATCATCACGAACTCCTCCGAGACCGTAAGAGCTACAGAGCTGAAATTTTGCACGTAGGCTTGTATATACTGCAGGCGTTGTATATCTCAGATTCAGCCGGATCGGACCACTATATCATATAGCTCCCATACAAACGTCAAAGTCACGAACAGTGACTTTTCTCAATAACTTCGTTATTTTATCAGCAATCATAAAAGTTGGTATTGATCAGTTTTGTGTTCTTATTAATAATTGTGACTATATCATATAGCTCCCATACAAACGGCAAAGTCACGAACAGTGACTTTTCTCAATAACTTCGTTACTTTTTAAGCTATTGTCGTGAAATTTAACATAAGTAAGTTTATTGTAACTATAAACGACTGTGCCGAATTTGATCATGATCGGGTGACCATATCAAATAGCTCCTATAGGAACAATCGGTGGAAAACAGTGACTTTCATCAGAAAGTTCGTTATATCCTATGCTAAGTTTGAAGGCCGTTCTTTCGCAAACATTACCCTTTTTAGATAAAACAGTTAATTTAGATAAAAGAGTTACTAAAAAACTTGCAAGGGTATACAAACTTTGACGCGGTCGAAGATAGCCCCGGACCTCTGGTTTTTATTAATGTTGGTGTTTATTTGTATACTTTGGATTTCTTTGTGGAATGTTTATATGTTATTTTACTCTTTTTGGGTTGCTGGTATATATATATATTCAGATTTTGTTGCTGCTTGTTGAGTCTATAAGGTTACTCGTAAGGCCTTATAACTCAATGATTTGCTCGTATGTAGATTGATTGCTAGGCGCCAAATACTCTTAAAGCCAAAAGAAATTTGTTGCTTCGCTTTTTGCTGATCAGGACTCGATGACTTGATACCTTGATCTCGACTCGACGACTTGATGATTTCCTGATTTGCTGCTCGCCTTATATAGGCATCCTGGGACCTCTAGAATCACTTGGTGTGATACCGCTGTACAGCCGGTAACTTTCCATCGGCCCATCGCTTTCACCGACGCTGTTGCCATGCGTGGTGAAAGTCCCGTAAAAGTCCTTGGCGCAGCCGCATCCACTTTCTGCACTGCTGTGCTCCCATTGATTTCTTGTCCTTGTTTCTCTGCTCTGCCCACATAGCGCCTCTGTTGCTATGCGGGCTTCCATCCTTTTCTCTCCAGCTCTTGATTTCTCTTTATTGGTCGCATGTCCTCCCTGGTTGCTTCGCGACGCTGCTTCGCTTATTTCATCAATTTCTGCAATTGTTGCTCTTTTCTCCATACATCGATATTTCGTTTCATATATAATGTATTGATATTCGTTCATATGTATAATATATTGATTTTCGTTCAACTTATTTAACTTATTTAACTTATTTAAGTCCAAATTAGTTAACTTCGCTCTTTTACGTCATCTATATATCAATATCAGTATATTCGCCTCACACACAGGACTTCCCCAAGACTCAGTTCCCCTTTTCTTCGGCTTGTACATACCCCCTTTGCTCATCGAACTCGATTGACGATATTTCGTATCATTTGGTATGCACACCGCCCCACTACCCCCCGTTCAGCATGCATTGCCCTCACTTTCGTTCTCCAGTTCATTGCTTGCTTCTCGCCTCTCACGAGACTCGCTTCATCCACCGGTACCCGCACTCACTCTTCACACGTATAGTGTACGCGTGACGCGCTTGAATTGCTTGATATTCCATAGAGTCATGCATAGCTTACTCTTAATTCCTCCATGACCCGCTCTTCCCGCGCTCACTCTTCACACTTATAGTGTACGCGTGACGCGCTTGTATTGCTTGATGTTCCATAGAGTCATGCATAGCTTAATCTTAATTCCTCCATGACTCGCTCTTCCATTCCGCGTATGGGCCCATACCTTATTCCGATTGGAGCATAGTTCTTTCGCCCTTTTTAGTTCTTTCGCTTTCTGCCTCCCACGCATCTTCCCGCTGTGACGAAATTCGCTGTTGGTCGTATGCGGTTCGATCGAACATGTTATATCGTATCGTAATGTTGCGTGTTTTAATTGCAGCATGGTTCCGGCGCCGTGAATTCTTGTCTTTTCGTATGTTTTCTCTGTGTTGCTTCTTGTTAATTACTTGTTTGTTGTGTTGGATATTATTGTCATAATTATGCTCCTCACAAAATAATTAAGTTAAAGTTTAATTTGAGTGTTAAAAAACTAAAAAGTTAAAATTTCATTTTGCAAACAATTAATGGACACACTGTATATGAACATTAAATTAAAGTTTTGGGTCAAACATAACGCCAATGTCTTTAAATGATGGTACACAATCTAACAGAACAGACTTAATAGAGTAATGAGCGTAATGAGGAACGGAGACAAACGACTGAAAGTCATAAAAGAGCACTTAGAGGCATTAAGGTGTAATTTATTAACGTGGCACCAATCACAGAACGCATCGAGATCTGATTGCAAGTACTGTTGGAAAGAAGGATCACTATATTAATAACAAATCTTAATGTCATCCGCAAACATGAGCACGCGTGAATGAGCCAAGGCCAAAGGCAGATCATTTATAAACAAGGTAAATGACAGTGGGCCCAGATGACCGCCTTGGAGTACACCTGACGTAAATCGAACAGCTTTAGATATCGAGGAACGAAAAGACACCTTTTGAAATCTGCCAATAAGATACGACTTTAACCAAGCCAATAGTTTCGGGGAAAAACCCATGATGTTAAGTTTCGTGAGAAACATAGAATAATCAACCGTATCGAAAGCCTTACTAAAGTCAGTATAAATAACATCAGTTTGACACTTTTTATGGAAGCCATGCTGACAAGGAGAAATAGTGGATCTGGATAGGTGTTGAAGGGAACATGTAATAATTTTCTCAAAGCTTAGGTATTGCCGAAAGTTTGGCAATGCCACGGTAGTTAGAAATATCCGATTTGCTAACCTTTTTAAAAACCGGAATAATAAAAGACTCCTTCCAAATATCAGGAAAGCTACAAGTCTCACTCGAAATAAAGAATAACCGAGATAAAGGCTTAGATAGGGAAATCGAACACATTGAAGGGAACATGTAATAATTTTCTCAAAGCTTAGGTATTGCCGAAAGTTTGGCAATGCCACGGTAGTTAGAAATATCCGATTTGCTACCCTTTTTAAAAACCGGAATAATAAAAGACTCCTTCCAAATATCAGGAAAGCTACAAGTCTCACTCGAAATAAAGAATAACCGAGATAAAGGCTTAGATAGGGAAATCGAACACATTTTAAGGATGCAACTAGGTATATTATCATGCCCGGGTACGAAGGAAGACGTCATAGATGACAAGCTAGAGATAATACAGTCTTCAGTAATACTAGGAAAAACATACAATTTAAATGTGGGATTGATAAGGGATAGGGTGTTGGATCCGAAACAGTAGTAGAATAAGTCGACTGAAAGAATTTAGCAAACAGATCTGCAATATCTGAATCATTATTAGCAGTCTGGTCATTAAGTCTGAAGGTGGAAGGTAGTAAATTGGAATTAACAAAGTTGTAAAATCTTTTGGGGTTCTCATAAAATTCAACCTTACAGCGAACGATATAATTATTGTAGCATTGAGTATTTAAAATTATAAAATTATTATACACAATAACTTGCATATTCAAGTCGGAAACCAGTTTTTTATCTCGATTTAATGTTAGGGAGATTAGAGAGCCGACGTGTAAACCAGACGTACTGGAGACGGTAGAGACATTCACATAAGGAACGCATTTATCAATTAGAGAATTAAGAGCAGAGTAGAAAAAATTCACTGCACAATCTATATCACAGCATTCAAATAGAAATGACCAATCAAAATAATTCAACTGATATAGCGGACATTCAAGTAGGCTATCAAGAAAAACATGTTGAGATGAAAAAATTCAGAAAGATAAATTATCATCAACAAGCCATGAAATATTGGGCAAGTTAAAAACACCTAATACTATAAGAAAATCACGATCTTTAAGACGACTAAAAATAGTTCGCAAAGCATCAGCATGGTGCATGTAGATCATGATATCAGAAGCTGGAGGAATATATGAACAAGAGATATATAAGCTAAAGTTAGAACATGTAACTTCGACGCAAATAAACTCAACACCAATATACTTTATTATAGCATTTCACCCTATGGGTGTATGGTATAAAAAGTCGTTTGAGCATGTACATATGTTTTTTTTTTAATTCGTTTATTAGGAAAAGAACAACAATTAACGATAGATTTAGGTAACAACAAAGAAAAGAAGGATAGTTCAAGAAAATAAGATGCCATCGGGGTTCTGCGGGACTGCCGTGGGGTATTGCTTCGCAGGACGATGATGTACATATGTGTATACAGTTGTATGCAAAATAATAGCAGCGCAGTAGATGCTAACAGTGATTCTAAAAAAATTTCGCATACTCTTTCTTATATATTCAGTTTTTTGGCTTTGTTTTTGTAAAATGGAATATACATTTTGGAAAAACAAAAAAATTCCGTTAATTTTTATAATTTTTTGGTAGTTTTTCACACATTTGTGCTTATCGCCATAAATTTAGCTGTTAAAAAAAAACAGTTTTTCGTATAATTGCGAAAAAAGTAAATATCTGCTAGTATTAAGCTTAATTATTTAGATAATTATGTTCTACTATTATTTGCGACAACAAACGCTAAAATTTTCATGTTGTTCGGAAGAGGAACGCATTTGTATGCTGAGAAGACGAAGTGGCACCAAAACCTTCAAAATCATAATAAAACTATAATCAAAAACCAAAATTTTAGTTGAATGTTCTGCAAAGGTCTTCTCTGCTGCACTTGATTTCCAAAAAATAAACCGAAAAACGTGGCGTAAAACGTGCAAAAACGGCTTCAGGTGACTGGCGAATTGTTATATACAGCAGATTCAAGCAGTCTAATCTTCTAATTTCGTCAAACATGATCTAAACATGTCTGTAAGGCCTGTCACTTGTCGGCGTGGACCCCTAGAACAAGAGTTATTCTCGCGAAGGCGAAGGAAAGTCCAACTCTTGACTTAGAAGCCTGTGAAGTACGTTTGTATTTTCACAAAACTCCATATGAATCTTCATATAGCAAAGTAGCCAGACGTCCGCAAAGTAGTCTTGTTTGGTGGTGCAGAGTCTAAACAGTATGTACGTTGCCCAGAATATACGGAACGCCACCCAAAGGACCCGCTTAAACGGTTAAGCAATATGACATGATTTGGGCTTGTCTCTCATATAAACAACTTGATCCAATTCATAAGATTCATGGGAAATATCTATGTGGACATCATAAAGAAGGTTTAGCTCTCCTATATCATATGGAATATGTCCATAAAATGAACATATCA
This sequence comes from Drosophila paulistorum, assembly GCA_018152135.1. Taxonomy (NCBI): domain Eukaryota; kingdom Metazoa; phylum Arthropoda; class Insecta; order Diptera; family Drosophilidae; genus Drosophila; species Drosophila paulistorum. Next base: position 6,654,088 of record JAECXG010000822.1, on the reverse strand, counting down.
GCGGTTCAATGACCCAAAACATAGGAACAAGCTCAGCCGTCGGATTGGTAACCCATTAAAAATATATGGGGAAACATTCAGAGAAGTGTCACAAAGAAAATATCAAAGAAGCTAACTTCGGCAATGCCGAAGTTTATATACCCTTGCAGTCCTTGGCAATAATTTTTTTACATTTTGAAATTTCTTTCCTTGCAACTCAATTCATCAACACACAAACAAAACATTCAAATTATTTCTCTCTTTACTACAAATTTTTAAGCAAAGCACAACACGCATACACATACATACATACATACATACGTGTAGCGCTACGTCTGTGTGTGCGTATGCACGTGCTCTGTTTGATTTGCTGATGACGTATGCATGTGCTCTGTTTGATTTGCTGATGACGTAGAACCGATTTGTATTGACTGTAACTTGTGTTCTATTTATCCGATCAAACTCAAATTTTGGGATCTGAGATTTTATATCAAATTCTATTATATTGGTAAATTTCATGGGGATACTCCAATTTTTGCAAAAATTTTTGTTCTAGAGCTATATCATATAGTAGTCCGATCCTGACAATTTTCATACTCTATTATCTCCCGGCTAAAAGTAGCTCAAATATGAAATTTCATTCCGATAGCTCTTAAGATGACAGCGTGAAGTTGATTTGCACAGACGGACGGACGGACGGACGGACGGACGGACAGACGGACATGGCTATATCGACTCAGCTTCTCATGCTGATCAAGAATATATATACTTTATGGGGTCGGAAACGTCTCCTTCTGTGCGTTACAAACATCTGACCAATTTTATAATACCCTCTGCAAGGGTATAAAAACCGTTCAATAAAGCTTAACATTGGGAAGTTATCCAAGAAACATGGCAACAGATGCCAGTTCAGCATTGATGGATTCGGTATGGCCCAAGTGACAACCCGGTATTGCCAACAATTGGTTCAGGACTAAGTATTAAGTCCTAAGAACCAAGGGTGACCTTAATTTGAAGTTTTAAATAATTTGGAATTGACAGTTTTAATTCTTAGTTGTCGCTGATATTTTTATGAACAGCTCAAAATTTACTATCTTGCTTATTTCTGAAAGTGGGAGACTTATTGTTCAGTCCAAAATGGTAGTAATTTTATTATATGATATTATAGATTATAAATTCAAAAATATTGGTGAGTTTGTGGTCCTTTTAATATGATTTATCAACTTTGAAGTCAAAGATTAAGGGCGCTTCTATTTTGTTGAACACAGCTGTATGTGAAAGGACGTTTGCCTTGCTTATTCTGTCAATCGGTCGTTCTATGACGTTCGATAGGCTGTTTTACGCACGGTTTGATATTGCTACAAAACTCCGTAAAAAATTTTATTTGCTCTCGCTAAAAATAAATGCTATATTCTGCTATAGTTTTTGACGTTTAAAACCAGAGGGCCGGGGTTATATTCGACGGCGTCGAAGTTTGTATACCCATGCAACTATTTTGGCAACTCTTTCCTTACCCATAGCCATCAAAGTATAAAAACGTTTTATCCAAGAAGTGTAATGTCTACGAAAGTACCGCCTACAATCTTAGCATTGGAAATAACGAAGTTATTGATCAAAGTCACTGTTTTCCACCGATCGTTCCTATGGGAGCTATATGATATAGTCACCCGATCTTTATCAAATTCGGCATAGTTATTAACAGATATATTAAAGTAACAAATGTTTAACTGGAAAGCAATCGCGTCGAAAGTAACGGAGTTATTGGCAAAAGTCACTGTTATCGACCGATCGTTCCTATGGGAGCTATCTGATATAGTCACCCGATCTTGACCAAATTTGGCACAGTCGTTAGCATGTGTAAAAAACTCACCACTAAATTTCACGACAATAGCTAAGAAAATAACGAAGTTATTGAGAAAAGTCACTGTTCGTGACTTTGCCGTTTGTATGGGAGCCATGTGAGCTATATATAGTGGTCCGATCCGGCTGAATCTGAGATATACAAGCCTACGTACAAAATTTCAGCTCTGTAGCTCTTACAGTCTAGTAGGAGTTCGCGTGGCTAATTGAACTTATCTCGTCGTGCTAATCAAGAATATATATACTTTATATGGTCGGAGATGCTTCCTTCTATGCGTTGCACACTTCTGACCAAAATTAATATACCCTTTTTGCAAGGGTTGGTGTTTAGATTATATAAAATAAGAGAACATTAAGCCAATTATAATAGAGATGTATGTCAATGTTAAGTATGTAACCCGATTATAGATATCGATGGCTCATCAGTCATAAGTAGATCTGATATGGTCAGCAGTAAACAATAAAGACCTAGTTAATCAATAAAAACGTACTTTGCTGACCTAACACGATGTCGAACTATGCACTGGTGAGCTAGCTATTTTGTACTATAAAAGAAATGCATTATTCTTAGTAAGATCAGATACCAATTGTAGCTACATACATCGGGTGCGCATCGCTGTGTCTTTGGCCCCCATCTCTACCTTTGTAATCTCACTCCGAGGTCCACCCAATTTATGTGTTGGTTGCGACAACCTTTAGTCACTGGTTTATGTGCTAGTGCCTATATATATATATAAATAAATAAACATTTAATAACTTCAAGAAACACTAACGTCTTTCATTGAACATTTTGGTGACCCCGACATTGGCGGCTCCAAGTTAAAAGAATAACAGACTTGGTGAAACCGTCATCAAGCGAGAACATTTGGTCAACTCAGGCGACCAATCTCTCAACAAAAAGGAAACTGGTCAACTAGGCGACTACTTTCTTTGCACGCTTTGGACACGACAATCCTAAGCGAGGGCACAAATTGATGAACATCTCACATCAATCTGGGGTCCCGACTAAAAACATCGCAATTGATTAACTTGGCAATCATTGCGTAGCCACCTTGGCGAATAAAAAAGATTTATTGGAAAACTAGGAGTTGGTTTTCCGCAACGGGGTAGCAGTGCATACCCATTGAATAAAAATTGATCAACTAGGCGATCACTTTATAAAAAACATTTAACAACGATTTGTGTCAACGAGGCGACCAAATCATAAAAAGTTATTGTATATAAAATAAAGTTTGGCTAAAAAAGTTATTTTATATAAAATAAAGTTTGATCAACTCAACTCTGTTGCATTCCCTGGCGTCAGCAATATCTGACCTAGTTAACTCGGTCAGTAACCCAGGTAGTACACACGAGTATAGATTTTGGCATTGATCAGCAATTTTTGAAACAAAGAAAAGAAACTCAAAAAATTGGTTTCACTGTCGAGGCAGTTATCAGTGTAAAAGAATAGGTATATTGGAAATAAAAATAAACCATTGTTAAAACACTAATCAAAAGGCGACTTCGAATTTTTTCTTATTCTTATTTGTGCTACACTTGACCAATTTTAGGAACGAGTCGGAGCGTTCCCTGTCTTTGACAAAATAAATAAACTCCCATCGGGTCAAGTACTAGTACAGATAAGCAATTACATAAGAATATAAAAGAACATGGAGGAGTTTTATAAACAGCAGACAGAACGAAGAGAGGCAATCCAGGCCTTCATTCGGAATACCAAAAAAGATTCTTTCGCCAGGAAAACGAAGCCATCTTATTTCGAGGAAAAACTTGAGCTCCTGGAATACATGTGGGAGAACTTCGAGAAATGTCATCAGGAGTTGATGGACAAATTAAATAACGTACCAACTGAAGATGATTACTTTGTAACGGACTATTTCAGCAAAATGAAGACGGTTGTATTTAATATAGTGGAAGAGTGGAAGGACCATTTGGAAAAAATAAAGCTAGAGAGACAAGCTCGCCAACGAGAGGAAGAGCGAGTCATGATCAAACCACTGGTTCGCAAGCAAAGTGCTCTGCTGGAGTCATTATCCAGGACATTAAGACAAATTGTGCCTGAAGATAAAATGACTTATAAATCGGTAGTCGACAAATTATGGATGCAAATTGAAGAAATCCATTATGAGATTCACCGGCTAGCTGAAAATCCAGCCGAAGCCGGATATAATATAGCTACGTTTGTGGCCGCAGAAAATACAATGCTGAAATTCTGTGTGGCACCAGCAGAAAATGTAGTGATACAATCACCACCTGTATTGCAATCGATACAATCATTGCAACTACCCAAAATTCCCATTCCAAAATTTGATGGGGATTATCTGAAATGGCAACAATTTCATGACATCTACAAAAAAGTGGTTCATGAGTCAAATGTATCCACGATAGAGAAAATGTGGTACTTAAAATCAAACCTTTCTGGAGAAGCAGAGAGATTGATACGGCACCTGGAATTAACAGAAGCCAATTACAACACTGCTTGGTCAGTGTTGCAGGAACGTTTTAATAACAAACGAGTTCTAGTAACAGCCATACTGACAAAGCTGTTTGATCACCCAAATGTGGGAAATGACGCAGCTTCTATAACGAATTTGCATGATAACATTTTTGAATCATTGCAAGCCTTAAAAAATGTAGGCGTCAATATGGAATCGTCAGATGCTGTCATAATGTTTCATATGACAAGAAAATTGGATAGATTCAACCACGCACTATATGAGCAATCTCTTTCCAACACAAGGGATCTGCAGGAAGTAAAGGACTTCCTATTCTTCTTGGAACAGCGCTTCTTAACATTAGAGGCGATTGGGAAACCAAGAAACGAAAATCGCAGCATTGAAAAACCAAGTCCAAGAAAGACATGCGCAACAGCAACTGGGACAAACAGTACCCTGTGTGCTTTCTGCGAAAAAGCAAAGCACAAACTCTTCCAATGTGAAAAGTTCAAAACCAAATCCGCAGCAGAGCGGCTTAATTGGGTGCAGAGACACAAATTGTGTGTCAATTGCTTCAAGCCGGACCATATGGCAAAAAATTGCTCTTGGAGAGGATGCTTTAAATGCGATAAAAAACATAACACAATGTTGCATTTAGAAACAGGCAACCAAATTGCTACATCTGCTTCTGCAGCTTCTGCGTATGGAATTGGCAGAAAATACACCCTGTTGGCAACGGCCAAGGTAGTGGTAAAAGGGATCAATGAAAGGAAAGGAGAATTTCGAGCACTCCTGGATAGCGGCTCTCAAGTAAATCTCGTCTCAGAGAGACTGGTAAAGAAGTTATCGTTAAAAATTAACGAGACTCATGTGCATATAAATGGAGTGGGTGGTCAACCACAGATAAGCAAGGCGCGAGTAAGCTTGGTTGTAAGGTCAAGATACAACGAGTTCGCAATGCTAGTTGAGGCATTTGTATTGCCACACATAATAGGTGACCAACCCACAGAACAAATAACGCAGAAAGTCACATTACCAGACAACGTTCAATTAGCGGACCCAACATTTGATAAACCCGGAAAAATTGATATGCTGTTGGGAGCTGATGATCACTATGCTATACTGCTACCAGAAAGGAGACGGGGCAATCGAAACCGTCCAACATTACAAAACTCAGAGTTCGGATGGATTGTTGCTGGCAGAATTAATATGTCAACATCAGCTTCAATCACATGTATGGTAGGCATGACGAATCCAGAGGAATCACTGGAAAGATTCTGGCAGCTAGACACACTAGAGCCAATAAAAAAGTACAGGAGTCCGGAGGAAGAGTATTGTGAAAAATTCTTCCTCGATAACCTACACACGGCGGCGGACAATCGACTAATTGTAAAGCTTCCATTTGCTGAAGAGGCGTCATCTCTTGGAGAATCTCGGGAAGTAGCCATAAGAAGATTCATGTCGTTAGAGAGGCGAATGAACCCTGACATAAAAAAGGAGTATGTAAAATTTATGTCAGAATATGAACAGCTTGGACATATGAAGCAAGTAATGGTAGAACAAATTACCAAGAACCATTACTTTATACCGCATCATTGTGTACTAAAACCAGAAAGTACCACCACCAAGCTAAGAGTGGTATTTGATGCATCATGCAAAACGTCATCAGGAAAATCACTGAACGACATTTTATATCCTGGACCAGTTGTACAGAGTCAACTCTTCTCAATTCTTCTGCGGTTCAGGACACACAAATATGTGTTCACGGCAGACATTGAAAAAATGTATCGTCAAGTTTGGATAAACCCTGCCGATCAATTCAATCAGATGATTGTGTGGAGAGAGGATCCAAGTCAAGAACTAAAGTTTTATCGTTTAAAAACGGTAACTTATGGAACCACGTCAGCCCCATATTTAGCGACGAAGTGTCTGGAATATTTGGCACTGAAAAACATTGATGATTGTCTCACAGGAGCAGACAGTTTACCAGAAGCCCTGCAAATAAGACAAGAGCTTCTAGAAATCTTGAGACCTAAGGGTTTCAACTTACGAAAATGGTGTTCAAATAGCAGTCAACTTCTAAAGGAAATTCCAAGGGAAGATACGATTGCTGACATCAATCTCGGTGACACACTGTAACAAACAAGTGTCAAAACATTGGGAATCATATGGGCACCCAAAGAAGACCAATTATGTGGAAAGGCTCAAAGACATACAAAAGGAATAACCAGACGAGTGGTGCTATCTGAAGTCGGTCAAATCTTTGATCCTCTAGGACTGTTCGCACCGGTAGTGGTAAGAGCGAAAATGTTTCTTCAACATGTTGCTACCGAACGAATTGAGATGGATGGTGACCTACCGCCGTATTTGGAGAAGCAATGGGAAGCTTACCGAGAGGATGTACAGGCACTAAACCACATGAAAATTCCAAGGCATATTTTTGATGGCAAGGTCCCCACTACAAAGGAATTGCATACATTTGTTGATGCATCAGAAAAGGCGTATGGTGCGGCAGTTTATGTCCGATCAACCTATAAAAATGGCCAAATTTCGGTCAGATTGTTGTGCGCCAAGTCAAGAGTGGCTCCCCTGGAAAAACAGACACTGCCCCGGCTGGAACTATGTGCAGCTGTACTTGGAGCTGAACTCACGGATAGAGTTCGACAGGATCTCCAATTCGGATCAGAAAGTGTGGAATCATTTCTTTGGTCAGACTCAACAGTGGATTAATTCACGGGCATCACATTTCCACACGTTTGTGGCTAATCGGTGGACAAAAATACACGCAGTATCACATCCAAGGCAATGGCGGCATGTGTCATCAGCGCTCAACGCAGCTGATGTTCTGTCTCGAGGCATATCAGCAGTTCAGCTTAGCACACATACATTATGGTTGTATGGACCACTATTTCTGCATGGACCACAACGTGGCTGGCCAGCACCATTTAAGCCTACAGAGCACACGATGGATACCGCTGAGAAGAAAACCAAGGTATTCAGCATGGTGACTGACACGGCAAACAACAAGAGTGAATGGATATATACGGTAAATCACAGAAATTCGTTTTACCGGCTACAGCGAATAGTGGCGTATGTGCTACGGTTTTGTCACAAGCAGAACAGGAAACCAACGGCTCAGTTAGAGTTGGGTGAGTTGGACCAAGCACGGAGAGTGATCATTAAGCAAATTCAAGAAGCAGGATTTGCATATGAATTACGGCACTTAAAGAAACGACCTGATCAACCGCTAGATCGCAAAAGCACAGTGGCAACATTGCCACTAATACTGGATGAAGATTCAATCATACGAGTAGCAACTAGGCTACAACAAGCACCAGTATCAACGGAAACAAGGAATCCATATCTCTTGCCGTATAATGATCCGGTGGTAAAAATGATGCTACGAAAACTTCATGAAGAGAATCTTCATTGTGGACATGAGGCACTACGCGGAATAGCTCGGCAACAGTACCACATCATTAAGGTGAAACCGATGGTCCGGAATGTGATCCAGGGCTGCGTAGTATGCACCAAGTACCGGCCTCAGTTCTTTAAACAGGTCATGGGCGACTTACCTGAGCATCGGGTATCTCAGAATAGACCCTTTCTCAATGCCGGAGTAGACTATTGTGGACCATTCTGGATCCACCATAAGGTTCGAGGAAAACGTCCCGACAAAGCCTACATTGCAGTATTTGTATGCTTTGCAACCAAGGCAGTACACTTGGAGTTGGTCGGAGACCTGTCTACCTCCTCATTTGTGGGCGCGCTTCAGCGCTTTATTGGGCGCAGAGGAAGATGCCAGACATTATACTGCGATAATGCAACAAACTTTGTTGGAGCAAACAACCAACTTAAGGAACTGACCGATACAATACACTCAGAAACGGCAGCAGGTAGTATCAAGGAATTTTGCAATCAAAAAGGAGTGCAATTTAAGTTCATACCACCACGGTCTCCACATTTCGGAGGATTATGGGAAGCTGCGGTAAAGTCCGCTAAGCATTTACTGTTAAAAAACGTATCGACAGCAAACTTAACGTTCGAACAACTGTCTACTATCATTGTCAATGTTGAAGCAGTGCTGAATTCTCGTCCGTTAACGCCAAACTCAGACGATCCCAACGACTTAACAGCTCTAACCCCAGGCCACCTATTGATTGGAGAACCATTAGTAGCCCAACCAGATGCAGAGCCAATAACACAGCGATCGATTCCAGAGCAATGGGAATTAGTGCAACGGCTTAAGCATACATTCTGGACACAATGGTCTCAAGAGTACCTACAAGAATTGCAGGGTACATCCAAGTGGAAAAAACCATATAATAATGTCAAAGAAGGCATGATGGTAATTCTAAAGGAGGATAATGTGCCAATTTTGCAGTGGCCAATTGGACGAATTGTTAAATTATATCCAGGCCTGGATGGATACGTCCGCGTGGTAGACGTTAAAACAGCCAGAGGCACCTACAAGGGGGCTATCCATAAATTGGCCCCCTTGCTTAGAGAGTCAGCGACAAAACGTAAAATCGAGGCAGATGACACAGAATCGAATCCCCAAAAGGACTCTGGTATCGAGGACAACGCAGAACCAAAACCAAAAAGACGCCTGTCGATCGGTCTGCCACCGTTGGCAATGACGATCTGCCTAATGCTGTTGTTACTGCCTATAGCATTTGCTCAAAGAACTAATATAACTCGATTCAACCCCAAACCAGGCATATACTATGAAAGTATTGGCACAGGAAGGATGGCAACGTCTGACTGGACTATTGTGGCATTCTACGATCTCGAACCATATTGGGCCGACCTGAAGACATTTTCAGATGGAGTAGTAAAGGTTGGAGAAATATGCGTGTTAATGAAGGTTCCAGAGGCATGCACCGCAATGCAGAGGCACTTCGAGCATGTCAACTCAGAGCTACGGACAGGAAATGATCTCCTTCACATAGAACGCCAACGACGATCGCCTTTAGATATAATTGGGAACATTGCGAACGGCTTATTTGGTGTGCTGGACTCAAAGTATGCAACAGAGATGTCAGGCACCATACGAAAAGTTAAATCAAATGAAGAGTACTTATTGAACTTGCTGCAAAATCAGACATCTGTAATTGATTCAACGATAAATATCATTAAGCGAGATGAAGCCACAATTGAAAATCAGATGAAACTAATGGAACAACAAATGAACGACATGACCAAGGTCCAGGACAATGCGGTAAAGGCATTGCAATGGTATATCACGTTAAGTACTCAGATGAAAGTTATTGCAGGGAATTTGCAACGAATTCAAACCGAAATTTCCCGAGTATTTACAGATGCCCATCATAGCAAAATAAGCCCGTTACTACTATCACCAGGCCAGCTTCGGGAACATCTGAGCCAACTGAAGAGACATCTTCCGTTTGGTTTGGATTTGCCAGTTCCAGATAACGACGTCTTGCAATTATATGGCTTAATGAAGGCACAAGGCACAATCGCAAACAATCATGTGATATTTAAGGTCACATTTCCATTAGTGGCAACGCAGGCAGTGCAACTGTATAACCTGGTGCCCATCCCAGCAATTGGAACTCATGGGATTGTAATCATGAACATTAAAATTCCCATCATTGCTGTCAACAAGGAACAAAATCAATACATTGGGCTCTCAAGAGCCGATTTGGAACAATGCCATCAGCTCAACAACGAGCAATATATTTGTTTTGATAAACAAACGACGTTTTCGGCTAATAGCAACTGTGAGTTCCAGCTATTCAAAAACACAAAATCATCAACTTGCCAAATACAACACACAAACAGATCATTCGTGTGGTACGACATGTATCAAAAAAATCAGTGGATTTTTGCCACCATTAGACCAATTGAACTCGCAGTGACCTGTGACGATAATATACAAGGTGTCACTATTAAGAAGACTGGATTGTTGACTCTAGACCCGACGTGTACAGCTAGGAGTTCTGCTATACAAATAACAGGTCACCGTATAACGACGACAGACACAATGAAATTGTCATATGTCCGATTTGGCAACTTCAGCATTGGCCCAACAAAAGTAGCGCCAACAACAACACAATTCACAAAGATGCAGCTAAGCTACGACGAACTAAGCAACATTCAAGGAAAACTGGAAACTAAGCAAAACTGGAAATTGCCAGAAGACCCCAGCCAGCCGGCTCACCATGTTATAGTCTCCTACGTAGCGCTAACAATACCATTGGTTCTTGTGATGGTATATGGAATAAAAATATGCTCACAACCCCCAAGACACAATGGTCCAGAGCAGACAACCGTGAGGATCGTCAATCCCATACCGACTCCTGCTGCAGTAAGCCCAGCCCCCAGCAATTTTGCAGTCAACGTTGGATAACGTTGAACAGGTGTTCAACGGCCGGGAGTATGTTGGTTTTTAGATTATATAAAATAAGAGAACATTAAGCCAATTATAATAGAGATGTATGTCAATGTTAAGTATGTAACCCGATTATAGATATCGATGGCTCATCAGTCATAAGTAGATCTGATATGGTCAGCAGTAAACAATAAAGACCTAGTTAATCAATAAAAACGTACTTTGCTGACCTAACACGATGTCGAACTATGCACTGGTGAGCTAGCTATTTTGTACTATAAAAGAAATGCATTATTCTTAGTAATATCAGATACCAATTGTAGCTACATCGGGTGCGCATCGCTGTGTCTTTGGCCCCCATCTCTACCTTTGTAATCTCACTCCGAGGTCCACCCAATTTATGTGTTGGTTGCGACAACCTTTAGTCACTGGTTTATGTGCTAGTGCCTATATATATATATAAATAAATAAACATTTAATAACTTCAAGAAACACTAACGTCTTTCATTGAACATATAGCAATAATAATAGCAAAATTATATTCATCATCATATTAATTTTTGATTTTACTATGTTAAAATGAATAATTTTTATACCCTTGCAGAGAGTGAGTATAATACAATTGGTCAGATATTTGTAACGCACAGAAGGAGACTTTCCAATCCCAAAAAGTATATATATATATATATTCTTGATCAGCATGAAAAGCTGAGTCGATATAACCACGTCGGTGCACTTGCGTTTTATTCAGCCGTCTTATCTAACGATGGATCACTATATCATACAGTTGCAGAAGAATGAAGTAAGTAAGTCGTCTCGCCGACTTAGGTATATGTACCATACACCAGTAAAACAAATATTTTAAATTTATTAATCAAATGCATTTTCACATCCTTTTTATTACAAGCATAGCTTAGTATCTCCCTCACTCAAGCATACGAGCACCCTAGCGCCCCCACCAGCCAACGGCCTATTTCTAGTCCGATTTTGATCAAATTTGGCATTTTGCTCGATATTAGTATCAAATTTCAGTGTGCCAAGTTTGATTCCACAAGGTAAAAAATTAAGGGGAATAATCAAGTTTTTCAAATTTCGGGGGCGGAAAGGGGCGTGGCAAAATCTTTACACATACAAAATGTGCACATTTACTAAGCAAATATACATACCAAATATAGTGTCTCTAGCTATAATAGTTTTTGAGATAAACGTATTTTTTGAATTGCGGGGGCGAAAAAGGCGTGTCAAAAATTTGAAAAATTAGTGTAAGAGCTTCGCCTTACCAAACTAATATCACGACCTGTTATGTCATATACGGTATATTGTACCACATAGAAAAGAGGTTTTTTTGGAATAAAAATTCCGAAGTAACGGCGTGCCTTGGTGTTATCTGGTTAGATTACGACCTATTTGATATTTAAACCAAACCAAAAATATTAAATATAAACAAAATTAAAAACTGAAACGCTAAGTGACTACGAGATGATAGACGTCATAGATGTCATGAAAAAACTATCAAAGAACTCTCCGCCACTATTCAAAACAAAATTAACAAATTCATGTACACAGTACACAAACATATTCGGACTTGAAACCGAATCAATAACAACACAAAATTTCTATAAGCAAGAACTAAGATCGAAAGATAAAAATCCAGTATACATCAAAAATTATAGAATACCTCACGCGCACAAAGGTGAAATTGATAAACTGGTGGAAAAGCTTTTTCGGAACAAAATAGTTGAACCATCAAGTTCAGAGTGCAATAGTCCAATCCTACTTGTTACCTCCGTTAGTAGAAATTTAAATATTAACCATTGACCCGAAAATACTAGTAACGGCAGCCCTAAAAAGAGAGTTGTACGAGCTATCGATATTAATTCGGAAAACAAATATATCCCTTAAGAAATCCTATATCCGCTACAGTATACAACATCAATCTTAGTTCAGGAATATTTGTTAAATTAAAAGATGCAAAAACAAGTTATACATTTACCATGTCAATTGATACTGGTGCATATATTTCACTATTAAAAGAAAATGACAATATTTTTGACAATGTATTAGTTTTTGCGACCTTTGTGTTGTTATCTTAAGATCTTATCAGGCTTCATTTGTTCCAAATAAAATAAAACGTAGTTTTTAATTTATTTTTTCTCCGATATATTTCGGTTGCGCAGCGGCAACCGTCTTCAGGGTAACTACAATAAAATACAAGAACATTTAACAATTATGTGACATTTAACAATCTTGTAACATACATTATTCAACACGTCAGCACCGTTCGACGTGGAGTTAATAACAGCGATGCCAAGTCTACGTATTTGTACGTAAAACTACGTATTTCGAAGGAGATATATGTATCTACGTACGAAGAGACTAAAACTACGTACTTTTAACAAATATTGAAAAAAAAAATTTAAAATCCAAAATTGTTGGGTAATATCAATATATGTATTATGAATTAAATAAAAAAGATGATATGATTTATATTGGTTTGGCAGCACTAAATTCCGTTTTCGATATGTTTACGTTTTTTCAATGGGTTAGCAGCGGTAATTTGCAAAACGATTGGCAGCGCTTACTTCAGAATTTGGGCTTAAAATTGATGGTGAAAAATGGAAATTTTAACAAGTGACACCGACGAAGAAGTAAACGTAACTCCAACCAAGAAGAGGAAAGTCCACTACGACGCGAAGTACTCAAGAGCTTTGGAAAAAAAGCAGTAAGGGTAATGGTTTGTCATATTGCAAATCTTGCAAATCAGGCCTTAAATGCTGTTCAGGCAAGAAGGATTTAGAGAAGCATGAAGCTTCTGTTACGTATAAGAAAAATTCGCGAAGTATGTATAGAGTTTCGTTTTATACTTGTCAAGTTCGTGTCGTGTGTCCACGTGCTTTTTGTGCTCTTTTTATATGTACGTTCGTAGATCGATTTCCTTTAACAAATTGTTATGTGAAAAATTTACTAAACAGGGTTTTATGTTGGTTTTTATATGTTATTTTAATTGTATTACTTTACTCTTAGGCATCGATCAACCAACTATATTTTCTTTATTGCCTGGCCTGAGGCGTCAACTTCTTTTAAAAATAAGGTTTAATGTGCTGAAATACAGATGACTTTCTTTTTGGCGAAAAACAATCTTTCCTTTGCTTTTGCGACAATACTCAACAATAGTTTGAAAGCAAAGCTACCATCTATTGCACATTTGGGGCAAATGTTTCCAGGTATGTTTTTTATTGTCTTATGAAGAGAATTTTCGATTAGTTCTTATTATTTACAGGATTGTGTTCACAAGATATGACGGAGCTAGACCGCGAACGGCGACTTCTCCGGAACATGAACTTTCCATTCAAAGAGGAGGAAGCGGTACCGCCAGACGTCTTTCGGCACATGTTTCACATTTTGATGGATTTAACCCAAAATTTGCTTGTTTTGCCACATAGCAGTGCTAATGTTGAGCGTTTATTTTCAGAAATTAATTTAATTAAGACAAATAACAGAAACAAATTAGACACGGAGACTTTAAGAGGATTGCTTCACACCAAAAGTGGATTAAAGGAAAACTTAGAGCCTTCTGACAAACACCTAAAATATTTTAATCAAAACATGTAAAAATTTTTGAAAAACATGTATAAATTTTTGAAAAACATGTATAAATTTTCGAAAAACATTAAATTTTTGAAAAACATGTACATAAATTAAAATGTATAATTTAAACAATGTAATTTGCTTTTTAAAACGACAAAAGAAATTAGTAACAACGAAGTACAATACAGTTAATTTAAAAATTTAATGGTTTATCAATTTTTTTATTGTTTTTAAGCTTTAAAAAAAAAGGACGTAGATCTACGTATTTCAGCAAAATTGTGCTACGTAAAAATACGTAGATTTTGGAGCCTGGCTACGTATTTCTCAAATTTTGACTTGGCATCGCTGGTTAACAACTAATTCTTGTCAAGTAAATGTCTGTATATGTGAGCGCAGTTGTCGGTATCAGTCTTAAAGTTAAGTCGTGTGGCGCTCGGAGTATTGATGATGTGTAGTATTTCCATGGTGAACCATTTGCTTTAGTGCCGCTCTTCATCTAGTAGTAGTCTCATCAAAACTTGGTGCATGGCCACTCGTTGCACAGTGTGTCATTAGTGCTGTTTTTGGTGTGGTTGAATAATGTCTCATTTTATAGTCAGATTTGTGTATATGAGTAGTTTTTCATTTTGATTTGGTCTTCCATAGATATATCATTTTACATGGTATGTTTCCTTGTCTATTGCATGGCGTTTTGTACATCACATTACTTCTATTTGCTGTATCTATCTAGAATTTTGTTTTTTTGAATATATGTTTGAGGGTATTGTCAGGATTGTGTGCTATTTTGCTTGTCATAAAATTCCGAATGTGATAGTCTTTCTGATAATTTAGGTACACAAGCGGCACATAAGTAGGTCTTTTCATTTTTAGTTTTGTGAATAGGTGATTTAGGTTTTTTGAATAACGTCTTGATTAAAAATTGTCAAATTGTCTTCAAGAGAATTTCTTATATGGTGGTACTTCACATCAATATGTTTGCTTTTAGCATAATAAACAGGGTTTTTCAAAAGATGTAACCACCAACATTATCGCCATGTAAGGTTATACAATCAAGTTTGAAATACAATTTCATCTCATTTATCAATTTTCTTATATAAATAGCCCCTTTTGCAGCATCGGAAAACTCCATTTATTCTTTTCTGATGTCCATGAGATTGAGACTGAGCCGCCCCACATGAATGCGTATCCAGTGTGGGACTTTCTATCAGTTGAGTCACTTGCCCAATCTGCGTCTGCATAGCTTTTGATTACAGCGCCAGTCTTCTTGTACGTTATTGCCATATCTGCCGTGTGGTTGTTTCGCTGCTGCGAGATGCTCGCCTTGAGGATCTGTGTTCTTTGTGACAATTTACACACCGAATGCAAAATGTCTGGTCGTGAGTATAGCGCAATATACATCAAATAGCCTATTAGGGATTGATACTCCGTTACATCGATGCGTTGGTACGACTTTTCGTCGCACGTAACCTGGAAATTAGCTTTTATCAGGGCGATACCGTGCGCCAAATTTCCATGCCCAGTTCCTTCATCAGGCCCATGATATGCACTCTTTGGCTTACACGTATAGCCCCCTTTTGTCACCATCACATTGGATTTCGAGAAACAGTGTGTAACCGGTCCTTTGTCGACAGCCTGAAATTCACAAGAGATAGCTTGATTAGTAGCTATCAGCTTACCCTTGGCTGAACACGCAAGCAGCAAGTCATCAACATATACGGCGATTACGTCAATCGTCTTATCCGGTGTGCATCTTATGTACAGGCATGGCTCACTTTTACATGCCTCATATCGCAGAACGCCTTCTAACGTTGTGTTCCAAGCCCGGTCAGCCTGTTTTAGACCGTATAACGACTTTTTCAGCTTCAGCACACCTGCAGATTTGCCATCGTAAAACTCCAGTTGCTACACATAGATCTCTTCTCCAAGATTCCCATTCAAGTATGCCGTCGTTACATCAATTAGATATAGTTCATATTCCGCTGCCATTGCAAGGATCATTATTGTTCACCTCCGGTGAATAAGTCTCTTTATAATCTGAAATTTAGTTTTCTAAGCACTTCATCTAGTCTGTTATTCCATTCTCTGCCACTCTGCTTCAAATCATATAGCAATTTTTTCAATTTCAAAACTCTTTCTGGATAGGCTTCGGTAACAAATCAAATAAGCTGCTTTATACAAACTTCCTCTGACAAGTCACTATTCAGATATGCCGACGATACGTCTAGTTGATGGATATAAAGTTTATACTCTACTGCTAGAGCTAATATCGATCTTATTGATGAGTATCTTACTACTGGCGAAAAAGTTCCAAAGTAATCAATACCAAACTGTTGCGCACAACCGTTAGCGACTAACATGGCCTTCAATTTTTCGACAAAACCATTTTTGTCTGCTTTAAGCCAATAGCTTTCTTACACAGTTCCCAAGTATCCATTCACTGCCTATTTCGTCATTAACTCCTAATGGAACTTTTACCTTCTCTGCTTTTAGCAAATTCACCATATTCTACTGCTTTCGAGGTCTACCTGGTTGTTCGTAGTGGGGCGAAAGGATCGAAATAAGTCCCAAGTGGTTGGCGGATGCCAATTTCTTCAGGGGTCTGGTGAGTGCGTAATAAAATAGAAACGCGCGAAAACTTCGTTTACAATTAATTGTGGTTTATTTTTCTTGAAGTTACAAAATGTCCTGACACACACGAGAATGGTTCGGGTTGGAAAAATACAATATCGAAAAGAAAGAAAGCACAGTGAAAGAACGGGTGTTCGGGTTAAAAGTTCGTACTGGATTGAAGATGGCGATTTACAGGAGATCCCTTCGTCACCCTCCTCAGTATAACCGCATTCCGTTTTGGGAAAAACCCTACCTCACTCTCTGCTGTTCACCCGGTGGCGTGAACACTGGTTTACCCGTTCTTACTACTTTTGGACGCCCTGGACCTCGACTTCAACCAATTTCAGCTTCTGGGACTCGCCTCCTTGGGACGTTGACTGATTTCTTCATCAACTTTAAGCTGATCGCTATCAGCGCTCTCATAGTTGTCGCTCGCATCGTTTTCGCTTTCTTGCTCATCTGAATTCGTTTCATTAATATTGTTACCCGCATGGTCACACTCTTCAGAACCGATCGGCGTTGGGTTACTCGGCAAATAGTATTCAAACAGCTGCATGTCTCCCTCTGCACTGCTAAAGTACGTTTCACAATTATAGCGCCACCCATATATTTCAATTATTGGTCTAACGGTACAATTCTCGATGTTATAATGTTCTACTGAAATATTTGTTGGGGCACAAAAACAACATATACGAACTTTGGGAATAATAGGAATAACGGTACTTTTCTATTACCGCAAATTTGATTTTGAGCTTGTTTCATAATTTTAACGCCACTTTCAATCAATGCGTTTATTTACTACAAATGTTAACAATTCGAAATTTTTTTTTAAGAACAATTAAAATTTGCTCTCCATATTTTCCGATACGTTGGGAAATACGCGCACCGATACGCGCACGTAGCACAGGCTTCATTATTTCCTGTTAGATTACTTTCTTTGATCTTTATGCCATGCACCATTTAATTTTTCGACATTTTTTGCATACTTGCAAAGTTCAAATAGCCAAACCGTCTGTGCCATTTCAAAACATCACTATTATGAGCACTCTTTCTTTCACTTTGGGTTCAATAATAAATAAGCCATTGCATTCTTTAGCTCTTAATATCTCAATCTTTTGTTTATCTTTTATTATTGCCCAACCACTTTTAAATGACACTTCAAAGCCTTTTTATACCCTTGCAAAAAGGGTATATTAATTTTGCTCAGAAGTGTGCAACGCATAGAAGGAAGCATCTCCGACCATATCAAGTCTATATATTCTTGATCATCACGTCAAGACGAGTTCAAATAGCCATGTCCGTCCGTCCGTCTGGATCAACGCAAACGCCTCCTAGACCCTAAGAGCTACAGAGCTGAAATTTTGCACCTAGGCTTGTACATGCAGGCGTTGTATATCTCGGATTCAGCCGGATCGGATCACTAATTCATATAGCTCCCATACAAACGACAAAGTCACGAACAGTGACTTTTCTCAATAACTTCGTTATTTTTTGAGCTATTGTGAAATTTAATATAAGTGAGTTCATTATAGCTATAAACGACTGTGCCAAATTTGGTCACGATCGGGTGACTATATCATATAGCTCCCATAGGAACGATCGATCGAAAACAGTGACTTTTGTCAATAAATTCGTTACTTTTGACGCGATTGCTTTCAAAAACAAACATTTGTTAGTTTAATATATCTGTTAATGACTGCGCCGAATTTGATAAGGATTGGGTGACTATATTATATAGCACCCATAGGAACGATCGGTGGAAAACAGTGACTTTTATCAATAACTTCGTTTTTCCTGTGTTAAGATTGTCGGCTGTTCTTTCGCAAACATTACTATTTTTTGATAAAACGTTTTTCCACTTTGACGCTGTCTCTCTCCTTCACCAAGAAGTTTGATTTTCAAATCAAAAAGAGATGCAATACTTTTCGCGTTTCGATCGCGACGACGAAGTTTTCGTACGAATCCCGACAGCAACACAATTGTAAGTATATCTTCGGGAATTTAAATGTCTATCTCGTTTAACTTTTCCGTTAAGTCTGAGAATTCTTTTATGTACTCTTGTATATCGACACATTCTGATGCTCCTAATTAAACAAGCTAATTTTTCTTGTCGGCCCACGTGGCTGATATATACTAGCTAGCTTGTTCAAAGCTTCTCTACCAGAAACACAATTCTTGATAAAGCTAATTTGCGACGGTTTCACACCAAGTAAAGTGCTCGCTTTTGCTTTGCAGCAATATACTTTTCATTTGTACCGACCATATAATAACCTTGAACACTCATTGGGCAACAAACACAGTAATCCAAATTAAATTTCAATATTAATATTAATCTTTACAGTGTTCTGGGTCCATAACATATTAGAATTATAAAGAACTGAGAGATGACTCCAATAATTCTAGAACAAAGTTTCGCAGTAGAGTATATAGGTATATATATTTATTAAGACAAATATATGGCGAACCGAATGGTACGATGAAAGATGAACAACTAACTGAACTGAAAATTAGTGTGGCCAGACTACAAGTACATATTGTTGCCAAATTAATAGATACGATAATATTCCCAAATTCTCAACATTCTCTTTCAGGGTAAATATACATTTGCATCCAATGGTTTTCACACCAGCTGGTAATTAAACTTGTTCCCATGTATTGTTTCGCATTGCATTACTGTTTTCTATTGCTTTGCCTGTGGACCCGTTAGTGCTTGCTGCACTGTTGCTGGTACTTCTACGTTAGTTGCCAACACTACATTCAAAACATTATATTGTTTAGTTGGTCGTTCTCGTAGACAAGTTCTGACTATTTTTAGTCTGCCTGGTCTCCTTTTTGGTTCCTCATAGATAAAAACATCATTATCTGCAACCTAATCGCCTGCACAATTTGTCAGGCCTTTACCATTACCCTCGGAACTAATGTCTTCTGTTGAAAAAAATTTATCTTCCACGATATTGTTAGGTTCATCTATTAATTCATCCAGTTTCATTGTAACTTCTTAGTGAAAAATTAATTTCTGCTTATTTTAACATCGCTAGTTTTCTTATCGTATAAACGATACGCTTTTGATGATTCCGAATATCCGACCATAATATATTTTCTTAACTTTTCCTAGAATGTTTTCCTTGGACCCTTTTCTAGTGCAACTGCGACGCACCCAAATACTTTTAAGTACTTAACCACAGGCTTGTGTCCAGTAAACACTTCAAACGGCGATTTGCCTTCCACTGATTTTGTTGGCTATCTATTTCTTAGATATGGAGCACAAACTATTGCCTCTACCCAGAAGCTTTCTTTTAAACCTGCACTATTTAGGATAACTCTTGCCACTTCCACGATTTTTGGCACCACCATATAATTCCTTATTCATAGGCCCGCATACATCACTATTAATTAATTCCAGCAACTTCGTAGTTCTAGTTTGCGATTTTTCAAACGGCTTTACACGACACTTGTTTTTCATGCAATCTACAGTGTTGGAAGAAATAATAGAAACGGCAACCTTTTTTGATTTTGAAATCTATTTTTTCATCGTTGGACAAGTTATCGGACCTGAAAATCAGTGTTTAAGAATCTGGGATAGTACTTCTATTATTTTCATACATTTCGACACATATTCTTGCGAAACATTTTCTTCTACATGCTTTATAGTAAAACAAGCCCGTTTTTCGGTTGGAAAAAAAAATAGAATCGCTCCGTATATGTTCAGTCAAAAACATTTTAAGTCTCATAGATGTCAATTTTTTGGTATGGGTCGTGGCACGCGCTCCTTAGAGAATGAAAGGTAAAATTTAAAAATTAATGAATTGCCCAAAAGTAAAAGGGCTTTCCGCTATTCATTGTGAATATAAGCAAGAAAATCGTGGCCGCACCCACGTCTCAACATCAAAATTCGAACAGATCATCATGCTGGCTGGGAATAAAAACCCATTCCATTCATTGGAAAAGATCAACAATAAGTTTAATGCATCAATAACCAGGAGAACTATCCGGGCAAGATTGAAATTAAAGCGGTTAAAGGTATATAGTGCTCGAAAAGAACCGTGCTTGAGCAAGAACAATATAAAAGAAAGACCAGATTTTGCTAACCAATATGTGTTTCGGGCCTTTTTGAAAAACGTGCTGTGGTCGGATGAAACAAATGTAAATTTGTTTGGATCTGATGGCAGAGTGTTTGTAAGACAGCAAAAAAGTACTGCTTATGATCCAAAACACGCTTTAAAGACCGTTGGGCACTAAGGTAAAAACATTATGTTTTGGGGCTGCTTTTCTTCTTCAAGTGTCGGTCCGTTAGTTTGGATAAAGGATAAAATGTGCGCCATTAACAAAGTAAATGTCCTTAACAATACTATGCTTCCTTATGCCGAAGAAAAATTGCCTTTAAAGTGATAATATTAGCAGGAAAACGATCCTAAACCCTCGTCCCAGCTTTTGCCAGCTCGTTCAAGGAAAATGAAGCTAATGTTTTAAAGCCAACATTCCAGTCCCCGGACTTAAACTTAATAGAACACCTTTAGAAAATATTAAAGAAGAGAACTGCTGGATATAATACAGAAAATAAGCAAGAATATAGGGAAAAGATCAAGGTTAAATGGTATTCTATAAATCCAGCTATTTGCGCTAAGTTATTTGATTCCGTGGGATGTCATTGACGCGAAGCCTTGAAAAATAAAGTTGGAACGACTTCATATTAATTCAAATATTTGTTGAAACCAAAAATTGCTATGCTTCTTGAACAACAACTTCCTATTTTTATACCCTTGCAGAGGGTATTATAAAATTGGTCAGATGTTTGTAACGCACAGAAGGAGACGTTTCCGACCCCATAAAGTATATATATTCTTGATCAGCATGAGGAGCTGAGTCGATATAGCCATGTCCGTCTGTCCGTCCGTCCGTCTGTGCAAATCAACTTCACGCTGGCATCTTAAGAGCTATCGGAATGAAATTCCATATTTGAGCTACTTTTAGCCGGGAGATAATAAAGTATGAAAATTGTCAGGATCGGACTACTATATCATATAGCTCTAGAACAAAAATTTTTGCAAAAAGTGGAGTATCCCCATACCAATATAATAGAATTTGATTTAAAATCTCAGATCCCAAAATTTGAGTTTGATCGGATAAATAGAACACAAGTTACAGTCAATACAAATCGGTTCTACGTCATCAGCGAATCAAATAGAACACATGCATACGCACACACAGACGCAGCGCTACACGTATGTATGTATGTGTATGCGTGTTGTGCTTTGCTTAAAAATTCTAGTAAAAAGAAATAATTTGAATGTTTTGTTTGTGTGTTGATGAATTGAGTTGCAAGGAAAGAAATTTCAAAATGTAAAAAAATTATTGCCAAGGACTGCAAGGACTTCGGCATTGCCGAAGTTAGTTTCTTTGATATTTTACTTTAAAGATTATCGTTTCTATTTTATCTTCCAAGGGACAAATAATAAATGCCTTCGTTTTTATATTGAATTTACTTTAGAATATACAAAACATAATTTTTTGATTCCTTGGTTTAGCGTTTTGATAATAATCCATTCAGTTTACAAAAAATTAGAGTTTTGCCAAAAACAGACACAAAAGAAAGAAAATTCTATGCTGTTTCTATTATTTCTTCCAACACTGTATGCAGTATAGATTTTCTCCAGTAATGCTTGATGTCAAACCACGAACCATTCCTTTGTCCTGCAGCTCACGGAAGCTTTGGACATTTAAATGACCATATCGCATTTGCCATTTTACGAACTCATCAGAGGCTTTAAAAAAACACAGGCTCTCTTTATTTTTAGTTTCACACAGAAACAATCCACAGACCTGTTTGGCCCTTAATATATTGATGCCGTTATCATTATTAACTCTGGCAGTTGCCGAATTATAAAGTATGGTGCATCCATTTAAAACCACTTTTCCCATAGATATGAAATTGCATTGCAGGCCTGGTACAAATAAAACGTTTCTGAACGTTTGCTGTGCACAATTAGGCTGCAAACACAGTGCACGCTGAGACGAAGACGAAGATGAAGACGAAGCTGAAGAGAAATTGCTTGCGTTGCGAGTATGCGAATAGGTTGCACAGTGCAAGACGAATTGGTTGCGCTTTTGTTATGTTAGTCGCAATGGATGATGACCTGCTGATTGAGCAAAGCTAATATTTGAAATTAAAACGTATGAAAGTAAATAAAAAAGTACACCCTATAAATTTGGGAAGAGAAGCATTTGGTGAATTTCATCATTTGTATGATGACCTGCGCCACGATGAAAAGAAATTTGTGCAATATACCAGAATGACAATTAGCACATTTGATTATATTCTAATTAAAATTGAGCCACTTATTATTAAAAATTGGACTAATTTTAATAAAACGCAATTAGGTGTGCTGAAAAACAATCAAAGACAACGGTAACTAGCAAGCGATTCGTCTTCAAATTCAGTACAGCAGCGTTTGAAGCTGATTGCTTGCGTTTCGTCTTCATCTTTGTCTTTGTCACAGCGCGCACTATGCGTACGAGCGAGCGAATTCATACGATTTGTTCTGCACTGTTTTTCGTCTTCAGCTTCGTCTTCATCTTCGTCTCAGCGTGCACTGTGTTTGTAGCCTTACTGTTCCTCGGCCTTGTGACGTCATGGAATAACTTCCTGCCAACTCAAAAATTTCATTATTTTGTTCAAGTTGATTAAATAACTAACGGTGCGCACACATGTGTGATGTGGCGCCACTATCATCAATTCATCCGATTGTTAGCGGCAACGACAGCAAAAGATCGTTGTGCCTCTTGTGCGTCTTCGTTCATCGCGCATTTTGCCACGAAATGCCCTTGTTGGCCAAATTTAAAGCATCGTCGGCTGTCTGCCGCTTACTTGTTGTTCCGTCCCTCTTCCCTCTCTCCACAGCTAGAGCATTCTGCGAATGCCTGTGCAAAATCGATCTAATTGTTCGTCTTTCGTCTTCTTCGGCTAGTTTGCATTTTATGGCACTGAAGCTCGGCAACTCATCACGAGCTTCCAAGGCCACGAAAAAGTTCTCAAAAGACTTGGGCGAACTTACAAGCAACAAAATTACGGTAAACGCCTCAGGCAAACTTACATCGATCACCGACAAATTGTCAACAATGCATTGTTGCAATGTTTGAAAATTCCAATATGTATGTGTTTTTGAACGCTGTCACCTTAAGCCATTTTTATACCCTTGCAGAGGGTATTATAAAATTGGTCATACATATATATATTCGTGATCAGCATGAGAAGCTGAGTGTTTATAGCCATGTCCGTCTGACCGTATGTCTGTCCGTACGCTTTTTACTCAGCCATCTTAAAAGCTATCGGGATGAAATTTTCTTGGGGGCATTGTATTACCCCGGTGAGATAAAGTATGAAAATCATCGGCATCGGACTACTCTATCATATAGTTCTAGACGAAACATTTTTGCAATATTTTTTTTTTTTTTTTTTTTTGGAGTATCCCTATGAAAACCAATATGATAGATTTGGATATAAAACCTCAGATCCCAAATTTTGAATCTGATCGGATAAATAGAACACAAGTTACAGTCAATATAAATCGGTTCAAGCGCTGCCGGCAGCGCTGCTTGCTGCCTAGTACGTCATCATCAAATCAAACAGAGCACATGCATACACACACACAGACGCAGCGCTACACGAACTGTATGTGGATGCGTGTTGTGCTTTGCTTAGGGAATGATGGAATATTTTGTTTGTGTGTTGATGAATTAAGTTGCAGGGAAAGAAATTTCAAAATGTAAAAAAATTATTGCCAAGGACTGCATAGCCGAAGTTAGCTTCTTTGATATTTCTTGTTTAATAACTGCTTAAACAGGGTCACTTGGCCAATAGTTATCAATAAAATATACATTTATGCTTACTTTGACATCGCCAGTTTCTTATCGTATAAACGATATGCTTTTGAAGATTCCGAATATCCGACCATAATATACATATTTGGTTGGTCGATGCAACTTTTCTAGTTCCTTCCATATCCCATTAACGCTTTCGCACTTTTTTATGGAGTTCAATTGAGGCGCACTTATCGATAGAAAGCGTATGGCGCCAAGTTTTTGTCGTTTTGACGTTTCCATGCTACAAATGCTTCATCAGTTTTGGGTTCCACTAGTTCACCTGAAACCACTGACCCCAAATCTTGATGTACCAACACGCTTCGCACAAGTACATACCACGTGTGATATACATCGAACTCATTTTTCTTACAAAGTCTGTTATGCAAAGAAAAAAAATACACGAATCTTGAGCATGATAGCAGGGTTGGCAGATACAGCACAGAGTTGCCATATCAACATTATTTAAAACCAAAGAAACATGCATCTACACGTTTTGGAAAACATTTAAGAATATAACAGCGGCATGATGTCCAATGGACAGCATGAAGTATATATAATTTAAGACTTCCTAAATCGAGGATCATTTAAATAAGTATTTTTTTAAGAACAATTCCGCCTCCAATCGTTTATGCCCAACAGGTAACACAAGGGTTAAGGGCTGAGGGAAGCGAGCTTTCACCTCGCACCGCTCTTCCGAATATGTCAACTGCTCTCCCCACATAAAGAACTCCCCACAGTACTTTCCAGTTGGGCCAGTTTTCACTGATATATGCAATCGATAGGGAATACTTTAGAGATTATGAATCCAAAAAATTTTGAAATCGGTTGAGATTCATGGGTGATAGAAGCGCCCAAAGTTGATGGCGATACTCCACTCCAACTGCTTCACCTAGTTTTATTATGTAAGACTGGGTGTATTGGGTTGGTCTGTCTTTTTTTAAGACGAGTTATATTGTTAATGTGCGTAAGGGAAGTGGCAAGAGCATTTGCTTGTGCTTCAGCTTTGCAGAATACATACTTCAGATGCTGAGTGCTTATTTTAGATTTTACGCAAGGTATATTTAGGTCATTTTAGAATGTAGCGAATGTAGCGCGGAGATATCGTACTCAGGATCTTCGATTGCGCCTTTTGTATAACATCGATATTGCTGGTAAAAGCATTTTCCTAAAGTACGGCTCCGTAAGTCCAGTTGGCCTTTATGCAGAGATGTATAAGTTGACTTCGTACTTGAGACGTAGCATTGATGAGCCAATATAAGCTGCCCCCTTTTAGTTTTGGATGAGATTTATTTACTTCAATATGCTTACGCGAAGTAAGCAAATTTGTCTAGGTGAATGCCAAGCTATATGTCGGCGTCGGCTTGAGGAACCGGTACGTTGTTTAGCATTAGAGCTGGACAGCTTCTTCTAATAAGGGCAATATTTCTGGTTGTTTACGCTGTTACGCCAATTTACTGTTCAGCCAAACTTTATCGAAATACTGGGCAACATCGAGGGAAACAGCCTTCATGGTATGCGATTGACTTTGATTCCAGTGTTTTTCGCGGAAGTCAAACTGATTGCGTTTTGGGATGTGTTTAAGAACAAACATCGTGTTCATTTGAAGCGGCTCATAGTTGGGCCTCTGCTCGGATAGCGTTGCAAAAATAAGTTCTTTCATGATCGCGTTTGGCAAAATTGATATATGATAGAGAATACTTCAGAGATTATGAATCCAAACAATTTTTGAAATCGGTTGAGATTCATGGATGCTAGAGGCGCCCAAAGTTGAGACATTTTTAGTGAATAGGAAAAAATTATAATTTTTAAAAAAATCCCAACTTTAAAACTGAATATTGGGCGATTTCAACAATCGATCTGGATTCTGGTTTAATCTGAAAAGTATGTTCTTTATTAATAGCATGTTATATAAATTCTATTAATTACTTAAATCGTTATTGAACTAGAAGCATTTAAAAAGTACAATGAACATTTGGTGGAACATAACTAACACGGTCAACTAGTATCAATACCGGACTACATACACTAGGTAGGTGAAATATTTACCTATTAGATGAATGGGACCACATATCTGCGGAAACTTGCGACACCGATGTGTAAGCCGTAAAATGCCGAAGTTTTTATACCCTTGCAGTCCTTGAGAATAATTTTTTACATTTTGAAATTTGTTTCCCTGCAACTCAATTCATCAACACAAAACAAAACATTCAAATTATTTCTCTTTTTACTCCAATTTTTTCTTCTTCCATCTTTGGCTAAGAAAAGCACAATACGCATGCACATACAGTTCGTGTAGAGCTGCGTCTGTGGGTGTATGCATGTGCTCTGTTTGATTTGCTGATGACGTAGTCGGCAGCAAGCAGCGCTGCCGGCAGCGCTGGAACCGATTTGTATACACTGTAACTTGTGTTCGATTTATCCGATCAGATTTAAATTTTGGGATCTAAGATTTTATATCAAATTCTATCATATTGGTAAATTTAATTTCCAATTTTTGCAAAAATGTTTGTTCCAGAGCTATATGATATAATAGTTCCATCCCAAAGATTATCATTCTTTGTTTCACCCGTGTAATAAAAAGCACCCCAAAAATTTCATCCCGATAGCTCTTAAGATGGCTGAGTAAAACGCGTACGCACAGACGGACGGACAAACTGACACGGCTATGTCGACTCAGCTTCTCATGCTGATCAAGAATATATACACTTTATGGGGTCGGAAACGTCTCCTTCTGTGCGTTACAAACATCTGACCAATTTTATAGAACCCTCTGCAAGGGTTAAAAAATGAAATGGATTTTGGAAATGATGGAAATACTTTAACCCCTTCCTTGTTTAAAATTCCCCCTTAGTTCCTTGTTAGGGTCATAAATGATACTTTTTAATTTAATTAACAAAAACTGGTATATACCAATATATATATATATATACCAATTGATCACAAATTTCAACACCTTCTTGTTTTTTTGATGGATCATGATTATGATCGGTTTTTTATTATCTTAAAGACTGACGTCCTTCATGTCGTGCTGTGTGGGAAACCTGGTTTTTGCAAGCGCAATTATCCTTTGATGTTTTCAACTTATTTGTGTCTATTTACCTATTGATTTCAATTAATAGATTCCTATAACTCAGTTGTTTGGGGCTCGGTTCTGTATGCTAATAAACTTTCCCATCTTTGGAGACCAAGTCGGGATTATCCTTGCATTCGTGCTCGATTTGTGACTCTTCCAAGTCTAAATTGAAGACAACAATGAACTCTCAATTAGAACATTTTCTTCAATTTTATCAGAATCGTAAGGTCCAAGTTCATTCAAACATATAGTACATACTTCACTGTGGACTTATTTTTTCGCAACAGTCTTACATCTGAATTCCATGAGTCTACTAAGCGAAATTAATGATTGTCTGCTTTCGCACACAAAAAAATGAATTATTTGTTTGTTTTGTTTTCATGTTATAAAACATCAAAGCATTTTATGTGGACATGGGTCTTTCGTAACGTATCCGATTGGATTTTCATGTGGGGTCAAATTTGACCCTAACAAGGAACATGTAATAACCAGATATCCAAAATAGGTTTACGGAATGATCAAAAAACAAGATATCTCGAACTAAAAAAAAATTTATTAGAATCAAGCCATTAATAAAAAAATATTAAAAAAAAAAAAAAAAAAAAAAAAAATAAAGAGTCAAAAATGATACTATAAGGAAGTAGGGTTAAGGAGATTTTTTTTGAAAATGATGAAATGATAAATGGTGCAATATTTGCCGAATATACTTCAAAAACTGCTCAACTTTTTACTGAATTGTATCAGCAAAATAAACTTACCCCAACGGTAAATAGGATTTTGGCTCACGGAAAGGATTTAATAGAATATCAGTGTTTACCAATTGGAGTGCTATCCGAAGAAGCACAGGAATGTAAAAACAAGGACTACAGAAGTTGCAGATATACTAATACATTAAAAACTTCTCGTGTTAGACAAAATGAAGACCTTTTTAACATGCTGGTATCCTCTTCGGATCCACTTATTGCATCACTGAAACACGTGCGATGTCGAAAGGATTTGGAAAATAGCAACTTTACATAGTCCCGAAATGTTGAGTATATTAGATATTGAGGTAAATATTGAAAATTATTTTGAAAAAAATCAGCCATCAATAGCAAATTTTCAATGTGGGGGGTTAGTTTTCGATCTTAGATTTATTAGGCTAGGTTGGTTGCCCATTGAAGTGAAAGAAAGCAACAAGTGAAACTGATTTTTGTGCGTGCTCAAATTTTTCGTGGGAAATAAGAAGTAGGAAATTTAGCTGCCACCTAAATCAAGAAGCAAGTTCTGCCCCCTACTAAACTTTTGGACCTTCGAGCCGCATACCAAGATCCTCTCGAACCATTAGCATCGGTGGAGTTCCATATTTTTCAAACTAACTAATTATACCCTTGCAAAAAGGGTATATTAATTTTGGTCAGAAGTGTGCAACGCATAGAAGGAAGCATCTCCGACCATATAAAGTATATATATTCTTGACCAGCACGACGAGACGAGTTCAAATAGCCATGTCCGTCCGTCCGTCTGTCCGTCCGTCTGGATCGATGCGAACTCCTCCTAGACCGTTTGAGCTACAGAGCTGAATTTTTGCATGTAGGCTTGTATATACTGCAGGGTTTGTATATCTCAGATTCAGCCGCATCGGACCACTATGTCACATAACTCCCATACAAACGTCAAAGTCACGAACAGTGACTTTTCTCAATAACTTCGTTACTTTTTAAGCTATTGTCGTGAAATTTAATATAAGTAAGTTTATTGTAGCTATAAACGACTGTGCCGAATTATGTCAAGATCGGGTGACTATATCATATACCTCCCATAGGAACGATCGGTCGAAAACAGTGACTTTTGTCAATAACTTCGTTACTTTTAATGCGATTGCTTTCAAATTAAACTTTTGATAGTTTAATATATCTATTAATGACTGTGCCGAATTTGGTAAAGATCGGGTAACTATGTCATATAGCTCCCATAGAAACGAGCGGTGGAAAACAGTGACTTTCATCAAAAAGTTCGTTATATCCTATGCTAAGATTGAAGGCCGTTCTTTTGCAAACATTAGACTTTTTGGATAAAACGTTTTTACACTTTGATGGCTATGTTTAAGGAAATTAAACAAATAATCATGTACCCAGTGTAATCAACAACCAAATCGTTAGAGAAAATACCCAAACCCAAAAGTATAAGAAATAAATATTAACACACGTTTAAACTTAAAATAAATTTTGTTGTGTAGAACCTCACCCTAAAATTGAAAACATCCCGAAGGACGAAAAAGGTTCGTTACAAGTGGCGCCCAACGTGCTATACTGGTGAAATTCAGCCGAAATAAAGGTGTATACTGAAAGCAAAATGGGTAAAGGTTGGATTTATCACATGAAGGAGGACCTGCTTCAGACAGGCCAAAGAATCTGGGTCGACATGAACGGCACGGTGGAGGAAATGAGAAAACAGCTATGTGATAGGGTGGACAACGACGAGTGTGAAAGAGATAAACAGATTACAGGAAAAATTCAGAAAAATTTACAAACCAAGACCAGGAACGAGCACAGCGATGGCGGGCGAGAACGGTGAGCACAAGGAGGCCGAGGCGTTCCATAAAATAAACATTGCTACTCTGGCGATTCCCCCATTCGTACCACCAAGATGGGAGAGTGAATGAGCGCTGGACAAAAACGGAGAGAAAAATAACCAAAGAAGACAAACTATTGAACCTACAAAAATTGTATCAAGCACAGCAAACAGGACAACCGAGTATGCTAAGGTGGTTAAAAAATTGAGAGAATGGATTTTCAGGTTCGATGGCAACTCGCGACCTCTGGAATTTCTTGAACAAATAGAATGGTCAGCGGACATGTATGGCATTTAGCTGGACATGATCTACTGAAAGATAGAGCCCTCAAATAGTATGTCGCGAACAACAAGCAATGGGGATCATGGAAGGAGTTTGTTGAGGGTTTCAAGAAATACTTTCTGTCAAAGCTCGCAAACAAAGCAAAAACGAGTGCTTCAAGGACTATATGGTGGATACGAAAACAATGATGAGACCTCTCAAGATACCAGAGTTCGAACAATTAGAGGTCATATTAAAGAATGGCACACCAGATTTAAAAATATTTGTCCGGCCGCACAGTGTTAGAAACCTAGACGAGCTGATGCAATGAGCGGAAGAACACGAGATGCTTGAACATGAACGATCCAATTTCCATAGCGAAATCAATGCGCAAAGAACACACAACAACCAATCAAGCCACAGGGGAGAATATAATTATGTGCCACAACCCACGGAATGCAGATGGTGCCAGGATCCCAATGCGCAAGAGCAGAGAAAGATGAAACAAGGAAACAACAGCAACATACAGGATGGAAGATTTATGAACCCGAGCCAGGCGTGCCGAAGATGCGGTGAAGCTAGACACTGGGCCAACGAAAGCAATAATCACCGGCTCAATTTCTGTTGGCAATGCGGAAAAATTGGAACGAGGACAAAAGAATGTTCTTAGAGGTTACAAATTTTCAAAGGTTTTATTTATATAATAATAAAAGAGAATATTTGGTGGCGAGTATGAGTTAGGTTTAAGTAAGTCTTTCCGAAATCTCCTATCACTCATTCTCAAACAAACTTTAATTATTATTGTAATTTAGAGGTTCTTATTCCTGGCTTCTTATTTGTTTAATCAATATTATTTAAAAAATAAAAATTATTCAATTATTATTATTATTATTATTCATCCTAGTTTTTAATTTCGATTTGGTAGTCCCTATGTATATCTTATTACATGGTATGTTTCCTTGTCCATTGCATGGAATTTTGTATATTACATTACTTCTATTCGTCGTCTCTATCTTGGATTTCGTACTATTGAATATGTGTTTATTTGCTGACGTGTTAAATAATGTATGTTAAAAGATAGTTAAATGTCACATAATTGTTAAATGTTTCTTGTACTTTATTGTAGTTGCCCTGAAGACGGTTGCCGCTGCGCAACCGAAATATATCGGTTACAAAAATAAATTAGAAACTGCTGTTTTTATTTGTATTTCAATATAATGACCTATAGCCTGAAGACAACAAAAATAACAACACAAAGGTCGCTAAGAACATCCACAATGCAAACAAAAAATTAAAATCCGAAAATTATGGTATATGAGAGCATAACCTTTTCCATGATATACACGTACAGCTGCGAGCAAAATAATAGTAGTGGCATCAAACATTTAATAATAGCATAGAAAGTTATGTTATTGGGGCTAGACTGAGATTATTGTACCCTTGCAGAGGGTATTATAAAATTGGTCAGATGTTTGTAACGCACAGAAGGAGACGTTTCCGACCCCATTAAGTATATATATTCTTTAGCGGACGTTGACGATACTATGCGCAGTACGTTCAAGTGGCCCCTACGACACCAGGACAAAGCCTGTTACGCGCGAGCCCAAGCAGATGACTGCCCACCTCCCACCCGACCGACCGAGGGGTGCAGCCGTATAACGCACGGCACGAATCGCGTGGACAAATAAACAATAGAAAAAACAGACAAACAAATAACTAAATAATACTATAGCTATCTATTAACTAAATGGGATAGGATAGAAGTTTTAATCATGTTAATAGAAAACTCTGAACCAATTACAGGGAATAGAAGGTTGTAATCAGAGCAGAGGACCCTAAAAGGTTCATGCAGGGCATAGTTAGAAGAACAACGACTTAGGGATAAAGGAATCAAAGGATGTCTACTCCGTCTACATGGTACCGACAGATTTACCTGAGCTAATAACTCAGGCGAGTCGATATCACCAATTAGGAGCTTGTGCATAAAAATAACACCAAGCATAATTCTACGGTTAGTTAGGGAAGGAAGGTTAATCAAGAGAAGTCTACTAGAATACGAAGGCAAATTGACATTGCGATCCCAGCTTAAGCCACGAAGAGCAAATAGCAAGAACTGCTTTTGAACGGATTCAAGTCGAATCTGGTGAGACTCATATTGAGGTGACCAAATGCAAGATCCATACTCTAAAATAGGACGGACAAGCGAAGTAAAAAGAACTTTAGTTGTATAGGGGTCATCAAATTCTTTTGACCATCTTTTAATGAAACCCAGGACACTCATGGCCTTTGCGACCGTGGTGGAAATATGGGTGTTAAAATTTAACTTATGGTCCATAAGTACGCCCAAATCATTCATATTATTTAGACGTTCTAAAGGACTGTTGTTTAGAAAATAAGTGACCAGTTGAGGAGAGTTACGAAAAAAAGTCATTACCTTACATTTGGTAGTGTTAAGATTTAGTAAATTAAACTGGCACCAGGATTGAAAGTTTTTAAGATCAGCTTGTAGCCGACTAAATGAATCTATATCTTTATAAGTAAGACAAAGCTTGACATCGTCAGCATACATAAGCACACGCGAATGAACAATGACTGATGGAAGATCGTTAATGAACAGTGTGAAAAGCAGAGGGCCAAGATGACTACCTTGAGGTACACCAGAAGTCACAGGACTGGAATCGGAAAAAGAAGACTTAAAAAGTACCTTCTGTTTTCTATTTGTTAAATATTCTCGAACCCAAGAAAGGAAAAGGGGTGGAAACCCAATGTCGCTCAGCTTAGAAAGTAATAGGGTATGATTTACGGAATCAAAGGCTTTGCTGAAGTCAGTGTATATGACATCAGTTTGTTTACCATTTTTGAACCCCTTGATAATTATTGATGTAAATTCTAAAAGGTTAGTGGTTGTAGATCTACGTTTCACAAACCCATGTTGGGATGGCGAAATAATAGAGCTGCAAAAATGTTGCAATTGAGAAGTTATAATTTTCTCAAAAGCTTTCGGAATAGCGGACAATTTTGAGATACCCCTATAGTTAGAGGCTTCGGACTTTTTGCCATTTTTATGCAGAGGAATGATATACGACTCCTTCCAAATAGATGGAAAAGAGGAAGATTCGACAGACAATAGAAACAATTTTAAAATGGGTTTACATAATGCGTTTGCACAGAACCTGAGAACACATCCAGGAAGACCATCTGGCCCCGGAGAATAAACAGGTTTAACTAATTTAAGTTCGCTAAGAATAGAACTTTCATCAAACACTGGATTGAAAATGCAATTAGCCTTTTCTAAATGATAAGGATACGGACTTGCTCGATATTCCGTTGAGGAATAAGTTGTTTTGAAAAAACTCGCAAACATATCGGCAATTGCCTGATCAGTGCTCGCTTTTTTATTTTGAAAAGACAAATAAGATGGGTGCACAGAGGTCTTACGTTTAGAATTGACAAAATTATAAAATTGCTTAGGGTCAGAAGAAAACTGAAGCTTACACCGCTGAAGATAATTCTTATAGCATTGTGTATTAAGCATCATGAATTTTGAACGAGCGACTGTATACAGAGCATAATCTGATGAACGACGTGTTTTTTGAAACTTCTTATAATATCGTGTCTTCACATTTTTCAAATTGGATAACTCACGAGAGAACCAGGGAGGTTTGTTAAGCCGCTCCTGCCTACCAAGAGGCACACAAATATCAAAGAGTGAATTCAGAGTATCATAAAAGAAGCGAATAGCTGAGTTCATATCTCTACAATTGTACAGATAAGACCAATCGGTAGTAGTAATGTTTTCATTCAGGCTGACAAAGTCAGTCTTACGAAAGCACCTAGTTAGAGGTAACTGATTTCAACCAAGTAATGGTGAAAGCAAGGGCAGATCAATTTTTAAATTTAATGTAGGATGAAATTTGTCTTCAGGAAGAACAAATGGGTCGATCCTAGAAACCTCACAATAAGAAGAATCCGATACAAAAATAAGATCTAACAATTTTCCATTAGAATTTAAGACAGGATTGACTTGGAATAAAGATAAGCCTAGAAGGCCATCAATAAAGTCATGTGACACAGAGGGCAGCGACATGGTAGATTCATCTGTTAGTGACCATGCTAAAGCAGGTAAATTAAAATCACCTACAACTATGAGCATGTCTTGACTGGAAACTAAAGAGGAGACAAACTGAATTGCCTCTAAATGATTTAAATATACCACCATGTCTGACAATGGTGGAATATAGGAACAAGTAATGAAAGCATTAAAAGATTTAAAATTTACTTTAACACCGACAAACTCAATCTCCTGGGTACTAGAAAATTGAATCATTTCAGATGATAAAGCAGCATCAACAGCTATCAGAACGCCACCACCTATGCGAGAAATCCGGTCACGTCTGAATATGGAAAAGTTTGTGGAAAACACCGATGCATCAGCAATATCAGGTTTTAGCCACGTCTCTGTAAAAGCTAGAATGTTATGCTCAAAAGAAAGACTATCTACATAGAGATTAGGAAGTTTGGATTTCAGTCCTCTAACGTTCTAGTAACCCAGGTTAAGGGACGAAGCTAGTTTTTTGACACACCAGCAGATGCTGATGTGGCAGGAATGGTATTAGTTGTTGTTGTTGGCAAGCGAATCGGTTGCCGATGTTTCTTTCTTACAGTATATTCCTTAACTATTATATGTTTCGGCCAAAAATCATCTCGACATATAGTGTCGAAGATATTGGCAGAAACACTAATTTTAAAGGACGAAATGTCCCGAGAATAAGAAAATTTAAACTTCTCCACCGCAATATTCGAGACGTTAACTTTCTTCCGAATATAGGCTATTACATCATCAGATGTGACAACAGGGTCTAGCCTAGAAACAAATATATGTTTCTTTGGTGGTATGCCAACGAGAGGCCGCGGTTCCGAAGCGTCAGCCGTAGCAGTAACGTTGGACGAGTCACCCACTGCAGCAGTCAACTTGTTTACGGGGCCCTCGATACTTTTAGAACTATCGGCAATTTCCATTGGAATGGGTAATTGCCCGGACACATCGGACACTACAATAGGCATCGATTTTAAGAGATCATTCCCAGGTGATACCGGTAATTTCTTACTAATAGCATTCACAACCGGGCTCTTAAACGATATCAACTGCTGTGCATTAGGAGTGGACGGTGCATGAGACCGGTCGGGGACGATAAGAGACGCTGGCGGATCTACAGATACTGAAACACCCCAAGGACTGGTTCTTTTACGTTTCGGAGACTCATTCATAAGCGATAAACTCCTGAACTGAGTCTCCACCGCAGTAAACTCCGCTTGGAGTTTATTAAAACCTGCCCTTAAAGTGTCAAAACTATCTCTAGTCCGCCTCATGAAAGAGCGCATCGCATTCTCGACCTCCCGGCAAGCATCACATCCATATTTTAAGCCGCCGCCTTTAGCAATAGACTCCTTGATTCTGCCTGTGTAACCTGCACACTTAACGTGAACCGCATTGTCACACAGCCAACAAAGAATGTACTCATGAGAGTCAACCGCATTAGTGGCAACTATGCAATTATTTTTTGAGCAGACAACCATTTTATCAAAAATTAATTAATTTAATTAAAAAAAGGAAATACAAAAAAAAATAAAAATTCTAAAGGTTAAAAATCTGTGTATGAGAATATACTGACCAGTTCTGACACAAGGGTTAATGTGCAGAGTAAGCCTTCACAACTAAAGAAAAGAAATTACCAAAATACACAAAAACAAAAACACGTATCACAGAGTCGCGGGTAGGCAAAAGACGAGAGCGCAAATCAAACAAGAATAGGAAAGAGCAGGAGCATATATTCTTGATCAGCATGAGCATATTGCTCTAGAACAAACATACTATATCATATAGCTCTAGAACAAAGAGAACACAAGTTACAGTCAATATTAATGTCAATAGTTTGAATATCAATATAGTAGTTTGAAAAATATTTGAGCATTTTCATAATACGACAACTAATGCTGTTGATGTATGAAATTTCACTTTTGTCATCGGATTAAATATAATAAAGAACTGCAAGGGTATATAAACTTCACCCTATTAATAATTTTCTATCGGGTTCAGATCGGGCGACTGTGCGTGCCACTTTATTAAATATACTCCTGCATTATTGATACGCGCTTTTGCCACTTTCCTTGTGTGTTTTGGGTCATTTTCTTGTTGAAAGAACTGCGGACTCTTCTCCATGTTTTTCGGTCGACGATTATAAAGCCTAGATCTCCTACCTTCAAACATCACAATTTTGGACTAATCTGACCACAGTATGTTTCGCCATTTCTCCACACGCCAATTTAGGTTGAATTTTGAGTCTTCAATCAGTTCATTTATGTTCTTCTGTGAGAGAAGCGGAACTTTCTGAGGGCTGCAAGCGTTCAAGTTATTTCCAGGTAACTATCGCCACACTGGCCGGCACTTCAAGCTCTTCCTGGATCGCCACAGCAGATGCAAACAGACGAAGCCTTTAGACTCGCTCTATTCATTTTTTTTATATTGGGCTGGATTTCAAGATTTCGTTCATGTCTTTCTGATATTTTTTCACATTTAAATGCAAATTTCTCGGATTTCTCTGTAAGTGTTGCCATCAGCTATAAGGTTCTGATCTGAAAAGACATGTGCGTACCCCGGCCCATTTAAGTCTGCAAATTGGAATACTTTAATGAATCTTCTATCGTGAAATCGTCAAATTTTCACTCGTTGCAGAGGTCAGACGTGTTTTTTTTTTGCGCTTATCAAATTTTATTTGTTTCTCGTGATTAAAAACTTTTCTTTAACTTTTAAACTCTCGGTTTAATTAAAATTTTAACATTCGAATTTATTCATTTCGTGATTTCTTTCAGTCGTTTTTGTGATTTTTGTTTCAATATACATAAATTAAACTTACAAAAATTTCTTGCATTAGCGGTGTTTTTGCTTAGCTAATCTCTTTTGCTTTTGTGTCTTTACCGTTGTAACTAACTATCGCGCTCTTGCGTACAAATTGTTGTTGCATGTGTTCAATTTGACGCGCTCCCCCGCTCTTTCCTATTCTTGTTTTGTTGCGCTCTCGTCTTTTTTGTGTATTCTTGTAATTTTTATTCTTTAGTTGTGAAGGCTTACTCTGCACATTAACCCTTGTGTCAAACTGGTCAGTATATTTCTTATACCCTTGCAAAAAGGGTATATTAATTTTGGTCAGAAGTGTGCGACGCATAGAAGGAAGCATCTCCGACCATATAAAGTATATATATTCTTGATCAGCACGACGAGACGAGTTCAAATAGCCATGTCCGTCCGTCCGTCTGTCCGTCCGTCTGGATCGATGCGAACTCCTCCTAGACCGTTTGAGCTACAGAGCTGAATTTTTGCATGTAGGCTTGTATATACTGCAGGGTTTGTATATCTCAGATTCAGCCGCATCGGACCACTATGTCACATAACTCCCATACAAACGTCAAAGTCACGAACAGTGACTTTTCTCAATAACTTCGTTACTTTTTAAGCTATTGTCGTGAAATTTAATATAAGTAAGTTTATTGTAGCTATAAACGACTGTGCCGAATTATGTCAAGATC
Source organism: Drosophila paulistorum (assembly GCA_018152135.1). Lineage (NCBI taxonomy): Eukaryota > Metazoa > Arthropoda > Insecta > Diptera > Drosophilidae > Drosophila > Drosophila paulistorum. Next base: position 6,615,932 of record JAECXG010000822.1, on the reverse strand, counting down.
GGGTGACTATATCATATACCTCCCATAGGAACGATCGGTCGAAAACAGTGACTTTTGTCAATAACTTCGTTACTTTTAATGCGATTGCTTTCAAATTAAACTTTTGATAGTTTAATATATCTATTAATGACTGTGCCGAATTTGGTAAAGATCGGGTAACTATGTCATATAGCTCCCATAGAAACGAGCGGTGGAAAACAGTGACTTTCATCAAAAAGTTCGTTATATCCTATGCTAAGATTGAAGGCCGTTCTTTCGCAAACATTAGATTTTTTGGATAAAACGTTTTTACACTTTGATGGCTATGTTTAAGGAAATTAAACAAATAATCATGTACCCAGTGTAATCAACAACCAAATCGTTAGAGAAAATACCCAAACCCAAAAGTATAAGAAATAAATATTAACACACGTTTAAACTTAAAATAAATTTTGTTGTGTAGAACCTCACCCTAAAATTGAAAACATCCCGAAGGACGAAAAAGGTTCGTTACAAGTGGCGCCCAACGTGCTATACTGGTGAAATTCAGCCGAAATAAAGGTGAATACTGAAAGCAAAATGGGTAAAGGTTGGATTTATCACATGAAGGAGGACCTGCTTCAGACAGGCCAAAGAATCTGTGTCGACATGAACGGCACGGTGGAGGAAATGAGAAAACAGCTAGGTGATAGGGTGGACAACGACGAGTGTGAAAGAGATAAACAGATTACAGGTTATAGATTACAAATTTTATTTGTTTCTCGTGATTAAAAACTTTTCTTTAACTTTTAAACTCTCGGTTTAATTAAAATTTTAACATTCGAATTGTATATTCATTTCGTGATTTCGTTCAGTCGTTTTTGTGATTTTTGTTTCAATATACATAAATTAAACTTACAAAAATTTCTTGCATTAGCGGTGTTTTTGCTTAGCTAATCTCTTTTGCTTTTGTGTCTTTACCGTGGTAACAAACTATCGCGCTCTTGCGTTCAAATTGTTGTTGCATGTGTTCAATTTGACGCGCACCCCCGCTCTTTCCTATTCTTGTTTTGTTGCGCTCTCGTCTTTTTTGTGTATTCTTGTAATTTTTATTCTTTAGTTGTGAAGGCTTACTCTGCACATTAACCCTTGTGTCAAACTGGTCAGTATATTTCTTATACATATATTTGGTTACCTTTCAAATTTTTATTCTTATTCTTTTGTTTGTTTAAATTAAATTATTTTATAAAATGGTTGTCTGCTCAAAAAGTAATTGCATAGTTGCCACTATTGGGGTTGTTGTTGTGACAATGCGGTTCACGTAAGTGTGCAGGTTACACAGGCAGAATCAAGGAGTCTATTGCTAAAGGTGGTGGCTTAAAGCATGGATGTGATGCTTGTCTGGAGGTCGGACTAGAGATAGTTTTGACACTTTGGGGGCAGGTTTTAACAAACTCCAAGCGGAATTTAGTGCGGTGGAGACTCAGTTCAGAAGCTTATCGCTTATTAATGAGTCTCCGAAACGTAAAAGAACCAGTCCTTGGGGTGTTTCTTTATCTGTAGATCCGCCAGTGTCTTTTATTGTCCCCAACCAGCCTCAGGCACCGTCTCTTTCAATGGACAGCAATTGATATCGTTTAAGAGCCCAGTGGTGATTAGTATGGAATTACCGGTATCACCTGGGAAAGATCTCTTAAAAACGATACCAACTGTAGTGTCCGGGCAATTACCCATTCCAATAGAAATTGGCGATAGCTCTAAAAGTATTGAGGGCCTCGTGAACAAGTTGACTGCTGCAGTGGGTGAATTGTCCAACGTTGCTGCTGTGGCTGACGCTTTGGGACCGCGGCCTCTCGTTGGCATACTACCAAAGAAACATGAATTTGTTTCTAGGCTAGACCCTGTTGTCACATCTGATGATGTAATAGCCTATATTCGGAAGAAAGTTAACGTAGTTACCAATATTAACAACTAACACTATTCCTGGCACCTAAAAAAACTAGTTTCGTCCCTTAACCTCTGGGTTACCAGAACGTTAGAGGACTGAAATCTAAACTTCCTAATTTATACGTAGATAGTCTTTTGAACATAACATTCTTACTTTTACGGAGACGTGGCTAAAACCTGACATTGCTGATGCATCGGTCTTTTCCACAAACTTTTCTATATTCAGACGTGACCGGATTTCTCGCGTAGGCGGTGGGGTTCTGATAGCAGTTGATGTTGCTTTATCATCTGAAATAATTAAAAAAAAAAAACTTCTGCTCTCTGACGTGACAGTCGTGTTTTTGCATAGCTCCTGAGTTTTCATTAATATTTATTGTCTTCTCTCAATTTTTAATTGTGCTCAGTTTGTTTTCGATTTCGCTAGTGTTGTTTGCTTGACACCCTTGTTTTTTTTCATAATTCGCCAAATTAAACAGTCTTTTTCGTGATTAGTGTTTGGTGCATATAATTTTTTTTATTTTTCTCTCTCGTCATTGCTTCTGCTTCTGCTCCCCTCATCTCCCCCATCATACCATCTGTGCTAGTGGTTTTGTTGTTTTCTCTGCTTTGTGCTTGTGCTCAGCTTCTCTCCCGCATAATAACTTTTGTAAGGCCGCCTCTCAAAGCTCGGCTTATAACAGTTCTTGCACTCTCTCTTGTGCTGTGCACTCTAGCTGTCTCTTTGTTTGATTTGTAATTATTGATTTTTGCGATTATCTTTGTGCTGTGTATTTAAATTTTCTATATATTCTTATATATTTTTTTTGACTTGTGTTTCTTTTGGCTTTTCAATGGCCTGTTGTCTACTTACTTGCCAGCATTGTGATCGTTTTGATGATCAGTATAGAGCAATATCTTGTTAACTCTGTGATAATATTATTCACTCTGGCCTCAACGGCCTGAGCTTGGATTAATGCGCTGGACTTGCCCATCTTGTGCCAGCCAGCAGCTTGATTTTAGCCGAATGTACAGGGATCTTTGTTTAAAGTTTCTTTCTTTAAACAAACTGGCCAAACAGCTGTCTAACGAGTGTGACTCTAGCAATTCAAGTTTGTTCCACCTTCTGAGAAGTTGCCCAAGAAATGTACTCTTGAGTTGCCTCATAAGCAGTCGCCAGCAATCTCTATTACATCTGTACCTCAATCTATCCCTCACGGGAACTCTGATCAATTGCAGGATCATGTTGGCTCTCAATCATTTGCGGATCCCAATTGCTCCTCCGCCTTCACTAACTGTAGTGCCTCCAGATACTTCTGAGTCGTCTATGGCAGCTTACATTGGTAATATATGCCCTGCTAAGGTTTTAATTCAAAAGTTTAAGTTTTCTAGGCCAAATGAGTATTTCTCAGCTATTGTTGACCCTAACTTTTGGCCAGAGGGCCTAGTTGTACATGAGTTTGCGCCCAATAAGCGCTCCCGTCCTTTGCCTGTCCACCTTCCTAATTTATCTTCTGCTTCAAAAAACGAATAACGTCTAGTCTTTGCATTCATTATCAAAATGTAAGAGGACTTCTTACCAAGCTCTCGAAACTGTTCTGTGATAGCCAAACCTTTTCGGCTGACATATTAGCTTTCTCTGAAACTTGGCTCAACTCCTCTCTTTGGATAATGAAATTTTTTCTAATAACTTTATTTCTTATAGGCTTGATCGTGTTGGTCGTCGTGGCGGTGGAGTACTCATTGCTGTCAACTCGAATCTGTGTTCAAGTGTTGTGCCGATTGATCTCCCCTTAGGTGTTGAGTTAATTTGCGTCGAAGTTACATGTTCTAACTTTAGCTTATATATCTCTTGTTCATATATTCCTCCAGCTTCTGATATCATGATCTACATGCACCATGCTGATGCTTTGCGAACTATTTTTAGTCGTCTTAAAAACCGTGATTTTCTTATAGTTTTAGGTGATTTTAATTTGCCTAATATATCTTGGCTTGTTGATGACAATCTATCTCTTAATTCCTTCATCTCAACATGTTTTTCTTAATAGCCTACTTGAATGTCCGCTATATCAGTTGAATTCTTTTCTTAACTCTTCTAAAAAAATCCTTGATCTTGTTTTTGTCTCGGACTGCTGTATCAGAAATACAGCCCCTAGTGAAGCCTGAAGATCCTTATCACCCTACCATTGAAGTTACTATTTCTTACAATTCCGTTAATAATTCATTTAATAACATCTCAAATTCTCGTCGTGGATGTTTTCGTAAAACAAATTTCAATCTTCTTAACAGCCTTATTTTCTCTTTTGATTGGTCATTTCTACTTGAGTGCCGTGATATAGATTGTGCAGTGAATTTTTTCTACTCTGCTCTTAATTCTCTAATTGATGAATGTGTTCCTTATGTGAATGTCTCTTCCGTCTCAAGTGCGCCAGTCTGGTTTACACGTAGGCTCTCTAATCTCCGTAACATTAAATCGAGATATTTTAAAAGATTTAAAAAAACTGGTTCGCGACTTGACTATGCAAATTATTGTGTAGCCAAATCTCAATTTTGTGTTCTAAATACTCAATGCTACAATAATTATATCGATCGCTGTAAGGTTAAATTTTATAAGAACCCCAAAAGATTTTACAACTTTGTTAATTCCAATTTACTACCTTCCACCTTCAGACTTAATGACCAGACTGCTAATAATGATTCAGATATTGCAGATCTGTTTGCTAAATTCTTTCAGTCGACTTATTCTACAACTGCTTCGGATCGCACACCCTACCCCTTATCAATCCCACATTTAAATTGTATGTTTTTCCTAGTATTACTGAAGACTGTTTATCTCTAGCTTGTCATCTATGACGTCTGATAATATACCTATGTAGTTGCATCCTTAAAATGTGTTCGTTTCCCCTATCTAAGCCTTTATCTCGGTTATTCTTTATTTCGAGTGAGACTTGTAGCTTTCCTGATATTTGGAAGGAGTCTTTTATTATTCCGCTTTTTAAAAAGGGTAGCAAATCGGATATTTCTAACTACCAAACTTTCAGCAATGCCTAAGCTGTTTGAGAAAATTATTACGCCTTCCCTTCAACACCTATCCAGATCCACTATTTCTCCTTGTCAGCATGGCTTCATGAAAGGTCGTTCGTCGCTTACCAACCTTTTAGAATTGACTACCCTTGTACACCATGGCTTCCGTAAAAAGTGTCAAACTGATGTTATTTATACTGACTTTAGTAAGGCTTTCGATACGGTTGATCATTCTATGCTTCTCACGAAACTTAACATCATTGGTTTTTCCCCGAAACTATTGGCTTGGTTAAAGTCGTATCTTATTGGCAGAACCCAAAAGGTGTCTTTTCGTTCCTCGATATCTAATACTGTTCGAGTTACGTCAGGTGTCGCCCAAGGCAGTCATCTAGGCCCACTGTTATTTACCTTGTTTATAAATGATTTGCCTTTGGCCTTCGCTCATTCACGCGTGCCCATGTTTGCGGATGATGTCAAGATTTGTTATTTCTATAATGATCCTTCTTTCCAAGAGTATTTGCAATCAGATCTCGATGCGTTCTGTGATTGGTGTCACGTTAATAAATTACACCTTAATGCCTATAAGTGCTCTTTTATGACTTTCAGTCGTTTGTCGCCGTTCCTAGCTCATTACTCTATTAAGTCTGTTCTGTTAGATTGTGTACCATCAGTCAAAGACTTAGGCGTTATGTTTGGCCCAAAACTTTCATTTAATGTTCATATATCAGTCAAAGACTTAGGCGTTATGTTTGGCCCAAAACTTTTATTGAATGTTCATATATCTTCAATTGTCAATAGAGCATGCAGTCTTCTTGGCTTCATTAAACGTTGGGCCAAAGAATTTGATGATCCATATGTGACAAAGGTTTTATACACTTCGTTAGTTCGCCCTACTCTAGAATATTGCTCGCCAGTGTGGAACCCTCAATATGATGTTCACCAACGTAGTATTGAATCGGTACAGAAGCAATTCCTTAAGTTCGCGTTACGCGGTCTTAATTGGGACCCGAGTCTTCGCCTATCTTGTTACTCTGACAGACGTTTTCTTATTAATCTTCCTTCACTTTACAACCGTAGGCTCGTATTTGGCATTCACTTTCTCCATAAACTCGTCAACGGCGAAGTCATTTCTACTAACATACTAGATAATCTATATTTTTGTGTCCCCTCACGTCGGACCAGAAACTTTTTTCCTATTCACGTTAGTAGATGTCTGACTAACTACTCTGTTCACGAACCTTTTCGTGATCTTTGCCAATCTTTTAACAACCTTTCTCACCTTATTTCTCCTCATCTTTCTGTCACTTCTCTTCGCGCTATACTTTTTAATTATCTACAGCGAAACCACTGAAAATATTCTGGACTTGGATTGGATGCAACTCATCCCTGACCACATTGGCTGTGAATCGGGGCATAGCTGGCACCTTGTTGCAAATATAACACCTCCATCGGGTCGGGGATGTTGTGCATATAGCTAAGCTACCTTAATGAATTAATTACTATTTGTATTTTAGCTTAAGCTTTTTCGTCGACTGCTGTGTTAGTTGACGTAAATAAATAAATAAAATAAATAAATTTTCTTATACCCAGTAGATTGAGTTTGTCGGTGTTAAAGTAAATCTTAAATCTTTTATTATTTAGAGGCAATTCAGTTTGTCGCCTCTTTAGTTTCTAGTCAAAACATGATCATAGTTTTAGCCTAAAACTAAAACTTTTAGGTGATTTTAATTTACCTGCTTTGTTATGGTCACTAACAGATGAATCTACCATGTTGCTGCTCTTAATGTCACATGACTTTATTGATGACCATCTTGGCTTATCTTTATCCCAAGTCAATCCTGTCCTAAATTTTAATGGAAAATCGTTAGATCTTATTTTTGTTTTGGATTCTTCTTATTATGATGTTTCTAGGATCGAACTTTTTGTTCTTCCCGAAGATAAAATTCATTCAACATTAAATTTAAAAATTGATCTACCCTCACTATCACCATTACTTGGTCCAAATGAGTTACCTCTAACTAAGTGTTTTTTTAAGACTGACTTTGCCAGCCCTTATGAAAACATTTTTACTACCGATTGGTCTTATCTGTACAATTGTAGAGATATGAACTCAGCTATTCACTTCTTTTATGATACTCTGAATTCACTCTTTGATATTTGTGTGCCTCTTGGTAGGCAGGAGCGACTTCTCTCGAGAGTTATCCAATTTGAAAAATGTGAAAACTTTGAATACTATTATAAGAAATTTCAAAATACATGTCGTTCATCAGATTACACTCTGTATACAGTCGCTTGTTCAAAATTCAAGATGCTTAATACACAATACACAATTCTGACCCTAAACAATTATACAATTTCGTTAATTCTAAATGTAAGACCTCTGTGCACCTATCTTTTCTGTCCTTTCAAAATAAAAAAGCGAGCACTGATCAGGCAATTGCCAATATGTTTGCGAGTTTTTTCAAAACAACTTATTGCTCAACGGAATATCGAGCACGTCCGTATCCTTATCATTTAAAAAAGGCCAATTGTATTTTTAATCCAGTAATTGATGAAAGTTCTCTTCTTAGTGAACTTAAACTGGTTAAACCTGTTTATTTTCTGGGGCCAGATGGTCTACCTGGATGTGTCCTCAGGCTCTGTGCAAACGCATTATGTAAACCCATTTTAAAATTGTTTTTATTGTCTGTCGAATCTTCCTCTTTTCCTTCTATTTGGAAGGAGTCGTATATCATTGCTCTGCATAAAAATGGCAAAAAGTCCGAAGCCTCTAACTATAGGGGTATTTCAAAATTGTCCGCTATTCCGAAAGCCTTTGAGAAAATTATAACTTCTCAATTGCAACATTTTTGCAGCTCTATTATTTTGCCATCCCAACATGGGTTTGTGAAACGTAGATCTACAACCACTAATCTTTTAGAATTTACCTCTATAATCATCAAGGGGTTCAAAAATGCTAAACAAACTGATGTCATATACACCGACTTCAGTAAAGCCTTTGATTCTGTTAATCATACCCTATTACTTTCTAAACTGAATGACAATGGATTCCCACCCCTTTTCCTTTCTTGGGTTTGAGGTACTTTTCAAGTCTTATTTTTACTATTCCATTCCTGTGACATCTGGTGTATCTCAAGGTAGTCATCTTGGCCCCCTGCTTTTCACTTTTGTGATTATGTATGCTGACGATGTTAAGCTTTGTCTTACTTATAAAGAAACAGATTCATTTAGTCGGCTACAAGCTGATCTTAAACATTTTTATCCTGGTGCCAGTTTAGTTTAATAAATCTTAACAATACCAAATGTAAGGTAATGACTTTTTATCGCAATTCTCAACTGGTCACTTATTTCAAGTAAAGCTCTTTAGTTCGCTTGTCCGTCCTATTTTAGAGTATGGATCTTGCATTTGGTCACCTCAATATGAGTCGCACCAGATTAGACTTGAATCCGTTTAAAAGCAGTTCTTGCTATTTACTCTTTGTGGCTTAAGCTGGGATCGAAATGTCAATTTGCCTTCGTACTCTAGTAGACTTCTTTTGATTTACCTTCCTTCCTTGTTTAACCAACAATTATGCTTGGTGTTATTTTTATGCACACTATCCTAATTGGTGATATTGACTCGCCTGAGTTATTGGCTCAGGTAAATTTGTCGGTATCATGTAGACGGAGTAGACATCCTATTATACCTTTAACCCTTAGTCGTTGTTCTTGTAACTATGCCATGCATGAACCTTTTAGGGACCTCTGCTCTGATTACAACTTTCTATTCCCTGAAATCTGCTCACGCGATTCGTGCCGTGCGTTATACGGCTGCACCCCTCGGTGGGTCGGGTGGGAGATGGTCAAGTATCTGCTTGTGCTCGCGCGTAACAGTCTTTGCCCTGGTGTCGTAGGGGCCACTTGACACCGCTAACTGTGAACCCTTAACACAAAAAATAGAGTAAAAAAACAACCAACCTTCTAGCAATTGTTTAAGTGTCCTGCAAACAAACATCCTTCACTATTATTATTTTGCTCGCTTTAAATTTAAAAATGAAGTAGAAAAAAATTTAAGTCATCAAGTGAGGTTACAATGCAATGGACAAGTGTTAGATATTGCTGATAACCTACTTACATATGTATAGGTATGAAATCAGAATATGATTTTGCAAGTTATAGTATTAAATATCGGAATAGTGTTATGCGCTACTATTTTTTTTGCTCGCAACTGTGAGTGGAGACATACAACATGTTGCACCACACGATCATTAGCAACATGTTGCTGCAAATGAAACACGCAACATACGATCTGGAACAACAGGTTCGTTTCCAACCACACGCAATCGCAAGCGAATATACTCAGAGAGATGTCACAACAAGAGAGACCTATATGTGTGATTGTTATTTATGTGACCATGAGAACACTGTACGTGTGATGCTGAGTGTGGGTACCGGTGGACCGCGGAGAAGAAAATGAAAGCTCTCTACGTACATGAGGTGTACGGTGATGTTCGTGAGTACAAATGAGAGTAAAAGTGAGGGCCAAGCAGGCCCATGAGACGTGTGTGGGTGAAGCAGGCTGGTGTCGATCAGGGGAGACCAACGGGTGGTGGCAGCGTTAGCAGAGAGAAAGAAAGCACCTTAGACATTTGGAAGACAAAAGGAGATATCCTACTGCGCTTAACTAAACTTTTTTCCCCTGAGTCTACTCCAAACAGTAACATCGCTTATCGGCAGGGTTAAATCTTGTTCGAATTGGAAGATGCAATAGGACTGTATCTGCTGTATCGAACAATGCGCCGGTCATGCACGTTTTACGCGACGTGTTTCGGAATTTAATTGATAATTTAAAGTATAAGAGACCAAGTTTTACCTTGTTTCCTAAGGTTTTTAATCCATTCCCTCTACCTAATAACATGAAAATTTGTTAATTAACTTAGGTTATTTTAGTGCAAATAATAGTACAAATTATCAAACAATCTAACTTTGGCTATGACGACGTTTATATACCCTTGCAGCCATTGGCCAAAATATTTTTAGATCCACTTTGCATGTGTGCATGCATTGATTGACACGCATATTATGAAGCTTTGCGTCTGTGTGTGTGTGCTCAGCTGGTCTGGTGATTTCAAGCAATGACGTGGTAGGCTGCTGGCAGCGTTCAAGCAGAGCCTTTTTTTATAAGTTTTATATTTCCGATTCTTACAAAACCAACACACTAGTAAATTTCATAGGGATACTCCAACTTCTTCACCTATTTTTTTATATCAATGATTGATATAGTGATCCGATGATGATCACTAATGATTTTTATTCTTTATCTTAACAGGATTATAAGTAGTTTAAGTACCAAGTTTCATTTTAATAGATTTCCAAATAGAGGACGGACGGACGGACATGACTATATCGACTTTCATTCTGATCAAGAATATATATACTTTATTGTTCGGAACGTCTCTTCCGAAGAAGAAGAATTTTTTAATCAATTAAGCTTAATACTGACAGATTTTAAACCTTGTTATTCACTTTATTGCGCAAATAAACCAGAGACTGCTATTTTTGTGAAATCATTAGCATCTACTGTACTGCTACTGTTTGAAATCTCTGTTAGCATCTACTACTGTGTTTTTTTTTTTTTTTTTTTTTTTTTTGCAAACACAATTGTACATTGCAGAGCTAGCACCATGCAATTTGGTATGTACATACATAAATATACAGCGGCTCACAACTTATTTCGGGCAGAGGTAATAAAACACTTTAAACCTGTCTAGCCTTAAAACTATCCAATATATTAAAAATCGGTAAGTGCAGTTTTGTTTGGCCGTCTTTCACTAATATAAGCATTAGGGGTGTTCTTCGTTGTATGGGGGAAAAAAAATATCAATATTTTTTTAAGTGCCGGGCATTTTTTTTTTCCTTTTAGTCTAAAAAAAATCTCAAAAAAATTTGGGGCCGATCGGATAATGTTTAATGGGCGCGGAACTCATCCAAAGTTTTCAGTGTGATGCTCCCATATAAGCATACATAGCACCATACAAATATCATAAGAGTGAGCGAGATGGCATGATAGGAAATCAAATTTTAGTACCTTGTTAACAGTGTTGATGATATTTTACAAAAAGAAAAGAAGAATAGAAACAAATGTTTCTTAATTAATATTTTTAACGTAAATTTTTATTATTATCGCTGACTAGATCTACAGAAATTTCTGCGGAAATTAGGGACAAAGTAATAGAGTGGTTTACAAATTTGTTCGGTCATTTTAAACCAATAATCTTATCATAACTTACAGATGGGTAAAACTGGTGGCCTGGTAGTGCATTTTGACGGAAAGTTCATGACAGATTTAGTCGGTTCTAGTAAGGTTGAACGCATAGCAGTTCTAGTTAGCTACAATGGTACTTCAAAGTTCCTAGGTGCACCAAAAGTAGAGTCTTAGACTGGCAAAAATATTGCTGAGGCAGTTTTCGACAGGCTAGTCAAATGGAATGTAGTTGACCAAGTCAATGGTTTGTCCTATGACACCACGTCTGCAAATACAGGGATTTTCTCAGGAGCAGCAGTACTATTAGAAAAAAAATTTGGACGCAGTCTAATAAACCCACCCTGCTGCCACCATATGTTGGAAATCATATTGCGAAGCGTATTTGAACTAAAGCTACGCTCCACATCTGCAGCAGAAGTTCCGATATTTGAAAGGTTTTTAAAATCATGGCCAAATTTCAAGAAGGATAAATTCGAAAGTGGCGCTGCCGATTAAAAACAATTCGTGTCCAAATTTGTGAAGCAGAACGCCAGGACTTCACGAAGTTTTGCCTACAGAAATGTCAGAGCCGAGAAGATCATAAAGAATTGCTTCAGCTAGCATTAATCGTTCTTGGTGTAAAGCAATATACTTTTCGTACTCCTGGACCAACTAGCCATGCCCGCTGGATGTCAAAAGCCATATATTCCTTGAAGATACTTTTATTTAGACATCAATTTCAGCTAACAAAAAAGGAAGAAAATGGTTTCCGTGATGTTTGCATTTTCTTGGTGAAAATGTATATTAAAGCATGGTGTAAGTGTAAAAACGCTATTGAAACTCCTTTCCATGATCTGAACCATGTAAAAATTTATATAAAATATGCAAATACTGACGCGGAAACCTCGGCTATAAATCCGAATGGTTAGCAATCTTAACTTAAAGGAACCAAATGTTCAACTGAAAAATAATAGGCATTATTCTAATTTGGTGGACGTTCAAAAATACTCCTTCTCTGACTTTGTGTCATCAAAAACAAAAAATTGTTTTGAGAAAGCTAAGCTACCAAAAACATTTTTTGAACTGGATCCATCGAACTGGAAGCAAACTTGTAAATTTGAGGAAGGTTTGTGTACTGCCGTGATCTTCATGTGGCAAATGATATGGCCGAAAGAGGAGTCAAATATATGCTGGAGTACAACAAGGTTCTCACAAACAACGAGGAAGAAAATCAATTATTGCTTCAAGTTGTTGAAGCTTTTAAAAAAAAATACCCCACTGCAAAAAAAAAGTGATCTAGTCAGTGATAATAATAAAAATTTACTTTAAAAATATTAATTAAGAAACATTTGTTTCTATTCTTCGTTTCTTTTTGTAAAATATCATCAACAGTGTTCACAAGGTACCAAAATTGTATTTCCTATCATGCCATCTCGCTCACTCTTATGATATTTGTATGGTGCTATGTATGCTTATATGGGAGCATCACACTGAAAACTTTAGATGAGTTCCGCGCCCATTAAACATTATCCGATCGGCCCCAAATTTTTTTGAGATTTTTTTTAGACTAAAAGGAAAAAAAAAATGCCCGGCACTTGGTAAAATTCGATTTTTTGAAAATAAGAACACCCCTAATAAGCATATATCATTATTTTTCTCATTCTTCAAAACACAAAAAAAAAATGAAACAACTAACACTATTGGCTTTTCAACGCACAGCAAACAAGTTAGACTCCGTTAATCCCAATAATGTTTAATTTGGACCATAATAGAAACATAACGTCATTCACAAAAAAAAAAAACTGCCTTTTTCGAGTTTTTGGAGAAAAGATGCTAGGCATGGCCGTTTTGCTGTTTTTGCCAACGGCTTTAATTAAAATAACAGGCCTAAGGCCCTAGGAATAATTTTTAACTTGGCTATTATTAAAAAGTTTTTTGGTCCTCCTTAGGTTAGGACAAGATTTTTATTGATTTATTGTGGCCATTGTGTAGTACTTGCACCAGTCGGCAATGTTTGGTAATGGATTTTACATTAATAGGTCTTAAATAATGCATATCAGGAATAATACCTTTTATATACCATTTATACCATTTACCATTTGCCAAATACTTAAGTATATTATTTGGCTGTTGAGTAGGTGTAATATGACTCAATTTTGTAAGAGACGGCAAAAAAAAATAAAAATAAAAATTGTAGTTTAGTGAAACACGTTCAAGGTAAAATAAAATTAGTAAATTATGTTTCAGTAGTATAAGTGGCCGAACACTTTGGCATCTTGCTTAACTCAGGAGGGTTCGAATCCTGGGCTGATGTGTGGATGCCATAGTCATAAAAGAAACATAAGTTTACTTAATAAAGCCAATCATGAACTGCAATAAATATTAATTATTGTCTCACGACAGATCTTAATAAAAAACTTTAACAAAAAAAAAAGTTTTAAAATTTATACATTAAGAAACAAAAAAAAAAAAAAATAAGAGTCACTGAAAATGCCTGCACGAAATAATAAACAATGAAAAAAATAATTAAATATACTTATATTAGTTAAAGACTGCCAAACAAGACTGCATTTACCGATATTGAATATCTTAAATAGTTTAAAAAATACCCGAAACTAAGAATAGCACCACTTTTTAAAATTTACTTAAAATGGAATAAAAAGAAAAAAACAAAATTCATTAATAAGTTATGATTAGCTATTAAAACTATTAATAAATTAAAAACTCAATATTTGGTTGCATTGCCCTTGGGGCCCAAATCCGCTGCACAACGTCTTGGCATTGAGTGAACCAGGTCTTGACAGCATTTGATCGTTATTTTCCTCCAGAACTCCTGAATTACTTCATATTTTTAGTTGGTTTTGCAACAGCAACTGCTTTTATAATGCCAGAGCAAAGATTTTTAATAGGGTTTAGGCCTAGTGACCGTGCCAGACACTCATTATATTTAGAGAATTATCTGAGAATCACTGCTTGGCTTTCATACTGGAGTTCTTTAGGTCGTTGTGTTGTTGAAACACCCGTATAAGTGGCATATTATCCTCAGCGTATTGTAGCATCACCGTCTCCAAGGTATTTACATGAACATGCCGATCCATAATAGACTTGACGCACTATATAAGACCGACACCATATTAATAAAAACAGTCCCATAACATGACACTGGATCCGCTAGGTTTAACAGTGCTGAGGGTGTATTTGGAGTTCTGTGGATGCGGGACGTATACTCTAGAGCCTTTTCCACCATACATGACAACTTTCATCAGCCCATAGCAGGTGTCTCCAATTTTGGACAGGCCAATTCTCATGATCTTTAGCAAACTGAAGGCGATTGGCAATATGTCTCGCGTTCAAAAGTGAAACCAATTCTTGGGGTTGTTGTTAAATTGTTTTTCTGAAGGTATGTGCGAACTATTTGGACGCCAGTCGAGATGTCCTTTTCCAGATCGCTTACAGCCTTAAAAGGATCCTTATTGCTCTCTCGGATTAAGCACCCGACTTCTTGCTGCTTCAGTTTTGACTTTCGTACGCGAGTTTCAGACTTCTGTATGAAATTGATCGCATTCGGAATCATAATTGTGGGAACCAGCACCGAGATGCTAAGCGGCAATCGACGCCTACAAAGCAAAGCCCTTTAACTCTCTAACTCTCTCTCTCTATGATCCATTATTATCTCTCTCTCTCGGTTCTAATTAGTATATATGTATTTAGTATATTTGTGACATTTAAAGCGGCCGCATCGAAGCGGAAGAATATACATGTATTTATAAGTTTGGAAGTAACGTGTTTTATTGGAAAGTACCGGGTTATTACATTGGCGACGAGGTAAAAAAAAAAAACAATTAATTAAAAACAATATAGCGAACTAGCAAATAAAATAGTTAAATAGTGAAAAGGAAAAAAAAGGAAAAGAGAAACATTAGCAATATATAAATGCAGCGTGGCTGTGTCAGTGCAAGTCCAATGCCTTGCTACGATCCGTTAGTTTTTCTTATTTCTTTTCTTCTTTTCGTTTTGCGTTCTCTGTGCTTACGAGTTCAAAGAAAGAAACAGAAGGAGAAATATTATTTTTTTTTTAAGAGAAACCCTAAAACGGGGTAATCATACATAGTAGGCATAAAACATATACATACATACGTACGCGTGTGCATGGACATAAAAAAAAAAGTAAAATGCATTTTTCACTCATAATTGAAAAAAAGAGAAGAAAGCGAAAAGAAATCTGACAAATGTCAGAAGCGAAATGCCGATTAATTATTAAACAAATGTTTAATAAAGAAGTATCTGACAAAGGTCAGAGGTGGAAACTGTTAAGATATTAAACAAATGTTTAATAAGAAGAACTATCTGGCAAAGGTCAGAGGCTAAAAGCCGATAAGAGATTAAACAAATGTTTAACAAAAAGTTAAGATATTATCTGACAGTGGTCAGTGGCAGTTTGCCGATGAAAAATTAATAGAACAAATGTGTTGGGAATATTCGATAAAACGCAACTTGCTCGACAGAAGCATTTAATGAATGGTTGATTTTTGTTTTCAGACAAACATCTATACTTATTCGCAATGACTGAAAGCGTCATAAAACCTTTTCTGTGTGAAAGTTTGGGGAACGCATTGCTCCAAAATGAATGGGAAAAGTGGCTGCGCGCTTTTAAGATTTATCTGGAAGTGGAAGAAGTCAAATCTGTAATTCAGAAAAGAACAAAATTGTTACATTTGGGTGGTATCCAATTGCAGACGGTTGCATACGCATTGCCGGGTGCCATAGTAGAATTTAACGAGGCCGATCAAAATGATGTTTTTTCTGTGCTAGTCGATAAACTGACAGCTTACTTCTCACCCAAGCAAAACTCGACTTTTGAAAGACACCTTTTTAGGAAAATCTCTCCTGAAGAAGGTGAAACATTTGGGAAGTTTATTCTGCGTTTGCGCCAACAAATTCAAAAATGTAATTTCGGGTCTACGAAAGCCGAAATAGAAGAAATTTGTTTAAAAGACAAAATCATTGACACCTGGGCTAGTACGGAACTAAAAAAGAAATTATTGGAAAAAGAACAAACTTTAAGCGAAATCATCGAAGCCTGTCAGGTGGACGAGGAAATAAATAAGCAGTCGCAGCTTATGCACTCGAAGTCATTGCCAGAAATCATAAATAAAATCACTAATATGAAATCAAGGAAAATTAATCAGAGTGATTGTGGAAGGTGCGGACGGTCAGGACACAAGGAAGATAGTCAGATGTGCCCAGCACGCCAGATTAAATGCAACCGATGCTCTCGTGTGGGTCATTTTGCCCGCAGATGCAGAACAAACCTTAAACGCCCATACCCACAGTCAAATGACAAGGAAGCGATGGGAAATTCTAAACGCAAATATGTGCACCGAATTGAAGAAGATAATCCAGTGGAAAATAAGACAATCCAACGGAATTGTTTTAAGATAGACAGTGACGAGGAGTATGAAGAGATGATGCAATGCCGAATTGGAGGTGCAGATGTTTTCCTAGTAATTGATTCAGGATCCCGGTTTAACCTTATCTCGCAAGACGATTGGTTAATTCTTCAATTAAAGAAAGCAACCGTTTTTAACGTCCGCGGAAATTCGCAAAGTCAATTTAGGGGATATGCCTCAGATAAAATCCTTAAAGTTATTTGTATTTTTGAGGCACCGATATCAATCAAGCAGAACCCCGAGCTGATTGCATCCTTCTTTGTAATTGAAAAAGGACGGCAGTCACTGCTAGGACGGGAAACAGCAACGAAGTTAAATGTTCTGCGAGTTGGACTACCGGTTAACAACATTGAGATTGTGCCACCATTTCCCAAGTGGAAAGGTATTAGTGTGAAACTAACAATAGACCCCTACGTTGATCCTGTGAAACAACCAATGAGGCGTATTCCTGTTGCGCTCGAAGAGAAAGTCAATGCTAAGTTGGAGGAAGCCTACAATCTGCACATTATTGAACCGGTTAAGGGTCACAGCCCGTGGATCTCTCCAATGGTGATCGCGTTCAAAGAAAGTGGTGATATTCGAATATGTTTGGATATGAGGCAAGCCAACCGTGCGATACTTCGTGAGAACTACCCTTTGCCGACATTTGAATCTTTTATGACTAAATTAAGAAATGCCAGAATCTTTTCACGACTCGATCTAAAGGACGCGTACCATCAATTGGAGTTAGATGAAACAAGTAGGCAGATAACAACTTTTATTACACCTCGAGGGTTATTTAGGTATAAGCGACTAATGTTTGGTATAAATGCGGCGCCGGAAATCTTCCAACGACGAATGGAAGAACTCTTAGCACCGTGCAACAACGTGATGAATTATATCGACGATGTAATAATTTTTGGAAGTAGCAAAGAAGAGCACGATAAAGCACTGGAAAAGGTTCGAAGCGTTATCAATAATAATAATGTTCTTCTAAACAAGGAGAAATGCATTTGGGAGACAAATAGAATTAAATTTTTGGGACACATTTTAACAGACAAAGGAATTGAAGTAGATCCTGATAAAATTGAATCTATTAGATTATTTCGGCCACCCAAAAATAAGGAAGAGACTCGTAGTTTCCTAGGACTAGTTACCTATGTGGGCAAGTTCATTGCAGACCTAGCGGACTAAACAGAGCCTTTACGTGAGCTTTTAAAGAAAGATCAAAAGTTTATTTGGGGACCAGCTGAAGAAAATGGGTTTCAAAAGCTAAAGTTAGCTTTAACTAAAATCCCGAGTCTCTCATATTTTAACCCTAAAAATAAAACGCGACTAATCGCTGATGCTAGTCCGGTTGCTCTAGGTGCAGTACTGTTGCAATTTAACGATGAGGGCGAGCCCAATATAATTGCATTTGCTAGTAGGAGTTTAACAAATATAGAAAAGCGATACTCCCAAACGGAAAAGGAGAGTTTAGCTTTGGTCTGGGCGGTAGAAAAATACTATTTCTATCTGATAGGTCTAGAGTTCGAATTAGTGACTGACCACAAACCACTAGAAATCATTTTCAAGCCAACATCAAAGCCTCCAGCGCGTATCGAAAGATGGCTTCTGCGTCTTCAAGCGTATAAGTTTAAAGTCATTTACAAATCAGGAAAGGAAAACATAGCTGATAGTTTGTCCCGTTTGTGTGAGCAAACGCCATCCAGTTCTTACGACATCAAGGGTGAGCATAGCATATTGCGAATTATTGAAAACGCTACACCAATATCAATATCGATATTTGAAATAGCTGAAAACAGCACACAGGATGAGGAAATATTGGACGCAATGGTATGCCTTCAGCAAGGTTCTTGGGACTCGGCAATGTCAAATAAATTAATAAATTAATTAATAGACTATTACTCTAAATACATGGAGTTTAAATTCCTTCGCTCCATTACATCGGAATCACTAATTGGGGCGTGTGGGGAAATTTTCAGTAGGCTTGGTTACCCAAAAGAGTTACGAACCGATAATGGCCGACAATATGTAAGCCTTGAATTCAGAAACTATTGTAAATCATGCGGCATCGAGCAAATAACAACACCCCCTTATTGGCCACAGGCTAACGGCGAGTTCGAGAATATGAACAAGGCATTAGTCAAGCGGTTGAAGATAGCTCATCAAAACAAGAAAAATCTTAAGGATGCAATTCAAGCTTTCACACTGATGTATAATGTAACCCCTCATGGGACCACAGGCTCCGCTCCTACAGAGCTGATGTTCAATCGAGTCATTAGGGATAAAATCCCGGGAATACAAGATTTAGTGGGAGTGTTTACAGACTCAGCGCAAAGGGATAATGACTGCATCAAAAAACAAAAGGGAAAGGAAACTGCAGACAAAAGAAGAGGAGCAAAGGAAGTAAATATCAATGTAGGAGATAAGGTGGTTCTTAAGAATGTAGTTTTTCCCCACAAACTAACACCAAATTTTGACACTACTTAATACGAAGTCTTGAAAAAAGAAGGGAATATAGTACAAGTAGGTGGGGGAGGCAAAACGCTCATAAGAAATGCAAATCACCTTAAAAGGGTCCCTGGTGAAACGGAATCGTCCGATGCTACCAACACAAAATCGTTTCCAATACCTGCCACAAACCAAACTCCACAGCCAGCCGAACAACTCGAAGAGCAAGCACCAGAAGAGGATTACGGAAACTCCACCGAGGGATTAAAGCTTAAGCTCGTGAGAAAAGGAGGGATGTGGGAACCAGCACCGAGATGCTAAGCGGCAATCGACGCCTACAAAGCAAAGCCCTTTAACTCTCTAACTCTCTCTCTCTATGATCCATTATTATCTCTCTCTCTCTCGGTTCTAATTAGTATATATGTATTTAGTATATTTGTGACAATTTAAGCGGCCGCATCGAAGCGGAAGAATATACATGTATTTATAAGTTTGGAAGTAACGTGTTTTATTGGAAAGTACCGGGTTATTACAATAATAATCGAACAACCAAAAAATTTTCAAACTTAAGGATACGATTATCCCTCCAAAATCTGGTTTTTGGATGAGTTTTCGCTTTTTCACAGTGCAGTGTTTTCTTCGACCCATTATTTTGAAAAGTTTCGCATTTTTTTTTAGTGCTAGTGCTATTAAAATTTTCTTTGATCCAGGGACTGTTGAACATGTGGTTCAGGTATTTTTTGAGTATGTCAAAAAGTTCTTTAAAAATTTTTAAAACCGCTGGATATTATTGTAATTTTTTTTTTTTGCTTGCATTAGTAGGTAATATTCTACGTTTTAAAACGTATTCACATGTTCCTTATACCTATGAATCCTTTCAACAGTTCGCAACTGTATGTATGTATGTACATATGTATGTACATATGTATGTACATATGTATGTATAAATTTAAAATATTTGTCTTACTTGGTGCATGGTACAGCGATGTCGGCGAGGTGACTTACTTCAGTACTTTTGTATGCTCTATTTGTTCAATAATATTCGAATATGATGTACGTATTTACATATGTATGCACACATAACATTCTTTTGTAAAGCATACATACATACATACACACATATGGACATGTCTCTATTCTCTATTATGTACATACATACATAAATGTACATATGTATGTATGTATGTTCGTGCATACTTACATACACATATGTATGTATATATATATCCATAGATATGTACATATGTATATAGTAATAATATATGTACATAGTAATATAAAATACATATATAATTAATGTATGGATGTACATATGTATGTACACATAGCTATTTGTTCCACTAATTATTCATTTTGTAATGATTGATTCTAAATTTCGAAAGTGAACACACAAGTCCATAAGTAAAATTATTTGCGACTATTTTTGTTTATGGCGTAATAACACACATTCACACTTATGTACATACATATGTAATTCCATATGAACATACATATATATATATGTATGTACATACATATGTAAACATGAGTGAATATACATATGTATATAAATATACATATGTGTGTGAATATCAGGGTGTTAGTAATTGAAGTCCATATGTATGTACATAGTTTATGCATTTGTATATATGTATGTATGTATTGAATTCTCTGTTGATATCACACTTGTGTGAATTGAACTACTTTGGCTTACCTTAATAGAGAGACAGTTGAATATCTGAATTATAATGTGGGACGATGAATCATCTTGCAATTGGTTTTGATTTCTTCCTAAAAGCTCACCATTTTCACAATATTTTTTCCCCCCTTTCGAATGTTTATCATCAACAACATTAGACTGATGTAAAGTTGGAATTGCGCTTGCTTTTGTAATTTCAGCCTTTTCACTTTCTATTGTTTGATGCAAAGGCAACATCGAATGCGATTTAAATACGGACGCCGCTGTGTCCACCGGTTTTGACGTCGAAGTATTTTTATTTTGAAATGGCTGAAGCTGGGAGTATTTTATATTGACTTCATCAGTGCACTGTGTAACTGCTGATGCAGTAGTGCTAGTAAAAGGGACATTCGATGTGCATTGCGTCCTGCAAGTGAAATTGTCAACACCCATTTCAATATCGTTTAGAGGTGCTGTTGCTAAGGTCGAGTTAACACATCGACATGGTCCTTCGTCTTCAGTAAAGTTGAGAATTTTACAGGAACATTTAGCTTGAATATTATTTGCATTGGCGTTGGCCGTAGTGGCAATCCCATCTTCATTTAACTGAGACTGTGTTGGTGTAAAATCGTATATTTGTAGTTCTGCAATATCGCATTCACCGACCAATGTGAGGCACAATCGACAAACTTGACGAAACTTATGTGGTACATAATACATTATTAAATTTTTTTTTAACGTCGAAATTATCGTAAACTTTACTATTGCAAGGGACTAAATAAGAATTTTAAAATAAATTATAAAAAGAACGTAAACACTAGTTGTCACTATTTCATTGCAACAATCCACGCTCATCTCAGAAATAAATCGGTTCTTCTGCGCCCTAAATCGGAACTAGTAGTTCGCACATGCATGACTATCAACTAGGGGTGGAAATGGAACAAATCGACTATTATGAGTATTACCCGATGACTTCCTTTCGCAAACTCTTTTGGGGATTGTTGCATAAGTCCCGGTTCCCACAAAATCCATCTGCGGATGTGAAATAGTGATACTAACACCATCTCCTAACAGCTTCTTTGATCAGCTGCCAGAGACAAAGAAATAAATAATTTTTAATTTCTGCATTTGTATGAACATAATAAAGACCAATAGTTTACATATATAGAAAGTAAATCAAAACATTGTGCATATTAGAAGACTTTAAATAGCCATAATACATTTATCTATAGGCCTAAATCTGCGTACGTATAAATTAAAAACAAAACAAAAACGTAAAATAACTGCATATAGTTCTGTCATAAAAAATAAATTTTTTGACAAATTGAAATTCTGCAACGAACCTGTATGGCAACCATAATTTAGATATAACCGGTTATTTGCCCCAATTTTCAAATATCGAAAATAAATTTGTACACTAATTTCTACCGACTTAACAAATTTTATTAAAATTGGAATGGAAATATTCAAGTTATAGATAAAAGAATGAATTATTACTTGGTCCATTAAGACGGATTTGGTCGTAGGCAGCTGACTGCGTTGAAGCGCTCGTATGTTCTTATATATGCTTAATAAGAATTAAGCATGTAACGAAAATTTGATAAACATATGTACAGTGTTAGAAGAAATAAAAGAAACGGCAACCCTTTTCATTTTGAAATCATTTGTCCCAGCGGACCAATTGTCCGGCCTAAAAATGAGTGTTTAAGAACGTGGGATATATTTACTATTATTTTCAATTCCTTTAACATCGAGTAACTTTTTCTAGTTGCTTGATAGTAGAAATATTCGGTTGGAGAAGAAAAATAGAAACGCTCCGTATATTTTCAGTCTAAAACATTTGAAATCTTATAAAGTCCCCCCGTTACTACGCCACTGACTCACCGGTCTTTTCCAAAAATTTGTTAAAAACGGTTGGTGCATTCCAGAGTTCAACCCTAAAATATAAACGTTCTTTTGATTTTTATATATCAGATGTGCTACAGAAATCACTGTGAGTTTCAATTGGGCGTGGAATTCAATTCGCTTCAACAAAACCTGGTGCCACAGAACTTCGACTGATTTCATTATTTCGAACATGATAGGTTGATTTTGGTAGGGCTGTCATCGTGTATCAAATATTTTTCCTGCATTTATAAAGCTCTATAATTATATTATTTATATGTTTTCGTTTATTAAATTACCATGAGTTTATTTCAACAAATTCGTATTTTTCATTGTTTTTTAGGGGTTATATATTTTGTGGTGCGCGAAAATGCGTGAAAGTTTGGATTTTTTGAAAGGCATGAAGAAATATTTTTATTTAAAACTTTTTACATTTTACAGTTTAAAAAAATAAAAAAATTTAATATTTATAAAAGTTATAACAATTTCCGAAAACGCTTTTTTCCCCTCGAGGCGTGAGCACGATGCCAGCAGCAGCTCAACGAAAAGCAAAAAAACACAATAATTTGATCAGTATAGTGTATTTTTGTGGACTTTACCGGTCCACATTTCAAACAAATTTTTTTTTTTTGAAAACGGAAGCGATTTTTCCAAAAAATTTAGTTTTTTGAAAACATTGAACATAACATTAAAGTAAAAAATAATTAAAAAATATCAAAAAAGCTAATTTCGGCTATGCCGAAGTTTATATACCCTTGCAGTCTTTTGAAATAATTTTTGTACATTTTGAAATTTCTTTCCTTGCAACTCAATTCATCAACACACAAACAAAACATTCAAATTATTTTTCTTTTTACTACAAATTGTTCTTCTTCTTCCATCATTCCCTAAGCAAAGCACAACACGCATACACATACAGTTCGTGTAGCGCTGCCGGTAGCGCCTTTACCGATTTATCCGATCAGATTCAAATTTTGGGATCTGAGATTTTATATCAAATACTATCATATTGGCATATTTCATGGGGATACTCCAATTTTCGCAAAAATGTTTGTTCTAGAGCTATATGATATAGTACTCCGATCCCAAAGATTTTCATACTTTATCTCACCCGCGTAATAAAAAATTTCATCCCAAAAGCTCTTAAGATGGCTGAGTAAAGACGGACGGACATGGCTATATCGACTCAGCTTCTCATGCTGATCAAGAATATATATACTTTATGGGGTCGGAAACGTCTCCTTCTGTGCGTTACAAACATCTGACCAATTTTGTAATACCCTCTGCAAGGGTATAAAAAGCGCTTCATTCAAGTACACACCAACTCAATTACGGACAAATAAAAAATAAAATTTTAGAAATCGGATGACAACTTTTTAAGTTATCGTGGTCACCGCAACGACACTTTTTGATTGAGGTTGATTGACGCACCACCCCCGCGTAAAGCAGCAAGATTAAAGGCGCTGTAACTTTGATTCTATTGGTTGGATCAAAATTTAGGATAACATTCTTTAGAGACTGTAGTTTAAGATAAAACAATAAAAAAAATCGATTTTTTTTTTACCGAGCACAACATATATAACCCACATGACAGCAATATGAAATATTTGCCGGTTACAAACCTTGCATTTTGTGCAAAACACATGAAACCTACGCGATTTATTGTAAACCTAATTTAGCAATGTTTTTAATAATGTTTAAACACGTAATTAAGTATCTTAACATCTTACATTTTGTTTTCGCTTTTCGAACTAGACTATGTGGCAACTATGTAACTGCCAGCGGATTTATGCCTCATAAATATTTCTATTCTAAGATTCGCTAAAACGTAAAAGTAAACAAATCATTCCATGAAACCTTTTGTTAGTTTTTAGAATCATCAGTAACTAAACAACTTGTCTTAAGGAATTCATTATTTCAATAAAAACCTTGTATGTTCCCTGCAATAGACCATTTAGCTAGCATATCGGTGAAAATCGTTAAAAATCGCAATAGATGTCAACTTTTACTGAAATTGAAGCTGAGGTGATTTTTGTAACACACCTGTTTATAAGAATGTACTTTAAAAAATACAAAGAATTATTCCTTGGGATAGCGTCTTAATAACAAAAAAATGAGTATAAAAGAAACAAAAACATATCCAATTCGGATAGAAAATCAGAGTTTGGTTAAGAAATTACACTTGGTCCAAAAAATTTAATTTCTTCGATTTGCCCCAAAAAATCGAGCGCACAATCCGCCACTGACTGTTGGCGGATCCGATCACTATATCACATAGCTTCCATTGAAATTGCAAAGTCACGAATTAAGACTTTTCTCAAATTTAATATCTGTCAGTTTTGTATACCCATTATTCGCTGTACTAGCATGCTACATGCGCAGCATTGCTCTAGGATATGATTGCCGGACAGACTTTTTGGAAGAAACGTTTTTTTTCACTTCCTGCTTATATAAGTGAAGATTAACAAAAACTATAAAAAGTTAGAACCGGCCCTCTGGTTGGTGAAAATACATCTTTATATGGGTATCCGAAAACACAGCAAAGTCAAAAATTTAAAATTGGTAAAACAATATTTTTTGTTCCATCACATCTGTTTTAATGTCACAAAATACGAGTTTTCACTTCAAAATATAAGATTATGATAATTTTTAACTATCTTAGCAAAGCACAATTTTTGTGCTTTATAAGTATACCAAAATAACATGTTTATAAGTCATTTTATTATAAAAAACTTGTTTCCAAAAATGTACATTTGCAATTTTTAAAACAATTTTACTTTTTTTAATACAGGACTTAAAAACAGGCGTGTCAGGCACAAGGCTTTAATGTTAAACCAAAAAATCACTGCTAAATAAGAAATTATTAAAATTTTTCATATACTCGGGACACTTCGTCATTCAAAATAAGTGTCTCCCCAGCAGATCTTTTTGTATATCTATATACTTGGACGAATATGGACTCTGCCATTTCTGTCTTCTATAAAACTCTTGAGTCGTTCTTCGATGTTTGTGTCCCATGTCCTCTTTATCCTCATCACTTGCAATCGTCTTATTGCATTTTATTTTGTATTTAATAAAAGTTCGGTTCTTAGCGTGCTTAGTTCGGTCAAACCAGTATAAGCACCTGGCCCTATCGGAATACTTGGCTTACAGAGGCTCTATGTAAGCCAATGCTTAAGTTGTTTACACGGTCAGTCACATCATTCGCTCTTCCGCTTATCTGGAAGGAATCATATATTAATCATCTTCATAAAAAAGGAAAAAAGTCCAAAGTTCCGATCACAACCTGGGTTTACGAAATGTATATCGACAATTAGAGTTTACTTTTCACTTGTTCAAAGGATTCAAGAACGGTTAGATATTTTCAATGACTGGTGTTTTTATGGACCATAAATTAAATCCTCATATTTCTGATGCAGTTAGTAAAGCTATGAATGTTCTTGGGTTTGTGAAACGAAGGTCAAAACCAAAATTTTGTGTACGTCATTTATCCGTCCTATCTTAGAGTATGGATCTTGAACATGGTCTTGCATATGGGACGCACCAAAGTAAATTTGAATCTGTTCCAAAGCAATTTCTGCTTTTTGCTCTTCGCGGTCTAAATTGGGATCGGAATGTCAATTTGCCATCATACTCCAGTAGGCTTCTTTTAATCAATATTCCTTCATTAATTAATCGTAGAGTAATGCTTGGTGCTATCTTTATTCATAAACTTTTAATAGGTGAAATAGACTCTCCTGAGCTATTGAACCGGTTAAATCTATCTGTACCCCGTAGACCTACCAGCATTTTTTTTCTTTATTTTTAAAACGCTGTATTTCGAACTATTCTTTGTATGAACCTTTTCGAGTCCTATGCTCTGATTACAATCTTCTTTATCCCGAAATCAGATCAGAAGCTTCTCTTTCTCTTCTGAAAACCTCTATTTTATCACATCTAGCTCGTAATTAGCTGTAGTTAATCATATTTTTATTCTTTGTCGGTTTTACTTGTATTTGTCCACGTGTTCGTGCCGTCCGATATACGGCTGCGACCCACGGTCAGTCGGGCGAGAGGTAGACAACTCTCTGCTTTACGTGCAATTTCCTCTGAAATGTCAAATGGGAAACCTCAGAAGATAGCTTACCACATTCTTCATTTATAATTTACTCCCGTAATTTTAAAACAGCAGAGATATCATGCAAATATCGCAATAATTTGATAATTAATGATAATGAATATTATAGATGATCTTCGCCAAATCAAATGAGCTAAAGAAAATATAATACTTCTGGACACCCTAAATTTTTTTGACAGGAATATCAAATTCACTATGGAGCTGGAAGACAATGGAAAACTTAGCGTATTTGGACTCTATGATCATCAGGCGAGGAAACGAATTAGCCAACAGCATCAGGACGAATCATCAATTTTAACTCAAAACACGCTAAAACGATGATAATAAATCAAGGAGTTGTATACAACGGATGCTTAACATTTAAGATAAAATATACCATGAAGAAACGAAAAAGGAAATAATAAATATTTCAAAGGACAACGATAAAAATACCACATAGACCTGACAATACCCTCAAACACATATTCAATAATACGAAATCCAAGATAGAGTCGACAAGTAGAAGTAATGTAATATACAAAATTCCATGTAATGGACACGGACACATAGCATGCAATAAGATATACATAGGGACGACCAAATCCAAATTAAAAACTAGGATCTCACAACACAAATCTGACTATAAAATGAGAAATTATTCAGACACACCAAAAACAGCACTAATGACACACTGTGCAACAAGTGGCCATGCACCGAATTTTGAAGAGACAGTAATATTGGATGAAGAGCGGCATTACAACAAAAGATTTACCATGGAGATGCTACACATCATTTATACTCCGTGCGCCACACGACTTAATTTTAAGACTGATATTGACAATTGCACCCACATATGTAAGTAAAGTAAACGAGTGATTGTAATGAAGACTCGGTTGTTGGAGTGCACTCTTTGTCTTTCTGGCTCGGCTGAGCTCAGGAAAATGGGGTGGTTCTTGTGCTCCCCCAAAACATGCGCTACATAAGTAAAACGAAGACAGAGATAAGGAATAAAGGACTACACCTCTGTATTACCCATATATCTGCTGTTAAATCTCTTACGTCGGGTGCCCAAATAAACTAACTCAGTAATTCATCATTTCATACATATATTCATTTTAAGATAAAGTGGGATATGCATTTAAGATAAGAAGATAACATCGGATTTCGTATCCTACTTATATTATAACAGTATTAACAATAATTTCATACATATATAATTCCTAACTAATTCGGTGATTAGTAAACGTACAAAAATGTGTGGGTAGATTTAAAAGTATGAATTTGATCTAAGCTAAATTTTACGTTAGGCACTCATTTCAGTTTTAAAAAGTAAAAAAAACCAACTAACTCAGCGGTCACGGCAATATATTTCGCCAATATATTTTATACGACTATGCCGTACTTCCAGTTTGTAGGTTTCCCTTATTTTAACAGACTCTAGTGTTCCACCCATCATTAGGCCTGCTGACTGCCTAATGATGGGTGGAACACTAGAGTCTGTTAAAATTATTAAGAAGGGTGGCACCGAGATATAACTTGCTTCTCGTCACCAACGAGAATAACTTTTAGCAACTACTATATAGAAATTTTATTATAAATTTCAGGCATATAAATTTTAACACATGTTTGTACGATACCTAAATGAAAAAAAAAACGGCTGTTTGAATGCCTAAAACGGGCTTGGGATGAGGTGGGGCCATTAATCCCACCTTCTACCGTCCTAATGTAGTTCCACTGCAACGAGGGATCGCCTAAGAATTAGGCTGGCTGGCCAAGTAGCTCTCCAACAATTTATCCTGTGGTCAGTTCATGGAGCTGGTCGACATTTATTTCGCTTTATCCCTCTTCTTATTCGCACAACTACACATACCATTATAGACTCTCTGCGCACTATTAAAGTTCAAGTTTTTGGGCACTTATCTTGTATGAGCTTTTCTATGGAAGTGGATCGTGTAAGCTCGGTCACAAAAAAAGCTCAATTCAAATTCGCCGTAGAAATATGTAGTGTATGTTAAACAAATACGTCTAGATAGCAGATTTATAAAATATAATGTATGTTAATGTTTTATTGAGAGTGGTTCACAGAGTACGATTTTGTCTAAAGAGGCCGCTCAAATATTAAAATTACCTGAAATTAAACAACATACAGAAATAAGTGGCGTGTACTCAATTCAAGAGGCGAGTACTCTGCAAAACATATCTGCCAAAAATACTAAAATCTCGTCCAGTAAAAATGGTAAGCGTGGATATGTGAAAATGACAATCCTAGTAGTAGCCAGTAAGCTGATCCTACCTTTAATAAACCTGGTAAGGTTAATAATTTAATTTAACTTAACAGGGGGAGTTACAAAGCCTATGAGCCCACAATACTCAATTTAGTACAAGAAACTAAGGAATATTACTTAGTATAGCAATTCAAATGTGAGACGACAACAACACAACTCTAAAAATCGTCCAGGAAATAAGTCATTAATTTTGGTCCTCCGAGCCGGATGGATCATATTGGTCCTTCGAGAAAAAGACTACGTAGGTTTAACCCAACAGTGTAAGACTCATAGATTGAATCAAATCCTTAAAGTCTGAGATCTTATACAAGTGTAAATGCATGGACCAGCTAAAGGTAGCAAAATAAATGAAGTAAGTCGTCTCGCCGATAGTAAAACAAATATTTATTTATTTTACAATTAGAGTTAGGACTAATTAAAATTAGTCTAAACTTAATTATTGTTGCTTCGGCTTGGCTTATGTGAGTGAGGGACGGGTAAAGAAATAAGGGTTGTTTTTGTCGTGTCCTCGAGATCATGTCCCTTTTTCCCCCTTCCCGCAAAATTCGGGACTTGTCCGTCCCTCTGTCTACAAGCTGCGAGCTCGAGATCGTGACCTTTTTCCCCCTCTCCGCGAAATTCGGGACTTGTCCGTCCCTCTGTCTTCAAGTTCGACGACGATCGACCTAAAAAAGGTCGTTTATGGCCCGTCATAAAACTCGGGACACACAAATTTTTGTGTGCGTCGAGACCAAAAAATGAACTTTTTCTCTGACCACCCTCTGCCAGTAAAGAGCCACGGGAGCCAAAAGAGCCACTATTATAATTGTACTTTCTAAATTTGAACTTATATATTTAGGATGTGGTAGTGGTTTGTATTTTGGGGTAGTTTACGAGTTGTTGGAGTTGCGTTTGCAAGGATTGTTATGGGGCATAATTTTTCGAAGATTTCTTCCCCAATGTGGGAGGTTACAGAGTAATTTTTAAGTACTTGTTTTATGTTTTGGTCGGATGTTGAGTAGCACTTTGGATCGAATGTTATGTCGTTCGGATTGATCTAGTGTTGTTAAATGGATCTGGTGTGTCCTAATCTAAGTCTTAGAATTTTTATTTGGTCTGTCCGTGTTATGTCATTTTGCTTAGTGTTTTTGAAATACTGTCCATGTATACATGTTGGTACCATGTGTTGCAACGATCTATGTAGTTCTCAAGTTTTTGGAATAGGTTACTTTTAAGGAATTTGCTTATATCAGTACAGTTAAAGTTGGAAGTGTAGTAAAGGGGGATATTTATAGTGAACTTGGCGGTTTGGTCAGCAAAATCGATGCCTTTTATATTGTCTGGACGTTGACGCGTACAATGCGAAGTACGTTCAAGTGGCCCTTACGACACCAGGACATAGCCTGTTTCGCGCGAGCCCAAGCAGAGCACTGTACACCTCCCGCCCGACCGACCGTGGGGCGCAGCCGTATATCGGACGGCACGATCGCGTGGACAAATACAAGTATAACGGACAAACAATTAAAAATTAGATTAACTACAGATAATTACGTGCTAAAATAGAGGTTTTCACAAGAGAAAGAGAGGCTTCTGAACTGATTACGGGATACAGAAGATTGTAATCAGAACATGCAAAGAATAGTTAGAACTACAATGTTTTAAAGATAGAGGAATAAAATTTCTAGTAGGTCTACGGGGTACAGATAGGTTTAACTGGTTCAATAGCTTAGGAGAGTCTATTTCACCTATTAAAAGTTTATGAATAAAGATAGCACCAAGCATTACTCTACGATTAATTAATGAAGGAAGATTGATTAAAAGAAGCCTACTGGAGTATGATGGCAAATTGACATTGCGATCCCAATTTAGACCACGAAGAGCAAATAGCAGAAAATGCTTTTGAACAGATTTAATTTTACTTTGGTGCGTCTCATATTCAGGTGACCATATGCAAGATCCGTACTCTAAGATAGGACGGATTAATGAAGTATACAGAAGTTTGGTTGTGTACGAATCGTCAAACTCTTTTGACCATCGTTTCACAAACTTAAGAACATTTATAACTGTAGCAGAAATATGAGGATTAAAGGTTAATTTATGGTCCATAAGAACACCTAAGGCAGTGTCGTTAAGATAATAACTTGCTAAGTATGGAGTGCATCTATAAAAAGACATAACTTTACATTTAGAGCCGTTAAGGTTTAGTAGGTTGGTTTCACACCAATTTAGAAGATCATTAAGATGCCAAGTGCATTTTACTTATGTAAAAGCAGAGTGTGATTAACAGAGTCAAAGGCCTTGCTGAAGTCAGTATAAATGACATCAGTTTGCACGGCAGTCTTGAACCCTTTGATTGAGTGGGATGTAAATTCTAATAGGTTAGTAGTTGTCGATCTACGTTTTTAAACCTATGTTGGGATGACAAAATGATTGAGCTACAAAAATGCTGCAATTGAGACGTTATTATTTTCTCAAATGCTTTGGCTATGGCAAACAATTTAGAAATACCATCATAATTGGAGGCTTCGGACTTCTTCCCCTTTTTATGAAGAGGAATTATATATAATTCCTTCCATATAGGCGGGAAGGCGAAAGATGTAATGACTTAAGTATTGGCTTACAATGGGCCTCTGCGCAAAACCTTAATACGCAGCCTGGTATTCCATCAGGGCCAGGTGCATATATTGGTTTGACGGAACTAAGCACGCTAAGAACCGAACTTTCTTCAAACACAGGGTCTAAAATGCAATTAGACGATTGAAAGTGATAAGGATAAGGAGGATTTGATTGATAAATCTAAGAGGAATAAGTTGTTTTGAAAAAATCAGCAACATATCGGCAATTGCCTGATCATTGTCACCTTTATTGTTTTTGAAAGACAAGTAAGACGGGTGCACTGATGTCTTACGTTTTCCATTGACGAATTTATACAATTGCTTACGATCGCGAGAAAACCTAAGTTTACATCTCTGAAGATAATCTTTATAGCATTGTGAATTCAGCACCATAAAATTTTACCGGATTTTTAAAATCTTTTATAGCATCTCGATCTTCAAGTTACATAGCTCACGTGAGAACCAAGGAGGTTTATCACACTATCCTTGAGTCACACGCGGGACACAAACATCAAAGAACGACTCAAGAGTTTTATAGAAGACAGAAATGGCAGAGTCCATATCCGTGCAAGTATACAGATATGTCCAATTAATAGTTAACAAGAGTTTTTTAAGTTTAGTTAAGTTTGTCTTGCGAAAACATCGGGTTGGAGGCATCGAATTATTATATCGAGGCATAACCCCAAAAGGAAGGTCAATGGTTACATCCAGAGTTGGATGAAAGTTGTCTTCAGGGATAACTAAGGGATCAGTCCAAGAAATATCGCAGTTGGAAGAATCCAACACAAATACCAGATCTAGTGATCTGTTCCGACTATTCCGGACAGGATTTATTTGAGTTAGGGACAACTCAAACAGACCATCTATGAAACAATGTGACGAGGAGGGCAACAGTAATAAAGAATCATATGAGAGGCTCAGGCAATCTCAGGTAAATTAAAATCTCCCAGAACAACGAACAATTCTTGATCACAGAGATATGAGGAAACAAGTTGAGTAGCTTCCAAATGGTGAATGTATACTGCCAAATCGGACTGTGGTGGAATATACGAACAAGTAATATAGTAAAAAGAATTAAGAGAAATTTTAACACAAACAAATTCAATCTCCTGATTGGAAGACTGTACAATTTCAGACGAGAACGCCGAATCAACAGCGATCGAAACACCACCACCATTACGGATAGTCCGATCATGTCTATATATTAAATATTTTGAGGGGAGAATTGAAGCATCGGCAATATCAGGCTTCAGCCAAGTCTCAGTAAAGGCAAGAATATGAAAGTCAAAAGCTAAACTATCTACATAGAGTCTAGAGAGTTTAGACTTTAGTCCCCGTAGGGGATAGGCCAGAGTTAGGGACGAAATTAGTTTTTTGACTCGCCAACAGGTGCAGACGCGCCGGAGGGAACGTTATTCACAGAGGCAGGTAGCAGGCTAATCGGAGGCCGATTCTTCTTTTTTATTGTCTACTCTTTTACAATGAGGTGTTCCGGCCAAAAGTCTTTATGACACAGTAGCTGGAGATCCAGAGGCGTTTTTTGGCTGGGAATTCAGAGGAGTTTTATTTTGGTGTTGGTTTTTGTTAGGATTAATCTTGTTAATGTGGTGTAAAAATTGTTTTTTTTTTTTTTTTTTTTTTTTTTTTTAATAGACGTAGTCGTACAACGCTTAGTACGAACAAGTGGCACATATGACACCAGGCCCGGTCCTGTTACGAATGACCCTAAGTAAAGTTAATGTTACAACCTCTACCCACTTCGACCTAAGGGCATACGCGTATTACATATATAAACATAAAATTAAACTAAAGAAATAGAAAATATCAAATGTAATAAGATAATAGGTAACATATAAAAAGAAAAAAGGATAGGTTAAAATAAAGATGATTACAACTAATTACGAGCGAGGAAGGACAAGATCGCAGTTTTTATACCAGGAAGCGATGTTTCGGAACCGATAACGTGCCAAAGTCTGTTGTAGTCACTACATAGTATACGAAAAGGTTCATGCAGAGAAAAGTTACTTGTGCAAATGGGAAGTAAAAGCGGTGTGAAATTGCGGGATGGAACAGAAATGTTAATTTGGCTCAACAGGTCGGAAGAGTCAATCTCACCATTCAAAAGTTTGTAATGAAGAGTTACACCAAGCATAGTTCTACGATTAGTTAAAGAAGGAAGGTTAATTAAATGAAGTCGACTAGAATAAGATGGAAGTTGTACAGTTGGATCCCAGCGCAAATCACGAAAGGCAAAGAGTAAAAACTGTTTTTGTACAGATTCTAATTTGTTTTGATAAATCTCATATTGAGGAGACAAAACACAAGATCCATACTCTAATATTGGGCGGACTAACGAAGTAAAAAATATTTTGGTAGTATATGGATTCTTGAACTCCTTCGACCAGCACTTTATAAAGCCAAGAACACTCTTAGCCCTACTAACAGTAGTCGATATATGCTGATTAATCTAAGTTTGTGGTCTATTAAGATCCCCAAAACTTGTACAACCAAAGAAGTATTATTAATTCCTTCTAACGGGAAATTATTTAAAAAGTAACTCGTTAATTGGGGAGAACCTCTATAAAAAGACATAATTTTGCACTTAGAACAGTTTAGCGATAACAAGTTAGCCCTACACCACCCCTGAAAAGCATTCAGGTCAGATTGCAAGGTATGACATGAGAGAGAGTCTACGATGCGATTAGCGATTTTTACATCATCGGCACACATAAGAACTCTGGAATTTTAAAGAACGGTGGGGAGATCATTAATAAAAATGGTGAATAGTGACAAGGTGACTGCCCTGTGGGACTCCCGATTCAACACAAATGATCTTGGAAAGAGGGGACCTAAGAAGAACCCTCTGCCTCCTATTGCTTAGATATTGTAAAATCCAAGCAAGCAGAGCATCCGGAAAGCCAACTAAATTCAGCTTATGTAATAGTAAGGCATGGTTTACCGAATCGAAAGCATTACTGAAATCCGTATATATAACATCAGTTTGCTTTTGTTTCTTAAAACCCTGGATTAGAAAAGATGTAAACTGTAGAAGGTTAGTTGTGGTAGACCTATTCTTGACAAACCCATGCTGGTATGGCGAAAAAATAGATTTACATAAATGCTGTATTTGAGACGTCATAATTTTCTCAAACAGTTTAGGTATCGCTGACAATTTAGAAATTCCTCTGTAATTAGTGACGTCGGATTTATTGTCACATTTGTGAAAAGGTAAAATAAACGAATCCTTCCATATAGTTGGAAACTCGGACAGTGTGGTGGTTATGGATTTCATAGCAGATAGGGAGCATATTATGAAATTACCTTTCTTCTTCATCCTTTGCGGAGAGAATGGATGCCCTTTTTTAGGATTACAATATCAGTGGTTATGGCGTATGTGGCAGTTTTATGTTGCAGGGTGCCGTCGGTGAATATATATTTGTGTTGTTTGTCTTTATGTTGGGCTTACTAAAGTTGTATACGGAGATGTTGATGGTGGAAATAGCCATGGGGGTGTGGTTGTTTGTTTTTTGAGTGGTGGAAGATAAGGGATGTTGAGTTCTTTTCAAAATGAAATGAATTATTCATGATTTATTTGATTTTTGTTTTTTTTTTACTTTGTGGATTGGAGTGTTAGCACTCATGCATTCATTCATCTTTAACCTTTAAATTTACTCCATTTCCCTTTAAACTAACACAATGTAACTGAAATATGACAATTAATATTATCAAATTATAATAGATATAAGTTTCTGCAAATTGTCCTTCCTAAAAATTTATTTGTTTTTTATCAACAATGTATTTGAATTTCCCGCACTAATTTAAATATGGCGCCAATTTTTTACAAGTAAATTTGGTATCTGGCAACGAATGAAGAAGGTCGTCTCGACGACTTCGGTATACCATGCACCAAGTGAAAAAAATATTTAAAATTTCGAAAATGTCTATTAAATTAGCCTCATAGAATATGCTATCCTCGGCCCTTATGAACCGCCAGTAAAACTTGCTTCTACGTATATTTTCTATGTTTCTTGTCCGATTTCAACAATATATGGTAGGTTAGTAGAAATATATAAAATTAATAAGTCTGCCGAATTTGATTACGGTAGTCAACAAATTGCGGGAGGCAATCGGTTTGTTTTAAACTATAGAGGCGAAATATTTAAACAATTATAATCTGCGCGCATACTAAGCAAGTCTACATAGCAAGTCAGTTTTTTTTAATTTGCGGGGCCGGATGTGGATATCAAACATTTTAAACAACCAATGTTTGCGCGTCTATTAAGCCAGTATACATAGCAATGTCTCCATTAATGTCTCTAGCTATTCTAGTTTTTAGAAAACCAGTTGTATGTAAATTGCGGGTGCGGAAGGGGGCGTGAAAAAAGTTTGAGCAAATCTCAAAGCTAACTTCGGATATGCCGTAGTTTATATACCCTTGCAGTCCTTGGCAATACTATATTTACATGTTCAAAATTCTATTATTCGTGAATTAATCGACTCGGCTGTTGATCCTGATCAAGAATATACCTCGCTTTGCTTTGTTTCGGTTTGCGTTTTTTCGAACTTGCGTCGATGATCAATTAGCACTCATTTTCATTATGCGTCGTTAGATTTTGTTGTTGCGTTGCCCAAGAGTCGTTAGCTTTTTATTAATACTTATTTTTTCCAAAAGGTGGCAGCACCTTTCGTTCTAATTCCGCTATGCTATCAAAACTGTGGAATTCCCGGTTTGTTGTTTTGGCTCACTTTGCCATTTGCTTGCCCACCTTTTATCTAGTGTATTTATTAGTGAGTTGAGCTATTTAAAAGAAATCAATAAGTTTAGCTTAGTTTTTAGCCAAATGAGTGGAAAGGACAAAGCTGGTGGAATTACGAAAAATAAAAAAAAAAAACGATCAGCTTGGAGACAAAGTTAGATATTCTGCGGCGATTTAATAAGGGCGAGAAGACTGTGGATATAGGAAAGGCTCTTGGTCTAGCTGCAACATCTCACAGTGGTTTTTTCCGTTTATTTTGGCATAAAGTCTAAATTTAAAGTTATTGAAGTGAAACTTGGTTTGTAAACATTTTTTATGTTTCTTTAGTGTCCTACTCAGTTTCATGGCATTTGGAGCACCGTTTAAAAAAGCTGCCATATAAAGCTTTGATGGTTCTATTAAAAAATTTTAATTTAATAAGAATATAATATAAGAATTTAATTTTAATAAGAATTCATATTTGAAATGAAAAAAGAAAAAAACAGTTTTATAGAAATTCATTGAGTTTGACAGTTATCTCCCTGGGCTGGTGATTGGTCCTTCCTAGTCCTTCTAAAAAAATGATACATTTTGAAGTCTGAAATAAGTTTTGTTATGTTATAAAAATTACTCAGTTCTCTTGAAGTTCAAAATATTCATCTTCTGAAGCAACAACCTCTAGTCCATCCTGTTCTTCATAATCTTCATCTGATGAATGTTGGTCAGAATCTGGATCATTATTGCTAGACTGCTTTTCAAAATGTTGTCCCATTAACAAAGATACTACATCTTTTGGCATCGTTCTTTTTATTGAGTTTGGTCGCTGCTTTAAGTATATACTAGATAAAAACGGATCAGAAGTATCCATTGATCTATTGCAGACGTCTAAATAGGGATTTCCGAAGAGAAAGAAAATAACCCAATCTTCATTCGTTGAATTCAAAATATGAACTGATTTTATTTAAAAACTCTTAAACTCTAAGAAGCAACAATTGTTTTTAAAAATAACTTTTCTAATGCGCCCCACGTTTTCGGGGGTTGTTTATATTTCATGCTTAGTGCGGGTTACTTGATACCGCGCCGCTCTTATAATCTTAAGTGTTTTCCACAGAGTGTGGATGCATGTTTTGTTTGGTATTAAGCAATAATTGTCATATGAATTTTATGACTTACGATTGTTTATGTTTTGTTTTGTATATTTCGTTGATGCATCTGATTTGGTGAAGCCATCTCAGATGAACACGATGTTTATTCTTAAACATTCGGCAAAGAGCCGCCAAATGCGACGTTCTGGATTTTATTTTTATAGTAAGTTAGTTATCTTAATATTATCATTAGTAAGATAACAATTGTTAAAGAAGCATGACCAGTTACATGATGGACGTTCAACCTAGTCAATCTGATATTCCCTTACGATTGTCACTGACTTCTCATTCTTACCAATTCTGCCGTATGTATTACTGAGTTGGCTTCTACTGGTTTTCATAATATTTAGCATATTACCTAATGATTTCTGTTTCGGGATATCTACCCACTCCTGATGTGTATTACTGTGCTGACTTCTAGCCTTTTTATAAGCTGGAGAATTTAAAAAAGAACTATCTTTCCTTTTTGATATGTCCTAATATGATCTTTGCTCCACCATTTTTAAATATCGCTGACTGACAAAACTTGAGTGGTTATTCTGGCTATCATTAAATGTTGTCTTTTTATAAATATTTTGTCATATCTGCCTTTTTGGTACTATAGTTTCGGACAATTTGTTACCGGAATCTATTTTGATATTATTTTTTGGATAATCATTATCTAATTGACCCATTGCCTTCTGAATATTATCATTTTGTACTGGCTCTGGGATATATACTTTTTCTTCCCCAATTTTCACTTTACCTCCAATCTTTACATCTAAATTTACCTTATATTTTGATTTTTTGGATTTTATTAAGGAAACGCCACTTATTTCTGTATATTATTTAATTTTAGGTAGTTATAATATTTGAGCGGCCTCTTCAGACAAAATGGTGCTCTGTGAACCACAATCAATAAGGGCTCTTAGAGTCTTATATCCTCCCTTTACATTTCTTACTTGTATTACAGCTGTGGCCAACAGTGTTGGTTGTGCGGTTACACAAGTATTAACTCTCTCATGTGTTTCTTCAAAATGGAGTAAAGTATGTGTTCCTTACTGCACAATGAACAGACCATTTCATTAGTGCACACCTTATTGCTTGAATGGTTCAAGCATCTTATGCAAAGCTGCACTTTTTTGGCTGTCTCATACCGCTCAATAGGTATCAAACCTTTAAACTTATAGCACTTATACGCATTGTGCCCGGCAATTTTGCAAATCGGACATTTATCTTCGACTTCCGCATAATTTAAAACAGTTTGTAGCGATTTTTTCTCTTGCTTTCTCATAGCACTTAACGAGCAATATCTTTGCTCTAAGTATTCCATGACATCAGATAACATCTGAACTTGCCTGGTTTTTCTAATCTGACTCTCACACAATTGTAGAGCCTCTCTGTCAAATTTCCGAAGTATGAGTTGATCGACTATTACGTCAACTTCATCGGACAAATTTGCTTTAATTTTAATTAAGTGTATTGATTCATTAATTATGTTTTTGCGGATTCATTGTTGATCATCGGTAAATCAACGATCCCACCTAATTGTTCGGAAAATACCCTCCGATTATTTTCATACCGCTTGGTTAACAGTTCCCAAGCAGCACTATAATTATCAGCTGAACCTGGCAATAGATGAGCTACCATGCTCCTCGCTTCCCCCTTTAAAGCGGGTTTTAAAGCAAGATTTAAATCGTCTCTTTTTTCAATCAGTTCCGCAATTAATTCTACAAAAAGGTCCCATTCTCTATGTTCTCCAGAAAATGTGGGTACCAATATTTTCAGCAACACCGGTAGTTCGCCCCTTACGGTAACATTCTCAACTTTCAAATTTTTCTGATCGTTTATTTCATCTTCTAATGCTGACAAGGTATTCTGACCGTCGAACTCAAATTCTTCTATGACTTGTTTTAACGTTTCATTACATACAAGTTCATCTGTATAAGCTTGGCACATCTGTACCTTCTTGAACAAGAATTTAATTTTTTTAATATACATTTCGCCTGTTCTATTGTCTATCATACGTAAATCATTGCTCACCATGTCCAAATATTGCTGGAGCTGATGGACCTTTCCTTGAAATTTTTCCTGGCTAACATTAGCGTTTTCATTACTGGAGGACGCATTCCCGCGTGACTCTCCTTTGCTATCCTCAAACATTTCTGACCTATCTGCTTCTGTTTCAACTAACACCGACTTACTAGTGCCTGGTTTTTCTGACTCTCCTGCAGCTATTATTTTGGCAACTATCTTTAAAACCTCTTCATGTACTTTATCTCTGTAGTACTGATGATGGAAGACCTCCTG
This sequence comes from Drosophila paulistorum, assembly GCA_018152135.1. Classification (NCBI taxonomy): domain Eukaryota; kingdom Metazoa; phylum Arthropoda; class Insecta; order Diptera; family Drosophilidae; genus Drosophila; species Drosophila paulistorum. The sequence goes on along the minus strand of JAECXG010000822.1, from coordinate 6,576,235 downwards.
CTGGAGCAATTTCTCATGGTTAGGCATCCATCGGCTACTAATCACTTTTACTTTCTCAATCACCTTGCTAGTAATGTTTCTGGGATCTAGTGCTTCCAACTGCCTTAACCTGATATACAACTCTACCTGATTCTCTAACAATTTTGCAGTCTTATTAGTGAACATTTTATCTTGTGCGAATATTAGGATATCGATATAAGTATATAATAATAAAAATAGATAGATGCACTTATAACAATCTTAATATATATCATATCTAATGATCCTGTTGTTTACACCGTTCGCCACTGTTGTCCGCCAAGTGGAGTTTGCCAAGTAGGTTTTGCCGATAGTCTGCTGCTGCTTGTCTGCCAATGGGTAGGGTTTGCCGATAGTTTGCTGTGTCGTTACTCAGCTGCTGTTGTCCAGGGCCTATGGGCTCAGGCGGTACCGGTGCCGGTCATCGCACCAGATTTTCTCGTATTAGCAGCTTCTTTTTGGCAACTATCTTGTTGCTCTGCTGCTGTTTGTAGTTGCCGACTTGCAACTACATATACACTTTTAACTTTAACTTTTTTTTTTCGATATTAGGGCTTCGAATACGCCACACACCAATTCTGTAATTATTTTTTTACCGCCGCCGAAATTATTGCAGTTGCTCGACTAGCCAAACTGCATTTATTTAACTCAGTCGCACACACTTTTTATTTATTAAGCAATATTTTGCTTTTTGTTTTTTATACTCTGTCTCTTACCACTGGTGGGGGAAAACAAGAGTTATTTTATTTTTGCTACCTTTTGCTGATCTTAGCATTTACACTTGCATAAGATTTCAGACTTAAAGGAGCTGATTCACACTCTGAGTCTCTTACCACTGGTGGGGGAAAACTACAAAGATCCTTTTTTCGAAGGACCAAAATGAATCCGGCTCGAAGGACCAAAATGAATAGGGATTCCCGGAGAGAAGGAAAAAACCCAGTCTTCATTCGTTGAATTCAAAATATGAACTGATTTTATTTAAAAACTCTTAAACTCTAAGAAGCAACAATTGTTTTTAAAAATACTTATTCTAATGCCCTCCACGTTTTCGGGGGTTGAAAATTGTTTATATTTCCTGCTTAGTGCCGGTTACTTGATACCGCGCCGCTGTTATAATCTTAAGTGTTTTCCACAGAGTGTGGATGCATGTTTTGTTTGGTATTAAGCAATAATTGTCATATGAATTTTATGACTTACGTTTGTTTATGTTTCGTTTTGTACATTTCATTGGTGCATCTGATTTGGTGAAGCCATCTCAGATGAACACGATGTTTATTCTGAAACACGTCTGTGATGTTATCTAGTCGACTACATTTTCTTGAGTGGGCTCTTCTGTCGCGCTTGTATAGTTTATTTCGGGATTCCGATGCATGTTCCCCAAGGCAGCCTACAGGAACTATACAAGTATCTATTATTTGGTGCCTGTTTATGTAGGGGGGTCGAATTTCCTTTTCGTTTGGGGCAGCTAAATGAATTTTTCCTTTTTACTTTTTCCAAATAAATGTTGACGCGCAGAGAGATTTTCTATTCACTTGTATGTATATTCAGACACAGGTATATAGTTCAACTAAAACTAGCTTACTTAAGAGCAGGGCACCAAGCCCCGCTTGGAGCGAAGTGTGGGGAGTTCTTTTGTGGGGAGAGCGATGGGCATCATCGGGCGAGCGGCGCGAGGTGAAAGCTTCCGCCTCCGCCATGCTCCTCCCCTTGCAGGAGTGCAAGACCCAGGCAGTCTAATGGCACGCTCCGGACAGGGTCCAGCCAAAGACTGTGCGCATCGCAATTGGCCGCCCGTCAACCCCGGGTAGAATCCCCTCTAACATGACCTCCGTGATCACATCCGCGCCCAGGACCAAAGACACTGACGACGGTCGGTAGAAAGTATCATCCGCCAGGACGATGCTCTCGAACTTTTTGGAGATCTGCGGCTCCACCGGAGCGCTTGGAGTGCGGCAGCACAATCCATCGACCACCTTCAGGATCGCCTCCAATCGCCATCCTTCACTGATTGGGGACCGGATCACTGCTGCCACCGCTTTCTCTGCCCCTATATTGACAGCTGTCAATTTAAAGGCCGTGGCCAGTGACGTCGCCATCGACGATACCGCCGAACAAGGGTCCACCAGGGCCTTCACGTCGAAGGTTTTTTCCCCCCGTCTCAAGACGCACCATCGCCGTGGGCATCAGATGCGGATTGCGGTGCGGCAGCAGTGTGGTCAGGGTCAGTTTCGGATCGGAGGCTGGCGTTGGTGCGACCCTTCGTCTAGCTCCGCACGCACCGGGTGATTCTCCTTCATACAGAGATCACAGGATAGCCATTGCAGTTGTATTTTCCACTGCTTCGAGCGTACGGAACCGCTCAGTGAGGAAATCGTCCATCATTTGCCACTCTGGAATGGCAGTCTTGTCTCCCAGAGATTGTTCCCATGATGAAAGGGTATTCTTTGGCAATTTGATGGAACATAAAAATACGAACATGCCTCCCCAAGTGGTTACTGGCAGGCCACATTGCTCAAAAGCGCGAATGGATGCCTGCAGAGCATTCTGATGATCCTGTAATGCTTTTCCGGACTCATGGGAAATTTGAAGCAGGTCAAGAAGTGCTCGGAATTGGCTGTTCACGATAAGTCGCTTATTTTCGAAACGCAGTTTGAGTGCATTCCATGCCGTTTCAAAACCATTATTTGTAAGCGGCAATTTTGCTACAATGAGGTTGGCTTCACCCCTCGTTTTCGCTAGGAGATGGTACAGCTCCGTACGGAGCTACGGGGGAAATTCGCGAATCGCTTTTGTAGATGGCTGTAAACAAGTCACGGAACGTAGGCCATTTTAAGTAATCTCCCGTAAAGACTTCTGTGTCAATGGGTGGCAATCGACAGCCTCGTTCTGCTGGTGCAGAGGTAGGCGCATGACGGTTTGGAGGAGTAGGAGCAGGCGCTTCATGGATAAGCTCGTTTAATCGAGCCGTGCATCGCTCGTAAACTTGATAGCATTTGTTATATTTAGCTTGGATGGCTAAATCTTCAGAGTTATCGTCTTTACCATCTGTGAGTGCCTCGCCTCGCATTTCTCATATTCCTGCTCGACCTTCTCCCACAACGCTTGAACTCGATCACGACGGACTTGGAGCGTAAATACGCTGACCTCGGACAGTGAAGTGACGTGGGTGTTGACTTCAAACTGAATTAGTTTATCGCAAATGGAGACAAACTTCTTCAAAGCCATGGTGGAAGCAGCTAAAACCCTTTTGGTTTCGGACCGAGTGACTCTTGGGGCGGTTACCAAAATCTGTGGAAGTGGTACCAATGATTTGACCTCTTTTTGGCTTGCTCGTCCTGGCTCTGACGTGGCTTGCTGAAAGGTCGTGCTCGATGGTGCGGACGTGAGAGCTAATGGACTAGAGAGGGTCTGAAGTGCTCGGGAAGGAGGAGTAGTTGGGCTGGTACTCCTCTGGCGCTGACCTGGAGCAGCAATTGAGGATTTGCTCGGGGCTGCAGTGTTCTCAGCTACTTTCTCGTCTTTTGACGGGCTCGTGCTCATAACCCCAGAGAATGGCGGTTATAAAAAGGTGAGCTGGTTTGGCACGGCTTGAAAATTAGCCAAAAAGACAAACTGGAACGTTTGGAAAAACTGGAACACTACCAAACCACTCAAAGAACGGCTTTGAAACGCCTTGAAATAGATTAAAAATCCAGAAAACGAGCAGGTACGTTTGGAATGATTTGGAACACTGCCAAAAAACACTAGGAACGGCTTGGAACGCCTTGCAATTGAGATATAAAACCCGTGATACGACTTGGGACACCTTGGAACTCAAATATATGACTTGAAACGAGTGGAAACACTTTTGAATTGAAATATAACCAAAGATACGACTTTGAACCCGTGGAAACACTTTGGAATTGGAATCTAACTCCAAAGACTCGACTTGGAACGCGTGGAAACACTTTGGAATTGAAATAGAACCAAAGTTACGACTTGCAACGCGTGGAAACACTTTGGAATTGAAATAGACCAAAGATACGACTTGAAACGCGTGGAAACACTTTGGAATTGGAATCTAACTCCAAAGATACGACTTGGAAACGATTGGAAAAATTTCGGAATTCAATATTAAAAACCCAAGATACGACTTGGAAATGATTGGAAAAATTTGGGAATTCAATATTAAAAAAAACCCAAGATACGACTTGGAAACGATTTGGAATCAGAATAAACAAAAGCGCGGAACACAAATTTTTAATAATTAAATATTATTCGATTTTTCCTCAACGTGACCCTTCAACATATATACTCCACAAAGTGCCTGCCAACCTAGGGTATACAGCACAGCTACTTTTGGGCGTTTGCTTTGTGCCGGTCTTTGGCACATGAGCTTGCAGCTGTGCTGGTATACTGCAGTTAAGCGGGACTTATGTATGCACGTATGTATGTACATATGTATATAGGCTGCAAGGGGTAGCGGGATTTTGTTCGCGGTGATGGAAAAATATATTTGTGTGCGAAAAAATTGAGAATTTTTGTGGAATATATGTATATGGATATGGATATGAGTATCACTATGTAAATTTTATGTATGGAAAAATATGTATACATATGTACATATATGGATATGGATATCAATATGTAAAATTATATGTATGGAAAAAATATGTATATGTATATGGATATGAATATATATATGTAAAATTTTATGTATGGAAAAATATGTATATATATGTATGTGTATGGATATGTAAAATGTTGGAGTATATACATATATATGTATTTAAATTTTTTTTTTTTTATTTTTAAATATGAAAATATGGAATGGCCATATGCAGAAGTGTGAATGGATCGGATTTCTTTATATAAATTAATAATTTTTTGTTTTTTTTTTTTATGTATTCTTTTGCTGTGTCTAACCGATATGCCCCAACTTTATAGGGTGTCGCGGGACACCAGAAATGTCTAAGTGTGGCCTTTATATGTGAGAGGGTGGTTCACTTTCTTGTTTTTGTTTAAAAAATCTTTATGAATTGTATTGAAAATTTTCTTCTCTTCGTTGGAACTACCTTTTACTTCGCGCACACTTTTCCCAGGAGTGGACTGTATTTGCACAAAACCTTTATTTTTGGATTTAATGTAGCACTGGATAAATTTGTAATTTTTGTCACATTCACACACTCTGCTTGCATATATGTATGTATGTATATATTTTGTATGTAGGAGATCACTTTGAATTTCGTAGGTTTGTTTCACTGCATACATACATATGTGTTAATATTTTTTTTGAAATTGCGAAAAAATATATATTGGAAATAGGCAAATAAATATGGCGCCTTATATACTTGGCCTATATATGCCAAAGTGCGAGAAAAAAATCTTGAAGTGTGCGAAAAAATATGGCGCCTTATGTACTGGACACATATATACATATGTGTGAAAATTTGGGGACCAAAATTTTCTCTCCTTTGAGGAGCAAAAATTTGCGCAAAAGTAATTTTACTTTGATTAGGAAAATCAAGGGCAACAAGTATGAGTACGGATGCTGGAGGCATGTACATGTACTCATATACCTATATATACCTTGTATGTATATTCAGTCACAGGTATATAGTTCAACTAAAACTAGCTTACTTAAGAGCAGGGCACCAAGCCCCGCTTGGAGCGAAGTGTGGGGAGTTCTTTTGTGGGGAGAGCGATGGGCATCATCGGGCGAGCGGCGCGAGGTGAAAGCTTCCGCCTCCTTTAACTCTTGTGTTGCCCGGTTGGGCATAAACAGTGCCCATGTACTAAGACTTTGTGAACAGTGGGCGATATGGGGTACCAAGGATACTTTTCCTGATATGCCACAAAAACTTTAGCAGAGAAAGCTTTGAACTTATCTGAGTCTATATCGTACTCACAGTTTATCGTTATCAATATTGTCTGAAAGCTTTTAAAAATGTCACAGTCAAAATCAAGAATTGATGACAATAAGTCAGGATTGGAAAATGCTCTTCTCGTTGGAGTACCCACTGCCATTTGAAAGAGGTTTGTCTACATTCAATCCCATTTGTTTCATCACTTTTAACTGTATCAAATTTTTTCGTGCTTTTAATTTAATCTTGTCGGAGTCCTTGACATGTCACTTTTTTAACTTTATTCTATATGAGATTTTTAAAACAAACTCGAAAAAGCGGATCCAAGCGTGTAATGGACTGATTCCAAATTGAAGGGAATGTGATTTAGCTATGAAAATTTTCGAGTTCGCATCTTTGATGTTCAGCAATTGTTTTGGCTTCGCTCCACAGATTGGGCAAGATTGACACGAGTTGGTTCCTGACAATACGTTTAGAACTTTACCATCTATCAGTGTCATGTGTCCAGTATACTGCACATATATATATACTTTTCTCTTTAAATTTATACAAAAATATTTGCTTGTTGAGAATCTGGGCATCTAAATTGTCTTTTTCTGATAATATAAAAATATTTGCATGTTGAGAATCTGGGCAACTAAATTGTCTTTTTCTGATAATATGAGCTCGGTACTTTCCTTGGTGAATTCGATTTTTAATGGTCGACAAAAACTAGCAGATTGCGGAACCCTATTAATCGAAATTATTTGTTTTGTCTTATTTATCAATTTTAATGGAACAATTGTAGAAACTAACAGTGAACTGTCAATCGATTCACTATCGTGGTTCTGGAAACGCTGTTTGTATACACTCTGGCCGGACGAACCATCAAATCCATAGCTGAAAATTAGTTTGCAATGTACCAAGTTGGGAAGTGTTTCCAGGACTTCATGTTGCATTTCCAGAATACGGGAAGATGTATGGTCCAAAATATTTTGAAGTGAAACATACGCTTTATTTTCATAATATTGAATTTCTTTTGGCCGGAGTTTTAATTTCGAATTAAGTACGGCTGGATATGTTGGGTATATATCATAACCCTGCATTTATGCATTCCGTTGTATATTTATATACTGACTTTTTGTAAATCCATTTTCCAATAGAAAGGCAAGTGCACAGTCTGCGGTAAGTAGTCTGTAAAAAGTTTACTTTTTATCTGATTTAGGGTCTCGCAACTCCCAGCAGCTTTCAAAACAACAGCTAAATCTTTTTCTTTCGATTTTTTAGCAAAAACTGTAGAAGCATGATTATTATTGTCTGAACGTTGACGCGTACAATGCGAAGTACGTTCAAGTGGCCCATACGACACCAGGACATAGCCTGTTTTGCGCGAGCCCAAGCAGAGCGCTATACACCTCCCCCCCGACCGACCGTGGGGCGCAGCCGTATATCGGACGGCACGATCGCGTGGACAAATACAAGTATAACGGACAAACAATTAAAAATTAGATTAACTACAGCTAATTAAGAGCTAAATGTGCTAAAATAGAGGTTTACACAAGAGAAAGAGAGTCTTCTGATCTGATTACGGGATACAGAAGATTGTAATCAGAACATAGGACTCGAAGAGGTTCATGCAAAGAATAGTTAGAAATACAATGTTTTAAGGATAGAGGAATAAAATTTCTAGTAGGTCTAAGGGGTACAGATAGATTTAACTGGTTCAATAGCTCAGGAGAGTCTATTTCACCTATTAAAAGTTTATGAATAAAGATAGCACCAAGCATTACTCTACGATTAATTAATGAAGGAAGATTGATTAAAAGAAGCCTACTGGAGTATGATGGCAAATTGACATTGCGATCCCAATTTAGACCACGAAGAGCAAATAGCAGAAAATGCTTTTGAACAGATTTAATTTTACTTTGGTGCGTCTCATATTCAGGTGACCATATGCAAGATCCGTACTCTAAGATAGGACGGATTAATGAAGTATACAGAAGTTTGGTTGTGTACGAATCGTCAAACTCTTTTGACCATCGTTTCACAAACTTAAGAACATTTATAACTGTAGCAGAAATATGAGGATTAAAGGTTAATTTATGGTCCATAAGAACACCTAAGGCAGTGTCGTTAAGATAATAACTTGCTAAGTATGGAGTGCATCTATAAAAAGACATAACTTTACATTTAGAGCCGTTAAGGTTTAGTAGGTTGGTTTCACACCAATTTAGAAGATCATTAAGATGCCAAGTGCATTTTACTTATGTAAAAGCAGAGTGTGATTAACAGAGTCAAAGGCCTTGCTGAAGTCAGTATAAATGACATCAGTTTGCACGGCAGTCTTGAACCCTTTGATTGAGTGGGATGTAAATTCTAATAGGTTAGTAGTTGTCGATCTACGTTTTTAAACCTATGTTGGGATGACAAAATGATTGAGCTACAAAAATGCTGCAATTGAGACGTTATTATTTTCTCAAATGCTTTGGCTATGGCAAACAATTTAGAAATACCATCATAATTGGAGGCTTCGGACTTCTTCCCCTTTTTATGAAGAGGAATTATATATAATTCCTTCCATATAGGCGGGAAGGCGAAAGATGTAATGACTTAAGTATTGGCTTACAATGGGCCTCTGCGCAAAACCTTAATACGCAGCCTGGTATTCCATCAGGGCCAGGTGCATATATTGGTTTGACGGAACTAAGCACGCTAAGAACCGAACTTTCTTCAAACACAGGGTCTAAAATGCAATTAGACGATTGAAAGTGATAAGGATAAGGAGGATTTGATTGATAAATCTAAGAGGAATAAGTTGTTTTGAAAAAATCAGCAACATATCGGCAATTGCCTGATCATTGTCACCTTTATTGTTTTTGAAAGACAAGTAAGACGGGTGCACTGATGTCTTACGTTTTCCATTGACGAATTTATACAATTGCTTACGATCGCGAGAAAACCTAAGTTTACATCTCTGAAGATAATCTTTATAGCATTGTGAATTCAGCACCATAAAATTTTACCGGATTTTTAAAATCTTTTATAGCATCTCGATCTTCAAGTTACATAGCTCACGTGAGAACCAAGGAGGTTTATCAGAACATCCTTGAGTCACACGCGGGACACAAACATCAAAGAACGACTCAAGAGTTTTATAGAAGACAGAAATGGCAGAGTCCATATCCGTGCAAGTATACAGATATGTCCAATTAATAGTTAACAAGAGTTTTTTAAGTTTAGTTAAGTTTGTCTTGCGAAAACATCGGGTTGGAGGCATCGAATTATTATATCGAGGCATAACCCCAAAAGGAAGGTCAATGGTTACATCCAGAGTTGGATGAAAGTTGTCTTCAGGGATAACTAAGGGATCAGTCCAAGAAATATCGCAGTTGGAAGAATCCAACACAAATACCAGATCTAGTGATCTGTTCCGACTATTCCCGACAGGATTTATTTGAGTTAGGGACAACTCAAACAGACCATCTATGAAACAATGTGACGAGGAGGGCAACAGTAATAAAGAATCATATGAGAGGCTCAGGCAATCTCAGGTAAATTAAAATCTCCCAGAACAACGAACAATTCTTGATCACAGAGATATGAGGAAACAAGTTGAGTAGCTTCCAAATGGTGAATGTATACTGCCAAATCGGACTGTGGTGGAATATACGAACAAGTAATATAGTAAAAAGAATTAAGAGAAATTTTAATATAAAAAAATTTAATCTCCTGTTTGAAAGACTGTACAATTTCAGACGAGAACGCCGAATCAACAGCGATCAAAATACCACCACCATCTATATATTAAATATTTTGAGGGGAGAATTGAAGCATCGGCAATATCAGGCTTCAGCCAAGTCTCAGTACAGGCAAGAATATGAAAGTCAAAAACTAAACTATCTACATAGAGTCTAGAGAGTTTAGACTTTAGTCCCCGTACGTTCTGATAGGCCAGAGTTAGGGACGAAATTAGTTTTTTGACTCGCCAACAGGTGCAGACGAGCCGGAAGGAACGTTTTTCACAGAGGCAGGCTAATCGGAGGCCTATTCTTTTTTATTGTATACTCTTTTACAATAAGGTGTTCCGGCCAAAAGTCTTTATGACATATTTGCCCAAAAAGATCTGGGGAGACACTTATTTTAAACGACGAAATGTGCCGAGTATATAAAAAACGGAACTTTTCCACAGCATTGTTTGATGCTTGAACTTTGCTCTGGATGTAGGCTATGACTTCTTTAGAAGTAGTATTGGGATCAAGCCGAGAAATAAAAATTTGCTTTTTGGGTGAAACTACATCAAGGGAACTAGAAGTGCCAGGCACAGCAGTAGCAGCAACATCAGATGCAGCAGCAGCTGAAGCAGCCAACACTTTACTAGCTCCTCTTGTAACTACTTTATTGGCAATATTCCTGGAAACGATTGTTTGCCCGGACGGTTCGGAAACTACAACCGATATCGTGTTAGTAGGTGGGATACTGTCTCCAGGGGAAATGGGAAGAGACTCCACACCTTCCAAAGCCGGACTCCTAAACGATATCAGCTGCTGTGAATTTGGTGACATAGGGTCATTGTCGGAAGCCGGAACTGGTAGAGAACGATGTGCCGAACTATTGTCACACAGCCAACAGTAAAGAAAGTGTTCACTTGCTGGGATTATTGCAATTATATTTGCAACAGACAGACATTATTAAATAATTGATTTATCACAAACAAATTATAAATCAATATGTAAATAGAAAGGGAAAAATATTAAGTTAAGAGAGGCGTATACAAACCAGAGCAAAAGCTAATTGCAATATGCAAATTAGAAAGAGAAAAAAAAAGAGAATATTTATTTTTTGTGTTACAACACACAACAGCAAAAACTTGTCACATGCGCGAATTTAACGGCCGAAAGCGCGATCAAAAGAGAAAGCAGAAGAATAGGGAGCACCAACACCACACAAACAAAAACAAACTATGAACTGTAAATTGAGAGCGCGGGTGGGAGCAAAAAAATTGAACGAAATCAGAAACTAAGCAGCGCAACAACAAAATTATATTTGCGTTTGTTAAAGTTTTGATATTAATAAATATAAATGTTAATAAATTTAATCAAACTTCGCGATGAGTATAGCGAATTATTAAAAATTGATAAAACAATGAATTTAAATTGAATATTATAGATTAACTTCACAAAAGAACGAAAGACAGTAATTAAGCGAGAGCGCAAAAAAAACACGACCGACTTCGATGAGTGACAATATATCTATATGATATTGATGATGGTGAGCCGTGGAGTTAATTTTAGTTATGTTAAAATTTTTGCAGAGTTCTATTAGTCTATTAGAATTGTTTTAACTGAGCCGTAAATTAAAATAAATTTTTCAAATATTGCCTTTGCAACCGCTTTTGCACTTTTGTTTGGTATAGGTATTGATATGAGATATTTGGACAGGTCGCGGATAATAGTAATAGGATAATAGGGAAAAATGTTAAGTTAAGAGAGGCGTATACAAACCAAAGCGAAAGCTAACTGCAATATGCAAATTAGAAAGAGAAGAAAAAAAGTAAGTAAGGGAGATGAGTTGTTATTTTGATCGGCAAGCTCAACAGCTTATTTTCTTTTGAGGCGAGGACAAGCGCTCTCGTAATCACGCTTTGGACGACCCATTTTTTTTTCTGTTGAACAGAGACCCGAGATTTCTATGGAAGTGTCTTTTTCAAGCCATTTTGCATGCTTTCCTTTAAATCTTGCCAGCGTTGAATTACACTTTGGCAAGTGTTTATTTATATAATTAACGAAAGCTTTGACGTTTTCATTTATTGTCCTAATGCTGTCGTCATTTATTTGGTTTTGTTCAATGTTTTGCAACATATGACGTTGTGCTGCGTCACGGGAACGATTGTTGTTATTCCAAACGTCAAGCAGCTCCGCCCTCTTGAACACATATTGTACTACAAAAAGATGATTTTTTAAAAATCATGTGGATTCGGACAAAAATTGTTAGTTTCTCATTTATCTGCACACTTTTGTTAATACCTTCTCACATTAAACTTTTTGCAACGCTTTACCATGCAAAAGTACTGATCCCCAAAACACAAATACACTTGTTAAGCTCAATCTAAAAATACACATATATAAAACACGGTACAATTGGACAGGAACACAGAACAATGACACAAATATGGTTAAAATATAGTTTTACATACCGGTACAATCGTTTTCCATAGTAATTGTTTAAATTTTTTGTTAATTTTCGCCAGAACAAGCAATTAAAGCTGATAAATTTTTTTTCAGTCAAAACATGTTCTACATAATCAGCTGACTTTAACAGCGCTCACACAGAAAAGTATTATTCCATATGTTAATATTAAATATTTTTTTACCTAACTAGGGAGTTCCAAAATAGAAAATCGACGAAAGTTTAAAAAAACAACAGAACAATTAAGGATCGTGATGGAGATAAAATAAGAGATGCTGCAAAATCTTCGACATCATTAGATGCTAAAACGATGATTCGTACAAGGAGTTCTTTGATGGTTAAAATGAAGCCATTGCTTTCTATTTGGATTGAAAATCAGAATTAAAAGCATTAATCATTCATTCATTCTTTGGGTATTGGTACACCCCATTTCCCAGCTTTCTCTTTCCGTTTTTGCTTCATCATATTTGACAGAACCTTAGCACTTGACTTGATGCCTCTGTCTAACAAATAATGAGGCAGAGCTCCGCATTCAGTTTTTTCCTCTTGTTTTTGCATCTTTTTTTCTTCATGTGCTTGTATTTTCTTTTTAATTTGTATTTTCTCATTGCGACGTTCTTTATTAAATAACTTTGCCTTAATGCCACGTAATTTGTGTGCTCTTCGTGCCCGTTCCTTGGGCAAACGTGCCTCTCTTTTTCGTTTGCGTTCTTCAGCCAGCAGCTTGATTTTAGCCGAATATTCAGGGATCTTCGTTTAAAGTTTCTTTCTCTAAATAAAATGGCCAAACATCTGTCTAATGAGTGTGACTCTAGCATACATTTATTGTCGCAATTCAAGTTTGGTCCACCTTCTAAGGAATTGCCCAAGAAATGTACCCTTGAGTTGCCTCATAAGCAGTCGCCCGCACTTTCTATTACATCTTCTCCCATTTTACTTTCGCCTACACCATCTTCTTGTCCCTCTTTATGCTCTTCTTTTCAGATTGATGTACCCACTACAAGCCCTGGTATACCTCAATCTATCCCTCACGGGAACTCTGATCAATTACTGGATCATGCTGGTTTTCAATCACTTGCGGATCCCAATGCTCCTCCGCCTCCACTAACTGTAGTGCCTCATCGTAAACAATTATTTATCTCTAGGCTTGCTCCAGATACTTCTGAATCGTCTGTGGCAGCTTACATTGGTAATATATGCCCTGCTAAGGTTTTAATTCAAAAGTTTAAGTTTTCTAGGCCTCGCAAAATCTCCTCTTTTAAAATTACTGTACCAAATGAGTATTTCTCAGCTATGGTTGACCCTAACTTTTGGCCAGAGGGCCTAGTTGTACACGAATTTGCGCCCAATAAGCGCTCCCGCCCTTTGCCTGTCCACCTTCCTAATGTATCTTCTGCTTCAAAAAACTAATAACGTCTAGTCTTTGCATTCACTATCAAAATGTAAGAGGACTTCTTACCAAGCTCTCGAAACTATTCGGCGATAGCCAAACCTTTTCGGCTGACATATTAGCTTTCTCTGAAACTTGGCTTAACTCCTCTGTTTTGGATAATGAAATTCTTTCTAATAACTTTATTTCTTATAGGCTTGATCGTGTTGGTCGTCGTGGAGGCGGAGTACTCATTGCAGTCAACTCGAATCTGTGCTCAAGTGTTGTGCCGATTGATCTCCCCTTAGGTGTTGAGTTTATTTGCGTCGAAGTTACATGTTCTAACTTTAGCTTATATATCTCTTGTTCATACATTCCTCCAGCTTCTGATATGATGATCTACATGCACCATGCTGATGCTTTGCGAACTATTTTTAGTCGTCTTAAAGATCGTGATTTTTTTATAGCTTTAGGTGATTTTAACTTGCCTAATGTTTCTTGGCTTGCTGATGATAATCTATCTTTCTTAATTCCTTCATCTCAACATGTTTTTCTTGATAGCCTACTTGAATGTCCGCTATATCAGTTGAATTCTTTTCTTAACTCTTCTAAAAGAATCCTCGATCTTGTTTTTGTCTCTGATCCCATTGTTAGTGCTGTATCACAAACACAGCCCCTAGTGAAGCCTGAAGATACTTATCACCCTACCATTGAAATTACTATTTCTTACAATTCCGTTAATAATTCATTCAATAACATCTCAAATTCTCGTCGCAGATGTTTTCGTAAAACAAATTTCAATCTTCTTAACAGCCTTATTTTCTCTTTTGATTGGTCATTTCTATTTGAGTGCTGTGATATAGATTGTGCAGTAAATTTTTTCTACTCTGCTCTTAATTCTCTAATTGATAAATGCGTTTCTTATTTGAATGTCTCTACCGTCTCCAGTGCGCCAGTCTGGTTCACACGTAGGCTCTCTAATCTCCGTAACATTAAATCGAGATATTTTAAAAGATTTAAAAAAACTGGTTCGCGACTTGACTATGCAAATTATTGTGTAGCCAAATCTCAATTTTGCCTTTTAAATACTCAATGCTACAATAATTATATCGTTCGCTGTAAGGTTGAATTTTATAAGAACCCCAAAAGATTTTATAACTTTGTTAATTCCAAAAGACGCTCTAATTTACTACTGCTAATTGTGATTCAGATATTGCAGATCTGTTTGCTAAATTCTTTCAGTCGACTTATTCTTCTACTGCTTCGGATCCCACACCTTATCGCTTCACAATTCCACATTTAAATTGCATGTTTTTTCCTAATATTACTGAAGACTGTAGTATCTCTAGCTTGTCATCTATGACGTCTTCCTTCGTACCCGGGCCTGATAATATACCTAGTTGCATCCTTAAAATGTGTTCGATTTCCCTATCTAAGCCTTTATCTCGGTTATTCTTTATATCGAGTGAGACTTGTCGCTTCCCTGATATTTGGAAGGAGTCTTTTATTATTCCGCTTTTTAAAAAGGGTAACAAATCGGATATTTCTAACTACCGTGGCATTGCCAAACTTTCGGCAATACCTAAGCTGTTTGAGAAAATTATTACGTCTTCCCTTCAACACCTATCCAGATCCGCTATTTCTGCTTGTCAGCATGGCTTCATGAAAGGTCGTTCGTCGCTTACCAACCTTTTAGAATTGACTACCCTTGTACACCATGGCTTCCGTAAAAAGTGTCAAACTGATGTTATTTATACTGACTTTAGTAAGGCTTTCGATACGGTTGATCATTCCTTGCTTCTCATGAAACTTAACATCATGGGTTTTTCCCCGAAACTATTGGCTTGGTTAAAGTCGTATCTTATTGGCAGAACCCAAAAGGTGTCTTTTCGTTCCTCGATATCTAAAACTGTTCGAGTTACGTCAGGTGTCCCCCAAGGCAGTCATCTGGGCCCACTGTTATTTACCTTGTTTATAAACGATTTGCCTTTGGCCTTGGCTCATTCACGCGTGCTCATGTTTGCGGATGACGTCAAGATTTGTTATTCATATAATGATCCTTCTTTCCAACAGTACTTGCAATCAGATCTCGATGCGTTCTGTGTTTGGTGTCACGTTAATAAATTACACCTTAATGCCTCTAAATGCTCTTTTATGACTTTCAGTCGTTTGTCGCCGTTCCTAGCTCAATACTCTATTAAGTCTGTTCTGTTAGATTGTGTACCATCATTTACAGACTTAGGCGTTATGTTTGACCCAAAACTTTCTTTTAATATTCATATATCTTCAATTGTTAATAGAGCATGCAGTCTTCTTTGCTTCATTAAACGTTGGGCCAAAGAATTTGATGATCCATATGTGACAAAGGTTTCATACACTTCGTTAGTTCGCCCTACTCTAGAATATTGCTCACCAGTGTGGAACCCTCAATATGATGTTCACCAGCGTAGTATTGAATCGGTACAGAAGCAATTCCTTAAGTTTGCGTTACGCGGTCTTAATTGGGACCCGAATCTTCGCCTACCTTCTTATTCTGACAGACTTCTTCTTATTAATCTTCCTTCACTTTACAACCGTAGGCTCGTATTTGGGATTCTCTTTCTACATAAAGTAGTCAACGGCGAAGTCAGTTCTACCAATTTACTAGATACGCTATATTTTTGTGTTCCCTCACGTCGGACCAGAAACTTTTTTCCTCTTCACCTTAGTAGATGTTTGACTAACTACTCTCTTCACGAACCTCTTCGTGTTCTTTGCCAATCTTTTAACAACCTTTCTCACCTTATTTCTCCTCATCTATCTGTCACTTCTCTTCGCGCTATACTTTTTAATTATCTACAGCGTAACCACTGAAAGTATTCTGGACTGGATATTTGATTGGCTGCAACTCATCCCTGACCACATTGGCTGTGAATCGGGGCATAGCTGGCACCATGTTGCAAATAAAACACCTCCATCGGGTCGGGGATGTTGTGCATATAGCTAAGCTACCTTAATGAATTAATTACTATTTGTATTTTAGCTTAAGCTTTTTCGTCAACTGCTGACTTAGTTGACGTAAATAAATAAATAAATAAAACATCTGCCCTGGTCAGCAATGATTCTATTCGGTACACCGAAAAGTGATATCGATGACTTTAAAGCATTGACGCAACTTTCAGTATTTACGTTTACAGTATGATACAAATAAACAAACTTGGTAAACGTATCGATTTCTACTATAAGGTACTCCTTTTTATCGCTTTTTCCACTCAGTTATATCTATGTTCACCGTGTGCTATGGTATATCTACTTTAGGAATGGGATGGAGCTCTATTTGTATTTTGCCCGAGGGCGGTTTAATGAGACTGCAGGTACTACAATTATCTACAAATTTACGAACATATTTACGCAATTCTCGAACCAGTAGAACTCGTACATTTTATCTAAAGTGTTTTCCCAAACTGTACAATTGCCTCATGAACGTGATTCACTACCGACCACCTAAATATTCTGGGTATAACAAGAAGGCATCTAGATTTACCATTCCGAGCATTTTTGAACGAAGTTCGTACGTCTTTGCCAAACCCTCCTCCAACTCGTCATTTTGAAGTCTAGAAATGATCGAAAAAGTCTCAGAATCTCTTTGTTGCTCAGCAAGAAGCCAATTGTCTGATATATCAGTTAAATGCACACGTTTAATGGGAGCCTGAGCAGACAATTTAATAGGTAATGGATTACGAGAAAAGAAATCCACATTTGACAAAATTTGCAAAGTACTAGTTACTGTATGGTTTCCAATGCCCTTCAAGAGGGCTAAATTGTTAATTCGTTTTCCCGAAAGCTTATGTGATATTGCTTCCTTAACAAGAGAACATTCAGCTCCATAATCAAAGTATTGAGTTAGGGTACCAATGGATTCTTTAACTTGACACAAGTTTACACGTCTTTCTTCAATTCTTTTCGGTATCAATAATGATGATCCTTCAGGGCAAGCAGACTTCATGTGTCCAGCAACTCCGCATTTGAAACAAATAATTGGTTCTCTCTTCATCTCTGGTGGACGGACAGTGTGCTGAGAAAATCTCTGGTTTTCTTGTCTTCTTAAACGGCAATCCGCCATTTTGTGTCCGTTTTTTCCGCAAAAGTGACATTTCACGGCAGGTTGTAGTTGTAGTCGCATTCGCTTGTTTTCAGCGTCTACTGGAACGGAATGGTCTTTCCTTTTACCAACAGTAAAGGCTTTTAACTCATTTAGCATCTCGTTGCGCGTCTTGGTGTTGGTTGTAAAAATTGTTCGTTGCAGCTTCGGCTCGACCTGAGCAGTGTGTGCTAAAATTACTGACATAGCAGCTTGCTCTATAGTCATCCCTTTCCATTTTGACAGCAGTGACGTGAGTAGTCGGCTTCCGTACAATGACAAGCACTCTCCTTCGTTTGGACGGCCATTAAGAATGTTGAAAATTGTGGCAGCAGGGCTTTCAGTGCCTTTAAAGTGCTGCAGAAACAATTCTTTGAATTGGTTCCACGTCATATCAGCAAAAGAAATTTGGGGTAGCCAATTGGACGCACTCCCTTCCAGCGATTTGCTTAGGGCCATGAGAAGTGCGCTGCCCTCCAACGGATTCTCCGCCAGTATTAGGTCCACAGTCGAGCACCATGCAGCAGCACTTGATCCCAAAGAGTCAGGGTCAAACTTTGGCAAGGCAACTGATTTTGTACAACCTTGCTCCAGTCGTGCACTGATCACCTCGATTAAACTACGGTGTTGCGCTTCCAAAGTCATGCACAAGCGGTCGTCAGGATTAATTTGCGGTGGAGACAATCCCACTTCTGATGTCGAACATCCATTGTTGTTCTTAGCCTTTTCCATTTTCTTTACTTTGGATACTTTATACTATTCACTCTCACTTTATATTAATCAACTAAAAGCGCAGCGAGTGTGTTCCGGCACGTCTGATTTTTAGACTGCTTATGCTGACTCCAATCACTTAACAGCAAACCTCACTCGACAACATTTCCAATGTTGTCACGCTGTCAGGCATCTCAAATCTGCCGAATCATTCTGCAATCTTAACATACCAATTGTCAACCTGCAAAGGGCAGTGTTGGACATACCATAGTTACAGGTATGTCACACCTGTCAATTCACATATCAAACATTAACAAAACATTAGCCTACTCTTAGGCGCTCTAAATTCTCCGACATACATATATGTAAAAATCGACAGTATTAATTTTTTTTTTAAATAGATGTTTTTGTCCTATTCTATGTGTTCAAACATAGAATAGGACAAAAACTTCTATTTAAAAAAAAAAATTAATACTGTCGATTTTTACACATACATATGTATGTATATGCATATATACATACAATGTGTGTTATTTCAAACATAATATTCTTTTAACCTATCCTTATGAACTTTCTTTTCCTTATTATTATTATTTTTAATAATTAATCAAAACTGTGTTTTAGCTGGGCTTCAGGTCAATAAATCTTACTAATTTGTAAGATTTTAAATCATAGGCAGCACAAAATGGGAACAGGTTGTCGGTATAGCTATTTCAAAAACCACCAAGTTCTATCATTAATTACAATTCTTGCAAATGAATAAGAGATATTTGTAGCACTTATGTCCTGGAGAAATGATACCAGTGTAATTTTCCAGATTTTTGTTGTGTATATTTACTGACAAAATGAATACATGGAGCGCCACCGCAAACTGTATGGCCAACGTCTTGATTATTTATTTATTTATTTATTTATTTACGTCAACTAAGTCAGCAGTCGACGAAAAAGCTTAAGCTAAAATACAGATAGTAATTAATTCATGAAGGTAGCTTAGCTTTATGCACAACATCCCCGACCCGGTGGAGGTGTTTTATTTGCAACAAGGTGCCAGCTATGCCCCGATTCACAGCCAATGTGGTCAGGGATGAGTTGCAGCCAATCCAATATCCAGTCCAGAATACTTTCAGTGGTTACGCTGTAGATAATTAAAAAGTATAGCGTGAAGAGAAGTGACAGATAGATGAGGAGAAATAAGGTGAGAAAGGTTGTTAAAAGATTGGCAAAGAACACGAAGAGGTTCGTGAAGAGAGTAGTTAGTCAAACATCTACTAAGGTGAAGAGGAAAAAAGTTTCTGGTCCGACGTGAGGGAACACAAAAATATAGCGTATCTAGTAAATTGGTAGAACTGACTTCGCCGTTGACTACTTTATGTAGAAAGAGAATCCCAAATACGAGCCTACGGTTGTAAAGTGAAGGAAGATTAATAAGAAGAAGTCTGTCAGAATAAGAAGGTAGGCGAAGATTCGGGTCCCAATTAAGACCGCGTAACGCAAACTTAAGGAATTGCTTCTGTACCGATTCAATACTACGCTGGTGAACATCATATTGAGGGTTCCACCCTGGTGAGCAATATTCTAGAGTAGGGCGAACTAACGAAGTGTATAAAACCTTTCTCACATATGGATCATCAAATTCTTTGGCCAAACGTTTAATGAAGCAAAGAAGACTGCATGCTCTATTAACAATTGAAGATATATGAATATTAAAAGAAAGTTTTGGGTCAAACATAACGCCTAAGTCTTTAAATGATGGTACACAATCTAACAGAACAGACTTAATAGAGTAATGAGCTAGGAACGGCGACAAACGACTGAAAGTCATAAAAGAGCACTTAGAGGCATTAAGGTGTAATTTATTAACGTGACACCAATCACAGAACGCATCGAGATCTGATTGCAAATACTCTTGGAAAGAAGGATCATTATAGAAATAACAAATCTTGACGTCATCCGCAAACATGAGCACGCGTGAATGAGCCAAGGCCAAAGGCAAATCGTTTATAAACAAGGTAAATTACAGTGGGCCCAGATGACTGCCTTGGGGGACACCTGACGTAACTCGAACAGTTTTAGATATCGAGGAACGAAAAGACACCTTTTGGGTTCTGCCAATAAGATACGACTTTAACCAAGCCAAATGATGTTAAGTTTCATGAGAAGCAAGGAATGATCAACCGTATCGAAAGCCTTACTAAAGTCAGTATAAATAACATCAGTTTGACACTTTTTACGGAAGCCATGGTGTACAAGGGTAGTCAATTCTAAAAGGTTGGTAAGCGACGAACGACCTTTCATGAAGCCATGCTGACAAGGAGAAATAGTGGATCTGGATAGGTGTTGAAGGGAAGGCGTAATAATTTTCTCAAACAGCTTAGGCATTGCTGAAAGTTTGGTAGTTAGAAATATCCGATTTGCTACCCTTTTTAAAAACCGGAATAATAAAAGACTCCTTCCAAATATCAGGAAAGCTACAAGTCTCACTCGAAATAAAGAATAACCGAGATAAAGGCTTAGATAGGGGAAACGAACACATTTTAAGGATGCAACTACATAGGTATATTATCAGACGTCATAGATGACAAGCTAGAGATAAACAGTCTTCAGTAATACTAGGAAAAACATACAATTTAAATGTGGGATTGATAAGGGGTAGGGTGTGCGATCCGAAGCAGTTGTAGAATAAGTCGACTGAAAGAATTTAGCAAACAGATCTGCAATATCTGAATCATTATTAGCAGTCTGGTCATTAAGTCTGAAGGTGGAAGGTAGTAAATTAGAATTAACAAAGTTGTAAAATCTTTTGGGGTTCTTATAAAATTTAACCTTACAGCGATCGATATAATTATTGTAGCATTGAGTATTTAGAACACAAAATTGAGATTTGGCTACACAATAATTTGCATAGTCAAGTCGCGAACCAGTTTTTTTAAATCTTTTAAAATATCTCGATTTAATGTTACGGAGATTAGAGAGCCTACGTGTAAACCAGACTGGCGCACTTGAGACGGAAGAGACATTCACATAAGGAACACATTCATCAATTAGAGAATTAAGAGCAGAGTAGAAAAAATTCACTGCACAATCTATATCACGGCACTCAAGTAGAAATGACCAATCAAAAGAGAAAATAAGGCTGTTAAGAAGATTGAAATTTGTTTTACGAAAACATCCACGACGAGAATTTGAGATGTTATTGAATGAATTATTAACGGAATTGTAAGAAATAGTAATTTCAATGGTAGGGTGATAAGTATCTTCAGGCTTCACTAGGGGCTGTGTTTGTGATACAGCACTAACAATGGGATCAGAGACAAAAACAAGATCGAGGATTCTTTTAGAAGAGTTAAGAAAAGAATTCAACTGATATAGCGGACATTCAAGTAGGCTATCAAGAAAAACATGTTGAGATGAAGGAATTAAGAAAGATAGATTATCATCAGCAAGCCAAGAAACATTAGGCAAGTTAAAATCACCTAAAGCTATAAAAAAATCACGATCTTTAAGACGACTAAAAATAGTTCGCAAAGCATCAGCATGGTGCATGTAGATCATCATATCAGAAGCTGGAGGAATGTATGAACAAGAGATATATAAGCTAAAGTTAGAACATGTAACTTCGACGCAAATAAACTCAACACCTAAGGGGAGATCAATCGGCACAACACTTGAGCACAGATTCGAGTTGACTGCAATGAGTACTCCGCCGCCACGACGACCAACACGATCAAGCCTATAAGAAATAAAGTTATTAGAAAGAATTTCATTATCCAAAACAGAGGAGTTAAGCCAAGTTTCAGAGAAAGCTAATATGTCAGTCGAAAAGGTTTGGCTATCGCAGAATAGTTTCGAGAGCTTGGTAAGAAGTCCTCTTACATTTTGATAGTGAATGCAAAGACTAGACGTTATTAGTTTATTGAAGCAGAAGATACATTAGGAAGGTGGACAGGCAAAGGGCGGGAGCGCTTATTGGGCGCAAATTCGTGTACAACTAGGCCCTCTGGCCAAAAGTTAGGGTCAACCATAGCTGAGAAATACTCATTTGGTACAGTAATTTTAAAAGAGGAGATTTTGCGAGGCCTAGAAAACTTAAACTTTTGAATTAAAACCTTAGCAGGGCATATATTACCAATGTAAGCTGCCACAGACGATTCAGAAGTATCTGGAGCAAGCCTAGAGATAAATAATTGTTTACGATGAGGCACTACAGTTAGTGGAGGCGGAGGAGCATTGGGATCCGCAAGTGATTGAAAACCAGCATGATCCAGTAATTGATCAGAGTTCCCGTGAGGGATAGATTGAGGTACACCAGGGCTTGTAGTGGGTACATCAATCTGAAAAGAAGAGCATAAAGAGGGACAAGTAGATGGTGTAGGCGAAAGTAAAATGGGAGAAGATGTAATAGAAAGTGCGGGCGACTGCTTATGAGGCAACTCAAGGGTACATTTCTTGGGCAATTCCTTAGAAGGTGGATCAAACTTGAATTGCGACAATAAATTTATGCTAGAGTCACACTCATTAGACAGCTGTTTGGCCATTTTATTTAGAGAAAGAAACTTTAAACGAAGATCCCTGTACATTCGGCTAAAATCAAGCTGCTGGCTGGCACAAGATGGGCAAGTCCAGCGCATTAAGCCAAGCTCAGGCTTAGACACAGACAAACCAGAAAATTTGTCGTAATCACGGCCGTTGAGGCCAGCACATTTTAAGTGAATAAGATTGTCGCAAAGCCAACACGATATTGCTCTATACTGATCGTCAAAACGATCAGAATGCTTGCAATTGGGTAGACAACAAGCCATTGAAAAGCCAAAATAAACACAAGGCAAAAAAAAACAACAAAAAAAAATATATATAAAAATTTAAATAAACAGCACAAAGATAAATTATCGATAAAAAATCAATAATTACAAATAAAACAAAGAGACAGCTAGAGTACACAACACAAGAGAGAGTGCAAGAACAGTTATAAGACGAGCTTTGAGAGGCGGCCTTAGAAAAGTAATTACGCGGGAGGGAAGCTGAGCACAAGCACAAAGCAGAGAGAACAACAAAACCACTAGCACTGATGGTATGATGGGGGCGATGAGGGGAGCAACTGCAGAAGCAATGACGGGAGAGAACAATAAGAAAAAACTAAAAACAATTTAGATGCACCAAACACTAATCACAAAAAAGAAAAAAACAAAACTGTTTAATTTGGCGAATTATGCAAATAAAACACAAGGGTTTCAAGCAAATGACACCAGCGAAAACGAAAACAAACTAGGCACAATTAAAAATTGGGAAAAAACAATATATATTAATAAAACTCAGGAGCTAAGCAAAAACACGACCGTCACGTCAGAGAGCAGAAGCTTTTTTTTTGACTGGAAAGGATTTTAGCAAGTTTTGCACCATGCAAAAGATAGGTTTACACTTGATTGCAGCGGGTGCTAGTTGCGCGAACGGTCAGGTAGAGCGTTATGAGCGTGTTAAAACGAATGTTAACTGCTATAGAGACCAGTAAGCGATCCTGGCAGGATGCTTTGGGCGAAATACAGCTGGCCATAAATTGCACAACAAATAGAACCACTAAAAAAAGTCCTTTGGAATTACTGATTGGTAAAGAAGTTCGACCTTTAAATATGTTACATGTTTTTGAGAATCAGAATAAAGTCGATGTAAGTAAGAAAGATAGCTAAAAAAAACATAGACAAATCCGCCTCCTATGAAAAAGTTAGATTTGACAAAAACAAACTCAAAATTGTAAAATTCAAAGTAGGCGATTATGTATTGCTCAGAAATGAAGAGAGACATCAGACGAAACTAGACCCATAGTTCAGGGGACCATTCCAAGTGGCAGAGATACTCGATGGCGACAGATATGTTTTAAAATCCATGGCTAATAAGCGAACTTATAAATATTCGCACGAATCGTTGAGAGGTATGCCGGCGGAAGGGATTCCCACTGAGTTGGACATGTGTGTTGATAGTGATGTATTAGTGGATTCTAATACGGGTCACGACGTTGAAAGAGACGTCAAGAAAGACGGCGTTGAAAGAGACGTCAAGAAGAACAGAGTTGAAAGAGACTCTGGTGATGCGTTGGTGGATTCTAACGAGTAAGAGACATTGGTGGACTACAATGTGGTGAAAGGCATTGATGGTTTTCAATGCAGAATGTCAGACTCCATTCCTGAAGGTTACCTGAAGCACTACTCTGCGGGTGCTGGTAAGAGCACGAGTTATTGTGTTTTTTGTTCAGTATTAGTATGGAGAGGTGAGGTGATAGGAGCCCAATATGGTTGGTGTCCGAGACATATGTTACTTCACGAGAGAGTCAAAAAACTAGTGGGAAATCACTGAACGCCGGGTGCATAGAGTAATAGCCAGATCTATATCCTGTATTCTGCCACTGGTACAACCCATAGAACCATAAAAACTAAGCTTTATTTTAACATTCTTTATAATTAAATTGAATCAAATTGTCATTTCAAACTGAGCAATGCATGTCGTAACGTTATTAATGTAACACACGAGGACGTGTGATGGTCAGGAGGGCCGGACAGTGTTGTACTATAATTACATCTAATGTTAAAATAAGAACTTTGTATGTTACTGCAAATATGAGTTTTGTGATTTATTGATGGATGAAAGTTGACTGATTAAGCCAGATACGGGTAGTTGAGTCGGGATAAGAGACCGTGTGGCCAACTAGAGCAAATAGTACATTGGTATATTGGAGCGAAATACAAGTAAAACGTAAAGATTATAATGGTTTGCCAATATGGATGACATGTATCTGGTTTATTCAATGTAGAATAATGAACGGGAAGGATCTTCATATTCTTTTACACGAGAACGTGTAACTTGTCAGAATGGCCGTGTTGGAGAATTTAGAGCGCCTAAGAGTAGGCTAATGTTTTGTTAATGTTTGATATGTGAATTGACAGGTATGTCACCTGTAACTATGGTATGTCCAACACTGCCCTTTGCAGGTTGACAATTGGTATGTTAAGATTGCATAATGACTCGGCAGATTTGAGATGCCTGACAGCGTGACAACATTGGAAATGTTGTCGAGTGAGGTTTGGTGTTAAGTCATTGGAGTCGGCATAAGCAGTCTAAAAATCAGACGTGCCGGAACAACACCTAAACTCGCTGCGCTATTAGTTGATTAAAATAAAGTGAGAGTAAATAGTGTAAAGTATCCAAAGTAAAGAAAGTGGAAAAGGCTAAGAACAACAATATACAGTATATATACAGAACAACAGTATATACATATATACAATTAACAATTCAACTCCGAACATCCGAAAATGATAATGAATACAGCAAGAGGTTGTATACAACGGATGCTTAACACATCGGACCCGATTTTTCATGAGAAAACAAAGGAAGAAATAACACGAATTTTAAAGGATAATGACTTCCAAGCCACACCATAAGGACACTACTAAAATCTCACAATAAGAAAACAAATAGATAACTTACCTCGTGAGGATTGTTAAGGAACCAGCCGAAAGCCGTACAGCCAGGCTTGCTTCGCTCGCAAAGAACTGAACTGCATAGGGGAAGGGTAACTAAATCCCGCGCACAGACCGCGTCTAGATCGACATGAGCAAGGTGTCTACATGTGTCACTTCTGACTCAGTAAACATCCGGTGGCGAAACGGAGTTCGCCGGGATTAGTAGTATATCTATAATAACATGATGAAATAATAAAATGATATTTAATTGTTTTTTTTTTTAAATGATTGCTTTGTTAAATTAAAAATGTAAGATTTTCACAACCCTGGAACCTATCTTCGATCTTTATATGGTTTGCTATAGAAAATCTTAATTCACTTTGCGTTGCTTCAATTTCTGTTTCACTTTTTTGGAACGTATCCCCAACGCGAAGCGAGGTTTAGGTGTATATACATTATGGGGTCGGAAAATCTTCCCTCTGCCTGCTACATACATTATGGGTGCATGGCACAAAAAGTCAATGACAGTTAAGACAATTGCTACACATGGAAGCATTTTGGTAATTCTAATTGAATAAATTGTTCAGCAATACACTGGGTTTGAAATGAATTTATTTTTCATTTAATTTTATGTTTAACATATTCCAGACATTGTTATCAAGCCCTATTACTTTTCCTCTGGTTTGCTAAACACAAAAGTCAAATTGCATTTTCCGCAATAATGACGATCCTCATGGGCAGCCATCAGGCCCGGACTGGGACCCTAAGGGCCCACCGGGCATTCAAGTTGAAGGGCCTACACCACATGCTTGAAAAAATATGTCGAGGAAAATGAAAGGTACACATTTTGAGGTTTTACATCAAGTATGATCGTGTATGTGAATAAAACGAAAACGACTTCTTACAACAATTTTATTTGCCTTTTTTAACAATGCACTTATATGTACGTAAGGCGTAATTTTACTAGATTTAATCATTAAACAGTCAAAAGTTTTTGCAGTAAATTGCTCTGTAAGGATAAGGCTTTGATTATGCGCTCATTTTCAATTTCATTTAAGTTTTTCTTTTCAACTGCCATAAGCAAGAATGTTTCTAAATGGTTTTGCGTCAAACAGCTTCTCAATCTATTTTTGACATATTTTAACTTTGAAAATGAACGTTCGCAAGCTACTTGCGTACAAGAAAGTGTCAAAAGAAATTTATAAGCAAGAAATAGCTGTTTGTAAGTTTTTTCATGAAATGAGTAGCGTTTTAAAAAAAAATAACAACAACCCGCACAATTTTTGCATGTCTTACAAGTTTTAGCAACATTAGAGCACATAGCTGGATCTGATTTCTTTAATTCATCCTGATCTGCAGGCAGTTCAGTGTCGGAGTTCTCTTCGTGTAGATCTCTATCATCGTCACAGTTTTGAGTCGCTTCTACTTCATATTCGTCAGCGAGACTCTGCTTGAAAGTAGTCCATTTTGAGGCAAAATCCTTTAACTCATTGTTTAAGCTCGGTGATGCAACTGCTCCGAATTTTTGTAGAATGTTGAGAAGAGCTGCTAAAGAATTTTCGGGAAGACCATCTGCTACGATTTGAGGAAAATTTTTCGGGTCGAGGCATGAGAAATCCGCGGCTAGTCTTCCATGCTCCGTAAACCGTGATTTGATTGCACAAATGGTTTTATCAATTATAACATTGTGAACTTCTACTCTAAATTTTTGTTGAGGTTCATCAATTGTTTCATCACGGGTTTTCTCACCCGGTAACCTTTTCTTTTTGTGCAGCGTTCGTTTTGTGAAATCTTGGTTTATAATGATTTCTGATTCTTTCTCAACTAGCAAATCTGATGCCCACGTAATGAAACCATTTGCAGTTGTTACCACCTGTAAAATGAATTAATCTTTTGTACATTGTAAAACAACAATTTTTTAAACACTCTAATTCGTAATTTAAAGGCTTTTAATCCTCAAATTAAA
Organism: Drosophila paulistorum; assembly: GCA_018152135.1. Taxonomy (NCBI): domain Eukaryota; kingdom Metazoa; phylum Arthropoda; class Insecta; order Diptera; family Drosophilidae; genus Drosophila; species Drosophila paulistorum. The sequence goes on along the minus strand of JAECXG010000822.1, from coordinate 6,548,595 downwards.
AAGATGGTAAGACATTGAAGCATGTTAAAAATAAAAAAGTTCATCTTAACATAAAGATCATAAATTCAGTTAAGTTTTAATTCGACAAAGTTTAAAGGCTAACGTTACCATTAGCGAGAATTACGGAGACATTTGAGACTCGACATTGTTTCCACTCATAATAAAAACAATGATTAGCCTTGATTACATCTCTGAAAGTTTTTGGAAGAAAATAAGAATTCTTTCACATGAAAATTTGATAACTTTTTGTACCTTGAATTTGAAAGAACATACACTGAGTGGACAGCCCATCAAATTTTAACTTATAACTTCAATTACTAAAAACGTAGCATGTAGCCAAGTACTGAACATTCAACATGGATTATAGAAAGCCATATTTACCTTATCAAAGTCCCGTTGAATGTGTTCAAAAGATTCCAAAGTTGATGTAACCATCCTTTGGGCTTGAAGTATGTCCATTCCGTTTGTTTGCAAATAATTGGACAAACTTTTTGTAGCGGAAAAAATTCTTGAGTAGACATGTGCTGTTAAGATGGTCTCATACTTGAGTAACGAATTTTTCAAACACTCAGCTTGGAACCGCAGATCAGCACTGAAGTTTTGTGAAGTTGCCAGTTCATCCAGTGTTAGTAGTATGTCGACGTATAGACATCCCGACGGGTCTCCAAAATCTCCAAATTTATTCGTAACTGCTTTGTCTTTCGACCACCAGCGTGTGTTACCGATTACGACGAGACGTTTTTTAGTTAAATTATGTTTCAGGTAGACATCCATGCGCAGGTAAGATTCTTTGACGAATTTCGCAATAGAATTTAAGAGTCCAAACAATGAGGTAGATTGGTGGTTGAGTTCTGTTACATCTGTGATTACAAGATTCAAAACGTGTCCATAGCACCAGACATGTAATTGGCCGGGAGAAATTTTAGACAACCACGCCGAGAAACCAAAGTATTTTCCTTGCATATTTGCAGCTCCGTCTGTTGAATTGCCAATGCAGGATTGAATATCGATATTAAGTGATTGCAGTTCTTTAACTAGCAGATCGCAGATCGATTTGCCAGTTGATGAAGTGCAGTTGACGACGGAAATCAATTTTTCATGCACTTTATCAGTGACGTATCTGACAATGATACTACACTGATCAGTTACTGAAATATCCTGTGCAGTATCTAGTTGGATTGTAAACATTCCTGCCTTTCGTACTTCTGCGCTTATATCTTCTTTGATGAACTTTCGAATAATGTTGATTATGTAGTTAATGGTTGTTTTCGAAATTAATGTCACTATTCCACCGCGCCCTGAACTTCCTTTTTTTCTTGATTGTTTCTTTTCTTTACTTTTTTCAATCACGTTGGCCAAATGTTTTTTGAGTGTTTCATCAAATCTTCCGAGAAGCTTCAATATTTCAAGAAAATTTCCATGATCGAGATCATCGTCATCCAAAGAGTAGCCTGCCTCGTGTTTGTCCCCTCGGTAGCTCAATCCTCTTCTTCCAATCAGTTTAACAGTCTCGATAACTCTTTCTAAAACCTTTCTCCGTTCAAGAATTTGCTCCTGTCTTACTGTTAGCATTTCACCTGATATAAGGTGGGGGATATCTTTGGCCATTATGTACTGATTATAAGCAATGAAAGATATATTGTGCCGATCACTTTTTTCGTGCTCTTTTACCCGTTGAAATACGTGACGCCAATCTGTGACTCCATCAACAAAAACATTTTTTTCGATATCTTTGCTGAATGCCATACAATAAGAACAGAAAAGAGCATTTTTTTCTCTGGAATATGTTAACCACTTTCGATGTTCTGTTTGAGAGAGTTGGTTGACAAGGATGAAATTAAAAAAAACTGGCCAGATGTATTTCAGAAGGCCGCTGAAAGTAGTTCGTTTGAGTCACATTTATTGTCTCGGCAATCGGAACATTTTCATTTTCTACTTTATCATTTTTCTCCGTTGCATCTGGAATGTGATCTTCTGGTGGTGTTGTGATTGGGTCGATTTTATCTCTCGAATCCACTGTAATTTCATTGGAGCCTCGGTTTGTACCCTCGTTTTCGAGTTTCAGGTTTGTGGAAATCTAGAAATATTTATTATAATAATAATTCAACCGTTTTTCGTAAATGCAAGTTGTGAGGGAAATATTTTTTACGAATGTGAAATGATTTTAGTGAGAATTTTTGTGGTACAAAGTGACTCACTTTAATCATATAATTAAAATTGTTACGTAAATAATAGAAACATACGTCACAGCTATCGTTTTCCGCTAATGGCGCTGATCCTTGCGGTGATGAAGTAGAAGCTTTAGATGACGTTCTTTGAAACATTTCAGTTAGAAGTTTGCATTTTTTCGCCTCTTCCCTTAGCGATTTCACTTCTTGCAGGTGGCGTTTTTTTGCTCCCGATTTATATTTCCTCTTATTCAGCATGATTTGTCGTTGATCACTTAACATACAAATTTTTTAAATGTCTTCTTCTTTTTACATTTCTTTCTTGAAATATTCACGAAAACGATAGTTTTTATTTTATGTCGACAGATAAAATTATCTAGCTCATTGTTGGAATTAATAAACGACTTGTCATGATAATCGCATTATTGCAGAATGTGCTTTAATAAACCGTGTTGATCAAAGTTTCTGACAAACATATACTCAAACTCAAACAAACATATACACATACTCTTAGATTACCCCTATTATGGAGAGTGAGGCGGGTAGCAGCTGAGAGTGAATGGCAACTTCGTGATTTACGAATCGTAAAAGGGTGATGAAGAGTTGACTTCGTCGAGAACGGGCGCCAGAAAAGAAGTTTCGATAGCGTTCGGCAGTTATGAAATTAATTATTAACTTTTAAGAAACACATATGTATTACACCTCAATTTTAAACATTCAGTTAATATTATGAACAATAAACAACTTTAAATATAATATTAACTTCACATATGTAAATATTATTAACAAAAATGTGAAAACCATTAATTATGGAAAAATCCCACAGACTTGCCAAAGTATAGCTTTGGTAGGAAAATCTATAGAAAAGGTATACAATTATAGGAAATTGAAGGGCCCCCTAAACGTCTAGGGCTCAGGCCTTTTGTTTATTTTATATACGAACAGAACATTTTTATACCCTTGCAGAGGGTATTATAAAATTGGTCAGATGTTTGTAACGCACAGAAGGAGACGTTTCCGACCCCATAAAGTATATATATTCTTGATCAGCATGAGAAGCTGAGTCGATATAGCCATGTCCGTCTGTCCGTCCGTCCGTCCGTCCGTCCGTCCGTCCGTCCGTCCGTCCGTCCGTCCGTCCGTCCGTCCGTCCGTCCGTCTGTGCAAATCAACTTCACGCTGTCATCTTAAGAGCTATCGGAATGAAATTTCATATTTGAGCTACTTTTAGCCGGGAGATAATAGAGTATGAAAATTGTCAGGATCGGACTACTATATCATATAGCTCTAGAACAAAAATTTTTGCAAAAATTGGAGTATCCCCATGAAATTTACCAATGTAATAGAATTTGATATAAAATCTCAGATCCCAAAATTTGAGTTTGATCGGATAAATAGAACACAAGTTACAGTCAATACAAATCGGTTCTACGTCATCAGCAAATCAAACAGAGCACATGCATACGCACACACAGACGCAGCGCTACACGTATGTATGTATGTGTATGCGTGTTGTGCTTTGCTTAAAAATTTGTAGTAAAGAGAGAAATAATTTGAATGTTTTGTTTGTGTGTTGATGAATTGAGTTGCAAGGAAAGAAATTTCAAAATGTAAAAAAATTATTGCCAAGGACTGCAAGGGTATATAAACTTCGGCATTGCCGAAGTTAGCTTCTTTGATATTTTACTATGAACTTTGTGTTCTGGACCCTAGTTAAAATAAAATCAGTTGTTTGCTGCACAATGTTTCTTAAATTTTGAAAACAATGTCTAAAGTTCCAGTAGCTTACAGCGCTTCTGAATTCCAGGGGCCCCAGCGTCCATCAGTTTATTACGTTTAAAAAATGATTCGTACTGAGAACTTCGTATGAAGGGCCCCTAGTGGGTAACTGGTATATTGCTACATTCAACTTTGGTTTTTCAAGAAAATTTTTCAATACTTCATTCGTTTTAAAGGGCCCCAGTCTTTTCCACTCTTACAGAGCCTGTGAACGACAGGGGCCCCAGCGCCCATCATTATATTATGGTACAAAAATGATTCTTACTGAGAACCTCGTTTGAAGAGCCCCTAGTGGGTAACTGGTATATTGCTACATTCAACTTTGGTTTTTCAAGAAAATTTTTCAATACTTCATTCGTTTTATGGGGCCCCAGTCTTTTCCACTCTTACAGAGCCTGTGAACGACAGGGGCCCCAGCGCCCATTATTATATTATGGTACAAAAATGATTCTTACTGGGAACCTCGTACGAAGGGCCATAGTGACTAAAAACTGCTCCTCTACAACATGAAATTTCATCAAAAGGGGCCCCCTACCTTGAGGGCCCACCGGGCATTTGCCCGGTTGCCCGGTGGGCCAGTCCGGGCCTGGCAGCCATAATTACACCAGCTCCGCAGTTTTCGCCAGGACACTCACGACGAAGACGGTGAATTTTACCATTCTCGTCCACCTGTAAAATATGGAAAATATAAACTTAAAAGTATAATGATAAGATCAAATTGAGCTAGATGGATGACGTCCACCAAACATGCATGGACACGTGAATCATCAAATTTTTTATGATGAAAAAGCTCAAGACCAAGACTCAAGAATTCCAAGAACAGATCAACAGCTAGCTTGACCTTCTTTCTCCTATGCTTAATCTTTTGTGCACGAACTTTGGGTATTCGTACATCCAATGGGAAATGTCCCAGCTTTCTCTTTCCGTTTTTGCTTTATCGTATTTGACACAACCTTAGCACTTGACTGGAGGCCTCTGTCTAACAATTAATGAGGCAGAGCTCCGCATTCATTTTTTTCCTCTTGTTTTTGCACTTTTTTTTCTTCATGTGCTTGTATTTTCTTTTCAATTTGTATTTTCTCCTTGCGACGTTCTTTATTAATTAACTTTGCCTTAATGCCACGTAATTTGTGTACTTCTCGTGCCCGTTCCTTGTGCAAACAAATATCTCTTATTCATTTGCAAGAATTGTAATTAATGATAGAACTTGGTGGTTTTTGAAATAGCTATACAGACAACCTGCTCACATTTTGTGCTACCTATGATTTAAAATCTTACAAATTAGTAAGATTTATTGACCTGAAGCCCAGCTATAACACAGTTTTGATTAATTATTAAAAATAATAATAATAAGGAACAGAAAGTTCATAATGATAGGTTAAAAGAATATTATGTTTGAAATAACACACATTGTATGATTAGGGATATTCCGAAGCGAAAGAAATTAACCCAGCCTTCATTCGTTGAATTCAAAATGTGAACTGATTTTATTGGAAAACTCTTAAACTCTAAGAAGCGACAATTGTTCTTAAAAAATATTTATTCTAATGCCCCACGTCTTCGGGGTTTGGAATTTGTTTATATTTCATGCTCAGCGCTTGGCGACTTGATAATGCGTCGTTTTGGTCTTAAGTGTTAAGTGTCGACAGAGTGCGGATGCATGTTTGTTTGTTTTTGAGCAAAACTTGCCATATGAATCTTTATGACATATTTTTGTTTATGTTTCGTTTGTGTATATTTCTTTGGTCAATCTGATTTGGTGAAGCCATTTCAGCTGACCACGATGTTTAATCTTAAACATTCTGGAATGTGTGTTTAACTTTAGGTTGTCTTATACAAATTATTATTAATATTAAAATTAGTAAGACAACTAATATTAAGGAAGCATGACCGGTTCCATGATGAACGCTTAAACCTAGTAAATCAAAATTATCTTCCTTCAGTGATTGTAACTGACCTCCTATTTTCTTTAACTCTGCCGTGTGGTTTACCAAGTTGGCTTCAACTGGACTCCATTCTATATTTGGTATATTACTAATATTGCCTATATGCGACGTAGTCACAGCTATGTGCGACTCTGACTGTACGCTATGATGAGCCACTAAAATCTTATCTTCTGCCCAAGCTGTGGAGCCTGATCTGAGGCTCAAAATTCCTTGTTCCGGTAAATCCACCAACTCCTGCTGTTCGTTACCACATTGGACTCTGGCCTTAGTTTTAGGTGGAACCTTGAATAACCAACTATTGCTACTATCTAGCTCTACCCAGAAAGATCTTGGCTCAATAATCGTTGTATATAAACAGGTAGACTTCCTATTTTGTTTAAAAGGTGTCAGCTCACAGGCATTATCATTGGCGTTACTCCATGGCCAATTTCCTTCACATATTCTCCTGTTCGATTGCCAGGTCCGACATTTCTGCATTGCTGAATCTGACATTAAGTGATACGAGTCTATTTCAAAATTATATATTAGATACTGATTCTTTATATAAACTGTTACCAATTGATTACTGACCAATCGAACGGGAATTGGAATAACTCTGTAGAGGAAGGATGGGTGCCTACTGAAAAGTGGTATTTTAGCACTTATAATTAATTTTCTGTCAAAAAAGATCCCTTTGGCCGTCAACAGAGCATATATGTCTTTTAACTCCGTTCCGCTCCTTTTACCTGGAAGAACTAAAGTTTCAGATAATTTTTCTTTTATTTTAGCTATTTCTAATTTCATTTGGTTTGGCTTTAAAATATTAGTATTTAATCTACCATGGTTAATGTCTATCAATAAACTTATAATTCCTGTCTGAATTTTTTCACATTCATCAACCACGGAGCTTAATTCATTTACAATCATGAAAAACCGAATGGATTCTCTATACACGTAATAACTTTCTTTGAACAATTCTGTCATATTTTCAATCCGTTTGTTCATGTTGCCAAAGTTTTCATTTATCTCATTTATGGTAGCCTTAAGAATGTTTGCCGTGGAGTCTACCACCGATGTTATTATTATTATTTTCCTCGATATCTTTAATTCGCTTAACCGTGTTGTTCAATACAAACTGACACTGGTCTTCGAAATTATACAGTTTTTGGCATAAGCCCCTCAATTTGGGAATGATTCCCAACCTTAACTGAGCATTTCAAAATATGTCGACATGTCGTAGTATACTACCAGATCCCATGAGGAAGCTACTACTTCCACTTCACCCATTGGGTCTAAGTACAATGCGGCTGTTGCATTTAGTTCCTCTACCGTTATTTTTGGTCTATTATCTTTAATGCTCGCTGCATTCGAAAGTTGACAAAGCATCATAAAAATTGCTAACATCAATACGGTTCCTATTTTGGACAGATGACCGAGCCTGGTACCTTTCCGATATCGATTCTCCTCAACGTCTTCTGATGATTTGACCCCAACAAGTGGACAGATTTTATTTATAGGTCTTGTAATTGACCCTTCCTGCAACTTGACTTTTACCACTCTTACTTTATCGTCCCTGCCTTTGTGAATTTCTTCAATCTTGCCCAGAGGCCACCTGGCTGGGTGACAATTTTCATCTTTGATCAGTACGACCTGACCATTCTCTAAATTTTCTGTGGTTCGTCGCCACTTATTCCTTTGCTGGAGAGTATATAGATACTCGTCTTTCCATTTCAACCAAAAATCTTTTTTCATTTTTTGAATTAGTTTCCATCTGTCTAAATTTCCAATTTTTTCCTCTGATATGGACTCGGCTACTTCCAATGTTGGTCTTCCAATTAGGAAATGACCGGGATTTAACACTTCGTTGTTGTCCATATCTTCACCCGTCGTATACAATGGACGTGAATTTAGCACGGCTTCTATTTGGCACAACAATGTTGCAAGTTCCTCATATGTGAGGTTACTGTCTCCTATGACTCTTTTTAGATGATACTTAACCGACTTTACCCCAGCTTCCCATATACCTCCAAAGTGAGGTCCTGCCGGGGGGCTAGAATGCCAGATAATCTGTTCTCGCTCTAGAACAGGGGCAACCTTAACGTTATCTTCAACTGCTTTTTCGAATTCTTCATCAAGCCTCCTAGCCGCTCCCACAAAATTTGTACCATTATCAGAATATATGTTAGCGCATTTACCCCGTCTTGCAACAAATCTTCGAAATGCTGCTAGGAAAGCTTCAGTTGTCAAGTCACTAACAACTTCTAAATGAATTGCTTTAGTTGACAAACATACGAATACTGCTATGTACCCTTTGAACGTTTTTTGTCCCCGATTTTTTGAGCATCTTATATGATATAGACCGGCAAAATCAATCCCCGTGTTATGAAATGGAGATGACACCGTTACCCTATTTTTGGGCAGGTTACCCATAATTTGCTCCGCAGTTACTTGGCGGTATCTGGCACAAGTGACGCATTCCCTTAGGTATTTTTTAAGGCGTTTCTCAATCCGAAAATCCAAAATTTCCATTGAATTTGGCTTCTCATAAGATTAATTCCTCCATGTAGAGTTGCCTTATGAGCATCCTTAATCAACAGCATTGTTAGATGTGATTTATCCAAAATCACAGGATGTTTGGTGTCAAAGCATATGTTGGCATTTTGCAATCTTCCCCCAACGCGCAATACTCCATCGTCATCCAAAAATGGATTTAAGCTTAAAATTTTGCTTTTCATATCAACTTGCTTGTTCTGCGTAAGACATGATATCTCTCTGTTAAATTGATATGCCTGTTGGTGTTTAATTATAAAATTTTTAGCATTCTTAAGCTCACTGACGGTGAGATATGATGGGTACACTCTATCTCTTTTCTTAATGCCAATAAATCTTAATACATATGCCGTAATTCTGTCCAGCTTATTCATATAGGAATACTTTCCAACTAGCTCCTGCACAATACTGCTTTCTGTATTTACTAGTACGGAATTTACCATACTCTTGTCATCATCTGTTTTTTGTTTAGGCCATTTATCATTTGCCTCACCGAGCCACTTTGGCCCATTCCACCACAATTCTCAATCTTTTAACTTGTTTGGACAAATACCCATTGAGGCTATATCTGCAGGGTTATCTTCAGATTTTACATGGTTCCATGTTATTTCTCTGATTTTTAGGATATCCTCTATGCGACGCCTTACGAATTTTTCCTTACTAGCCCCGTTTTTTATCCAGCACAGTGTGATAGTAGAGTCACTCCAAGCATATATTTCAGCTGGAACAGCAATAGATTGCTGGACTCTTTTTAGCAATTGCGATAGCAAGTGTGCTGCACATAATTCCAATTTAGGAATAGTTTTCCTATTATTGATTGGATTAACTTTGTTCTTGCTGGCTATTAGGGTAACTGCTTCACCTATTTTAGCATATACTACCGCTGCATATGCTTTTTCTGAAGCGTCAGCAAAACCATGAATCTGTAACAACATATTAGGCTGTGTCTTGATCCATCGGGGTAATCTGACTTCTTCCAGATACACCAAATTGTCCTTGAAGGATTTCCATTCTGTTGTTTCGTTATCGGACAACTCTTGATCCCAATTTTGCTCCGCTAGCCACAACTTCTGCATGAACAACTTGCCTATTACTGTTACTGGTGCTAGCCAACCTAGTGGATCATAAATTTTGGCTAGTGTGGATAGCACCCCTCTTTTATTCACCTTCTTGTTTTCGTCACAGTTTACCTTAAATTTAAATTCGTCTTTAAATGGCTCCCACTGCAACCCCAAGGTTTTAATTGCTTCGTTCTCATCAATTTTTAATACTTTATTATCGCCTGTATTAATAACCTCTTCAACAATTTCGGATCTATTCGAAATCCATTTTCTCAAATTCATTCCTGCCTTTTCCAGCTCTCTGGAAACCTGCTGAACTTTGTGTTTTGATTCTTGTACGGTATCACCCCCTGTCATTAAATCATCCATGTAGAATTCATCTCGGATAATTTCACTTATCACTTTATCCTGACATCTGTTTGCGATCTCTGCCAGTACCCTTGTAGCTAAGTAAGGTGCCGATGCAGTACCGTACGTTACTGTTGTCAATTTATATTTTCTTAACTTTTTCTGCGGGGAATTTCTCCACAAAATATGCAAATATTTTTGATCGTCTTGATCAATGTTTATCTGCCGATACATTTTTTCAATATCTGCAGATGCTACGTACTGCCATTTTCGCCATTTTAATATTATGTCGAATATGTCTTTTTGGAGTCGCGGCCCGATCCACATCACATCATTGAGACTTCTGTTATTCGTGGTTTTTGCAGAAGCGTCAAATACAACTCTCAATTTAGTTGTCAAACTTTCTTCTTTTACTACTGCTTGATGTGGAAGGCAATAAGCACCGTCATCCTTAGTTTCTACCATGTGGCCTAACTCCAAATATTCTTTAATGAACTTTTCGTACTCCTCCTGAAGTTTTGGATTTTTCTCAAATTTTTTCTCCAAGTTGAGGAATCGCGCAGTTGCTTGTGCCTTCGAGTCACCTTAAATGGGATCGTTACCACATATCTTCCAGAGTTATCAATCTTTGTTGTTTTGTTAAAATTTTCTTCACATTGATTAGCTTCTATATCATATTTTTCGTCTGCCTCCAACTCCCAAAAATGCTCCATATCTGTAACGTCTATTGTTGAGCCAAATTGAGTGTTTTGTCCCAGCAAGCCGTTAATCTTGGCAACTCCACTTTTTAAGATGTGGGTATATACGTCTACCCCTATTATCATATCAACCCTACCAGGTTTATCAAAGGTGGGGTCAGCTAGAACGTAAGTTTGCCATTTTGACATATCCACGTTTGCTATTTTTGATGGAAGAGCTTTCATTAATTGCGGCAATACAATTGCTTCAACCTTAAGCAGTTTCTTTTCCGAATCACGTGTCTTCATTTCAATATTTACCTTATACTTCGACGTTCGACTTTTTGTTGCAGATACGCCACTTATTTCTGTTTGTTTCTTGATCTTAGGTAACTTTAACATTTGAGCGGCTTCTTCAGACAAAATAGTGCTCTGAGAGCCATTATCAATTAAGGCTCTTAATGTTTCATACTCTCCATTTATTTTTTTAACTTGTACTAGAGCTATGGCCAACAGTTTTTGTTGTTCTGTAACACAAGTATTTACCTTCGCCTGTTTTTCCCAAAAATGAAGCATGGTATGGTGCCCCTTGCTGCACAATGAGCATACTATTTCATTGGTGCATCTCTTGTTGCTTGAATGCTTCAAGCACCTTGTACATAATTGTACTTTTTTTGCTATTTCCGCCCTTTCTTTAGGTGTTAGCGCTTTAAACTTATAGCACATCGGTGCGCCATGCCAAGGACCTTTGCAGATCGGACAACTATGTTTAAACACCGCCACCGACGTTTTCTGTAACGGTTTTTTCTCTTCCTTTCTCCTGGCACTTAGCGAGCAATATCTTTGCTCTAAGTATTCCATGACATCAGATAGCATCTGAACTTGCCTGGTTTTTCTAATCTGACTCTCATACAGTTGCAGAGCCTCTCTGTCAAATTTCCGAAGTATGAGTTGTGCAAATATTATGTCAACTTCATCGGATAAATTTGTTTTAATTTTCATTAAGTGTATTGATTCATTAATTATGACAATCACTCCTTTTACACTTTTTGCGGATTCATTATTGATCATCGGTAAATCAACGATCCGACTTAATTGCTCGGAAAATACCCTCCGATTATTTTCATATCGCTTGTTTAATAATTCCCAAGCGGCACTATAATTGTCAGCTGAACCTGACAATAGATGGGCTACCATGCTCTTTGCTTCGCCCTTTAACGCGGATTTTAAATAATTGAATTTAAGAGTAGGACTTAGATCCTCTCTTTTTTTAATCAGTTCCGCGAACAATTCTACAAACAGGTCCCATTCTCTAGGTTCCCCAGAAAATTCAAAATTTCCTTTGAATTTGGCTTCTCATAAGATTAATTCCTCCATGTAGAGTTTCCTTATGAGCATCCTTAATCAACAGCATTGTTAGATGTGATTTATCCAAAATCACAGGATGTTTGGTGTCAAAGCATATGTTGGCATTTTGCAATCTTCCCCCAACGCGCAATACTCCATCGTCATCCAAAAATGGATTTAAGCTTAAAATTTTGCTTTTCATATCAACTTGCTTGTTCTGCGTAAGACATGATATCTCTCTGTTAAATTGATATGCCTGTTGGTGTTTAATTATAAAATTTTTAGCATTCTTAAGCTCACTGACGGTGAGATATGATGGGTACACTCTATCTCTTTTTTTAATGCTAATAAATCTTAATACATATGCCGTAATTCTGTCCAGCTTATTCAAATAGGAATACTTTCCAACTAGCTCCTGCACAATACTGCTTTCTGTATTTACTAGTACGGAATTTACCATACTCTTGTCATCATCTGTTTTTTGTTTAGGCCATTTATCATTTGCCTCACCGAGCCACTTTGGCCCATTCTACCACAATTCTCAATCTTTTAACTTGTTTGGACAAATACCCCTTGAGGCTATATCTGCAGGGTTATCTTCAGATTTTACATGGTTCCATGTTATTTCTCTGATTTTTAGGATATCCTCTATGCGACGCCTTACGAATTTTTCCTTACTAGCCCCGTTTTTTATCCAGCACAGTGTGATAGTAGAGTCACTCCAAGCATATATTTCAGCTGGAACAGCAATAGATTGCTGGACTCTTTTTAGCAATTGCGATAGCAAGTGTGCTGCACATAATTCCAATTTAGGAATAGTTTTCCTATTATTGATTGGATTAACTTTGTTCTTGCTGGCTATTAGGGTAACTGCTTCACCTATTTTAGCATATACTACCGCTGCATATGCTTTTTCTGAAGCGTCAGCAAAACCATGAATCTGTAACAACATATTAGGCTGTGTCTTGATCCATCGGGGTAATCTGACTTCTTCCAGATACACCAAATTGTCCTTGAAGGATTTCCATTCTGTTGTTTCGTTATCGGACAACTCTTGATCCCAATTTTGCTCCGCTAGCCACAACTTCTGCATGAACAACTTGCCTATTACTGTTACTGGTGCTAGCCAACCTAGTGGATCATAAATTTTGGCTAGTGTGGATAGCACCCCTCTTTTATTCACCTTCTTGTTTTCGTCACAGTTTACCTTAAATTTAAATTCGTCTTTAAATGGCTCCCACTGCAACCCCAAGGTTTTAATTGCTTCGTTCTCATCAATTTTTAATACTTTATTATCGCCTGTATTAATAACCTCTTCAACAATTTCGGATCTATTCGAAATCCATTTTCTCAAATTCATTCCTGCCTTTTCCAGCTCTCTGGAAACCTGCTGAACTTTGTGTTTTGATTCTTGTACGGTATCACCCCCTGTCATTAAATCATCCATGTAGAATTCATTTCGGATAATTTCACTTATCACTTTATCCTGACATCTGTTTGCGATCTCTGCCAGTACCCTTGTAGCTAAGTAAGGTGCCGATGCAGTACCGTACGTTACTGTTGTCAATTTATATTTTCTTAACTTTTTCTGCGGGGAATTTCTCCACAAAATATGCAAATATTTTTGATCGTCTTGATCAATGTTTATCTGCCGATACATTTTTTCAATATCTGCAGATGCTACGTACTGCCATTTTCGCCATTTTAATATTATGTCGAATATGTCTTTTTGGAGTCGCGGCCCGATCCACATCACATCATTGAGACTTCTGTTATTCGTGGTTTTTGCAGAAGCGTCAAATACAACTCTCAATTTAGTTGTCAAACTTTCTTCTTTTACTACTGCTTGATGTGGAAGGCAATAAGCACCGTCATCCTTAGTTTCTACCATGTGGCCTAACTCCAAATATTCTTTAATGAACTTTTCGTACTCCTCCTGAAGTTTTGGATTTTTCTCAAATTTTTTCTCCAAGTTGAGGAATCGCGCAGTTGCTTGTGCCTTCGAGTCACCTTAAATGGGATCGTTACCACATATCTTCCAGAGTTATCAATCTTTGTTGTTTTGTTAAAATTTTCTTCACATTGATTAGCTTCTATATCATATTTTTCGTCTGCCTCCAACTCCCAAAAATGCTCCATATCTGTAACGTCTATTGTTGAGCCAAATTGAGTGTTTTGTCCCAGCAAGCCGTTAATCTTGGCAACTCCACTTTTTAAGATGTGGGTATATACGTCTACCCCTATTATCATATCAACCCTACCAGGTTTATCAAAGGTGGGGTCAGCTAGAACGTAAGTTTGCCATTTTGACATATCCACGTTTGCTATTTTTGATGGAAGAGCTTTCATTAATTGCGGCAATACAATTGCTTCAACCTTAAGCAGTTTCTTTTCCGAATCACGTGTCTTCATTTCAATATTTACCTTATACTTCGACGTTCGACTTTTTGTTGCAGATACGCCACTTATTTCTGTTTGTTTCTTGATCTTAGGTAACTTTAACATTTGAGCGGCTTCTTCAGACAAAATAGTGCTCTGAGAGCCATTATCAATTAAGGCTCTTAATGTTTCATACTCTCCATTTATTTTTTTAACTTGTACTAGAGCTGTGGCCAACAGTTTTTGTTGTTCTGTAACACAAGTATTTACCTTCGCCTGTTTTTCCCCAAAATGAAGCATGGTATGGTGCCCCTTGCTGCACAATGAGCATACTATTTCATTGGTGCATCTCTTGTTGCTTGAATGCTTCAAGCACCTTGTACATAATTGTACTTTTTTTGCTATTTCCGCCCTTTCTTTAGGTGTTAGCGCTTTAAACTTATAGCACATCGGTGCGCCATGCCAGGGACCTTTGCAGATCGGACAACTATGGTTAAACACCGCCACCGACGTTTTCTGTAACGGTTTTTTCTCTTCCTTTCTCCTGGCACTTAGCGAGCAATATCTTTGCTCTAAGTATTCCATGACATCAGATAGCATCTGAACTTGCCTGGTTTTTCTAATCTGACTCTCATACAGTTGCAGAGCCTCTCTGTCAAATTTCCGAAGTATGAGTTGTGCAAATATTATGTCAACTTCATCGGACAAATTTGTTTTAATTTTCATTAAGTGTATTGATTCATTAATTATGACAATCACTCCTTTTACACTTTTTGCGGATTCATTATTGATCATCGGTAAATCAACGATCCGACTTAATTGCTCGGAAAATACCCTCCGATTATTTTCATATCGCTTGTTTAATAATTCCCAAGCGGCACTATAATTGTCAGCTGAACCTGACAATAGATGGGCTACCATGCTCTTTGCTTCGCGCTTTAACGCGGATTTTAAATAATTGAATTTAGGAGTAGGACTTAGATCCTCTCTTTTTTCAATCAGTTCCGCGAACAATTCTACAAACAGGTCCCATTCTCTAGGTTCCCCAGAAAATGTGGGTACCTGTATTTTCGGCAACACCGGTAGTTCGCCTCTTACGGTAACATTCTCAGCTTTCAAATTTTTCTGATCGTTTATTTTTGCTTCTAGTGCTGACAAGGTATTCTGAACGTCGAACTCTAGTTCTTCTATGACTTCTTTAAACGTTTCATTACCTATAAGTTCATCTGTATAAGCTTGGCACATCTGTATCTTCTTGAACAAGAATTCTATTTTTTTAATATACATTTCCCTGTTCTATTGTCTATCATACGTAAATCTTTGCTCACCATGTCCAAATATTGCTGGAGCTGACGGACCTTTCCTTGAAATTTTTCCTGGCTAACATTAGCCTTTTCATTACTGGAGGTCGCGTTCCCGCGCGACTCTCCTTTGCTATCCTCTAACATTTCTGATATATTCGCTTCTGCTTCAACTAACGCTGACTTACTAGTGCCTGGTTATTCTGACTCTCCTGCAGCTATTATTTTGGCAACTATCTTTAACATTCCTTCATGTATTTTCTCTGTGAAATACTGATGATCAAAATTCCCTTGCTGTAGCAATTTGTTATGATTAGGCCATCGATTCCTAATCTCTTTTACTTTCTCGATCACCTTGCTAGTTATGCTTCTGGGATCTAGTGCTTCTAACTGCTTTATCCTGGTATGCAACTCTAACTGCTTCCCTAACAACTTTTCAGTTTTGTTAAGAAACATTTTGTATGGTGTATGTAAATATATTTGACAATAAATTGATTTTTTTTTTATGTATTTACTTATATGAATGTATTTTTTATATATATTTTTATATTATTATTGACCCTTCAACGGGCAACTTGCTTATAAATAAATTGATTTTTTTTTTTTATGAATTTTAGATTTTTACTTTCCCTACTCGATCATCGCAGTGATCTCCTGTCTATTTGGCGTATGGCTTTACGGGCCACACTCTAGACCGAGCAACGCAATTATTGCTCAGTTTAACAGAGTAACATATTTCTTTTTTGCAAACAATTTTAATTTATGATGTATTTTATTGTTGTGCGCTCTTTGTAGCGCTACCGGTCCTACTGCATTCCTGGTCTAGCTTGTCGCGCTAGACGGTGCCGGTGCTGGTCTTCGCACAGGCTGTTGGGGCGCCGATGCAGGCTTCTCAGATCTCTTGGCTCCGGGTCTAGCTTGTCGCGCTAGACGGTGCCGGTGCTGGTCTTCGCACAGGCTCTTGGGGCGCCGATGCTGGTCCTCTTGACACAAGTGTACTCGCAATATGGCGAATATAATGGTCCAGGGCAGTCTGCCGGGCACTTCTTCTCTGGTGTGGTCTGGATTTTCTTCTTGGGTTCTGCTTTTTGGGATTCGTATGTATTAATAACTTTTATATTTTTAGGCGAAATTTCTGTAGAGGTTGAGCCTTTTTGCTTTAATTTTTGCTGAATCAGCTCGATGTTGTCTAGTTCAGCTTATTTCAATTTATTTGCCTTTGCCCAACTAATTGTTGTGTTGGTGGCAAACAGAAGCTTAAGGAGTTCGGCTTTCCTTTGTTTTAGCCGATTCTTAACTCTACTCCCGCTACGTCTTGGCATTGCTCATCACCTCTACTCACTCAGACTTCCTTTTTTTTTCCAGACCATGTGTGTATATTCCGCCATGTGATGATTCTACTTCTTTTTTATCGTTGCTCAGCTGTTGTTGTCCAGGCGGTACCGGTGCCGGTCCTCGCACCAGATTTTCTCGGCAACTATCTTGTTGCTCTGCTGCTGTTTGTAGTTGCCGACTTGCAAATACATACATATACACTTTTAACTTTAACTCTTTTTTTTCGATATTAGGGCTTCGAATACGCCACACACCACGCCGCCGAAATTATTGCAGTTTCTCGACTAGCCAAACTGCCTTTATTTAACTCGGTCGCACGCACTTTTTTTTTTATTAAGCAATATTTTGCTTTTTTGTTTTATACTCTGTCTCTTACCACTGGTGGGGGAGAACAGAGTTATTTTATTTTTTGTAACCTTTAGCTGATCTTAGCATTTGCACTTGCATAAGGATTCAGACTTAAAGGCACTGATTCATCCTCTGAATCTCTTACCACTGGTGGGGGAAAACTACAGAGTTCCTTTCGAAGGGATAGGGATTAGGGATATTCCGAAGCGAAAGAAATTAACCCAGCCTTCATTCGTTGAATTCAAAATGTGAACTGATTTTATTGGAAAACTCTTAAACTCTAAGAAGCGACAATTGTTCTTAAAAAATACTTATTCTAATGCCCCACGTCTTCGGGGTTCGGAATTTGTTTATATTTCATGCCAGCGCTTGGCGACTTGATAATGCGTCGTTTTGGTCTTAAGTGTTAAGTGTCGACAGAGTGCGGATGCATGTTTGTTTGTTTTTGAGCAATACTTGCTATATGAATCTTTATGACATATTTTTGTTTATGTTTCGTTTGTGTATATTTCTTTGGTCAATCTGATTTGGTGAAGCCATTTCAGCTGACCACGATGTTTAATCTTAAACATTCTGGAATGTGTGTTTAACTTTAGGTTGTCTTATACAAATTATTATTAATATTAAAATTAGTAAGACAACTAATATTAAGGAAGCATGACCGGTTGCATGATGAACGTTTAAACCTAGTAAATCAAAATGATCTTCCTTTAGTGATTGTAACTGACCTCCTATTTTCTCTAACTCTGCCGTGTGGTTTACCAAGTTGGCTTCAACTGGACTCCATTCTATATTTGGTATATTACTAATATCGCCTATATGCGACGTAGTCACAGCTATGTGCGACTCTGACTGTACGCTATGATGAGCCACTAAAATCTTATCTTCTGCCCAAGCTGTGGAGCCTGATCTGAGGCTCAAAATTCCTTGTTCCGGTAAATCCACCAACTCCTGCTGTTCGTTACCACATTGGACTCTGGCCTTAGTTTTAGGTGGAACCTTGAATAACCAACTATTGCTACTATCTAGCTCTACCCAGAAAGATCTTGGCTCAATAATCGTTGTATATAAACAGGTAGACTTCCTATTCTGTTTAAAAGGTGTCAGCTCTCAGGCATTATCATTGGCGTTACTCCATGGCCAATTTCCTTCACATATTCTCCTGTTCGATTGCCAGGTCCGACATTTCTGCATTGCTGAATCTGACATTAAGTGATACGAGTCTATTTCAAAATTATATATTAGATACTGATTCTTTATATAAACTGTTACCAATTGATTACAGACCAATCGAACGGGAATTGGAATATATATATATATGTCTTTAACTCCGTTCCGCTCCTTTTACCTGGAAGAACTAAAGTTTCAGATAATTTTTCTTTTATTTTAGCTATTTCTAATTTCATTTGGTTTGGCTTTAAAATATTAGTATTTAATCTACCATGGTTAATGTCTATCAATAAACTTATAATTCCTGTCTGAATTTTTTCACATTCATCAACCACGGAGCTTAATTCATTTACAATCATGAAAAACCGAATGGATTCTCTATACACGTAATAACTTTCTTTGAACAATTCTGTCATATTTTCAATCCGTTTGTTCATGTTGCCAAAGTTTTCATTTATCTCATTTATGGTAGCCTTAAGAATGTTTGCCGTGGAGTCTACCACCGATGTTATTATTATTATTTTCCTCGATACCTTTAATTCGCTTAACCGTGTTGTTCAATACAAACTGACACTGGTCTTCGAAATTATACAGTTTTTGGCATAAGCCCCTCAATTTGGGAATCATTCTGTCACCTTAACTGAGCATTTCAAAATATGCCGACATGTCGTAGTATACTACCAGATCCCATGAGGAAGCTACTACTTCCACTTCACCCATTGGGTCTAAGTACAATGCGGCTGTTGCGTTTAGTTCTTCTACCGTTATTTTTGGTCTATTATCTTTAATGCTCGCTGCATTCGAAAGTTGACAAAGCATCATAAAAATTGCTAACATCAATACGGTTCCTATTTTGGACAGATGACCGAGCCTGGTACCTTTCCGATATCGATTCTCCTCAACGTCTTCTGATGATTTGACCCCAACAAGTGGACAGATTTTATTTATAGGTCTTGTAATTGACCCTTCCTGCAACTTGACTTTTACCACTCTTACTTTATCGTCCCTGCCTTTGTGAATTTCTTCAATCTTGCCCAGAGGCCACCTGGCTGGGTGACAATTTTCATCTTTGATCAGTACGACCTGACCATTCTCTAAATTTTCTGTGGTTCGTCGCCACTTATTCCTTTGCTGGAGAGTATATAGATACTCGTCTTTCCATTTCAACCAAAAATCTTTTTTCATTTTTTGAATTAGTTTCCATCTGTCTAAATTTCCAATTTTTTCCTCTGATATGGACTCGGCTACTTCCAATGTTGGTCTTCCAATTAGGAAATGACCGGGATTTAACACTTCGTTGTTGTCCATATCTTATCCCGTCGTATACAATGGACGTGAATTTAGCACGGCTTCTATTTGGCACAACAATGTTACAAGTTCCTCATATGTGAGGTTACTGTCTCCTATGACTCTTTTTAGATGATACTTAACCGACTTTACCCCAGTTTCCCATATACCTCCAAAGTGAGGTCCTGCCGGGGGGCTAGAATGCCAGATAATCTGTTCTCGCTCTAGAACAGGGGCAACCTTAACGTTATCTTCAACTGCTTTTTTGAATTCTTCATCAAGCCTCCTAGCCGCTCCCACAAAATTTGTACCATTATCAGAATATATGTTAGCGCATTTACCCCGTCTTGCAACAAATCTTCGAAATGCTGCTAGGAAAGCTTCAGTTGTCAAGTCACTAACAACTTCTAAATGAATTGCTTTAGTTGACAAACATACGAATACTGCTATGTACCCTTTGAACGTTTTTTGTCCCCGATTTTTTGAGCATCTTATATGATATAGACCGGCAAAATCAATCCCCGTGTTATGAAATGGAGATGACACCGTTACCCTATTTTTGGGCAGGTTACCCATAATTTGCTCCGCAGTTACTTGGCGGTATCTGGCACAAGTGACGCATTCCCTTAGGTATTTTTTAAGGCGTTTCTCAATCCGAAAATCCAAAATTTCCTTTGAATTTGGCTTCTCATAAGATTAATTCCTCCATGTAAAATTTCCTTATGAGCATCCTTAATCAACAGCATTGTTAGATGTGATTTATCCAAAATCACAGGATGTTTGGTGTCAAAGCATATGTTGGCATTTTGCAATCTTCCCCCAACGCGCAATATTCCATCGTCATACAAAAATGGATTTAAGCTTAAAATTTTGCTTTTCATATCAACTTGCTTGTTCTGCGTAAGACATGATATCTCTCTGTTAAATTGATATGCCTGTTGGTGTTTAATTATAAAATTTTTAGCATTCTTAAGCTCACTGACGGTGAGATATGATGGGTACACTCTATCTCTTTTTTTAATGCCAATAAATCTTAATACATATGCCGTAATTCTGTCCAGCTTATTCATATAGGAATACTTTCCAACTAGCTCCTGCACAATACTGCTTTCTGTATTTACTAGTACGGAATTTACCATACTCTTGTCATCATCTGTTTTTTGTTTAGGCCATTTATCATTTGCCTCACCGAGCCACTTTGGCCCATTCTACCACAATTCTCAATCTTTTAACTTGTTTGGACAAATACCCCTTGAGGCTATATCTGCAGGGTTATCTTCAGATTTTACATGGTTCCATGTTATTTCTCTGATTTTTAGGATATCCTCTATGCGACGCCTTACGAATTTTTCCTTACTAGCCCCGTTTTTTATCCAGCACAGTGTGATAGTAGAGTCACTCCAAGCATATATTTCAGCTGGAACAGCAATAGATTGCTGGACTCTTTTTAGCAATTGCGATAGCAAGTGTGCTGCACATAATTCCAATTTAGGAATAGTTTTCCTATTATTGATTGGATTAACTTTGTTCTTGCTGGCTATTAGGGTAACTGCTTCACCTATTTTAGCATATACTAATGCTGCATATGCTTTTTCTGAAGCGTCAGCAAAACCATGAATCTGTAACAACATATTAGGCTGTGTCTTGATCCATCGGGGTAATCTGACTTCTTCCAGATACACCAAATTGTCCTTGAAGGATTTCCATTCTGTTGTTTCGTTATCGGACAACTCTTGATCCCAATTTTGCTCCGCTAGCCACAACTTCTGCATGAACAACTTGCCTATTACTGTTACTGGTGCTAGCCAACCTAGTGGATCATAAATTTTGGCTAGTGTGGATAGCACCCCTCTTTTATTCACCTTCTTGTTTTCGTCACAGTTTACCTTAAATTTAAATTCGTCTTTAAATGGCTCCCACTGCAACCCCAAGGTTTTAATTGCTTCGTTCTCATCAATTTTTAATACTTTATTATCGCCTGTATTAATAACCTCTTCAACAATTTCGGATCTATTCGAAATCCATTTTCTCAAATTCATTCCTGCCTTTTCCAGCTCTCTGGAAACCTGCTGAACTTTGTGTTTTGATTCTTGTACGGTATCACCCCCTGTCATTAAATCATCCATGTAGAATTCATCTCGGATAATTTCACTTATCACTTTATCCTGACATCTGTTTGCGATCTCTGCCAGTACCCTTGTAGCTAAGTAAGGTGCCGATGCAGTACCGTACGTTACTGTTGTCAATTTATATTTTCTTAACTTTTTCTGCGGGGAATTTCTCCACAAAATATGCAAATATTTTTGATCGTCTTGATCAATGTTTATCTGCCGATACATTTTTTCAATATCTGCAGATGCTACGTACTGCCATTTTCGCCATTTTAATATTATGTCGAATATGTCTTTTTGGAGTCGCGCCCCGATCCACATCACATCATTGAGACTTCTGTTATTCGTGGTTTTTGCAGAAGCGTCAAATACAACTCTCAATTTAGTTGTCAAACTTTCTTCTTTTACTACTGCTTGATGTGGAAGGTAATAAGCACCGTCATCCTTAGTTTCTACCATGTGGCCTAACTCCAAATATTCTTTAATGAACTTTTCGTACTCCTCCTGAAGTTTTGGATTTTTCTCAAATTTTTTCTCCAAGTTGAGGAATCGCGCAGTTGCTTGTGCCTTCGAGTCACCTTAAATGGGATCGTTACCACATATCTTCCAGAGTTATCAATCTTTGTTGTTTTCTTAAAATTTTCTTCACATTGATTAGCTTCTATATCATCTTTTTCGTCTGCCTCCAACTCCCAAAAACGCTCCATATCTGTAACGTCTATTGTTGTAGCTACTATAGACCCATCTCCTTTTGACTTAGTACATCCCGACACGATCCAGCCAAATTGAGTGTTTTGTCCCAGCAAGCCGTTAATCTTGGCAACTCCACTTTTTAAGATGTGGGTATATACGTCTACCCCTATTATCATATCAACCCTACCAGGTTTATCAAAGGTGGGGTCAGCTAGAACGTAAGTTTGCCATTTTGACATATCCACGTTTGCTATTTTTGATGGAAGAGCTTTCATTAATTGCGGCAATACAATTGCTTCAACCTTAAGCAGTTTCTTTTCCGAATCACGTGTCTTCATTTCAATATTTACCTTATACTTCGACGTTCGACTTTTTGTTGCAGATACGCCACTTATTTCTGTTTGTTTCTTGATCTTAGGTAACTTTAACATTTGAGCGGCTTCTTCAGACAAAATAGTGCTCTGAGAGCCATTATCAATTAAGGCTCTTAATGTTTCATACTCTCCATTTATTTTTTTAACTTGTACTAGAGCTGTGGCCAACAGTTTTTGTTGTTCTGTAACACAAGTATTTACCTTCGCCTGTTTTTCCCCAAAATGAAGCATGGTATGGTGCCCCTTGCTGCACAATGAGCATACTATTTCATTGGTGCATCTCTTGTTGCTTGAATGCTTCAAGCACCTTGTACATAATTGTACTTTTTTTGCTATTTCCGCCCTTTCTTTAGGTGTTAGCGCTTTAAACTTATAGCACATCGGTGCGCCATGCCAGGGACCTTTGCAGATCGGACAACTATGGTTAAACACCGCCACCGACGTTTTCTGTAACGGTTTTTTCTCTTCCTTTCTCCTGGCACTTAGCGAGCAATATCTTTGCTCTAAGTATTCCATGACATCAGATAGCATCTGAACTTGCCTGGTTTTTCTAATCTGACTCTCATACAGTTGCAGAGCCTCTCTGTCAAATTTCCGAAGTATGAGTTGTGCAAATATTATGTCAACTTCATCGGACAAATTTGTTTTAATTTTCATTAAGTGTATTGATTCATTAATTATGACAATCACTCCTTTTACACTTTTTGCGGATTCATTATTGATCATCGGTAAATCAACGATCCGACTTAATTGCTCGGAAAATACCCTCCGATTATTTTCATATCGCTTGTTTAATAATTCCCAAGCGGCACTATAATTGTCAGCTGAACCTGACAATAGATGGGCTACCATGCTCTTTGCTTCGCGCTTTAACGCGGATTTTAAATAATTGAATTTAGGAGTAGGACTTAGATCCTCTCTTTTTTCAATCAGTTCCGCGAACAATTCTACAAACAGGTCCCATTCTCTAGGTTCCCCAGAAAATGTGGGTACCTGTATTTTCGGCAACACCGGTAGTTCGCCTCTTACGGTAACATTCTCAGCTTTCAAATTTTTCTGATCGTTTATTTTTGCTTCTAGTGCTGACAAGGTATTCTGAACGTCGAACTCTAGTTCTTCTATGACTTCTTTAAACGTTTCATTACCTATAAGTTCATCTGTATAAGCTTGGCACATCTGTATCTTCTTGAACAAGAATTCTATTTTTTTAATATACATTTCCCTGTTTTATTGTCTATCATACGTAAATCTTTGCTCACCATGTCCAAATATTGCTGGAGCTGACGGACCTTTCCTTGAAATTTTTCCTGGCTAACATTAGCCTTTTCATTACTGGAGGTCGCGTTCCCGCGCGACTCTCCTTTGCTATCCTCTAACATTTCTGATATATTCGCTTCTGCTTCAACTAACGCTGACTTACTAGTGCCTGGTTATTCTGACTCTCCTGCAGCTATTATTTTGGCAACTATCTTTAACATTCCTTCATGTATTTTCTGTGAAATACTGATGATCAAAATTCCCTTGCTGTAGCAATTTGTTATGATTAGGCCATCGATTCCTAATCTCTTTTACTTTCTCGATCACCTTGCTAGTTATGCTTCTGGGATCTAGTGCTTCTAACTGCCTTATCCTGGTATGCAACTCTAACTGCTTCCCTAACAACTTTTCAGTTTTGTTAAGAAACATTTTGTATGGTGTATGTAAATATATTTGACAATAAATTGATTTTTTTTTTATGTATTTACTTATATAAATGTATTTTTTATATATATTTTTATATAAATATAAATAAATTGATTTTTTTTTTTTTTAATGAATTTTAGATTTTTACTTTCCCTACTCGATCATCGCAGTGATCTCCTGTCTATTTGGCGTATGGCTTTACGGGCCACACTCTAGACCGAGCAACGCAATTATTGCTCAGTTTAACAGAGTAACATATTTCTTTTTTGCAAACAATTTTAATTTATGATGTAATTTATTGTTGGGCGCTCTTTGTAGCGCTACCGGTCCTACTGCATTCCTGGTCTAGCTTGTCGCGCTAGACGGTGCCGGTGCTGGTCTTCGCACAGGCTCTTGGGGCGCCGATGCTGGTCCTCTTGACACAAGTGTACTCGCAATATGGCGAATATAATGGTCCAGGGCAGTCTGCCGGGCACTTCTTCTCTGGTGTGGTCTGGATTTTCTTCTTGGGTTCTGCTTTTTGGGATTCGTATGTATTAATAACTTTTATATTTTTAGGCGAAATTTCTGTAGAGGTTGAGCCTTTTTGCTTTAATTTTTGCTGAATCAGCTCGATGTTGTCTAGTTCAGCTTATTTCAATTTATTTGCCTTTGCCCAACTAATTGTTGTGTTGGTGGCAAACAGAAGCTTAAGGAGTTCGGCTTTCCTTTGTTTTAGCCGATTCTTAACTCTACTCCCGCTACGTCTTGGCATTGCTCATCACCTCTACTCACTCAGACTTCCTTTTTTTTTCCAGACCATGTGTGTATATTCCGCCATGTGATGATTCTACTTCTTTTTATCGTTGCTCAGCTGTTGTTGTCCAGGCGGTACCGGTGCCGGTCCTCGCACCAGATTTTCTCGGCAACTATCTTGTTGCTCTGCTGCTGTTTGTAGTTGCCGACTTGCAAATACATACATATACACTTTTAACTTTAACTCTTTTTTTTCGATATTAGGGCTTCGAATACGCCACACACCACGCCGCCGAAATTATTGCAGTTTCTCGACTAGCCAAACTGCCTTTATTTAACTCGGTCGCACGCACTTTTTTTTTTATTAAGCAATATTTTGCTTTTTTGTTTTATACTTGTCTCTTACCACTGGTGGGGGAGAACAGAGTTATTTTATTTTTTGTAACCTTTAGCTGATCTTAGCATTTGCACTTGCATAAGGATTCAGACTTAAAGGCACTGATTCATCCTCTGAATCTCTTACCACTGGTGGGGGAAAACTACAGAGTTCCTTTCGAAGGGATAGGGATTAGGGATATTCCGAAGCGAAAGAAATTAACCCAGCCTTCATTCGTTGAATTCAAAATGTTTTTTTTTTTTTAGCGTTTAATATATATTTGTTGAATCTACTCTTAAATTAGAGCCTAACAACAAGTTTGAGATGTTTTTTCTTAATCTAGTACTTAAGATATATCCAGGGGATATTGCAGGCGGCCCTAATCATTTATTATTGGGTTGGTCTGTCATTTCTTTTAAGACGAGTTCTATTATTAGTTCGCGTAAGGGAATTGGCAAGAACATTAGGGTGTACATCCAGTTTCGCAGAATACTTTAGTTGTTGACTACCTATTTCAGATTTTACGTTAGGTATATTTAAATCATTTTGAATGTTGTCGTTCCGTATGTATGTAGTGATTGATCTTAAAATCTTCGACTGCGCCCTTTGTATAATGTCGACATTGCTGGTAAGTCCAGATGGGTTTTAGTATGGAGTTGTATAGGAGGACTTTATACTCCAGACGTAGAGGTGACCGAGCATTGATGATCCAATGTGAGCTACTCGCTTTCAGTTTAAGCTGTGACTTTTTTGCCTCAATGTGCTTGCGCCAAGTTAGTCTTCTGTCTAGGTGGATACCAAGGTAAGTGACATCCACGGCTTGAGGAATTGGTACGTTGTTTAGCATTATAGCTGGACAGTTTCTTCTGTTAAGCGTAAATGTAACATGTTTGCATTTCTGCTCGTTGACCCGGATACGCCAGGTTGCTAGCCATTCCTCTACCACCTTGAGGTGTTCCTCTAATTTTGCAGAGGCTTGTATCGGGCATTTGGATCTGCTGAGGATTGCCGTGTCGTCGGCAAAAGTGGACGTTGTAAGTCCTAGACTCGTTGGTAAGTCTGCAGTGTACAGCAGATAGAGCAATGGTCCGAGTACACTGCCTTGCGGTACACCAGCTTCGATTTCAAAGTCAGCCGAGACGGAGCCATTACATCTTACAGCGAATTTCCTATTGTAAAGGTAAGATTCCATGAGTTTGTGGGTGTACTGTGGGAGTTTCTGCCGGATTTTGAACATTAGACCCTCCAGCCAGACTCTGTCGAAAGCCTGGGCAACGTCGAGAAAGACAGCCGTACAGTATTCTTTTAGTTCGAATGCTGTTCTTATTTCGGATGTTATACGATTGACTTGTTCAATTGTCCCATGTTTTTCGCGGAAGCCGAACTGGTGAGAAGGGATTGTGTTCTCCGATGCCAGAAATGAGTTTAGACGAATCTGCAGGACCTTTTCAAAAAGCTTCGAAAGACATGGCAGCAAACTAATTGGCCTATAGGATGATGGTTGGGTTTTGTCCTTTCCTACTTTAGGAATCATGATGATAGTGGACCTTTTCCATGCTCTTGGGAAGTAGCCAATTCTTATTATAGCGTTGAACATTTTGCAGATGTATTGTATGGCGATGGTAGGGAGTTCTAGGATCATTTTCGGTGTGATTAGGTCATGGCCAGGGGCTTTGTTCGGCTTTATGTGGTTTTTAATAACTGCAGTGATCTCATCCGATTGGAGTTCCGAGTACTCACTATCCGTTAATGTGCTCGAAGGGGGAAGTACAAATGAGTTTGATGTTGGATTTGGCTGGAAAACCATTTTAAGATGTGTGGCAAATACGGATGCCCTCTCTTCGTCGCTGCGGGCCCATCCACCTGTTGGGCCCCTTATTGGTGAAACTGTCTCTGTAGGAGCGCTTAAAGTTGGGTGGGCTTTCCACAGAGGATGTTTAGTGCTGGATGGACTGAGCTTTTCTATGTATTTCCTTTGAGCCCAGATTTCCTCTTGTCTTAACTCCTTGGAGAGGTTGCGGCTGGCATGCCTTAGGCGATGTTTTGCTGCTGGTGATCGAGTAATCTGCCATTCTCTTCTTAGACGTCGTTTTTCCGTTACTAATTGTAACAGTCAATGTTAACACTCATGTACATTTTAAATTTAAGCCAATTTATTTTGTTGTTTGTAAGCATATATGGGCGATCAAGTACTTGAGGTCTTGTTAACAGTGTGAATAGCACTGGAGAGTGATCGGAGGTTAAATCTAGCAGTGTTTCCGCAGTGATCCGATTACGCGGAATCCTTTTGGTTACTGTGAAATCAATCAAGTCAGGCACTTTCTGTGGATCTGTGGGCCAATAAAAAGGCCTACCCGGTGAGACGCAATCCATCTTATTGAGTGGGTTGAGTATTGTGTTGTACAATTGCTTGCCTTTAGGATTTACCAGGCGAGATCCCCAGTGCGTATGTTTGGCGTTATAGTCCCCTGCTGCAATGAAGCGTTCTCCGAGTGTGTTAAAGAAACCGGCTAATTCCTTTTCAGAGATTGAGAAGCGTGGTGGGCAGTACAGGGCAACCAACGTAGTGTTGCCGCAGCTGGTTTGGACGGTTATAGCAGTTGCTTGTAGGTGCTGTGTTTCGAATCTGTTGAGGAACGAGTGTTTTATACGGTTTTTGATTAGGATACCAGTCCCGCCATGAGCTTTTCCGTCTGCAACAGCGTAGAAGGTGTATTTTGGTATTTGAAAGTTATTTTTTTGATGTTAAATGTGTTTCCGATATCAGCATGACGTCGATTTCACTTGAGTCTAGGAATAGTTGCAGTTCATTTTTGTGCTTGGAGACGCCATTAGCATTCCAAAGACATAGACGTAGGGAAGCCATTATTTATTCTCGATAAGCTTCTGGATAAGCAGGTTTTGATTCCGCATCAGTTCCTGCATACAGTTTTGCATGAACGTCATAAAAGTGGTCATGTTTTGATTAAGTGAGATCAATAGGGCCTCTAAACCACTTGGAGTTTGCTGGCCAAGCTCTGGTGCGCTAGGTTGCGGATTCTGTAGATGGTGGAGTGACGGGGTCTCTTTCGCGAGCTCCGTCTGTCCAGTTCGGAGTACACTAGCGAAGGATACACTAGGATTGGTTGTAGCAGGCATGTTAGATGATCTAACAGCCTTGGCGAAGAATACCTCCGGTGTAGTTTTGGAGGCGTTGAAGGTGATTTTTGGTCCAGCTGGGGGCTTACGCCCGTTTAGGTGCGATTTAAGATCCTTGAAGACAGGACATCCCCTGTAGTTGGCTGTGTGGTTCCCTCCACAGTTACTGCATAGTCTTAGTGCGACGTTGTTTATGTCCTTGGTGCAAATGCCATCTATATGATGTTCGCCGCAGCCAACACACACTGACCTGAGATTGCAATTGTTAGAGGTGTGGTTGTATTCCTGGCAATTTTTACACTGAGGTGGTTGGTATCTTTTATGGGGCTCCTCTACGGTGATTCTTCTGTGTAATAGGAGCTGAAGGTTGTAGATTGGATGCACTTCATTTGGCTTCGACCGCTTTGCATCTGGTTGGAGCTCGATTTTAAAGAGCGGCTGTGCGACTTTATTCCTGTTGATGATATTGACAACGGACTTAACCGCAAACCCTTTTTCGGCCAATGCGTCTGCTATTTCTTGAGGTGGGACCGATGGCTCGATCCCCTTTAACACAACCTGGAGCCCTTTACTGCTTTTTAGTTGGTAGGTATAGAAGTTTATGTTAGCATTACGGAGGTACTTTTCGATGATGCGGAAATTGTCCTCAGTTTGGGTTTGACATTTAATTTCTTTTATGTTACCCCTGTTGAGAGGGGTTACAACAAAGTTATTTGCCCCTACTGTTTCTACTAGCTTCGAAATCAGGGCGCTGCAGTTGGCTCCACGGATGTATAGAGGGGGTGGTCTAGCCGATTTAACTTTATCCACAGCGCCGGCTTGATCGTCTTGCTGATCGGCAAGAATTTTAAAACGATTTCCGCTTAGAAGTACTGCTCGTTCATTTGTTTTGGTTATTTTAGGCGTATTGCCAATTTTTTTCTTTTGCGGGCTTAGCTTCCGCTTAGTTATTTTATCCATTCCAGTTTGGACAGAAGGCGTTGGGTTTCTTGTCGTGGCTGACTCTGGGCGACTTGTCGATGACGGCTTGAGGTAGGTCAATACTTCTGCAGACGTTGCAGTAGTTGCTGTCAACGAGCTGACGGTGCTGGTCGGTGCAATCGGTGACCCAGTTATCGATATTGATGGAGAAGCACACTGCTCTCTCCACGGTAAATTGCTGTTGTGGCTTGCTGTTGCTGAGTGGCTTGCACTTTCAGTGTTATTGCCTACGGTAGCATTCAGTGGGGTCGGCGACACCACCGAAAAGTATGCGTAGTTGCGTTGGACCGAGAGACGACGCTCACGTTGTTGTTGTACAAGTAGTTCTTGTAGCTGTTGCTGGTGGGGATCGAGTGAGCTTGGGCCCGAATTGGTGGACATGGCTTTTCCAAAAAAAAGTGCTCACTTTGTTATTGCAACTTAGTATTTATTGCTATTAGAACAAACTAATAGCAATATGATTGTAAATAGGCGTCTCTGAGGCGACTGAGAGCCCTACACAATTTTTGCAAACGCGGTCTTTTTATTTTTTGCACTAAATTTTTGCGGAGTGCATTAAAAAACACGTCTGTACGCGGCGGCGGTTGAATTGCATATATTTTGAGAGCTGCATGAATGAGAGAAAATCAAAGTCAAATGAATCCATTCGAATTGAATTCAAATGAATGAGGGACAACTCTACAATGAAATGAATGAGTGTGAGTTAGTACTTGTCAAATCTCTAAAAATTATTAAAATTATTATATTAAAATTAAAATATGCTATACACCAAAAAACTTTAGAGCGCAGTTATGGATTGGACAATTTGGGACAAATCTTGAAAAATCTAATTTAAAATAATTTCCTAGTTGCCACGAACCGAGAAAACATAAATAAGGCTATCTAATACATTCTACAAAATAATATTCGCTAATCCATCATATACATGATGTATCTACCTTTTAATATTACTTCACTAGTTATAAAAAAAACCTATAACAACCCTATAACAAAATTTTGGTAGACTAAGTGGGTCCTTACTGAGCCACCGACTACACTGATTTAGTCGTATAGTAATCACATATAGTTCAAAATCATTAAAATAGAAATAAATACTAAATACTAAAATCAGAATTGGGATTCGAATGCATTCGAATCATAGCAACTCATTCAATTCGTTTTGTTTCGTTTGAATGTTGTGCGACTGAGTTCTATGTCAACACACTCATTCAGTTAAAGTCGATTTTCATAGTCATTCAATTCTTTCATCTGGTTTTGAATGTTGTTAACTCGAATTGAGTTTTCTATCATTCATGCAGCTCTCTAGTAAAAATCACAAAATAATTCTAATCATTCGGGTTAAATAAATTACTCGTAGTCCCAGAAACAAACCAAAAAGGAAAAGGCAGTTGAAATAATTAAATTTTGGATAGCAATCTCGACCTAGAGGTATAGGAGGCGTAAGCCTAACCTAAAGATCTTGTGGTTAACCTTAATCATAGGTTATATAGCCTCTACATTATATTCATTTCACAAGGCATGTCGGGTAGAAAAAATTTTTTTTGACATTCGTCTAAAATCATGTTTTTTTATTTAGGAAAAATTTAAGTAAATTTTGGCATAATCTGTCATAGGCCTATTTCTTACGGCCAAGACGACCATTCAATCAAACTCTACGGAAGGACAAAATTAAATCGCTGGTGATAAACATCAGTCAACAGTGACATCATAGCTCGACCAGTTTAAATGTTAGCTGTCACAAGGCAAAAATTCGTGTGTAAAAGGAGAGCAAATTATAAAGTAGCCATACAGAAATTTTTTTTTTGTAAATCATAAGAAACGTTATTGGAAGAAAAAATGTACACATGATCCAGCTGCTGAAGGCCTTCATCGGTGGATTTTCCGAAAACGTAAGTGTATTCTTTTTATCACTTTTACCGCTAGAGCGCATAACATATGGTGATTAAGATTAAAGTGCAAAACAAAAAAAGAAAAAAAGGTTTGACGACCACGGAAATAACGAAAATATTGATCAAAGTCAATTTTTTCCACCGTTCCTATGGGAGCTATATGATATAGTCACCCGATCTTCATCAAATTCGTCATAGTCATTAACATCATTTGTTTCGGCTAAGGAAAATTTTAAATTGCACTTATCCTTATTAAGAATTTGTTAGTTGAAGATTATGTCGGAAAAGATGCATGCATAATCTTTTGGAATCTCAAAGTAATGCTTAAGCGTATACCTGTGCAAAGATGAGCATAGTTGATAGATGACATTTCGAAATCAGCGAACTAGATTCAATAGTTAATATATTAAAACTCCATTAATGTAAATGATAGAAAGCTTAAGAAAAAAACAAAATCTATTTCACATATTATATATTCTCGTTCTGTGGGAAAAAAATGGCTTTACACCATAGTACGGTGCACATTGGGCGCAAATGCCGATTTACCGGCATAAAGTCTAAAATTATTTTGTTATATTTTCTTCTATTTTTTGTTAAATCCATTAGAGAAATGCCTAACCATTATAAAACCGTTTTTAAAAATATTTTTCGTGCATCCCTGGCTTTCTGGCAGCTTTGTTAAGTCAGCTGATGCTTTGCTAAGTTGTGTGCGCCAAAAGATTGCTTAACACGTGTGCAAAGTTTGATAGATTTTCGTTCACGAATTATTTGCAATAACTGTGGTTTTAATTATGCAAAATACTAATGTAGAATGTAGATTTAAGTGCCAAAACTGTGTTCGTTGTTGTATTGTTTTGTATCATGTTTATAATCGAACCTAACCCGAAAATAGTTGTTTTTTGTGGAGCAGAACTAATAAGATTATGGCGGATTGCGTAAAGTGTTAATGTGGTAGTATGTGTTATTGTATTTTAATTTCAATTAAGTTAACAAATAAGCTGGGAAAAAGACGAAGTGCTAGTGCCACTTTTGATTGGCTGTGCGGAAAAATAAATAAACAAAAAGAAAATACAAAATTTCGCTTCCCATGTCTAAAAGCTGCTAGCCAAAAGTAACAGACATGTTGAACGCTTTAAAAAGGAAAATGCAAGCTGGCTGGCAACTGAAATATCATTTTTCACAAAAGAAAATAATTGCATAAAAAAGACTGGACGTCCTATTGCAGCTTATGAAGAAGGAGGATCTAGATTGAAAAGAAAATTGGCTTCAAAGCTTTCTAAAGTCGGGAGATAAGGAAACATCAAAAAATATTAAGAGGAAAATTAAAACCAAAAGGTTTTACATCTGAAGGACGAAGTGTATATAAGCAACGATTTAATGAACAGGAACCTAAAAGCCTCGACCAGTCTTTGCTTGTCACGACAATAATCCCTCTTCAAATGATTGATCAAATTGGACGAATTATCTGGAGAAACCCTATGCCACAGTCCATTAAGTATTGGAGTTCGGAGTTAGTCCTCTACACGCATGGATTCGCTTATTAGAGTTCGTATTGAACATTTCATATAGAATTGGTGTTCAGAAATGGCGAGTCTGCAATACTTTAGACAATGCTCATACGGAAAAAGCAAATAGAGGAGAAGCTCCGGACAGATATGGGACTACATGTGAACAAACCAAGTTCGAACGGTTCTGGAAATTCTAATGATAGCAACACGGCGCGAAGAGCATATGCAAATATTTCACTATTTGCCGCAATATTAGATGTAGATGAAAAACTATTGAAGAATTTTCAAACAATATTAATTGTTCTTTCATGCGAGTTTGAAATTGATGTAATGAAATTTAAGAAACTTTGTGAGGAAACTCTTCAATTGTTTTTAACAACATATCCGTGGTATCCAACGAGCGCTACTGTTCACAAGATTTTAGTGCACGGTGCAGATATTATACAATCTTCTGTGCTTCCTGTCGGTTGCTTGGGAGAAAACGCTTCTGAGGCACGTAATAAATATTACAAGCGTGATAGACGATTTCACGTTAGAAAAAACAGCCGCAAAAATAATCTAACGGATGTGTTTCACAGAGCTTTGGATTCATCTCACCCTTTAATATCGGGCATCTCTTCACAAAGAAACAACAAGGCACAATTTCTACCATAAGAGGTTATTGCGCTCTTGATGTTGCCCTCAATAGAGAAAACAGTTGTTGTTGAATCAGACTTTGAATTTAAAGAAATATTTGATTTTGAATTGGATCTAGAATAGTAAATAAAAATTTATCAGTATATCCCATTTGTTTTACATTGTGCATGTGGGCGGTTGGTGTGGGCGTGGTCAAAATTCAGAAACAAGAAAATCCAAAATTATAGATAAAACACTTAACATAATTGCAAAATTTCAAGTCCATATCTTTACTTTTGGAGTTTATGCCGGTAAATCGGCATTTGCGCCCAATATTCAGTGAATGTAAATAATCCCGCAAATTCTGGGGAAAATATTTGCCTGGTATGTAGCAAAATTAAAACACAAACGCAGATCAGAGTTATTACTAATTGCAAGCATTCATTTCACAAAGCTTGTATCGTAAATTATTTAAAAGAAAAAGAAGAATGTCCTGCGTGTCTTACTTAAGTGCAGGAGAAGAACTTAAAGATAATTAAAATAAACCAGCAAGGAAAAAAAGTCAGAGCAGTCACCAGATCCTTTGCACGTAGCGTAAATGAAGACCGTAGAACGGAAGAGCTCATAAACGTAAACGTTATTGAAGCACAAATACACATCATATTGCGATTAGATGCAGGGAATAGTATGCAACATGGAGAAGTTCCGCAATCAATACACAGACCAATTCGTCAAAGAGGTAGACCAAGTCGTCGAAGGAACACACGACATCCCATTAATTTATAATGAAATAAATCGAGCGGAAATGGAATCTCTTATTCAGCAGACAGTAAAAAGGGTTATTTCTTCAATAAGAAGCAACGCGCTACTAAACAGTCATATTCGACTAAACAGATCGCCGAGCAGTAACAGAACACATTATCAATTAATAGGCACAAATAAAGTTGCGGAGATGATTCAGAAGTGGGGAATCCACTTTGATGGATATTTTAACGGTTTACCTGTGGAAAAACTTTCATATAAAGCGAAAACGTTGACGCGAAACCATTTAGGAGGAGATTTTGAAGCTTTATGTCGGAATCTATACATTGTTCTGATTGGTAAGGCGATACCATAAGGGAATTGACCATCTTACCTAGTCAGAGTTTTGTTTAGCGATACGCCGTCAATATAAGGATAGTCTGTCCAATTATGAAAGAAGAGAACAAATAAGAGCTCGCTAACAGAAACCGGGGGAAACTTTCAAAGGTTTTTATGAGCAATATGTCAATTATTGGATCGATTGTCTACAAGATTGGAAGAAGACGAATTAGTAGAAATTGTACAAAGCAATTTATTAGCTGATCTGGAGGATCGACTACTTTTCAAGGAAATCCGGTTAATCAGTCACTTACGTCATCTGGTACAAAAGAGGGAGAATTTTCTTAAAGAATTGAGTCGTCCCAAGTTTTCAAATACACGAGGAAAAGATATAGGATCACTAAGAAATTATCTTGTTGGAACTGTTGTACTCAAGGCCATAAGTGGGAAGATTGCTTAGAGGAGAGAATATTTTGTTACGGGTGCGGCACGCCTAACATTTATAAGCCCAATTGTGTGAACTACAAGAAGAGTTCGAAAAACCGACAAATAGGGGCATCCCAGTCAGTAAGGCTGTCCTACAACCAATAGAAAACGAAAAACCAAGCCTATCCAATTATTTAAAGCAATCTAAAACAGATAGTCTAATAAAGAATAGCTCACAAGTTGATCATAACCTTAGGTTTCTAACTTATCACGAAAAATGGAAAAATATTTACAAATTAAGAGCAGAATTTTTTAAGCACCTAAAAATAGAATAAAAATAAATAAACACCGAAGGAGGAAGGTTTTTAGAAATATAAGAGCTAGAAGTAAGATACTTATATCTACAATATTCCAAGACAAAACTGATACGCGTAGTTATGCACAAGTCTCTTTTTTACAATTCTCTGAATTGGGTTTGCTAGACACTGGTGCAAATGAAAGCTGCATGGGTGCAGATTTAGCCCAGCAAGAATGATCCAAATATAAACAATTTAAATGTATGGGTTCCAATGTGAAAATAGCTGATGGAAAGCCTCAAAAGGTCTTAGGGGTTATGAAAGTAAAGCTTCAATATAAGGACCAAGAGAAAGATATGGAATTATATGTTATACCTTCTATTAAGCAACGTCTGATCCTGGGCATAGATTTTTGGATAATTTTTAATCTAGCTCCAGAAATCATAAGTTCAGTATGCGTATCTGAGTTCCAATTAGAGAAAGAAACAGAAACATGTCCGTTAACCGAAAAAGAGTTTCAACAATTAGAGATAGTCAAGGAGTTGTTGCCTAACTTTGAAAAACAGGGCCTGAGTCGCACTTCTTTGCTAGAGCACCACATTGATGTAGGTGAGGCCAAACCAGTTAAGCAGAGATATTATCCGGTAAGTTCTGCAGTAGAAAAGCTTTTATACCAAGAAGTAGATAGAATGATAAGCCTAGGAGTAATAGAACCTTCTCAAAGTGCTTGGAGTTCTCCAATGAGAATGGTAGTGAAGCCTAACAAAGTGAGATTGTGCTTGGACGCGCGAAAAGTGAATAAAGTAACACACAAAGATGCATACCCATTACAAAGCATCGAGGGTATCTTTGCTAGATTACCGAAAGCAAATATCATTTCAAAACTTGATTTAAAAGACGCTTATTGGCAGATATGTCTGACAGAGCAATCGAAGGCGCTAACCGCATTCACAGTTCCGGGAAGGCCATTGTATCAGTTTACAGTTATGCCTTTTGGACTCTGTAATGCCGCTGCAAACATGTGTCGCCTGATGGACGAAATTATTCCACCAGAGTTACGTCATTGTGCTTTTGGTTATCTTGATGACCTATGCATTGTAACATCTGATTTTCAGTCTCATTTAGCAGTTCTGGTAAGAATAGCAGAACAGTTTCGTAAAGCCAATTTGACGCTTAACTTGGCAAAGAGCCAATTCTGTGTGACAAAAATAAACTATTTGGGCTATGTAATTGGAAGCGGAGGAATTTCTACTGATCCTTCCAAGATTTCCTGTATATTAAATTGGCCAACGCCGAAGAATTTGAAACAAGTTCGGGGGTTTTTAGGAGTCTGCGGTTGGTACCGAAGGTTTATCAGAAATTTTGCAGAAATTACCTGCCCAATTACCGAGATACTAGCTACAAAAAAACCATTTAAGTGGACTTCAAAGGCTCAGGAAGCAATGGATAAACTTAAATTTCTTTTAACCACGGCTCCGGTATTAGCCAATCCAAATTTCGATCAGAAATTCTACGTACATTGTGATGCTTGCGATAAAGGGGTTGGAGCAGTTTTAGTTCAGTTGTCCGATAATCAAGAAGAAAAACCTATAGCATACATGTCAAAGAACGCGTAACAGAACGCGAATGTTTAGCAGTTATTGTAGCCATAGAAAAGTATCGATGTTACTTAGAGTTACAGGAGTTTGAAGTTGTGACGGATCACTGAAGTTTATTATGGCTATTAAGACAACGAAACGTATCAGGACGATTAGCCAGATGGATATTAAGGTTACAAGCGTTTAAGTTTACGATTTCACACCGCAAAGGAAAAAATCATATAGTTCCAGATGCATTGTCAAGAATTTGGGAAGCAGACATAGAATCTCTGGAAAAGATGGAACCAATAATAGATTTGGAATCATCAGCTTTTTTAGATCAGGAATATTTAGAACTCAAACAAATGGTAGGTGAGAATTTAGAAAAATTCCCAGACTTACAAGTGATGGATAAATTTATATATATTCGAACTGAACATTCACCTGGTAGTGAAGAAGATAATTCGTTCTGCTGGAAATTATGGGTACCGGAGAAACCAAGATTAATAGCCAAAGAGCAAGCTCATCATAATATGTTATCGGCACATGGAGGTGTCCAAAAAACTATAGAGCGATTAAGAAGAAATCTATTTTGGCCAGGATTATCCAAACAGGTTCGAGAATATATAAGCACCTGTGCCACCTGTAAAGAAACGAAAGCTCCAAACAAAATATTAAGACCTCCCATGGGAGTACAAAGTGTTTCAGTCAGACCTTTCCAAAAATTGTATATCGACTTACTTGGACCATATCCGCAAAGTAAATCAGGGCATATTGGTTTGCTCATAGTTCTTGATCATTTTAGCAGATACCATTGGCTTTGCCCAATGAAAAAATTTACGTCAAATTTGATTCAGGAATTTTTAGAAAAGCAAATTTTTCACTGTTATGGAGTACCAGAAATTATTATCAGCGACAATGGATCCCAGTTCAAGGCTGTTGCCTTTGAAGCCTTTTTATCTAAATACGCAATTAAGCATATTTTTACGGCGCTATACTCACCGCAGAGTAACGCAGCCGAAAGAGTTAATAGATCGCTATTGTCCGCTGTGCGCTCATATTTAAAACAAGATCAACGAGAATGGGATAAATATTTAACAAATATATCTTGTGCTCTTAGGTCAGCACTTCATCAGTCTCTAGGATGTTCACCATATAAGGCTCTATTTGGATTTAATATGATGAATCATGGCGACGAATATAAACTTTTGAAAATTTTACAATTGCTAGAAGAATCTATTCCCTTTAGTAGACCGGATACGCTTACTTTGATTCGCAAGAATATTCAAGACAATAGTAAAAAAGCATACGAATGCAATGTAAAGCAGTATAATTTAAGATCCAGTCCAGTTTAATTTAAGGTCGGCCAAGAAGTTTTTAAAAGAAATTTTAAGTTGAGCAATTTTAGTCAGAACTATAATAAGAAGTTAGGACCTCAGTTCTCGCAATGTCGAGTTAAGAAGAAGTTTGGAAATGCGTATTATTTATTAGAAACTTTGCAAGGGAAAGTAATTGGAACTTATCATGCGAAGGACATTCGACCTTAAAATTCCAGTTAATCTTCCTCCTGATAGTTGTCAGAATTACCTGTGTTTGTAATGGTTGCGTGTAATTTAAATTCTAATTATCCGACGCACATTTGGATTTATCGCCAACTATCGCCAAAGAGATATTACTTTCACTCGTTGCAGACGACGGACGTGTTTTTTTTGCGCCTATCAAATTTTATTTGTTTCTCGTGATTAATAACTTTTCTTTAACTTTTAAACTCATTATCGGTTTAATTTTAACATTCGAATTGCATTTTCATTCCGTGATTTCTTTCTGTCGCTTTTGTGCTTTTTGTTTCAATATATGTACATAAATTTAACTTACAACAATTACTTGCATTAGCGGTGTTGTTGTTTTGCTAATCTCCTTTGATTTTGTGTCTTTACCGTTTTAACTAACTATCGCGCTCTTGCGTACAAATTGTTGTTGCATGTGTTCAATTTGACGCGCTCTCCCGCTCTTTCCTATTCTTGTTTGATTTGCGCTCTCGTCTTTTGCCTACCCGCGACTCTGTGATACGTGTTTTTGTTTTTGTGTATTCTTGTAATTTTTATTCTTTAGTTGTGAAGGCTTACTCTGCACATTAACCCTTGTGTCAGAACTGGTCAGTATATTCTTATACACAGATTTTTAACCTTTAGAATTTTTATTTTTTTGTATTTCCTTTTTTAATTAAATTAATTAATTTTTGATAAAATGGTTGTCTGCTCAAAAAATAATTGCATAGTTGCCACTAATGCGGTTGACTCCCATGATTATATTCTTTGTTGGCTGTGTGACAATGCGGTTCACGTTAAGTGTGCAGGTTACACAGGCAGAATCAAGGAGTCTATTGCTAAAGGTGGTGGCTTAAAATATGGATGTGATGCTTGCCGGGATGTCGAGAATGAGATGCGCTCTTTCATGAGGCGGACTAGAGATAGTTTTGACACTTTAAGGGCAGGTTTTAATAAACTCCAAGCGGAGTTTACTGCGGTGGAGACTCAGTTCAGGAGTTTATCGCTTATGATTGAGTCTCCGAAACGTAAAAGGACCAGTCCTTGGGGTGTTTCTGTATCTGTAGATCCGCCAGCCTCTCGTATCGTCCCCGACCGGTCTCATGCACCGTCCACTCCTTATGTACAGCAATTGATATCGTTTAAGAGCCCGGTTGTGAATGCTATTAGTACGGAATTACCGGTATCACCTGGGAATGATCTCTTAAATACGATGCCTATTGTAGTGTCCGATGTGTCCTGGCAACTACCCATTCCAATGGAAATTGCCGTTAGTTCTAAAATTATCGAGGGCCCCGTAAACAAGTTGACTGCTGCAGTGGGTGACTTGTCCAACATTGCTGCTGCGGCTGACGCTTTGGGACCGCGGCCTCTCATTGGCATACCACCAAAAAAGCATATATTTTTTTCTAGGCTAGACTCTGTTGTCACATCTGATGATGTAATAGCCTATAATCGGAAGAAAGTTAACGTCTCGAATATTGCGGTGGAGAAGTTTAAATTTTCTTATTCTCGGGACATTTCGTCCTTTAAAATTAGTGTTTCTGCCAATATCTTGGACACTATATATCGAGATGATTTTTGGCCGAAACATATATTAGTTAAGGAATATACTGTAAAAAAGAAAAATCGGCAACCGATTCGCTTGCCATCAACAACAACTAATACTATTCCTGCCACATCAGCATCTGCTGGTGTGTCAAAAAACTAGCTTCGTCCCTTAACCTGGGTTACCAGAACGAGAGAGAACTGAAATCCAAACTTCCTAATCTCTATGTAGGTAGTCTTTCTTTTGAGCATAACATTCTTGCCTTTACAGAGACGTGGCTAAAACCTGATATTGCTGATGCATCGGTGTTTTCCACAAACTTTTCCATATTCAGACGTGACCGGATTTCTCGCATAGGTGGTGGCGTTCTGATAGCTGTTGATGCTGCTTTATCATCTGAAATGATTCAATTTTCTAGTACACAGGAGATTGAGTTTGTCGGTGTTAAAGTAAATTTTAAATCTTTTAATGCTTTCATTACTTGTTCCTATATTCCACCATTGTCAGACACGGTGGTATATTTAAATCATTTAGAGGCAATTCAGTTTGTCTCCTCTTTAGTTTCCAGTCAAGACATGCTCATAGTTGTAGGTGATTTTAATTTACCCGCTTTAGCATGGTCACTAACAGATGAATCTACCATGTTGCTGCCCTCTTTGTCACATGACTTTATTGATGGCCTTCTAGGCTTATCTTTATCCCAAGTCAATCCTGTCTTAAATTCTAATGGAAAATCGTTAGATCTTATTTTTGTATTGGATTCTTCTTACTGTGAGGTTTCTAGGATCGAACCATTTGTTCTTCCAGAAGACAAATTTCATCCTACATTGAATTTAAAAATTGATCTGCCCTTGCTTTCACCATTACTTGGTTCAAATCAGTTACCTCTAACTAGGTGCTTTCGTAAGACTGACTTTGTCAGCCTTATTGAAAACATTACTACTACCGATTGGTCTTATCTGTACAATTGTAGAGATATGAACTCAGCTATTCGCTTCTTTTATGATACTCTGAATTCACTCTTTGATATTTGTGTGCCTCTTGGTAGGCAGGAGCGGCTAAACAAACCTCCCTGGTTCTCTCGTGAGTTATCCAATTTGAAAAATGTGAAGACACGATATTATAAGAAGTTTCAAAAAACACGTCGTTCATCAGATTATGCTCTGTATACAGTCGCTCGTTCAAAGTTCATGATGCTTAATACACAATGCTATAAGAATTATCTTCAGCGGTGTAAGCTTCAGTTTTCTTCTGACCCTAAACAATTTTATAATTTTGTCAATTCTAAACGTAAGACCTCTGTGCACCCATCTTTTTTGTCTTTTCAAAATAAAAAAGCGAGCACTGATCAGGCAATTGCCGATATGTTTGCGAGTTTTTTCAAAACAACTTATTCCTCAACGGAATACCGAGCAAGTCCATATCCTTATCATTTAGAAAAGACTAATTGCATTTTCAATCCAGTGTTTGATGAAAGTTCTATTCTTAG
Source organism: Drosophila paulistorum (assembly GCA_018152135.1). Taxonomy (NCBI): domain Eukaryota; kingdom Metazoa; phylum Arthropoda; class Insecta; order Diptera; family Drosophilidae; genus Drosophila; species Drosophila paulistorum. The sequence goes on along the minus strand of JAECXG010000822.1, from coordinate 6,506,853 downwards.
CGAACTTAAATTAGTTAAACCTGTTTATTCTCCGGGGCCAGACGGTCTTCCTGGATGTGTACTCAGGTTCTGTGCAAACGCATTATGTAAACCCATTTTAAAATTGTTCCTACTGTCTGTCGAATCTTCCTCTTTTCCATCTATTTGGAAGGAGTCGTATATCATTCCTCTGCATAAAAATGGCAAAAAGTCCGAAGCCTCTAACTATAGGGGTATCTCAAAATTGTCCGCTATTCCGAAAGCTTTTCACACTGTTCATTAACGATCTTCCCTCAGTCATTGTTCATTCGCGTGTGCTTATGTATGCTGACGATGTCAAGCTTTGTCTTACTTATAAAGATATAGATTCATTTAGTCGGCTACAAGCTGATCTTAAAAACTTTCAATCCTGGTGCCAGTTTAATTTACTAAATCTTAACACTACCAAATGTAAGGTAATGACTTTTTTTCGTAACTCTCCTCAACTGGTCACTTATTTTCTAAACAACAGTCCTTTAGAACGTCTAAATAATATGAATGATTTGGGCGTACTTATGGACCATAAGTTAAATTTTAACACCCATATTTCCACCACGGTCGCAAAGGCCATGAGTGTCCTGGGTTTCATTAAAAGATGGTCAAAAGAATTTGATGACCCCTATACAACTAATGTTCTTTTTACTTCGCTTGTCCGTCCTATTTTAGAGTATGGATCTTGCATTTGGTCACCTCAATATGAGTCGCACCAGATTCGACTAGAATCCGTTCAAAAGCAGTTCTTGCTATTTGCTCTTCGTTGCTTAAGCTGGGATCGCAATGTCAATTTGCCTTCGTATTCTAGCAGACTTCTCTTGATTAACCTTCCTTCCCTAACTAACCGTAGAATTATACTTGGTGTCATTTTTATGCACAAGCTCCTAATTGGTGATATCGACTCGCCTGAGTTATTAGCTCAGGTAAATCTGTCGGTACCATCTAGACGGAGTAGACATCCTTTGATTCCTTTATCCCTAAGTCGTTGTTCTTCTAACTATGCCCTGCATGAACCTTTTAGGGTCCTCTGCTCTGATTACAACATTCTATTCCCTGTAATCGGTTCAGAGTTTTCTATTAACATGATTAAAACTTCTATCCTATCCCATTTAGTTAATAGATAGCTATAGTATTATTTAGTTATTTGTTTGTCTGTTTTTTCTATTGTGTATTTGTCCACGCGATTCGTGCCGTGCGTTATACGGCTGCACCCCTCGGTCGGTCGGGTGGGAGGTGGGCAGTCATCTGCTTGGGCTCGCGCGTAACAGGCTTTGTCCTGGTGTCGTAGGGGCCACTTGAACGTACTGCGCATAGTATCGTCAACGTCCGCTAAATAAGGGCTATCATTCATTTCGGTGTCGCGATTAATTTTTCAATAAGCTCGTTTACAGTAACAATGAAGTAAGTAAGTCGTCTCGCCGACTTAGGTATACCATACACCAGTAAAGCAAATATTTTAAATTTATTAAACAAATGCATTTTCACATGCTTTTTGTTACAAGCATATCTTAGAATCTCCCTCACTAAAGTATACGAGCACCCTAGCTCCCCCACCAGCCAACGGCCAACTACGGCCTTATGGAAAAACGTTTATATGCATAACTTGGCTATTTTTTGTCCGATTTTGATCAAATTTGGTATTTTGCTGGGTATTAGTATTAAATTTAAGTGTGCTAAATTTGATTACAAAAAGTAGAAAATTACGTGAGATAATCGAGTTTTCACAAATTACGGGGGCGGAAAGGGGCGTGGCAAAATCGTTGCATATACAGTATATGCGCATTTATTAAGCAAATACACATACCAAATTTGGTGTCTCTAGCTATTATAGTCTTTAAGAAAATCAAATTTGTTTAAATTTCGTGGGCGGAGGGGGGCGTGGCAAAAATTTGAAATAAACTTGACCACCGTAGGTTATACACGAGTCTACGTACCAAATTTGGTGACTCTAGCTCTTATAGTCTCTGAGATCTACGTGTTCATACGGACAGACGGACGGACGGACATGTCTATATCGACTCAGCTGTTGATCCCGATTTTGAATATATATACTTTATGGGGTCGGAAAAGCTTCCTTCTGCCTGTTACATACATTTTGGCGACTTTAATATACCATTTCATCCTATGGGTGTATGGTATAAATATAGCAAGAAAGGAGAAAAACAACAAAAACATGTAATACAATAGTTAATAATGAAGCGTAGATTTAAGTAAAGTAACGGGAGATATTATCTCGGGGAAGAGAAAAAATTGCACTTTGCAAATGAAATCGTTTTTGAAGAATAAGTAAATAAGAAAAATGTATTTTGAATAGAAGTTTAAGTTCCCACAACATGAATTTATAAAATGATGAAATATAATGTGCATTTGGGGTCCATTAACATATCATAATTTTTATACCCTTGCAAAAAGGGTATATTAATTTTGGTCAGAAGTGTGCAACGCATAGAAGGAAGCATCTCCGACCATATAAAGTATATATATTCTTGATCAGCACGACGAGACGAGTTCAAATAGCCATGTCCGTCCGTCCGTCCGTCTGGATCGACGCGAACTCCTCCGAGACCGTAAGAGCTACAGAGCTGAAATTTTGCACGTAGGCTTGTATATACTGCAGGCGTTGTATATCTCGGATTCAGCCGGATCGGACCACTATATCATATATCTCCCATACAAACGTCAAAGTCACGAACAGTGACTTTTCACACAAACTTCGTTATTTTATCAGCAATTGTCCTAAAAGTTGGTATTTGTCAGTTTGGTGTTCTTATTAATAATTGTGCCAAATTTGATCAAGATCGGGTGACTATATCATATAGCTCCCATACAAACGGCAAAGTCACGAACAGTGACTTTCTCAATAACGTCATTAATTTTATAGCTATAGCCAAATCAGTTTTTTTCCCGTCAAATCTGGCTTTTTTGAAAGTCCAATGGCAGGAAAAATATTAGCTTTTTTCCACCTTTTTTCCCACAACATTTCAGCTTTTTTCGTAGTGTCTCCCACTAAAAACAGCTTTTTTTGCTCAACAAAAGTTGGCAACACTGATCATGACTATATCATATAGCTCCCATAGAAACGATCGGTGAAAAACAGTGACTTTCATCAAAAAGTTCGGTAAGGATAGAATTACCAAAACAGTTGCAAGGGTATACAAACTTCGACGTGGTCGAAGTTAACCCCGGCCCTCTGGTTTTATTTTTGTTATTGGCCATGGACGGGAGGGTACAGATGAATAATGGCAGCTAACATCTCAGCCATACTAAAGCAAGATGTCAAACGTTTAGAGGAGTTCACAATTATTTAGCTAGTTGATTAACTTGGCTGTATTTGTTTCTGTCTTGTTGCTCGAGCCATTCGAGATCAATAAGTTTGTTTGTTTTGGAGAATATAGTTCTCTCTTTTAGTTTCATTAGGGACTCTATAATAAATTATATGTAGCGAGATGCCACGGAAACTGCAGCAACAACCCATCCCATCCGGAAGAGCTAGGGTTACATATTAGGGTCCCGATCCGCTGTAAGATCAGAGCATCACGGTGTTAGATATTCAGAAAGCCAACACTACTCTGCTACAATACACTTGGTGGTTTTTGAAATAGCTATACAGACAACCTGCTCACATATTGTGCTGCCTATGATTTAAAATCTTACAAATTAGTAAGATTTATTGACCTGAAGCCCAGCTAAAACACAGTTTTGATTAATTATTAAAAATAATAATAATAAGGAACAGAAAGTTCATAAGGATAGGTTAAAAGAATATTATGTTTTAAATAACACACATTGTATATGTGCATATACATATACATACATATGTAAAAATCGACAGTATTAATTATACCATACACCCATAGGGTGAAATGGTATATTAAAGTCACCAAAATGTATGTAACAGGCAGAAGAAAGCTTTTCCGACCCCATAAAGTATATATATTCTTGATCAGTATCAACGGCCGAGTCGATCTAGCCATGTCCGTCTGTCCGTCCGTATGAACGCCTAGATCTCGGAGACTATAAGAGATAGAGCCACCAAATTTGGAATGTAGGCTCGTGTAGTATGTAGAGTGATCGAGTTTGTTTCAAATTTTTGCCACGCCCCTTTCCGCCCCCGCAATTCAAAAAAAACGTTTATCTCAAAAACTATTTGCAGCTAGAGACACCATATTTGGTATGTATATTTGCTTAGTAAATGCGCTCATTTTGTAATTATAAAGATTTTGCCACGCCCCTTTCCGCCCCTGAAATTTGAAAAACTCGATTATCTCCCGTAATTTTTTACCCTGCGGTAAAAAAAATTAATACTGTCGATTTTTACATATATGTATATACATATATACAATTATTTAAGATGGTACAAAAAACCAACAGCATCAGGACGAATCATCAACTTCAACTCCGAACATCCGAAAATGATAATGAATACAGCAAGAGGTTGTATACAACGGAAGCTTAACACATCGGACCCAATTTTTCATGAGGAACCAAAGGAAGAAATAAGACGAATTTTAAAGAATAATGACTTCTAAGCCACACCATAAGGACACTATTAAAATCTCACAATAAGAGAAAAATAGAGAAACCTCGTGAGGATTGTTATGGAAACAGGCGAAAGCCGTACAGCCAGGCTTGCTTCGCTCGCAAAGAACTGAACTGCATAGGGGAAGGGTAACTAAATCCCGCGCACAGACCGCGACTAGATCGACATGAGCAAGATGTCTACATGTGTCACTTCTGACTCAGTAAACATCCGGTGGCGAAACGGAGTTCGCCGGGTTTAGTAGTATATCTATAATAACATGATGAAATAATAAAATGATATATAATTGTTTCTTTTTTAATGATTGCTTTGTTAAATTAAAAATGTAAGATTTTTACAACCCTGGAAACTATCTTCGATCTTTATATGGTTTGCTATAGAAAATCTTAATTCACTTTGCGTTGTTTCAATTTCCGTTGCAATTTTTTGGAACGCATCCCCAATGCAAAGCGAGGTTTAGGTGTATATACTTTATGGGGTCGGAAAACCTTCCCTCTGCCTGCTACATACATTATCGGTGCATGGCACAAAAAGTCAATGACAGTTAAGACAACAATTGCTACACATGGAAGCGTTTTGGTAATTCTAATTGAATAAATTGTTCAGCAATACACTGGGTTTGAAATGAATTTATTTTTCATTTAATTTTATGTTTAACATATTCCAGACATAGTTATCAAGCCCTATTACTTTTCCTCTGGTTTGCTAAACACAAAAGTCAAATTGCATTTTCCTCAATAATGACGATCCTCATGGGCAGCCATAAATACACCAGTTCCGCAGTTTTCGACAGTACACTCAGGACGAAGACGGTGAATTTTACCATTCGCGTCCACCTGTAAAATATGGAAAATATAAACTTAGAAAGTAGAATGATAAGATCAAATTGAGCTAGATGGATGACGTCCACCAAACATGCATGGACACGTGAATCATCAAATTTTGTATGATGAGAAAGCTCAAGACCAAGACTCAAGAATTCCAAGAACAGATCAATTTGAAATCCTTAATTTAGCTTGAAAAATTCGCTTGGTATATACCTTGTTGTATTTTAAGACAGCTAGCTTGACCTTCTTCCTCTTATGCTTAACCTTTTTTGGAGTGGAATAGTTCTTCTTTTTACGCTTCTTAGCGCCTCCACGCAAACGAAGCACCAAGTGCAAGGTGGACTCTTTCTGAATATTATAGTCCGATAGAGTACGGCCATCTTCTAATTGTTTTCCAGCAAATTTTAATAGTTGTAATTATATTAATTTTATTTGCTTGTATTTAGTAAATTTATCAGTGAAATATGATGCATATGGTTTATACCATACGTTTCCAAGCCTTACGTTTGGTTTTACCAGTTGCTAGCACTTTGAATACCTCAGCATCTGATTGTGAAGGACTTTTGGGTATTGGTACATCCCATTTCCCAGCTTTCTCTTTCCGTTTTTGCTTTATCATATTTGACAGAACCATAGCACTTGACTGGATGCCTCTGTCTAACAAATAATGAGGCAGAGCTCCGCATTCATTTTTTTCTTCTTGTTTTTGCACCTTTTTTTCTTCATGTGCTTTTTTTTTCTTTTTAATTTGTATTTTCTCCTTGCGACGTTCTTTATTAAATAACTTTGCCTTAATGCCACGTAATTTGTGTGCTTTTCGTGCCCGTTCCTTGTGCAAACGTGCCTCTCTTTTTCGTTTGCGTTCTTCATAATCAAGACGTCGGCCGTACAGTTTGCGGTGTCGCTCCATGTATTCATTTTGAGGCATTTTGTCAGTAAATATACACAACAAAAATCTGGAAAATTAAACTGGTATCATTTCTCCAGGACATAAGTGCTACAAATATCTCTTATTCATTTGCAAGAATTGTAATTAATGATAGAACTTGGTGGTTTTTGAAATAGCTATACAGACAAGCTGCTCACCTTTTGTGCTGCCTATGATTTAAAGAACAGAAAGTTCATAAGGATAGGTTAAAGAAATATTATGTTTGAAATAACACACATTGTATATATGCATATACATATATTAATTTTTATACCCTTGCAAAAAGGGTATATTAATTTTGGTCAGAAGTGTTCAACGCATAGAACGAAGCTTCTGGATCAACGCGAACTCCTCCGAGACCGTAAGAGCTACAGAGCTGAAATTTTGCATGTAGGCTTGTATATACTGCAGGCGTTGTATATCTCGGATTCCGGATCGGACAGCTATATCATATAGCTCCCATACAAACGTCAAAGTCACGAACAGTGACTTTTCTCAATAACTTCGTTATTTTACAAGCAATTGTCATAAAAGTTGGTATTGGTCAGTTTTGTGTCCTTATTTAGAATTGTGCCAAATTTGATCAGGATCGGGTGACTATATCATATAGCTCCCATACAAACGGCAATGTCACGAACAGTGACTTTCTCAATAACTTCATTAATGTTCTAGCTATTGTCATAAAAGTTGGTATTTGTCAATTTGTGTTCTTATAAATAATTGTGACAAATATGATCAAGATCGGGTGACTATATCATATAGCTCCCATACAAACGGTAAGTCACGAACAGCCCAGAAGCCCAGTTAAAACACAGTTTTGATTAATTATTAAACATAATAACAATAAGGAAGAGAAAGTTTATAAGGATAGGTTAAAAGAATATTATGTTTGAAATAACACACATTGTATGTATGCATATACATGTATGTAAAAATCGACAGTATTAATTTTTTTTTTTTAAATAGATGTTTTTGTCCTATTCTCTGTTTGAAATAACATAGGACAAAAAAATCTATTTAAAAAAAAAAAAAATTAATACTGTCGATTTTTACATATATGTATATACATATATACAATTATTTAAGATGGTACAAAAAACCAACATCATCAGGACAAATCATTAACTTCAACTCCGAACATCCGAAAATGATAATGAATACAGCAAGAGTTTGTATACAACGGATGCTTAACAAATCGGACCCAATTTTTCATGAGGAAACAAAGGATGAAATAAGACGAATTTTAAAGGATAATGACATCTAAGCCACACCATAAGAACACTACTAAAATCTCACAATAAGAAAAAAAATAGAGAAACCTTGTGAGGATTGTTATGGAAACAGCCGAAAGCCGTACAGCCAGGCTTGCTTCGCTCGCAAAGAACTGAACTGCATAGGGGAAGGGTAACTAAATCCCGCGCACAGACCGCGACTAGATCGACATGAGCAAGATGTCTACATGTGTCACTTCTGACTCAGTAAACATCCGGTGGCGAAACGGAGTTCGCCGTGTTTAGTAGTATATCTATAATAACATGATGAAATAATAAAATGATATATAATTGTTTTTTTTTTTTTAAATGATTGCTTTGTTAAATTAAAAATATAAGATTTTCACAACCCTGGAACCTATCTTCGATCTTCATATGGTTTTCTATAAAAAATCTTAATTCACTTTGCGTTGTTTCAGTTTCCGTTGCAGTTTTTTGGAACGTATCCCCAACGCAAAGCGAGGTTTAGGTGTATATACTTTATGGGGTCGGAAAATCGCCCCTCTGTCTGCTACATACATTATCGGTGCATGGCACAAAAAGTCAATGACAGTTAAGACAACAATTGCTACACATGGAAGCGTTTTGGTAATTCTAATTGAATAAATTGTTCAGCAATACACTGGGTTTGAAATGAATTTATTTTTCATTTAACTTTATGTTTAACATATTCCAGACATTGTTATCAAGCACTATTACTTTTCCTCTGGTTTGCTAAACACAAAAGTCAACTTGCATTTTCCGCAATAATGACGATCCTCATGGGCAGCCATAAATACACCAGCTCCGCAGTTTTCGCCAGGACACTCACGACGAAGACGGTGAATTTTACCATTCTCGTCCACCTGTAAAATATGGAAAATATAAACTTAGAAAGTATAATGATAAGATCAAATTGAGCTAGATGGATGACGTCCACCAAACATGCATGGACACGTGAATCATCAAATTTTGTATGATGAAAAAGCTCAAGACCAAGACTCAAGAATTCCAAGAACAGATCAATTTGAAATCCTTAATTTAGATTGAAAAATTCGCTTGGTATACCTTGTAGTATTTTAAGACAGCTAGCTTGACCTTCTTCCTCTTATGCTTAATCTTTTTTGGAGTAGAATAGTTCTTCTTCTTACGCTTCTTAGCGCCTCCACGCAAACGAAGCACCAAGTGCAAGGTGGACTCTTTCTGAATATTATAGTCCGATAGAGTACGGCCATTTTCCAATTGTTTTCCAGCAAAGATCAGGCGTTGTTGATCTGGTGGAATTCCTTCTTTGTCCTGAATCTTGGCTTTGACATTTTCGATAGTATCTGAGGGTTCGACCACAAGTGTGATGGTCTTGCCCGTAAGGGTCTTTACGAGTATCTGCATTATAGGATTCTGTCACCAAAAAACTGAAAAAAGCAAGGTTTATTAATAAAATGTTAACACCTAAATGATAGAAGAAACAATTCAGTTACACTTTTATGGTTGTAATTATATTAATTTTATTTGCTTATATTTAGTAAATTTATCAGTGAAATATGATGCATATGGTTTATACGAGAAGGACTGCGTTGATAAAACCATCGTTTTCCGGATGAGCATATTTACCCCACACAACTATGCCACTCTGAGTAACCAAACCCAACTCTGAAATATTAACCTCAATCACTGTGCCCTTTGTTATAACACCCAAAGACGTAAACATTTGCGAACTGGGATTCTTCTTAACGCCAATAATGTGTAAGTGAAAAGTTGCCTTTAATTCCGGATGGGTCACGTGAGCTTTTTTCATACGCAAGGCCATAGGTCGTATGAACCGTTCGCATTTCGGAGGCTTACGGGTGAAATTCACTCCCACGAAAGTAACCTTAGTTACCATACCAAACCAAGCCTTACCTTTGGTTTTACCTCAGCATCTGATTGTGCACGAACTTTGGGTATTGGTACATCCCATTTCCCAGCTTTCTCTTTCCGTTTTTGCTTTATCATATTTGACAGAACCTTAGCACTTCACTGGATGCCTCTGTCTAACAAATAATGAGGCAGAGCTCCGCATTCATTTTTTTCCTCTTGTTTTTGCACCTTTTTTTCTTCATGTGCTTGTATTTTCTTTTTAATTTGTATTTTCTCATTGTGACGTTCTTTATTAAATAACTTTGCCCTAATGCCACGTAATTTGTGTGCTCTTCGTGCCCGTTCCTTGGGCAAACGTGACTCTCTTTTTCGTTTGCGTTCTTCATAATCAAGACGTCGGCCGTACAGTTTGCGGTGGCGCTCCATGTACATTTTGAGGCATTTTGTCAGTAAATATACACAACAAAAATCTGGAAAATTAAACTGGTATCATTTCTCCAGGACATAAGTGCTACAAATATCTCTTATTCATTTGCAAGAATTGTAATTAATGATAGAACTTGGTGGTTTTTGAAAGAGCTATACAGACAACCTGCTCACATAGTGTGCTGCCTATGATTTAAAATCTTACAAATTAGTAAGATTTATTGACCTGAAGCCCAGCTAAAACACAGTTTTGATTTATTATTAAAAAGTAATAGAGTGGTTTACAAATTTGTTCGGTCATTTTAAACCAATAATCTTATCATAACTTGCAGATGGCTAAAACTGGTGGCCTGGTAGTGCATTTTAACGGGAAGTCCATGACAGATTTAGTCGGTTCTAGTAAGGTTGAACGCATAGCAGTTCTAGTTAACTACAACGGTACTTCAAAGTTCCTAGGTGCACCAAAAATGAAGTGTTCAACTGGCAAAAATATTGCTAAGGCAGTTTTTGACAGTCTAGTCAAATGGAATTTAGTTGACCAAGTCAATGGTTTGTCCTATGACACCACGGCTGCAAATACAGAGATTTTCAGGAACAGCAGTACTATTTGAAAAAAAGCGTATTTGAACTAAAGCTATGCTCCACAGGAGTTTCGATATTTGAAAGGTTTTTAAAATCGTGCTCAAATTTCAAGAAGGATAAATTCGAAAGTGGCGCTGCCGGTGAAACAATTCGTGTCCAAATTTGTGGCGCAGAACGCCAGGACTTCACGAAATTTTGCCTTGGTGGACTAATGAAATGTCAGATCCGAGAAGATCATAAAGAATTGCTTCAGCTAGCATTAATCTTTCTTGGTGTAAAGCAATATACTTTTCGTACTCCTGGACCATGCCCGCTGGATGTCCAAAGCCATATGTATATTCCTTGAAGATATTTTTATTTAGACATCAATTTCAGCTAACAAAAAAGGAAGAAAATGGTTTCCGTGATCTTTGCATTTTCTTGGTGAAAATGTATATTAAAGCATGGTTTAAGTGTACAAAGGCTATTGAAGCTCCTTTCCATGATCTGAACCATGTAAAAAATTGTATAAAATATGCAAATACTGACGCGAAAACCTCGGCTATACTATTGAAAAAAATGAGCAATCATTTATGGTACCTTGCCGAAGATTTAATAGCTCTGGCGTTTTTTGACTCCAATGTCTCCTCCGAAGAAAAAACCCAAATGGTTAGCAATCTTAACTTAAAGGAATCAAATGTTCAACTGAAAAATAATACGCATTTTTCTAATTTGGTGGACTTTCAAAAATACTCATTGTCTGACTTTGAAAACTTAGCTACCACAAATATTTTTTGAACTGGATATATCGAACTGTAAGCAAACATGTGAATTTGAGGAAGGTTTATGATACTGCCGTGATCTTCTTGTGGTAAATGATATGGCCGAAAGAGGAGTCACATTTATGCAGGAGTACAACAGAGTTCTCACAAACAACGAGGAAGAAAAGCAATTATTGCTTCACGAACATTGACTTTCTCAATGACTTCGTTACTTTTTAAGCTATTGTCGTGAAATTTAATGTAAGTAAGTTTATTGTAGCTATAAACGACTGTGCCAAATTTGGTCAAGATCGCGTGACTATTTCATATACCTCCAATAGGAACGATCTGTCGAAAACAGTGACTTTTGTCAATAACTTTGTTACTTTTAATGCGATTGCTTTCAAATTAAACATTTGATAGTTAAATATACCTGTTAATGACTGTGCCAAATTTGGTAAAGATATGGTAAGTGTATCATACAGCTCCCATAGAAACGATCGGTGGAAAACAGTGAATTTCATCAAAAAGTTCCATATAACCTATGCTAAGATTGAAGGCCGTTCTTTCGCAAACATTAGACTTTTTGGATAAAACGTTTTTACAATTTGATGGCTATGGGTAAGGAAAGAATTACCAAAACAGTTGCAAGGGTATACAAACTTTGACGCGGTCGAAGTTAAAGTTAAAAAAAACCAACAGCATCAGGACGAATCATCAACTCCAACTCCGAACATCCGAAAATGATAATGAATACAGCAAGAGGTTGTATACAATGGATGCATAACACATCGGACCCAATTTTTCATCAGAAAACAAAGGAAGAAATAACACGAATTTTAAAGGATAATGACTTCCAAGCCACACCATAAGGACACTACTAAAAGCTCACAATAAGAAAAAAAATAGAGAAACCTCGTGAGGATTGTTATGGAACCAGCCGAAAGCCGTACAGCCAGGCTTGCTTCGCTCGCAAAGAACTGAACTGCATAGGGGATGGGTAACTAAATCCCGCGCACAGACCGCGACTAGATCGACATGAGCAAGATGTCTACATGTGTCACTTCTGACTCAGTAAACAACCGGTGGCGAAACGGAGTTCGCCGTGTTTAGTAGTATATCTATAATAACATGATGAAATAATAAAATGATATATAATTGTTTTTTTTTTTAAATTATTGCTTTGTTAAATTAAAAATGTAAGATTTTCACAACCCTGGAACCTATCTTCGATCTTTATATGGTTTGCTATAGAAAATCTTAATTCACTTTGCGTTGTTTCAATTTCCGTTGCACTTTTTTGGAACGTATCCCCAACGCAAAGCGAGGTTTAGGTGTATATACTTTATGGGGTCGGAAAATCTTCCCTCTGCCTGCTACATACATTATCGGTGCATGGCACAAAAAGTCAATGACAGTTAAGACAACAATTGCTACACATGGAAGCATTTTGGTAATTCTAATTGCATAAATTGTTCAGCAATACACTGGGTTTGAAATGAATTTATTTTTCATTTAACTTTATGTTTAACATATTCCAGACATTGTTATCAAGCACTATTACTTTTCCTCTGGTTTGCTAAACACAAAAGTCAAATTGCATTTTCCGCAATAATGACGATCCTCATGGGCAGCCATAAATACACCAGCTCCGCAGTTTTCGCCAGGACACTCACGACGAAGACGGTGAATTTTACCATTCTCGTCCACCTGTAAAATATGGAAAATATAAACTTAGAAAGTATAATGATAAGATCAAATTGAGCTAGATGGATGACGTCCACCAAACATGCATGGACACGTGAATCATCAAATTTTGTATGATGAAAAAGCTCAAGACCAAGACTCAAGAATTCCAAGAACAGAGCAATTTGAAATCCTTAATTTAGATTAAAAAATTCGCTTGGTATACCTTGTAGTATTTTAAGACAGCTAGCTTGACCTTCTTCCTCTTATGCTTAATCTTTTTTGGAGTGAAATAGTTCTTCTTCTTACGCTTCTTAGCACCTCCACGCAAACGAAGCACCAAGTGCAAGGTGGACTCTTTCTGAATATTATAGTCCGATAGAGTACGGCCATTTTCCAATTGTTTTCCAGCAATGATCAGGCGTTGTTGATCTGGTGGAATTCCTTCTTTGTCCTGAATCTTGGCTTTGACATTTTCGGCATCTGTATCTGAGGGCTCGACCTCAAGTGTAATGGTCTTGCCCGTAAGGGTCTTTACGAATATCTGCATTATAGGCTTCTGTAACCAAAAAAACTAAAAAAAGCAAGGTTTATTAATAAAATGTTAACACCTGAATGATAGAAGAAACAATTCAGTTACACTTTTATAGTTGTAATTATATTAATTTTATTTGCTTGTATTTAGTAAATTTATCAGTGAAATATGATGCATATGGTTTACACGAGAAGGACTGCGTTGATAACACCATCGTTTTCCGGATGAGCATATTTACCCCACACAACTTTGCCACTCTGAGTAACCAAACCCAACTCTGAAATATTAACCTCAATCACTGTGCCCTTTGTTATAACACCCAAAGACGTAAACATTTGCGAACTGGGATTCTTCTTAACGCCAATAATGGGTAAGTGAAAAGTTGCCTTTAATTTCGGATGGGTCACGTGAGCTTTTTTTATACGCAAGGCCATAGGTCGTATGAACCGTTCGTATTTCGGAGGCTTACGGGTGAAATTCACTCACACGAAAGTAACCTTAGTTACCATACCAAACCAAGCCTTACGTTTGGTTTTACCAGTTGCTAGCACTTTGAATACCTCAGCATCTGATTGTGCAGGAATTTGGGGTATTGGTACATCCCATTTCCCAGCTTTCTCTTTCCGTTTTTGCTTTATCATATTTGACAGAACCATAGCACTTGACTGGATGCCTCTGTCTAACAAATAATGAGGCAGAGCTCCATATTCATTTTTTTCCTCTTGTTTTTGCATCTCTTTTTCTTCATGTGCTTGTATTTTCTTTTTAATTTGTATTTTCTCATTGCGACGTTCTTTATTAAATAACTTTGTCTTAATGCCACGTAATTTGTGTGCTCTTCGTGCCCGTTCCTTGGGCACACGTGCCTCTCTTTTTCGTTTGCGTTCTTCATAATCAAGACGTCGGCCATACAGTTTGCGGTGTCGCTCCATGTATTCATTTTGAGGCATTTTGTCAGTAAATATACACAACAAAAATCTGGAAAATTAAACTGGTATCATTTCTCCAGGACATAAGTGCTACAAATATCTCTTATTCATTTGCAAGAATTGTAATTAATGATAGAACTTGGTGGTTTTTGAAAGAGCTATACAGACAACCTGCTCACATAGTGTGCTGCCTATGATTTAAAATCTTACAAATTAGTAAGATTTATTGACCTGAAGCCCAGCTAAAACACAGTTTTGATTTATTATTAAAAAGTAATAGAGTGGTTTACAAATTTGTTCGGTCATTTTAAACCAATAATCTTATCATAACTTGCAGATGGCTAAAACTGGTGGCCTGGTAGTGCATTTTAACGGGAAGTCCATGACAGATTTAGTCGGTTCTAGTAAGGTTGAACGCATAGCAGTTCTAGTTAACTACAACGGTACTTCAAAGTTCCTAGGTGCACCAAAAATGAAGTGTTCAACTGGCAAAAATATTGCTAAGGCAGTTTTTGACAGTCTAGTCAAATGGAATTTAGTTGACCAAGTCAATGGTTTGTCCTATGACACCACGGCTGCAAATACAGAGATTTTCAGGAACAGCAGTACTATTTGAAAAAAAGCGTATTTGAACTAAAGCTATGCTCCACAGGAGTTTCGATATTTGAAAGGTTTTTAAAATCGTGCTCAAATTTCAAGAAGGATAAATTCGAAAGTGGCGCTGCCGGTGAAACAATTCGTGTCCAAATTTGTGGCGCAGAACGCCAGGACTTCACGAAATTTTGCCTTGGTGGACTAATGAAATGTCAGATCCGAGAAGATCATAAAGAATTGCTTCAGCTAGCATTAATCTTTCTTGGTGTAAAGCAATATACTTTTCGTACTCCTGGACCATGCCCGCTGGATGTCCAAAGCCATATGTATATTCCTTGAAGATATTTTTATTTAGACATCAATTTCAGCTAACAAAAAAGGAAGAAAATGGTTTCCGTGATCTTTGCATTTTCTTGGTGAAAATGTATATTAAAGCATGGTTTAAGTGTACAAAGGCTATTGAAGCTCCTTTCCATGATCTGAACCATGTAAAAAATTGTATAAAATATGCAAATACTGACGCGAAAACCTCGGCTATACTATTGAAAAAAATGAGCAATCATTTATGGTACCTTGCCGAAGATTTAATAGCTCTGGCGTTTTTTGACTCCAATGTCTCCTCCGAAGAAAAAACCCAAATGGTTAGCAATCTTAACTTAAAGGAATCAAATGTTCAACTGAAAAATAATACGCATTTTTCTAATTTGGTGGACTTTCAAAAATACTCATTGTCTGACTTTGAAAACTTAGCTACCACAAATATTTTTTGAACTGGATATATCGAACTGTAAGCAAACATGTGAATTTGAGGAAGGTTTATGATACTGCCGTGATCTTCTTGTGGTAAATGATATGGCCGAAAGAGGAGTCACATTTATGCAGGAGTACAACAGAGTTCTCACAAACAACGAGGAAGAAAAGCAATTATTGCTTCACGAACATTGACTTTCTCAATGACTTCGTTACTTTTTAAGCTATTGTCGTGAAATTTAATGTAAGTAAGTTTATTGTAGCTATAAACGACTGTGCCAAATTTGGTCAAGATCGCGTGACTATTTCATATACCTCCAATAGGAACGATCTGTCGAAAACAGTGACTTTTGTCAATAACTTTGTTACTTTTAATGCGATTGCTTTCAAATTAAACATTTGATAGTTAAATATACCTGTTAATGACTGTGCCAAATTTGGTAAAGATAGGGTAACTGTATCATACAGCTCCCATAGAAACGATCGGTGGAAAACAGTGAATTTCATCAAAAAGTTCCATATAACCTATGCTAAGATTGAAGGCCGTTCTTTCGCAAACATTAGACTTTTTGGATAAAACGTTTTTACAATTTGATGGCTATGGGTAAGGAAAGAATTACCAAAACAGTTGCAAGGGTATACAAACTTTGACGCGGTCGAAGTTAAAGTTAAAAAAAACCAACAGCATCAGGACGAATCATCAACTCCAACTCCGAACATCCGAAAATGATAATGAATACAGCAAGAGGTTGTATACAATGGATGCATAACACATCGGACCCAATTTTTCATCAGAAAACAAAGGAAGAAATAACACGAATTTTAAAGGATAATGACTTCCAAGCCACACCATAAGGACACTACTAAAAGCTCACAATAAGAAAAAAAAATAGAGAAACCTCGTGAGGATTGTTATGGAACCAGCCGAAAGCCGTACAGCCAGGCTTGCTTCGCTCGCAAAGAACTGAACTGCATAGGGGATGGGTAACTAAATCCCGCGCACAGACCGCGACTAGATCGACATGAGCAAGATGTCTACATGTGTCACTTCTGACTCAGTAAACAACCGGTGGCGAAACGGAGTTCGCCGTGTTTAGTAGTATATCTATAATAACATGATGAAATAATAAAATGATATATAATTGTTTTTTTTTTAAATTATTGCTTTGTTAAATTAAAAATGTAAGATTTTCACAACCCTGGAACCTATCTTCGATCTTTATATGGTTTGCTATAGAAAATCTTAATTCACTTTGCGTTGTTTCAATTTCCGTTGCACTTTTTTGGAACGTATCCCCAACGCAAAGCGAGGTTTAGGTGTATATACTTTATGGGGTCGGAAAATCTTCCCTCTGCCTGCTACATACATTATCGGTGCATGGCACAAAAAGTCAATGACAGTTAAGACAACAATTGCTACACATGGAAGCATTTTGGTAATTCTAATTGCATAAATTGTTCAGCAATACACTGGGTTTGAAATGAATTTATTTTTCATTTAACTTTATGTTTAACATATTCCAGACATTGTTATCAAGCACTATTACTTTTCCTCTGGTTTGCTAAACACAAAAGTCAAATTGCATTTTCCGCAATAATGACGATCCTCATGGGCAGCCATAAATACACCAGCTCCGCAGTTTTCGCCAGGACACTCACGACGAAGACGGTGAATTTTACCATTCTCGTCCACCTGTAAAATATGGAAAATATAAACTTAGAAAGTATAATGATAAGATCAAATTGAGCTAGATGGATGACGTCCACCAAACATGCATGGACACGTGAATCATCAAATTTTGTATGATGAAAAAGCTCAAGACCAAGACTCAAGAATTCCAAGAACAGAGCAATTTGAAATCCTTAATTTAGATTAAAAAATTCGCTTGGTATACCTTGTAGTATTTTAAGACAGCTAGCTTGACCTTCTTCCTCTTATGCTTAATCTTTTTTGGAGTGAAATAGTTCTTCTTCTTACGCTTCTTAGCACCTCCACGCAAACGAAGCACCAAGTGCAAGGTGGACTCTTTCTGAATATTATAGTCCGATAGAGTACGGCCATTTTCCAATTGTTTTCCAGCAATGATCAGGCGTTGTTGATCTGGTGGAATTCCTTCTTTGTCCTGAATCTTGGCTTTGACATTTTCGGCATCTGTATCTGAGGGCTCGACCTCAAGTGTAATGGTCTTGCCCGTAAGGGTCTTTACGAATATCTGCATTATAGGCTTCTGTAACCAAAAAAACTAAAAAAAGCAAGGTTTATTAATAAAATGTTAACACCTGAATGATAGAAGAAACAATTCAGTTACACTTTTATAGTTGTAATTATATTAATTTTATTTGCTTGTATTTAGTAAATTTATCAGTGAAATATGATGCATATGGTTTACACGAGAAGGACTGCGTTGATAACACCATCGTTTTCCGGATGAGCATATTTACCCCACACAACTTTGCCACTCTGAGTAACCAAACCCAACTCTGAAATATTAACCTCAATCACTGTGCCCTTTGTTATAACACCCAAAGACGTAAACATTTGCGAACTGGGATTCTTCTTAACGCCAATAATGGGTAAGTGAAAAGTTGCCTTTAATTTCGGATGGGTCACGTGAGCTTTTTTTATACGCAAGGCCATAGGTCGTATGAACCGTTCGTATTTCGGAGGCTTACGGGTGAAATTCACTCACACGAAAGTAACCTTAGTTACCATACCAAACCAAGCCTTACGTTTGGTTTTACCAGTTGCTAGCACTTTGAATACCTCAGCATCTGATTGTGCAGGAATTTGGGGTATTGGTACATCCCATTTCCCAGCTTTCTCTTTCCGTTTTTGCTTTATCATATTTGACAGAACCATAGCACTTGACTGGATGCCTCTGTCTAACAAATAATGAGGCAGAGCTCCATATTCATTTTTTTCCTCTTGTTTTTGCATCTCTTTTTCTTCATGTGCTTGTATTTTCTTTTTAATTTGTATTTTCTCATTGCGACGTTCTTTATTAAATAACTTTGTCTTAATGCCACGTAATTTGTGTGCTCTTCGTGCCCGTTCCTTGGGCACACGTGCCTCTCTTTTTCGTTTGCGTTCTTCATAATCAAGACGTCGGCCATACAGTTTGCGGTGTCGCTCCATGTATTCATTTTGAGGCATTTTGTCAGTAAATATACACAACAAAAATCTGGAAAATTAAACTGGTATCATTTCTCCAGGACATAAGTGCTACAAATATCTCTTATTCATTTGCAAGAATTGTAATTAATGATAGAACTTGGTGGTTTTTGAAAGAGCTATACAGACAACCTGCTCACATAGTGTGCTGCCTATGATTTAAAATCTTACAAATTAGTAAGATTTATTGACCTGAAGCCCAGCTAAAACACAGTTTTGATTTATTATTAAAAAGTAATAGAGTGGTTTACAAATTTGTTCGGTCATTTTAAACCAATAATCTTATCATAACTTGCAGATGGCTAAAACTGGTGGCCTGGTAGTGCATTTTAACGGGAAGTCCATGACAGATTTAGTCGGTTCTAGTAAGGTTGAACGCATAGCAGTTCTAGTTAACTACAACGGTACTTCAAAGTTCCTAGGTGCACCAAAAATGAAGTGTTCAACTGGCAAAAATATTGCTAAGGCAGTTTTTGACAGTCTAGTCAAATGGAATTTAGTTGACCAAGTCAATGGTTTGTCCTATGACACCACGGCTGCAAATACAGAGATTTTCAGGAACAGCAGTACTATTTGAAAAAAAGCGTATTTGAACTATAGCTATGCTCCACAGGAGTTTCGATATTTGAAAGGTTTTTAAAATCGTGCTCAAATTTCAAGAAGGATAAATTCGAAAGTGGCGCTGCCGGTGAAACAATTCGTGTCCAAATTTGTGGCGCAGAACGCCAGGACTTCACGAAATTTTGCCTTGGTGGACTAATGAAATGTCAGATCCGAGAAGATCATAAAGAATTGCTTCAGCTAGCATTAATCTTTCTTGGTGTAAAGCAATATACTTTTCGTACTCCTGGACCATGCCCGCTGGATGTCCAAAGCCATATGTATATTCCTTGAAGATATTTTTATTTAGACATCAATTTCAGCTAACAAAAAAGGAAGAAAATGGTTTCCGTGATCTTTGCATTTTCTTGGTGAAAATGTATATTAAAGCATGGTTTAAGTGTACAAAGGCTATTGAAGCTCCTTTCCATGATCTGAACCATGTAAAAAATTGTATAAAATATGCAAATACTGACGCGAAAACCTCGGCTATACTATTGAAAAAAATGAGCAATCATTTATGGTACCTTGCCGAAGATTTAATAGCTCTGGCGTTTTTTGACTCCAATGTCTCCTCCGAAGAAAAAACCCAAATGGTTAGCAATCTTAACTTAAAGGAATCAAATGTTCAACTGAAAAATAATACGCATTTTTCTAATTTGGTGGACTTTCAAAAATACTCATTGTCTGACTTTGAAAACTTAGCTACCACAAATATTTTTTGAACTGGATATATCGAACTGTAAGCAAACATGTGAATTTGAGGAAGGTTTATGATACTGCCGTGATCTTCTTGTGGTAAATGATATGGCCGAAAGAGGAGTCACATTTATGCAGGAGTACAACAGAGTTCTCACAAACAACGAGGAAGAAAAGCAATTATTGCTTCACGAACATTGACTTTCTCAATGACTTCGTTACTTTTTAAGCTATTGTCGTGAAATTTAATGTAAGTAAGTTTATTGTAGCTATAAACGACTGTGCCAAATTTGGTCAAGATCGCGTGACTATTTCATATACCTCCAATAGGAACGATCTGTCGAAAACAGTGACTTTTGTCAATAACTTTGTTACTTTTAATACGATTGCTTTCAAATTAAACATTTGATAGTTAAATATACCTGTTAATGACTGTGCCGAATTTGGTAAAGATAGGGTAACTGTATCATACAGCTCCCATAGAAACGATCGGTGGAAAACAGTGAATTTCATCAAAAAGTTCCATATAACCTATGCTAAGATTGAAGGCCTTTCTTTCGCAAACATTAGACTTTTTGGATAAAACGTTTTTACAATTTGATGGCTATGGGTAAGGAAAGAATTACCAAAACAGTTGCAAGGGTATACAAACTTTGACGCGGTCGAAGTTAAAGTTAAAAAAAACCAACAGCATCAGGACGAATCATCAACTCCAACTCCGAACATCCGAAAATGATAATGAATACAGCAAGAGGTTGTATACAATGGATGCATAACACATCGGACCCAATTTTTCATGAGGAAACAAAGGAAGAAATAAGACGAATTTTAAAGGATAATGACTTCCAAGCCACACCATAAGAACACTACTAAAATCTCACAATAAGAAAAAAATAGAGAAACCTCGTGAGGATTGTTATGGAAACAGCCGAAAGCCGTACAGCCAGGCTTGCTTCGCTCGCAAAGAACTGAACTGCATAGGGGAAGGGTAACTAAATACCGCACACAGACCGCGACTAGATCGACATGAGCAAGATGTCTACATGTGTCACTTCTGACTCAGTAAACATCCGGTGGCGAAACGGAGTTCGCCGTGTTTAGTAGTATATCTATAATAACATGATGAAATAATAAAATGATATATAATTGTTTTTTTTTAAATGATTGCTTTGTTAAATTAAAAATGTAAGATTTTCACAACCCTGGAACCTATCTTCGATCTTTATATGGTTTGCTATAGAAAATCTTAATTCACTTTGCGTTGTTTCAATTTCCGTTGCACTTTTTTGGAACGTATCCCCAACGCAAAGCGAGGTTTAAGTGTATATACTTTAGGGGGCCGGAAAATCTTCCCTCTGTCTGCTACATATATTATCGGTGCATGGCACAAAAAGTCAATGACAGTTAAGACAACAATTGCTACACATGGAAGCGTTTTGGTAATTCTAATTGAATAAATTGTTCAGCATATTTAAAAATTTAACATATTCCAGACATTGTTATCAAGCACTATTACTTTTCCTCTGGTTTGCTAAACACAAAAGTCAAATTGCATTTTCCGCAATAATGACGATCCTCATGGGCAGCCATAAATACACCAGCTCCGCAGTTTTCGCCAGGACACTCACGACGAATACGGTGAATTTTACCATTCTCGTCTACCTGTAAAATATGGAAAATTTAAACTTAGAAAGTATAATGATAAGATCAAATTGAGCTAGATGGATGACGTCCACCAAACATGCATGGACACGTGAATCATCAAATTTTGTATGATGAAAAAGCTCAAGACCAAGACTCAAGAATTCCAAGAACAGATCAACAGCTAGCTTGACCTTCTTCCTCTTATGCTTAGGTGAACTCTTTCTGAATATTATAGTCCGATAGAGTACGGTCATTTTCCAATTGTTTTCCAGCAAAGATCAGGCGTGGTTGATTTGGTGGAATTCCTTCTTTGTCCTGAATCTTGGCTTTGACATTTTCGATAGTATCTGAGGGTTCGACCTCAAGTGTGATGGTCTTGCCCGTAAGGGTCTTTACGAGTATCTGCATTATAGGATTCTGTCACCAAAAAACTGAAAAAAGCAAAGTTTATTAATAAAATGTTAACACCTAAATGATAGAAGAAACAATTCAGTTACACTTTTATAGTTGTAATTATATTAATTTTATTTGCTTATATTTAGTAAATTTATCAGTGAAATATGATGCATATGGCTTATACGAGAAGGACTGCGTTGATAACACCATCGTTTTCCGGATGAGCATATTTACCCCACACAACTTTGCCACTCTGAGTAACCAAACCCAACTCTGAAATATTAACCTCAATCACTGCGCCCTTTGTTATAACACCCAAAGACGTAAACATTTGCAAACTGGGATTCTTCTTAACGCCAATAATGGGTAAGTGAAAAGTTGCCTTTAATTCCGGATGGGTCACGTGAGCTTTTTTCATACGCAAGGCCATAGGTCGTATGAACCGTTCGCATTTCGGAGGCTTACGGGTGAAATTCACTCCCACGAAAGTAACCTTAGTTACCATACCAAACCAAGCCTTACCTTTGGTTTTACCAGTTGCTAGCATTTTGAATACCTCAGCATCTGATTGTGCACGAACTTTGGGTATTGGTACATCCCATTTTCCAGCTTTCTCGTTCCGTTTTTGCTTTATCATATTTGACAGAACCTTAGCACTTGACTGGATGCCTCTGTCTAACAAATAATGAGGCAGAGTTCCGCATTCATTTTTTTCCTCTTGTTTTTGCATCTCTTTTTCTTCATGTGCTTGTATTTTCTTTTTAATTTGTATTTTCTCATTGCGACGTTCTTTATTAAATAACTTTGCCTTAATGCCACGTAATTTGTGTGCTTCGTGCCCGTTCCTTGGGCAAACGTGCTTCTCTTTTTCGTTTGCGTTCATAATCAAGACGTCGGCCGTACAGTTTGCGGTGGCGCTCCATGTATTTTGAGGCATTTTGTCAGTAAATATACATACACAACAAAAATCTGGAAAATTAAACTGGTATCATTTCTCCAGGACATAAGTGCTACAAATATCTCTTATTCATTTGCAAGAATTGTAATTAATGATAGAACTTGGTGGTTTTTGAAATAGCTATACAGACAACCTGCTCACATATTGTGCTGCCTATGATTTAAAATCTTACAAATTAGTAAGATTTATTGACCTGAAGCCCAGCTAAAACACAGTTTTGATTAATTATTAAAAATAATAATAATAAGGAACAGAAAGTTCATAAGGATAGGTTAAAAGAATATTATGTTTTAAATAACACACATTGTATATGTGCATATACATATACATACATATGTAAAAATCGACAGTATTAATTATACCATACACCCATAGGGTGAAATGGTATATTAAAGTCGCCAAAATGTATGTAACAGGCAGAAGGAAGCTTTTCCGACCCCATAAAGTATATATATTCTTGATCAGTATCAACGGCCGAGTCGATCTAGCCATGTCCGTCTGTCCGTCCGTCTGTCCGTCCGCATGAACGCCTAGATCTCGGAGACTATAAGAGATAGAGCCACCAAATTTGGAATGTAGGCTCGTGTAATATGTAGAGTGATCGAGTTTGTTTCAAATTTTTACCACGCCCCTTTCCGCCCCCGCAATTCAAAAAAAACGTTTATCTCAAAAACTATTGCAGCTAGAGACACCATATTTGGTATGTATATTTGCTTAGTAAATGCGCTCATTTTGTATTTATAAAGATTTTTCCACGCCCCTTTCCGCCCCTGAAATTTGAAAAACTCGATTATCTCCCGTAATTTTTTACCCTGCGGTAAAAAAAATTAATATTGTCGATTTTTACATATATGTATATACATATATACAATTATTTAAGATGGTACAAAAAACCAACAGCATCAGGACGAATCATCAACTTCAACTCCGAACATCCGAAAATGATAATGAATACAGCAAGAGGTTGTATACAATGGATGCTTAACACATCGGACCCAATTTTTCATGAGAAAACAAAGGAAGAAATAACACGAATTTTAAAGGATAATGACTTCCAAGCCACACCATAAGAACACTACTAAAATCTCACAATAAGAAAAAAAATAGAGAAACCTCGTGAGGATTGTTATGGAAACAGCCGAAAGCCGTACAGCCAGGCTTGCTTCGCTCGCAAAGAACTGAACTGCATAGGGGAAGGGTAACTAAATCCCGCGCACAGAACCGCGACTAGATCGACATGAGCAAGATGTCTACATGTGTCACTTCTGACTCAGTAAACATCCGGTGGCAAAACGGAGTTCGGAGTTAATAAATTGATATATAATTGTTTTTTTTTTTTTTAAATGATTGCTTTGTTAAATTAAAAATGTAAGATTTTCACAACCCTGGAACCTATCTTCGATCTTCATATGGTTTTCTATAGAAAATCTTAATTCACTTTGCGTTGTTTCAGTTTCCGTTGCACTTTTTTGGAACTTATCCCCAATGCAAAGCGAGGTTTAGGTGTATATACTTTATGGGGTCGGAAAATCGCCCCTCTGTCTGCTACATACATTATCGGTGCATGGCACAAAAAGTCAATGACAGTTAAGACAACAATTGCTACATATGGAAGCATTTTGGTAATTCTAATTGAATAAATTGTTCAGCAATACACTGGGTTTGAAATGAATTTATTTTTCATTTAACTTTATGTTTAACATATTCCAGACATTGTTATCAAGCACTATTACTTTTTCTCTGGTTTGCTAAACACAAAAGTCAAATTGCATTTTCCGCAATAATGACGATCCTCATGGGCAGCCATAAATACACCAGCTCCGCAGTTTTCGCCAGGACACTCACGACGAATACGGTGAATTTTACCATTCTCGTCTACCTGTAAAATATGGAAAATATAAACTTAGAAAGTATAATGATAAGATCAAATTGAGGAAGATGGATGACGTCCACCAAACATGCATGGACACGTGAATCATCAAATTTTGTATGATGAAAAAGCTCAAGACCAAGACTCAAGAATTCCAAGAACAGATCAACAGCTAGCTTGACCTTCTTCCTCTTATGCTTAGGTGAACTCTTTCTGAATATTATAGTCCGATAGAGTATGGCCATTTTCCAATTGTTTTCCAGCAAAGATCGGGCGTTGTTGACCTGGTGGAATTCCTTCTTTGTCCTGAATCTTGGCTTTGACATTTTCGATAGTATCTGAGGGTTCGACCTCAAGTGTGATGGTCTTGCCCGTAAGGGTCTTTACGAGTATCTGCATTATAGGATTCTGTCACCAAAAAACTGAAAAAGCAAGGTTTATTAATAAAATGTTAACACCTAAATGATAGAAGAAACAAATTAGTTACACTTTTATAGTTGTAATTATATTAATTTTATTTGCTTGTATTTAGTAAATTTATCAGTGAAATATGATGCATATGGTTTATACGAGAAGGACTGCGTTGATAACACCATCGTTTTCCGGATGAGCATATTTACCCCACACAACTTTGCCACTCTGAGTAACCAAGCATTACCTTTGGTTTTACCAGTTGCTAGCACTTTGAATACCTTAGCATCTGATTGTGCACGAACTTTGGGTATTGGTACATCCCATTTCCCAGCTTTCTCTTTCCGTTTTTGCTTTATCATATTTGACAGAACCTTAGCACTTGACTGGATGCCTCTGTCTAACAAATAATGAGGCAGAGTTCCGCATTCATTTTTTTCCTCTTGTTTTTGCATCTCTTTTTCTTCATGTGCTTGTATTTTCTTTTTAATTTGTATTTTCTCATTGCGACGTTCTTTATTAAATAACTTTGCCTTAATGCCACGTAATTTGTGTGCTTCGTGCCCGTTCCTTGGGCAAACGTGCTTCTCTTTTTCGTTTGCGTTCATAATCAAGACGTCGGCCGTACAGTTTGCGGTGGCGCTCCATGTATTCATTTTGAGGCATTTTGTCAGTAAATATACACACACAACAAAAATCTGGAAAATTAAACTGGTATCATTTCTCCAGGACATAAGTGCTACAAATATCTCTTATTCATTTGCAAGAATTGTAATTAATGATAGAACTTGGTGGTTTTTGAAATAGCTATACAGACAACCTGCTCACATATTGTGCTGCCTATGATTTAAAATCTTACAAATTAGTAAGATTTATTGACCTGAAGCCCAGCTAAAACACAGTTTTGATTAATTATTAAAAATAATAATAATAAGGAACAGAAAGTTCATAAGGATAGGTTAAAAGAATATTATGTTTTAAATAACACACATTGTATATGTGCATATACATATACATACATATGTAAAAATCGACAGTATTAATTATACCATACACCCATAGGGTGAAATGGTATATTAAAGTCACCAAAATGTATGTAACAGGCAGAAGAAAGCTTTTCCGACCCCATAAAGTATATATATTCTTGATCAGTATCAACGGCCGAGTCGATCTAGCCATGTCCGTCTGTCCGTCCGTATGAACGCCTAGATCTCGGAGACTATAAGAGATAGAGCCACCAAATTTGGAATGTAGGCTCGTGTAGTATGTAGAGTGATCGAGTTTGTTTCAAATTTTTGCCACGCCCCTTTCCGCCCCCGCAATTCAAAAAAAACGTTTATCTCAAAAACTATTTGCAGCTAGAGACACCATATTTGGTATGTATATTTGCTTAGTAAATGCGCTCATTTTGTAATTATAAAGATTTTGCCACGCCCCTTTCCGCCCCTGAAATTTGAAAAACTCGATTATCTCCCGTAATTTTTTACCCTGCGGTAAAAAAAATTAATACTGTCGATTTTTACATATATGTATATACATATATACAATTATTTAAGATGGTACAAAAAACCAACAGCATCAGGACGAATCATCAACTTCAACTCCGAACATCCGAAAATGATAATGAATACAGCAAGAGGTTGTATACAACGGAAGCTTAACACATCGGACCCAATTTTTCATGAGGAAACAAAGGAAGAAATAAGACGAATTTTAGAGGATAATGACTTCCAAGCCACACCATAAGAACACTACTAAAATCTCACAATAAGAAAAAAAATAGAGAAACCTCGTGAGGATTGTTATGGAAACAGCCGAAAGCCGTACAGCCAGGCTTGCTTCGCTCGCAAAGAACTAAACTGCATAGGGGAAGGGTAACTAAATCCCGCGCACAGAACCGCGACTAGATCGACATGAGCAAGATGTCTACATGTGTCACTTCTGACTCAGTAAACATCCGGTGGCGAAACGGAGTTCGGAGTTAATAAATTGATATATAATTGTTTTTTTTTTTTAAATGATTGCTTTGTTAAATTAAAAATGTAAGATTTTCACAACCCTGGAACCTATCTTCGATCTTCATATGGTTTTCTATAGAAAATCTTAATTCACTTTGCGTTGTTTCAGTTTCCGTTGCACTTTTTTGGAACTTATCCCCAGTGCAAAGCGAGGTTTAGGTGTATATACTTTATGGGGTCGGAAAATCGCCCCTCTGTCTGCTACATACATTATCGGTGCATGGCACAAAAAGTCAATGACAGTTAAGACAACAATTGCTACACATGGAAGCGTCTTGGTAATTCTAATTGAATAAATTGTTCAGCAATACACTGGGTTTGAAATGAATTTATTTTTCATTTAATTTTATGTTTAACATATTCCAGACATTGTTATCAAGTCGTATTACTTTTCCTCTGGTTTGCTAAACACAAAAGTCAAATTGCATTTTCCGCAATAATGACGATCCTCATGGGCAGCCATAAATACACCAGCTCCGCAGTTTTCGCCAGGACACTCACGACGAATACGGTGAATTTTACCATTCTCGTCTACCTGTAAAATATGGAAAATATAAACTTAGAAAGTATAATGATAAGATCAAATTGAGGAAGATGGATGACGTCCACCAAACATGCATGGACACGTGAATCATCAAATTTTGTATGATGAAAAAGCTCAAGACCAAGACTCAAGAATTCCAAGAACAGATCAACAGCTAGCTTGACCTTCTTCCTCTTATGCTTAGGTGAACTCTTTCTGAATATTATAGTCCGATAGAGTACGGCCATTTTCCAATTGTTTTCCAGCAAAGATCGGGCGTTGTTGATCTGGTGGAATTCCTTCTTTGTCCTGAATCTTGGCTTTGACATTTTCGATAGTATCTGAGGGTTCGACCTCAAGTGCCTCAAGGTCTTGCCCGTAAGGGTCTTTACGAGTATCTGCATTATAGGATTCTGTCACCAAAAAACTGAAAAAGCAAGGTTTATTAATAAAATGTTAACACCTAAATGATAGAAGAAACAAATTAGTTACACTTTTATAGTTGTAATTATATTAATTTTATTTGCTTGTATTTAGTAAATTTATCAGTGAAATATGATGCATATGGTTTATACGAGAAGGACTGCGTTGATAACACCATCGTTTTCCGGATGAGCATATTTACCCCACACAACTTTGCCACTCTGAGTAACCAAGCATTACCTTTGGTTTTACCAGTTGCTAGCACTTTGAATACCTTAGCATCTGATTGTGCACGAACTTTGGGTATTGGTACATCCCATTTCCCAGCTTTCTCTTTCCGTTTTTGCTTTATCATATTTGACAGAACCTTAGCACTTGACTGGATGCCTCTGTCTAACAAATAATGAGGCAGAGTTCCGCATTCATTTTTTTCCTCTTGTTTTTGCATCTCTTTTTCTTCATGTGCTTGTATTTTCTTTTTAATTTGTATTTTCTCATTGCGACGTTCTTTATTAAATAACTTTGCCTTAATGCCACGTAATTTGTGTGCTTCGTGCCCGTTCCTTGGGCAAACGTGCTTCTCTTTTTCGTTTGCGTTCATAATCAAGACGTCGGCCGTACAGTTTGCGGTGGCGCTCCATGTATTCATTTTGAGGCATTTTGTCAGTAAATATACATACACAACAAAAATCTGAAAAATTAAACTGGTATCATTTCTCCAGGACATAAGTGCTACAAATATCTCTTATTCATTTGCAAGAATTGTAATTAATGATAGAACTTGGTGGTTTTTGAAATAGCTATACAGACAACCTGCTCACATATTGTGCTGCCTATGATTTAAAATCTTACAAATTAGTAAGATTTATTGACCTGAAGCCCAGCTAAAACACAGTTTTGATTAATTATTAAAAATAATAATAATAAGGAACAGAAAGTTCATAAGGATAGGTTAAAAGAATATTATGTTTTAAATAACACACATTGTATATGTGCATATACATATACATACATATGTAAAAATCGACAGTATTAATTATACCATACACCCATAGGGTGAAATGGTATATTAAAGTCGCCAAAATGTATGTAACAGGCAGAAGGAAGCTTTTCCGACCCCATAAAGTATATATATTCTTGATCAGTATCAACGGCCGAGTCGATCTAGCCATGTCCGTCTGTCCGTCCGTCTGTCCGTCCGCATGAACGCCTAGATCTCGGAGACTATAAGAGATAGAGCCACCAAATTTGGAATGTAGGCTCGTGTAATATGTAGAGTGATCGAGTTTGTTTCAAATTTTTACCACTCCCCTTTCCGCCCCCGCAATTCAAAAAAAACGTTTATCTCAAAAACTATTTGCAGCTAGAGACACCATATTTGGTATGTATATTTGCTTAGTAAATGCGCTCATTTTGTAATTATAAAGATTTTGCCACGCCCCTTTCCGCCCCTGAAATTTGAAAAACTCGATTATCTCCCGTAATTTTTTACCCTGCGGTAAAAAAAATTAATACTGTCGATTTTTACATATATGTATATACATATATACAATTATTTAAGATGGTACAAAAAACCAACAGCATCAGGACGAATCATCAACTTCAACTCCGAACATCCGAAAATGATAATGAATACAGCAAGAGGTTGTATACAACGGAAGCTTAACACATCGGACCCAATTTTTCATGAGGAAACAAAGGAAGAAATAAGACGAATTTTAGAGGATAATGACTTCCAAGCCACACCATAAGAACACTACTAAAATCTCACAATAAGAAAAAAAATAGAGAAACCTCGTGAGGATTGTTATGGAAACAGCCGAAAGCCGTACAGCCAGGCTTGCTTCGCTCGCAAAGAACTAAACTGCATAGGGGAAGGGTAACTAAATCCCGCGCACAGAACCGCGACTAGATCGACATGAGCAAGATGTCTACATGTGTCACTTCTGACTCAGTAAACATCCGGTGGCGAAACGGAGTTCGGAGTTAATAAATTGATATATAATTGTTTTTTTTTTTTAAATGATTGCTTTGTTAAATTAAAAATGTAAGATTTTCACAACCCTGGAACCTATCTTCGATCTTCATATGGTTTTCTATAAAAAATCTTAATTCACTTTGCGTTGTTTCAGTTTCCGTTGCACTTTTTTGGAACTTATCCCCAGTGCAAAGCGAGGTTTAGGTGTATATACTTTATGGGGTCGGAAAATCGCCCCTCTGTCTGCTACATACATTATCGGTGCATGGCACAAAAAGTCAATGACAGTTAAGACAACAATTGCTACACATGGAAGCGTCTTGGTAATTCTAATTGAATAAATTGTTCAGCAATACACTGGGTTTGAAATGAATTTATTTTTCATTTAATTTTATGTTTAACATATTCCAGACATTGTTATCAAGTCGTATTACTTTTCCTCTGGTTTGCTAAACACAAAAGTCAAATTGCATTTTCCGCAATAATGACGATCCTCATGGGCAGCCATAAATACACCAGCTCCGCAGTTTTCGCCAGGACACTCACGACGAATACGGTGAATTTTACCATTCTCGTCTACCTGTAAAATATGGAAAATATAAACTTAGAAAGTATAATGATAAGATCAAATTGAGGAAGATGGATGACGTCCACCAAACATGCATGGACACGTGAATCATCAAATTTTGTATGATGAAAAAGCTCAAGACCAAGACTCAAGAATTCCAAGAACAGATCAACAGCTAGCTTGACCTTCTTCCTCTTATGCTTAGGTGAACTCTTTCTGAATATTATAGTCCGATAGAGTACGGCCATTTTCCAATTGTTTTCCAGCAAAGATCGGGCGTTGTTGATCTGGTGGAATTCCTTCTTTGTCCTGAATCTTGGCTTTGACATTTTCGATAGTATCTGAGGGTTCGACCTCAAGTGCCTCAAGGTCTTGCCCGTAAGGGTCTTTACGAGTATCTGCATTATAGGATTCTGTCACCAAAAAACTGAAAAAGCAAGGTTTATTAATAAAATGTTAACACCTAAATGATAGAAGAAACAAATTAGTTACACTTTTATAGTTGTAATTATATTAATTTTATTTGCTTGTATTTAGTAAATTTATCAGTGAAATATGATGCATATGGTTTATACGAGAAGGACTGCGTTGATAACACCATCGTTTTCCGGATGAGCATATTTACCCCACACAACTTTGCCACTCTGAGTAACCAAGCATTACCTTTGGTTTTACCAGTTGCTAGCACTTTGAATACCTTAGCATCTGATTGTGCACGAACTTTGGGTATTGGTACATCCCATTTCCCAGCTTTCTCTTTCCGTTTTTGCTTTATCATATTTGACAGAACCTTAGCACTTGACTGGATGCCTCTGTCTAACAAATAATGAGGCAGAGTTCCGCATTCATTTTTTTCCTCTTGTTTTTGCATCTCTTTTTCTTCATGTGCTTGTATTTTCTTTTTAATTTGTATTTTCTCATTGCGACGTTCTTTATTAAATAACTTTGCCTTAATGCCACGTAATTTGTGTGCTTCGTGCCCGTTCCTTGGGCAAACGTGCTTCTCTTTTTCGTTTGCGTTCATAATCAAGACGTCGGCCGTACAGTTTGCGGTGGCGCTCCATGTATTCATTTTGAGGCATTTTGTCAGTAAATATACATACACAACAAAAATCTGAAAAATTAAACTGGTATCATTTCTCCAGGACATAAGTGCTACAAATATCTCTTATTCATTTGCAAGAATTGTAATTAATGATAGAACTTGGTGGTTTTTGAAATAGCTATACAGACAACCTGCTCACATATTGTGCTGCCTATGATTTAAAATCTTACAAATTAGTAAGATTTATTAACCTGAAGCCCAGCTAAAACACAGTTTTGATTAATTATTAAAAATAATAATAATAAGGAACAGAAAGTTCATAAGGATAGGTTAAAAGAATATTATGTTTTAAATAACACACATTGTATATGTGCATATACATATACATACATATGTAAAAATCGACAGTATTAATTATACCATACACCCATAGGGTGAAATGGTATATTAAAGTCGCCAAAATGTATGTAACAGGCAGAAGGAAGCTTTTCCGACCCCATAAAGTATATATATTCTTGATCAGTATCAACGGCCGAGTCGATCTAGCCATGTCCGTCTGTCCGTCCGTCTGTCCGTCCGCATGAACGCCTAGATCTCGGAGACTATAAGAGATAGAGCCACCAAATTTGGAATGTAGGCTCGTGTAATATGTAGAGTGATCGAGTTTGTTTCAAATTTTTACCACGCCCCTTTCCGCCCCCGCAATTAAAAAAAAACGTTTATCTCAAAAACTATTGCAGCTAGAGACACCATATTTGGTATGTATATTTGCTTAGTAAATGCGCTCATTTTGTAATTATAAAGATTTTTCCACGCCCCTTTCCGCCCCTGAAATTTGAAAAACTCGATTATCTCCCGTAATTTTTTACCCTGCGGTAAAAAAAATTAATATTGTCGATTTTTACATATATGTATATACATATATACAATTATTTAAGATGGTACAAAAAACCAACAGCATCAGGACGAATCATCAACTTCAACTCCGAACATCCGAAAATGATAATGAATACAGCAAGAGGTTGTATACAATGGATGCTTAACACATCGGACCCAATTTTTCATGAGAAAACAAAGGAAGAAATAACACGAATTTTAAAGGATAATGACTTCCAAGCCACACCATAAGAACACTACTAAAATCTCACAATAAAAAAAAAATAGAGAAACCTCGTGAGGATTGTTATGGAAACAGCCGAAAGCCGTACAGCCAGGCTTGCTTCGCTCGCAAAGAACTGAACTGCATAGGGGAAGGGTAACTAAATCCCGCGCACAGAACCGCGACTAGATCGACATGAGCAAGATGTCTACATGTGTCACTTCTGACTCAGTAAACATCCGGTGGCGAAACGGAGTTCGGAGTTAATAAATTGATATATAATTGTTTTTTTTTTTTTAAATGATTGCTTTGTTAAATTAAAAATGTAAGATTTTCACAACCCTGGAACCTATCTTCGATCTTCATATGGTTTTCTATAGAAAATCTTAATTCACTTTGCGTTGTTTCAGTTTCCGTTGCACTTTTTTGGAACTTATCCCCAATGCAAAGCGAGGTTTAGGTGTATATACTTTATGGGGTCGGAAAATCGCCCCTCTGTCTGCTACATACATTATCGGTGCATGGCATAAAAAGTCAATGACAGTTAAGACAACAAATACTACACATGGAAGCGTTTTGGTAATTCTAATTGAATAAATTGTTCAGCAATAAACTGGGTTTGAAATGAATTTATTTTTCATTTAATTTTATGTTTAACATATTCCAGACATTGTTATCAAGCCGTATTACTTTTCCTCTGGTTTGCTAAACACAAAAGTCAAATTGCATTTTCCGCAATAATGACGATCCTCATGGGCAGCCATAAATACACCAGCTCCGCAGTTTTCGCCAGGACACTCACGACGAAGACGGTGAATTTTACCATTCTCGTCCACCTGTAAAATATGGAAAATATAAACTTAGAAAGTATAATGATAAGATCAAATTGAGCTAGATGGATGACGTCCACCAAACATGCATGGACACGTGAATCATCAAATTTTGTATGATGAAGAAGCTCAAGACCAAGACTCAAGAATTCCAAGAACAGATCAATTTGAAATCCTTAATTTAGATTGAAAAATTCGCTTGGTATACCTTGTAGTATTTTAAGACAGCTTGACCTTCTTCCTCTTATGCTTAATCTTTTTTGGAGTGGAATAGTTATTCTTCTTACGCTTCTTAGCGCCTCGCAAACGAAGCACCAAGTGCAAGGTGGACTCTTTCTGAATATTATAGTCCGATAGAGTACGGCCATCTTCCAATTGTTTTCCAGCAAAGATCAGGCGTTGTTGATCTGGTGGAATTCCTTCTTTGTCCTGAATC
The DNA here is from genome assembly GCA_018152135.1 of Drosophila paulistorum. Taxonomy (NCBI): domain Eukaryota; kingdom Metazoa; phylum Arthropoda; class Insecta; order Diptera; family Drosophilidae; genus Drosophila; species Drosophila paulistorum. The sequence continues at coordinate 6,472,527 of JAECXG010000822.1, read as the reverse complement.
TTGGCTTTGACATTTTCGATAGTATCTGAGGGTTCGACCTCAAGTGTGATGGTCTTGCCCGTAAGGGTCTTTACGAGTATCTGCATTATAGGATTCTGTAACCAAAAAAACTAAAAAAACCAAGGTTTATTAATAAAATGTTAACACCTGAATGATAGAAGAAACAATTCAGTTACACTTTTATAGTTGTAATTATATTAATTTTATTTGCTTGTATTTAGTAAATTTATCAGTGAAATATGATGCATATGGTTTATACGAGAAGGTCTGCGTTGATAACACCATCGTTTTCCGGATGAGCATATTTACCCCACACAACTTTGCCACTCTGAGTAACCAAACCCAACTCTGAAATAATAACCTCAATCACTGTGCCCTTTGTTATAACACCCAAAGACGTAAACATTTGCGAACTGGGATTCTTCTTAACGCCAATAATGTGTAAGTGAAAAGTTGCCTTTAATTCCGGATGGGTCACGTGAGCTTTTTTCATACGCAAGGCTATAGGTCGTATGAACCGTTCGCATTTCGGAGGCTTACGGGTGAAATTCACTCGCACGAAAGTAACCTTAGTTACCATACCAAACCAAGCCTTACCTTTGGTTTTACCAGTTGCTAGCACTTTGAATACTTCAGCATCTGATTGTGCACGAACTTTGGGTATTGGTACATCCCATTTCCCAGCTTTCTCTTTCCGTTTTTGCTTTATCATATTTGACAGAACCTTAGCACTTGACTGGATGCCTCTGTCTAACAAATAATGAGGCAGAGCTCCGCATTCATTTTTTTTCTCTTGTTTTTGCATCTCTTTTTCTTCATGTGCTTGTATTTTCTTTTTAATTTGTATTTTCTCATTGCGACGTTCTTTATTAAATAACTTTGCCTTAATGCCACGTAATTTGTGTGCTCTTCGTGCCCGTTCCTTGGGCAAACGTGCCTCTCTTTTTCGTTTGCGTTCTTCATAATCAAGACGTCGGCCGTACAGTTTGCGGTGGCGCTCCATGGTATTCATCTTGAGGCATTTTGTCAGTAAATATACACAACAAAAATCTGGAAAATTAAACTGGTATCATTTCTCCAGGACATAAGTGCTACAAATATCTCTTATTCATTTGCAAGAATTGTAATTAATGATAGAACTTGGTGGTTTTTGAAATAGCTATACAGACAACCTGCTCACATATTGTGCTGCCTATGATTTAAAATCTTACAAATTAGTAAGATTTCTTGACCTGAAGCCCAGCTAAAACACAGTTTTGGTTAATTATTAAAAATAATAATAATAAGGAACAGAAAGTTCATAAGGATAGGTTAAAAGAATATTATGTTTTAAATAACACACATTGTATATGTGCATATACATATACATACATATGTAAAAATCGACAGTATTAATTATACCATACACCCATAGGGTGAAATGGTATATTAAAGTCGCCAAAATGTATGTAACAGGCAGAAGGAAGCTTTTCCGACCCCATAAAGTATATATATTCTTGATCAGTATCAACAGCCGAGTCGATCTAGCCATGTCCGTCTGTCCGTCCGTATGAACGCCTAGATCTCGGAGACTATAAGAGATAGAGCCACCAAATATGGAATGTAGGCTCGTGTAGTATGTAGAGTGATCGAGTTTGTTTCAAATTTTTGCCACGCCCCTTTCCGCCACCGCAATTCAAAAAAAACGTTTATCTCAAAAACTATTGCAGCTAGAGACACCATATTTGGTATGTATATTTGCTTAGTAAATGCGCTCATTTTGTAATTATAAAGATTTTGCCACGCCCCTTTCCGCCCCTGAAATTTCGATTATCTCCCGTAATTTTTTACCCTGTGGAATCAAATTTGGCATTCTTGAAATTGATACTAATTCCCAGCAAAATACCAAATTTGATCAAAATCGGACAAAAAATAGCCAAGTTATGCATATAAAGGTTTTTCCATAAGGCCGGAGTTGGCCATTGGCGGGCGGTGGCGCTAGGGTGCTCAGATGCATGAGTGAGTGAGATACTAAGATATGCTAGTAAAAAGCATGTGGACAGAATTTTTTTGAAATAGGCAAATGCATTTGTTATTACCAATTTGAAAGATTTGTTTTGCTGGTGTATGGTATACCTAAGTCGGCGAGACGACATACTTACTTCATTTTTTTTTGAATAGATGTTTTTGTCCTATTCTCTGTTTGAAATAACACATAGAATAGGACAAAAACATATATTTAAAAAAAAAATTAATACTGTCGATTTTTACATATATGTATATACATATATACAATTATTTAAGATGGTACAAAAAACCAACAGCATCAGGACGAATCATCAACTTCAACTCCAAACATCCGAAAATGATAATGAATACAGCAAGAGGTTGTATACAACGGAAGCTTAACACATCGGACCCAATTTTTCATGAGGAAACAAAGGAAGAAATAAGACGAATTTTAGAGGATAATGACTTCCAAGCCACACCATAAGAACACTACTAAAATCTCACAATAAGAAAAAAAATAGAGAAACCTCGTGAGGATTGTTATGGAAACAGCCGAAAGCCGTACAGCCAGGCTTGCTTCGCTCGCAAAGAACTGAACTGCATAGGGGAAGGGTAACTAAATCCCGCGCACAGACCGCGACTAGATCGACATGAGCAAGATGTCTACATGTGTCACTTCTGACACACACACACTACTAAAATCTCACAATAAGAAAAAAAATAGAGAAACCTTGTGAGGATTGTTATGGAAACAGCCGAAAGCCGTACAGCCAGGCTTGCTTCGCTCGCAAAGAACTGAACTGCATAGGGGAAGGGTAACTAAATCCCGCGCACAGACCACGACTAGATCGACATGAGCAAGATGTCTACATGTGTCACTTCTGACTCAGTAAACATCCGGTGGCGAAACGGAGTTCGCCGTTTTAGTAGTATATCTATAATAACATGATGAAATAATAAAATGATATAAGTTAAGTACTTCTATCATAACTTATACCATAACATAGAAGCCATAAACCCAAGTCCGTCATCACATGCCCATTAACCGCATGCCCATTGGCCGACCCAATTTCATCATCACATGCAATACCCATTGGTCAACCCCACTCAATCGTCACATACCCATTTGTCGCATGATCGCCAATCCTAAGTAACAGTACGATCGCTAGGATAAACAATAAGCCTGCACCCCACTTTCCCAGGCCCTAGAAGAATGGTGTCGGGTTCGGTGCATACCCAGAATCACTTCACCAATTTCGGCAATAAACAAAGAATGGTCCTGAACACTTGTGTAAACAAAGAATGGTCCCACGCACTTAAAGTAGACTATTGGACTCAGCCAACGCCGCCGCCTGCGACGACGTCGATTACCCAAGCCTTCATCCAACATAATCGAATCATAGCAAATCCTTGAGCCTAAGTTCTAACCATCCGGTAACTTCGCTTAAACTCCGCAGAATTCGCTCACCAAAGTCAGCATCTTTCAGTTATAATTAAAACATAATTGTATTGTAATAAAAGTGACTTTCTAAATAAAACTTTATTTTTTTAACCCGTGAGTGAAGTAGGTGTTTAATTGGCGCCCGAGCAGGGACCCTGCTAAATACAACGTGATCGTGTGCTAGTGAAAGATACCAGTGATTCGTGACCAAAAAACGCGTTAAATGCCTTTAGAGTCAGTGAAGTAAAAACACTATATCGAACTACACCACGAATCAGACAGGGTCATTTTAATCGCTGCGAATTCCTCTAAGATCAGTTCGGAGGAAAACTGAAAACCCAAAAGTGTTTGCCCAGGAGCGTTAGTACCTTCAACGTTGGAAAAGCGAGACCTCCTTCAAACCAATCAGTAAAAAGCACCGAGGATGATAGCATTAACGTAAGTTAAGTGAAATAAATTTAAGCAAAAGTAAATCAAAATAAAAATTTTTATTGTAAAAACACAGTGGGTGAAAAAATTGTGAATCAATTTCAAGAATCAACTCTTGTTAAAAAAGAAAAGAAACAAAGTAAAGTAGACAGTACAATTTTTTTATATAAAATCCTTAATTAAAATTTTGCCCCACTCAAAAATAATGAAAAATTAAGAAAGAAAATAATAATAAGTAATATTGGAAGAAAGAAATTTTGAAAGAATATTTTTACAAAAATAACCACATAATATTGAAATTTTTATATAATACCACAAGCCATTTCCATCCAAGATTAGCGGACATACCGCTAAATTTTTATCAATACAAGATTAGCGGACATACCGCTATATTTTTATCAATATAAGAAAAAATTTTAATTTTCGCGGATTATATTTTTCGTATTCGCGATACCGTAACACCTATTTCCTTGAATTAATCCTAATTTAAATAACAATCCATTTCCAAAATGACTAAAGACAACTGGGTTAAAGCCGCAGCCCTCCAGCAGGGTGGTATTCATACAACAGGTTCTGATGCGCCGACAGCATCCACCTCAAGTGCATCAACCGCAAATAGAATCGAGGCACTGTCAATACGGGGACTAGACGTAGCTATCCAGACAATTTTGTCGTCTCAGTTACAGGAAATAGTGAAACAATTAAATTATTCTCAGCCAGGACATATTCCCTTTGTGGACCAGACAGCTAGCATTCAGGATAATTGGCATGAACTAGATAAAGTGCCAGACATCGTAAAGAATCTTGACAAATTCTCAGGTAGCCGCGAAGAGTTCTCAACATGGTTTGCTTCCGCCACACGTTTGATGGAATTGTATGCCCCCATTCAGGGAACACCCAAATACTAAGTATACAATTCTTGTGACCATTCGAGGCAAAATTACAGGCCATGCCAATACATTGTTGAAAGTCTATCGCACCGCATTACATTGGGGTGCAATCTCGCAGTGTTTGTTATCTGAGTACTCGGACAAACGAGATTTAAGCACTTTAGAATATCAGCTATTTACCATGACCCAGAAGGCCATTTCTATTCATGACTTCTACTTCGCCGTTTATCAACAGATGTCGTTAATTCTAGACCAAGTCGAAACGATGGGTTATACTCCCGAGACTATGGAAGCCATGGCTAGACAGGTCAGAGATAGGGCTCTAGATACCTTCATCAGAGGTCTGAACGGAGATCTCTCAGACAGAATGAGCTTAGCTCAACCCAAAGATCTGAGGCATGCATTGCAATTGTGCGAAATGTTGGATAATAAGAGGGCTAGGAACATTATCGGCCATCGTGACACTCGTCCACCTGTAGGACCAAAACCCCCGCAGTATGCTAAAATTAACATGCAACCCCAACGATCATATATACCAGCAATTCCACCCAAACCTTACAACAACAACTATTATAATCAGAGACCCATGCAAAACGTGTTCATTCCCCAAAACGAATTCCCTCAATCTAATAACCCCGTATTTTTCAACGCACCACCGAGGCAATTTGCCCCGAAACCTCAGCCGGCACCAACTCCAATGGATGTCGACGGCTCTATTTTAACCAAAAAAGTTAACTACATGAACAAACCGAATGTTAATTTACCACAACAATTTGCTCTCAAGAGAGTCAACCAGTCCACCGCAAATTTTCCCAATAAGTTGCAGAGGCAATTCCATATCGAAACTGGTATGTCAGGTGAACAATATATCACCATACCGATACGTCTGATTATCAGGCTGCTTATCAGGGCCAAGAAGATCTTTTTGAATTAGTCCCATACTCTGAGGTTCGAGAATATCAGCAGCAGGAGGAATATTTTACCTCACAAGGAAACAACTCAGAGTTAGTCCCACAGAACAAAGAGGAAAACAGACCACAATCACAGGAGCCTCAACAACCTGAAATCGAGGACACCGTTAATTTTTTAGGTTAAAGTGTTCCTCTTTGCCGTACTTTGTTGTCCGGGACAAAGACGGAACCTCATACAATTTCTTAATAGATACCGGCTCGAACAAAAACTATGTCCAACCCGAAATAGCAAAAAATATCAAAATGAATGAACACAAGTTTTACGCGAACACCGTAGGTGGTCGCATTCTAATAACCAGCCATATCCATTTGGGTTTATTTAACGAACCCAATAAACCAATAACGTTCTTCCTATTACCTAATCTGAATCCGTTCCATGGAATTCTAGGTAATGACTCACTAAGAGAGTTAAACGCTATCATTGATGTAGGGAAAGATCTACTATACGTCAACAACTCTCATGTTGTTAAAGTGAAGCAGATGCGAGCCCATCAGGTCCATACCATCAAATCAGATGAGCTCACTAATCAGCAGAAACTAGGGTTAAGAGCGCTCCAAGAGGAGTACGAATCGCTATTCGCGGACCCAAACAAAAAATTGACTTATGCTACTAATGTCCAAGGAGAAATCCGAACGACAACAGACACTCCAGTCTACACCAAGCACTACTCATATCCAGCCTCTCTAAGAGATGTAGTAGAAGACCAGTTACAAGAATTATTACGAGATGGTATAATACGACCCTCACGGTCGCCCTATAATTCCCCTGTGTGGATAGTCCCTAAAAAGAGTGACAGCCTTGGGAATAAGCAATATAGGATGGTCATCGATTATAGAAAGCTCAATGCAGTTACAGTTTCGGATAGGTATCCTATCCCCGAAATCGGAGAAATGGTTGCACAGTTAAGCAACAACAAGTATTTCTCTGTTCTTGATCTAAAGAGCGGATTTCATCAGATTTCCCTTAAGGAATCTGATATCGAAAAAACGGCATTCACTGTGAGTGGAGGGAAATACGAGTTCACGAGACTCCCCTTCGGTCTAAAGAATTCCCCATCAATATTCCAATATTCCAGCTCTCGATGATATTTTGAGAGATCTCATTGGAAAGATCTGTTACGTCTACATCGATGACATAATAATATTCAGTAAATCGGAGGAAGAGCATTTCCGACATCTAGCTCTGGTATTTTCTACCTTGTCCAAGGCAAATATGAAGGTCCAAGCAGATAAATGCAAATTCCTAAGACATAGCGTTGACTTCCTAGGCGGTATAATTTCAAGGGAAGGAGTTAAAACCAATCCTGAAAAAATCCAAGCCATTAAAAAGTTCCCCATACCAAAAAACCTAAAACAACTAAGGTCCTTCCTGGGATTAGCTAGCTATTACAGAAGATTTATCAAAGATTTTGCTAAATTAGCTAGACCCTTGACTGCGTTATTGAGAGGAGAACATGGCAGAGCCAAGAAAAATGTCTCAAGCAAGATCGAAATCCGATTCGGTGAAGCCGAAATCGATGCCTTCGAGAAAGTAAAAAATGCATTAGTGTCACAAGACGTTATGCTAGCATACCCTGACTTTAAACAAGAGTTCCAACTAACCACCGATGCCTCAAACATCGCACTAGGAGCCTCTCTAGAACAGAATGGGAGACCCATTACATTTCTTTCCCATGCGTTATCCAAAGCTGAAGAAAACTATGCCACAAATGAAAGAGAAATGCTAGCAATAGTATGGGCATTGGATAAGCTAAGGATGTATGTATACGGCAAATCCAAGGTGATCATTTACACCGACCACCAGACTCTCACTTATGCTCTCAGCCCAAAAAATAACAACATAAAGCTGAAGAAATGGAAAAGTTACCTGGAGGAATATAACTACGAGTTAAAATATAAGCCGGGTAGCTCAAACGTCGTAGCAGACGCACTCTCTAGAAACCCTACTAGCATAAATGCTAGTAGTACGTCAGCTACAGTCCACAGCGATGAAAGCTCAGGGCATGAACTCATTCCAGCAATGGAAGTCCCCATCAATGTCTTTAAAAACCAATTGTTTATCCTCACTGGTGATAACGAATCCACCACCTTTGAAATACCATTCCCCACATACCATAGACATACAATAGTAAGAAGTAATTATTCCGAAGACGATCTTGTAACTATTTTAAAAGAAAAAATGGATCCGAGAATAGTAAATGGTATTTTCACCTCCGAAAGTATCATGGGGAAAATTCAACAAATTTTTCCGGAGCATTTTAGGAATTACAAGGCACAATTCACACAAGTCCAAACTGTAGATGTCCATGATCAGACCCAAGAACAAGAAATCATAATTAAAGAACACGGCCTAAAGAATTCCCCATCAATATTCCAAAGAGCTCTCGATGATATTTTGAGAGATCTCATTGGAAAGATCTGTTACGTCCATACACCAGAAAAATCAGCACTCGAAAGGCAAAAGATTTCAGAAAACATCTTAAAGAAACAAAACAAAGACCTAGGGTACCATAACAAAACAAAAAAACCCGTAAAAACTTACGATCCAGTTAAAATCATCTACGGTAGGATTAATAATCGATTAGGTTCGAAACTAACGTCTAGATATAAAAAAGAAATAGTAGCCGAAGATCTTAATACCAAAGTTAAAACCAGGTCAGGCAGGATAGTTCATAAAAACCACTTGAAATATTGATAAACATCCTCTTCCGACAGATTGCTTATGTTACCACTTTGCTGGGGTCACAAAACCATATTAGACTACACTAAGTCAAGAGTGGTCATGTTGGAAACCGGGTTAGCCGCGCGCCAGAATGGAACCTTTAAAATCGTCCATGTCATCGAACTAGAAAAATATCAAATGGCCATATCCGTTTTAAAAGAAGTCGTCAAAAATTCGACAAACCTAAGTCCGTATCAGCCTTTTTTGGCCTATGAGATAACGCGGATACAGAATGAACAAAAGATCACTTGATATACTTGGCACGGCGTGGAAATGGTTAGCGGGCACACCTGATCTTGAAGATCATATGATTGTGGTAAATAAGATCAATGAACAATTAGTAAACAATAATCGGCAGGTCGTAATTAATAACCTAATAGAGAATAAGATAAATGATTTAATTAAGATAACCAATACCATATTAATTAGAGGTAAACCCGAATCTGATAATAAGTCAAAAGAAATTGAAATAACCAAATTTAAATTGAGTCTCCTAAGAGAAGAAATAACAAATATTATCTACGCAATTGATTGGGCCAAAGCCAATACAGTAAATTCACTAATATTATCCTCTACCGAAATAGATTTCATCGAAACAATTAAACAAAAGATTTTAACATTTAAAACATTGAAGAATTAATAGAATTTGCTGAGGTCAGTGTAGCCTCAGATGGTGAATAGGGATTTAGGGCGTCGGCCACTTGAAATCATGTCGTTATGATCTTTTGGGTTAGTTTAGATTTTCAAGTGTTTTTTCCCACACCGCGTGTGGCAGATTGTATTTCTAGTCATATGCTAGGTTAGTTGTTTGGTACAAAGGTACAGTTGTATTGTATTTTCTTTAGTGCATCTGATTTGGTGAAGCCAGTTCAGATGAACACGATGTTTATTCTTAAACAGATGGTAAATCACTCCTTTATATTGTCAGCCTATCCAGAGTAATTAATGAAATTTGTAAACAAATCCTAGCAATACCAATTAAATATCAAAAATTTATAGAAGAAATAGACTATGAAAACATCATGAAATGTAACAAGAAATACTTCGGGTTAACCAATAAGAGTAATTGTAAAATTCATAATGGTAAGACAATTTGTAAACTGGAAGATCTGACTAATTTAGAAAACAGTAAATGTATAGGAGCCTACTTGCAAAGAAGGAAACCCCAATGTAAGGTCATCAACAACCAGCACGTAAAGTCCCATTCGGAAATAATGCCCGGTACCTTGCTGCTGAACCAATTCCAAGGGGACATCAGCATCAATGGAGACAACATCACCCTAGAAGGCACCTTCATAATCCAAGCGGAGAACGCGACAGTCATTATAGAAGACTCCTGGTATATTGTGAAGACACGCTTTGAAGCCGAGGTTCAACCGCCGCTGTTACAATTACTATCAACTAAGCAGCAGAGAGGTGAAAAGCTATCGCTGGAAATGATCAAGGAGCTACACATTAATAATACTAATAATCTGGAGCGTATCCAAAGAAACAACTTGATTATGTCTTCATCAAACTGGATTATTCTAACCCTTCTAGCAGCTGCGATGATAACATATTGCATCATCAAAAAATACTGCAGCCACGGAACAGGCAACCATGGTCCACCAATGGAAGTCTCAATCGGGCCTGTCCAATATGTTGTTGCGACCGAGGACGTCCGCACTTAAAGGGGGAGGAGTTAAGCACTTCTATCATAACTTTCCTATTTCATCATCACATGCAATACCCATTGGTCAACCCCACTCAATCGTCACATACCCATTTGTCACATGATCGCCAATCCTAAGTAACAGTACGATCGCTAGGATAAACAATAAGCCTGCACCCCACTTTCCCAGGCCCTAGAAGAATGGTGTCGGGTTTGGTGCATACCCAGAATCACTTCACCAATTTCGGCAATAAACAAAGAATGGTCCTGAACACTTGTATAAACAAAGAATGGTCCCACGCACTCCCTAAAAAGAGTGACAGCCTTGGGAATAAGCAATATAGGATGGTCATCGATTATAGAAAGCTCAATGCTCAATAAGGAATCTGATATCGAAAAAACGGCATTCACTGTGAGTGGAGGGAAATACGAGTTCACGAGACTCCCCTTCGGTCTAAAGAATTCCCCATCAATATTCCAATATTCCAGCTCTCGATGATATTTTGAGAGATCTCATTGGAAAGATCTGTTACGTCTACATCGATGACATAATAATATTCAGTAAATCGGAGGAAGAGCATTTCCGACATCTAGCTCTGGTATTTTCTACCTTGTCCAAGGCAAATATGAAGGTCCAAGCAGATAAATGCAAATTCCTAAGACATAGCGTTGACTTCCTAGGCGGTATAATTTCAAGGGAAGGAGTTAAAACCAATCCTGAAAAAATCCAAGCCATTAAAAAGTTCCCCATACCAAAAAACCTAAAACAACTAAGGTCCTTCCTGGGATTAGCTAGCTATTACAGAAGATTTATCAAAGATTTTGCTAAATTAGCTAGACCCTTGACTGCGTTATTGAGAGGAGAACATGGCAGAGCCAAGAAAAATGTCTCAAGCAAGATCGAAATCCGATTCGGTGAAGCCGAAATCGATGCCTTCGAGAAAGTAAAAAATGCATTAGTGTCACAAGACGTTATGCTAGCATACCCTGACTTTAAACAAGAGTTCCAACTAACCACCGATGCCTCAAACATCGCACTAGGAGCCTCTCTAGAACAGAATGGGAGACCCATTACATTTCTTTCCCATGCGTTATCCAAAGCTGAAGAAAACTATGCCACAAATGAAAGAGAAATGCTAGCAATAGTATGGGCATTGGATAAGCTAAGGATGTATGTATACGGCAAATCCAAGGTGATCATTTACACCGACCACCAGACTCTCACTTATGCTCTCAGCCCAAAAAATAACAACATAAAGCTGAAGAAATGGAAAAGTTACCTGGAGGAATATAACTACGAGTTAAAATATAAGCCGGGTAGCTCAAACGTCGTAGCAGACGCACTCTCTAGAAACCCTACTAGCATAAATGCTAGTAGTACGTCAGCTACAGTCCACAGCGATGAAAGCTCAGGGCATGAACTCATTCCAGCAATGGAAGTCCCCATCAATGTCTTTAAAAACCAATTGTTTATCCTCACTGGTGATAACGAATCCACCACCTTTGAAATACCATTCCCCACATACCATAGACATACAATAGTAAGAGGTAATTATTCCGAAGACGATCTTGTAACTATTTTAAAAGAAAAAATGGATCCGAGAATAGTAAATGGTATTTTCACCTCCGAAAGTATCATGGGGAAAATTCAACAAATTTTTCCGGAGCATTTTAGGAATTACAAGGCACAATTCACACAAGTCCAAACTGTAGATGTCCATGATCAGACCCAAGAACAAGAAATCATAATTAAAGAACACGGCCTAAAGAATTCCCCATCAATATTCCAAAGAGCTCTCGATGATATTTTGAGAGATCTCATTGGAAAGATCTGTTACGTCCATACACCAGAAAAATCAGCACTCGAAAGGCAAAAGATTTCAGAAAACATCTTAAAGAAACAAAACAAAGACCTAGGGTACCATAACAAAACAAAAAAACCCGTAAAAACTTACGATCCAGTTAAAATCATCTACGGTAGGATTAATAATCGATTAGGTTCGAAACTAACGTCTAGATATAAAAAAGAAATAGTAGCCGAAGATCTTAATACCAAAGTTAAAACCAGGTCAGGCAGGATAGTTCATAAAAACCACTTGAAATATTGATAAACATCCTCTTCCGACAGATTGCTTATGTTACCACTTTGCTGGGGTCACAAAACCATATTAGACTACACTAAGTCAAGAGTGGTCATGTTGGAAACCGGGTTAGCCGCGCGCCAGAATGGAACCTTTAAAATCGTCCATGTCATCGAACTAGAAAAATATCAAATGGCCATATCCGTTTTAAAAGAAGTCGTCAAAAATTCGACAAACCTAAGTCCGTATCAGCCTTTTTTGGCCTATGAGATAACGCGGATACAGAATGAACAAAAGATCACTTGATATACTTGGCACGGCGTGGAAATGGTTAGCGGGCACACCTGATCTTGAAGATCATATGATTGTGGTAAATAAGATCAATGAACAATTGGTAAACAATAATCGGCAGGTCGTAATTAATAACCTAATAGAGAATAAGATAAATGATTTAATTAAGATAACCAATACCATATTAATTAGAGGTAAACCCGAATCTGATAATAAGTCAAAAGAAATTGAAATAACCAAATTTAAATTGAGTCTCCTAAGAGAAGAAATAACAAATATTATCTACGCAATTGATTGGGCCAAAGCCAATACAGTAAATTCACTAATATTATCCTCTACCGAAATAGATTTCATCGAAACAATTAAAGAAAAGATTTTAACATTTAAAACATTGAAGAATTAATAGAATTTGCTGAGGTCAGTGTAGCCTCAGATGGTGAATAGGGATTTAGGGCGTCGGCCACTTGAAATCATGTCGTTATGATCTTTTGGGTTAGTTTAGATTTTCAAGTGTTTTTTCCCACACCGCGTGTTGCAGATTGTATTTCTAGTCATATGCTAGGTTAGTTGTTTGGTACAAAGGTACAGTTGTATTGTATTTTCTTTAGTGCATCTGATTTGGTGAAGCCAGTTCAGATGAACACGATGTTTATTCTTAAACAGATGGTAAATCACTCCTTTATATTGTCAGCCTATCCAGAGTAATTAATGAAATTTGTAAACAAATCCTAGCAATACCAATTAAATATCAAAAATTTATAGAAGAAATAGACTATGAAAACATCATGAAATGTAACAAGAAATACTTCGGGTTAACCAATAAGAGTAATTGTAAAATTCATAATGGTAAGACAATTTGTAAACTGGAAGATCTGACTAATTTAGAAAACAGTAAATGTATAGGAGCCTACTTGCAAAGAAGGAAACCCCAATGTAAGGTCATCAACAACCAGCACGTAAAGTCCCATTCGGAAATAATGCCCGGTACCTTGCTGCTGAACCAATTCCAAGGGGACATCAGCATCAATGGAGACAACATCACCCTAGAAGGCACCTTCATAATCCAAGCGGAGAACGCGACAGTCATTATAGAAGACTCCTGGTATATTGTGAAGACACGCTTTGAAGCCGAGGTTCAACCGCCGCTGTTACAATTACTATCAACTAAGCAGCAGAGAGGTGAAAAGCTATCGCTGGAAATGATCAAGGAGCTACACATTAATAATACTAATAATCTGGAGCGTATCCAAAGAAACAACTTGATTATGTCTTCATCAAACTGGATTATTCTAACCCTTCTAGCAGCTGCGATGATAACATATTGCATCATCAAAAAATACTGCAGCCACGGAACAGGCAACCATGGTCCACCAATGGAAGTCTCAATCGGGCCTGTCCAATATGTTGTTGCGACCGAGGACGTCCGCACTTAAAGGGGGAGGAGTTAAGCACTTCTATCATAACTTTCCTATTTCATCATCACATGCAATACCCATTGGTCAACCCCACTCAATCGTCACATACCCATTTGTCACATGATCGCCAATCCTAAGTAACAGTACGATCGCTAGGATAAACAATAAGCCTCCACCCCACTTTCCCAGGCCCTAGAAGAATGGTGTCGGGTTTGGTCCTGAACACTTGTATAAACAAAGAATGGTCCCACGCACTTAAAGTGGACTATTGGACTCAGCCAACGCCGCCGCCTGCGACGACGTCGATTACCCAAGCCTTCATCCAACATAATCGAATCATAGCAAATCAGTCTTCTAACCATCCGGTAACTTCGCTTAAACTCCGCAGAATTCGCTCAACAAAGTCAGCATCTTTCAGTTATAATTAAAACATAATTGTATTGTAATAAAAGTGACTTTCTAAATAAAACTTTATTTTTTTAACCCGTGAGTGAAGGAAGTGTTTAATTTATATAATTGTTTTTTTTTTTTTAAATGATTGCTTTTTTTAAATTAAAAATGTAAGATTTTCACAACCCTGGAACCTATCTTCGATCTTCATATGGTTTTCTATAAAAAATCTTAATTCACTTTGCGTTGTTTCAGTTTCCGTTGCAGTTTTTTGGAACGTATCCCCAACGCAAAGCGAGGTTTAGGTGTATATACTTTATGGGGTCGGAAAATCTTCCCTCTGTCTGCTACATACATAATCGGTGCATGGCACAAAAAGTCAATGACAGTTAAGACAACAATTGCTACACATGGAAGCGTTTTGGTAATTCTAATTGAATAAATTTATTTATTTATTTATTTATTTATTTACGTCAACTAAGTCAGCAGTCGACGAAAAAGCTTAAGCTAAAATACAAATAGTAATTAATTCATTAAGGTAGCTTAGCTATATGCACAACATCCCCGACCCGATGGAGGTGTTTTATTTGCAACAAGGTGCCAGCTATGCCCCGATTCACAGCCAATGTGGTCAGGGATGAGTTGCAGCCAATCAAATCCAGTCCAGTCCAGAATACTTTCAGTGGTTACGCTGTAGATAATTAAAAAGTATAGCGCGAAGAGAAGTGACAGATAGATGAGGAGAAATAAGGTGAGAAAGGTTGTTAAAAGATTGGCAAAGAACACGAAGAGGTTCGTGAAGTGAGTAGTTAGTCAAACATCTACTAAGGTGAAGAGGAAAAAAGTTTCTGGTCCGACGTGAGGGAACACAAAAATATAGCGTATCTAGTAAATTGGTAGAACTGACTTCGCCGTTGACTACTTTATGTAGAAAGAGAATCCCAAATACGAGCCTACGGTTGTAAAGTGAAGGAAGATTAATAAGAAGAAGCCTGTCAGAATAAGAAGGTAGGCGATGATTCGGGTCCCAATTAAGACCGCGTAACGCAAACTTAAGGAATTGCTTCTGTACCGATTCAATACTACGCTGGTGAACATCATATTGAGGGTTCCACACTGGTGAGCAATATTCTAGAGTAGGGCGAACTAACGAAGTGTATAAAACCTTTGTCACATATGGATCATCAAATTCTTTGGCCCAACGTTTAATGAAGCCAAGAAGACTGCATGCTCTATTAACAATTGAAGATATATGAATATTAAAAGAAAGTTTTGGGTCAAACATAACGCCTAAGTCTTTAAATGATGGTACACAATCTAACAGAACAGACTTAATAGAGTATTGAGCTAGGAACGGCGACAAACGACTGAAAGTCATAAAAGAGCATTTATAGGCATTAAGGTGTAATTTATTAACATGACACCAAACACAGAACGCATTGAGATCTGATTGCAAGTACTGTTGGAAAGAAGGATCATTATATGAATAGCAAATCTTCACGTCATCCGCAAACATGAGCACGCGTGAATGACCCAAGGCCAAAGGCAAATTGTTCAACAATACACTGGGTTTGAAATGAATTTATTTTTCATTTAATTTTATGTTTAACATATTCCAGACATTGTTATCAAGCACTATTACTTTTCCTCTGGTTTGCTAAACACAAAAGTCAAATTGCATTTTCCGCAATAATGACGATCCTCATGGGCAGCCATAAATACACCAGCTCCACCGAAGACGGTGAATTTTACCATTCTCGTCCACCTGTAAAATATGGAAAATATAAACTTAGAAAGTATATGGATAAGATCAAATTGAGCTAGATGGATGACGTCCACCAAACATGCATGGACACGTGAATCATCAAATTTTGTATGATGAAAAAGCTCAAGACCAAGAATCAAGAATTTCAAGAACAGATCAATTTGAAATCCTTAATTTAGATTGAAAAATTCCCTTGGTATACCTTGTAGTATTTTAAGACAGCTAGCTTGACCTTCTTCCTTCTTACGCTTCTTAGCGCCTCCACGCAAACGAAGCACCAAGTGCAAGGTGGACTCTTTCTGAATATTATAGTCCGATAGAGTACGGCCATCTTCCAATTGTTTTCCAGCAAAGATCAGGCGTTGTTGATCTGGTGGAATTCCTTCTTTGTCCTGAATCTTGGCTTTGACATTTTCGATAGTATCTGAGGGTTCGACCTCAAGTGTGATGGTCTTGCCCGTAAGGGTCTTTACGAATATCTGCATTATAGGCTTCTGTCACCAACACACTGAAAAAAGCAAGGTTTATTAATAAAATGTTAACACCTGAATGATAGAAGAAACAATTCAGTTACATTTTTATAGTTGTAATTATATTCATTTTATTTGCTTGTATTTAGTAAATTTATCAGTGAAATATGATGTATATGGTTTATACGAGAAGGACTGCGTTGATAACACCATCGTTTTCCGGATTATTTGTGACCTGAGCATATTTACCCCACACAACTTTGCCACTCTGAGTAACCAAACCCAACTCTAATATATTAACCTCAATCACTGTGCCCTTTGTTATAACACCCAAAGACGTAAACATTTGCGAACTGGGATTCTTCTAACGCCAATAATGGGTAAGTGAAAAGTTGCCTTTAATTCCGGATGGTGGTCACGTGAGCTTTTTTCATACGCAAGGCCATCGGTCGTATGAACCGTTCGTATTTCGGAGGCTTACGGGTGAAATTCACTCCCAAGAAAGTAACCTTAGTTACCATACCAAACCAAGCCTTACCTTTGGTTTTACCAGTTGCTAGCACTTTGAATAACTCAGCATCTGATTGCGCACGAACTTTGGGTATTGGTACATCCCATTTCCCTGCTTTCTCTTTCCGTTTTTGCTTTATCATATTTGACAGAACCTTAGCACTTGACTGGATGCCTCTGTCTAACAAATAATGAGGCAGAGCTCCGCATTCATTTTTTCTCCCCTTGTTTTTGCATCTCTTTTTCTTCATGTGCTTGTATTTTCTTTTTAATTTGTATTTTCTCATTGCGACGTTCTTTATTAAATAACTTTGCCTTAATGCCACGTTTTTTGTGTGCTCTTCGTGCCCGTTCCTTGGGCAAACGTGCCTCTCTTTTTCGTTTGCGTTCTTCATAATCAAGACGTCGGCCGTACAGTTTGCGGTGGCGCTCCATGTATTATAATAATAATAAGGAACAGAAAGTTCATAAGGATAGGCTAAAAGAATATTATGTTTTAAATAACACACATTGTATATGTGCATATACATATACATACATATGTAAAAATCGACAGTATTAATTTTTTTTTAAATAGATGTGTTTGTCCTATTCTCTGTTTGAAATAACACATAGAATAGGACAAAAACATCTATTTAAAAAAATTAATACTGTCGATTTTTACATATATGTATATACATATATACAATTATTTAAGATGGTACAAAAAACCAACAGCATCAGGACGAATCATCAACTTCAACTCCGAACATCCGAAAATGATAATGAATACAGCAAGAGGTTGTATACAACGGAAGCTTAACACATCGGATTCAATTTTTCATGAGGAAACAAAGGAAGAAAAAGACGAATTTTAAAGGATAATGACTTCCAAGCCACACCATAAGAACACTACTAAAATCTCACAATAAGAAAAAAAATAGAGAAACCTCGTGAGGATTGTTATGGAAACAGCCGAAAGCCGTACAGCCAGGCTTGCTTCGCTCGCAAAGAACTGAAATGCATAGGGGAAGGGTAACTAAATCCCGCGCACAGACCGCGACCAGATCGACATGAGCAAGATGTCTACATGTGTCACTTCTGACTCAGTAAACATCCGGTGGCGAAACGGAGTTCGCCGTTTTAGTAGTATATCTATAATAACATGATGAAATAATAAAATGATATATAATTGTTTTTTTTTTTAAATTATTGCTTTGTTAAATTAAAAATGTAAGATTTTCACAACCCTGGAACCTATCTTCGATCTTCATATGGTTTTCTATAGAAAATCTTAATTCACTTTGCGTTGTTTCAGTTTCCGTTGCACTTTTTTGGAACGTATCCCCAACGAAAAGCGAGGTTTAGGTGTATATACTTTATGGGGTCGGAAAATCTTCCCTCTGCTACATACATTATCGGTGCATGGCACAAAAAGTCAATGACAGTTAAGACAACAATTGCTACACATGGAAGCGTTTTGGTAATTCTAATTGAATAAATTGTTCAGCAATACACTGGGTTTGAAATGAATTTATTTTTCATTTAATTTTATGTTTAACATATTCCAGACATTGTTATCAAGCACTATTACTTTTCCTCTGGTTTGCTAAACACAAAAGTCAAATTGCATTTTCCGCAATAATGACGATCCTCATGGGCAGCCATAAATACACCAGCTCCACCGAAGACGGTGAATTTTACCATTCTCGTCCACCTGTAAAATATGAAAAATATAAACTTAGAAAGTATAATGATAAGATCAAATTGAGCTAGATGGATGACGTCCACCAAACATGCATGGACACGTGAATCATCAAATTTTGTATGATGAAAAAGCTAAAGACCAAGACTCAAGAATTTCAAGAACAGATCAATTTGAAATCCTTAATTTAGATTGAAAAATTCGCTTGGTATACCTTGTAGTATTTTAAAACAGCTAGCTTGACCTTCTTCCTCTTATGCTTAATCTTTTTTGGAGTGGAATAGTTCTTCTTCTTACGCTTCTTAGCGCCTCCACGCAAACGAAGCACCAAGTGCAAGGTGGACTCTTTCTGAATATAATAGTCCGATAGAGTACGGCCATCTTCCAATTGTTTTCCAGCAAAGATCAGGCGTTGTTGATCTGGTGGAATTCCTTCTTTGTCCTGAATCTTGGCTTTGACATTTTCGATAGTATCTGAGGGTTCGACCTCAAGTGTGATGGTCTTGCCCGTAAGGGTCTTTACGAATATCTGCATTATAGGCTTCTGTCACCAACACCTGAGCATATTTACCCCACACAACTTTGCCACTCTGAGTAACCAAACCCAACTCTGATATATTAACCTCAATCACTGTGCCCTTTGTTATAACACCCAAAGACGTAAACATTTGAGAACTGGGATTCTTCTTAACGCCAATAATGGGTAAGTGAAAAGTTGCCTTTAATTCCGGATGGGTCACGTGAGCTTTTTTCATACGCAAGGCCATCGGTCGTATGAACCGTTCGTATTTCGGAGGCTTACGGGTGAAATTCACTCCCAAGAAAGTAACCTTAGTTACCATACCAAACCAAGCCTTACCTTTGGTTTTACCAGTTGCTAGTTGCTACCTCAGTATCTGATTGTGCACGAACTTTGGGTATTCGTACATCCCATTTCCCAGCTTTCTCTTTCCGTTTTTGCTTTATCATATTTGACAGAACCTTAGCACTTGACTGGATGCCTCTGTCTAACAAATAATGACGCAGAGCTCCGCATTCATTTTTTTCCTCTTGTTTTTGCATCTTTTTTCTTCATGTGCTTGTATTTTCTTTTTAATTTGTATTTTCTCATTGCGACGTTCTTTATTAAATAACTTTGCCTTAATGCCACGTAATTTGTGTGCTCTTCGTGCCCGTTCCTTGGGCAAACGTGCCTCTCTTTTTCGTTTGCGTTCTTCATAATCAAGACGTCGGCCGTACAGTTTGCGGTGGCGCTCCATGTATTCATTTTGTCAGTAAATATACACAACAAAAATCTGGAAAATTAAACTGGTATCATTTCTCCAGGACATAAGTGCTACAAATATCTCTTATTCATTTGCAAGAATTGTAATTAATGATAGAACTTGGTGGTTTTTGAAATAGCTATACAGACAACCTGCTCACATAT
The DNA here is from genome assembly GCA_018152135.1 of Drosophila paulistorum. NCBI lineage: Eukaryota > Metazoa > Arthropoda > Insecta > Diptera > Drosophilidae > Drosophila > Drosophila paulistorum. The sequence continues at coordinate 6,452,399 of JAECXG010000822.1, read as the reverse complement.
TGTGCTGCCTATGATTTAAAATCTTACAAATTAGTAAGATTTATTGACCTGAAGCCCAGCTAAAACACAGTTTTGATTAATTATTAAAAAATAATAATAATAAGGAAGAGAAAGTTCACAGGGATAGGTTAAAAGAATATTATGTTTTAAATAACACACATTGTATATGTGCTTATACATATAAGTACATACATATGTAAAAATCGACAGTATTAATTTTTTTTTAAATAGATATTTTTGTCCTATTCTCTGTTTGAAATAAAACATAGAATAGGACAAAAACATCTATTTAAAAAAAATTAATACTGTCGATTTTTACATATATGTATATACATATATACAATTATTTAAGATGGTACAAAAAACCAACAGCATCAGGACGAATCATCAACTTCAACTCCGAACATCCGAAAATGATAATGAATACAGCAAGAGGTTGTATACAACGGAAGCTTAACACATCGGACCCAATTTTTCATGAGGAAACAAAGGAAGAAATAAGACGAATTTTAGAGGATAATGACTTCCAAGCCACACCATAAGAACACTACTAAAATCTCACAATAAGAAAAAAAATAGAGAAACCTCGTGAGGATTGTTATGGAAACAGCCGAAAGCCGTACAGCCAGGCTTGCTTCGCTCGCAAAGAACTGAACTGCATAGGGGAAGGGTAACTAAATCCCGCGCACAGACCACGACTAGATCGACATGAGCAAGATGTCTACATGTGTCACTTCTGACTCAGTAAACATCCGGTGGCGAAACGGAGTTCGCCGTTTTAGTAGTATATCTATAATAACATGATGAAATAATAAAATGATATATAATTGTTTTTTTTTTTAAATGATTGCTTTGTTAAATTAAAAATGTAAGATTTTCACAACCCTGGAACCTATCTTCGATCTTCATATGGTTTTCTATAGAAAATCTTAATTCACTTTGCGTTGTTTCAGTTTCCGTTGCACTTTTTTGGAACGTATCCCCAACGCAAAGCGAGGTTTAGGTGTATATACTTTATGGGGTCGGAAAATCTTCCCCCTGTCTGCTACATACATTATCGGTGCATGGCACAAAAAGTCAATGACAGTTAAGACAACAATTGCTACATATGGAAGCGTTTTGGTAATTCTAATTGAATAAATTGTTCAGCAATACACTGGGTTTGAAATGAATTTATTTTTCATTTAATTTTATGTTTAACATATTCCAGACATTGTTATCAAGCACTATTACTTTTCCTCTGGTTTGCTAAACACAAAAGTCAAATTGCATTTTCCGCAATAATGACGATCCTCATGGGCAGCCATAAATACACCAGCTCCGCAGTTTTCGCCAGGACACTCACGACGAAGACGGTGAATTTTACCATTCTCGTCCACCTGTAAAATATGGAAAATATAAACTTAGAAAGCATAATGATAAGATCAAATTGAGCTAGATGGATGACGTCCACCAAACATGCATGGACACGTGAATCATCAAATTATGTATGTATAATGAAAAAGCTCAAGACCAAGACTCAAGAATTCCAAGAACAGATCAATTTGAAATCCTTAATTTAGATTGAAAAATTCGCTTGGTATACCTTGTAGTATTTTAAGACAGCTAGCTTGACCTTCTTCCTCTTATGCTTAATCTTTTTTGGAGTAGAATAGTTCTTCTTCTTACGCTTCTTAGCGCCTCCACGCAAACGAAGCACCAAGTGCAAGGTGGACTCTTTCTGAATATTATAGTCCGATAGAGTACGGCCATCTTCCAATTGTTTTCCAGCAAAGATCAGGCGTTGTTGATCTGGTGGAATTCCTTCTTTGTCCTGAATCTTGGCTTTGACATTTTCGATAGTATCTGAGGGTTCGACCTCAAGTGTGATGGTCTTGCCCGTAAGGGTCTTTACGAATATCTGCATTATAGGCTTCTGTCACCAAAAAACTGAAAAAAGCAAGGTTTATTAATAAAATGTTAACACCTGAATGATAGAAGAAACAATTCAGTTACATTTTTATAGTTGTAATTATATTCATTTTATTTGCTTGTATTTAGTAAATTTATCAGTGAAATATGATGCATATGGTTTATACGAGAAGGACTGCGTTGATAACACCATCGTTTTCCGGATTATTTGTGACCTGAGCATATTTACCCCACACAACTTTGCCACTCTGAGTAACCAAACCCAACTCTGAAATATTAACCTCAATCACTGTGCCCTTTGTTATAACACCCAAAGACGTAAACATTTGAGAACTGGGATTCTTCTTAACGCCAATAATGGGTAAGTGAAAAGTTGCCTTTAATTCCGGATGGGTCACGTGAGCTTTTTTCATACGCAAGGCCATCGGTCGTATGAACCGTTCGTATTTCGGAGGCTTACGGGTGAAATTCACTCCCAAGAAAGTAACCTTAGTTACCATACCAAACCAAGCCTTACCTTTGGTTTTACCAGTTGCTAGCACTTTGAATAACTCAGCATCTGATTGCGCACGAACTTTGGGTATTGGTACATCCCATTTCCCTGCTTTCTCTTTCCGTTTTTGCTTTATCATATTTGACAGAACCTTAGCACTTGACTGGATGCCTCTGTCTAACAAATAATGAGGCAGAGCTCCGCATTCATTTTTTTCCTCTTGTTTTTGCATCTCTTTTTCTTCATGTGCTTGTATTTTCTTTTTAATTTGTATTTTCTCATTGCGACGTTCTTTATTAAATAACTTTGCCTTAATGCCACGTTTTTTGTGTGCTCTTCGTGCCCGTTCCTTGGGCAAACGTGCCTCTCTTTTCGTTTGCGTTCTTCATAATCAAGACGTCGGCCGTACAGTTTGCGGTGGCGCTCCATGTATTATAATAATAATAAGGAACAGAAAGTTCATAAGGATAGGCTAAAAGAATATTATGTTTTAAATAACACACATTGTATATGTGCATATACATATACATACATATGTAAAAATCGACAGTATTAATTTTTTTTAAATAGATGTGTTTGTCCTATTCTCTGTTTGAAATAACACATAGAATAGGACAAAAACATCTATTTAAAAAAATTAATACTGTCGATTTTTACATATATGTATATACATATATACAATTATTTAAGATGGTACAAAAAACCAACAGCATCAGGACGAATCATCAACTTCAACTCCGAACATCCGAAAATGATAATGAATACAGCAAGAGGTTGTATACAACGGAAGCTTAACACATCGGATTCAATTTTTCATGAGGAAACAAAGGAAGAAAAAGACGAATTTTAAAGGATAATGACTTCCAAGCCACACCATAAGAACACTACTAAAATCTCACAATAAGAAAAAAATAGAGAAACCTCGTGAGGATTGTTATGGAAACAGCCGAAAGCCGTACAGCCAGGCTTGCTTCGCTCGCAAAGAACTGAAATGCATAGGGGAAGGGTAACTAAATCCCGCGCACAGACCGCGACCAGATCGACATGAGCAAGATGTCTACATGTGTCACTTCTGACTCAGTAAACATCCGGTGGCGAAACGGAGTTCGCCGTTTTAGTAGTATATCTATAATAACATGATGAAATAATAAAATGATATATAATTGTTTTTTTTTTAAATTATTGCTTTGTTAAATTAAAAATGTAAGATTTTCACAACCCTGGAACCTATCTTCGATCTTCATATGGTTTTCTATAGAAAATCTTAATTCACTTTGCGTTGTTTCAGTTTCCGTTGCACTTTTTTGGAACGTATCCCCAACGAAAAGCGAGGTTTAGGTGTATATACTTTATGGGGTCGGAAAATCTTCCCTCTGCTACATACATTATCGGTGCATGGCACAAAAAGTCAATGACAGTTAAGACAACAATTGCTACACATGGAAGCGTTTTGGTAATTCTAATTGAATAAATTGTTCAGCAATACACTGGGTTTGAAATGAATTTATTTTTCATTTAATTTTATGTTTAACATATTCCAGACATTGTTATCAAGCACTATTACTTTTCCTCTGGTTTGCTAAACACAAAAGTCAAATTGCATTTTCCGCAATAATGACGATCCTCATGGGCAGCCATAAATACACCAGCTCCACCGAAGACGGTGAATTTTACCATTCTCGTCCACCTGTAAAATATGGAAAATATAAACTTAGAAAGTATAATGATAAGATCAAATTGAGCTAGATGGATGACGTCCACCAAACATGCATGGACACGTGAATCATCAAATTTTGTATGATGAAAAAGCTAAAGACCAAGACTCAAGAATTTCAAGAACAGATCAATTTGAAATCCTTAATTTAGATTGAAAAATTCGCTTGGTATACCTTGTAGTATTTTAAAACAGCTAGCTTGACCTTCTTCCTCTTATGCTTAATCTTTTTTGGAGTGGAATAGTTCTTCTTCTTACGCTTCTTAGCGCCTCCACGCAAACGAAGCACCAAGTGCAAGGTGGACTCTTTCTGAATATAATAGTCCGATAGAGTACGGCCATCTTCCAATTGTTTTCCAGCAAAGATCAGGCGTTGTTGATCTGGTGGAATTCCTTCTTTGTCCTGAATCTTGGCTTTGACATTTTCGATAGTATCTGAGGGTTCGACCTCAAGTGTGATGGTCTTGCCCGTAAGGGTCTTTACGAATATCTGCATTATAGGCTTCTGTCACCAACACCTGAGCATATTTACCCCACACAACTTTGCCACTCTGAGTAACCAAACCCAACTCTGATATATTAACCTCAATCACTGTGCCCTTTGTTATAACACCCAAAGACGTAAACATTTGAGAACTGGGATTCTTCTTAACGCCAATAATGGGTAAGTGAAAAGTTGCCTTTAATTCCGGATGGGTCACGTGAGCTTTTTTCATACGCAAGGCCATCGGTCGTATGAACCGTTCGTATTTCGGAGGCTTACGGGTGAAATTCACTCCCAAGAAAGTAACCTTAGTTACCATACCAAACCAAGCCTTACCTTTGGTTTTACCAGTTGCTAGTTGCTACCTCAGTATCTGATTGTGCACGAACTTTGGGTATTCGTACATCCCATTTCCCAGCTTTCTCTTTCCGTTTTTGCTTTATCATATTTGACAGAACCTTAGCACTTGACTGGATGCCTCTGTCTAACAAATAATGACGCAGAGCTCCGCATTCATTTTTTTCCTCTTGTTTTTGCATCTTTTTTTCTTCATGTGCTTGTATTTTCTTTTTAATTTGTATTTTCTCATTGCGACGTTCTTTATTAAATAACTTTGCCTTAATGCCACGTAATTTGTGTGCTCTTCGTGCCCGTTCCTTGGGCAAACGTGCCTCTCTTTTTCGTTTGCGTTCTTCATAATCAAGACGTCGGCCGTACAGTTTGCGGTGGCGCTCCATGTATTCATTTTGTCAGTAAATATACACAACAAAAATCTGGAAAATTAAACTGGTATCATTTCTCCAGGACATAAGTGCTACAAATATCTCTTATTCATTTGCAAGAATTGTAATTAATGATAGAACTTGGTGGTTTTTGAAATAGCTATACAGACAACCTGCTCACATATTGTGCTGCCTATGATTTAAAATCTTACAAATTAGTAAGATTTATTGACCTGAAGCCCAGCTAAAACACAGTTTTGATTAATTATTAAAAAATAATAATAATAAGGAAGAGAAAGTTCACAGGGATAGGTTAAAAGAATATTATGTTTTAAATAACACACATTGTATATGTGCTTATACATATAAGTACATACATATGTAAAAATCGACAGTATTAATTTTTTTTTTAAATAGATATTTTTGTCCTATTCTCTGTTTGAAATAAAACATAGAATAGGACAAAAACATCTATTTAAAAAAAATTAATACTGTCGATTTTTACATATATGTATATACATATATACAATTATTTAAGATGGTACAAAAAACCAACAGCATCAGGACGAATCATCAACTTCAACTCCGAACATCCGAAAATGATAATGAATACAGCAAGAGGTTGTATACAACGGAAGCTTAACACATCGGACCCAATTTTTCATGAGGAAACAAAGGAAGAAATAAGACGAATTTTAGAGGATAATGACTTCCAAGCCACACCATAAGAACACTACTAAAATCTCACAATAAGAAAAAAAATAGAGAAACCTCGTGAGGATTGTTATGGAAACAGCCGAAAGCCGTACAGCCAGGCTTGCTTCGCTCGCAAAGAACTGAACTGCATAGGGGAAGGGTAACTAAATCCCGCGCACAGACCACGACTAGATCGACATGAGCAAGATGTCTACATGTGTCACTTCTGACTCAGTAAACATCCGGTGGCGAAACGGAGTTCGCCGTTTTAGTAGTATATCTATAATAACATGATGAAATAATAAAATGATATATAATTGTTTTTTTTTTAAATGATTGCTTTGTTAAATTAAAAATGTAAGATTTTCACAACCCTGGAACCTATCTTCGATCTTCATATGGTTTTCTATAGAAAATCTTAATTCACTTTGCGTTGTTTCAGTTTCCGTTGCACTTTTTTGGAACGTATCCCCAACGAAAAGCGAGGTTTAGGTGTATATACTTTATGGGGTCGGAAAATCTTCCCTCTGCTACATACATTATCGGTGCATGGCACAAAAAGTCAATGACAGTTAAGACAACAATTGCTACACATGGAAGCGTTTTGGTAATTCTAATTGAATAAATTGTTCAGCAATACACTGGGTTTGAAATGAATTTATTTTTCATTTAATTTTATGTTTAACATATTCCAGACATTGTTATCAAGCACTATTACTTTTCCTCTGGTTTGCTAAACACAAAAGTCAAATTGCATTTTCCGCAATAATGACGATCCTCATGGGCAGCCATAAATACACCAGCTCCGCAGTTTTCGCCAGGACACTCACGACGAAGACGGTGAATTTTACCATTCTCGTCCACCTGTAAAATATGGAAAATATAAACTTAGAAAGCATAATGATAAGATCAAATTGAGCTAGATGGATGACGTCCACCAAACATGCATGGACACGTGAATCATCAAATTATGTATGTATAATGAAAAAGCTCAAGACCAAGACTCAAGAATTCCAAGAACAGATCAATTTGAAATCCTTAATTTAGATTGAAAAATTCGCTTGGTATACCTTGTAGTATTTTAAGACAGCTAGCTTGACCTTCTTCCTCTTATGCTTAATCTTTTTTGGAGTAGAATAGTTCTTCTTCTTACGCTTCTTAGCGCCTCCACGCAAACGAAGCACCAAGTGCAAGGTGGACTCTTTCTGAATATTATAGTCCGATAGAGTACGGCCATCTTCCAATTGTTTTCCAGCAAAGATCAGGCGTTGTTGATCTGGTGGAATTCCTTCTTTGTCCTGAATCTTGGCTTTGACATTTTCGATAGTATCTGAGGGTTCGACCTCAAGTGTGATGGTCTTGCCCGTAAGGGTCTTTACGAATATCTGCATTATAGGCTTCTGTCACCAACACACTGAAAAAAGCAAGGTTTATTAATAAAATGTTAACACCTGAATGATAGAAGAAACAATTCAGTTACATTTTTATAGTTGTAATTATATTCATTTTATTTGCTTGTATTTAGTAAATTTATCAGTGAAATATGATGTATATGGTTTATACGAGAAGGACTGCGTTGATAACACCATCGTTTTCCGGATTATTTGTGACCTGAGCATATTTACCCCACACAACTTTGCCACTCTGAGTAACCAAACCCAACTCTAATATATTAACCTCAATCACTGTGCCCTTTGTTATAACACCCAAAGACGTAAACATTTGAGAACTGGGATTCTTCTTAACGCCAATAATGGGTAAGTGAAAAGTTGCCTTTAATTCCGGATGGTGGTCACGTGAGCTTTTTTCATACGCAAGGCCATCGGTCGTATGAACCGTTCGTATTTCGGAGGCTTACGGGTGAAATTCACTCCCAAGAAAGTAACCTTAGTTACCATACCAAACCAAGCCTTACCTTTGGTTTTACCAGTTGCTAGCACTTTGAATAACTCAGCATCTGATTGCGCACGAACTTTGGGTATTGGTACATCCCATTTCCCTGCTTTCTCTTTCCGTTTTTGCTTTATCATATTTGACAGAACCTTAGCACTTGACTGGATGCCTCTGTCTAACAAATAATGAGGCAGAGCTCCGCATTCATTTTTTTCCTCTTGTTTTTGCATCTCTTTTTCTTCATGTGCTTGTATTTTCTTTTTAATTTGTATTTTCTCATTGCGACGTTCTTTATTAAATAACTTTGCCTTAATGCCACGTTTTTTGTGTGCTCTTCGTGCCCGTTCCTTGGGCAAACGTGCCTCTCTTTTTCGTTTGCGTTCTTCATAATCAAGACGTCGGCCGTACAGTTTGCGGTGGCGCTCCATGTATTATAATAATAATAAGGAACAGAAAGTTCATAAGGATAGGCTAAAAGAATATTATGTTTTAAATAACACACATTGTATATGTGCATATACATATACATACATATGTAAAAATCGACAGTATTAATTTTTTTTTAAATAGATGTGTTTGTCCTATTCTCTGTTTGAAATAACACATAGAATAGGACAAAAACATCTATTTAAAAAAATTAATACTGTCGATTTTTACATATATGTATATACATATATACAATTATTTAAGATGGTACAAAAAACCAACAGCATCAGGACGAATCATCAACTTCAACTCCGAACATCCGAAAATGATAATGAATACAGCAAGAGGTTGTATACAACGGAAGCTTAACACATCGGATTCAATTTTTCATGAGGAAACAAAGGAAGAAAAAGACGAATTTTAAAGGATAATGACTTCCAAGCCACACCATAAGAACACTACTAAAATCTCACAATAAGAAAAAAAATAGAGAAACCTCGTGAGGATTGTTATGGAAACAGCCGAAAGCCGTACAGCCAGGCTTGCTTCGCTCGCAAAGAACTGAAATGCATAGGGGAAGGGTAACTAAATCCCGCGCACAGACCGCGACCAGATCGACATGAGCAAGATGTCTACATGTGTCACTTCTGACTCAGTAAACATCCGGTGGCGAAACGGAGTTCGCCGTTTTAGTAGTATATCTATAATAACATGATGAAATAATAAAATGATATATAATTGTTTTTTTTTTAAATTATTGCTTTGTTAAATTAAAAATGTAAGATTTTCACAACCCTGGAACCTATCTTCGATCTTCATATGGTTTTCTATAGAAAATCTTAATTCACTTTGCGTTGTTTCAGTTTCCGTTGCACTTTTTTGGAACGTATCCCCAACGAAAAGCGAGGTTTAGGTGTATATACTTTATGGGGTCGGAAAATCTTCCCTCTGCTACATACATTATCGGTGCATGGCACAAAAAGTCAATGACAGTTAAGACAACAATTGCTACACATGGAAGCGTTTTGGTAATTCTAATTGAATAAATTGTTCAGCAATACACTGGGTTTGAAATGAATTTATTTTTCATTTAATTTTATGTTTAACATATTCCAGACATTGTTATCAAGCACTATTACTTTTCCTCTGGTTTGCTAAACACAAAAGTCAAATTGCATTTTCCGCAATAATGACGATCCTCATGGGCAGCCATAAATACACCAGCTCCACCGAAGACGGTGAATTTTACCATTCTCGTCCACCTGTAAAATATGGAAAATATAAACTTAGAAAGTATAATGATAAGATCAAATTGAGCTAGATGGATGACGTCCACCAAACATGCATGGACACGTGAATCATCAAATTTTGTATGATGAAAAAGCTAAAGACCAAGACTCAAGAATTTCAAGAACAGATCAATTTGAAATCCTTAATTTAGATTGAAAAATTCGCTTGGTATACCTTGTAGTATTTTAAAACAGCTAGCTTGACCTTCTTCCTCTTATGCTTAATCTTTTTTGGAGTGGAATAGTTCTTCTTCTTACGCTTCTTAGCGCCTCCACGCAAACGAAGCACCAAGTGCAAGGTGGACTCTTTCTGAATATAATAGTCCGATAGAGTACGGCCATCTTCCAATTGTTTTCCAGCAAAGATCAGGCGTTGTTGATCTGGTGGAATTCCTTCTTTGTCCTGAATCTTGGCTTTGACATTTTCGATAGTATCTGAGGGTTCGACCTCAAGTGTGATGGTCTTGCCCGTAAGGGTCTTTACGAATATCTGCATTATAGGCTTCTGTCACCAACACCTGAGCATATTTACCCCACACAACTTTGCCACTCTGAGTAACCAAACCCAACTCTGATATATTAACCTCAATCACTGTGCCCTTTGTTATAACACCCAAAGACGTAAACATTTGAGAACTGGGATTCTTCTTAACGCCAATAATGGGTAAGTGAAAAGTTGCCTTTAATTCCGGATGGGTCACGTGAGCTTTTTTCATACGCAAGGCCATCGGTCGTATGAACCGTTCGTATTTCGGAGGCTTACGGGTGAAATTCACTCCCAAGAAAGTAACCTTAGTTACCATACCAAACCAAGCCTTACCTTTGGTTTTACCAGTTGCTAGTTGCTACCTCAGTATCTGATTGTGCACGAACTTTGGGTATTCGTACATCCCATTTCCCAGCTTTCTCTTTCCGTTTTTGCTTTATCATATTTGACAGAACCTTAGCACTTGACTGGATGCCTCTGTCTAACAAATAATGACGCAGAGCTCCGCATTCATTTTTTTCCTCTTGTTTTTGCATCTTTTTTTCTTCATGTGCTTGTATTTTCTTTTTAATTTGTATTTTCTCATTGCGACGTTCTTTATTAAATAACTTTGCCTTAATGCCACGTAATTTGTGTGCTCTTCGTGCCCGTTCCTTGGGCAAACGTGCCTCTCTTTTTCGTTTGCGTTCTTCATAATCAAGACGTCGGCCGTACAGTTTGCGGTGGCGCTCCATGTATTCATTTTGTCAGTAAATATACACAACAAAAATCTGGAAAATTAAACTGGTATCATTTCTCCAGGACATAAGTGCTACAAATATCTCTTATTCATTTGCAAGAATTGTAATTAATGATAGAACTTGGTGGTTTTTGAAATAGCTATACAGACAACCTGCTCACATATTGTGCTGCCTATGATTTAAAATCTTACAAATTAGTAAGATTTATTGACCTGAAGCCCAGCTAAAACACAGTTTTGATTAATTATTAAAAAATAATAATAATAAGGAAGAGAAAGTTCACAGGGATAGGTTAAAAGAATATTATGTTTTAAATAACACACATTGTATATGTGCTTATACATATAAGTACATACATATGTAAAAATCGACAGTATTAATTTTTTTTTAAATAGATATTTTTGTCCTATTCTCTGTTTGAAATAAAACATAGAATAGGACAAAAACATCTATTTAAAAAAATTAATACTGTCGATTTTTACATATATGTATATACATATATACAATTATTTAAGATGGTACAAAAAACCAACAGCATCAGGACGAATCATCAACTTCAACTCCGAACATCCGAAAATGATAATGAATACAGCAAGAGGTTGTATACAACGGAAGCTTAACACATCGGACCCAATTTTTCATGAGGAAACAAAGGAAGAAATAAGACGAATTTTAGAGGATAATGACTTCCAAGCCACACCATAAGAACACTACTAAAATCTCACAATAAGAAAAAAATAGAGAAACCTCGTGAGGATTGTTATGGAAACAGCCGAAAGCCGTACAGCCAGGCTTGCTTCGCTCGCAAAGAACTGAACTGCATAGGGGAAGGGTAACTAAATCCCGCGCACAGACCACGACTAGATCGACATGAGCAAGATGTCTACATGTGTCACTTCTGACTCAGTAAACATCCGGTGGCGAAACGGAGTTCGCCGTTTTAGTAGTATATCTATAATAACATGATGAAATAATAAAATGATATATAATTGTTTTTTTTTTAAATGATTGCTTTGTTAAATTAAAAATGTAAGATTTTCACAACCCTGGAACCTATCTTCGATCTTCATATGGTTTTCTATAGAAAATCTTAATTCACTTTGCGTTGTTTCAGTTTCCGTTGCACTTTTTTGGAACGTATCCCCAACGAAAAGCGAGGTTTAGGTGTATATACTTTATGGGGTCGGAAAATCTTCCCTCTGCTACATACATTATCGGTGCATGGCACAAAAAGTCAATGACAGTTAAGACAACAATTGCTACACATGGAAGCGTTTTGGTAATTCTAATTGAATAAATTGTTCAGCAATACACTGGGTTTGAAATGAATTTATTTTTCATTTAATTTTATGTTTAACATATTCCAGACATTGTTATCAAGCACTATTACTTTTCCTCTGGTTTGCTAAACACAAAAGTCAAATTGCATTTTCCGCAATAATGACGATCCTCATGGGCAGCCATAAATACACCAGCTCCGCAGTTTTCGCCAGGACACTCACGACGAAGACGGTGAATTTTACCATTCTCGTCCACCTGTAAAATATGGAAAATATAAACTTAGAAAGCATAATGATAAGATCAAATTGAGCTAGATGGATGACGTCCACCAAACATGCATGGACACGTGAATCATCAAATTATGTATGTATAATGAAAAAGCTCAAGACCAAGACTCAAGAATTCCAAGAACAGATCAATTTGAAATCCTTAATTTAGATTGAAAAATTCGCTTGGTATACCTTGTAGTATTTTAAGACAGCTAGCTTGACCTTCTTCCTCTTATGCTTAATCTTTTTTGGAGTAGAATAGTTCTTCTTCTTACGCTTCTTAGCGCCTCCACGCAAACGAAGCACCAAGTGCAAGGTGGACTCTTTCTGAATATTATAGTCCGATAGAGTACGGCCATCTTCCAATTGTTTTCCAGCAAAGATCAGGCGTTGTTGATCTGGTGGAATTCCTTCTTTGTCCTGAATCTTGGCTTTGACATTTTCGATAGTATCTGAGGGTTCGACCTCAAGTGTGATGGTCTTGCCCGTAAGGGTCTTTACGAATATCTGCATTATAGGCTTCTGTCACCAAAAAACTGAAAAAAGCAAGGTTTATTAATAAAATGTTAACACCTGAATGATAGAAGAAACAATTCAGTTACATTTTTATAGTTGTAATTATATTCATTTTATTTGCTTGTATTTAGTAAATTTATCAGTGAAATATGATGCATATGGTTTATACGAGAAGGACTGCGTTGATAACACCATCGTTTTCCGGATTATTTGTGACCTGAGCATATTTACCCCACACAACTTTGCCACTCTGAGTAACCAAACCCAACTCTGAAATATTAACCTCAATCACTGTGCCCTTTGTTATAACACCCAAAGACGTAAACATTTGAGAACTGGGATTCTTCTTAACGCCAATAATGGGTAAGTGAAAAGTTGCCTTTAATTCCGGATGGGTCACGTGAGCTTTTTTCATACGCAAGGCCATCGGTCGTATGAACCGTTCGTATTTCGGAGGCTTACGGGTGAAATTCACTCCCACGAAAGTAACCTTAGTTACCATACGTTTCCAAGCCTTACGTTTGGTTTTACCAGTTGCTAGCACTTTGAATACCTCAGCATCTGATTGTGCACGAACTTTGGGTATTGGTACATCCCATTTCCCAGCTTTCTCTTTCCGTTTTTGCTTTATCATATTTGACAGAACCTTAGCACTTGACTGGATGCCTCTGTCTAACAAATAATGAGGCAGAGCTCCGCATTCATTTTTTTCCTCTTGTTTTTGCACCTTTTTTTCTTCATGTGCTTGTATTTTCTTTTTAATTTGTATTTTCTCATTGCGACGTTCTTTATTAAATAACTTTGCCTTAATGCCACGTAATTTGTGTGCTCTTCGTGCCCGTTCCTTGGGCAAACGTGCCTCTCTTTTTCGTTTGCGTTCTTCATAATCAAGACGTCGGCCGTACAGTTTGCGGTGGCGCTCCATGTATTCATTTTGAGGCATTTTGTCAGTAAATATACACAACAAAAATCTGGAAAATTAAACTGGTATCATTTTTCCAGGACATAAGTGCTACAAATATCTCTTAATCATTAAAAACTTCGAGGAATGTGTAACATTTATTACAACTCGGAGTAAGCCACAAACGGATATTCGCTTACTTATGGCACGTATAAACAACTTAACTAATTAAACTTCCCCCTGTACATATGTAACATGCTAATTTAAATTTACAATACAAATAAATAGATCTAACAATACGTTTGATTATTTTTTATTTATAATAAAACTTGCAGCATATCTTAAATATACTGATCTCCGAAAAAACTTCATTCATCAGTTATAGAAAAAAAAAAAAAAATTACCCAATCCAAATTTTTTTTACCCACCTTCGGCGACCAGCAACACGTTGAAAAGAAAGACAGATACATGCGGTTAGACCGGATATGAAATTATTTATCAAGTAGGGCTGAAAATCGATATGTCAAACACATAAAATAGTAAAATTGAAACAGAGGAATATGGAACACGAATTATAGAATAAATAATATCCCAATCCAACAAAATATGATTATATATTCGGGCAACAATGGAATAGAAACAGACTTTTTCATTGGCACCACTTGTGCAAGGTGCAGGTCGCAAATAAATTTATAAAAACTGAAACTTTTATAAAACTAGCAGACCCGGCGCACTTTATTTTTGTTGGTTTAAATTACTAAGCATTATGACTACCGAGCCAACCTTCAGTAGTAAATTGGGCGATGGTAAACCCGGCTCATCCAAGATTTTTAAAAATTCTGTTGGATAATTAGTGTCTCCTTTATCGTTAGTTAGACAGTCGATAGATTTGAAAGAATACACAGTACCTACGATTTGATTTTGAATTACAAAATTGAAGTCATCCAGAACTGAATCTTTAACCACCATAATTGCTCGCTCATTTAACGATTTAATATTTTTGTAGTTAGCAGTGATATCCGAGAATATTTTGTTGATAAGCTCCGTCTTTTGATGAGACAAAATTGCAAAATGTGAGGTAAATTATATCAAACCACTCGATTCGTTACAGAAACACGGCCATTCCCGATTGCTTCGAGAAATCATCACCAGATAGATCGATTAACAATGCAACTCTCATATTTACAGACAGTTGAAGTTTCTTTATACATATATCGAAACAGATTTAATGCTTCAAGGCAAGCGATTATTTCGTCGGCAGCAGTATATCTTGGAATGACTGCTAGGGTTTGTTGAAAATCGCCAGATAATAAAATCATTGCACCACCAATACATCTCGAGTCATTGCGCAGATCTTTCAATGTTCGGTCTAGTGCTTCCCGGCGCGTTTGTCCGTCATTGTGCATTCGTTCCAAAAGATGATTTTTGATGCTGCCAAAACTTTGGCCATCGCGGAGTGTTTCGAACTGTTACATGTCGGTTGTTCAGTTCAGGTTTAATGGCAATTTAAACACGGCTCCCTTAGAAGAAGCAACTGCTACCGCAATATCGGATCTCGCAGTGGCCAAAATCATTGACATGAGGAATGTCTTTCCTGTTCCACCGGGGACATCCAAATTTCGGCAACTTTTTATTGGTTTTAAGATGTAGTCCGCTATTCGGGGCGCAGACGAATTCATCGAATCAGTAACCATAAAAATTGGGTTAGGAGATCTCGAGTTATAAGTGGTTGAATAAACCCGACTTGCTTTTATATATTTAATAGGTAATCACCAATATAAGCCCGCAAAATACAGAACTCGAAACCCCTTGTGAGCTAAGTAAACACAACATTAGAGTTGCTACACAAAATAAAAACACCAACAAAACCGAGACTTAAGGGGGTTTCTACCGAAAAGTTGTTGGGCCGAAAAGGCGCTTTTTAAAAATATTTTTTTTTTTGAGAAAAGTATAGATCAAGGAATGAAGTTTTCCACAGTTATTGGAAAAACTTTATTCTATGTACAACATTTTTTTTTTCGGTGATCCAAAAAATGGGGTAGGTCGTGGGAGTTTTACAATGGCATCCCTATTTCGTCCTTATGGAAGTCCTACCGTTCGCAAATTAAGTCTGAATCCAAAAATGAACATTTTTTCTTAATCTAGCCATCTTTTTCGCAGCGCTGGTAGTAGAATTGGGCAAAAAGGATAAAAAATGAAAAAATTATACGCTTTTTTAGAAAAAAAATTGATTTTTTGCCTATTTTGCGTTACAAATTAAATTTTAAAATTAAAAATTTTTAATATTTTTCGCCAAAGTCTACTACCAGCGCTGAACAATATCGTAGAGAACATGTGTAAGGGATTGGTTTATTTTTGGGCCCTGTAGCTCCAAAGCTCCCAAGACCTCCAAAAACGTCGTTTTGAGATAAACGCGTTTGAAAATTTGCGGTGCGGCCCAAATTTTTACAGATTTCAACTTTATATTTTTACACAGTATGCTTAAAATATATATCTATCCGAAAACCGATTTTGTTTTTTTGCATTTAAGGGGGGTTTCTACCTTGTGTTGCAAAAAAACATATAATATATGAATATAGTTTCAATAATAGATGAAATTATAAAAATTTGTGTATATATTTTTATACCCTTGCAAAAAGGATATTTTAACTTTGGTCAGAAGTGTGCAACGCATAGAAGGAAGCATCTCCGACTATATAAAGTATATATATTCAGTTCAAATAGCCATGTCCGTCCGTCCGTCCCCCCGTCCGTCCGTCTGTATCGATGCGAACTCCTCCTAGGCCGTTAGAGCTAAAGATCTGAAATTTCTTAACTGTCACTCACTCTCCCGGTGCAAAGTGTGCCGATCAGCTCATCACATGTTATTGCATCAATTCGCCCCCACCCCAATAAATCCAATACCTAATTCTCAAAGCACTTCGTTACTACTGGCCAATTACACACTGAACGGTCAATTTTAGATCCATGTTCCAAACTTAATTTTATTACAGAAGAAACTGCCAAGCGACTAAATCTGGATAGGACTCGCGTATCTCAAGTATTCAGCGGTATTACCGGAAGCAATCAAGGCATTAAACACAATACGTTTGCCACAATACGTTCCAGGCATTCATCATTCCCTTGGTCCGCCAACTTTGCCGTCATTATGAAAAATTGTGCTCAGCAACAACACGAGCATATAGATACATCAAATTAGACTACACCTACTAATATCAATCTAGCCGATCTGTATTTCAATGAGGCCCACAAGATACACATTTTAATAAACAAGAATGGGCTGTTTGTAGCAATCCTCAATGGTCAGCAAAGCTTAGGCAAAAACATGTCATATTTAATCAACACCGAATATAGATGGATAGTTGGTGGAAATTTGGAAATTTGGAATTTGCACAGGTTGTATATCTCGGATTCAGCTGGATCGGATCACTATATCATATAGCTCCCATACAAACGGCAAAGTCACGAACAGTGACTTTTCTCAATAACCAATAACCATTGTCCTGATTTTTAATATTGGTACATTTATTACACCTATAAATAACTGTGTCAAATTTGATCAAGATCGGGTGACTATATCAGATAGCTCCCATCGGAACGATCGGTCGAAAACAGTGACATTTGTTCGTTACTTTTGACGCGATTGCTTTTAAAATAATGTCCGTCAAGTTACCGACACTGTTAAACTCGAGTTAGCGACGGTCCCTCTGTTAAGTTTTTTGTATTTTTATTTTTCCATTTTTCAGCTATTTATAAACTTTTTTGAAAGAAATAAAGTGTTAAATTATAAAGAATAGATGAAATTTTTGTTTTAATTCAATTTTGGGGGTTTTTGAGCATTCCAAGTATTTACAATTTATCCACGAAAAAGTCCTTTTTTCGTTTTCGTATAGCTTCAATATACTATAGCGGCTCATTGAAGATTGAATGCCAGATTTTTCCCAATTAGTTATCTATATTTCCACCAAGTTTAGTTAAAATTCCTCACAAGGTTTTCGAGAAAATTGAATTTTTTTGAACCAACCATGATTTTCCCCATACAAAATGTGCAAAAAATTACGCCGACTTTATCGGGCAAAAACCCGCCTATATAGTAACGGCTCATTGAAGATTGAATGCCAGAATTTAGATATGACTTTTTGGAATGTGTTCAGAGAGTTTCAGCCAAATTCCACATAACGTTTTCGAGAAAAATGCATTCATGTGGGGGTACTTTTTGCCCGCAAATTTTTTTCAATCTCGATTGCCCCAGCTGTTTTTTCAATTCGCCACTCAGTATGTGTCATTTCGCCACTTACAAATTGAGTGAAAAAATGGGTTGACTTTGTTGAGCAAAAACTCGACTATATAGTAACGGCTCATTGAAGATTGAATGCCAGAATTTAGATATGACTTTCTGGAATGTGTTCAGAGAGTTTCAGCCAAATTCCTCATAACGTTTTCGAGAAAAATGCATTCATGTGGGGGTACTTTTTGCCCGCAAATTTTTTTTAATCTCGATTGCCCCAGCTGTTTTTTCAATTCGCCACTCAGTATGTGTCATTTCGCCACTTACAAATTGAGTGAAAAAATGGGTTGACTTTGTTGAGCAAAAACTCGACTATATAGTAACGGCTCATTGAAGATTGAATGCCAGAATTTAGATATGACTTTCTGAAATGTGTTCAAAAAGTTTAAGCCAAATTCCTCATAACGTTTTCGAGAAAAATGCATTCATGTGGGGGTACTTTTTGCCCGCAAATTTTTTTCAATCTCGATTGCCCCAGCTGTTTTTTCAATTCGCCACTCAGTATGTGTCATTTCGCCCCTTACAAATTAAGTGAAAAATGGGTTGACTTTGTTGGGCAAAAACTCGACTATATAGTAACGGCTCATTGAAGATTGAATGCCAGAATTTAGATATGACTTTCTGAAATGTGTTCAAAAAGTTTAAGCAAAATTCCTCATAACGTTTTCGAGAAAAATGCATTCATGTGGGGGTACTTTTTGCCCGCAAATTTTTTTCAATCTCGATTGCCCCAGCTGTTTTTTCAATTCGACACTCAGTATGTGTCATTTCGCCACTTACAAATTGAGTGAAAAAATGGGTTGACTTTGTTGAGCAAAAACTCGACTATATAGTAACGGCTCATTGAAGATTGAATGCCAGAATTTAGATATGACTTTCTGGAATGTGTTCAAAGAGTTTCAGCCAAATTCCTCATAACGTTTTCGAGAAAAATGCATTCATGTGGGGGTACTTTTTGCCCGCAAATTTTTTTCAATCTCGATTGCCCCAGCTGTTTTTTCAATTCGCCACTCAGTATGTGTCATTTCGCCCCTTACAAATTAAGTGAAAAATGGGTTGACTTTGTTGGGCAAAAACTCGACTATATAGTAACGGCTCATTGAAGATTGAATGCCAGAATTTAGATATGACTTTCTGGAATGTGTTCAGAGAGTTTCAGCCAAATTCCTCATAACGTTTTCGAGAAAAATGCATTCATGTGGGGGTACTTTTTGCCCGCAAATTTTTTTTAATCTCGATTGCCCCAGCTGTTTTTTCAATTCGCCACTCAGTATGTGTCATTTCGCCACTTACAAATTGAGTGAAAAAATGGGTTGACTTTGTTGAGCAAAAACTCGACTATATAGTAACGGCTCATTGAAGATTGAATGCCAGAATTTAGATATGACTTTCTGGAATGTGTTCAAAGAGTTTCAGCCAAATTCCTCATAACGTTTTCGAGAAAAATGCATTCATGTGGGGGTACTTTTTGCCCGCAAATTTTTTTCAATCTCGATTGCCCCAGCTGTTTTTTCAATTCGCCACTCAGTATGTGTCATTTCGCCCCTTACAAATTAAGTGAAAAATGGGTTGACTTTGTTGGGCAAAAACTCGACTATATAGTAACGGCTCATTGAAGATTGAATGCCAGAATTTAGATATGACTTTCTGAAATGTGTTCAAAAAGTTTAAGCAAAATTCCTCATAACGTTTTCGAGAAAAATGCATTCATGTGGGGGTACCTTTTGCGGGCAAATATGTTTCCAACATTTCGTCGCTCAGGCTCGAGCCTCGCATCGCTCGAATAGGGGGATCAGGCAAATACAGGTTCGCTCAAATAGGGGAATTTGGTATAGTGGTACGATTGCACCAATAAATTGTGATTTTAGTTAATAAGAATTTTTGAGAAATAAGATTCAAGATATAATATATACTTATGTAGACTTTTCTTAAAAATTTAAATGAAGCTAATGAAATAGGTAATTGTTAAATCTGGTTTTATGAATACATATGTATAAATGTATGTAGGTACATATGGGTACAATTGCAAACAAATTTGCCGCAAACAAATAAGTCTTGCACCATTGTATGACCATTTGTATCACCATTGTTTTTTCCGTAGTTTATTTTTATATTTATTATTTAGATACATTATTCCACACTATTGCAAAAAAAAGCTTTTTCTATTACAAGAAAGAAAATAGAAGCAAAAAAAGAAATACTTATACCAAAAAAATTGTATCCTTCGCTAGGGTTTGAGCCTCGACATATTTTACATATATGTATTTTTTTCCCATATATTTTTTTTGTTACCAAGAAAATTGGTTGCTTTCTTTTAAATTTATTTGTAAATGTATATATGTACATTGACCTGTCATTAATTGACTTCTGTTCTAAGCTTTCGGAAAAGATAAAATTCAAATTTTATATTGTTAAAGCCTACTATTTGGCATTTATCTGTGGTATTTAAGAATCGGACAAAAGTACTTTGGGCTGTTGTAATAGTGTTTGCAACATAAACACCGGGTTTAATTTCCTGATTGGGAATTAAAATGTTATTTCCTGCTGAAGATAGCTCTATTTTGCGTACCACTTGGGATCTTGCTGGCAGAAGTGTTGAGTTATTACCAGAACTGAATGTTATTGGAACATAAATAAATCGAAAACGTTATGAGGAATTTTTACCAAACTTGGTGGAAATATAGATAACTAATTGGGAAAAATCTGGCATTCAATCTTCAATGAGCCGCTATAGTATATTGAAGCTATACGAAAACGAAAAAAGGACTTTTTCGTGGATAAATTGTAAATACTTGGAATGCTCAAAAACCCCCAAAATTGAATTAAAACAAAAATTTCATCTATTCTTTATAATTTAACACTTTATTTCTTTCAAAAAAGTTTATAAATAGCTGAAAAATGGAAATAAAAATACAAAAAACTTAACAGAGGGACCGTCGCTAACTGGAGTTTAACAGTGTCGGTAACTTAACGGACATTACTGAAATATATGAATGAATGTACTCGTTGAAGGTCCTATGACTTTTTTCAACAGTACCTAATGTCTGGTGATAGTGTGCTGTAGATTTTATGTTATCTATTTTTAAATATTTGCACAAGTCAGTAATAATAGAATTTTTATATTCTGTTCCCATGTCCGTAATAAACGTGTTCATTGGACCGTGCTTCAGAATAAAAGATTCGAATATAGCTTTTCCTACAGTTGTTGCACTTTTGTTTGCAACAGGAATTGCTACTAAATACTTTGTCAGGTCACATATTAATGTGATTGCGTATTCATTCCCATTTTCCGAACGTGGTAGTGGACCAATTGTGTCTACTATCACTCTGTCAAAAGCATATTCTGGAGTTTTGGTTATAATCATAGGTGATCTTGTATGTTTCGTCGTTTTCGACGTCAGGCATTTTGGACATTTACTTACATATGTACATACATATGTACTCTTTTACATGTTTTTCAATAATATTGTCTCTTTGATTTTCATATCGTTTTAGTTATGCCTGTATGACCTCCTTGAATTAGATCGTCATGGAATGTAGACAATATAGCTTCTTTTTCATTATTTATTTGGGTCACCGGCTTGAGTAGCGCTACTCTTAATGATTGTAATAATTTATTGCCCATATATTTGAAAGTATACATACATACATACATATTGAAATTGTATATTGAAATTGATTTAAAGATCTTTTCGCTCGGTGCCACTTTGACTTGGCTGATACCAAGCATACCGGCTTCTTTTTCGAGCCTTTGAAAAAACTGACCTAAGTCGATAATTCCATTGGTATACATATCGCAAATGTCAATTATTGCTAAAACTTTCATACCTTGTTTGAATGTGGTCGAAGAATCAGTTATTCGCAAGGTCACTACTTTTCGTATTTCGTCATTTACAATAACGTCATATACGTTGGGCTTGGAAGCTTTTTCAAGACTTTGCCTTGGCAATAGTTCTTGTTTATTTTCTGCGCAGAAATTGTTTTGTCTACTTTGGTGCCTGGTAGTGACTTTCAGGACTTTTTTGTTCATGTCAATTAGATCGGATATTGTTATCCTTGATAGGGTGTTTGCCACAAAATTATCTTTCCCTCTCAAGAGTGTAGAGTACTACAGTGAAATCATATTCTTCTAATTCGAGTCGCATGCGTGTTAATTTTGAACTTGGATTTACCATAGAAAATAAATAGGTCAAAGGTCTGTGATCAGTTCTAACTGTAAAATGTTTGCCATATATGTATACATATATGGTCGAAAATGTGTTATTGCCCAATGTATTGCTGCTAATTCTTGATCTGTAGTACTCTTATTGCTTTCACCATTAGTGAATCTTCGTGATGCATATGTAACTGGGAGTTGGACTCTATTATAGTTTTGAGTTAAGACTGCTCCATATGCGTGTTTGCTTGCATCCGTGATTATGCAAAATTCTTTGCTAAAATCTGGGTACTGTAACAAATTTGGTTCAACAAGTTTCTTTTTAGATATTGGAATGCTTCTTCGCACTCTGTTGTCCATTCAAATCGGACATTCTTTTTATATAATCATGTTATGTGCCGTGAATATTCAGCGAAGTTTTTTATAAAACGTCTATAGTGATTGCAAAATGCAATAAATCTTCTATCGCTGTCTGCGTCCGTAGGGACTGCATAATTATTGATGACATCAAATTTTTTGTCATCTGGTAAGATTCCTTTATCTGTGCACCTGTGACCTAAAAATGTCACTTCGTGCATAAAAAATGAACATTTTTCTGGATGTAATTTTAGATTGTTTTTTCTACAGAGTTTGAAAACATCTGTTAAATTTTTAATCATCCGGCTCAAGGCCGGAAAATGCTATTGTCATCATTCTCTGAAATGAATTAGCCGCTATTTTTAAACCAAATGATAATCGCGTGAAGCGATATGAGCCATTGCTCGTTGAAAAAGACGTCATATCTCTTGATTTTTCTTCTAGGTAAATTTGATGAAAACCTGACATTAAGTCAAGGCAAGAAAAATATTTAGCTCTTCCCAATTGATCAAGAATAGTGGAGGACAGGAGTGGAGTAGGAGTGGAAACTTATCTGACAGCAATTTTTTGTTTATTTGACGATAGTCAATCGCCAGTTTTTTCTTTAGATCCCGAAAGTGTTTTCTTTGGGACTAGTAAGAGTGGGCTATTATAAGGCGAAACAGACGGTTCAACAATACCCAGTTCAATTAACTTTCCAACTTGTCGCTGGATCTCGTCTATTTGGCTATGCGGACTCCGGAAATTTTTCACATATACCGGTTCATCATCCTTAAGTCTCAATTTTTGTTTGTAAAATGATTTGTTGTGATTGGTTCGGTGTCAAGTCCGAACACATCACTATACTCGATGCATAACTTTTCGAGTTTGTCTTTAAGTAGTATTGGGAAATTTTTCCTCAATTTATGAATTACAGATTCTTTTCTTATATTTTTGTTATTTTGAACTATATCGTACTTCGCAAGTGATTCAAATTTTATATTGTTAAAGCCTACTATTTGGCATTTATCTGTGGTATTTAAGAATCGGACAAAAGTACTTTGGGCTGTTGTAATAGTGTTTGCAACATAAACACCGGGTTTAATTTCCTGATTGGGAATTAAAATGTTATTTCCTGCTGAAGATAGCTCTATTTTGCGTACCACTTGGGATCTTGCTGGCAGAAGTGTTGAGTTATTACCAGAACTGAATGTTATTGGAACATAAATAAATCGAAAACGTTATGAGGAATTTTTACCAAACTTGGTGGAAATATAGATAACTAATTGGGAAAAATCTGGCATTCAATCTTCAATGAGCCGCTATAGTATATTGAAGCTATACGAAAACGAAAAAAGGACTTTTTCGTGGATAAATTGTAAATACTTGGAATGCTCAAAAACCCCCAAAATTGAATTAAAACAAAAATTTCATCTATTCTTTATAATTTAACACTTTATTTCTTTCAAAAAAGTTTATAAATAGCTGAAAAATGGAAATAAAAATACAAAAAACTTAACAGAGGGACCGTCGCTAACTGGAGTTTAACAGTGTCGGTAACTTAACGGACATTACTGAAATATATGAATGAATGTACTCGTTGAAGGTCCTATGACTTTTTTCAACAGTACCTAATGTCTGGTGATAGTGTGCTGTAGATTTTATGTTATCTATTTTTAAATATTTGCACAAGTCAGTAATAATAGAATTTTTATATTCTGTTCCCATGTCCGTAATAAACGTGTTCATTGGACCGTGCTTCAGAATAAAAGATTCGAATATAGCTTTTCCTACAGTTGTTGCACTTTTGTTTGCAACAGGAATTGCTACTAAATACTTTGTCAGGTCACATATTAATGTGATTGCGTATTCATTCCCATTTTCCGAACGTGGTAGTGGACCAATTGTGTCTACTATCACTCTGTCAAAAGCATATTCTGGAGTTTTGGTTATAATCATAGGTGATCTTGTATGTTTCGTCGTTTTCGACGTCAGGCATTTTGGACATTTACTTACATATGTACATACATATGTACTCTTTTACATGTTTTTCAATAATATTGTCTCTTTGATTTTCATATCGTTTTAGTTATGCCTGTATGACCTCCTTGAATTAGATCGTCATGGAATGTAGACAATATAGCTTCTTTTTCATTATTTATTTGGGTCACCGGCTTGAGTAGCGCTACTCTTAATGATTGTAATAATTTATTGCCCATATATTTGAAAGTATACATACATACATACATATTGAAATTGTATATTGAAATTGATTTAAAGATCTTTTCGCTCGGTGCCACTTTGACTTGGCTGATACCAAGCATACCGGCTTCTTTTTCGAGCCTTTGAAAAAACTGACCTAAGTCGATAATTCCATTGGTATACATATCGCAAATGTCAATTATTGCTAAAACTTTCATACCTTGTTTGAATGTGGTCGAAGAATCAGTTATTCGCAAGGTCACTACTTTTCGTATTTCGTCATTTACAATAACGTCATATACGTTGGGCTTGGAAGCTTTTTCAAGACTTTGCCTTGGCAATAGTTCTTGTTTATTTTCTGCGCAGAAATTGTTTTGTCTACTTTGGTGCCTGGTAGTGACTTTCAGGACTTTTTTGTTCATGTCAATTAGATCGGATATTGTTATCCTTGATAGGGTGTTTGCCACAAAATTATCTTTCCCTCTCAAGAGTGTAGAGTACTACAGTGAAATCATATTCTTCTAATTCGAGTCGCATGCGTGTTAATTTTGAACTTGGATTTACCATAGAAAATAAATAGGTCAAAGGTCTGTGATCAGTTCTAACTGTAAAATGTTTGCCATATATGTATACATATATGGTCGAAAATGTGTTATTGCCCAATGTATTGCTGCTAATTCTTGATCTGTAGTACTCTTATTGCTTTCACCATTAGTGAATCTTCGTGATGCATATGTAACTGGGAGTTGGACTCTATTATAGTTTTGAGTTAAGACTGCTCCATATGCGTGTTTGCTTGCATCCGTGATTATGCAAAATTCTTTGCTAAAATCTGGGTACTGTAACAAATTTGGTTCAACAAGTTTCTTTTTTAGATATTGGAATGCTTCTTCGCACTCTGTTGTCCATTCAAATCGGACATTCTTTTTATATAATCATGTTATGTGCCGTGAATATTCAGCGAAGTTTTTTATAAAACGTCTATAGTGATTGCAAAATGCAATAAATCTT
Organism: Drosophila paulistorum; assembly: GCA_018152135.1. NCBI lineage: Eukaryota > Metazoa > Arthropoda > Insecta > Diptera > Drosophilidae > Drosophila > Drosophila paulistorum. The sequence goes on along the minus strand of JAECXG010000822.1, from coordinate 6,426,584 downwards.
CTATCGCTGTCTGCGTCCGTAGGGACTGCATAAATATTGATGACATCAAATTTTTTGTCATCTGGTAAGATTCCTTTATCTGTGCACCTGTGACCTAAAAATGTCACTTCGTGCATAAAAAATGAACATTTTTCTGGATGTAATTTTAGATTGTTTTTTCTACAGAGTTTGAAAACATCTGTTAAATTTTTAATCATCCGGCTCAAGGCCGGAAAATGCTATTGTCATCATTCTCTGAAATGAATTAGCCGCTATTTTTAAACCAAATGATAATCGCGTGAAGCGATATGTGCCATTGCTCGTTGAAAAAGACGTCATATCTCTTGATTTTTCTTCTAGGTTAATTTGATGAAAACCTGACATTAAGTCAAGGCAAGAAAAATATTTAGCTCTTCCCAATTGATCAAGAATAGTGGAGGACAGGAGTGGAGTAGGAGTGGAGACTTATCTGACAGCAATTTTTTGTTTATTTGACGATAGTCAATCGCCAGTTTTTTCTTTAGATCCCGAAAGTTTTTTCTTTGGGACTAGTAAGAGTGGGCTATTATAAGGCGAAACAGACGGTTCAACAATACCCAGTTCAATTAACTTTCCAACTTGTCGCTGGATCTCGTCTATTTGGCTATGCGGACTCCGGAAATTTTTCACATATACCGGTTCATCATCCTTAAGTCTCAATTTTTGTTTGTAAAATGATTTGTTGTGATTGGTTCGGTGTCAAGTCCGAACACATCACTATACTCGATGCATAACTTTTCGAGTTTGTCTTTAAGTAGTATTGGGAAATTTTTCCTCAATTTATGAATTACAGATTCTTTTCTTATATTTTTGTTATTTTGAACTATATCGTACTTCGCAAGTGATTCAAATTTTATATTGTTAAAGCCTACTATTTGGCATTTATCTGTGGTATTTAAGAATCGGACAAAAGTACTTTGGGCTGTTGTAATAGTGTTTGCAACATAAACACCGGGTTTAATTTCCTGATTGGGAATTAAAATGTTATTTCCTGCTGAAGATAGCTCTATTTTGCGTACCACTTGGGATCTTGCTGGCAGAAGTGTTGAGTTATTACCAGAACTGAATGTTATTGGAACATAAATAAATCGAAAACGTTATGAGGAATTTTTACCAAACTTGGTGGAAATATAGATAACTAATTGGGAAAAATCTGGCATTCAATCTTCAATGAGCCGCTATAGTATATTGAAGCTATACGAAAACGAAAAAGGACTTTTTCGTGGATAAATTGTAAATACTTGGAATGCTCAAAAACCCCCAAAATTGAATTAAAACAAAAATTTCATCTATTCTTTATAATTTAACACTTTATTTCTTTCAAAAAAGTTTATAAATAGCTGAAAAATGGAAATAAAAATACAAAAAACTTAACAGAGGGACCGTCGCTAACTGGAGTTTAACAGTGTCGGTAACTTAACGGACATTACTGAAATATATGAATGAATGTACTCGTTGAAGGTCCTATGACTTTTTTCAACAGTACCTAATGTCTGGTGATAGTGTGCTGTAGATTTTATGTTATCTATTTTTAAATATTTGCACAAGTCAGTAATAATAGAATTTTTATATTCTGTTCCCATGTCCGTAATAAACGTGTTCATTGGACCGTGCTTCAGAATAAAAGATTCGAATATAGCTTTTCCTACAGTTGTTGCACTTTTGTTTGCAACAGGAATTGCTACTAAATACTTTGTCAGGTCACATATTAATGTGATTGCGTATTCATTCCCATTTTCCGAACGTGGTAGTGGACCAATTGTGTCTACTATCACTCTGTCAAAAGCATATTCTGGAGTTTTGGTTATAATCATAGGTGATCTTGTATGTTTCGTCGTTTTCGACGTCAGGCATTTTGGACATTTACTTACATATGTACATACATATGTACTCTTTTACATGTTTTTCAATAATATTGTCTCTTTGATTTTCATATCGTTTTAGTTATGCCTGTATGACCTCCTTGAATTAGATCGTCATGGAATGTAGACAATATAGCTTCTTTTTCATTATTTATTTGGGTCACCGGCTTGAGTAGCGCTACTCTTAATGATTGTAATAATTTATTGCCCATATATTTGAAAGTATACATACATACATACATATTGAAATTGTATATTGAAATTGATTTAAAGATCTTTTCGCTCGGTGCCACTTTGACTTGGCTGATACCAAGCATACCGGCTTCTTTTTCGAGCCTTTGAAAAAACTGACCTAAGTCGATAATTCCATTGGTATACATATCGCAAATGTCAATTATTGCTAAAACTTTCATACCTTGTTTGAATGTGGTCGAAGAATCAGTTATTCGCAAGGTCACTACTTTTCGTATTTCGTCATTTACAATAACGTCATATACGTTGGGCTTGGAAGCTTTTTCAAGACTTTGCCTTGGCAATAGTTCTTGTTTATTTTCTGCGCAGAAATTGTTTTGTCTACTTTGGTGCCTGGTAGTGACTTTCAGGACTTTTTTGTTCATGTCAATTAGATCGGATATTGTTATCCTTGATAGGGTGTTTGCCACAAAATTATCTTTCCCTCTCAAGAGTGTAGAGTACTACAGTGAAATCATATTCTTCTAATTCGAGTCGCATGCGTGTTAATTTTGAACTTGGATTTACCATAGAAAATAAATAGGTCAAAGGTCTGTGATCAGTTCTAACTGTAAAATGTTTGCCATATATGTATACATGTAAAGACGAGATGGGCACACTATTCTGATATTACCCCTATTTTGACGAGTAGTGAAGCAGCTGAGAGTGAGAGGTTTTTCTACGCGAGAGGGACGCAAGTAAAGGGTTGAAGAGCAGACGTCGTCGAGAACGGGCAATTAAGAAGAAGTCACGAGAGCGGTCGGCAGTTGTGAAATTAATCGTTTAATCGTTGTTTTTGAAGAAATACGTATATCTACTACACCTCAATTTTAAACATTTGAGTTAATATTATTTACAATAAACTATCATAAACATAATGTTAACCTCACATTTGGGGGCTCGCCGGTTTTGTGTGTGTTAGTGCATATATAATGTGTAGAAAGTTCTTAGAAAAGTTTAGATGTGGTTGTGCTGGAACTTAAAAAAAAAAAACAATTAAGTTGTAAAGTTGCAGTTGGTTGATTTTGTAAAAGTTGGTACAAAACATCCAAATAACAAAAGTTGTACAGTTGTGAAAATTCCAGTAGTGCGCGGTAGCTTTTCTAAGAAATCGTTCTCGAATAGTCGGTCAGTCGGCGCCACGAAGTCGCAAATAACCGAAATGTCGCCACCATTGCGCACACCAGCAAAGTCGAAAAACGAAAAGAAGAACGAAAAGAAGATCGTTGAAAATAAGACCTTGAACGAAACGTTCGGTCTAGTGGAAGAAGAAGAATCGATAAAAAATAATATGGAAGTGAAAGAAGTTCGTGACGTAGAAAAAAGTGATCCCAGGGATCTAGATATAAAGATGCAACAGTTAATACAAATGTTTTCTCTTAAAATCGAAGCGGATGAGAGGAAGTCTGCAGAAGTCAAAATAAACCCTGAGCATTTCGAAAAAGTTGTATGTGTGTTCGACGGTTACAATGTACCGGTAGAGAAATGGTTTGAGAACTTTGAGCAGAATGCTGAAGCTTACGAGCTCACAGACAAGCAGATGTATGTGCAAGCGAGAAATAAAATGAGTGGTGCGGCACAGTTATATCTCGAGTCAGAAACAGTGAGTGATTTTCAGAGTTTGAGACAAATGTTATGTTGTGAGTTCGAGTCGAATTTGAGTAGCGCTGACCTACATCAACAGTTACGCGATCGTAAAATGCACAGTGGTGAATCGTTTCACGAATATATGCTCAATATGAGAAAAATTGCTAGTGCTGGAAAAATCGAAGACGCGGCGGTTATACGGTACATAGTTGATGGCCTTAATATTAAAAGCGAGTTTAAGTTCTCAATGTACAACTGTAAATCGCTAAAAGAGTTAAAAGAGCAATATGGTGTATTTGAACATGTAAAAAAATTTGATAATATTGAGAAAAACAATCGTAAAATCACGTCTATTGCAAAAGTGGAAAACATTAAAAAGAAAGAATATTGTTTTAATTGCGGTTCCAGTGAGCACAAGCGTAAAGATTGTAATAGTGCGGATAGAAAATGTTTTAGTTGCAATGAAAGTGGACATATTTCAACTAATTGCCCCAGAAAGTTATCAGCTGTTCGTAAAATAAATATACAAAAACGGGTCAAGTCGGTGTCGCTGAATGGCGTAAACGTTGACGGTTTGATTGATACGGGCTCAGATGTCACTATTGTAAAAAACTCTTTTCTAAAACACTTGGGTAAGATTGATTTGAAAGCAAGTTGCTTAATGCTCTGCGGCCTAGGCAAAAGCCAAACAAAAGCAAAAAGCTTTTTCGAGACAGAGGTCATCGTAGACGACCTAAAGACGCAGCAAAAATTCTTGGTAGTGGAGAGCAACACTATGGACTGTGACATTATTTTGGGATACGACTTCGTGGAGAAGTTTAGAGTATCGATCGATGAGCGTGGATATACATTTATGAGCCTGGTTGAAGACACCAAATCGCAAGAAGAATATGTTGACAATTGGTACAATGTTTTTGACATCTCATGTGGTTATTCGGCTCCTCCGCAATATCAAAAGCAAGTCGAAGCGTTGATACAGGATTGCTATCAGCCGAATGATACAGAGAAGGTACATTGCCCTATTGAGTTAAAAATTGTACCAGATGGCGCAATAATCCCATTTAGGCAGTCACCCAGTCGTTTGTCACCACCAGAAGCGGAAGCGGTTAAAAATCAAGTTGATGAGTGGGAAGAAAAAGGAATAGTGCGCAAATCCACTTCGAATGTTGCTAGCAGAGTTGTAGTTGTAAAGAAGAAAGACAATACTTTGCGGATTTGTGTAGACTACAGGAAGCTAAATAGCATGGTCTTGGAAGACTGCTTTCCGGTTCCTTTAATGGATGAAGTGCTGGAGAGATTACAGGCAGCAAGCTTATATACGATTATGGATTTAGAAAATGGATTCTTCCATGTGCCCATAGAGGAATCTAGCAAATCATATACAGCGTTTGTTACTAGAGAAGGATTATATGAGTTTAATAGAGCGCCATTTGGATTTCGTAATTCTCCTGCTTCATTCATTCGTTTCGTTAACCACATATTTCAAGATCTGATTAACCAGGATATAATGCAATTATATATGGATGATATTATAGTATATGCAAAGTCAGCAAACGATTGTCTAAACAAAACCAAATTGGTATTAGAAACTGCAGCAAAGTATGATTTGAAAATAAAATGGGGAAAATGTAGTTTTTTGCAAAAACGCATAAGCTTTCTAGGTCACGAAATTGAAGATGGAAAGATTTGGCCCGGTAAAGATAAGACGATGGCAATCAGTCGTTTCGGTATACCCACAAATGTCAAATCGATTCAGGCATTTCTTGGTTTAACCGGATTCTTTAGAAAGTTTATTCCTCAGTATGCGCAGATAGCACGACCCCTTACCAAGTTGCTGAAAAAAGATGTCAAATTTATTATGGGTCAAAGCGAGCTTCAGGCATTGCAGCAATTGAAAACGGCGATAATAAGTGAACCATTGTTACACCTCTATTCTCGCGAGGCACCAACCGAGCTGCACACGGATGCTTCAAAAGACGGTTTTGGAGCGGTACTACTTCAGCTATTTGACAACAACTTGCATCCGATCTATTTTTGGAGTAAGAAAGCATCTGAAGCGGATTCGAAAAGGCATAGCTACATTCTTGAAGTCAAGGCAGCATATATGGCGTTAAAAAAATTTCGACATTTTTTGCTAGGGATCCCGGTGAAATTGGTGACAGACTGCATTGCATTTAAGCAAACTACGACAAAGCTGGACATCCCAAGGGAAGTTGCGCAATGGATACTGTATCTACAGGATTTCAATTTGAACGTGGAGCACCGATCAGCAGTTAAGATGCAGCACGTGGACTGTCTAAGCCGTTACCCACAGTCGTGTTTAGTAGTAAAGGATGAAATAACAGCGCGTTTAAAGAAGGCACAGCAGACAGATGATCATATTATCGCAATTATAGAGGTACTAAAGCAGCAACAATATAAGAACTTCAACGTGAAAGGTGGTTTGCTATTCAAAGAAGTTGAAGGTAATGAGTTGCTGGTAGTCCCAAAGCTAATGGAACGCGAGATTATACAACGATCGCACGAGGTTGGACATTTTTCGACGCGGAAGACAATGCACGCTATCCAACAACAGTACTGGATACCGCATTTGGAAAGTAAAGTATCAAGATTGATTGCAAACTGCATAAAATGTATAGTTCATAATAAACAGCTGGGCAAAAAAGAAGGATATTTGCATTGTATAACCAAAGGAGACACACCGCTGCATACTTTACATTTGGATCATTTAGGACCCATGGACAGCACCTCCAAGCAGTACAAATTCATTTTGGCAATGGTAGATGGTTTTTCGAAATTTGTATGGTTGTTTCCAACGAAGTCCACAGGTCAAGAAGAAGTAATTAAAAGGCTCAAAGAATGGACAGACATTTTTGGATTTCCCGAGAGGATCATAAGTGACAGAGGGGTGGCCTTCACATCAAACGCTTTTAAAGAATTCCTTCGATCAAATGATGTTGAGCATGTACTGTCAACCACAGGAGTAGCAAGGGGCAATGGCCAAGTCGAACGAGTTAATCGTTGTATCCTGTCTATTATCGGAAAAATATCAGCAGATGAACCCACGAAATGGTATAAGGGAGTTTCGCGAGTACAGAAGGCGATTAACACAACGATGCATTCCTCAACGAAAATGTCACCGTTTGAAGTCCTGTTTGGAACGCGAATGCGTAACAATATAGATGACCGTTTGCTGGATATATTACAGGAGGAACAAGTAGATCAGTTCAATGACGAGCGGCAAAAGCTGCGACAAGAGGCTAAAATTAATATAGAGAAGGCGCAGGCGACTTACAAGCGGAACTATGATAAGAACAGAAAAGGCGAAGCAACTTACCAAGTTGGCGATATGGTAGCTATAAAGAGAACACAGTTTGTAGCGGGTCGTAAACTAGCAAGTCAGTTTTTGGGACCGTATGAAGTAATAAAAGCTAAGCGCAACGGCCGGTATGATGTAAAGAAAGCGACCAATGGTGAAGGGCCAATGATGACAACTACGAGCGTGGACTATATGAGACTTTGGCGATATGTGGCTGAGAATGACGAGTTGCTGTCTTCTGAGTCAGAAGACGATTATCAGGAGGGCCGAGTGTAAAGACGAGATGGGCACACTATTCTGATATTACCCCTATTTTGACGAGTAGTGAAGCAGCTGAGAGTGAGAGGTTTTTCTACGCGAGAGGGACGCAAGTAAAGGGTTGAAGAGCAGACGTCGTCGAGAACGGGCAATTAAGAAGAAGTCACGAGAGCGGTCGGCAGTTGTGAAATTAATCGTTTAATCGTTGTTTTTGAAGAAATACGTATATCTACTACACCTCAATTTTAAACATTTGAGTTAATATTATTTACAATAAACTATCATAAACATAATGTTAACCTCACATACATATATGGTCGAAAATGTGTTATTGCCCAATGTATTGCTGCTAATTCTTGATCTGTAGTACTCTTATTGCTTTCACCATTAGTGAATCTTCGTGATGCATATGTAACTGGGAGTTGGACTCTATTATAGTTTTGAGTTAAGACTGCTCCATATGCGTGTTTGCTTGCATCCGTGATTATGCAAAATTCTTTGCTAAAATCTGGGTACTGTAACAAATTTGGTTCAACAAGTTTCTTTTTTAGATATTGGAATGCTTCTTCGCACTCTGTTGTCCATTCAAATCGGACATTCTTTTTATATAATCATGTTATGTGCCGTGAATATTCAGCGAAGTTTTTTATAAAACGTCTATAGTGATTGCAAAATGCAATAAATCTTCTATCGCTGTCTGCGTCCGTAGGGACTGCATAATTATTGATGACATCAAATTTTTTGTCATCTGGTAAGATTCCTTTATCTGTGCACCTGTGACCTAAAAATGTCACTTCGTGCATAAAAAATGAACATTTTTCTGGATGTAATTTTAGATTGTTTTTTCTACAGAGTTTGAAAACATCTGTTAAATTTTTAATCATCCGGCTCAAGGCCGGAAAATGCTATTGTCATCATTCTCTGAAATGAATTAGCCGCTATTTTTAAACCAAATGATAATCGCGTGAAGCGATATGAGCCATTGCTCGTTGAAAAAGACGTCATATCTCTTGATTTTTCTTCTAGGTAAATTTGATGAAAACCTGACATTAAGTCAAGGCAAGAAAAATATTTAGCTCTTCCCAATTGATCAAGAATAGTGGAGGACAGGAGTGGAGTAGGAGTGGAAACTTATCTGACAGCAATTTTTTGTTTATTTGACGATAGTCAATCGCCAGTTTTTTCTTTAGATCCCGAAAGTGTTTTCTTTGGGACTAGTAAGAGTGGGCTATTATAAGGCGAAACAGACGGTTCAACAATACCCAGTTCAATTAACTTTCCAACTTGTCGCTGGATCTCGTCTATTTGGCTATGCGGACTCCGGAAATTTTTCACATATACCGGTTCATCATCCTTAAGTCTCAATTTTTGTTTGTAAAATGATTTGTTGTGATTGGTTCGGTGTCAAGTCCGAACACATCACTATACTCGATGCATAACTTTTCGAGTTTGTCTTTAAGTAGTATTGGGAAATTTTTCCTCAATTTATGAATTACAGATTCTTTTCTTATATTTTTGTTATTTTGAACTATATCGTACTTCGCAAGTGATTCAAATTTTATATTGTTAAAGCCTACTATTTGGCATTTATCTGTGGTATTTAAGAATCGGACAAAAGTACTTTGGGCTGTTGTAATAGTGTTTGCAACATAAACACCGGGTTTAATTTCCTGATTGGGAATTAAAATGTTATTTCCTGCTGAAGATAGCTCTATTTTGCGTACCACTTGGGATCTTGCTGGCAGAAGTGTTGAGTTATTACCAGAACTGAATGTTATTGGAACATAAATTGGATACGTTAAATTTCGTGCTCTAAGTATAAACCAATCTTCTGAATTATTGTAATCTAATTTGCAATTAAAAGTTTTTATGAAATCTAATTCTATTATTCCATTGCATGGGATTGCGAAATCTGAATGAAGCAGATGAAATTCGTATGGAATAATATATTTATCTGTCTGCAATTCAATTAAGACTAGGCCTTTGGATTTTATTACTCCTTCTCCTATGCCTCGAATGTCTATAGTTTTATTTACTTGTATGTCATGGAATACATTAGAATTTTCTTTTATTGTAGAAATATCTGCACCGGTATCAATTAAGAATGTTATTTTCTTATGTGTTTTAACATTCTTAAATAATACGAAATTATTCAGACTTAGGTTAATAGAATAGACTTTATTTTCTAATTTTGAGCATTTGGAGAAGCTTGTCCCTTTCCCTTTCTGTTTTATGTTTAACAGTTTGGCTTTTAATACGTCGGTTGATTCACCTTTGTTTATTGATTATTCCTATAATTGTGTTTTTTTGTATCCTGTAATGGATTGTTCCAACTATTTTCGATTTGATTACTTCAACTGCCAAATCTTCCTGGTCACCTTTGGTTCGTTCGACAATTCTTAATGCTGTCAAGAACCTATTTAATGACAACTTGTTGCCATCAAATTCAGGGATGGAAGAGGAAACCTGCTTCACATATTCCCTGTCTAGGGTAACCTGGTCAGGCATTGTATTTTCCTGTAATGTTTCGATTTCGCTATCAATTTATGTATCAATGTCTATCATCGTTTAAACCTTCTAGCTGGTCCTCATCGAATTCTGCTATATGATTTTGGTCTTCTCTTATTGTTATAACAATATTTCATCTTGTTGCGATATTGTTTAATCTTGTCTTCAATGTTTGTTTTATTTTGTTACATTGAAACCTATGTTCTTGAGTTAATTTCTCATTAACATCGTTTATTGCAATTACAATATTGCTATATTGTGCTGTGATTATTGTCGCATGGTATACTAATGTATCATTCCTTATTGTTTTGTTGGAATTAATACACTTCTACGATTTTTCAAATTTATCTTTATAAGAATTTATTTTTCTTGCTAGTGTACTTCATTCCATAGTTGAATGAAACAATTGAGCTTCTAGCGGTGCATGCGCAGCATCAATATGTCTGTTGTTCCCAGTATTGGGTGTGTTTCGCTGATACTCTTTATTACCACATAGGGTAATGTGCGTAACACGATTCCCTTCTCGATTTTTGAACAACCGAATAGTGAGCTCGTAATACTATGGAATGTGTCAATGTATTCGTTTTCGAAATTATATATTGTAATAAATTCTCTGTGCTTTTGTAATATTATAAATTATTTTAACCTGAAATCTGGGTGCTCCCTATACATTTTTTCAATAATTTCTGTCATATTGAAATTTTATTGTTTTTAAATCTTGTCTAGATTAATGGCTCTGCTCATATATCTCTTCTTTATTATTTTGTTATGTTTTACATAGAGGGTCAATAGAAATTGACATACTGACACTATAGTTAATATAAGCAGTAGCAGTCATAAAGCATTGATATCGTCAGTGTGATCAATAATTTTGACATTATTGACCACATTGGCCGTATTATCTTTTGCTTGGGTATCGTCGCTACTGAACCAACCCATTTTTACAATTTATTTGTTCAAAAAAAAATTTTGCAAAACCTTTATAAAATATAATCTCTGCAAAATTTTTTTTATTTTATTTATTTATTTTATTATTTTTTTTTTGCGTAAAAGTAAAAAAATTTTATTTTCTCTGTATTCATTTTTTTTTTAGAGCGAAGCTCTCTTAGGCGCGTTGGGGTAGGAAATTTTTTTTAAAAAACGTCAGATCTGCAGCGCGTCAGCCGAACACTTTCGGCACCTCTGCGTGTAAGCCGAACGGCTGCCGAAGACCTCACACAAAAAAATCAAAAGCATGAGGGTGGATTTAGTTTCTCTCAGCATTCTCTCGAAATGAACACACATGAAAAAATTGATCGCTGCTTTGTTTTTCTATCTTTTTCTTGCATCAGATTATCGGCTGCGATCGTTTTCTTGATTTGATATAGAATTTGATGAATTTTCATTTTTTGCAGTGTAAAGCAACATACGCACACAAGCAAGTGCACACATACAACTACACTTTTTAAGCAACATACGCACACAAGCAAGTGTACACATACAACTACACTTTTTAAGCGCTCTCTTTGTGCCGGGCCCTGGAATAGTCTATCTAAATCAGGGCCCGGCACAAAGAGAGCACTAAAAAGATGTAGTTGTATGTGTGCGCTTGCTTGCTTCATTCTTTCCTTTCATGGTGGCGGCACCATCAGTGCAAATTGAGGACATTTTATATGATAATTGGAATGAAAGTACATGCTTCTCAAAGGCATCAAACGTACTTTTTCCATTTACATGACTGTGAAAAGAATGTAAGTTTAGAAATTCATCGCAAATTTTAAAGTCGTAATCAATAGTCCTAACACAAATAACCATTTGACTAATATTTCTAATATCTACATATGCTTTCATCCAAACAAATTGAAAAGAAGGCACAGTCCTCTATTCGTCTTTTAGTTTCTGAGTATAAGTATTGGCCTATTTCCTCGGTCCTGCGAGTTATAGTTCGACTTGATAAAGGAGTATCGTTTATTAAACTATAAACGGGGCATTTGTGCCGCCACATGCAGGATGGAGGACGGTACTGAACTAGTTATAGTCCTTTACATATCGCCGGGTAATAGACCTGAGGACATAATTTTGTTCATCCACCGAACACTTCTGGAGTATACTGAGGAAGGTTCTCGTCTACTTGGACAAAATTTTCATAAACTCCCACTGATTTTGGCTGGAGACTTCAATGTCAATTTTGCAGATGAAAAGTCTGCGCCGCTGAAAACTTTTCTTTTCGAAGAACTAAATTTAACAATGAGCAGTAATCCTGCAGAATCTACAACAAGATATAACACAACCATAGATGCTGTTTTTTCACGTTTTCTAGCCCACATCCAATCACAAACATACATTTCATATTTCAGTTAACATAAACCAATCATTTCCGTGATAGAGTATGGGAACAATTAGGTTCAACGAAAATATTCGGGAAAATATTTAAACGAGCCAAATTTAAACGAAGATAAATAAATAAAGCTTTGTTATACTGCGGTGAGCTGAAATATATTATATTTTTTCAGAATTATCAGAAAAATACCATTGCTTTCATTTGTTGTTCATGTTCATTCATTTCTGCTATTGTATATGACTGTAGTTCATCGTTTACTCGACGAATTCCTAGAGAGCTTTGCTCTACCCGGGTGTCCTGTGACACCTCATTGCTTTTTTTTTTAACGTTTAATATATATATGTTGAATCTACTCTGAAATTATAGCCTAACAACAAGTTTGAGATATTTTTCTTAATCTAGTACTTAAGATATATCCAGGGGATATTACAGGCGGCCCTAATCATTTATTATTGGGTTGGTCTGTCATTTCTTTTAAGACGAGTTCTATTATTAGTTCGCGTAATGGAATTGGCAAGAACATTAGGGTGTACATCCAGTTTCGCAGAATACTTTAGTTGTTGACTACCTATTTCAGATTTTACGCTAGGTATATTTAGATCATTTTGAATGTTGTCGTTCCGTATGTACCACGGATCCCCAGTGATTGATCTTAAAATCTTCGACTGCGCCTGAATAGGGATTTCCGGAGAGAAGGAAAATAACCCAGTTTTCATTCGTTGAATTCAAAATATGAACTGATTTTATTTAAAAAACTCTTAAACTCTAAGAAGCAACAATTGTTCTTAAAAATACTTATTCTAATGCCCCACGTTTTCGGGGTTGAAAATTGTTTATATTTCATGCTCAGCGCTGGTTACTTGATACCGCGCCGCTGTTATAATCTCAAGTGTTTTCCACAGAGTGTGGATGCATGTTTTGTTTAGTATTAAGCAATAATTGTCATATGAATTTTATGATTTACTTTTGTTTTTGTTTCGTTTTGTATATTTCATTGGTGCATCTGATTTGGTGAAGCCAGTTCAGATGAACACGATGTTTATTCTTAAACATTCTGCAAAGGGCCACCAAATGCGGCGTTTTGGACTTTATTTTTATAGTTAGTTGTCTTATACAAATTATTATTAAAATATCATTAGTAAGATAATTATTGTTAAAGAAGCATGACCAGTTACATGACTGATGTTTAACCTAGTCAATCTGATTTTCCTTTACCCATTGTAACTGACTTCATATTCTTACCAATTCTGCCGTATGTATTACTGAGTTGGCTTCTACTGGTTTTTATAATATGTATTTGGCATATTACCTAACGATTTCTGTTTCGGGATATCTACCCACTCCTGATGTGTATTACTGTGCTGACTTCTAGCCTTTTTATAAGATGGAGAATTTAAAAAATAACTACCTTCACTTTTTGAATTGTTCCAATGTGATCTTCGCTCCACCGTTTTTAAATGTCGCTGATTGCTAAAATATGATTGGTTATTCTGTTTATTATTAAATTTTGTTCTTTTATAATTATTTTGCCATATCTGCCTTTTTGGTACTATAGTTTCTGACAATTTGTTACCGGAATCTATTTTGATATTATTTTTTAGATAATCATTATCTAATTGACCTATCGCCTTCTGAATATTCTCATTTTGTACTGGCTCTGGGATATATACCTTTTCTTCACAAATTTTCACTTCACCTCCAATGTGAGGTCCTTTCCTCTCCCAACGTTGTTCAAAACCTGTGACATCTATTGTTGTTGCCACTACAGATTTATTCTGATTTGATTTAGTGCATCCCGAGACGATCCAACCGAATTGAGTATTTTGGCCTAGCAGGCCATCAATCTTTGTAATTCCCCTTTTTAAGATTTGGGTATACACGTTTCCTCACATTATTATATCAACCCTACCAGGTTTATTAAAGGTAGGATCAGCTAGCACGTAAGTTTGCCATTTTGACATATCCACGTTTGCTATTTTTAATGGAAGAGCTTTCATTAACTTTGGCAACACAATTGCCTCAACCTTTAGATGTCCTTTCCAAGGATTTCGCGTCTTTACATCTATTTTTACCTTATATTTTGATTTATTGGATTTTATTGAGGACACGCCACTTATTTCTGTATATTGTTTAATTTTAGGTAGTTTTAATATATGAGCGGCCTCTTCAGACAAAATGGTGCTCTGTGAACCACAATCAATAAGGGCTCTTAGAGTCTTATATCCTCCATTTACATTTTTTACTTGTATTACAGCTGTGGCCAACAGTGTTGGTTGTGCACTATGAACAGACCATTTCATTAGTGCACACCTTACTGCTTGAATGGTTCAAGCATCTTATGCAAAGCTGCACTTTTTTGGCTACTTCATACCTTTTTAGTAGGTGTCAAACCTTTAAACTTATAGCAATTATATGCTTTGTGCCCGGCAATTTTGCAAATCGGACACTTATCTTCAACTTCCGTATAATTTAAAACAGTTTTTATCGGTTTTTTCTCTTCTTTGCATATGGCACTTAGCGAACAATATCTCTGCTCCAAGTATTCCATGACATCAGATAGCATTTGAATTTGCCTTGTTTTTCTAACCTGACTTTCATACAATTGTAAAGCCTCTCTGTCAAATTTCCTTAGTAGGAGTTGTGCGAATATAACGTCAACTTCATCGGACAAATTTGCTTTTATTTTAATTAAGTAAACTGACTCATTAACTATGTCAATCACTCCCTTTACATTTTTTGCGGATTCATTGTTGATCATCGGTAAATCAACGATCCGACTTAATTTTTCGGAAAATACCCTCCGATTATTTTCATACCGCTTGTGTAATAATTCCCAAGCGGCACTATAATTGTCAGCTGAACCTGACAATAGATGGGCTACCATGCTCCTTGCTTCGCCCTTTAACGCGGATTTTAAATAATTGAATTTAAGAGCAGGACTTAGATCCTCTCTTTTTTCAATCAGTTCCGCGAATAATTCTACAAACAGGTCCCATTCTCTAGGTTCTCCTGAAAACGTGGGTACCTGTATTTTCGGCAACACCGGTAGTTCGCCTCTCAAGGTTACATTCTCAATCTTACTTTCCTTCTTGTTTATTTTCATTTCTAACACTGATACAGAATTCCGAACATCGAATTCTAAATCCTCCATAGTATTTTTAAATTTTGCATCTTTCAACACAACCTGGCACGCCTGTACTTTCTCCCATAAATAATTGATCTTATTAATATATATTATGCATGCCTCATTGCCTGTTGAATTATTTATAGTGCGTAAATCTTTGGTTACCCTATCCAAATATTCCTGAAGCTGTCCGACTCTATCCATAAATATCTCCTGGTTATCACTACCGTTTTCATTACTGGAGGTCGCATTCCCTCGCGACTCTCCTTTGCTATCCCCAAACATTTCTGACATATTTCCTTCTGCTTCAACTAACACTGACTTACTAGTGCCTGGTTTTTCTGACTCTCCTGTAGCTATTATTTTTGCAACTATCTTTAAAACCTCTTCATGTACTTTATCTCTGTAGTACTGATGATCGAAAACCCCCTGCTGGAGCAATTTCTCATGGTTAGGCATCCATCGGCTACTAATCTTTTTTACTTCCTCAATTTCCTTGTTAGTAATGTTTCTGGGATCTAGTGCTTCCAACTGCCTTAACCTGGTATGCAACTCTACCTGCTTCTCTAACAATTTTGCAGTCTTATTAGTGAACATTTTATCTTGTGCGAATATTAGGATATCGATATAAATATATAATAATAAAAATAGATAGATGTACATATAACTATCTTAATTTATATCTTATCTGATGATCCTGTTGACACCGTTCGCCACTGTTGTCCGCCCAGTAGAGTTTGCCAAGTATGTTTTGCCGATAGTCTTTTTTTTTATTTCCATTTAATAACTCAGTTTATACTATGTACAATGCATTATTTAACAAACATTAACAAAAAGGAACTAACAAAAGAAACATATACTTGGGATAGACTTTAAATCTGCTGTCCTTTGTGGAACGGCGTTGAGGCAGTGCTTCGCAAAGGTGTTGGCAGAGTTTAGAGTGCGCCCGATCTTTGGCGTTCAGCTACGCGCAGGCTGCGCATAACTATGCATACAAAAGCGTTGATGGCGTTCCAATTGCTTGGACTTGCCATCATTTGATCTGTGAAGTTTCCCACGCATAATGGATTGCCGATATTAGTAAATAAATTTTGCCGGTCTCTGGCAAAAAGGCTACAGGTAAACAGCACATGCTCTGCGTCCTCATCGAATCCTTCTCCGCATGGGCATGTTGGCTCCGCTTCGTGGCCAAACCTGTATAGGTATTGTCGAAAACAACCATGACCACTAAGTGCTTGTGTCAAGTAGTAGTTGACCTCTCCATGCTTTCTTGCCGTCCATCGACTAATGTCGGGAATAAGGCGATGCGTCCATCTTCCCTTCTCCGATTGGTCCCAGCGAGATTGCCAAAGTGTTTGGGTTTCGTTTTTGGCCGCCACCCGAGCCTCATTTTTGCTTACTCCTCTACCCACTTCATTTGCTACGGTTGCCTGTTCATTCCCAAGCAGATCAATTGGCACCATTCCTGCTATTACTAATGCCGCATCGTCCGAGACTGTGCGGAATGCGCTGCATACTCGTAAAGCGCAGAGGCGATATGTTGATCTTATCCCTCTGCTATATCTCGGAACGGTCATGGCGTGCGCCCAAATTGGTGCTGCATACAATATAATTGATCTGGTCACGCTCATCAATAACATGCGTTTCCCCTGTTTGGGTCCTCTCGTGTTTAACATGATGCGAGAGACAGCTCGCATCGATTCTGAAGCCTTAAGCTGGAGATGCGAGAGGTGTTCACGGAATGATAGCCGTGTATCTATCCATACGCCGAGGTATCGTATGGCTCTTTTTGATACGATGGTAGTACCTTCTACCTGTATTTTCGCAGTTTCGACCTTTTTCCTGCTGGAGATAAGCACCGCCTCGGTCTTGTGGCCAGCCAGAGTCAAACTTACTGAGCTCAGCCACTCTGTAATTCTGTTCAATGCCGTGTTTGCAGCTTCTTCGACATTATGCAGCTCTTTGGAAACAACCACTAGTGCGACGTCATCTGCATATCCCACAACTTCACACCCTTGGGGCATGCTGAGCCTTAGAAGTCCGTCGTACATGGTGTTCCATAACAGGGGGCCCAAGACTGACCCCTGGGGGACTCCTGCGGACACACTGCGTACTTCTGGTCCTGTTGAGGTGGAATCTAGAACGCATCCCCAGTCTGCGGAGTTAAATGCGTTTTTGATATCTAGGGTTACCACCAGGCAATATTTCTTGTTGCCTCCCTTCCACCGGACGCCATCTATAGCGTTCGAGGCAATATTTGCGACTTTATTTATTGCATTAGTGGTAGAACGCGCCTTCCGAAATCCATATTGATTTGGGGATAGAACGCCTCCAGCCTGAATGGCGTCATTCAGCCTGTTATATATTAGTTTCTCTAGTACCTTACCCATGGAGTCGACTAGACAAATCGGTCTATAAGACGATGCCTCCTCTGTAGGTTTCCCTGGCTTTGGAATTAGCACTAGGTTTTGCGATTTCCACCTTCTGGGAAACACTCCTTCACGCAGGCACTGCGAGTATATTTCGGCAAATGGGTCGGGGCGTAGTACCATCGCCAACCTTAATGCGCGGTTAGGAATAGAATCCGGGCCTGGGGCCTTGTTGGGCTCGAGACACCTGGCAATAGCGAGAACTTCGTCACATGTTACAGGTTCAATTTCATAATGTTCAACTGGAACTGGGCATCTTTGAGATAGCGTTACGATCCTGGTCGGAAATAGGTGGTCTACTACCCTGGCTGCCTCCTCGTACTCAAGCGGTGCAGTCTTCTTGTTGCTGTAGATGCGTTTAACTACGATTTTGTATGCTCGTCCCCAGGGGTCACGGTTTGCTGAGTCGCAAAGTCTCAGAAAAGCTTCCCGTTTTGAGCGTGCGATTGCAAGCTTCAGGGTTTTCCTGGCCACGCTATACTCTTCATGAAGCTGTGTCCATGAACCATCCGTCCTTCTTCTCGCTCTTGTGTAGCGCCGCCATGCTGCCATACATTTCCGGCGAATGTCGCCAATGTCGCTGCTCCACCAGAATACAGGTTGATGGTGTCTCCTGTAATTCTTTATTTGCGTCATGCTGGCACTGCAGGCTGCGTCCAGGTTGCTATAGAGCTGCTCGGCCATCACGCTAGCCGAGTTCCGCGAGAATTGGGCCCTCTCAATGAATGTTGAAAATGCCTGCACGTTCAATGTTTCGGACTTGTAGGCTTTATCGTTGCTAGAAAGTCTTTCAGGTGCAAGTTGTGCTTCCCCGACCGAGAAAAGTATGGCTTCATGGTCACTTGCAGTGTATACATTAGCGATTTCCCAGCTAGATGACCTATAAAGACTATCACTGACGAAAGTCAGGTCTATTACTGATCCAAGTCCCGCTCTATTGAAGGTATTCTGGGATCCTACATTAAGCAAAGCTATATTAAGTGTCGCAAATGCCTCTAAAAGCGCTCTACCTTTTGCATTGGTTAGACTGCTACCCCATTCAACAGCCCAGGCGTTGAAATCCCCAGCTATAATAACTGGACTGCGGGTACGTGCGTCTGCCGCAAGATCGTCTAAGGCATCACTGAAGCTTTGGATGTTCAGACTTGGTGGCAAGTAACAGCTGTAGACCCAGTGTCCACTTATGTTTGCCCTGACATAGTGCTCCTTGTTTAGAACGGAGCGCTGCAGTAGTGACGGCGTTCCACAAGCCCAGATCGCTGCCTTTCCGGAAATACTGCAGGACCAGTTGTTTCCAGTTCTGGCCTTAAATGGTTCGCTTATAATGGCTATGTCTATGCTAGACTCACCCACCGTCTGTGATAGCAGCTCATGGGCAGCCCAGCAATGATTTAGATTAAGCTGGATAAACTTAATCATCATTATTATGTTTACGGGTCTCGTTGGATGACCGCCCGTTTGCGGACGGGCACCGTTGGCTGCCAGCTACATGTGAGAGTGCAGTCAGTCCTTCTGCTGCACATAGAAAACATTTGGCCTCATTACAGCAGTCCCGAATTTTATGCCCGCTGGTTCCGCATTTTAAGCACCAGCCACTTCTGTCAACGTCACTATTGCATTTGGCAGCGACGTGACCAGTTTTTAGGCACTTGTAGCATCTAACTGGGGCATTATTAACTCTGATTCGACACACTGACCATGCCACTGTAATTTTATTGGCCTTGAGGATTGTCTCTGCAGTTGCTGCCGGAACACATATGAGCGCTTTTTGGGTATCGCGGTATGATGGGCGGAGACTTTTGACAGCGCCTGGCTCTAGATCAATTTTCAACTTGGTAGAAAAGGCTGCTACTATCTCTTCTACGGTTGTCTCGTTGTCTAGGTCCAGTATTTCCAGCCTTATGTTCTCTGTAAGAGCGCCAGTTTCGAACTTGGCGCCCAGCACATTGCCAATATCTTCTTTAAGCTTATGGAGGCTGTCTGCTCTTCCCTTATTTAGCTCAAGTAGTAAGTCGCCATTCGCTGTGCGCCTTACCTTGGTAACATTACCTCCAACGGCTTTCATTTTTTCATCTTGGCTTCTGGTTACCATTTTGAACATATCGCTATATGAGACCCCTTCAGTGCTATGCAGAATTATAGCATCTGGATTGTGCTTCAATTGAGCCCTTCTTTTTGTTTTAGACTCCACAGTTTTCCATTCATGGTGAACTTTGTGATCGTGCTGTGCCTTGCTCTCGGTCTTATTTACCCGTGTACCTTTGTAAGTAGCTTTCCGGTCTGCCAGCTTTGTTCTGCTGCTTTCTTGTGGTGTCCACTGTGTCTGCACATTCATGGTACTCTCCTTTTTTTTAAGGATTGCGAATGCTGATAGCGCAGACTTGTTTAACGCAAAGACTCACTGGGCTTGGTCCTTCATATCATTGTTCACATATCTGGCGTTTCGCAGTGCTTTAGCCAGCTCACCTGACTTTTTTACCATTGACCGGAGTAGAATACCTAGGTCTTCGTTTTTGGTATCATCTGGTTCGCATATTTCGTTTATCTGATTCGGCTGCTGTGGGACGGCATCTTCGTTGGGATCGGCCGACCAAGCGGTTGGAGTTGACCATTGGCTCGGCTGATCTGGCGGTATTAAAACACGCCTAGCAGAAGCCCTTTGCCCGTCCTCTTCGTACTCCATTTGACTGCTCGGCATTGCCATAGCGGCAGGAGCCAATGATGGCAGCGGCTGAAGCCGTTATCACTCTAAATATCGAGTTTCCCAGTAGATTCGCAATTTAGGAAGATTTAAAAAAAGAAATTCCAACGTTCGCCAAATGGTGCAGCATGAAAGTATGCACCGCTTATGTACGCTGTTACGCGCTGTAAGCTTACAGTGTCTGCTACCCGAATCAGCTGTGTCCGAATGCGTTGACCAACACTGCTGAACAGCTGATGCTATCGAGCGCAAAGCAAATTTGGCGTAGGAGCGGGAGAAATTCCTAAACTTTCTCACCCACACCCACACAGGATGAAAGTGAGAGGCGGGAAAAGGAACTCAACCCCCCCGTCTGGCCGCCCCTGTGCAGTGCTGGGCACCGGCAGTGAAGGTAGACCAGTTGGAGCAGTGGCTCCCGATTGAGCCCGCAGGTGTTTGGGTATGTAGCACCACCCCTAACCGACTGTGGTTCACAAGTGTGTATATTCTCAGATCGCAGGAAGCTCCTTTTGACGAGATTTCGGAACGACTTGGACTACGCGACCGTACTTGGTGAGAAGAAAACTGTGTGTGTTTGCCGATAGTCTGCTGCTGCTTGTCTGCCAATGGGTAGGGTTTGATGATATTTTGTTGGTGTTGCTCAGCTACTGTTGTCCAGGGCCTATGGGCTTAGGTGGTACCGGTGCCGGTCATCGCACCAGATTTTCTCCTATTAGCAGCCTCTTCTTTGCAACTATCTTGTTGCTCTGCTGCTGTTTGTAGTTGCCGACTTGCAACTACATATACACTTTTAACTTTAACTTTTTTTTTTTCGATATTAGGGCTTCGAATACGCCACACACCAATTCTGTAATTATTTTTTTGACGCCGCCGAAATTATTGCAGTTGCTCGACTAGCCAAACTGCTATATTTAACTCGGTCGCACGCACTTTTTATATATTAAGCAATATTTTGCTTTTTGTTTTTATACTCTGTCTCTTACCACTGGTGGGGGAAAACAAGAGTTATTTTATTTTTGCTACCTTTAGCTGATCTTAGCATTTACACTTGCATAAGAATTCAGACTTCAAGGAGCTGATTCACTCTCTGAGTCTCTTACCACTGGTGGGGGAAAACTGCAGAGTTCCTTTTTCTCGACGTACCAAAATGAATCCGGTTCGAAGGAACAAATTGAATAGGGATTCCCGGAGAGAAGGAAAATAACCCAATCTTCATTCGTTGAATTCAAAATATGAACTGATTTTATTTAAAAAACTCTTAAACTCTAAGAAGCAACAATTGTTCTTAAAAATACTTAAGATCTAATGCCCCACGTTTTCGGGGGTTGAAAATTGTTTACATTTCATGCTTGATACCGCGCCGCTGTTATAATCTCAAGTGTTTTCCATAGAGTGTGGATGCATGTTTTGTTTGGTATTAAGCAATAATTGTCATATGAATTTTATGATTTACTTTTGTTTTTGTTTCGTTTTGTATATTTCATTGGTGCATCTGATTTGGTGAAGCCAGTTCAGATGAACACGATGTTTATTCTTAAACAGCGCCCTTTGTATAATGTCGACATTACTGGTACTTACATTTCCCCTTAGTACGGCACCGTAAGTCCAAATGGGTTTCAGTACGGAGTTGTATAGGAGGACTTTATACTCCAGACGTAGAGGGGACCGAGCATTGATGATCCAATGTAAGCTACTCGCTTTCAGTTTAAGCTGTGACTTTTTTGCCTCGATGTGCTTGCGCCAAGTTAGTCTTCTGTCTAGGTGGATACCAAGGTAAGTGACATCCATAAACGGTACGTTGTTTAGCATTAGAGCTGGACAGTTTCTTCTGTTAAGCGTAAATGTAACATGTTTGCATTTGTGCTCGTTGACCCGGATACGCCAGGTTGCTAGCCATTCCTCTACCACCTTGAGGTGTTCCTCTAATTTTGCAGAGGCTTGGATTGGGCATTTGGATCTGCTGAGGATTGCCGTGTCATCGGCAAAAGTGGACGTTGTAAGTCCTAAACTCGTTGGTAAGTCTGCAGTGTACAGCAGGTAGAGCAATAGACAGCCACTTTTGACACAATAATAATAGTCCAAATATCTCATATCAATACCTATACCAAACAAAAGTGCAAAAGCGGTTGCAAAGGCCATATTTGAAAAATTTATTTTAATTTACGGTTCAGTTAAAACAATTCTAATAGACATGGGAACAGAAAAATTTTAACATAACTAAAATTAACTCCACGGCTCACCATCATCAAACTCAAGGAACAGTAGAAAGGAGCCATATAACTTTCAATGAGTACATCAGGTCATTTATATCCATTAAAAAGGACGATTGGGATGAATATCTAGCATACTTCACATATTGCTTTAACATCACTCCATCCACCGTACATGGTTATTCACCTTTTGAACTAGTCTTTGCGAAATATCCTAAAACTGTCCCTTTCTCATCTGAGACTGTAGATCCCATCTACAACATTGATGACTTCAAAGAAATAAAATTTAAACTGCAAATAGCACAAAATAGATCAAAACTACTTATCGAAAAATTTAAAGCATTAAACAAATGAAACATATAAAAACACAAAAAAAATTATCACTAACTGAAGGACAAGAAATACTTTTAAACCAGAGGGCCGAGGCTAACTTCGACCGTGCCGAAGTTTGTATACCCTTGCAAGTTGTTTGGTACTCGTTCCTCACTTACAGCTGTCAAAGTGGAAAAACGTTTTATCTAAACAAATAATGTTTCCAATAGAACGGCCCACAATCTTACCATAGGAAATAAAGAAGTTATTGACAAAAGCCACTGTTTTTGACGGATCTCTCCTATGGGAGCTATCTGATATAGTCACCCGATCTTTATCAAATTCGGCACAGTCATTAACAGATATATTAAACTAACAAATCTTTAATTTGAAAGCAATCGCGTCGAAAGAAACGAAGTTATTGACAAAGGTCACTGTTTTCGACCGATCATTCCTATGGAAGCTATATGATATAGTCACCCAATCTTTATCAAATTCGGCACAGTCATTAACAGATATATTAAATTAACAAATGTTTCATTTAAAAGCAATCGCGTGAAAAGTAAAGAAGTTATTGACAAAAGTCACTGTTTTCGACCGATCGTTCAATGAGAGCTATATGATGTAGTCAACCGATCTTGATCAAATTTGGCATAGTTATTTATAGGTGTAATAAACTCACAAATATTAAATAGCTCAGAAAATATCAAAGTTATTGAGAAAAGTAACTATTCGTGACTTTGCCGTTTGTATGGGAGCTATATGATATAGTTATCCGATCCGGCTGAATCCTAGATATACAACCCCTGCAGTATATACATGCCTTTATGCAAAATTCCAGGAGTTTGCGCTGATCCAGACGGACGGACGGACAGACAGACGGAGGGACATGTCTATTTGAGCTCGTCTCGTTATGCTGATCAAGAATATATATACATTATATAGTCGGAGATGCTTCCTTCCATGCGTTGCACACTTCTGACCAAAATTAATCTTAGTATCTCGCCCACTCATGCATATGAGCACCCTAGCGCCCCCACCCGCCAACGGCCAACTCCGGCCTTATGGAAAAACGTTTATATGCATAACTTGGCTATTTTTTGCCCGATTTTGATCGAATTTGGTATTTTGCTGGGTATTAGTATCAAATTTAATTGTGCCAAATTTGATTCCACAAGGTAAAAAATGACGGGAGATAATCGAGTTTTTCAAATTTCGAGGGCGTAAAGGGGCGTGGCAAAATCTTCATACTGTATAAATAAGACAATTAAATAATCGTTGCGTTTATTCTTGATGGTAGAAACCGAATGAATTTTATTTAAAAATGTTCTTGTGCTTAGCCTAAGAATTCTTAAGTATATAAGTTCTGCCGTTGGAGGCAGCAGAACGAGAGAGCGTAGTATGTATGTATGCATGTATATATGTATGTATATATGTAATTATATGCATATGGCATATATATTAGGCAGGCGCATAAGGCTTAGAGAATATGCTAACGGGGCAGATCCCACGCTTGTGGTCAGCCACACATAAGTGGGGTCGCATTACATTTGTATATATTAGGCGCTCGTCTTGTTTATGCATTGCGACAAAGTGTCACTATGTGAACATGTAGTATACTCTTTCATGTGTTGAGCATATGACGCTTTTATATGTAGAATACTCTACATTGCATCGCGTATTATTATTTTTTTACTGCACATACTACATACTACTACTACTTTTTAAAAATAACGTAGTATTTATACGTAGTTATTTAACTAAATTTAATGTATTCTTTTTTTTGTGTTTGCTTTTTTTCTTTGTAATATTACTTAATTATAATGAAAATTATAAAATATATATATTTATTATTTTTTTTTTATTTCATTTTTTTTAATGTGTTTTTTTTAATTTAAAAAAAATTTTTTTTAAATTAAAAAAATTCGTTATATAAATTTTTTTTTTATAAATTTTATTTTTATTTTATAAATGGTTTTAATCTGTTTTTATGAACTTTCTGGTTTTTATTTTTATCATCTGCAATTATTATATTATCATTTTCTTCTATACTCACTACCTTATAAGGCCCTATATATTTAGCATCTAGTTTATAACATATTTCTTTTCTTAACAAGACTTAATCTCCAATTCTTATTCTTTAACTTATGGTTTTCTAACATTATCCTAGCTCTTTTATATGCTATATGTATTCTAAATTTTATTTACTTAGAGTAGTCGTCTAAATTGTATATAGGATCTATTCTATCTATTTTGTTAAGATCTATGAACTGATTTGGTAGTCTTCCAAATACTAGTTCGTATGGACAATATTCATGCACTGCCGAGGGTGTTGTGTTGTAACAATAAGTGAAATATTGTATTCAAACATCACAATCGGTCTTATCTGCTGATATGTATGAACGAATATATTCGTTGAATGTTCTATGACTTCGTTCTATTGTCCCTAAAGTCTGGTGGTGGAATGCTGTTGAGGTTAGATTTTTAATCTTCATGTACTTGCACATATCTGTTATAATCTGATTTTTATACTCAGTTCCCATGTCCGTAATGAGTATTTTCATTGAACCGTACTGTAGTATAAGATTTTCGAATATAGCTTTAGCTACATTACTTGCACTCTTGGATGCAACTGATTTTGGTAGCGGACCTATTGTGTCCACTATCACTTTATCAAAAGCCTTCGCTGGTGTTTCTGTTATTATCATGGGGGTTTTCGTATGTGTCGTCGTTTTTGATACCTGGCATTTATGACATCTACTTATGTACTCTTTTTTCCAATAGTAGCGTCTTTTGATTTTTGCCAGCGTTCTGGTAATGCCAGTATGACCTCCTTGAATTGGATCATCATGGTATGTAGACAGTATTGCTTGCTTTTTTTTCATTTTCTATTAGGGTCACCGGCTGGAGTACCGCTACTCTTAATGTTTTCAATATGGTATAGCCCATATTTTTAAAAGAATCTATTGAAATAATTTCAAAGATCTTTTCGCTCGGTGCCACTTTTAGTTGGCTGATTTCAAGTATACCGGCTTGCATTTCAAGCCTTTGGAAGAACTGACCTAAGTCGAGAATTCCATTGGTGTACAAATTTCTAACATCAATTCTTGCTATAACTTTCTTTCTATGTTTCAATGAACATTTAGACTCTGTTATTCGCAAGGTCACTACTTTCAGTACCTTGTCATTATTCATTGGGCCTAGAACAGGGGGTAGGCACGCATACAATCAAAAATGAGGCTTTGCATGTGTGTGTGTGGCAACAAGCACGAAGTACGAAACTTTTTCTTGCTTTACACTAAAAAAAAACTGCTTAGCTAAAATAATTAGATTAAAGTGTTTCGAAAAATTTTTAAATGCATTGAAAATAGGTCTTAACAGTAATGTAAAATTATAATTTAATGCTTTATAACCAGATTTAAAGGAATTTGACAGTAAATAACGTATTGCACATCAAATCAAATTTTCAATAAGGAAAAAATAAATTTTTTCAGTTGTCAACAAACATTTTTATACCCTTGCAAAAAGGGTATATTAATTTTGGTCAGAAGTGTGCAACGCATAGAAGGAAGCATCTCCGACCATATAAAGTATATATATTCTTGATCAGTACGACGAGACGAGTTCAAATAACCATGTCCGTCCGTCCGTCCGTCCGTCCGTCCGTCCATCCGTCCGTCCGTCTGTCCGTCCGTCTGGATCCTCCTCCTAGACCGTAAGAGCTACAGAGCTGAAAGCACGTAGGCTTGTATATACTGCAGGGTTTGTATATCTCGGATTCAGTCGGATCGGACCACTATATCATATAGCTCCCATACAAACGGCAAAGTCACGAACAGTGACTTTTCTCAATAACTTCGTTATTTTATCAGCAATTGTCATAAAAGTTGGTATTGGTCAGTTTTGTGTTATAATTAATAATTGTGCCAAATTTAATCAAGATCGGGTGACTATATCATATAGCTCCCATACAAACGGCAAAGTCACGAACAGTGACTTTTCTCAATAACTTCGTTACTTTTTAAGCTATTGTCTTGAAATTTAATATAAGTAAGTTTATTGTAATTGTAAACCACTGTGCCAAATTTGATCAAGATCGGGTGACTATATCATATAGCTCCCATAGGAACGATCCGTCAAAAACAGTGACTTTTGTCAATAACTTCGTTACTTGTGATGCGATTGCTTTCAAATTAAACAGTTGATAGTTAAATATATCTGTTAATGACTATGCCGATTTTGATGAAGATCGGGTGACTATATCATATAGCTCCCATAGGAACGATCGGTGGAAAACAGTGACTTTGAGTAATATCTTCGTTATTTCCTATGCTAAGATTGTAGGCCGTTCTTTCGCAAACATTAGCCTTTTGTGATGGCTATAGGTGATATTATTTCTTTGTAATATTACTTAATTATAATGAAAATTATAAAATATATATATTTATTATTTTTTTTTTATTTCATTTTTTTTAATGTGTTTTTTTTAATTTAAAAAAAATTTTTTTTAAATTAAAAAAATTCGTTATATAAATTTTTTTTTTATAAATTTTATTTTTATTTTATAAATAGTTTTAATCTGTTTTTATGAACTTTCTGGTTTTTATTTTTATCATCTGCAATTATTATATTATCATTTTCTTCTATACTCACTACCTTATAAGGCCCTATATATTTAGCATCTAGTTTATAACATATTTCTTTTCTTAACAAGACTTAATCTCCTATTCTTATTCTTTAACTTATGGTTTTCTAACATTATCCTAGCTCTTTTATATGCTATATGTATTCTAAATTTTATTTACTTAGAGTAGTCGTCTAAATTGTATATAGGATCTATTCTATCTATTTTGTTAAGATCTATGAACTGATTTGGTAGTCTTCCAAATACTAGTTCGTATGGACAATATTCATGCACTGCCGAGGGTGTTGTGTTGTAACAATAAGTGAAATATTGTATTCAAACATCACAATCGGTCTTATCTGCTGATATGTATGAACGAATATATTCGTTGAATGTTCTATGACTTCGTTCTATTGTCCCTAAAGTCTGGTGGTGGAATGCTGTTGAGGTTAGATTTTTAATCTTCATGTACTTGCACATATCTGTTATAATCTGATTTTTATACTCAGTTCCCATGTCCGTAATGAGTATTTTCATTGAACCGTACTGTAGTATAAGATTTTCGAATATAGCTTTAGCTACATTACTTGCACTCTTGGATGCAACTGATTTTGGTAGCGGACCTATTGTGTCCACTATCACTTTATCAAAAGCCTTCGCTGGTGTTTCTGTTATTATCATGGGGGTTTTCGTATGTGTCGTCGTTTTTGATACCTGGCATTTATGACATCTACTTATGTACTCTTTTTCCAATAGTAGCGTCTTTTGATTTTTGCCAGCGTTCTGGTAATGCCAGTATGACCTCCTTGAATTGGATCATCATGGTATGTAGACAGTATTGCTTGCTTTTTTTCATTTTCTATTAGGGTCACCGGCTGGAGTACCGCTACTCTTAATGTTTTCAATATGGTATAGCCCATATTTTTAAAAGAATCTATTGAAATAATTTCAAAGATCTTTTCGCTCGGTGCCACTTTTAGTTGGCTGATTTCAAGTATACCGGCTTGCATTTCAAGCCTTTGGAAGAACTGACCTAAGTCGAGAATTCCATTGGTGTACAAATTTCTAACATCAATTCTTGCTATAACTTTCTTTCTATGTTTCAATGAACATTTAGACTCTGTTATTCGCAAGGTCACTACTTTCAGTACCTTGTCATTATTCATTGGGCCTAGAACAGGGGGTAGGCACGCATACAATCAAAAATGAGGCTTTGCATGTGTGTGTGTGGCAACAAGCACGAAGTACGAAACTTTTTCTTGCTTTACACTAAAAAAAAACTGCTTAGCTAAAATAATTAGATTAAAGTGTTTCGAAAAATTTTTAAATGCATTGAAAATAGGTCTTAACAGTAATGTAAAATTATAATTTAATGCTTTATAACCAGATTTAAAGGAATTTGACAGTAAATAACGTATTGCACATCAAATCAAATTTTCAATAAGGAAAAAATAAATTTTTTCAGTTGTCAACAAACATTTTTATACCCTTGCAAAAAGGGTATATTAATTTTGGTCAGAAGTGTGCAACGCATAGAAGGAAGCATCTCCGACCATATAAAGTATATATATTCTTGATCAGTACGACGAGACGAGTTCAAATAACCATGTCCGTCCGTCCGTCCGTCCGTCCATCCGTCCGTCCGTCTGTCCGTCCGTCTGGATCCTCCTCCTAGACCGTAAGAGCTACAGAGCTGAAAGCACGTAGGCTTGTATATACTGCAGGGTTTGTATATCTCGGATTCAGTCGGATCGGACCACTATATCATATAGCTCCCATACAAACGGCAAAGTCACGAACAGTGACTTTTCTCAATAACTTCGTTATTTTATCAGCAATTGTCATAAAAGTTGGTATTGGTCAGTTTTGTGTTATAATTAATAATTGTGCCAAATTTAATCAAGATCGGGTGACTATATCATATAGCTCCCATACAAACGGCAAAGTCACGAACAGTGACTTTTCTCAATAACTTCGTTACTTTTTAAGCTATTGTCTTGAAATTTAATATAAGTAAGTTTATTGTAATTGTAAACCACTGTGCCAAATTTGATCAAGATCGGGTGACTATATCATATAGCTCCCATAGGAACGATCCGTCAAAAACAGTGACTTTTGTCAATAACTTCGTTACTTGTGATGCGATTGCTTTCAAATTAAACAGTTGATAGTTAAATATATCTGTTAATGACTATGCCGATTTTGATGAAGATCGGGTGACTATATCATATAGCTCCCATAGGAACGATCGGTGGAAAACAGTGACTTTGAGTAATATCTTCGTTATTTCCTATGCTAAGATTGTAGGCCGTTCTTTCGCAAACATTAGCCTTTTGTGATGGCTATAGGTAAGGAAAGAGTTACTAAAAAAGATGCAAGGGTATACAAACTTTGGCGCGGTCGAAGTTAACCCCGGCCCTCTGGTTTAAGTGTACTTTTGACATCTGGAATAATTATTTTTGTTGAGAATCATTTTTTTTCTGACAAGCACGAGTCGAATTGTTTCCGAAGTGCCGTTGCCGAAGCTACACTAGCATTTACAGTGTATGTGAGACGGCAGCGCTGCGGCAGAACTAGGCCCTAGCCCGGGGAATGGGCCGTGCCGACCACTGGCCTAGAAGCATCTTGAAGCATTTGCCTTGGCAAAAGTTCTTCGTTATTAACTGCGCAGTTTTTCTGTCTACTTTGTTGCCTGGTAGTGACTTTCAGGACTTTTGTATTCATATCTTGTAATTCGGATATACTTAGATATCCGCGATAGGGCGTTACCACAAAATTATCTTTACCTCTCAAATACTCTACTGTAAAGTCGTGCTCTTCTCATTCTAGCCGCATGCGTGTTAGTTTTGAACTTGTGTTGACCATGGAGAATAAATATGTTAATGGTCTATGGTCTGTTCGCACTGTGAAGTGTTTTCCATATATATATGGTCGAAAATATGTTATTGCCCAATGTATTGCTGCTAGCTCTTGTTCTGTAGTACTCTTGTTGCTTTCACCTTTAGTGAATGCTCTCGATGCATATGAAACTGAAAGCTGGAGTCCATTGTAGTTTTGCGTTAAAACTGCTCCACATGCTTGTTTGCTTACATCTG
Organism: Drosophila paulistorum; assembly: GCA_018152135.1. Classification (NCBI taxonomy): domain Eukaryota; kingdom Metazoa; phylum Arthropoda; class Insecta; order Diptera; family Drosophilidae; genus Drosophila; species Drosophila paulistorum. The sequence goes on along the minus strand of JAECXG010000822.1, from coordinate 6,395,986 downwards.
TGATTATGCAAAATTCTTAGCTAAAATCTGGGTACTGCAATAGATTAGGGTGAATGAGCTTGTCTTTTAAGTATTGGAATGCATTTTCGCATTCTGCTGTCCATTCGAACGGAACATTCTTTTTACATAATCTTGTTATGTGCCGGGAATATTCGGCGAAATTTTTTTATGAAACGTCTATAGTAATTGCAAAATGCAACGAAACGTCTAGCACTATCTGCATCATGTGGAACTGGATAATTCTTGATGACGTCAAATTTTGTGTCGTCTGGTAAGATTCCTTTGTCTGTGCATTTGTGACCTAGGAATGTCACCTCATGCACAAAAAATGAGCATACATATTTCTGGATGCAGTTTTAGATTGTTTTTTTCTGCAAAGTTCAAAAACATCTATTAAATTTTTAATCATATGTTGTGCAGAACAACCAATAACGATTAAATCATCCATATAGAGGAATGCTTGGCTAGGCTCAAGCCCTGAGAATGCTATTGTCATCATTCTCTGAAATGAATTAGGTGCTATTTTTAGACCGAAAGGCAATCGCGTGAAGCGATATGAGCCATTGCTTGTTGAAAAAGACGTTATATCTCTTGATTTTTCTTCTAGTTCATTTTGATGAAAACCTGACATTAAGTCAAGGCAAGAAAAATATTTAACTTTTCCCAATTGAACAAGAATATTGTCAATTCTAGGGAGTAGAAATTTATCTGACAGCAATTTTTTATTTATTTGGCGATAGTCAATTACTAATCTCCATTTTTTCTCGTTAGAACCCGGAAGTGATTTCTTTGGGACTAATAAGAGTGGGCTATTGTAGGGTGATACTGACGGTTCGACAACATTTTGTTCAATTAACTTGCCAACTTGATACTTGATTTCTTCGATTTGGCTATGGGGACATCGATAATTTTTTCGTATACGGGTTCATCATCCTTAAGTCTCAATTGTTGCTTATAAAAGTTATTTGTAGTGATTGGTTCGGTTTCAAGTCCGAGCACATCGCTGTACTGGGTGCATGTTTCTTAAAGTTGTTTTTTAAACAATGGTGGAAAATGTTTCTTTAGTTTATTAAGTACAGACTGTTTCTATTTTCTGTTGGGTTTTGAATCACCTCGTAGCCCGAAAGTGATTCGAATTTTAAGTAATTAATGCTTATCATTTGGCATGTGTCTGTTGTATTTAGGAATCGGACAAAAGCATTCTGGGCTGTCGCAATCGTGTTTGCGACATAAACACCCGGTTTAATTTCCTGATTGGGAATCAAAATGTTTTCTTCTGCTGAAGACAACTCTATTTTGCGTATCACTTGAAATCTTGCTGGTAGAAGTGTGAAATTAGTACCAGAACTTATTGTTATTGGAACATACATAGATAGGATACTTTAGATTTTGTGGTGTAATTATTAACCAATCCTCGGAACTATTGTAATCTAATTGACAATTAAATATTTTCATAAAATCTAGTCCCATTATTCCATCGCAGGGGATTGCGAAATCTGCATGAAGTATATGAAATTTATATGGAATAATGTAATTGTCTGTTTGGAGTTCAATTGAGGCTAATCCTTTGGATTTTATTACTCCTTATCCTATGCCTCGAATATCTATAATTTTATTTGTATGGATGTCATGAAAGACATCAGAATTTTCTTTTATAATTGAAATCTCTGCACCTGTATCAATCAGAAATGTTAAATTTTTATTTGTTGCATCATTTTTGAATGATACGAAATTATTGAGACTCAAGTTAACCGTATATAGTTTGTTATTTAACGCTGAGTATCTGGAGGTATCTGGGACTTTCCCGAAGTAGTATCTTGTGCTATCCTACAATTTGGCGATTATTTCCTCTATTGTTGTTTCTGTTATTGCCTCAGTTACTAACTCTATAATTGTTGTTGTAGTTATAGGTATTATTGCGATTGTTATTATAATTGTTATAATAACCGCGACCATTTCCTCTGCCGTGGTAATTATTTCTATTATTACCACGGCCTCTTTGGGCGAACAATACTGAGTTTGGATTTCCAGTCATTTCGGTACTACATTGTAAGTACTTTGTGACGGCTTCATTCATTGTTTTGAAGTTTCCAGCCTCAAGGATAGTTTTTAGTCTGCCATGCTCACAATTTTTAACCATTGTGTTGATGGCTTGTTTAGTGCTAAACATATAAGCATGATCAGCGGATAGGCCCTCATCAATGTACGAGGCTTGCAATTTCTTTATGATTGAGTCAATTGCGGTTAAATCTTGTACTTTATATAGCGTTGAGCCAACAATTTTTGACTTTATGACTTCAACAGGTATTTCTTCGTACCTATTGTTAAGTTTACCAACTTCAAAGCTGTTATGAATCTTTGAAGGTGTAACTTTTGTCCATTAAATTCTGGAATGGCATTCGAAATGTCCTTAATATAGGCCCTATGGGCAATCATGTGTATTTTTGTTTCAATGATGCTTAAATTTGAGTACAGCTCTTCCTCCTGTTCTATTTCATTATCTTCTTCCGATAATGTTAATAGTGCAGGGAGGGTTAGATCGTTTAGATCACCTTCTTTTATGTCTGTACCATCATCTGATTCATCATCCTCTAAATCTATTTTTATTTTTAGTGGACTTTGACGATACAATGCGCAGTACGTTCAAGTGGCCCCTACGACACCAGAGCAAAGCCTGTTAGGCGCGAGCCCAAGCAGATAGCTGCCCACCTCCCACCCGACCGACCGAGGGGTGCAGCCGTATACTGCACGGAACGAATTGCGTGGACAGATACACAATGGAAAAATCAGACAAACAAATATTACTACAGCTATCTATGAACTAAATAGGAAAAAATAGATGTTTTAAGTGTGTTAATAGAAGACTCTGAGCAGATTACAGGGAAAAAAGTTTGTAATCAGAGCAGAGGACCCTAAAAGGTTAGAAGAAAAACGACTAAGGGTTAAAGGTATAATAGGATGTCTAACTCAGGCGAGTCAATATCACCAATTAGGAGCTTGTGCATAAAAATAACACCAAGCATAATTCTACGGTTAATTAAGGAAGGAAGGTTAATCAAGAGAAGTCTACTAGAATACGAAGACAAATTGACATTGCGATCCCAGCTTAAACCACGAAGAGCAAATAGCAAGAACTGCTTTTGAACGGATTCAAGTCTAAACTAGTGCGACTCATATTGAGGTGATCAAATGCAATCCATACTCTAAAAAAGGACGGACAAGCGAAGTAAAAAGAACTTTAGTGGTATAGGGGTCATCAAATTCTTTTGACCATCTTTTAATGAAACCCAGAATACTCATGGCCTTTGCGTGGTGGAAATCCGTGGTGGAAATATGGGTATTAAAATTTAACTTATGGTCCATAAGTACGTGCAAATCATTCATATTATTTAGACGTTTCAAAGGACTATTGTTTAGAAAATAAGTGACCAGTTGAGGAGAATAACGATAAAAAGTCATTACCTTACATTTGGTAGTGTTAAGATTTAGTAAATTAAACTGGCACCAGGATTGAAAGTTTTTAAGATCAGCTTGTAGCCGACTAAATGAATCTATATCTTTATAAGTAAGACAAAGCTTGACATCGTCAGCATACATAAGCACACGCGAATGAACAATGACTGAGGGAAAATCGTTAATGAACGGTGTGAAAAGCAGAGGGCCCAGATGACTACCTTGAGGTACACCAGAAGTCACAGGAATGGAATAGGAAAAATAAGACTTGAAAAGTTCCTTCTGTTTTCTGTTCGTTAAATATTCTCGAACCCAAGAAAGGAAAAAGGGTGGGAATCCAATGTCATTTAGTTTAGAAAGTAATAGGGTATGATTAACAGAATCAAAGGCTTTACTGAAGTCGGTGTATATGACATCAGTTTGTTTTGAACCCCTTGATAATCAGAGAGGTAAATTCTAAAAGGTTAGTGGTTGTAGATCTACGTTTCACAAACCCATGTTGGGATGACGAAATAATAGAGCTGCAAAAAAGCAAAAGCTTTCGGAATAGTGGAAAAGTTAGAAGCTTCGGACTTTTTGGCATTTTTATGCAGAGGAATGATATACGACTCCTTCCAAATAGATGGAAGAGAGGAAGATTCGACAGACAATAAAAACAAATTTAAAATGGGTTTACATAATGCGTTTGCACAGAATCTGAGTACACATCCAGGTAGACCATCTGGCCCTGGAGAATAAACAGGTTTAACCAGTTTAAGTTCACTAAGAAGATAACTTTCATCAATTACTGGATTAAAAATACAATTAGCCTTTTTTAAATGATATGGATACGGACTTGCTCGATATTCCTAATGCTCTAACTCCGTTGAAGAATAAGTTGTTTTGAAAAAACTCGCAAACATATCGGCTATTGCCTGATCAGTGCTCGCTTTTTTGTTTTGAAAGGACAAAAAAGATGGGTGCACAGAGGTCTTACATTTAGAATTAACGAAATTATAAAATTGTTAGGGTCAAAAGTAAACGGAAGCTTACAGCGCTGAAGATAATTCTTATAGCATTGTGTATTAATCATCGACGTGTTTTTTTAAGTTTATTATAATATCGAGTATTCACATTTTTCAAATTGGATAACTCTCGAGAGAACCAGGGAGGTTTATTAAGTCGCTCCTGCCTACCAAGAGGCACACAAATATCAAAGAGTAAATTCAGAGTATCATAAAAGAAGCGAATAGCTGAGTTCATATCTCTACAATTGTACAGGTAAGACCAATCGGTAATAAAAATGTGTTCATTAAGGGTGGCAAAGTCAGTCTTACGAAAACACCTAGTTGGAGGTAACTTATTTGAACCAAGTAATGGTGATAGTGAGGGTAGATCAATTTTTAAATTTAATGTTGCATGAAATTTATCTTCGGGAAGAACAAAACGTTCGATCCTAGAAACATCACAATAAGAAGAATCCAATGCAAAAATAAGATTTTCGATTTTCGATTAGAAGTTAAGACAGGATTGTCTTGGGATAAAGATAAGCCTAGAAGGCCATCAATAAAGTCATGTAACAAAAAGGGCAGCAGCATGGTAGATTCATTTGTTAGTGACAAAGCAGGTAAATTAAAATCACCTAAAACTATGAGAATGTCTTGACTAGAAACTAAAGAGGCGACAAACTGAATTGCCTCTAAATGATTTAAATAGACCATAATGTCTGACGATGGGGAAATATAACAAGTAATAAAAGCATTAAAAGATTTAAGATTTACTTTAACACCGATAAACTCAATCTCCTGAGTATAAGAAAATTGAATTATTTCAGATGATAAAGCAGCATCAACAGCTATCAGAACGCCACCGCCTACGCGAGAAATCCGGTCACGTCTGAATATAGAAAAGTTTGTGGAAAAGACCGATGCATCAGCAATGTCAGGTTTTAGCCAGGTTTTAGTCTCCGTAAAAGCAAGAATATTATGTTCAAAAGAGAGACTATCTACATAGAGATTAGGAAGTTTAGATTTCAATCCTCTAACGTTCTGGTAACTCAGGTTAAAGGACGAAACTTGTTTTTTGACACACCAGCAGTTGCTGATGTGCAAGGAATAGTGTTTGTTGTTGTTATTGGCAGACGAATCGGTTGCCGATTTTTCTTCCTTACAGTATATTCATTAAGTATTATATGCTTTGGCCAAAAATCTTCTCGACATATAATGTCAAAAATATTGGCAGAAACACTAATTTTAAAGGACGAGATGTCCCAAGAATACGAAAATTTAAACTTTTCCACCGCAATATTCGAGACGTTAACTTTCTTCCGAATATAGACTATTACATCATGGTATGCCAACGAGAGGCCGCGGTCCCGAAGCGTCAGCCGTAGCAGTAACGTTGGACAAGTCAACCACTGCAGCAGTAAACTTGTTCACGGGGCCCTCAATACTTTTAGAGCTATCAGCAATTTTCATTGGAATGGGTAATTGCCCGGACACTTTGGACACTACAGTTGGCATCGTTTTGAAGAGATTATTCCCAGGTGATACCGGTAATTCCTTACTAATCACCACTGGGCTCTTAAACGATATCAATTGCTGAACATTGGAAGAGGACGGTGGCTGCGGCTGGTTGGGGACGATAAGAGACGCTGGCGGATCTACAGGTAAAGAAACACCCCAAGGACTGGTTCTTTTACGTTTCGGAGACTCATTGATAAGCAAAAAAACTCCTGAGCTGAGTCTCCACCGCAGTAAACTCCTCACGGAGTTTATTAAAACCTGCCCTTAAAGTGTCAAAACTATCTCTAGTCCGCCTCATGAAAAAGCGCATCTCATTCTCGACCTCCCGGCAAGCATCACATCCATATTTTAAGCCACCACCTTTAGCCATAGACTCCTTGATTCTGCCTGTGTAACCTGCACACTTAACGTGAACCGCATTGTCATGTATGCAATTATTTTTTGAGCAGGCAAGCATTTCATAATATAATTTAATTTAGACAAACAAAAGAATAAGAAATAAAATAAAAAATTTGAAAGGTAACCAAATATATGTATAAGAAATATACTGACCAGTTTGACCCAAGGGTTAATGTGCAGAGTAAGCCCTCACAACTAAAGAATGAAAATTACAAGAATACACAAAAACAAATCAAACAAGAATAGGAAAGAGCGGGAGAGAGCGTCAAATTGAACACATGCAAGAACAATTTGTACGCAAGAGCACGATAGTTAGTTACAACGGTAAAGACACAAAAGCAAAAGAGATTAGCTAAACAACAACACCGCTAATGCAAGTAAGTGTTGTTAGTATAATTTATGTATATTGAAACAAAAAGCACAAAAACGATTGTAAGAAATCACGGAATGAAAATACAATTTGAAAGTTAAAATTTTAATTAAACCGATAATGAGTTTAAAACTTAAAGAAAAGTTTTTAATCACGAGAAACAAATAAAATTTGATAAGCGCAAAAAAAACATGCCCGACCTCTGCCACTAGTGAAAAGATGTCTTGTTCGTTTACCGCTTCCTATTCTTCCCTTGGATAAGGGGTATATTCAGGATTGTCGGTATAAATATATTCAATTGATGCTTTGTTTTGATTGTTATCAAATGTGAAAGTAACTTGATCAATAATTTTGATATTCTCGACCAGTTTGTTTTATCTATTTTTTCCTTATTATCATGCACTAGTTGTCTTGCTTCATTTAAAGAATCAACCAGAATTTTTGCATGTTTTTTCAAAGTATCATTTTGGATTTTTCTTTTTTTGACTTATGCATTTATACGATTTGCTAAAAGATTCCTTTATTTCACGGAGTTTGAGAATTAATTCTTCTATATTCATTCTTAAAGATTTTTTATTAAGTAATATTTAACTTTTGATCATGCTCTCATGATATATCTATATCATTATGCAGATGAAAAAGTATGTTTATGTAAAATGCGAAATTTTTATACCATACACCCATAGGGTGAAATGGTATATTAAAGTCGCCAAAATGTAAGTAACAGGCAGAAGGAAGCTTTTCCGACCCCATAAAGTATATATATTCTTGATCAGTATCAACAGCCGAGTCGATCTAGCCATGTCCGTCTGTCCGTCCGTCTGTCCGTATGAACATCTAGATCTCAGAGACTATAAAAGCTAGAGCCACCAAATTTGGTATGTAGGCTCATGTAGTATGTAGAGTGATCAAGTTTATTTCAAGTTTTTGCCACTGCCCTTTCCGCCCCGCAATTAAAAAAAAGTTTATCTCGAAAGCTATTGTAGCTAGAGACACCATATTTGGTATGTATACTTGCTTAGTAAATACGCACATTTTGTATGTATTGTAGTATGTGCAGTAATAAAATTATAATACCCGACGCAATGAAGAGTATTCTAAAAATAAAAGCGTCATATGCTTAACACATGATAGAGTATACTACATGTTCACATAGTGACACTTTGTCGCAATGCATTAACAAGACGAGCGCCTAATATATACAAATGTAATGCGACTCCACTTATGTGTGACTGACCACCAGCGTGGTATCTGTCCCGTCAGCATATTCTCTAAGCCTTATGCGCCTGCCTAATATATATGCCATAAGCATATACATAATACATACATATATACATACATATATACATACATACATACTACGCTCTCTCGTTCTGCTGCCTCCAGCGGCAGAACTTATATACTTAAGAATTTTTAGGCTAACCACAATAACATTTTTAAATAAATTAGCCAAGCATTCCTCTATATGGATGATTTAATCGTTATTGGTTGTTTTGAACAACATATGATTAAACATTTAATTGATGTTTTTGAACTTTGCAGAAAAAACAATCTAAAACTGCATCCAGACATATGTATGCTCATTTTTTGTGCATGAGGTGACATTCCTAGGTCACAAATGCACAGACAAAGGAATCTTACCAGACGACACAAAATTTGACGTCATCAAGAATTATCCAGTTCCACATGATGCAGATAGTGCTAGACGTTTCGTTGCATTTTGCAATTACTATAGACGTTTCATAAAAAAATTTCGCCGAATATTCCCGGCACATAACAAGATTATGTAAAAAGAATGTTCCGTTCGAATGGACAGCAGAATGCGAAAATGCATTCCAATACTTAAAAGACAAGCTCATTCACCCTAATCTATTGCAGTACCCAGATTTTAGCTAAGAATTTTGCATAATCACAGATGTAAGCAAACAAGCATGTGGAGCAGTTTTAACGCAAAACTACAATGGACTCCAGCTTCCAGTTTCATATGCATCGAGAGCATTCACTAAAGGTGAAAGCAACAAGAGTACTACAGAACAAGAGCTAGCAGCAATACATTGGGCAATAACATATTTTCGACCATATATATATGGAAAACACTTCACAATGCGAACAGACCATAGACCATTAACATATTTATTCTCCATGGTCAACACAAGTTCAACTAACACGCATGCGGCTAGAATGAGAAGAGTACGACTTTACAGTAGAGTATTTGAGAGGTAAAGATAATTTTGTGGCAACGCCCTATCGAGGATAACTAAGTATATCCGAATTACAAGATATGAATACAAAAGTCCTGAAAGTCACTACCAGGCAACAAAGTAGACAGAAAAACTGCGCAGTTAATAACGAAGAACTTTTGCCAAGGCAAAAACTTCAAGATGCTTCTAGGCCAGTGGTCGGCACGGCCCATTCCCCGGGCTAGGGCCTAGTTCTGCCGCAGCGCTGCCGTCTCACATACACTGTAAATGCTAGTGTAGCTTCGGCAACGGCACTTCGGAAACAATTCGACTCGTGCTTGTCAGAAAAAAAATGATTCTCAACAAAAATAATTATTCCAGATGTCAAAAGTACACTTAAACCAGAGGGCCGGGGTTAACTTCGACCGCGCCAAAGTTTGTATACCCTTGCATCTTTTTTAGTAACTCTTTCCTTACCTATAGCCATCACAAAAGGCTAATGTTTGCGAAAGAACGGCCTACAATCTTAGCATAGGAAATAACGAAGATATTACTCAAAGTCACTGTTTTCCACCGATCGTTCCTATGGGAGCTATATGATATAGTCACCCGATCTTCATCAAAATCGGCATAGTCATTAACTGATATATTTAACTATCAACTGTTTAATTTGAAAGCAATCGCATCACAAGTAACGAAGTTATTGACAAAAGCCACTGTTTTTGACTGATCTCTCCTATGGGAGGTATATGATATAGTCACCCGATCTTGACATAATTCGGCACAGTCGTTTATAGCTACAATAAACTTACTTATATTAAATTTCAAGACAATAGCTTAAAAAGTAACGAAGTTATTGAGAAAAGTCACTGTTCGTGACTTTGCCGTTTGTATGGGAGCTATATGATATAGTCACCCGATCTTGATTAAATTTGGCACAATTATTAATTATAACACAAAACTGACCAATATCAACTTTTATGACAATTGCTGATAAAATAACGAAGTTATTGAGAAAAGTCACTGTTCGTGACTTTGCCGTTTGTATGGGAGCTATATGATATAGTGGTCCGATCCGACTGAATCCGAGATATACAAACCCTGCAGTATATACAAGCCTACGTGCAAAATTTCAGCTCTGTAGCTCTTACGGTCTAGGAGGAGATCGCATCGATCCAGACGGACGGACAGACGGACGGACGGACGGACGGACATGGTTATTTGAACTCGTCTCGTCGTGCTGATCAAGAATATATATAGGTACTTTATATGGTCGGAGATGCTTCCTTCTATGCGGTGCACACTTCTGACCAAAATTAATATACCCTTTTTGCAAGGGTATAAAAATGTTTGTTGACAACTGAAAAAATTTATTTTTTCCTTATTGAAAATTTGATTTGATGTGCAATACGTTATTTACTGTCAAATTCCTTTAAATCTGGTTATAAAGCATTAAATTATAATTTTACATTACTGTTAAGACCTAATTTTAATGCATTTAAAAATTTTTCGAAACACTTTAATCTAATTATTTTAGCTAAGCAGTTTTTTTTTAGTGTAAAGCAAGAAAAAGTTTCGTACTTCGTGCTTGTTGCCACACACACACATGCAAAGCCTCATTTTTGATTGTATGCGTGCCTACCCCCTGTTCTAGGCCCAATGAATAATGACAAGGTACTGAAAGTAGTGACCTTGCGAATAACAGAGTTTAAATGTTCATTGAAACATAGAAAGAAAGTTATAGCAAGAATTGATGTTAGAAATTTGTACACCAATGGAATTCTCGAATTAGGTCAGTTCTTCCAAAGGCTTGAAATGCAAGCCGGTATACTTGAAATCAGACAACTAAAAGTGGCACCGAGCGAAAAGATCTTTGAAATTATTTCAATAGATTCTTTTAAAAATATGGGCTATACCATATTGAAAACATTAAGAGTAGCGGTACTCCAGCCGGTGACCCTAATAGAAAATGAAAAAAAAGCAAGCAATACTGTCTACATACCATGATGATCCAATTCAAGGAGGTCATACTGGCATTACCAGAACGCTGGCAAAAATCAAAAGACGCTACTATTGGAAAAAAGAGTACATAAGTAGATGTCATAAATGCCAGGTATCAAAAACGACGACACATACGAAAACCCCCATGATAATAACAGAAACACCAGCGAAGGCTTTTGATAAAGTGATAGTGGACACAATAGGTCCGCTACCAAAATCAGTTGCATCCAAGAGTGCAAGTAATGTAGCTAAAGCTATATTCGAAAATCTTATACTACAGTACGGTCCAATGAAAATACTCATTACGGACATGGAACTGAGTATAAAAATCAGATTATAACAGATATGTGCAAGTACATGAAGATTAAAAATCTAACCTCAACAGCATTCCACCACCAGACTTTAGGGACAATAGAACGAAGTCATAGAACATTCAACGAATATATTCGTTCATACATATCAGCAGATAAGACCGATTGTGATGTTTGGATACAATATTTCAATTATTGTTACAACACAACACCCTCGGCAGTGCATGAATATTGTCCATACGAACTAGTATTTGGAAGACTACCAAACCAGTTCATAGATTTTAACAAAATAGATAGAATAGATCCTATATACAATTTAGACGACTACTCTAAGGAAATAAAATTTAGAATACAAATAGCATATAAAAGAGATAGGATAATGTTAGAAGACCATAAGTTAAAGAATAAGAAGTACTACGATAAAAATATTTCAGATTTTGATTTACAAATTGTGAGGAATATTATAAAGGATAATAATATCCCACACAACAAGCAAACAGCAGCACAATCCAACGATATAAATGAGGCACCGGATACAAGATACAGCCGAGACACAAACCAACGTTACGATATACGACCAAGCCTGCTACTGGTCGATCGAACCGATTCATAGAGAATGGCTTACGATCAAACCGGGTCGATCGAACCACACGTCACCGCTGGCGATTTCGTACAATCGGGAAGATGCGTGCACGCATATGCAATGGGCAACCAAGTCCAACATGGCTCGATCGAACCAACTCGAACCTATGACGTACGATCGAACCAACTCGAACCTATGACGTACGATCGAACCAAGTCGAACCTATGACGTACGATCGAACCAAGTTGAACTCATGACGTACGATCAAGCATGGCTCGATCGAATCACAGGCGACCGCTGGCAATTTCGTACAAGCGGGAAGTTGCGTGGGAGGCAGAATGCACAATATCAACGATATAAGAGTAAATGGAACCAGGCTTGAGGGCATAATTGCACACAAACGGGGGCATTGGCCTTCTTATGCAAATCAAGAGCACAGAGAGGCAAATACGGATGCATGCATTAGCATACGCTGAATAAGCATACACGCACGTCACACGTACACTATGCGTGAGGGAGAATACCGGTGACCAATAGCGCACTCTCTGCCTACGTCACGCTCATGAGAACGAAAGCAGTTAGATTGTGAGCAACAAAATCTTGTGAGCGAAAGAGAATAAAAGTGAGGGCCAAGCAAGCCCGTGAGACGGGTGCGGGGCATGCATGCATTACATGAAACGATAATGGTTTGTGGATTGGATAGGGGAATATGCGAACCGAAGGGTGGGAGGATGAACAATGGGGAAGCCCTCTATCTAATAGATACGATATGCGTATGAAAGTGCATTGCATGGGAATTAAACAACGTTGTATATTAAATTAATCAGGCTGTTTATTATTAAACAATAGTTTAAGTTTAATACAATTAGCATATATGTATGTAAATATAAGATGGAGCGAATATGGGCGAAATTAGATATGACGTGTGGATCAAAGACAGCGACGGGCGACGGCAGCGATAATAGAAGCAGAGAAAGTCAACGGGATACAATGGGCGGCCAATAGAAAGGCGACGCCAATGGGTGAAAGTGATGCAAGTATTGACTTGTACAAGCGAGCTAGACAAGGACAAGGAAATAGATGGGCGCGCAGCCACAAAGAAAGTGGACATATGCGCCAAGGATTTACGGGACTTTCACCACGCATGGCAACAGATGGATGCGTGGGTGAAAGTGGACGGCCGATGGAAAATTACCAGCTGTATAGCGGTAGTACACCAGCCAGTGCCTGAGGCCAGAGGAGCTGCCTATATAAAGGCGGCACAAATCAGATCAAAACATCAAGTCATCGAGGCATGATCAAGTAACAAGTAATTAAGGCCTTACGAGTAACCTTAAGAACTTACCAGGGAAAACACAAGGAACAAACAAGTCATTAAGGCCTTACGAGTAACCTAAACACAAGGAGCAGAAAAGGAACTAGGAACTATACAGGCCTTACGAGTAACCTGTACAGTTCATTCGAGAGGCAAGAAAGGACGACGAGGGATTCGAAGCGACTCACCAACGCTGCCCAAGTCCAGAACTACCGTAGAGATACCGCCATATGCAACCGAGCCCACTAATAATTTTGAATAAACATAAATATCAGCTCTAACAACTGAAATCAAACGTGTTTTAATTTCACCGGGGCACAAAATAAATTTGTTGTGCCGAACCTTATATTTATATTTATATTATTTATATAATAACGAATTTTTTTAATTTCAAAAAAAAAATTTTTTAAAAATTAAAAAAAACACATTAAAAAAAATGAAATAAAAAAAATAATAAATATATATATTTTATAATTTTCATTATAATTAAGTAATATTACAAAGAAAAAAAGCAAACACAAAAAAAAAAGAAGACATTAAATTTAATTAAATAACTACGTATAAATACTACGTTATTTTTAAAAAGTAGTAGTAGTAATAATTCGGCACAGTCGTTTATAGCTACAATAAACTTACTTATATTAAATTTCAAGACTATAGCTTAAAAAGTAACGAAGTTATTGAGAAGAGTCGCTGTTCGTGACTTTGCCGTTTGTATGGGAGCTATATGATATAGTCACCCGATCTTGATTAAATTTGGCACAATTATTAATTATAACACAAAACTGACCAATACCAACTTTTATGACAATTGCTGATAAAATAACGAAGTTATTGAGAAAAGTCACTGTTCGTGACTTTGCCGTTTGTATGGGAGCTATATGATATAGTGGTCCGATCCGACTGAATCCGAGATATACAAACCCTGCAGTATATACAAGCCTACGTGCAAAATTCAGCTCTGTAGCTCTTACGGTCTAGGAGGAGATCGCATCGATCCAGACGGACGGACAGACGGACGGACGGACGGACGGACGGACATGGTTATTTGAACTCGTCTCGTCGTGCTGATCAAGAATATATATAGGTACTTTATATGGTCGGAGATGCTTCCTTCTATGCGTTGCACACTTCTGACCAAAATTAATATACCCTTTTTGCAAGGGTATAAAAATGTTTGTTGACAACTGAAAAAATTTATTTTTTCCTTATTGAAAATTTGATTTGATGTGCAATACGTTATTTACTGTCAAATTCCTTTAAATCTGGTTATAAAGCATTAAATTATAATTTTACATTACTGTTAAGACCTAATTTTAATGCATTTAAAAATTTTTCGAAACACTTTAATCTAATTATTTTAGCTAAGCAGTTTTTTTTTAGTGTAAAGCAAGAAAAAGTTTCGTACTTCGTGCTTGTTGCCACACACACACATGCAAAGCCTCATTTTTGATTGTATGCGTGCCTACCCCCTGTTCTAGGCCCAATGAATAATGACAAGGTACTGAAAGTAGTGACCTTGCGAATAACAGAGTTTAAATGTTCATTGAAACATAGAAAGAAAGTTATAGCAAGAATTGATGTTAGAAATTTGTACACCAATGGAATTCTCGAATTAGGTCAGTTCTTCCAAAGGCTTGAAATGCAAGCCGGTATACTTGAAATCAGACAACTAAAAGTGGCACCGAGCGAAAAGATCTTTGAAATTATTTCAATAGATTCTTTTAAAAATATGGGCTATACCATATTGAAAACATTAAGAGTAGCGGTACTCCAGCCGGTGACCCTAATAGAAAATGAAAAAAAAGCAAGCAATACTGTCTACATACCATGATGATCCAATTCAAGGAGGTCATACTGGCATTACCAGAACGCTGGCAAAAATCAAAAGACGCTACTATTGGAAAAAAGAGTACATAAGTAGATGTCATAAATGCCAGGTATCAAAAACGACGACACTTACGAAAACCCCCATGATAATAACAGAAACACCAGCGAAGGCTTTTGATAAAGTGATAGTGGACACAATAGGTCCGCTACCAAAATCAGTTGCATCCAAAAGTGCAAGTAATGTAGCTAAAGCTATATTCGAAAATCTTATACTACAGTACGGTCCAATGAAAATACTCATTACGGACATGGAACTGAGTATAAAAATCAGATTATAACAGATATGTGCAAGTACATGAAGATTAAAAATCTAACCTCAACAGCATTCCACCACCAGACTTTAGGGACAATAGAACGAAGTCATAGAACATTCAACGAATATATTCGTTCATACATATCAGCAGATAAGACCGATTGTGATGTTTGGATACAATATTTCAATTATTGTTACAACACAACACCCTCGGCAGTGCATGAATATTGTCCATACGAACTAGTATTTGGAAGACTACCAAACCAGTTCATAGATTTTAACAAAATAGATAGAATAGATCCTATATACAATTTAGACGACTACTCTAAGGAAATAAAATTTAGAATACAAATAGCATATAAAAGAGATAGGATAATGTTAGAAGACCATAAGTTAAAGAATAAGAAGTACTACGATAAAAATATTTCAGATTTTGATTTACAAATTGTGAGGAATATTATAAAGGATAATAATATCCCACACAACAAGCAAACAGCAGCACAATCCAACGATATAAATGAGGCACCGGATTCAAGATACAGCCGAGACACAAACCAACGTTACGATATACGACCAAGCCTGCTACTGGTCGATCGAACCGATTCATAGAGAATGGCTTACGATCAAACCGGGTCGATCGAACCACACGTCACCGCTGGCGATTTCGTACAATCGGGAAGATGCGTGCACGCATATGCAATGGGCAACCAAGTCCAACATGGCTCGATCGAACCAACTCGAACCTATGACGTACGATCGAACCAACTCGAACCTATGACGTACGATCGAACCAAGTCGAACCTATGACGTACGATCGAACCAAGTTGAACTCATGACGTACGATCAAGCATGGCTCGATCGAATCACAGGCGACCGCTGGCAATTTCGTACAAGCGGGAAGTTGCGTGGGAGGCAGAATGCACAATATCAACGATATAAGAGTAAATGGAACCAGGCTTGAGGGCATAATTGCACACAAACGGGGGCATTGGCCTTCTTATGCAAATCAAGAGCACAGAGAGGCAAATACGGATGCATGCATTAGCATACGCTGAATAAGCATACACGCACGTCACACGTACACTATGCGTGAGGGAGAATACCGGTGACCAATAGCGCACTCTCTGCCTACGTCACGCTCATGAGAACGAAAGCAGTTAGATTGTGAGCAACAAAATCTTGTGAGCGAAAGAGAATAAAAGTGAGGGCCAAGCAAGCCCGTGAGACGGGTGCGGGGCATGCATGCATTACATGAAACGATAATGGTTTGTGGATTGGATAGGGGAATATGCGAACCGAAGGGTGGGAGGATGAACAATGGGGAAGCCCTCTATCTAATAGATACGATATGCGTATGAAAGTGCATTGCATGGGAATTAAACAACGTTGTATATTAAATTAATCAGGCTGTTTATTATTAAACAATAGTTTAAGTTTAATACAATTAGCATATATGTATGTAAATATAAGATGGAGCGAATATGGGCGAAATTAGATATGACGTGTGGATCAAAGACAGCGACGGGCGACGGCAGCGATAATAGAAGCAGAGAAAGTCAACGGGATACAATGGGCGGCCAATAGAAATGCGACGCCAATGGGTGAAAGTGATGCAAGTATTGACTTGTACAAGCGAGCTAGACAAGGACAAGGAAATAGATGGGCGCGCAGCCACAAAGAAAGTGGACATATGCGCCAAGGATTTACGGGACTTTCACCACGCATGGCAACAGATGGATGCGTGGGTGAAAGTGGACGGCCGATGGAAAATTACCAGCTGTATAGCGGTAGTACACCAGCCAGTGCCTGAGGCCAGAGGAGCTGCCTATATAAAGGCGGCACAAATCAGATCAAAACATCAAGTCATCGAGGCATGATCAAGTAACAAGTAATTAAGGCCTTACGAGTAACCTTAAGAACTTACCAGGGAAAACACAAGGAACAAACAAGTCATTAAGGCCTTACGAGTAACCTAAACACAAGGAGCAGAAAAGGAACTAGGAACTATACAGGCCTTACGAGTAACCTGTACAGTTCATTCGAGAGGCAAGAAAGGACGACGAGGGATTCGAAGCGACTCACCAACGCTGCCCAAGTCCAGAACTACCGTAGAGATACCGCCATATGCAACCGAGCCCACTAATAATTTTGAATAAACATAAATATCAGCTCTAACAACTGAAATCAAACGTGTTTTAATTTCACCGGGGCACAAAATAAATTTGTTGTGCCGAACCTTATATTTATATTTATATTATTTATATAATAACGAATTTTTTTAATTTCAAAAAAAAAAATTTTTAAAAATTAAAAAAAACACATTAAAAAAAATGAAATAAAAAAAATAATAAATATATATATTTTATAATTTTCATTATAATTAAGTAATATTACAAAGAAAAAAAGCAAACACAAAAAAAAAAAGAAGACATTAAATTTAATTAAATAACTACGTATAAATACTACGTTATTTTTAAAAAGTAGTAGTAGTAATAATTCGGCACAGTCGTTTATAGCTACAATAAACTTACTTATATTAAATTTCAAGACTATAGCTTAAAAAGTAACGAAGTTATTGAGAAAAGTCGCTGTTCGTGACTTTGCCGTTTGTATGGGAGCTATATGATATAGTCACCCGATCTTGATTAAATTTGGCACAATTATTAATTATAACACAAAACTGACCAATACCAACTTTTATGACAATTGCTGATAAAATAACGAAGTTATTGAGAAAAGTCACTGTTCGTGACTTTGCCGTTTGTATGGGAGCTATATGATATAGTGGTCCGATCCGACTGAATCCGAGATATACAAACCCTGCAGTATATACAAGCCTACGTGCAAAATTTCAGCTCTGTAGCTCTTACGGTCTAGGAGGAGATCGCATCGATCCAGACGGACGGACAGACGGACGGACGGACGGACGGACGGACATGGTTATTTGAACTCGTCTCGTCGTGCTGATCAAGAATATATATAGGTACTTTATATGGTCGGAGATGCTTCCTTCTATGCGTTGCACACTTCTGACCAAAATTAATATACCCTTTTTGCAAGGGTATAAAAATGTTTGTTGACAACTGAAAAAATTTATTTTTTCCTTATTGAAAATTTGATTTGATGTGCAATACGTTATTTACTGTCAAATTCCTTTAAATCTGGTTATAAAGCATTAAATTATAATTTTACATTACTGTTAAGACCTAATTTTAATGCATTTAAAAATTTTTCGAAACACTTTAATCTAATTATTTTAGCTAAGCAGTTTTTTTTTAGTGTAAAGCAAGAAAAAGTTTCGTACTTCGTGCTTGTTGCCACACACACACATGCAAAGCCTCATTTTTGATTGTATGCGTGCCTACCCCCTGTTCTAGGCCCAATGAATAATGACAAGGTACTGAAAGTAGTGACCTTGCGAATAACAGAGTTTAAATGTTCATTGAAACATAGAAAGAAAGTTATAGCAAGAATTGATGTTAGAAATTTGTACACCAATGGAATTCTCGAATTAGGTCAGTTCTTCCAAAGGCTTGAAATGCAAGCCGGTATACTTGAAATCAGACAACTAAAAGTGGCACCGAGCGAAAAGATCTTTGAAATTATTTCAATAGATTCTTTTAAAAATATGGGCTATACCATATTGAAAACATTAAGAGTAGCGGTACTCCAGCCGGTGACCCTAATAGAAAATGAAAAAAAAAGCAAGCAATACTGTCTACATACCATGATGATCCAATTCAAGGAGGTCATACTGGCATTACCAGAACGCTGGCAAAAATCAAAAGACGCTACTATTGGAAAAAAGAGTACATAAGTAGATGTCATAAATGCCAGGTATCAAAAACGACGACACATACGAAAACCCCCATGATAATAACAGAAACACCAGCGAAGGCTTTTGATAAAGTGATAGTGGACACAATAGGTCCGCTACCAAAATCAGTTGCATCCAAGAGTGCAAGTAATGTAGCTAAAGCTATATTCGAAAATCTTATACTACAGTACGGTCCAATGAAAATACTCATTACGGACATGGAACTGAGTATAAAAATCAGATTATAACAGATATGTGCAAGTACATGAAGATTAAAAATCTAACCTCAACAGCATTCCACCACCAGACTTTAGGGACAATAGAACGAAGTCATAGAACATTCAACGAATATATTCGTTCATACATATCAGCAGATAAGACCGATTGTGATGTTTGGATACAATATTTCAATTATTGTTACAACACAACACCCTCGGCAGTGCATGAATATTGTCCATACGAACTAGTATTTGGAAGACTACCAAACCAGTTCATAGATTTTAACAAAATAGATAGAATAGATCCTATATACAATTTAGACGACTACTCTAAGGAAATAAAATTTAGAATACAAATAGCATATAAAAGAGATAGGATAATGTTAGAAGACCATAAGTTAAAGAATAAGAAGTACTACGATAAAAATATTTCAGATTTTGATTTACAAATTGTGAGGAATATTATAAAGGATAATAATATCCCACACAACAAGCAAACAGCAGCACAATCCAACGATATAAATGAGGCACCGGATACAAGATACAGCCGAGACACAAACCAACGTTACGATATACGACCAACCCTGCTACTAGTCGATCGAACCGATTCATAGAGAATGGCTTACGATCAAACCGGGTCGATCGAACCACACGTCACCGCTGGCGATTTCGTACAATCGGGAAGATGCGTGGGAAGCATAATGCAAAAAAACCAATATGCACGCATATGCAATGGGCAACCAAGTCCAACATGGCTCGATCGAACCAACTCGAACCTATGACGTACGATCGAACCAAGTCGAACCTATGACGTACGATCGAACCAAGTTGAACTCATGACGTACGATCAAGCATGGCTCGATCGAATCACAGGCGACCGCTGGCAATTTCGTACAAGCGGGAAGTTGCGTGGGAGGCAGAATGCACAATATCAACGATATAAGAGTAAATGGAACCAGGCTTGAGGGCATAATTGCACACAAACGGGGGCATTGGCCTTCTTATGCAAATCAAGAGCACAGAGAGGCAAATATGGATGCATGCATTAGCATACGCTGAATAAGCATACACGCACGTCACACGTACACTATGCGTGAGGGAGAATACCGGTGACCAATAGCGCACTCTCTGCCTACGTCACGCTCATGAGAACGAAAGCAGTTAGATTGTGAGCAACAAAATCTTGTGAGCGAAAGAGAATAAAAGTGAGGGCCAAGCAAGCCCGTGAGACGGGTGCGGGGCATGCATGCATTACATGAAACGATAATGGTTTGTGGATTGGATAGGGGAATATGCGAACCGAAGGGTGGGAGGATGAACAATGGGGAAGCCCTCTATCTAATAGATACGATATGCGTATGAAAGTGCATTGCATGGGAATTAAACAACGTTGTATATTAAATTAATCAGGCTGTTTATTATTAAACAATAGTTTAAGTTTAATACAATTAGCATATATGTATGTAAATATAAGATGGAGCGAATATGGGCGAAATTAGATATGACGTGTGGATCAAAGACAGCGACGGGCGACGGCAGCGATAATAGAAGCAGAGAAAGTCAACGGGATACAATGGGCGGCCAATAGAAAGGCGACGCCAATGGGTGAAAGTGATGCAAGTATTGACTTGTACAAGCGAGCTAGACAAGGACAAGGAAATAGATGGGCGCGCAGCCACAAAGAAAGTGGACATATGCGCCAAGGATTTACGGAACTTTCACCACGCATGGCAACAGATGGATGCGTGGGTGAAAGTGGACGGCCGATGGAAAATTACCAGCTGTATAGCGGTAGTACACCAGCCAGTGCCTGAGGCCAGAGGAGCTGCCTATATAAAGGCGGCACAAATCAGATCAAAACATCAAGTCATCGAGGCATCAAGTAACAAGTAATTAAGGCCTTACGAGTAACCTTAAGAACTTACCAGGGAAAACACAAGGAACAAACAAGTCATTAAGGCCTTACGAGTAACCTAAACACAAGGAGCAGAAAAGGAACTAGGAACTATACAGGCCTTACGAGTAACCTGTACAGTTCATTCGAGAGGCAAGAAAGGACGACGAGGGATTCGAAGCGACTCACCAACGCTGCCCAAGTCCAGAACTACCGTAGAGATACCGCCATATGCAACCGAGCCCACTAATAATTTTGAATAAACATAAATATCAGCTCTAACAACTGAAATCAAACGTGTTTTAATTTCACCGGGGCACAAAATAAATTTGTTGTGCCGAACCTTATATTTATATTTATATTATTTATATAATAACGAATTTTTTTAATTTCAAAAAAAATTTTTTAAAAATTAAAAAAAACACATTAAAAAAAATGAAATAAAAAAAATAATAAATATATATATTTTATAATTTTCATTATAATTAAGTAATATTACAAAGAAAAAAAGCAAACACAAAAAAAAAAGAAGACATTAAATTTAATTAAATAACTACGTATAAATACTACGTTATTTTTAAAAAGTAGTAGTAGTAATAATTCGGCACAGTCGTTTATAGCTACAATAAACTTACTTATATTAAATTTCAAGACTATAGCTTAAAAAGTAACGAAGTTATTGAGAAAAGTCGCTGTTCGTGACTTTGCCGTTTGTATGGGAGCTATATGATATAGTCACCCGATCTTGATTAAATTTGGCACAATTATTAATTATAACACAAAACTGACCAATACCAACTTTTATGACAATTGCTGATAAAATAACGAAGTTATTGAGAAAAGTCACTGTTCGTGACTTTGCCGTTTGTATGGGAGCTATATGATATAGTGGTCCGATCCGACTGAATCCGAGATATACAAACCCTGCAGTATATACAAGCCTACGTGCAAAATTTCAGCTCTGTAGCTCTTACGGTCTAGGAGGAGATCGCATCGATCCAGACGGACGGACAGACGGACGGACGGACGGACGGACGGACATGGTTATTTGAACTCGTCTCGTCGTGCTGATCAAGAATATATATAGGTACTTTATATGGTCGGAGATGCTTCCTTCTATGCGTTGCACACTTCTGACCAAAATTAATATACCCTTTTTGCAAGGGTATAAAAATGTTTGTTGACAACTGAAAAAATTTATTTTTTCCTTATTGAAAATTTGATTTGATGTGCAATACGTTATTTACTGTCAAATTCCTTTAAATCTGGTTATAAAGCATTAAATTATAATTTTACATTACTGTTAAGACCTAATTTTAATGCATTTAAAAATTTTTCGAAACACTTTAATCTAATTATTTTAGCTAAGCAGTTTTTTTTAGTGTAAAGCAAGAAAAAGTTTCGTACTTCGTGCTTGTTGCCACACACACACATGCAAAGCCTCATTTTTGATTGTATGCGTGCCTACCCCCTGTTCTAGGCCCAATGAATAATGACAAGGTACTGAAAGTAGTGACCTTGCGAATAACAGAGTTTAAATGTTCATTGAAACATAGAAAGAAAGTTATAGCAAGAATTGATGTTAGAAATTTGTACACCAATGGAATTCTCGAATTAGGTCAGTTCTTCCAAAGGCTTGAAATGCAAGCCGGTATACTTGAAATCAGACAACTAAAAGTGGCACCGAGCGAAAAGATCTTTGAAATTATTTCAATAGATTCTTTTAAAAATATGGGCTATACCATATTGAAAACATTAAGAGTAGCGGTACTCCAGCCGGTGACCCTAATAGAAAATGAAAAAAAAAGCAAGCAATACTGTCTACATACCATGATGATCCAATTCAAGGAGGTCATACTGGCATTACCAGAACGCTGGCAAAAATCAAAAGACGCTACTATTGGAAAAAAGAGTACATAAGTAGATGTCGTAAATGCCAGGTATCAAAAACGACGACACATACGAAAACCCCCATGATAATAACAGAAACACCAGCGAAGGCTTTTGATAAAGTGATAGTGGACACAATAGGTCCGCTACCAAAATCAGTTGCATCCAAGAGTGCAAGTAATGTAGCTAAAGCTATATTCGAAAATCTTATACTACAGTACGGTCCAATGAAAATACTCATTACGGACATGGAACTGAGTATAAAAATCAGATTATAACAGATATGTGCAAGTACATGAAGATTAAAAATCTAACCTCAACAGCATTCCACCACCAGACTTTAGGGACAATAGAACGAAGTCATAGAACATTCAACGAATATATTCGTTCATACATATCAGCAGATAAGACCGATTGTGATGTTTGGATACAATATTTCAATTATTGTTACAACACAACACCCTCGGCAGTGCATGAATATTGTCCATACGAACTAGTATTTGGAAGACTACCAAACCAGTTCATAGATTTTAACAAAATAGATAGAATAGATCCTATATACAATTTAGACGACTACTCTAAGGAAATAAAATTTAGAATACAAATAGCATATAAAAGAGATAGGATAATGTTAGAAGACCATAAGTTAAAGAATAAGAAGTACTACGATAAAAATATTTCAGATTTTGATTTACAAATTGTGAGGAATATTATAAAGGATAATAATATCCCACACAACAAGCAAACAGCAGCACAATCCAACGATATAAATGAGGCACCGGATACAAGATACAGCCGAGACACAAACCAACGTTACGATATACGACCAAGCTTGCTACTAGTCGATCGAACCGATTCATAGAGAATGGCTTACGATCAAACCGGGTCGATCGAACCACACGTCACCGCTGGCGATTTCGTACAATCGGGAAGATGCGTGGGAAGCATAATGCAAAAAAACCAATATGCACGCATATGCAATGGGCAACCAAGTCCAACATGGCTCGATCGAACCAACTCGAACCTATGACGTACGATCGAACCAAGTCGAACCTATGACGTACGATCGAACCAAGTTGAACTCATGACGTACGATCAAGCATGGCTCGATCGAATCACAGGCGACCGCTGGCAATTTCGTACAAGCGGGAAGTTGCGTGGGAGGCAGAATGCACAATATCAACGATATAAGAGTAAATGGAACCAGGCTTGAGGGCATAATTGCACACAAACGGGGGCATTGGCCTTCTTATGCAAATCAAGAGCACAGAGAGGCAAATATGGATGCATGCATTAGCATACGCTGAATAAGCATACACGCACGTCACACGTACACTATGCGTGAGGGAGAATACCGGTGACCAATAGCGCACTCTCTGCCTACGTCACGCTCATGAGAACGAAAGCAGTTAGATTGTGAGCAACAAAATCTTGTGAGCGAAAGAGAATAAAAGTGAGGGCCAAGCAAGCCCGTGAGACGGGTGCGGGGCATGCATGCATTACATGAAACGATAATGGTTTGTGGATTGGATAGGGGAATATGCGAACCGAAGGGTGGGAGGATGAACAATGGGGAAGCCCTCTATCTAATAGATACGATATGCGTATGAAAGTGCATTGCATGGGAATTAAACAACGTTGTATATTAAATTAATCAGGCTGTTTATTATTAAACAATAGTTTAAGTTTAATACAATTAGCATATATGTATGTAAATATAAGATGGAGCGAATATGGGCGAAATTAGATATGACGTGTGGATCAAAGACAGCGACGGGCGACGGCAGCGATAATAGAAGCAGAGAAAGTCAACGGGATACAATGGGCGGCCAATAGAAAGGCGACGCCAATGGGTGAAAGTGATGCAAGTATTGACATGTACAAGCGAGCTAGACAAGGACAAGGAAATAGATGGGCGCGCAGCCACAAAGAAAGTGGACATATGCGCCAAGGATTTACGGGACTTTCACCACGCATGGCAACAGATGGATGCGTGGGTGAAAGTGGACGGCCGATGGAAAATTACCAGCTGTATAGCGGTAGTACACCAGCCAGTGCCTGAGGCCAGAGGAGCTGCCTATATAAAGGCGGCACAAATCAGATCAAAACATCAAGTCATCGAGGCATGATCAAGTAACAAGTAATTAAGGCCTTACGAGTAACCTTAAGAACTTACCAGGGAAAACACAAGGAACAAACAAGTCATTAAGGCCTTACGAGTAACCTAAACACAAGGAGCAGAAAAGGAACTAGGAACTATACAGGCCTTACGAGTAACCTGTACAGTTCATTCGAGAGGCAAGAAAGGACGACGAGGGATTCGAAGCGACTCACCAACGCTGCCCAAGTCCAGAACTACCGTAGAGATACCGCCATATGCAACCGAGACCACTAATAATTTTGAATAAACATAAATATCAGCTCTAACAACTGAAATCAAACGTGTTTTAATTTCACCGGGGCACAAAATAAATTTGTTGTGCCGAACCTTATATTTATATTTATATTATTTATATAATAACGAATTTTTTTAATTTAAAAAAAAAAAATTTTAAAAAATTAAAAAAAACACATTAAAAAAAATGAAATAAAAAAAATAATAAATTTATATATTTTATAATTTTCATTATAATTAAGTAATATTACAAAGAAAAAAAGCAAACACAAAAAAAAAGAAGACATTAAATTTAATTAAATAACTACGTATAAATACTACGTTATTTTTAAAAAGTAGTAGTAGTATGTAGTATGTGCAGTAGAAAAATAATAATACGCGATGCAATGTAGAGTATTCTACATATAAAAGCGTCATATGCTCAACACATGATAGAGTATACTACATGTTCACATAGTGACACTTTGTCGCAATGCATTAACAAGACGAGCGCCTAATATATACAAATGTAATGCGACTCCACTTATGTGTGACTGACCACCAGCGTGGTATCTGTCCCGTCAGCATATTCTCTAAGCCTTATGCGCCTGCCTAATATATATGCCATAAGCATATACATACATATGTACATACACATATACATATATATATACATACTTATATACATACATACATACTACGCTCTTTCGTTCTGCTGCCTCCAGCGGCAGAACTTATATACTTAAGAATTTTTAGGCTAACCACAATAACATTTTTAAATAAATTAGCCAAGCATTCCTCTATATGGATGATTTAATCGTTATTGGTTGTTTTGAACAACATATGATTAAAAATTTAATTGATGTTTTTGAACTTTGCAGAAAAAACAATCTAAAACTGCATCCAGATATGTATGCTCATTTTTTGTGCATGAGGTGACATTCCTAGGTCACAAATGCACAGACAAAGGAATCTTACCAGACGACACAAAATTTGACGTCATCAAGAATTATCCAGTTCCACATGATGCAGATAGTGCTAGACGTTTCGTTGCATTTTGCAATTACTATAGACGTTTCATAAAAAAATTTCGCCGAATATTCCCGGCACATAACAAGATTATGTAAAAAGAATGTTCCGTTCGAATGGACAGCAGAATGCGAAAATGCATTCCAATACTTAAAAGACAAGCTCATTCACCCTAATCTATTGCAGTACCCAGATTTTAGCTAAGAATTTTGCATAATCACAGATGTAAGCAAACAAGCATGTGGAGCAGTTTTAACGCAAAACTACAATGGACTCCAGCTTCCAGTTTCATATGCATCGAGAGCATTCACTAAAGGTGAAAGCAACAAGAGTACTACAGAACAAGAGCTAGCAGCAATACATTGGGCAATAACATATTTTCGACCATATATATATGGAAAACACTTCACAGTGCGAACAGACCATAGACCATTAACATATTTATTCTCCATGGTCAACACAAGTTCAAAACTAACACGCATGCGGCTAGAATGAGAAGAGCACGACTTTACAGTAGAGTATTTGAGAGGTAAAGATAATTTTGTGGCAACGCCCTATCGCGGATAACTAAGTATATCCGAATTACAAGATATGAATACAAAAGTCCTGAAAGTCACTACCAGGCAACAAAGTAGACAGAAAAACTGCGCAGTTAATAACGAAGAACTTTTGCCAAGGCAAAAACTTCAAGATGCTTCTAGGCCAGTGGTCGGCACGGCCCATTCCCCGGGCTAGGGCCTAGTTCTGCCGCAGCGCTGCCGTCTCACATACACTGTAAATGCTAGTGTAGCTTCGGCAACGGCACTTCGGAAACAATACGACTCGTGCTTGTCAGAAAAAAAATGATTCTCAACAAAAATAATTATTCCAGATGTCAAAAGTACACTTAAACCAGAGGGCCGGGGTTAACTTCGACCGCGTCAAAGTTTGTATACCCTTGCATCTTTTTTAGTAACTCTTTCCTTACCTATAGCCATCACAAAAGGCTAATGTTTGCGAAAGAACGGCCTACAATCTTAGCATAGGAAATAACGAAGATATTACTCAAAGTCACTGTTTTCCACCGATCGTTCCTATGGGAGCTATATGATATAGTCACCCGATCTTCATCAAAATCGGCATAGTCATTAACAGATATATTTAACTATCAACTGTTTAATTTGAAAGCAATCGCATCACAAGTAACGAAGTTATTGACAAAAGCCACTGTTTTTGACTGATCTCTCCTATGGGAGGTATATGATATAGTCACCCGATCTTGACATAATTCGGCACAGTCGTTTATAGCTACAATAAACTTACTTATATTAAATTTCAAGACAATAGCTTAAAAAGTAACGAAGTTATTGAGAAAAGTCACTGTTCGTGACTTTGCCGTTTGTATGGGAGCTATATGATATAGTCACCCGATCTTGATTAAATTTGGCACAATTATTTTTTATAACACAAAACTGACCAACTTTTATGACAATTGCTGATAAAATAACGAAGTTATTGAGAAAAGTCACTGTTCGTGACTTTGCCGTTTGTATGGGAGCTATATGATGTAGTGGTCCGATCCGACTGAATCCGAGATATACAAACCCTGCAGTATATACAAGCCTACGTGCAAAATTTCAGCTCTGTAGCTCTTACGGTCTAGGAGGAGATCGCATCGATCCAGACGGACGGACGGACGGACGGACGGACGGACGGACGGACGGACGGACGGACGGACGGACGGACGGACGGACGGAGGGACGGACATGGTTATTTGAACTCCTTCCTTCTATGCGTTGCACACTTCTGACCAAAATTAATATACCCTTTTTGCAAGGGTATAAAAATGTTTGTTGACAACTGAAAAAATTTATTTTTTCCTTATTGAAAATTTGATTTGATGTGCAATACGTTATTTACTGTCAAATTCCTTTAAATCTGGTTATAAAGCATTAAATTATAATTTTACATTACTGTTAAGACCTAATTTTAATGCATTTAAAAATTTTTCGAAACAATTTAATCTAATTATTTTAGCTAAGCAGTTTTTTTTTAGTGTAAAGCAAGAAAAAGTTTCGTACTTCGTGCTTGTTGCCACACACACACATGCAAAGCCTCATTTTTGATTGTATGCGTGCCTACCCCCTGTTCTAGGCCCAATGAATAATGACAAGGTACTGAAAGTAGTGACCTTGCGAATAACAGAGTTTAAATGTTCATTGAAACATAGAAAGAAAGTTATAGCAAGAATTGATGTTAGAAATTTGTACACCAATGGAATTCTCGAATTAGGTCAGTTCTTCCAAAGGCTTGAAATGCAAGCCGGTATACTTGAAATCAGACAACTAAAAGTGGCACCGAGCGAAAAGATCTTTGAAATTATTTCAATAGATTCTTTTAAAAATATGGGCTATACCATATTGAAAACATTAAGAGTAGCGGTACTCCAGCCGGTGACCCTAATAGAAAATGAAAAAAAAAGCAAGCAATACTGTCTACATACCATGATGATCCAATTCAAGGAGGTCATACTGGCATTACCAGAACGCTGGCAAAAATCAAAAGACGCTACTATTGGAAAAAAGAGTACATAAGTAGATGTCATAAATGCCAGGTATCAAAAACGACGACACATACGAAAACACATACCAAAATCAGTTGCATCCAAGAGTGCAAGTAATGTAGCTAAAGCTATATTCGAAAATCTTATACTACAGTACGGTTCAATGAAAATACTCATTACGGACATGGGAACTGAGTATAAAAATCAGATTATAACAGATATGTGCAAGTACATGAAGATTAAAAATCTAACCTCAACAGCATTCCACCACCAGACTTTAGGGACAATAGAACGAAGTCATAGAACATTCAACGAATATATTCGTTCATACATATCAGCAGATAAGACCGATTGTGATGTTTGGATACAATATTTCACTTATTGTTACAACACAACACCCTCGGCAGTGCATGAATATTGTCCATACGAACTAGTATTTGGAAGACTACCAAATCAGTTCATAGATCTTAACAAAATAGATAGAATAGATCCTATATACAATTTAGACGACTACTCTAAGGAAATAAAATTTAGAATACATATAGCATATAAAAGAGCTAGGATAATGTTAGAAAACCATAAGTTAAAGAATAAGAAGTACTACGATAAAAATATTTTAAATTTTGATTTACAAATAGGAGATTAAGTCTTGTTAAGAAAAGAAATATGTCATAAACTAGATGCTAAATATATAGGGCCTTATAAGGTAGTGAGTATAGAAGAAAATGATAATATAATAATTGCAGATGATAAAAATTAAAACCAGAAAGTTCATAAAAACAGATTAAAACCATTTATAAAATAAAAATAAAATTTATAAAAAAAAAATTTATATAACGATTTTTTTTAATTTAAAAAAAATTTTTTTTAAATTAAAAAAAACACATTAAAAAAAATGAAATAAAAAAAAAATAATAAATATATATATTTTATAATTTTCATTATAATTAAGTAATATTACAAAGAAAAAAAGCAAACACAAAAAAAAGAATACATTAAATTTAGTTAAATAACTACGTATAAATACTACGTTATTTTTAAAAAGTAGTAGTAGTATGTAGTATGTGCAGTAAAAAAATAATAATACGCGATGCAATGTAGAGTATTCTACATATAAAAGCGTCATATGCTCAACACATGATAGAGTATACTACATGTTCACATAGTGACACTTTGTCGCAATGCATAAACAAGACGAGCGCCTAATATATACAAATGTAATGCGACCCCACTTATGTGTGGCTGACCACAAGCGTGGGATCTGCCCCGTCAGCATATTCTCTAAGCCTTATGCGCCTGCCTAATATATATGCCATATGCATATAATTACATATATACATACATATATACATGCATACATACATACTACGCTCTCTCGTTCTGCTGCCTCCAACGGCAGAACTTATATACTTAAGAATTCTTAGGCTAAGCACAAGAACATTTTTAAATAAAATTCATTCGGCTTCTACCATCAAGAATAAACGCAACGATTATTTAATTGTCTTATTTATACAGTATGAAGATTTTGCCACGCCCCTTTACGCCCTCGAAATTTGAAAAACTCGATTATCTCCCGTCATTTTTTACCTTGTGGAATCAAATTTGGCACAATTAAATTTGATACTAATACCCAGCAAAATACCAAATTGGATCAAAATCGGGCAAAAAATAGCCAAGTTATGCATATAAACGTTTTTCCATAAGGCCGGAGTTGGCCGTTGGCGGGTGGGGGCGCTAGGGTGCTCATATGCATGAGTGGGCGAGATACTAAGATTAATTTTGGTCAGAAGTGTGCAACGCATGGAAGGAAGCATCTCCGACTATATAATGTATATATATTCTTGATCAGCATAACGAGACGAGCTCAAATAGACATGTCCCTCCGTCTGTCTGTCCGTCCGTCCGTCTGGATCAGCGCAAACTCCTGGAATTTTGCATAAAGGCTTGTATATACTGCAGGGGTTGTATATCTAGGATTCAGCCGGATCGGATAACTATATCATATAGCTCCCATACAAACGGCAAAGTCACGAATAGTTACTTTTCTCAATAACTTTGATATTTTCTGAGCTATTTAATATTTGTGAGTTTATTACACCTATAAATAACTATGCCAAATTTGATCAAGATCGGTTGACTATATCATATAGCTCTCATTGAACGATCGGTCGAAAACAGTGACTTTTGTCAATAACTTCTTTACTTTTCACGCGATTGCTTTCAAATGAAACATTTGTTAATTTAATATATCTGTTAATGACTGTGCCGAATTTGATAAAGATTGGGTGACTATATCATATAGCTTCCATAGGAATGATCGGTCGAAAACAGTGACCTTTGTCAATAACTTCGTTTCTTTCGACGCGATTGCTTTCAAATTAAAGATTTGTTAGTTTAATATATCTGTTAATGACTGTGCCGAATTTGATAAAGATCGGGTGACTATATCAGATAGCTCCCATAGGAGAGATCCGTCAAAAACAGTGGCTTTTGTCAATAACTTCTTTATTTCCTATGGTAAGATTGTGGGCCGTTCTATTGGAAACATTATTTGTTTAGATAAAACGTTTTTCCACTTTGACAGCTGTAAGTGAGGAACGAGTACCAAACAACTTGCAAGGGTATACAAACTTCGGCACGGTCGAAATTAGCCTCGGCCCTCTGGTTTAAAAGTATTTCTTGTCCTTCAGTTAGTGATAATTTTTTTTGTGTTTTTATATGTTTCATTTGTTTAATGCTTTAAATTTTTCGATAAGTAGTTTTGATCTATTTTGTGCTATTTGCAGTTTAAATTTTATTTCTTTGAAGTCATCAATGTTGTAGATGGGATCTACAGTCTCAGATGAGAAAGGGACAGTTTTAGGATATTTCGCAAAGACTAGTTCAAAAGGTGAATAACCATGTACGGTGGATGGAGTGATGTTAAAGCAATATGTGAAGTATGCTAGATATTCATCCCAATCGTCCTTTTTAATGGATATAAATGACCTGATGTACTCATTGAAAGTTATATGGCTCCTTTCTACTGTTCCTTGAGTTTGATGATGGTGAGCCGTGGAGTTAATTTTAGTTATGTTAAAATTTTTCTGTTCCCATGTCTATTAGAATTGTTTTAACTGAACCGTAAATTAAAATAAATTTTTCAAATATGGCCTTTGCAACCGCTTTTGCACTTTTGTTTGGTATAGGTATTGATATGAGATATTTGGACTATTATTATTGTGTCAAAAGTGGCTGTCTATTGCTCTACCTGCTGTACACTGCAGACTTACCAACGAGTTTAGGACTTACAACGTCCACTTTTGCCGATGACACGGCAATCCTCAGCAGATCCAAATGCCTAATCCAAGCCTCTGCAAAATTAGAGGAACACCTCAAGGTGGTAGAGGAATGGCTAGCAACCTGGCGTATCCGGGTCAACGAGCACAAATGCAAACACGTTACATTTACGCTTAACAGAAGAAACTGTCCAGCTCTAATGCTAAACAACGTACCGTGGATGTCACTTACCTTGGTATCCACCTAGACAGAAGACTAACTTGGCGCAAGCACATCGAGGCAAAAAAGTCACAGCCTAAACTGAAAGCGAGTAGCTTACATTGGATCATCAATGCTCGGTCCCCTCTACGTCTGGAGTATAAAGTCCTCCTATACAACTCCGTACTGAAACCCATTTGGACTTACGGTGCCGTACTATGGGGAAATGCAAGTACCAGTAATGTCGACATTATACAAAGGGCGCAGTCGAAGATTTTAAGATCAATCACTGGGGCTCCGTGGTACATACGGAACGACAACATTCAAAATGATCTAAATATACCTAGCGTAAAATCTGAAACAGGTAGTCAACAACTAAAGTATTCTGCGAAACTGGATGTACACCCTAATGTTCCTGCCAATTTCACTAATAATAATAGAACTCGTCTTAAAAGAAATGACAGACCAACCCAATAATAAGTGATTAGGGCCGCCTGCAATATCCCCTGGATATATCTTAAGTACTAGATTAAGGAAAATATCTCAAACTTGTTAGGCTATAATTTAAGAGTAGATTCAACAAATATATATTAAACGATAAAAAAAAAAACAAAAAAAAAGTGGCTGCAGGGGTTGGTGTTATTATCAATGGAGAGTGGTTGTGTCTGGTTGTTTTGGACAGTTTGCACTTTTCACAAGTTTTGATGTATGTTGCAACGTCTCAAGACATATGTTTCTAAAAAAATCTCTTTTTATTTTTCCTAGCGTTCTGTTTACCCCGCAGTGACGTCCCTCTATTGGATCATTATGATATTTATTTAACGTATCTTTTATTTCCTCTTTATTTGTTATTACTTTTATTTGCGGTAGAACTGCTATTTCTAAATTTTTTAATGTGTCTTTTCCTTTTTGTTTTAATTCATTAAGTGTAAGTGACCTAAATAGTTTTTCTGACATATCTACCTTCAGTTTATAGATTCCTTCACCGACTTATTTTTCAAGCCTTGGAAGGAATAGATCTAGATCTATTCTTCCATTACTGATTAAATCGCCTATGTTGAAGGAGAGTGTTTTCTTTATTTTTAGTAATAAAACATTTGCATTTTTTGACTCTAAGTTGGCTTCGTTAGGATTTATTATTTCATATATTCTTGGTATTTCTATTCTGTTACTGTTAATGTTGTTTTCCTTATGTGCTAATTTTTTTGTTTCTGATCTTGTTGCTACTTTAAGTATTTTATTAGTTTCTATGTTTTTTATATTTTCAAATTCAATTCTGGAGAGAGCATCTGCTACGAAATTTTCTTGTCCCCTGATGTATTCTACATATAGTGAAATTGAACTCTTCTAAATCTAACCTTATTCTAGTAGGTGTTGAGCGAGGTCGCTGTTGTTGCTGCCCACGTTGCTTTTTGTTATGAACTTGCTGCTGCTGTTGTAGCTGCGGAATATGTTGTTGTTGTTGTGCCTTGTTATACCTTTGTATCTCCGACCATATAAAGTATATATATTCTAGATCAGCACGACGAGACGGTTTCAAATAGCCATGTCCGTCCGTCCGTTTGGATCAACGCAAACTCCTCCCAGACCGTAAGAGCTACAGAGTTAAAATGTTGCATGTCGACTTTTATATACTGCAGAAGTTGTATATCTCGGACTCAGCCGGATCGGACCACTATATCATATAGCTTCTTCGTTATTTTTTCAGCTATTGTCGTGAAATTTATAATTATTCAAGTATACATTTCATTTATTATTTTTGTTTTTAAAAAAAAAATTTTCCAGCCACATTGTTAGTAATAGCCTATCAAAAAGTTAGTAGTTCGCAAGTTGCACTTTTGTGCTTCAACTTGCTATTAAGCTTGTAATTAGAATTATTAGGTAAAGGCAAGTTAAGGCTTGTGCATTTCTGCGTCTCCCTTGCGTTTCTTCGCTCTTTGGCGTAGTTCAGCTTTCAATTTGTCAATAGGCTCTATGCAGCGTTGTCGTTCCTCCAGTAAGTCTACTTCCATCCTATTCTGCTGGAGTAGCTTACGCACCTGGCCTCCTCGTTTTGTTGCTTTCTTTATTTTTTTTCGTTGCGTGCTCGGTACTCAGCTATTGTGAGTGTGCGGGTTTCATCGTTGGGATACAACTCTAGCCTTGGTGCGTCCCTTTGCTCGATAGGAGCAGATTCCGCAAAGGGAATATTTTCGCCGTTGTTCATTCGAGTTTTGTTTTTCTTTTTATTTGTATTTTTTTGTTACTGTTGTGTATTAAAGTCTTTAAAGGCCGGAGTTGGCCGTTGGCTGGTGGGGGCGCTAGGGTGCTCGTATGCTTGAGTGAGGGAGATACTGATATGCTTGTAATAAAAAGCATGTGAAAATGCATTTGTTTAATAAATTTAAAATATTTGCTTCACTGGTGTATGGTATACCTAAGTCGGCGAAACGAATTACTTACTTCATTTTTTTCTGTGACAATATATACGCATCATTCATCCATTTATTATTATCATAATAATAATGTTTTTTTTCGTGTCATGTCTTGGTTGTTGTTGTTGCTGTTTTTTTTCCCCCGCTATAGCGGGTTCTTTTTCTGCTTGCTGTTGTTGGTAATAAGTGTTGCCGCGTTTACATAAAATTATATTATTATAATTTATATCTGGTTAGATTACGACCTATTGAAATTTAAATCAAACCTTGCAGTTTAGCCGGCTCGAGGTCAATCTTCCAAAAGAAGATTATTTCAAAGGCAACACAAAAAGGTGAGCAGGTTGTCTGTATAGCTATTTCAAGAACTACCAAGTTCTATCATCAGCAGACTTTGCTAAAGAACTCCGGAATCGCAATAGCCATACCATGTCTTCAACGCTAGAATTGGTTGGGAATTGTAACAACCAAATGAAGCGAAAACAGTTGGTAAAGCCTACAAAACCGAAGACCACCTTTTTGTGCATACCCTTAGGCGCTATGAAAAATTAGTGTATGAGCTTCGCCTTACCAAACTAATATCACGACCTGTTATTTCATATACGGTATATTGTACCACATAGAAAAAGGGTTTTTTTTTTGAATAAAAATTCCAAAGTAACGGCGTGCCTTCCGTTGGTGTTATCTGGTTAGATTACGACCTATTGAAATTTAAATCAAACCTTGCAGTTTAGCCGGCTCGAGGTCAATCTTCCAAAAGAAGATTATTTCAAAGGCAACACAAAAAGGAGAGCAGGTTGTCTGTATAGCTATTTCAAGAACTACCAATTTCTATCATCAGCAGACTTTGATAAAGAACTCCGGAATTTCAATAGCCATACCATGTTTTCAACGCTAGAATTGGTTGGGAATTGTAACAACCAAATGAAGCGAAAAAAGTTGGTAAAGCCTACAAAACCGAAGACCACCTTTTTGTGCATACCCTTAGGCGCTATGAAAAATTAGTGTAAGAGCTTCGCCTTACCAAACTAATATCACGACCTGTTATTTCATATACGGTATATTGTACCACATAGAAAAAGGGTTTATTTTGTGTTGCCTTTGAAATAATCTTCTTTTGGAAGATTGACCTCGAGCCGGCTAAACTGCAAGGTTTGATTATAATTTATATATTTTTTGTGTAATATGTGCCAAGACCGGGTTCCTTTTATAAAAATAATGTAGCCAAGATGAACACGTCAGTGTCCATTCATAATCGTTTTCAGATTGATTCTTTATTGGAAATTATTCTTTTGCTTAAACTAAGTTTACATATGTATATATTCTTATGCTGCGACTTATGCGACATCTGCACAAGAGAGGGAGAGTGTCAGTACATGCATATTATTGCTGGAGCGCTTGCATCAAAGTGC
The DNA here is from genome assembly GCA_018152135.1 of Drosophila paulistorum. Taxonomy (NCBI): domain Eukaryota; kingdom Metazoa; phylum Arthropoda; class Insecta; order Diptera; family Drosophilidae; genus Drosophila; species Drosophila paulistorum. Next base: position 6,359,663 of record JAECXG010000822.1, on the reverse strand, counting down.
TTGGTCAGCGTTCATACGCTGGCCTGGCTCATGTTACGCTTGTGCATATATTGCTTATGTGAATATATGTATGTATGTATGTATGTATGTGCATATACAAATGTACATATGTACATACATACATATGTATGTATATGATTATGCTTAGCTGTATACATATTTATGTGAATATGTTTATGTGCATACATCAATGTACACATATAAACATATTCAAGTGCACAATTATATTTTATTGCGTATATATTTAATTGTTTATACTTGCAACAAAGTGTTACAAGTTGAGCTCTTTGTATTAAATGATTATTTGTATAAATATACTACAATTTATTTATTTATTATACCACACACCCAATGAGTGAAATGGTATATTAAAGTCGCGGAAGGAAGCTTTTCCGACCCTATAAAGTGTATATATTCTTGATCAGGATCAACAGTCGATATGGCCATATCCGACCTCCCGTCTGTCCGTATGATGGCGTAGACTTTTAGAGCTAGAGTCACCGAATTTCGAATGTGTACTACCTAAGTACAAGGGCAGATTTGTCTTTTTTAAAATTAAAAACTAATTTTCTCAAAAACTAAAAAATGCTAAACGCAACAAATTAAGTATGCAGATTTGTTTAGTATGCAAGCAGATTGCTGATATTTAATACTTTTGCCAACCACATTTTTGCCTCCAGAATCTAGAATAAACCGATTGGCTTCTGCACTTTTTTGGTTATCGAAACCAAATTCATCACACTCATAAGCCCTATTAATATCTAAAAAGCTACCAGCTAATAAAATCGGAATAGAAACATGCAAAATACTCGTATAAACGAGTTTTAATAGGCGGGCCTTAAGGATGCAGTTGGACGTAGGCTAGTGGCGGCGCTATGGTGTTCGTGTGTTTTTGGAGGATGAGCGAGATAGCATTTGCTATGAAACGAATTTAATAGACATACATTTGTTGTTCGAAATTTAAAATATTTTGTTACCTGGTGCATTGTATACCTAAGTTGGCGAGACGACTTATTTACTTAATTTTTTATTTTTTTGCACTCATCCATTGGACTTGTGTTCTATTTATCCGATCAGATTACAATTTGGGGATCTGATGTTTTTATCCAATACTACACATGAATAAAACTTCATAGCGATACTCCAAATGCTTTTACCATTTTTCGTATAAAACTATAATCATATATCAATAGTGGTCCGATCCTAAAGATTTTCATACTTGATCTGCCCCAGGTAATAAAAACCACAGACACATTTCAGCCCGATTTTTGAATTGGCATTGTTTTTCTAATCTGACTCTCATACAATTGCAGAGCCTCTCTATCAAATTTCCTTAGTAGGAGTTGTGCGAATATGACGTCAACTTCATCGGACAAATTTTCTTTTATTTTAATTAAGTAAACTAACTTATTAACTATGTCAATAATTCCTCCAATAACTCCTATGTATATTAATATTGTATGTATATTATATCTTATTTAAAATCTGCAACTTCTTTTTCCAGCATCAGCTGGTCGCCGCCGGTTGGCTCGCTGATGCTAACAGGGTCTATAGGCTCAGGCGGTACCGGTGGCGGTCATCGTACCAGATTTCCTTGTACACGTGTATTGGTAGTGTACGCTCTCCAAGGGCCCGGGAAGTCCTTGGGGCACTAGTTTCAGTCTTCTTAGCAGGTCTTTGTCAGTTTTTATACCCTTGCAAAAAGGGTATATTAATTTTGGTCAGAAGTGTGCAACGCATAGAAGGAAGCATATATAGCCATATATTAAATAGCCATGCCCGTCCGTCCGTCCGTCTGTCCGTCTGTCCGTCCGTCTGGATCAATGCGAACTAGACCGTTAGAGCTACAGAGCTGAAATTTTGCATGTAGGCTTGTATATACTGCAGGGTTTGTATATCTCAGATTCAGCGGATCAGACCACTATATCATACAGCTAACATACAAACGTCAAAGTCACGAACAGTGACTTTTCTGAATAACTTCGCAGTTTTCTGAGTTATCGTCATGAAATTGGTGAGTTTATTGCACCTATAAACAACTGTGCCAAATTTGATCAAGATCGGGTAACTATATCATATAGCTCTCATAGAAACGATCGGTGGAAAACATTGACTTTCATCAAAAAGTTCGTTATATCCTATGCTAAGATTGAAGGCCGTTCTTTCGCAGACATTACACTTTTTGGATAAACTATATCATATAGGTGTGGCGGCAGCGTCGACGCGTCGTGGAGAGGGCCACCTCTCAGCAGCGAACGCTGTGCTGCATGCTCACTCCAATGAAAAAGCAAAGAAATCGAAAGCGAAAGAGAGGGACGGAGATCGTGACGCGTGCAAAGCGCAAGACGCATCGTATGTTTTCACTGTTAGGATATAAGCAGGCAGAACAAGGGTGAGCTGAGAATATAGGAAAATCACTTAGCAAGGGACCATCAAAATGCAAAGACTCAGCAAGTTACCATCGAAGTGCGAAGGTAGTGAGAATTAAGCCGAAACACAATATAATACATACAATACACGATCCAAGGATATTTACTAAGCAAGGATATCAATTATATTGATGAACTCCGCGGGTTTCTTTTTTATACACATTAATAGTAATTGGCACGCTTTGCATAATTAAAGTACGTCCACACTACTCCTTCCCTTTACCCTTGTCCCGTAATACTCTGGAGTGGAGCCCAAGGATCAGTGGACTACGGCAGGTTAGATATTCTCCTGCAGATGAAGTCAGTCACTGATCTCAAGGCTCAGTCACTCCAGGTGAAGAGGCAACGGATTTTGGCCAGCCGGATTTCACTTGGCAGTCAAGATCAGTCGTTGCAGTTTCTCTTCACCACGCCTCCTACCTTAACCTAACTAACATTTATTTTCACATCTCCCTCCCCTCTCCCTTTCCCAGTCCAAGGAGTAACGGATCTTGGCCAAGCGGTCTTGGCTTGGCAGACAAGATCAGTCGTTACAGCTTCTCTTGGATTCTCCTTTTCCCTTGTCTCTCCCCCTTCGTCCCTTTATGTGATCTTTTCTTTTCGCTCGGTGCCAATTTTAGTTGGTTTTTTTAGATACCTATACATAAATACGCATGAAAGTACAGAAGTACAGACGGCAGTGTGACGTCACCGGTGTAGCGGCGGGTAGAGTTGTATATCAAAATGTTTAGGGTGGAGGACTTGACTTCGTCCTCTTGCTGTACGGTTGGCCTTGTGGTTCAACGGTGTATTAATAAGGCAAATATTTAACGGCAGTGTACTGGAGTAAATGTTAATAAATCAATATCTTTATTAGCCAATCGTCTGACAAAAACTGATTATAAGAATAGAATGAAATAAAGACTAAAGCTAAGTACATCACATGGAAATACGAATCTACACCCAAATACATAGGAAGTACATAAAAGATCACGCCACGGGCTTGTGGTCAGCAAAGCCGACTCAGCATATTCCCGACAAGAACTCAACGCTTGCGACACAACTAAAACGGCTGACCGTTGCTTCGGCCAATATTATTTTGGTTACGTTGCATTTGCATCGCGCGGGTTGCTCAAATTCATTGCGAGGGCCGTTCGTTGACTTGGCTGTTAACTAGTCTCCCCTTAAGATTGTTGCCGTTCTCGGTGACACTTAGTTCATTTACCACAGCCTGCAGTTTGAGGGAGTATTTTCTCCGGTACCAGTACTGGTAAATTATGCTAATGCAGCCAATGGTGAGGCTGAGGGTTACACCGACTATGAACCAAACCCGCGGGACCCCTCCGGAAACCACGTCGTCTCTTAGTTATCGAATTACGTGCAAGTTATGCTCATTCATTCTTTGTAGCAATGGTAGGCTAAGAACTTGGTCGTGTCCTGTGATATTCAGCAATGGTGATGCCGCGATGCCTGGACTTTTGTTCACAACACCGTTGTAGTTAATGTACGTGGTATCGTTTATGGTCGCGGCACGTTCGAATGTGACAAGATGTGTGCCTTTAACTGTCATCAGTGGGCCATCATCTATTCTTATTCCTGCTGATATCTCATTGACGATGATTATCCCTTCGTCGACTATGGTAATCGGTTCCAGGTGGCTTGGCTGTTTGTGGTATAACGCTAAACCTCCGGAGTGTAATCTGCTGGCGCAAGTATCATGAGCCGACTTCTTGTTACTGCTAGAACTCCATCGTTGCATTCAGCTACTACGTTATCATGTACTTGCAGAATAGTGTTATTGTGGGCAACAGGAAATATCATAACCTTCTTACGAAGAGTCTTAACATTAGGATAATTAATTATTATGTGGATTACGCTATCTGATTGAAATATTTTTATTTTTGACACTGCCATTAAACTAACTATTGGGACTTCTGTGAGCTGTTTGGTAAAAATGGATTTCAAATCTTCGTGGTCGAGAATTGCTGGGTTTATGATATTAAATTTGGCAAGCGTTATAGTGAGCAAAAGGTTTTTGGATTTCGGTGGATAACATTCTATTACGCGCAAGTAAGGTTTCATACAAATGAGGAGTGTCTACGAACTCGCCTTTCTTTTCTTTAATTATTTTATTTACTCTATCAGTTAATAGGTTAATTTGTTTTTGTGCTTCAGTGATTACTATTACTTGTCTGTTGTTTGATTCTATGAGCTCGGCTTCGGTAATCTTAATCTTTTCTTAATCTTTTCGGGCGTGCCTGCAACGATTTTTAACGCTGTTCCTAGGAATTCAAAACTTCTGGCCATTCTATGGTGTACCGTGAATGAGGGAAAAGTTCTGACAATTTTATTGTATTATCTATAATGCTCGCGAAGTTGGATAAATTTGTAGAGTGTCTTACGTAATTATGTTGTTCCCATACGAAAACGTTGCCGTCCAACACAGGAATATAGCTTGCGTGCGAAAAATCGGTGAGAAGTGCGCGAGTTGTGGCCAAGAGTATGAGGGTTAGTCCGACAAACCTGAATGAAACGATTAGACTCAATTGTAGTAGTTATCTATAATAATCTAATGTGGTATGACCTATGTTTACCTCACATTGTCCTTATGGACCACCCTCCCCTTAACAAGTACAGACGTTCGCAGGTCTGCTTGTATGGCGCCCTCCGTGCACAAGGGGGATAGTTTGTTACCTAGTCTTCTGTTATTTTTGAGGTAAACTTTCGCACCTACATCAAACACCCTGTTTTGTCTGTTTGGGTTGCATCTGGCTAATTTATTAAACGACTTTTGATTTCTTGCTTAATTTCGTCTGGTATAGAGTGGATTACATCGAGTGGTTTTTGTCCTGTTCCTGAGTGTATATATATATTCTATTGTTGCTCTCATGATAGCTTGAACCGTATCGCTAATTTTTTGTCCAATTTTAAACACCTGGCAATTTCTATTAATGTACTATGGAAACGCTCCACTTGCCCATTGGAACAGCTATGTAATGGGGGGGCGTTCACCACGTCGATGTTAAACTGATTCTTCAACAATGAAGTGATCGTTTCGGAATGAAGTGATCGTTGCGCTCCGTCTTGGAGAGCGTTAAGCTCTTGATAAGGCATCTGCGACAAAATTTTCCTTCCCTGGCTTAAAGTGCAACTGGGCGTTATGTTGTTCGATAAACGCCTTCCACCTCTTGATTTTCGCATTCGTGTTTTTCTCAGACACTGCGAATGTGAGCGTTTGATGATCTGTAAATATATGCAACTCTCTTGTACCGTAAAGATAATTCTGCAGTTTGCCGAGAGCCCACACAATCGCTAACAACTCTCTTTCGTTGGTAGCATAATGAGTTTTGCACATTTTTAGTGTTCGGGAGATCATGGTGATTGGTCTCCCACCCACACTGCTCCAATGCCATTCGCAGACGCGTCCGTAGTCAAGTCAAAAGGTTTTTTGAAGTCAGGGTACATAAGCATAACGTCTTCCGATGCTAGTATGTTTCTCAACCGGTTAAAAGCGTTTCGCTGAGATTCGTCGAGCTCGACTGCTACTTTTCTAGACATGTGTTTGCTTACAGTGCCATTTTCGCCTTTTAGTATATTGGTCAAAGGTCTTGCTATGGCTGCAAAATCTTTGATAAACACCCTATAGTAGCTGGCTAGGCCTAGAAAAGATCTCAGAGAATACAAATTTTTTGGCTCAGGGTACTCTTGGATCGCTTTTACCTTTTCTGGGTCTGTCTTTGCTCCCTCGCTAGTAACAATAAAGCCTAAGTACTCGACAATTTCTTTGAAAAACCTTGTCTTTTCTTTAGAGACCCTCATCTTAGCATCACACATTCGCTGAAGTACTATGTCAATATGGCGTACGTGATTTTCAGAGAAGATGATTACGTCATCAACATAGACGTAAAATATCTTGCCAATTTGCTCTCGCAAAACATCGTCGATTGCTCTTTGAAAAATGCTTCCCGCATTTTTTAAACCAAAAGGTAGTCGACAGAACTCGTACTTTCCGCCATTTACTGAGAAGGACGTCTTTTCGCTATCGTCCTCCGCCAGGTATATCTGGTGGTACCCGGATTTAAGATCCAATGTTGTGAAAAACTTAGCTTTTCCGAGATTAGCTAAAATTAGTTGGATACTTGGTATCGGATAACGGTCTGCGACGGTTTTCTCGTTTAACTTCCTAAAGTCAATGACAAGCCGCTTATTCTTATTACCGCTGGTGTCTATCCCCTTCTTATCAACAACCCAAGCTGGGCTGTTATACGCAGATCTTGATGGCCTAATGATGCCATCTTTTAACAGCTGTGCGACTTCGCTGTTTAGAAAATCTGACACGCCTACTGGGTGCGGATAGAGCTTTGAATATACCTCCTTATTGTCTACAGTTCGGATTCTGGCAACGACTGAAGTGTTATAAGGCAGCGCTTCGTTAGGGGTCGCGAATGCACTAATTCTTTTTAGTATAATTTTCTTAAATTCGGCTCTTACAGAATTTGGGACTACGATATCATCGACACGTGTAAAGTTCACATTATCGCACGGATGGTGTTTGAGTACCTCGGAAGTATTACCGTAGTTTATGGTGTTTTCCCTTAGGTCTATAGTTACCCTATTATGGCGTCAAAGGTGTCAAGGGTATCTAGTAAGAAAAACGTGGCAACTTTAATCTTTAATGTTCTGCCAGCCAACCGAGCTCGTCGAACGGCAGTTGGGTACATCCCCTACATGCTTGTTGGGTAACATTGTTAACTTTTTGTCGCCTATTGCCCGATGTACGCTCCGAAGTACTATACCTCTTTTGAGGCCCGTCTTGTGTAGAATGTCCCTGTGGCTTTCCCCAGTTGTTGTGATGTCTTAATCTGGACATCGAAGGATCAACATGGGTTGAGTCTGATTTCTTAACTGTGCCTCTTTGTCCTTCGACGAGGTTTTAGGGTCAGCCTGATGTGCCCTGTTCTGGCCTTGATTTCCAACAAAATGTGGATTTCTACCTGGTTACGACTGCAAAACCTAGTATTGTCCCTGTCCAACTTAACTTCACACTTCACACTGGGGTCAATTGTAACTCTCTGATATGTCTCAACCAAGCCAAGCCACGTACTCCTCATCATTTCTATCAAAGCTAGGCACTGACTTTACAATGTCCAATTTAACTTCACATTTCACACTAGGGTCAATTGTCACTCTCTGATATGTCTGAACCTGTGGAGTCTCTATCCTGAAAGCAGCAACTTGACCTCTAATGGTTTCAAGTTCCGCACGGAACTCGCTTTTCAGTCTCCTCTCTTGTTCTAGGAGTGCACTGTTCACTGCACCTTCCACTAATGCTTTTAGCAGAGACGGGTACATTTCTAATTGATTGTTTACTTCTGGCCTAAATCCTACTTCTTGTTCTTCGTCACTGTCGTAATCTACCTTTATATTTCTATAAGCCAAAGTCATGAGCAACCAACGAAGCGTAAAATATTTATTTCTTTTTCTTGTTTTTTTTTTTTTTTTTTTTTTTTTTAAACGCACTTGCACGTTAACAATATCACAATAATTAACCTGTACCGCAATGCTCAATTTTGCGCTGCCAACTCACTCACAAATTTTTTACTTTTTATTTTTATATTTTTATAAATATTTTTTTACCGAGTTTTACCAAACATTCACTTACATGTTCATGTTTAGGGCCATGGTATTCCTGTCTTAATATCGTAAGATTATCGAATTCCAGTATAAAGCCTGTTGGGCGCCAGTTAGTATGTTCCACCTTTCCCTCTGACGGCAGTGTGACGTCACCGGAGTAGCGGCGGGTAGAGTTGTAAATCAAAATGTTTAGGGTGGAGGACTTGACTTCGTCCTCTTGCTGTATGTCTGGCCTTGTGGCTCAACGGTGTATTAATAAGGCAAATATGTTAATTGATCAATATCTTTATTAGCCAATCGTCTGACAAAAACTGATTATAAGAATGGAATGAAATAAAGACTAAAGCTAAGTACATCACATGGAAATACGAATCTACACCCAAATACATAGGATGTACATAAAAGATCATGCCACGGACTTGTGGTCAGCAAAGCCGACTCAGCATATTCCCGACAAGAACTCAACGCTTGCGACACAACTAAAACGGCTGACCGTTGCTTCGGCCAATATTATTTTGGTTACGTTGCATTTGTATCGCGCGGGTTGCTCGAATTCATTGCGAGGGCCGTTCGTTGACTTGGCTGTTACCTTGTACTTTCATGTGTATGTATGTATAGGTAAAATCAAAGTAGGCCAAAAATCAGTTCTGCTGCGACTATTTTTCCGACTGCTGCTTTCGTCGACATTCGAAATTGGCCAAAAGCAACAGTCGGAACAGTACCTAGTATTAAATTGTATAAGTTGTTGCTGTCAACATTTTCTATTTCGGTTATTTACTTCGGAAGCAAAAGCAACACAAAGTGTTCGTTTTCATATTTGCTAAACAGTCACAGCAATAAATAGAGCAAAATTTATGACTTGCTTATTCGACTACAGAAATTTAAACACTGTTTTGACATGTTATAATAAACATGTGGAATCTGTTATTCGCAAGGTCACTACTTTTCGTACCTCGTCATTTGTGATGATTTCGTATACGTATATGCAACGTTGGGCCTAGAAGCGTTTTCAAGACTTTGCCTTGGCAATAGTTCTTGTTATTTTCTGCGCAGAAATATTTTTGTCTACTTTGGTGCCTGGTAGTAACTTTCAGGACTTTTTTGTTCATGTCAATTAGATCGAATATCGTTATCCTTGACGGGGCGTCTGCCACGAAACTATCTTTCCCTCTCAAATACTCTGGAGTATTCTATCATATTCTTCTAATTCGAGTCGCATGCGTGTTTATTTTGAACTTGTGTTGACCGTGGAGAATAAATATGTTAATGGTCTATGGTCTGTTCGCACTGTGAAATGTTTCCCTTATATATATGGTCGAAAATGTGTTATTGCCCAATGTATTGCTGCTAATTCTTGTTCTGTAGTACTCTTATTGCTTTTATTGAATTTTCGTGATGCATATGCAACTGAAAGTTGGAGTCCATTATAGTTTTGAGTTACAACTGCTCCATATGCATGTTTGCTTGCATCCGCGTTTATGCAAAATTCTTTGTTAAAATCTGGGTACTGAAATAAATTTGGTTCAACAAGTTTCTTTTTTAGATACTGGAATGCTTTTTCGCACTCTGATGTCCATTCAAATGGGACATAATCTTGTTATGTTCTGTGAATATTCGGCGAAGTTATTATAAAACGTCAATAGTAATTGCAGAATGCAACGAATCTTCTAGCGCTGTCTGCGTCCGTAGGGACTGGATAAAATTTGATGACGTCAAATTTCTTGTCATCTGGTAAGATTCCTTTATCTGTGCACTTGTGACCTAAAAATGTCACATCGTGCATAAAAAATGAACATTTTTCTGGATGTAATTTTAGATTGTGTTTTCTACAGAGTTTGAAAACATCTGTTAAATTTTTAATCATATGTTGTGCAGAACAACCAATAATGATTAAATCATCCATATAAAGGAAGGCTTGCGAAGGTTCAAGACCTGAGAATGCTATTGTCATCATTCTCTGAATTGAATTAGCCGCTATTTTTAAACCAAATGGTAATCGCGGGAAGCGATATGAACCATTGCTTGTTGAAAAAGACGTAATATTTCTTGAGATTTCCTCAAGTTCAATTTGGTGAAAACCTGACATTAAATCAAGACATGAAAAATATTTATCTCGACCCAATGGATAAAGAATATCGTCAATTCTGGGAAGAGGAAATTTATCTGACAGCAATTTTTTATTTATTTGGCGATAGTCAATTACTAATCTCCATATTTTCTCGTTAGAATCCGAAAGTGATTTCTTTGGGACTAATAAGAGTGGGCTGTTTTAGGGTGAAATAGACGGTTCAACAGTATTTTGTTCAATTAACTTTCCAACTTGATACTTGATTTCTTCAATTTGGCTATGCCGACATCGATAATTTTTTTTACATATACTGGTTCATCATCCTTAAGTCTCAATTGTTACCTATAAAAAATATGTGTAGTGTAATAGTTGCGTGTAATTTAAATTCTAATTATCGCACATTTGAGTTTATCGTCAACTGTCAAGTGCGATCAAAAATATGCTGTGAATTCATAACCGTTTATAGTAATAATGGTTCTCTATTGGAGCTTTGCAGCGTAACCGCAGCTAACTTCATAAAGGAAAGGCTTTGAGAATAGGAGTGAAAGGGTATATAAGAACCTACCACCCGCACTTCCACCTTTTTTCATTATTCTGGATTAACGACGAATTAGAAGAAATTGATTTCGTCCCCCGAAGAATAAAGTGAACAGTTTAAATTTGTATGGTGAAAATCACCAAATAAGTCAAATCACTCGGGTTAAATAAAATACTCGTAATCCCAGAAACAAACAAAAAAGAAAAAAGCAGTTGAAGTAATTAAATTATGGAAACCAATCTCGATCTAGAGACATAGGAGGCGTAAGCCTAACCTACAGACCTCGTGGTTAACCTTAGGATATACAGCCTCCACGGCCTATCACCATCACCATACGGCCAGAACGTACTTTTAATCAAACTTTACGGAAGGAAATAATTTAATCACTGGTGTTACAGTTTAAATGGTATCTGCGACAATGCAAAAATTCGGGTGTAAAAGAGAGCAATTACCAAGTGGTCATATCGAATTTTGTTTTTAAGAAATATTTTCTATAATATTAATTTTTGATACGAAAGGATCGTTTAATGCATAAGTAAAGTTATTGGAAAAAAATATTAATTTGGTTGTCGGAATGTAAACGAAAATAATTATAATAGATGAAGAAACGGGAATTTTTTTTATTGAAATTAAAAGTGTAAATTCAGTAACGATTAGAAACGATTTTAATTTGAGTTCGTATGTCGGTATGAAGCACTTAAAATATTATCGAACCGTATAACCCATTAAAACAAAACAGTAAAGAGTATATTAAAACAAAAAACATCAAAAACCAACACCTGATACAGCTGCTGAAGTCCTTTTTTTTTTTTTTACGCGCGTGCCCAAGCAGCTAACTGCCCACCTCCCACCCGACCGACCGAGGGGTGCAGCCGTATAACGCACGGCACGAATCGCGTGGACAAATACACAATAGAAAAAACAGACAAACAAATAAATAAATAAAACTATAGCTATCTATTAACTAAATGGGATAGGATAGAAGTCTTAATCATACTAATAGGAAGCTCTGAGCCGATTACAGGGAATAGAAGGTTGTAATCAGAGCAGAGGACCCTAATAGGTTCATGCAGGGCATAGTTAGAAGAACAACGACTAAGGGATAAAGGTATCAAAGGGTGTCTACTTCGTCTACATGGTACCGACAGATTTACCTGAGCTAATAACTCAGGCGAGTCGATATCACCAATTAGGAGCTTGTGCATAAAAATAACACCAAGTATAATTCTACGGTTAGTTAGGGAAGGAAGGTTAATCAAGAGAAGTCTACTAGAATACGAAGTAAAATTGACATTGCGATCCCAGCTTAAGCCACGAAGAGCAAACAGCAAGAACTGCTTTTGAACGGATTCAAGTCTAATCTGGTGCGACTCATATTGAGGTGACCAAATGCAAGATCCATACTCTAAAATAGGACGGACAAGCGAAGTAAAAAGAACTTTAGTTGTATAGGGGTCATCAAATTCTTTTGACCATCTTTTAATGAAACCCAGGACACTTATGGCCTTTGCGACCGTGGTAGAAATATGGGTGTTAAAATTTAAGTTATGGTCCATAAGTACGCCCAAATCATTCATATTATTTAGACGTTCTAAAGGACTATTGTTTAGAAAATAAGTGACCAGTTGAGGAGAGATACGAAAAAAAGTCATTACCTTTGTTGTATGTTGTATGCCAAATGAGCATATGCCTACAGTATTGTAGAGTATACAATATAACAAGTGGTCATATGCTCAACATTAAAGTAAGAGTAACATACCAACACTTTGTTGCCATGTTTATGCACCCATTCATAATAGTAATATGATCCGCCACTTATGCGGACTGGCCGCTGAGCGTGGGATCGCTAGCGTAAGCACTTTTGACTATGTACCCTCAGTACATATATGCTAATACGTACAACCATATATACTGCAACACACACTCTCTCTCTGCCAGCGCCCTAAGCGGCAGAGTGTATTCAATACATATAAGATGTATAGGCTAAGACTAAAATATGAATAAACTGTCCAGACATTCTGGATCACTGCTCGAACAGAACAGTTGCGTTTCATTTAACTAAAACGGATTTATTAAAAGAACTTAATGCGCACATAACACCTTACATTTGGTAGTGTTAAGATTTAGTAGATTAAGCTGGCACCAGGAGTGAAAGTTTTTAAGATCAGCTTGTAGCCGACTAAATGAATGTGTATCTTTATAAAGGAGACAAGGCTTGACATCGTCAGCATACATAAGCACACGCGAATGAACAATGACTGATAGAAGATCGTTAATGAACAGTGTGAAAAACAGAGGGCCAAGATGACTAACTTCAGGTACACCAGAAGTCACAGGAATGGAATCGGAAAAATAAGACTGAAAAAGTACCTTCTGTTTTCTATTTGCTAAATATTCTCGAACCCAAGAAAGGAAAAGGGGTGGAAACCCAATGTCGCTCAGCTTAGAAAGTAAAAGGGTATGATTAACGAAATCAAAGGCTTTGCTGAAGTCAGTGTGTATGACATCAGTTTGTTTACCATTTTTGAACCCCTTGATAATTATTGATGTAAATTCTAAAAGGTTAGTGGTTGTAGATCTACGTTTCACAAACCCATGTTGGGATGGCGAAATAATAGAGCTGCAAAAATGTTGCAATTGAGATGTTATAATTGTCTCAAAAGCTTTCGGAATAGCGGACAATTTTGAGATACCCCTATAGTTAGAGGCTTCGGACTTTTTGCCATTTTTATGCAGAGGAATGATATACGACTCCTTCCAAATAGATGGAAAAGAGGAAGATTCAACAGACAATAGAAACAATTTTAAAATGGGTTTACATAATGCGTTTACACAGAACCTGAGTACACCAGGAAGACCATCTGGACCCGGAGAATAAACAGGTTTAACTAATTAAAGTTCGCTAAGAATAGAACTTTCATCAAACACTGGATTGAAAATGCAATTAGCCTTTTCTAAATGATAAGGATATGGACTTGCTCGGTATTCCGTTGAGGAATAAGTTGTTTTGAAAAAACTCGCAAACATTTCGGCAATTGCCTGATCAGTGCTCGCTTTTTTATTTTGAAAAGACAAAAAAGATGGGTGCACAGAGGTCTTACGTTTAGAATTGACAAAATTATAAAATTGTTTAGGGTCAGAAGAAAACTGAAGCTTACACCGCTGAAGATAATTCTTATAGCATTGTGTGTTAAGCATCATGAATTTTGAACGAGCGACTGTATACAGAGCATAATCTGATGAACGACGTGTTTTTTGAAACTTCTTATAAAATCGTGTCTTCACATTTTTCAAATTGGATAACTCACGAGAGAACCAGGGAGGTTTGTTAAGCCGCTCCTGCCTACCAAGAGGCACACAAATATCAAAGAGTGAATTCAGAGTATCATAAAAGAAGCGAATAGCTGAGTTCATATCTCTACAATTGTACAGATAAGACCAATCGGTAGTAGTAATGTTTTCATTAAGGCTGACAAAGTCAGTCTTACGAAAGCACCTAGTTAGAGGTAACTGATTTGAACCAAGTAATGGTGAAAGCAAGGGCAGATCAATTTTTAAATTCAATGTAGGATGAAATTTGTCTTCTGGAAGAACAAATGGTTCGATCCTAGAAACCTCACAGTAAGAAGAATCCAATACAAAAATAAGATCTAACGATTTTCCATTAGAATTTAAGACAGGATTGACTTGGGATAAAGATAAGCCTAGAAGGCCATCAATAAAGTCATGTGACACAGAGGGCAGCAACATGGTAGATTCATCTGTTAGTGACCATGCTAAAGCAGGTAAATTAAAATCACCTACAACTATGAGCATGTCTTGACTGGAAACTAAAGAGGAGACAAACTGAATTGCCTCTAAATGATTTAAATATACCACCATGTCTGACAATGGTGGAATATAGGAACAAGTAATGAAAGCATTAAAAGATTTAAAATTTACTTTAACACCGACAAACTCAATCTCCTGGGTACTAGAAAATTGAATCATTTCAGATGATAAAGCAGCATCAACAGCTATCAGAACGCCACCACCTATGCGAGAAATCCGGTCACGTCTGAATATAGAAAAGTTTGTGGAAAGAACCGATGCATCAGCAATATCAGGTTTTAGCCACGTCTCTGTAAATGCTAGAATGTTATGCTCAAAAGAAAGACTATCTACATAGAGATTAGGAAGTTTAGATTTCAGTCCTCTAACGTTCTGGTAACCCAGGTTAAGGGACGAAGCTAGTTTTTTGACACACCAGCAGATGCTGACGTGGCAGGAATAGTATTAGTTGTTGTTGTTGGCAAGCGAATCGGTTGCCGATTTTTCTTTTTTACAGTATATTCCTTAACTATTATATGTTTCGGCCAAAAATCTTCTCGACATATAGTGTCGAAGATATTGGCAGAAACACTAATTTTAAAGGACGAAATGTCCCGAGAATAAGAAAATTTAAACTTCTCCACCGCAATATTCGAGACGTTAACCTTCTTCCGAATATAGGCTATTACATCATCAGATGTGACAACAGGGTCTAGCCTAGAAACAAATATATGTTTCTTTGGTGGTATGCCAACGAGAGGCCGCGGTCCCGAAGCGTCAGCCGTAGCAGTAACGTTGGACGAGTCACCCACTGCAGCAGTCAACTTGTTTACGGGGCCCTCGATACTTTTAGAACTATCGGCAATTTCCATTGGAATGGGTAATTGCCCGGACACATCGGACACTACAATAGGCATCGTTTTAAAGAGATCATTCCCAGGGGATACCGGTAATTCATTACTAATAGCATTCACAACCGGGCTCTTAAACGATATCAACTGCTGTACATTAGGAGTAGACGGTGCATGAAACCGGTCGGAGACGATAAGAGACGCTGGCGGATCTACAGATACTGAAACACCCCAAGGACTGGTCCTTTTACGTTTCGGAGACTCATTCATAAGCGATAAACTCCTGAACTGAGTCTCCACCGCAGTAAACTCCGCTTGGAGTTTATTAATCCTGCCCTTAAAGTGTCAAAACTATCTCTAGTCCGCCTCATGAAAGAGCGCATCTCATTCTCGACCTCCCGGCAAGCATCACATCCATATTTGAAGCCACCGCCTTTAGCAATAGACTCCTTGATTCTGCCTGTGTAACCTGCACACTTAACGTGAACCGCATTGTCACACAGCCAACAAAGAATATAATCATGGGAGTCAACCGCATTAGTGGCAACTATGCAATTATTTTTTGAGCAGACAACCATTTTATCAAAAATGAATTAATTTAATTAAAAAAGGAAATACAAAAAAATAAAAATTCTAAAGGTTAAAAATCTGTGTATAAGAATATACTGACTGGTTCTGACACAAGGGTTAATGTGCAGAGTAAGCCTTCACAACTAGAGAAAAGAAATTACAAAAGTACACAAAAACAAAAACACGTATCACAGAGTCGCGGGTAGGCAAAAGACGAGACCGCAAATCAAACAAGAATAGGAAAGAGCGGGAGAGCGCGTCAAATTGAACACATGCAACAACAATTTGTGCGCAAGAGCGCGAGAGTTAGTTGAAATGGTAAAGACACAAAAGCAAAAGACATAAAGAAAAACAACAACACCGCTAACGCAAGTATTGTTGTAAGTTTTGATTTTATTTAAATTTAAACAAATACACAAAAGCGACAGCAAGAGTTCGCGAAATGAAAATAAAATTCGGATGCTGGAAATATTAGCCGATAATGAATTTACAAGTTATAGAAAAGAAATTAATCGCGAGAAAAAAATAATAGTTGATAAGCGCAAAAAAAACACGTCCGTTCTCTGCAACGAGTGAGAGTTTTTTATGAGTCCTTCATCGGTGGACTTTCCGAAAACGTAAGTGTATTCTTTTATCACTTTTACTTTTTTACCGCTAGAGCGCATGACATATGGTGATTAAGATTAAAGTGCAAAAGAGGAAAAAAAAGAAAAAAAAAGTTTGACGCCCACATATACCTATGTTATGCGACTCACTCACTATTGTTGTTTCTATTTTTTTTTTGTTTTATACATTCTACATTTTATTTACATTTGCTTCACATACAAATCAAACTTACCAATGATTATGAGAAAAACTAAAATTATTGAAAGATAAAAGTGCTATCAATGTTTCGGTGTCGCGATTCCTTTCTATACCATACACCCATAGGGTGCACTATCCTGCCTGACATGGTTTTCACTTTTGTGTTTATATCTTTAGCTACTACTTCTTTTTTATATCATGGAGTTAGTTTGAAACCCAATCTTTTGTTAATCCTGACATAAATTGTGTCACCTGGTATTGTATTGTGTGTTGTGTGTATTTTTCCTATTATGGTATTGTAAGTCTTAGTTTTGTTTTTTCAATTTTCGACGAGGTATACGGTGGGGTTGTATGGACATTTATACTTAGCTAGTTATTTAAAGTAATTTTATTGACGCAGAATTTAGGGATTTTTCGTTATCCATAACTACTGTTTATGTGTGTGTATTTTTCCTATTATGGTATTGTAAGTCTTAAGTTTTGTTTTTTCAATTTTCGACGAGGTATACGGTGGGGTTGTATGGACATTTATACTTAGCTAGTTATTTAAAGTAATTTTATTGACGCAGAATTTAGGGATTTTTCGTTATCCATAACTACTGTTTTGGTCACACCGAAAGCTATTAATAACTCGCGTAGTGGTAACTTTAAGTGTTCTGCCGCTTTTGAATTTACTAGTTTTATTTTTACTTCGAGAATTTATCTATTGCTTGCTGTTGAGTATAAATCCATGTGTATTATTTCACCTGGATAACTCGGGGGTGCCTTTGGTATTTTAAAAGTTTGCATGTTTGGCAAGCTTTTACCACTGCTTCAACTTTTTTTTTCATACCGGGAAAAAAAAAGTTCCATAAAATCCGTTTTTTATTCCATATTACATTTCTATGGGATCTGACATGTTCTTTAGCTATGATATCTTGTTGCTGGCTATTGTCAAGGACATCTGTAGTTTGAATCTGTGTGAATATTGCTTTATAGTTCATAAAATGTTGTTTTATTTGCAACAAGGTGCCAGCTATGCCCCGATTCACAGCCAATGTTGTCAGGGATGAGTTGCAGCCAATTCAATATCCAGTCCTGAATATTTTTAGTGGTTTCGCTGTAGATAATTAAAAAGTATAGCGCGAAGGGAAGTGACAGATGGATGAGGAGAAATAAGATGAGAAAGGTTGTTAAACGATTGGCAAAGAACACGAAAAGGTTCGTGAAGAGAATAGTTAGTCAGACATCTACTAATGTGAAGAGGAAAAAAGTTTCTGGTCCGACGTGAGGGAACACAAAAATATAGCGTATCTAGTAAATTGGTAGAAATGACTTCACCGTTGACTAGTTTATGGAGAAAGAGAATGCCAAATACGAGCCTACGGTTGTAAAGTGAAGGAAGAAGAAGAAGTCTGTCAGAATAAGAAGGTAGGCGAAGACTCGAGTCCCAATTAAGACCGCGTAACGCGAACTTAAGGAATTGCTTTTGTACCGATTCAATACTACGCTGGTGAACATCATATTGAGGATTCCACACTGGCGAGCAATATTCTAGAGAAGGGCGAACTAACGAAGTGTATAAAACCTTTGTCACATATGGATCATCAAATTCTTTGGCCCAACGTTTAATGAAACCAAGAAGACTGCATGCTCTATTGACAATTAAAGAAATATAAACATTAAATGAAAGTTTTGGGTCAAACATAACGCCTAAGTCTTTGAATGATGGTACACAATCTAACAGAACAGACTTAATAGAGTAATGACCTAGGAACGGAGACAAATGAGTTCTGCCAATAAGATAAGACTTTAACCAAGCCAATAGTTTCGGGGAAAAACCCATGATGTTAAGTTTCATGAGAAGCAAGGAATGATCAACCGTATCGAAAGCCTTACTAAAGTCGGTATAAATAACATCAGTTTGACACTTTTTACGGAAGCCATGGTGTACAAGGCTAGTCAATTCTAAAAGGTTGGTAAGCGACGAA
The DNA here is from genome assembly GCA_018152135.1 of Drosophila paulistorum. Lineage (NCBI taxonomy): Eukaryota > Metazoa > Arthropoda > Insecta > Diptera > Drosophilidae > Drosophila > Drosophila paulistorum. Next base: position 6,341,010 of record JAECXG010000822.1, on the reverse strand, counting down.
CGACCTTTCATGAAGCCATGCTGACAATGAGAAATAGTGGATCTGGATAGGTGTTGAAGGGAAGACGTAATAATTTTCTCAAACAGCTTAGGTATTGTGGAAAGTTTGGCAATGCCACGGTAGTTAGAAATATCCGATTTGCTACCCTTTTTAAAAAGCGGAATAATAAAAGACTCCTTCCAAATATCAGGAAAGCTACAAGTCTTACTCGATATAAAGAATAACCGAAATAAAGGCTTAGATAGGGAAATCGAACACATTTTAAGGATGCAACTAGGTATATTATCAGTCCCGGGTCCGAAGGAAGACGTCATTAATGACAAGCTAGAGATAATACAGTCTTCAGTAATACTGGGAAAAAACATACAATTTAAATGTGGAATTGAGAAGCGATAAGGTGTGGGATCCAAAACAGTAGTAGAATAAGTCGACCGAAAGAATTTAGCAAACATATCTGCAATATCTGAATCATTATTAGCAGTCTGGTCATTAAGTCTGAAGCTGGAAGGTAGTAAATTAGAGCGTCTTTTGGAATTAACAAAGTTGTAAAACCTTTTGGGGTTCTTATAAAATTCAACCTTACTGTATTTAACAGATAAAATTGAGATTTGGCTACACAATAATTTGCATAGTCAAGTCGCGAACCAATTTGATTGATTTATAATTGCTTGTGTGCATATGTATTTTGAGACCTTATCATTAGCTTGGCTTAGAGCTCTTTTAGTTACACATTTATTGTGTAATAGGTAAGCTTTATATAATACATATGCGCACAATATTACAGCAATTATCAATAGCAATATGTTCGTTTATCTCATATCAGCATTTGATGATTCTATTTTATTTACAACATTTGCAGTGGAGTACTGATTTTGTTTCGATTAACCCCATTGTGGGTATAACGGATATATCATCAAATTTACTTATGCTTTTATCGAAGATACGTATGGAGGTTTTTTTTTAAATATTATTAAAATTTCTTTTTGTATTTCTATAATTGTAATTATGACCTCACTGACCTCAAATGGTCCTATATAAAACGATTTTATTTTCATAGTATGATTATATAAAAAAATACGAAAAATAGGGAACAAAAGCTCATAAAGATTCGCTTGTAAATGTTATTATTTAATATTATTTAAAATCTTAGAAAAAATTAAATATTATGGATATTAAAAAAACAAATTTTTTTATTATTTAAATTTTTAGAAAAAGGGAGAGACAAAAAATTATCTAAACTGAGTCTTGCACAGCGAGCCAGAGACTTGGAACAGTTATTAGACTAAGGTGCGCGCAATAAGTAAATGGGACAATGCGTTGTTATCATTCACAACTGAACCCAATATTATATTTAAACGAAACAAATTTTTATTCAAAATATATAAAACTAGAAATATAATTTAACCTATTTAAATAAAAAAAAATTTGGATAATATTAGAAAAATATAAAACAAAAAATTTTTAAGCGAAATAAGTAACTGGGACAAATTCATTATCTGTCTAGAAACAAAACAAAAACAAACTAAACAAACTTTTAGCTATTAAATTAATTTAAATTGACCCCCCTTTATTGTTTCAATATACGGCCTGGCATTGAGTTAATTAAATTTTGGAGCATTTGAACGTCTAATTTCTGCCATTCTTGAGTAATGGCTTCCCTTAGGTCCTTCAAACTTCTGAATTGTCTTCCGTTGGCATAAACCCGTTGAGTCAAGATGCCCCAAAGGTTTTCTATCGGGTTCAGGTCCGGACTGCGTGCTGGCCAATCTAAGATTGGAATTTGCGAGTTCTTAAAATAGGCTTTAGTGAAGTTCGATGTGTGGATGGGAGCATTGTCATATGTGGTTGGCTCATAATTCAGGTATACATTTCATTTATTATTTATGCTTTTTTGAAAAAAAATCTCCAACCACATTGTTAGTAATAGCCCATCGAAAAAGGTTAGTAGTTCGCAAGTTGCACTTTCGTGCTTCAACCTGCTTATAATTATAATTATACTCATAATTCAAATTATACTCAGCTATTGTGAGTGGGCGTGGTCCATCGCTGGGATACAACTCTAACGCTTCCTCTAGCGTTGGTGCGTCCCTTTGCTCGATAGGACCAGATTCCGCAAAGGGAATATCTGCGACGTTGCTCATCCGCGATTTGTAGACTGTGTATTTGTACTTTTATTTTTGTGCTGCTGCTTGTTTTGTTTTTGGACGTCCTGGGCCTTTGTTTTTATGGTTAGCTGCGGTCGATCTTGTCTTCGAGGCTAACTTAGTTGGCTGGGATCAATTGAAGCCCATGTTGTCTCTTTGGGACCAGATTCCGCAAAGGGAATATCTGCGACGTTGCTCATCCGCGATTTGTAGACTGTGTATTTGTACTTTTATTTTTGTGCTGCTGCTTGTTTTGTTTTTGGACGTCCTGGGCCTTTGTTTTTATGGTTAGCTGCGGTCGATCTTGTTTTCGAGGCTAACTTAGTTGGCTGGGATCAATTGAAGCCCATGTGACTGACGTGACTGCTTGCCTTTTTGTTTCGGCCACAGATGCATTTGTATTGTGTTTTATTTTAGTAATTTATTTTTTAGTGTTTTATATATTATTATTTATTATTGTTGTAGGTTCTCTAGGACCATGTCACGGTCGCCATATAATGTCGTAATGACCGGGTTCCTTTTGTATAAATGATATAGGCAAGACGGACACGTCAGTGCCCATTCATGGTCGTTTTCAGATTGATTCTTTATTAAAAAATATTCTTTTGCTAAAGTTATGTTTACATATGTATATGCTGCGACTTATGCGACAGCTACAAAAGAGAAGGAGAGTGTCAGTATATACATTCATATTGTTAGAGCGCTTGCATCAAAGTGCTTGCTCAGCGTTCACACGCTGGCCTGTCTCTAGCTCATGTTACGCTTATGTGTATATACAAATGTACATACATATATGATCATGCTTAGCTGAACATTTATGTAAATATGTTTATGTGCATACATAAATGTACATATACATATAAACATATTCACGTGCACAATTATATTTCATTGCGCATATATTTAGTTGTTTATACTTGCAACAAAGTGTTACAAGTTGAGCTCTTTGTACTAAATGATTATTGGTATGAATATACTACACCATGCACCATTTGAATATTCGACATTTTTTGCATACTTGCAAAATTCAAATGGCCAAATCGACTGTGCCATTTTCAAACATCACTATTATGCGCACCGAAGTACACTCTTTTTTTCACTTTTGGTTCAATAATAAATAAGCCATCGCATTAGCTCTTAATATTTCAATGTTTTGTTTATCTTTTATTATGGCCCAACCAATTTTAAATGTCACTTTCTCAGTTGCTTTTGACACAGAGATGAAATTTGTCTGCAATTCTTTTACGTATGTTGATACACACAGTACCAATGCCTTCTGAATTCAACGAATTCTCTCCCGCGAGTATAACTTTTTCTCTGTACTCTTTAAAGTCTGTAAACAAATTTTATAACTGTTTTATAATAGATCAAACTTTTTAAATCAGCTGTTCTTTTTGTTTTGTTCCCGCTGTCCTCTTCAAGAATTACTGTTAAATATCGAGAAAAAAAATATACTGGGTTTGAAGCGCACGCAACTTGGAAGTGAGATTACAAGTAAAGTAATTAAATCAACTTAAATTGAGATCGATCGAACAATGGAAGTCTTTAATATTTTAAATAAAGGTTTTAACTACTATATTTAATTATTTTCACCAACCCAGTATTTTATGTTTATTTTTAATAATTAATTTAATATAGGTTTAATTTCATTAACAATTTATATGTTAACTTAAATTTTACTTAGACTTTTAATTGTGAAGTTAATCGAAATTAACGATCAAACTTATACTGAAATATTAATTTATATTTACAGATTACTTTGAGCAAATTTCAGCTGCCAGTTTTTGCTAACCGCTTCATAACCTTTAAAAAACCAAAGCAGTCTTTCCGTTTTCTCGTTCCTTTTTTCATTTGTGTAACTGTGCTTTTTGTGATGTGTACTGCAATTATTGTCTTTGTCTTCGCCTTCGTCTCTGTTTTCGTCTTTGTGGGTTTTTTGTGTTGTTTTGTGATTGTCATTTTTATTTATTTGTTCATTTTCTTTCATTTATTTATACATATTATTATTTTCAATTTATATTATTACCTATTACTATATTTGTATAGGAGCTTCATACGAATGCGAATTTAACCGTACATATATTTACTAAGTGGTGTTCCGAGACAGGTACAAATCCAATCAAGGTTCAAAGCATTTTCCAATCTTTGAAATTAATAATAGAGAATGTTGGCTATATAGTGGGAGCTGAATGTTTGGACCACTTAGAAAAACGCATTGATTACTGCTGCAAGAGAATTGATATATTTTGGCGTGACTGTGAGCGAAAAAAAGCATTCGTTTTGGAAAAGCATTCGGATTGGCTTTCGACAAATGAACAGTTTTCATTTAAATCAGATGTACTTATTACACCTGATCGTAGCATTGAACGTGGCCGCCCAAAAATAAGTTTCTCCGAGTGTTCGACCCGAAGCAAGAGAAGACGGATTGCCGCGAATGTTGATTGGGATGAGTCCGCTGCTGAATATTTGCGTTCCGCTGCTGTTGAAGAAAAATCTTGCCTGCAAGTGCTAATGAGGTTATTTCGCTTATAATGGAACCGAATTTAACAAAGCATTTACATGCTCATTAGAGAGTTTGTCAATAGCAAAATTTCTTCTGAGCTGTTTTGCTGCTATGATAATGTTTTAAAAGAAAAAAAGAAATCTTATCCGGAAAAAATTACAGTTAGTGAAGCACATGCAGAAGTGGAGTTTCAAAGTTTATTGGACCATACAACAAAGCGCATTATCGACTTACAAGAAATAACAAGTGATGTAGTCTCCGATCCTATTTGCAACCTAAAACTAATAGGGAAATGGGGCTTCGACGGCAGCTCTGTCAGACAGTCACTTGTTGTCACGTCATATGTTTCTCTTGCCCTATTAGCAACTGACGATAGATCCAAAATTGTATGGAAAACCCACGACCAGCATCCACACGATATTGTCGACCTGTGCGATTTCAATTTATTAAAGAATCAACTGAGTTAAGTATAGAGGAGGAAAAATATTTCAAGGGCAAAATTAAGAAACTTGTTCCGACGAAAATAGCTGTTGGCAACAAAATATTATTCGTTGAGCATATTTTGCAACTTACAATGGTTGATGGTAAAATTTGTAATGCCTTAACCCAAACATCATCCTCAAAATGCTATAGAGATGAACAATATTCAGAAAAATTTGCAAAGATTTTTTGAATTGAAGCCTTCAAGTTGGGAACATGCTCCGACAAAGTTGGTGGCATTCTCACAATTAATCGTTTTGGATATGCCACGTCTTCCGATGAATCGCTTCAAACAGAGAATAAAATTGTTAGCAGATAGGTCTGAGATTAGTTCTGTGTGAATAGCTTTTGACCGAAAGTAAACAAATAAGGCCAAATATGTTTTGTAAGGAACTTTGCTTCGAATGCGGTACGAAGTATGAAATGGTCCACATAGATCCACTCCGCATATCAGAAACGGACGTTCGGCCAGGAGACGGTCAGCTGGGAGGTTACCCATGATTTGTCGCGTTAATACTGGTTTGTAATGAAAGCAATGTGTGCAACTTCTAACAACCTTTCGTGAAGGTTTCGAAAGTGAAGATATTCAATACATTAATAAGTGAAATTATGAGTCTTTAGAAGCAACGGCATTCTAACGTCCAATGGTATGTCAGCCATGGCAAGACAGCCTCCAACACGGATAAGTCGAATATTTTGAGTACCTATCTGTTCATTTGAGATGAATGGATTTAATTTTTGGAGCTCCGGCTTCAGACTTGGTCCTGCTTGTAAGTCCTTTAGTTGTTTCGAAAACACATCACTCTGAATGGGGGAGATTATATGATTAAAAGCCAATTTAAATGCCTCTTCTAGCATTTATCGTATTATAGCGGTTAATAGGAACTCGGTTGAAAACTCGTAAAACGTATGCTAAGACTCCCACAACTATACGAAACGATGATAGTCTACTAATGATCTGCTCAATTATGCTTCTTTCTTTATAACTAGTGCTACATTTCAATACAAGGGTGTTTCGCAATGTCTTTTTTCAGATTTCGGCCAATGTAATGCATCAAGTGTTAAGAACTTTGGTCCATTAAACCAAATTGTCTGCATCAAATCGCGGGCTGCACAGCCACGTGAAACAATGTCGGCTGGATTATCTTTTCCAGGCACGTGACTCCAAATAATATCCTGCGATTGAGTTTGTGTGGTTGATACGCGATTGGCAGTAAAGCATTTTGGAGTTGATGGGTGCATTTAAATCCAATGAAGAACGACAGTTAAATCTGTCCAAAAATATGTCTTGCTAACAAAACAATTAAATTTGTGTTTGATTTTAGTCCATGTTTGGCAGAGTAGAACGAAAGCACAAAGCTGTAAACGAGGTATACTTTGTGATTGGGTGGGCGCAACTCTCGATCTAGAAATGATCAATAAAGTTACATATTTTCCGTTGTCTAATATCCTTGAGTATATGCAACATCCATACGCTCGATATGAGGCATTCGAAAATCCATGGATTTCACACTTATTTTTTGGTGATGTGTTAACAAATCGATTTACGTGAACCATCAAGATTAGATAAATCAGCTTCTCTGTCCTCAGCCATCTAGTCCGTAAGATCTCTAGCAACGGGTCGTCCCAGTCCAAGCGCTCGATCCACAAGTCTTGGATCAGGATTTTGCAGCGTACTACGACTGGAGCTAATAATCCTAGTAGATTATAGAGCCTGTCCATGATCGATACTTTTTTTCGCTTTGTTGGTATTGCAGTTAATGGAAGATCAAATCGAACTAATATAAGATCTTCAGTTGGCAGCCACGACATGCCAAGAGCCTTGGTGACATCACTATTGTCAATATTAGATTATATGCATAATCTGTTGGTGCCCCACTAAAATTACACTTTGTCAATTCTAAGCCTGCCTTGGAGAGCAATTTGGTAACTTAATTCGTCTTAGCATTGAGTTCTTCGATTGAGTCAGCTCCATAAAGTAGAACGTCGGCTTACATATCCTCAGCTAATACAGCAGATTCAATTGGAAACAACTCCTTATACGTCTCTGATAAAAACTTAAAGGACCTGATTGCGAGAAATGGAGCGCACGACATCCCATCGGGAACAGTATTCAATTGAAATAATTGAATAGGTTCTTGAGGTGACTTTCTCCACAAGATTTGTTGGACACTTCTATCCTCAGGTGCGACGAGAAATTGTCTGTCAGCTGTAATGGCATGGCGATACAAACAAGACGAATAGTAGGACTAACCATGAGTATATCATTTAATGATATTTTTGATGATTTAGACGACGCACAGTTGGGCCTCTGCTCGGATAGCGTTGCAAAAATAAATTTTTTCCTGATCGCGTTTGGCAAAATTGATATATGCAATCGATAGGGAATACTTCAAAGATTATGAATCCAACAAATTTTTGAAATCGGTTGAGATTCATGGATGCTAGAGGCGCCCAAAGTTGAGACATTTTTAGTGAATAGGAAAAAATTATAATTTTAAAAAAAATCCCAACTTTAAAACTGAATATTGGGCGATTTCAACAATCGATCTTGGATTCTTTGGTTTTATCTGAAAAGTATGTTCTTTATTAATACTATATTGCATAAATTTTGCTAATTACTTAAATCGTTATTGAACTAGAAGCGTTTAAAAAATACTCTAAATCAATATGGCGTTTTTTAACTTTGGTGGAATACAACTAACAAGGATCAACGAGTATCAATACCGGACTACATACACTAGGTAGGTGTATATAGTCCCAATATGCGGAGACCTGCGACACCGATGCGTAAGCCATAAAACTAAGGCAAACTCGCCTAAAAATGCGCTACGGGTATAGGGAAGAATAAGAGCGCAAGCGTATTGGCCTGTAGCTTCTTTGTATTTAAATGATAACATTGCGTAATGCTGTTTTGCAAATTCTACCTGTTTACATATATGCCTTTCTACCATAATAAATTGCTAATTACCTGCTTTGGAAAAACTGACAAGACAGGTAAATGTTATTTAAGTTGATGAAAAATTTGTCCTAATTGTGGGTTGGTCGTTTTTATTTCTATTCTTATTTTTACCTAATTGGATGTAGATATTAAGTTTCTTACCTAATTGATACAAAAAGGGTAATACAGATATTTCGTTCCTCTCGTTTGCGACAGTTTATTTTTAACTTCATAAGTGGAAATACCTTAAATCAGGACTGAATAGTATTTGTCAATATAATTCAAGACAGTTTTATTTATTTGTGAAAAATGTTGTTAAAGAATGAAAGGATTTTGAAAGTTTTCTACGAGTGTGAAAACTTAAATGATTTTGAAATGGGATTGCTAAAGGAGATGAGCGTTTCATTCGAAAGCGCTAGCTTAAGGTAAAAATATACACAAATATACACAATATAACTTAAGGCGAAAATGGATCGCAAGCGGCAGAAATCTGGCAAATATCGTGAAAAAAATGAAGGTTGGCTTGAGGAGTAAGGAAGGAAGGAAGGAAGGAAGGAGCAGAAGGAACCTGCTCTGAATATCCTCACGATATACAAGCTGAATGTTCTCGGAAGCTGGGACTGAAAGTTGACTGCCCAAAGTACGGATACGGAAACACGAATGATGGAAATACTTCAAGGAGATTTTTTGAAAATGATGAAGTGACATCTTTTATAACAGGTGTTAGTCAAGAGATCATTAAAAGGTTGGCTGTTAGCTTGAATTTGGAAAATAGCAACTATAGTCCCAAAATGTTGAGTTTATTAGATATTGATGTAAATATTGAAAATTATTTTGAAGAAAATCAGCCATCAATAGCAAATTTTCAAATTTTCATTTAAAAAAAATTTTTTTTTTTTTGTACTTATGTTTAAAAATCAAATTAAAACATTAAAAAATGTAGTCGTCTAAAACAATGAAAAATTCCATTTGTGATTGAAAAAAACCGGGTTTCGATCCATTTTTAAAGGAAAAACATGCTTGGAAATATTTTCTGACTTTGACATTGAATATTACAGCACCACGAACACCCAGCTTTTTTGACAAACATTCATTTTGAAGCTTAAGGTATTCTTTATCATATGCTTTTTAAATTTTTAAAATCGCTTTATTGGTTTAGACGCTATGATTTTTGCAGTGCCAAATGCCCCACTGTGCGACGCTTCAAATACTACGCGAAGTTTAGTTGATGAGCTCTGCGTTCTAAGGACACAATGGTGAGGAATAATGTAATGATTTCCGGATTGCAAATTGTCTAACGAAGCTACCTCCATGTGATTCAACTTAAGATATTCATCTAATAATTCGATATACATTTTTAATTGGTGTTGAGATGCAAGCCGTCTTTCGAGTTGAAGGAAACGTCTTTTTGCACAAGACAACGAGTCTACAAGTTTCTCAGGCGATTCCTCGAACGGCAACCGACCCGTATGCACCCTGAAAGAGCGTTTCACATGCTTGTACTTCTGAGGTTAACAAAATATCTTTATTTTCAATTCCATGAACTTCGTCTATTTTCCAAAACCTTTCTAATAATATGTTAAGGTCTTGCTGTTGCGTCAAATTACAAGTGTAGTATTGAGTTGATTGAGGTTCAGCAATCTTTCACCCGACGATCCATCCTAATGCAGTTTCCACTAGATGAGGAAGACCCATTCCTAAACTAATTTCACCCGTCTTAATTAGATCAAAAAACTCCATTACGGTAAGCAATAAATCTACCTTTCCGGGCTAATAAAAGAATGGGTCAGCTAACTCAATTTCTTTGGGAAAAGCCCAATTTGACACATCTAGTTTCTTATCAGGCTGAGGTAGTGATATAGATTTAGTCACGATAAACTCCATATTCCATTCATCTGGAGATATTCTTGAACGAATTTTGGTAGATAGGGAATGTTTCAAATGTGTACGTATTTCACCGATTCCAGCAATCTCATAATGATCGTAACGAAACGGAAGGTGAAGCCTTTTGTCTAATTGTTCAGTTATAAAGGTAAAACATTGGACAAGAATTATCTTCATGTACCATATTCGTGAATGAAGTAATAAATTTTCTGAATCCCCCATATTTGCCGTCGAATTTAGGTAATTTGAGGGATGGAAGCCGAGTATGATGTCCACCATGACACGACGAGAAATTTGGTAAACTTAGTTCTTCTGGTTTTTCCTTTTTACTTGCGCCGATGCCCCGTAATATGATTGCCTTTGTTTAGATAAAAAGATTTTCTATCTCTGCCCGATTCGTGTCTGCTGCATCTACCTTCTTAATATTGGTTAGAGTTTGTAATGCCTGTTTAAAATACGACTCAACAATTTGAGACTGACAATCTAATATAATAGGGTCATTTTCAAGATCGATTCTAGCTCTTAAACTTTGACTAATATTTAATTGCAGTTGCAGTTGATTCTGTTGTTGTCTAAGAGGTAGAAGCTGCGTTTCAACTGGTGGAGACATTTTGGGCCCTTAACGAAAGAAATGTGGCACGTTAGAAATGAATTAAACTTGAGCTTTAGTTTAAACGAGTTTTAGTTTAAAGAAAACACTCAAATGCATTAAGTTTCACTCAAGAGCTTAATAAGTAAGCTTTAATATATAGATCATTTCTCTATATGAAAAAACTTTCACTCGTTGCAGAGAACGGACGTGTTTTTTTTGCGCTTATCAAATTTTATTTGTTTATCGTGATTAATAACTTTTCTTTAACTTTTAAAATCATTATCGGTTTAACTATAATTTTAACATACGATTTGTATTTTCATTTCGCGATTTCTTTTAGTCATTTTTGTGCTTTCTGTTTCAATAACTTAAATTAAAACTTACAACAATTACTTGCATTGGCGGTGTTGTTGTTTTGCTAATCTCTTTCGCTTTTGTGTCTTTACCGTTGTAACTAACTATCGCGCTCTTGCGTACAAATTGTTGTTGCATGTGTTCAATTTGACGCGCTCTCCCGCTCTTTCCTATTCTTGTTTGATTTGCGGTCTCGTCTTTTGCCTACCCGCGACTCTGTGATACGTGTTTTTGTTTTTGTGTACTTTTGTAATTTCTTTTCTCTAGTTGTGAAGGCTTACTCTGCACATTAACCCTTGTGTCAGAACCAGTCAGTATATTCTTATACACAGATTTTTAACCTTTAGAATTTTTATTTTTTTGTATTTCCTTTTTTAATTAAATTAATTCATTTTTGATAAAATGGTTGTCTGCTCAAAAAATAATTGCATAGTTGCCACTAATGCGGTTGACTCCCATGATTATATTCTTTGTTGGCTGTGTGACAATGCGGTTCACGTTAAGTGTGCAGGTTACACAGGCAGAATCAAGGAGTCTATTGCTAAAGGCGGTGGCTTCAAATATGGATGTGATGCTTGCCGGGAGGTCGAGAATGAGATGCGCTCTTTCATGAGGCGGACTAGAGATAGTTTTGACACTTTAAGGGCAGGATTAATAAACTCCAAGCGGAGTTTACTGCGGTGGAGACTCAGTTCAGGAGTTTATCGCTTATGAATGAGTCTCCGAAACGTAAAAGGACCAGTCCTTGGGGTGTTTCAGTATCTGTAGATCCGCCAGCGTCTCTTATCGTCTCCGACCGGTTTCATGCACCGTCTACTCCTAATGTACAGCAGTTGATATCGTTTAAGAGCCCGGTTGTGAATGCTATTAGTAATGAATTACCGGTATCCCCTGGGAATGATCTCTTTAAAACGATGCCTATTGTAGTGTCCGATGTGTCCGGGCAATTACCCATTCCAATGGAAATTGCCGATAGTTCTAAAAGTATCGAGGGCCCCGTAAACAAGTTGACTGCTGCAGTGGGTGACTCGTCCAACGTTACTGCTACGGCTGACGCTTCGGGACCGCGGCCTCTCGTTGGCATACCACCAAAGAAACATATATTTGTTTCTAGGCTAGACCCTGTTGTCACATCTGATGATGTAATAGCCTATATTCGGAAGAAGGTTAACGTCTCGAATATTGCGGTGGAGAAGTTTAAATTTTCTTATTCTCGGGACATTTCGTCCTTTAAAATTAGTGTTTCTGCCAATATCTTCGACACTATATGTCGAGAAGATTTTTGGCCGAAACATATAATAGTTAAGGAATATACTGTAAAAAGAAAAATCGGCAACCGATTCGCTTGCCAACAACAACAACTAATACTATTCCTGCCACGTCAGCATCTGCTGGTGTGTCAAAAAACTAGCTTCGTCCCTTAACCTGGGTTACCAGAACGTTAGAGGACTGAAATCTAAACTTCCTAATCTCTATGTAGATAGTCTTTCTTTTGAGCATAACATTCTAGCATTTACAGAGACGTGGCTAAAACCTGATATTGCTGATGCATCGGTTCTTTCCACAAACTTTTCTATATTCAGACGTGACCGGATTTCTCGCATAGGTGGTGGCGTTCTGATAGCTGTTGATGCTGCTTTATCATCTGAAATGATTCAATTTTCTAGTACCCAGGAGATTGAGTTTGTCGGTGTTAAAGTAAATTTTAAATCTTTTAATGCTTTCATTACTTGTTCCTATATTCCACCATTGTCAGACATGGTGGTATATTTAAATCATTTAGAGGCAATTCAGTTTGTCTCCTCTTTAGTTTCCAGTCAAGACATGCTCATAGTTGTAGGTGATTTTAATTTACCTGCTTTAGCATGGTCACTAACAGATGAATCTACCATGTTGCTGCCCTCTGTGTCACATGACTTTATTGATGGCCTTCTAGGCTTATCTTTATCCCAAGTCAATCCTGTCTTAAATTCTAATGGAAAATCGTTAGATCTTATTTTTGTATTGGATTCTTCTTACTGTGAGGTTTCTAGGATCGAACCATTTGTTCTTCCAGAAGACAAATTTCATCCTACATTGAATTTAAAAATTGATCTGCCCTTGCTTTCACCATTACTTGGTTCAAATCAGTTACCTCTAACTAGGTGCTTTCGTAAGACTGACTTTGTCAGCCTTAATGAAAACATTACTACTACCGATTGGTCTTATCTGTACAATTGTAGAGATATGAACTCAGCTATTCGCTTCTTTTATGATACTCTGAATTCACTCTTTGATATTTGTGTGCCTCTTGGTAGGCAGGAGCGGCTTAACAAACCTCCCTGGTTCTCTCGTGAGTTATCCAATTTGAAAAATGTGAAGACACGATTTTATAAGAAGTTTCAAAAAACACGTCGTTCATCAGATTATGCTCTGTATACAGTCGCTCGTTCAAAATTCATGATGCTTAACACACAATGCTATAAGAATTATCTTCAGCGGTGTAAGCTTCAGTTTTCTTCTGACCCTAAACAATTTTATAATTTTGTCAATTCTAAACGTAAGTCCTCTGTGCACCCATCTTTTTTGTCTTTTCAAAATAAAAAAGCGAGCACTGATCAGGCAATTGCCGATATGTTTGCGAGTTTTTTCAAAACAACTTATTCCTCAACGGAATATCGAGCAAGTCCGTATCCTTATCATTTAGAAAAGGCTAATTGCATTTTCAATCCAGTGTTTGATGAAAGTTCTATTCTTAGCGAACTTAAATTAGTTAAACCTGTTTATTCTCCGGGGCCAGATGGTCTTCCTGGATGTGTACTCAGGTTCTGTGCAAACGCATTATGTAAATCCAGTGTTTGATGAAAGTTCTATTCTTAGCGAACTTAAATTAGTTAAACCTGTTTATTCTCCGGGGCCAGATGGTCTTCCTGGATGTGTACTCAGGTTCTGTGCAAACGCATTATGTAAACCCATTTTAAAATTGTTTCTATTGTCTGTCGAATCTTCCTCTTTTCCATCTATTTGGAAGGAGTCGTATATCATTCCTCTGCATAAAAATGGCAAAAAGTCCGAAGCCTCTAATTATAGAGGTATCTCAAAATTGTCCGCTATTCCGAAAGCTTTTGAGAAAATTATAACTTCTCAATTGCAACATTTTTGCAGCTCTATTATTTCGCCATCCCAACATGGGTTTGTGAAACGTAGATCTATAACCACTAACCTTTTAGAATTTACATCAATAATTATCAAGGGGTTCAAAAATGGTAAACAAACTGATGTCATATACACTGACTTCAGCAAAGCCTTTGATTCCGTAAATCATACCCTATTACTTTCTAAGCTGAGCGACATTGGGTTTCCACCCCTTTTCCTTTCTTGGGTTCGAGAATATTTAAGAAATAGAAAACAGAAGGTACTTTTTAGGTCTTCTTTTTCCGATTCCATTCCTGTGACTTCTGGTGTACCTCAAGGTAGTCATCTTGGCCCTCTGCTTTTCACACTGTTTATTAACGATCTTCCATCAGTCATTGTTCATTCGCGTGTGCTTATGTATGCCGACGATGTCAAGCTTTGTCTTACTTATAAAGATATAGATTCATTTAGTCGGCTACAAGCTGATCTTAAAAACTTTCAATCCTGGTGTCAGTTTAATTTACTAAATCTTAACACTACCAAATGTAAGGTAATGACTTTTTTTCGTAACTCTCCTCAACTGGTCACTTATTTTCTAAACAACAGTCCTTTAGAACGTCTAAATAATATGAATGATTTGGGCGTACTTATGGACCATAAGTTAAATTTCAACACCCATATTTCCACCACGGTCGCAAAGGCCATGAGTGTCCTGGGTTTCATTAAAAGATGGTCAAAAGAATTTGATGACCCCTATACAACTAAAGTTCTTTTTACTTCGCTTGTCCGTCCTATTTTAGAGTACGGATCTTGCATTTGGTCACCTCAATATGAGTCGCACCAGATTCGACTTGAATCCGTTCAAAAGCAGTTCTTGCTATTTGCTCTTCGTGGCTTAAGCTGGGATCGCAATGTGAATTTGCCTTCGTATTCTAGTAGACTTCTCTTGATTAACCTTCCTTCCCTAACTAACCGTAGAATTATGCTTGGTGTTATTTTTATGCACAAGCTCCTAATTGGTGATATCGACTCGCCTGAGTTATTAGCTCAGGTAAATCTGTCGGTACCATGTAGACGGAGTAGACATCCTTTGATTCCTTTATCCCTAAGTCGTTGTTCTTCTAATTATGCCCTGCATGAACCTTTTAGGGTCCTCTGCTCTGATTACAACCTTCTATTCCCTGTAATCGGTTCAGAGTTTTCTATTAACATGATTAAAACTTCTATCCTATCCCATTTAGTTAATAGATAGCTATAGTATTATTTAGTTATTTGTTTGTCTGTTTTTTCTATTGTGTATTTGTCCACGCGATTCGTGCCGTGCGTTATACGGCTGCACCCCTCGGTCGGTCGGGTGGGAGGTGGGCAGTCATCTGCTTGGGCTCGTGCGTAACAGGCTTTGTCCTGGTGTCGTAGGGGCCACTTGAACGTACTGCGCATAGTATCGTCAACGTCCGCTAGGAATACAAATATGACAGTTTGAGTACTTACTCCGCTGTGCTTAAAACTTACCTCGTGTTAGAGCCTACGAGTGTTTTACATGTGAGTGTAAGTCATGTGAAAGCTTTACGATCGCTAATGAGTGGCAATTGAGTCAAAATTTGAGTGGAAATTGATAATGAAAATTTACAAACTCAAGTTGATAGGGCTCCAATGTAAATGTCCCACGATGATATGTCTCGCAAAGGCCAATGATGAAGAAATCCGATGACGACTATCCAAGATGATTTTGTAATGATGAAGAAATACAATGATGACTGACCAAGATGATGATGTAAAGCTGGAAAATTCCAATGATGACTGACCAAGATGATGTAATGATGAATGCAATCAAATGAACGAATAAACGAATTTATATAGTTTTTAAGTTTTTATGTAGGGACTTGCGAAGAGCAAGGTCCTGTCACAGTTGGGACAAACCTCCTATGCTCAATAGCATGTAGAGTGGAGTAAGAAAAAATAAGTCTTCTCCCTCCTCTTCGAATTCCAGAAGAAGGCATTTTTATATTTTGTTTTCATGAGTTAGCTCTTCATGAGCCATGTAACAGGAGCTTTTAGAGCATGTTAATGTAAATACAGTGGTAGAAATTCCAATAATCTTAAACAAATAATATAAGAAAATCTAATATATACAAATCTAAGTTAACGATGATGTCTCCTCCAACAATATTTTTATTAAATTGTAGAAAAAGTATCAGATTTTAAACACCACTAGAAGTATTTTTGGCCGCTCGCTCCAGTCGCTGCCAAGTGTCACAACTAAAACCCACTTCTGAGAATGTCGGTTGTAAGTCACATTACCCAGTAGAAGATTGTAGATGGAGAAGCTGTCAGGAAGTCTTCGGCGGGGAGTGCGGCTTACGGGAATTATAGAAATGTCTCGTACGTTTAGGTAGATAATTAATATAAGTTTATTAACTAATTGAGCGAATCTCAATACTCAATAACTTACAGGTACAAATCCAATCAAGGTTCAAAGCATTTTCCTATCTTTGAAATTAATAATAGAGAATGTTGGCTATATAGTGGGAGCTGAATGTTTGGACCACTTAGAAAAACGCATTGATTACTGCTGCAAGAGAATTGATATATTTTGGCGTGACTGTGAGCGAAAAAAAGCATTCGTTTTGGAAAAGCATTCGGATTGGCTTTCGACAAATGAACAGTTTTCATTTAAATCAGATGTACTTATTACACCTGATCGTAGCATTGAACGTGGCCGCCCAAAAATAAGTTTCTCCGAGTGTTCGACCCGAAGCAAGAGAAGACGGATTGCCGCGAATGTTGATTGGGATGAGTCCGCTGCTGAATATTTGCGTTCCGCTGCTGTTGAAGAAAAATCTTGCCTGCAAGTGCTAATGAGGTTATTTCGCTTATAATGGAACCGAATTTAACAAAGCATTTACATGCTCATTAGAGAGTTTGTCAATAGCAAAATTTCTTCTGAGCTGTTTTGCTGCTATGATAATGTTTTAAAAGAAAAAAAGAAATCTTATCCGGAAAAAATTACAGTTAGTGAAGCACATGCAGAAGTGGAGTTTCAAAGTTTATTGGACCATACAACAAAGCGCATTATCGACTTACAAGAAATAACAAGTGATGTAGTCTCCGATCCTATTTGCAACCTAAAACTAATAGGGAAATGGGGCTTCGACGGCAGCTCTGTCAGACAGTCACTTGTTGTCACGTCATATGTTTCTCTTGCCCTATTAGCAACTGACGATAGATCCAAAATTGTATGGAAAACCCACGACCAGCATCCACACGATATTGTCGACCTGTGCGATTTCAATTTATTAAAGAATCAACTGAGTTAAGTATAGAGGAGGAAAAATATTTCAAGGGCAAAATTAAGAAACTTGTTCCGACGAAAATAGCTGTTGGCAACAAAATATTATTCGTTGAGCATATTTTGCAACTTACAATGGTTGATGGTAAAATTTGTAATGCCTTAACCCAAACATCATCCTCAAAATGCTATAGAGATGAACAATATTCAGAAAAATTTGCAAAGATTTTTTGAATTGAAGCCTTCAAGTTGGGAATATGCTCCGACAAAGTTGGTGGCATTCTCACAATTAATCCTTTTGGATATGCCACGTCGTCCGATGAATCGCTTCAAACAAAGATAGGTCTGAGATTAGTTCTGTGTGAATAGCTTTTGACCGAAAGTAAACAAATAAGGCCAAATATGTTTTGTAAGGAACTTTGCTTCGAATGCGGTACGAAGTATGAAATGGTCCACATAGATCCACTCCGCATATCAGAAACGGGCGTTCGGCCAGGAGACGGTCAGCTGGGAGGTTACCCATGATTTGTCGCGTTAATACTGGTTTGTAATGAAAGCAATGTGTGCAACTTCTAACAACCTTTCGTGAAGGTTTCGAAAGTGAAGATATTCAATACATTAATAAGTGAAATTATGAGTCTTTAGAAGCAACGGCATTCTAACGTCCAATGGTATGTCAGCCATGGCAAGACAGCCTCCAACACGGATAAGTCGAATATTTTGAGTACCTATCTGTTCATTTGAGATGAATGGATTTAATTTTTGGAGCTCCGGCTTCAGACTTGGTCCTGCTTGTAAGTCCTTTAGTTGTTTTGAAAACACATCACTCTGAATGGGGGAGATTATATGATTAAAAGCCAATTTAAATGCCTCTTCTAGCATTTATCGTATTATAGCGGTTAATAGGAACTCGGTTGAAAACTCGTAAAACGTATGCTAAGACTCCCACAACTATACGAAACGATGATAGTCTACTAATGATCTGCTCAATTATGCTTCTTTCTTTATAACTAGTGCTACATTTCAATACATGGGTGTTTCGCAATGTCTTTTTTCAGATTTCGGCCAATGTAATGCATCAAGTGTTAAGAACTTTGGTCCATTAAACCAAATTGTCTGCATCAAATCGCGGGCTGCACAGCCACGTGAAACAATGTCGGCTGGATTATCTTTTCCAGGCACGTGACTCCAAATAATATCCTGCGATTGAGTTTGTGTGGTTGATACGCGATTGGCAGTAAAGCATTTTGGAGTTGATGGGTGCATTTTAATCCAATGAAGAACGACAGTTAAATCTGTCCAAAAATATGTCTTGCTGACAAAACAATTAAATTTGTGTTTGATTTTAGTCCATGTTTGGCAGAGTAGAACGAAAGCACAAAGCTGTAAACGAGGTATACTTTGTGATTGGGTGGGCGCAACTCTCGATCTAGAAATGATCAATAAAGTTACATATTTTCCGTTGTCTAATATCCTTGAGTATATGCAACATCCATACGCTCGATATGAGGCATTCGAAAATCCATGGATTTCACACCTATTTTTTGGTGATGTGTTAACAAATCGATTTACGCGAACCATCAAGATTAGATAAATCAGCTTCTCTGTCCTCAGCCATCTAGTCCGTAAGATCTCTAGCAACGGGTCGTCCCAGTCCAAGCGCTCGATCCACAAGTCTTGGATCAGGATTTTGCAGCGTACTACGACTGGAGCTAATAATCCTAGTAGATTATAGAGCCTGTCCATGATCGATACTGTTTTTCGCTTTGTTGGTATTGCAGTTAATGGAAGATCAAATCGAAATAATATAAGATCTTCAGTTGGCAGCCACGACATGCCAAGAGCCTTGGTGACATCACTATTGTCAATATTAGATTATATGCATAATCTGTTGGTGCCCCACTAAAATTACACTTTGTCAATTCTAAGCCTGCCTTGGAGAGCAATTTGGTAACTTAATTCGTCTTAGCATTGAGTTCTTCGATTGAGTCAGCTCCATAAAGTAGAACGTCGGCTTACATATCCTCAGCTAATACAGCAGATTCAATTGGAAACAACTCCTTATACGTCTCTGATAAAAACTTAAAGGACCTGATTGCGAGAAATGGAGCGCACGACATCCCATCGGGAACAGTATTCAATTGAAATAATTGAATAGGTTCTTGAGGTGACTTTCTCCACAAGATTTGTTGGACACTTCTATCCTCAGGTGCGACGAGAAATTGTCTGTCAGCTGTAATGGCATGGCGATACAAACAAGACGAATAGTAGGACTAACCATGAGTATATCATTTAATGATATTTTTGATGATTTAGACGACGCACAGTTGGGCCTCTGCTCGGATAGCGTTGCAAAAATAAATTTTTTCCTGATCGCGTTTGGCAAAATTGATATATGCAATCGATAGGGAATACTTCAAAGATTATGAATCCAACAAATTTTTGAAATCGGTTGAGATTCATGGATGCTAGAGGCGCCCAAAGTTGAGACATTTTTAGTGAATAGGAAAAAATTATAATTTTAAAAAAAATCCCAACTTTAAAACTGAATATTGGGCGATTTCAACAATCGATCTTGGATTCTTTGGTTTTATCTGAAAAGTATGTTCTTTATTAATACTATATTGCATAAATTTTGCTAATTACTTAAATCGTTATTGAACTAGAAGCGTTTAAAAAATACTCTAAATATTGGCGTTTTTTAACTTTGGTGGAATACAACTAACAAGGATCAACGAGTATCAATACCGGACTACATACACTAGGTAGGTGTATATAGTCCCAATATGCGGAGACCTGCGACACCGATGCGTAAGCCATAAAACTAAGGCAAACTCGCCTAAAAATGCGCTACGGGTATAGGGAAGAATAAGAGCGCAAGCGTATTGGCCTGTAGCTTCTTTGTATTTAAATGATAACATTGCGTAATGCTGTTTTGCAAATTCTACCTGTTTACATATATGCCTTTCTACCATAATAAATTGCTAATTACCTGCTTTGGAAAAACTGACAAGACAGGTAAATGTTATTTAAGTTGATGAAAAATTTGTCCTAATTGTGGGTTGGTCGTTTTTATTTCTATTCTTATTTTTACCTAATTGGATGTAGATATTAAGTTTCTTACCTAATTGATACAAAAAGGGTAATACAGATATTTCGTTCCTCTCGTTTGCGACAGTTTATTTTTAACTTCATAAGTGGAAATACCTTAAATCAGGACTGAATAGTATTTGTCAATATAATTCAAGACAGTTTTATTTATTTGTGAAAAATGTTGTTAAAGAATGAAAGGATTTTGAAAGTTTTCTACGAGTGTGAAAACTTAAATGATTTTGAAATGGGATTGCTAAAGGAGATGAGCGTTTCATTCAAAAGCGCTAGCTTAAGGTAAAAATATACACAAATATACACAATATAACTTAAGGCGAAAATGGATCGCAAGCGGCAGAAATCTGGCAAATATCGTGAAAAAAATGAAGGTTGGCTTGAGGAGTAAGGAAGGAAGGAAGGAGCAGAAGGAACCTGCTCTGAATATCCTCACGATATACAAGCTGAATGTTCTCGGAAGCTGGGACTGAAAGTTGACTGCCCAAAGTACGGATACGGAAACACGAATGATGGAAATACTTCAAGGAGATTTTTTGAAAATGATGAAGTGACATCTTTTATAACAGGTGTTAGTCAAGAGATCATTAAAAGGTTGGCTGTTAGCTTGAATTTGGAAAATAGCAACTATAGTCCCAAAATGTTGAGTTTATTAGATATTGATGTAAATATTGAAAATTATTTTGAAGAAAATCAGCCATCAATAGCAAATTTTCAAATTTTCATTTAAAAAAATTTTTTTTTTTTTTTGTACTTATGTTTAAAAATCAAATTAAAACATTAAAAAATGTAGTCGTCTAAAACAATGAAAAATTCCATTTGTGATTGAAAAAAACCGGGTTTCGATCCATTTTTAAAGGAAAAACATGCTTGGAAATATTTTCTGACTTTGACATTGAATATTACAGCACCACGAACACCCAGCTTTTTTGACAAACATTCATTTTGAAGCTTAAGGTATTCTTTATCATATGCTTTTTAAATTTTTAAAATCGCTTTATTGGTTTAGACGCTATGATTTTTGCAGTGCCAAATGCCCCACTGTGCGACGCTTCAAATACTACGCGAAGTTTAGTTGATGAGCTCTGCGTTCTAAGGACACAATGGTGAGGAATAATGTAATGATTTCCGGATTGCAAATTGTCTAACGAAGCTACCTCCATGTGATTCAACTTAAGATATTCATCTAATAATTCGATATACATTTTTAATTGGTGTTGAGATGCAAGCCGTCTTTCGAGTTGAAGGAAACGTCTTTTTGCACAAGACAACGAGTCTACAAGTTTCTCAGGCGATTCCTTGAACGGCAACCGACCCGTATGCACCCTGAAAGAGCGTTTCACATGCTTGTACTTCTGAGGTTAACAAAATATCTTTATTTTCAATTCCATGAACCTCGTCTATTTTCCAAAACCTTTCTAATAATATGTTAAGGTCTTGCTGTTGCGTCAAATTACAAGTGTAGTATTGAGTTGATTGAGGTTCAGCAATCTTTCACCCGACGATCCATCCTAATGCAGTTTCCACTAGATGAGGAAGACCCATTCCTAAACTAATTTCACCCGTCTTAATTAGATCAAAAAACTCCATTACGGTAAGCAATAAATCTACCTTTCCGGGCTAATAAAAGAATGGGTCAGCTAACTCAATTTCTTTGGGAAAAGCCCAATTTGACACATCTAGTTTCTTTTCAGGCTGAGGTAGTGATATAGATTTAGTCACGATAAACTCCATATTCCATTCATCTGGAGATATTCTTGAACGAATTTTGGTAGATAGGGAATGTTTCAAATGTGTACGTATTTCACCGATTCCAGCAATCTCATAATGATCTTAACGAAACGGAAGGTGAAGCCTTTTGTCTAATTGTTCAGTTATAAAGGTAAAACATTGGACAAGAATTATCTTCATGTACCATATTCGTGAATGAAGTAATAAATTTTCTGAATCCCCCATATTTGCCGTCGAATTTAGGTAATTTGAGGGATGGAAGCCGAGTATGATGTCCACCATGACACGACGAGAAATTTGGTAAACTTAGTTCTTAGCATCTACCTTCTTAATATTGGTTAGAGTTTGTAATGCCTGTTTAAAATACGACTCAACAATTTGAGACTGACAATCTAATATAATAGGGTCATTTTCAAGATCGATTCTAGCTCTTAAACTTTGACTAATATTCAATTGCAGTTGCAGTTGATTCTGTTGTTGTCTAAGAGGTAAAAGCTGCGTTTCAACTGGTGGAGACATTTTGGGCCCTTAACGAAAGAAATGTGGCACGTTAGAAATGAATTAAACTTGAGCTTTAGTTTAAACGAGTTTTAGTTTAAAGAAAACACTCAAATGCATTAAGTTTCACTCAAGAGCTTAATAAGTAAGCTTTAATATATAGATCGTTTCTCTATATGACAGTTTGAGTACTTACTCCGCTGTGCTTAAAACTTACCTCGTGTTAGAGCTTACGAGTGTTTTACATGTGAGTGTAAGTCATGTGAAAGCTTTACGATCGCTAATGAGTGGCAATTGAGTCAAAATTTGAGTGGAAATTGATAATGTAAATTTACAAACTCAAGTTGATAGGGCTCCAATATAAATGTCCCACGATGATATGTCTCGCAAAGGCCAATGATGAAGAAATCCGATGACGACTATCCAAGATGATTTTGTAATGATGAAGAAATACAATGATGACTGACCAAGATGATGATGTAAAGCTGGAAAATTCCAATGATGACTGACCAAGATGATGTAATGATGAATGCAATCAAATGAACGAATAAACGAATTTATATAGTTTTTAAGTTTTTATGTAGGGACTTGCGAAGAGCAAGGTCCTGTCACAGTTGGGACAAACCTCCTATGCTCAATAGCATGTAGAGTGGAGTGAGGAAAAATAAGTCTTCTCCCTCCTCTTCGAATTCCAGAAGAAGGCATTTTTATATTTTGTTTTCATGAGTTAGAAGCTCTTCATGAGCCATGTAACAGGAGCTTTTAGAGCATGTTAATGTAAATACAGTGGTAGAAATTCCAATAATCTTAAACAAATAATATAAGAAAATCTAATATATACAAATCTAAGTTAACGATGATGTCTCCTCCAACAATATTTTTATTAAATTGTAGAAAAAGTATCAGATTTTAAACACCACTAGAAGTATTTTTGGCCGCTCGCTCCAGTCGCTGCCAAGTGTCTGAGAATGTCGGTTGTAAGTCACATTACCCAGTAGAAGATTGTAGATGGAGAAGCTGTCAGGAAGTCTTCGGCGGGGAGTGCGGCTTACGGGAATTATAGAAATGTCTCGTACGTTTAGGTAGATAATTAATATAAGTTTATTAACTAATTGAGATTGGATTCGTTCGTGATGGCCATTCGTTACAACCGATCCTAGGAGCTTATCCGTTCGCACCCTTTCTCGTCAACGTTTTTTACCAACCCTTTTTATACTTATCGATAACACCAGGGGTAGAGCATAACGTCGCTCGCCCAGTGCTGAATCAGTATATTTATAAACTGTCTGGTGACAGCTCGGCCAATCCTGCATTCGGATCGCCCTCGATTCAAGTATCTTCATCGTCAGATACATCCAATTCAGGAATATTTGAACACCACGGTTTCATCTTATCCGAGGAGTATACAGAACAGCATTTACGTCCTGCAATCTGTATGCCGGGGATATCTTTGATTACATA
The DNA here is from genome assembly GCA_018152135.1 of Drosophila paulistorum. NCBI lineage: Eukaryota > Metazoa > Arthropoda > Insecta > Diptera > Drosophilidae > Drosophila > Drosophila paulistorum. The sequence continues at coordinate 6,316,914 of JAECXG010000822.1, read as the reverse complement.
ACGATCGTGCTTCTAGTTTACGTGATTCGCCTGTCGCGGATGGTTCGTTTTCGACTACTACAAGACTACCTGTGGAATAAACAGAGGGGTTAGCGTGTTTGGCATCAAAACGTTTCTTCCATTTAGCTCTTTCTGATGCGATATTGGCTGCGGCTTGACTTCGATTTTCAGTGACGGTTTCGTTGGAATATGGCTTATCCAGGTCTGCGTGTATCGCTGTTCTGCACGACTTCAATAGAGTTGATTAAATACGAGATCAACTTGACTGAATCCAGTGGTGCTGTTTTTCTGTGAGTTGACGGTCCATTGAAGGTTATGAAGAGTCAGATCCCAATCCTTTGGATTTTCGTTCATCGTTCGTATATATTTGAGAATTATTTAATTAGCGCGTTCCACTTGACAATTTGCACGGTGTCTTCGTACAGCGTTCTTAACGTTTTGGATATGGTTTTGCTTACAATAATCCTCAAATAATTTTAACGTAAACGCTGTTCCACGGTGTGTTATAATAAAATTTGGCAGACTAAAGTAACTAGAAATTTCGTTTAGCGTTGATAGAACAAGTAATGATTTGTACTTTTAACGGCTTTTACACTAGAAATTTACTGTATACCAGTATATGAGTATTTCCTCGTTTGCTTCGTATAAAAGGACCCAAATGATCCGCGTGAAGTCGACGAAAAGGAACCGGTTCAACATCGTTGTAATGCATGCGACCTTCAGGCTTTCCTCCTTAAGACTTATAGTAGCAGCATTGGATGCATGTAGAGATATAGTCCTTCATGTATTTCCTCATCTTTGGAAACCAGAATCGCTTTTGAATCCTCTCAATGGCTTTATCAAGACCGAAGTGTCCGACATCATCATGGCAACATTTAACAACACGCCATCTAACTGCCTTTGGTACAACAAACGCAATAGTGTTTTCCGTTTTTCGATAAAGGCGATGATTTTCGATGACATAATCAGTGCCTAGTTGCTTCAGTTGATCACTGTGACGCTTTCCCTTCAGTACTGCGATTATTTCGGCAAGTATTTTGTCTTGTAGTTGCATTGTTAACAACCAGTCGTCGATTTCCGAAATTATAGTCCGAATAAATGCATCTAGTTATCTTTCCGGGGGTAAATTCGGAGCACTGGTCAATGCACAAATTGACAGTCGTAATCCATTATTTTAATCCAGCAGCGCGCCACTTGTGGAATGAATTCTTGATTCGTTTTAACCTTGGCAATAGCGGAGCAGTCGGTCATCAGACGGAATGATTTTCAAATAAGATACTCTCTGAACTTTTGGAGTGTTTCTACTACTGCAAGCGTTTCCAATGCGTAACTGTGGTATTTACTCTCAGCGTTGGTACAGTAGAGTGAGAACAGGTTCGCTACATAGTTTTTCGATTAGTTCGATAAATGCATGTTGCTGGGCTTCTCCCCAACTAAATGTATTCGCCTCCTTTTTACGTAGCAGTTCTGTTAAAGGACGTGATATTAATGAATAATTTTCAATAAATTTTCTGAAGAAACTGTGAGACCAATGAATCTTCTTACTTCTTCATTTATAGTTACTTTAAAATTTTTAATTGCGCTTACTTTACATTCGCCAGGTTTTACTCCATCTTTATTGACTATGTGGCCCAAGAACGTAATTTCGAATTGCAGAAACTTGCATTTGTCGTATCGTAGGGTTAAGCCACTGTCTTGTAAGATTGAGAACCTGGTTCCATACGTTTTATGATTTGGTTCATTACCGACTGAAAGACTGCCGGAGCGTTAATGAGTCCAAATGGCATTCTATTGTATTCGTAATGCCCGTCAGCTGTAACAAACGCCGTGTACTGTTTGGATGGTACCTCATACGTAGATCAAGTTGCCTAAAATAGACGTTTCCAGCTAGCGAATTGCTCTTCTATGTTTGGCATAGGAAATAAATTTTGACCGTGATACTGTTAAGGCGTCGATAGTCGACGCAAAGACGATGTTCTCCATTCTTTTTATCTACGATGACGATTCCCGAGGCGTATGGCGAATCAGAAGGACGTATTATGTCGTTTTTCAGTAGCTCTGATATGATATTCGTAACAATAGGTCTGAGCGTAAACGGTGTTCGGTCGGTATGGTTTCGTATAACATGGGGCGTTTGATGTTAAAGTGATTTCCATTTTCGATATTGAGCATTTACCTAATTCGTTGGTTTTCTGCGCGAAACAAGCAGCGTTATCTATTAAGACCTTTTCCAGTACTTGGTTTTCGGTATCTGCTCGATTTGGAGTCGTTTCTATTTGGCGTATGTAGGATCGCGGTATGGTAGAGTTGATTTCGAGTGAGAATCGGTATCGATAGAATATCGATAAGCAACGATATACGGTGCATGAGAAGTGTGTGCAGTACAGTCGAGAAGAGTCAGTCCGAAGAGCAGAGTGGAATAGAGTGAGCCGGTAAAGTTGTGTCTCGAAGTGTGTGCAGTGCAAGAGAAATATTGTGAAGTAATTAATAAGTTGATCAAAAGCTAATAAACTAACAAAATACGTACAATAAAGCTGATAAAATTAAAACCCAGTGTGTGGAAATCGAATCTCTTCATCTCGGGGACTCGTTAAGGAAATTCCAGGACAAAGTTGAAACTCCACAACTTGGGGGCTCGTCCGAGAACGTTAGACGGTAGGACTATCCATCAATCATCAAATTGTTGCAGTCTGAAATCCGTTACTATACATCAGTCATCAAATTGTTGTACAAAAAAACGTTAAGTCCATGGGAAAAATTGTGAAATTCAACCAATTCTTGGAATAAGTCGCACACAAGTAAGAGTGAGACAGCAACAGAGATTCTTGACAAACGAAAAAAAAAAAAGCACACCGAGCGTCCACTGAAAATTTTTGGCGCCATGTCGTAAAATCCACAAGAGCGACAGAGACGGCAACACGACAGAAAACCACGGAGAAAACGACATGATCGTTCGAAGCTGAACGAGGCAGCAACAAGACGAAGACCTAAGAGAGCAGGCAACGAGGCACTGAGTGTGCAAACGAGACGAAAGAGCAACATTCGCACTGACGGCGGCATCATCCCCAGAAGTGTGCGTGACATGACGAGAAGAGCAGCAAAACGAGATAGCGACAAGACAAAGACCTAAGAGAGGAGGCAACGAGGCACAGAGAGTGGGAACATCGAGGTACAGAGAGTGCAAAACCGAGACGAGAAGCACTCACACAGACGACGGCATCAACCATCGCAAGTGGGAGTAGTAAATTGAGGCCGACAACACACAAAGAGTATCCAGAGAGCAGCATTCACACAAACGACGACAAAGAGTTTCCAGAGAGCAGCATTCGCACAAACGACGACAAAGACTTTCCAGAGAGCAACACTCACTCCGACGGCGGCATCAACCCCAAAAGTGTGTTTGGCGCGACGATCGAGTACGGAAGCGATTTTGGCTTACGAGAGGGACGGCAACAGAGTCGAGATACAAGGGCAAGTATTAACTGAGCAAGAAAGGGCCATAACCGAAGAGTAAAATATTTGTATAACATTATAGATTGATATCAATTAACTTAACACACTAATGTTAGCTTAAGATACATATTCAAAATTTGTTATATAATTTGTTTGAATTTAAATTATGCCACACGACGAAATCTTGCAACTCACGGTAGCAGAGCTTAAAGAAAAGTTGAAAGAAAATAATTTGAGTATTAAGGGAAACAAGGCAGAGTTACAAGGAAGACTAATATCCTTTTTCGAGTCAGGAGTTGAAGAAGCATCATTCTACGAGGACTCACTAGAGCGTAGCTTACAAGTAGTAAACGATCAATAAGAGGTACAGAGTATAATGGCGTTTACACTAAGAGATATCCAAGATTCGTTAACTGTATTCGATGGCAGCCAGCAGCAAGATGTCGACAATTGGCTTACAGATTTTGAGAACTGTGCAGAGACAGTCAAATGGAACGATTTACAGAAATTCATTTATAGTAGACAATTGTTAAAAGGGGCTGCGAAATTGTTTGTCAGTAGCGAAGACGGTCTTACCGATTGGATTAGTCTAAAGTCAGCTTTAGAGAGAGAATTTTCAGAGAAGTTGTCCGCAAAACAAGTACATGAGCTACTCGAGAATAGAAAGAAAAAACAGAGTGAGAGTTTGATCGAATATTTTTATGAAATGAAGAGTTTGGCGAAAAAGAGCACATTAGATGAAGAAAGTGTTATAGAGTATATAATAGAGGGTATACCAGATTCGAAGCCGAACAAGACTGTGCTGTATCAAGCCAAGAATTTTAGAGAATTACGAGAAAACATGAAAATGTATGAGAAAATCTCTACTGAGAAAGAGTCAAAGTGTTCTAAAGTAGCAGATGCTACAAGTGCGGAGGTAGAAATTACATAGCGAAAAACTGCAAAGAGAGCGAGTTGAAGTGTTTTAAATGTAACCAGCCAGGTCATAAGGCGAATGAGTGCAGCATGCAGGGAAAAATGTTCAAAAAAGATAGTAGTAAAGTACAGCAACTTACTCAGAAATTATATAATCGCGTCTTCAAAGATGTTCGTTTTGGCAATGATGTTATATCAGCGTTTTTCGATTCAGGTAATGATGTCTCGACTATAAGTGAGAGCGCGTACAAACGAGTTTACCCAGTTCCCTTGAGTTCGGATGTGAAAGTGTTATTGGGAATAGGAAGTAAGAAAATCTACACCAAAGGATCTTTTGAGTTAGATACAGCTTTAGATGGTGTTTCTATGAGCTTCCATGTTGTGGGAGATAGAGATACATTATATGATGGTGTAATCGGAAATGACGTATTTGAGGTCGTAAATGCTACAATGGGAAAACAAGGATTAGTGCTTTACGGGAATAATCAATCGGTTGGGGAATATCAAGTTATTACTCGTTATAGTAATCCACAAGATCCACCCCCAGTACGAGATGTAAGTCCCATAGAAGAGTTGCAAAACACGTTTGGGCAGATATTGACTACGAGCGTCGAAAACTTTTCGTCAGAATTAGAGCTTTCCCATTTGAGAATTGAGTTGAAGTCTAAAGTCCTAGAGATCATTTCAAATTATAGTCCGATCAAACCGGCTAACTGTCCAGTGGAAATGAAGATTATACTTACTGATGAAATACCGGTATATCAGAAACCAAGACGTTTATCGTACGAAGATCAGAAAGGAGTCGTTCAACTGGTCACAGAGTGGTTAGAAGAAGGAATAATTCGCCACAGTGTATTCTTCTCCAATTGTCTTAGTACCGAAGAAAGATGGGGAAAAGAGATTATGTTGCGACTATAGAAAGGTAAATCAGAAAATCATAAGGGATAATTTTCCCACTGCAGTGATTGATGATGTATTACATAGGTTACAAGAAGGAAGAGTCTTTACAACTCTTGATTTGTGTAATGGCTATTTCCATGTGCCAGTCGAAGAAAACTCAAAGAAACTTACTTCGTTTGTTACTCAAAATGGGCAATTTGAATTCAATTTTCGTTCGGCATTAATAATTCAGCAGCTGTGTTTACTAGGTATATTTTTGCAATGTTGAGACCGTTGATTAATGAAGGCATATTGATGTTGTACATGGATGATATTATTATTCCAGCAAAAAATGAGTTTGAGGGTATTGAGAGATTGAAAGATTTATAAGTTTAGCAGAAGAGTCGGGATTAAAGATAAAATGGAAAAAATGTCAATTTCTTCAGCGTAAGGTAAATTTCTTAGGATCCAAAATGGCACCATCAAACCGTCAAAAGAGAAGACAAGTGCCGTGGAAAATTTTCCAGTTCCTCGGGATGTGAAAGGAGTCCAACGTTATTTGGGTCTCACTTCATATTTTCGTAGGTTTATGAAGGATTTCGCTACGATAGCTAGGCCATTAACAAATTTGTTGAGAGCTGACGTACCTTTTAAAATGGGCGTAGAAGAGCTAGCTTCTTTTGAACAGTTAAAAGCGGGATTGAGTAATCCACCTGTTTTGCGTCTTTTTAATCCTAGAAGTGTGACAGAAGTTCATTGTGACGCGAGTATGTATGGGTACGGCGCGATTTTACTTCAAAAAGATTCAGAGGATACGTGATGAGCATAAAGATAAAGATAGTAACCGATTGTAATGCTTTTGCGATGACGATAAAGAAACGCGACGTTCCGCTAAGGGTGGCCCGATGGGCTATATTCTTGCAAGACTATGATTTCGAAATTGAGCATAGATCAGGGGTAAAGATGAAACATGTCGACGCATTAAGTCGGGTATATTGCTTACTGACAGGAGATTCTTTGAAGAACAAAATACAATTTGCACAGAGAAAAGATGAATGGATCAGCACGATTCTGAAAGTGTTAGAAAAGGGAGCGCACGCCGACTATTACGTGCAGTACGGAATATTGTATAAAGACCCCGTTAGGGAGCTAATCGTAATTCCTGCTAGCATGGAGCAAGAGATAATATTGGTTGCTCATCAACAAGGGCACTTTGGAGTTAAAAAAACGATTGATCTAGTAGAAAGAGAGTATTATATTCCTGATCTGTTGAGCAAAGTAGAGGTCGTGTATGGAATGTATCGTGAGCGAGTCGAAACAGGGTCGAAAGGAAGGTTTCTTGAATGTTATTGATAAAGGAGATGAACCTTTGGTAACTTTTCACGGGGACCATGTCGGGCCGATGGAGTTGACTAAGAAACGATATAACCACATATTGGTAGTAGTCGATGCTTTTTCGAAATACGTATGGTTATATCCGACGAAAAGTACAGGTTCAGAAGAGGTTGTTGAGAGATTGCAGAAACAGTCTGAGTTGTTCGGAAATCCAAAGAGGATCGTTAGTGATCGAGGTAGCGCTTTTACGTCTCACATTTTTAAAGAGTACTGCGAGTCGCAGAAGATACATCACTTAGTGATTGCGACAGGAGTTCCGAGAGGAAACGGGCAAGTAGAGCGAGTTAATCGGATTGTTATAGCATTATTGACGAAACTGTGTGTCAATGATCTCGGAGCATGGTATAAACACGTAGGTAGGGTGCAACAGTTTATAAACTCGTCACCACCTAGAAGCACGAAGATATCACCTTTTAAAATATTGACTGGGGCTGAGATAAGGACTAGCTACGATTTAGAACTAAAGGATATGTTGGAAGAAGAGTTATTAATCGAGTTACAAAACAATGAGTCCGAAATACGTGACGCAGCGAAAAGGAACATAAGCAAGATGCAAGAAGAAAACCGTAAAACGTTTGATAAATGTCGAAAATCTGCAAGTGAATATGAGGTTGACGAGCTGGTGGCTGTCAAGCGGACGCAGTTTGGTTCTGGCCTTAAGCTTAAGGGAAAATATTTGGGACCTTATCGGGTTGTTCGGAAAATGAGGCATGGTCGCTATGCGGTTGAGAAAGTAGGAGATGGAGAAGGTCCGAAATGTACTACCACCGTGGCAGAATATATGAAAAAATGGAGTCCATCATTCGGAGCGAATGTGGAGGTCGGATGGCCGAATGTAGGATCGCGGTATGGTAGAGTTGACTTCGAGTGAGAGTCGGTATCGATAGAATATAGATAAGCAACGATATACGATGCAGGAGAAGTGTGTGCAGTACAGTCGAGAAGAGTCAGTCCGAAGAGCGGAGTCAGTGGAATGAAGTGAGCCGGTAAAGTTGCGTCTCGAAGTGTGTGCAGTGCAAGAGAAATATTGTGAAGTAATTAATAAGTTGATCAAAAGCTAATAAACTAACAAAATACGTACAATAAAGCTGATAAAAATAAAAACCCAGTGTGTGCAAATCGAATCTCTTCATCTCGGGGACTCGTTAAGGAAATTCCAGGACAAAGTTGAAACTCCACACGTATGTTTTCGATAAAACATTTGTTTCCGTGAATAATTAGTTTATTGACATCCCGACAATGAATATCCTTACCCAATAAAACATTTTCAGATATTAAGTCATTTTCCACTACGAAAATTTCGACTTCGTGACCTATCTTGTCAACAACGATTTTCGCATTTAGTTTTTGGTTACAGAAGAATTTTTCTCCTCCAAATCCATTCAGTAATATTGACCATCGTTGCAAAAAGCCTACGTTTTCGGCAAATGATTTACGAATCAGAGTACGTGTACTACCTGGATCGACGAATGCGTTTGTTTCGTTTCCGTTAACTGAAATAAATTTACAGATATCTGAGTTCATGTTTGAGTCAATTTCATTTACTTTCGAAACGTTTTTAAATTTTTCAGGACAGTTGGTAGAGTTGTGATTAGTACGATTACAATGAGTACATCGAGGTTTACGCTGTGGTTCAGGACAATCTGACGAATAATTTCCCATTGCTTCCCGTTTGGTTTCTAGCATTTTTAAATGAACATCAGCTGCGCTGCTAATACATGGGAAGTCGAACAGAAATTTCGAAACAAACTCTGGCCATGTTTGAAATATTTCATCCGTCGCATCCACCCAGTAACGAGCTGCACCTTGCATCTTTTGTTGAACTGCAAAAATTACCTTTCTGTCGTCCCAGTTATATGCGTTTTTCAGAGATTCCGCACGTTTAACAAGCTGATGCGAATTCAATGATTTTACGGACGATGGATTAAATTAAGGAACAAAAGCTATAATTTCGTTCATGTTTCCAAAAGAATGATAATTTTATTATTATATTTTTCTTCGCAGTTGACTTCGTGTTGTTGTTGTCGTTGGTCTGCGAAATTCTGAGAACTTTCCGAATACTGACCTACATTTACAGTTGACCCACTTTTGCTTACGTAATTTCGTAACGTTGGAACATAATTATCTTGCTGTGTTTCTTTCTCCAGAAACTTCTCGTACGTTTACGTCACTAAGCCCAATTGGTGACGAAATCATTGCAATACTCTAATCGTTTTTTCTAATTCGTTTATCTTTTTAGCCATTGATTGATTTTCCGCATTGGCATATTCGTCGTCACTACAGATCGTGGTTAATTTTTTCCGTAATTGTTCTCGATTTCCTGACGTTGACAATCCAGCTTGTCTACATTTTTGTTGCAAAGCTTTCTTTGACACGTAGTTGCGTTTATTCCTCTTTCATTCTCGTTTCCACGAGTTCGTTCATGCACAAAACACACACTATTACACTTTGCGAGTTTCTCATGCCACGCTATTCTACCGCGGAAAATTGCGCGTTACCTTTTTTCACAAACTACTTATGAAAAATATCAGTTCCATTTTGCACACTACCCAAAATCTGAAAATTGGACATCATCCCACGTCTGAAAATTGTCACAACTAAAACCCACTTCTGAGAACGTCGGTTGTAAGTCACATTACCCAGTAGAAGATTGAAGATGGAGAAGCTGTTAGGAAGTCTTCGGCGGGGAGTGCGGCTTACGGGAATAATAGAAATGTCTCGTACGTTTAGGTAGATAATTAATATAAGTTTATTAACTAATTGAGACTTAACAATAAAAGGACGTTTGCAAAGCGATGCCGTTGGATTCGTTCGTGATGGCGATTCGATACAACCGATCGTAGGAGCTTATCCGTTCGCACCCTTTCTCGTCAACGTTTTTTTACCAACCCTTTTTATACTTATTGATAACACCAGGGGTAGAGCATAACGTCGCTCGCCCAGTGCTGAATCAGTATATTTCATAGCTCGCAAATGACAGTTGATCGTTTTTTCTTATATGCTCTGCTTCGTATCATAACCGAAAAGATTGTCCAGAAATGATCTCGATCTTAGCGGCTCTCTTTGTTTTGTTTTGAATTGTTTTTTGTCAAGCGCTTTGCATTGACTCATTCGTGTGACGCTCTCAAATGAGTGTCTCGTAAAGAGTAATACGATTTTTGCTCACACAAAGAGTCTCAACAAAAGACAGTTTGACTAAAAAACTCAACAGATATGATCTTTGCCTTCCGTGTGCATGTAAATACATACATACATATGTATGTATATGTACATACATGTATCATGCAAAGAAAAAGAACGTATCAATCGCGTGTGCGTACCCATACATACGCAAAAGACAATTTGCTTCATTTAACTCAAGCAATCGATCAGTGTTTGACTTGAGCGAAACGAAAACAGAAATAACTGTCTCGATCAGAGCGCGAGCGAGCTAAGTCAGTCGCGACAAAAACAGTTTCTGTCTGACAAGGGGAACTTCAGGTATGCGAATCACCGATTTGGATGAATTTTGGATATGTTGTAGAATACCCCGTCATTTGAAGCTGTGTGAAATATTTCGGCGCACTATTCTATATTTTCCTTATAAATCGTGTTTAAAGCTATAGCTTCGGTGACTTATGGGTAAAACGCCGGAAGGACTTCAAGCAGCTCGGCAGTGTAGGGGGTAGAGGTCCCGATTAAAGTTGGAGAAACCCAGGTTCAAACCCCGCCTGAAACTAGTTAGTTTTGGATTTTTATTTTTTTTTTTTTGCCTTTTTTAATAATTATTTTTGAAATAGCAAAATAGGTCATTTGATGATTTGTAATCGGAAACATTTTTTATATACATATGTTGAAGCTTGTACGCTTGAGGAAATACTAGCTATACGCACGCCATTATGAACTGTACTTTGCGGGCAGGTTAAAAATATGTTAAAGCGAATGCAAAACTCCTCAAATGCCTAAGAAAATCGAGAAATTTCATCAAGAGAAGACTGCATTCAATTAAAGTATAATCCCTTGTGCATTTCCACTTGTCATCCCTGATATTGAAGGGAATGCTCAAGTATGCATGGTTCGCTTCAAAGTTGATGATGAGATGTGATGAGATGACATGAGAGAGTAATTTTCCAAAAATTTTATTTGGTTTGTTTCTTTCAAAATGATTTAAAGTTGGTCTATTTTTGGACAAAAGCATAATTTTAGCATGATGATGTATGATGTATGTATGTATATCACAACAAAAAATGTGAAGACAGAAGTTAATTCGTGTATTTTACGTCTATATTCGTATATATTACATTTATGTTTTTGTAAAGGCATACAAAATTAATTTCATAAAAAATCATCAAAAGACCTATTTAGCTCTTTAAAAAAATAATTATTAAGAAGGCAAAAAAATGAAAATCCAAAACTAACTAGTTTTGGGCGGGGTTTGAACCTGGGTTTCTCCAACTTTAGTCGGGACCTCTACCCCTTACACCACCGAGCTGCTTGAAGTCCTTCCGGCGTTTTACCCATAAGTCACCGAAGCTATAGCTTTAAACACGATTTATAAGGAAAATATAGAATAGTGCGCCGAAATATTTCACACAGCTTCAAATGACGGGGTATTCTACAACATATCCAAAATTCATCCAAATCGGTGATTCGCATACCTGAAGTTCCCCTTGTGAGTCTTTTTTATTGTGTCAGTGAAAGACACTAATTTGCAGATAATGGAAAAGTGTCAACAGTTATTTGCGAGCTATGGTATATTTATAAACTGTCTGGTGACAGCTCGGCCAATCCTGCATTCAGATCGCCCTCGATTCGAGTATCTTCGTCGTCAGATACATCCAATTCAGGAATATTTGAACACCAGGGTTTCATCTTATCCGAGGAGTATACAGAACAGCATTCTGTTCATCTGTATGCCGGGGATATCTTTGATTACATAACGATCGTTCCCAAGGATTTTGACCACTTGATAAGGACCTCGGAATCGTTTTCGACTACCAAAAGACTACCTGTGGAATAAACAGAGGGGCTAGCGTGTTTGGCATCAAAACGTTTCTTCCATTATTCTGATGCGATATTGTCTGCGGCTTGACTTCGATTTTCAGTGACGGTTTCGTTGGAATATGGCTTATCCAGGTCTGCGTGTATCGCTGCAGTAAGGTTGTTCTGCACGACATCAATAGAGTTGATTAAATACGAGATCAACTTGACTGAATCCAGTGGTGCTGTTTTTCTGTGAGTTGACGGTCTATTGAAGGTTATGAAGAGTCAGATCCAAATCCTTTGGATTTTCGTTCATCGTTCGTATATATTTGAGAATTATTTAATTAGCGCGTTCCACTTGACAATTTGCACGGTGTCTTCGTACAGCGTTCTTAACGTTTTGGATATGGTTTTGGTTACAATAATCCTCAAATAATTTTAACGTAAACGCTGTTCCACGGTGTGGTATAATAAAATTTGGCAGCCCAAAGTAACTAGAAATTTCGTTTAGCGTTGATAGAACAAGTAATGATTTGTACTTTTAACGGCTTTTACACTAGAAATTTAATGTATACCAGTACATGAGTATTTCCTCGTTTGCTTCGTATAAAAGGACCCAAATGATCCGCGTGAAGTCGACGAAAAGGAACCGGTTCAACATCGTTGTAATGCATGCGACCTTCAGACTTTCCTCCTTAAGACTTATAGTAGCAGCATTGGATGCATGTAGAGATATAGTCCTTCACGTATTTCCTCATCTTTGGAAACCAGAATCGCTTTTGAATCCTCTCAATGGTTTTATCAAGACCGAAATGTCCGACATCATCATGGCAACATTTAACAACAATCCATCTAACTGCCTTTGGTACAACAGTGTTAGTGTAGTGTGTTCCGTTTTTCGATAAAGGCGATGACAGTTGATCACTGTGACGCTTTCCCTTCAGTACTGCGATTATTGCGGCAAGTATTTTGTCTTGTAGTTGCATTGTTAACAACCAGTCGTCGATTTCCGAAATTATGGTCCGAACAAATGCATCTAGTGATCTTTCCGGGGATAAATTTAGAGCACGGCTCAACGCATCTACATGAGCCATTTTGCTTCCATCTCAATGAACAAATTCACAGTCGTAATCCATTATTTTAATCCAGCAGCGCGCCACCTGTGGAATGAATTCTTTATTCGTTTTAACCTTGGCAATAGCGGAGCAATCGGTCATCAGACGGAATGATTTTCCCATAAGATACACTCTGAACCTTTGGAGTGTTTCTACTACTGCAAGCGTTTCCAATGCGTAACTGTGGTATTTACTCTCAGCGTTGGTACAGTAGAGTAAGAACAGGTTCGCTACATAGTTTTTTGATTAGTTCGATAAATGCATGTTGCTGGGCTTCTCCCCAACTAAATGTATTCGCCTCCTTTTTACGTAGCAGTTCTGTTAAAGGACGTGATATTAATGAATAATTTTCAATAAATTTTCTGAAGAAACTGTGAGACTTACTTTACATTCGCCAGGTTTTACTCCATCTTTATTGACTATGTGGCCCAAGAACGTAATTTCGAATTGCAGAAACTTGCATTTGTCGTATCGTAGGGTTAAGCCACTGTCTTGTAAGATTGAGAACCTGGTTCCATACGTTTTATCATTACCGACTGAAAGACTGCCGGAGCGTTAATGAGTCCAAATGGCATTCTATTGTATTCGTAATGCCCGTCAGCTGTAACAAACGCCGTGTACTGTTTGGATGGTACCTCATACGTAGATCAAGTTGCCTAAAATAGACGTTTCCAGCTAGCGAATTGCTCTTCTATGTTTGGCATAGGAAATAAATTTTGACCGTGATACTGTTAAGGCGTCGATAGTCGACGCAAAGACGATGTTCTCCATTCTTTTTATCTACGATGACGATTCCCGAGGCGTATGGCGAATCAGAAGGACGTATTATGTCGTTTTTCAGTAGCTCTGATATGATATTCGTAACAATAGGTCTGAGCGTAAACGGTGTTCGGTCGGTATGGTTTCGTATAACATGGGACGTTTGATGTTAAAGTGATTTCCATTTTCGATATTGAGCATTTACCTAATTCGTTGGGTTTCTGCGCGAAACAAGCAGCGTTATCTATTAAGACCTTTTCCAGTACTTGCTTTATTTGGAGTCGTTTCTATTCGGCGTATTTCCGATAAAACATTTGTTTCCGTGAATAATTAGTTTATTGACATCCCGACAATGAATATCCTTACCCAACAAAACGTTTTCAGATATTAAGTCATTTTCCACTACGAGAATTTCGACTTCGTGACCTATCTTGTCAAAAACGATTTTCGCATTTAGTTTTTGGTTACAGATGAATTTTTCTCCTCCAAATCCATTCAGTGTTATTGCACATCAGAGTACGTGTACTACCTGGATCGACGAATGCGTTTGTTTCGTTTCCGTTAACTGAAATAAATTTACAGATATCTGAGTTCATGTTTGAGTCAATTTTATTTACTTTCGAAACGTTTTTAAATTTTTCAGGACAGTTGGTAGAGTTATGATTAGTACGATTACAATGAGTACATCGAGGTTTACGCTGTGGTTCAGGACAATCTGACGAATAATGTCCCAATTGTTGACAATTAAAGCATTTGATTGACGGCTCTATCTTTTCTTTAGGTGTCCGTTTTAGCACGGATTGACTTGACTTCTGCGTATTATCGTTGGACTCACGTTTATTTTGAAAGCTATGTGGATTATATTTGATTTCGTTAGATACCTTTCTCTTAAGATCGTAATCGTTGATGCCGTTTATAATAATATGTGTTAAAATTGCTGAATCAGATAACTTATCCTTTTTACCAATAGCTAGCATTTTATAAAAGTAATCTTGTGGTGATTCCGTTGTTTGCCGTTTGGTTTCTAGCATTTTTAAATGAACATCAGCTGCGTTGCTGATACATGGGAAGTCGAACAGAAATTTCGAAACAAACTCTGGCCATGTTTGAAATATTTCATCCGTTGCATCCACCCAGTAACGAGCTGCACCTTGCATCTTTTGTTGAACTGCAAAAATTACCTTTCTGTCGTCCCAATTATATGCGTTTTCAAGAGATTCCACACGTTTAACAAGCTGATGCGAATTCAATGATTTTACGGACGATGGATTAAATTTAGGAACAAGAGCTATAATTTCGTTCATGTTTCCAAAAGAAGGATTAAAATTATTATATTTTTCTTCGCAGTTGACTTCGTGTTGTTGTCGTTGGTCTGCGAAATTCTGAGAACTTTCCGAATACTGACCTACATTTACAGTTGACCAACTTTTGCTTACGTAATTCCGTGGCGTTGGAACATAATTATCTTGCTGTGATGTAACAACGTTATTGTAGTGCTGAATCTGAGCAATGTTACCATTTCGATGTGTGGGAGCCGTGTTGCGATGTAACAATGAAATTGGGTTGCTGAGACGTAGCAAAGTAAGCGTGCTGCTGAGACGTAGCTGCATAACCGAGTTGTTGCGAAGTATCTATATGATCGTACTGCTGAGACGTAGCAGTGTTTTCGTTTGACAAATACGTTACGTTTGTTCGTTCGTTTGTCACAAGCATGTTTCTTTCTCCAGAAACTTCTTGTACGTTTACGTCACTAAGCCCAATTGGTGACGAAATCATTGCAATACTCTAATCGTTTTTTCTAATTCGTTTATCTTTTTAGCCATTGATTGATTTTCCGCATTGGCATATTCGTCGTCACTACAGATCGTGGTTAATTTTTTCCGTAATTGTTCTCGATTTCCTGACGTTGACAATCCAGCTTGTCTACATTTTTGTTGCAAAGCTTTCTTTGACACGTAGTTGCGTTTATTCCTCTTTCATTCTCGTTTCCACGAGTTCGTTCATGCACAAAACACACACTATTACACTTTGCGAGTTTCTCATGCCACGCTATTCTACCGCGGAAAATTGCGCGTTACCTTTTTTTCACAAACTACTTATGAAAAATATCAGTTCCATTTTGCACACTACCCAAAATCTGAAAATTGGACATCATCCCACGTCTGAAAATTGTCACAACTAAAACCCACTTCTGAGAACGTCGGTTGTAAGTCACATTACCCAGTAGAAGATAGTAGATGGAGAAGCTGTTAGGAAGTCTTCGGCGGGGAGTGCGGCTTACGGGAATAATAGAAATGTCTCGTACGTTTAGGTAGATAATTAATATAAGTTTATTAACTAATTGAGACTTAACAATAAAAGGACATTTGCAAAGCGATGCCGTTGGATTCGTTCGTGATGGCGATTCGATACAACCGATCGTAGGAGCTTATCCGTTCGCACCCTTTCTCGTCAACGTTTTTTTACCAACCCTTTTTATACTTATCGATAACACCAGGGGTAGAGCATAACGTCGCTCGCCCAGTGCTGTATCAGTATATTTCATAGCTCGCAAATGACAGTTGATCGTTTTTTCTTATATGCTCTGCTTCGTATCATAACCGAAAAGATTGTCCAGAAATGATCTCGATCTTAGCGGCTCTCTTTGTTTTGTTTTGAATTGTTTTTTGTCAAGCGCTTTGCATTGACTCATTCGTGTGACGCTCTCAAATGAGTGTCTCGTAAAGAGTAATACGATTTTTGCTCACACAAAGAGTCTCAACAAAAGACAGTTTGACTAAAAAACTCAACAGATATGATCTTTGCCTTCCGTGTGCATGTAAATACATACATACATATGTATGTATATGTACATACATGTATCATGCAAAGAAAAAGAACGTATCAATCGCGTGTGCGTACCCATACATACGCAAAAGACAATTTGCTTCATTTAACTCAAGCAATCGATCAGTGTTTGACTTGAGCGAAACGAAAACAGAAATAACTGTCTCGATCAGAGCGCGAGCGAGCTAAGTCAGTCGCGACAAAAACAGTTTCTGTCTGAGTCTTTTTTATTGTGTCAGTGAAAGACACTAATTTGCAGATAATGGAAAAGTGTCAACAGTTATTTGCGAGCTATGGTATATTTATAAACTGTCTGGTGACAGCTCGGCCAATCCTGCATTCAGATCGCCCTCGATTCGAGTATCTTCGTCGACAGATACATCCAATTCAGGAATATTTGAACACCAGGGTTTCATCTTATCCGAGGAGTATACAGAACAGCATTCTGTTCATCTGTATGCCGGGGATATCTTTGATTACATCGTTCCCAAGGATTTTGACCACTTGATAAGGACCTCGGAATCGTTTTCGACTACCAAAAGACTACCTGTGGAATAAACAGAGGGGCTAGCGTGTTTGGCATCAAAACGTTTCTTCCATTATTCTGATGCGATATTGTCTGCGGCTTGACTTCGATTTTCAGTGACGGTTTCGTTGGAATATGGCTTATCCAGGTCTGCGTGTATCGCTGCAGTAAGGTTGTTCTGCACGACATCAATAGAGTTGATCAAATACGAGATCAACTTGACTGAATCCAGTGGTGCTGTTTTTCTGTGAGTTGACGGTCTATTGAAGGTTATGAAGAGTCAGATCCAAATCCTTTGGATTTTCGTTCATCGTTCGTATATATTTGAGAATTATTTAATTAGCGCGTTCCACTTGACAATTTGCACGGTGTCTTCGTACAGCGTTCTTAACGTTTTGGATATGGTTTTGGTTACAATAATCCTCAAATAATTTTAACGTAAACGCTGTTCCACGGTGTGGTATAATAAAATTTGGCAGCCCAAAGTAACTAGAAATTTCGTTTAGCGTTGATAGAACAAGTAATGTTTTTGTACTTTTAACGGCTTTTACACTAGAAATTTAATGTATACCAGTACATGAGTATTTCCTCGTTTGCTTCGTATAAAAGGACCCAAATGATCCGCGTGAAGTCGACGAAAAGGAACCGGTTCAACATCGTTGTAATGCATGCGACCTTCAGACTTTCCTCCTTAAGACTTATAGTAGCAGCATTGGATGCATGTAGAGATATAGTCCTTCACGTATTTCCTCATCTTTGGAAACCAGAATCGCTTTTGAATCCTCTCAATGGTTTTATCAAGACCGAAATGTCCGACATCATCATGGCAACATTTAACAACAATCCATCTAACTGCCTTTGGCACAACAGTGTTAGTGTAGTGTGTTCCGTTTTTCGATAAAGGCGATGACAGTTGATCACTGTGACGCTTTCCCTTCAGTACTGCGATTATTGCGGCAAGTATTTTGTCTTGTAGTTGCATTGTTAACAACCAGTCGTCGATTTCCGAAATTATGGTCCGAACAAATGCATCTAGTGATCTTTCCGGGGATAAATTTAGAGCACGGCTCAACGCATCTACATGAGCCATTTTGCTTCCATCTCAATGAACAAATTCACAGTCGTAATCCATTATTTTAATCCAGCAGCGCGCCACCTGTGGAATGAATTCTTTATTCGTTTTAACCTTGGCAATAGCGGAGCAATCGGTCATCAGACGGAATGATTTTCCCATAAGATACACTCTGAACCTTTGGAGTGTTTCTACTACTGCAAGCGTTTCCAATGCGTAACTGTGGTATTTACTCTCAGCGTTGGTACAGTAGAGTAAGAACAGGTTCGCTACATAGTTTTTTGATTAGTTCGATAAATGCATGTTCCTGGGCTTCTCCCCAACTAAATGTATTCGCCTCCTTTTTACGTAGCAGTTCTGTTAAAGGACGTGATATTAATGAATAATTTTCAATAAATTTTCTGAAGAAACTGTGAGACCAATGAATCTTCTTACTTCTTCATTTATAGTTACTTTAAAATTTTTAATTGCGCTTACTTTACATTCGCCAGGTTTTACTCCATCTTTATTGACTATGTGGCCCAAGAACGTAATTTCGAATTGCAGAAACTTGCATTTGTCGTATCGTAGGGTTAAGCCACTGTCTTGTAAGATTGAGAACCTGGTTCCATACGTTTTATGATTTGGTTCATTACCGACTGAAAGACTGCCGGAGCGTTAATGAGTCCAAATGGCATTCTATTGTATTCGTAATGCCCGTCAGCTGTAACAAACGCCGTGTACTGTTTGGATGGTACCTCATACGTAGATCAAGTTGCCTAAAATAGACGTTTCCAGCTAGCGAATTGCTCTTCTATGTTTGGCATAGGAAATAAATTTTGACCGTGATACTGTTAAGGCGTCGATAGTCGACGCAAAGACGATGTTCTCCATTCTTTTTATCTACGATGACGATTCCCGAGGCGTATGGCGAATCAGAAGGACGTATTATGTCGTTTTTCAGTAGCTCTGATATGATATTCGTAACAATAGGTCTGAGCGTAAACGGTGTTCGGTCGGTATGGTTTCGTATAACATGGGACGTTTGATGTTAAAGTGATTTCCATTTTCGATATTGAGCATTTACCTAATTCGTTGGGTTTCTGCGCGAAACAAGCAGCGTTATCTATTAAGACCTTTTCCAGTACTTGCTTTATTTGGAGTCGTTTCTATTCGGCGTATGTTTCCGATAAAACATTTGTTTCCGTGAATAATTAGTTTATTGACATCCCGACAATGAATATCCTTACCCAACAAAACGTTTTCAGATATTAAGTCATTTTCCACTACGAGAATTTCGACTTCGTGACCTATCTTGTCAAAAACGATTTTCGCATTTAGTTTTTGGTTACAGATGAATTTTTCTCCTCCAAATCCATTCAGTGTTATTGCACATCAGAGTACGTGTACTACCTGGATCGACGAATGCGTTTGTTTCGTTTCCGTTAACTGAAATAAATTTACAGATATCTGAGTTCATGTTTGAGTCAATTTTATTTACTTTCGAAACGTTTTTAAATTTTTCAGGACAGTTGGTAGAGTTATGATTAGTACGATTACAATGAGTACATCGAGGTTTACGCTGTGGTTCAGGACAATCTGACGAATAATGTCCCAATTGTTGACAATTAAAGCATTTGATTGACGGCTCTATCTTTTCTTTAGGTGTCCGTTTTAGCACGGATTGACTTGACTTCTGCGTATTATCGTTGGACTCACGTTTATTTTGAAAGCTATGTGGATTATATTTGATTTCGTTAGATACCTTTCTCTTAAGATCGTAGTCGTTGATGCCGTTTATAATAATATGTGTTAAAATTGCTGAATCAGATAACTTATCCTTTTTACCAATAGCTAGCATTTTATAAAAGTAATCTTGTGGTGATTCCGTTGTTTGCCGTTTGGTTTCTAGCATTTTTAAATGAACATCAGCTGCGTTGCTGATACATGGGAAGTCGAACAGAAATTTCGAAACAAACTCTGGCCATGTTTGAAATATTTCATCCGTTGCATCCACCCAGTAACGAGCTGCACCTTGCATCTTTTGTTGAACTGCAAAAATTACCTTTCTGTCGTCCCAATTATATGCGTTTTCAAGAGATTCCACACGTTTAACAAGCTGATGCGAATTCAATGATTTTACGGACGATGGATTAAATTTAGGAACAAGAGCTATAATTTCGTTCATGTTTCCAAAAGAAGGATTAAAATTATTATATTTTTCTTCGCAGTTGACTTCGTGTTGTTGTCGTTGGTCTGCGAAATTCTGAGAACTTTCCGAATACTGACCTACATTTACAGTTGACCAACTTTTGCTTACGTAATTCCGTGGCGTTGGAACATAATTATCTTGCTGTGATGTAACAACGTTATTGTAGTGCTGAATCTGAGCAATGTTACCATTTCGATGTGTGGGAGCCGTGTTGCGATGTAACAATGTAATTGGGTTGCTGAGACGTAGCAAAGTAAGCGTGCTGCTGAGACGTAGCTGCATAACCGAGTTGTTGCGAAGTATCTATATGATCGTACTGCTGAGACGTAGCAGTGTTTTCGTTTGACAAATACGTTACGTTTGTTCGTTCGTTTGTCACAAGCATGTTTCTTTCTCCAGAAACTTCTTGTACGTTTACGTCACTAAGCCCAATTGGTGACGAAATCATTGCAATACTCTAATCGTTTTTTCTAATTCGTTTATCTTTTTAGCCATTGATTGATTTTCCGCATTGGCATATTCGTCGTCACTACAGATCGTGGTTAATTTTTTCCGTAATTGTTCTCGATTTCCTGACGTTGACAATCCAGCTTGTCTACATTTTTGTTGCAAAGCTTTCTTTGACACGTAGTTGCGTTTATTCCTCTTTCATTCTCGTTTCCACGAGTTCGTTCATGCACAAAACACACACTATTACACTTTGCGAGTTTCTCATGCCACGCTATTCTACCGCGGAAAATTGCGCGTTACCTTTTTTTCACAAACTACTTATGAAAAATATCAGTTCCATTTTGCACACTACCCAAAATCTGAAAATTGGACATCATCCCACGTCTGAAAATTGTCACAACTAAAACCCACTTCTGAGAACGTCGGTCGTAAGTCACATTACCCAGTAGAAGATTGTAGATAGAGAAGCTGTTAGGAAGTCTTCGGCGGGGAGTGCGGCTTACGGGAATAATAGAAATGTCTCGTACGTTTAGGTAGATAATTAATATAAGTTTATTAACTAATTGAGACTTAACAATAAAAGGACGTTTGCAAAGCGATGCCGTTGGATTCGTTCGTGATGGCGATTCGATACAACCGATCGTAGGAGCTTATCCGTTCGCACCCTTTCTCGTCAACGTTTTTTTACCAACCCTTTTTATACTTATCGATAACACCAATGCAAAGCGCTTTGCATTGACTCATTCGTGTGACGCTCTCAAATGAGTGTCTCGTAAAGAGTAATACGATTTTTGCTCACACAAAGAGTCTCAACAAAAGACAGTTTGACTAAAAAACTCAACAGATATGATCTTTGCCTTCCGTGTGCATGTAAATACATACATACATATGTATGTATATGTACATACATGTATCATGCAAAGAAAAAGAACGTATCAATCGCGTGTGCGTACCCATACATACGCAAAAGACAATTTGCTTCATTTAACTCAAGCAATCGATCAGTGTTTGACTTGAGCGAAACGAAAACAGAAATAACTGTCTCGATCAGAGCGCGAGCGAGCTAAGTCAGTCGCGACAAAAACAGTTTCTGTCTGAGTCTTTTTTATTGTGTCAGTGAAAGACACTAATTTGCAGATAATGGAAAAGTGTCAACAGTTATTTGCGAGCTATGGTATATTTATAAACTGTCTGGTGACAGCTCGGCCAATCCTGCATTCAGATCGCCCTCGATTCGAGTATCTTCGTCGTCAGATACATCCAATTCAGGAATATTTGAACACCAGGGTTTCATCTTATCCGAGGAGTATACAGAACAGCATTCTGTTCATCTGTATGCCGGGGATATCTTTGATTACATAACGATCGTTCCCAAGGATTTTGACCACTTGATAAGGACCTCGGAATCGTTTTCGACTACCAAAAGACTACCTGTGGAATAAACAGAGGGGCTAGCGTGTTTGGCATCAAAACGTTTCTTCCATTATTCTGATGCGATATTGTCTGCGGCTTGACTTCGATTTTCAGTGACGGTTTCGTTGGAATATGGCTTATCCAGGTCTGCGTGTATCGCTGCAGTAAGGTTGTTCTGCACGACATCAATAGAGTTGATCAAATACGAGATCAACTTGACTGAATCCAGTGGTGCTGTTTTTCTGTGAGTTGACGGTCTATTGAAGGTTATGAAGAGTCAGATCCAAATCCTTTGGATTTTCGTTCATCGTTCGTATATATTTGAGAATTATTTAATTAGCGCGTTCCACTTGACAATTTGCACGGTGTCTTCGTACAGCGTTCTTAACGTTTTGGATATGGTTTTGGTTACAATAATCCTCAAATAATTTTAACGTAAACGCTGTTCCACGGTGTGGTATAATAAAATTTGGCAGCCCAAAGTAACTAGAAATTTCGTTTAGCGTTGATAGAACAAGTAATGTTTTTGTACTTTTAACGGCTTTTACACTAGAAATTTAATGTATACCAGTACATGAGTATTTCCTCGTTTGCTTCGTATAAAAGGACCCAAATGATCCGCGTGAAGTCGACGAAAAGGAACCGGTTCAACATCGTTGTAATGCATGCGACCTTCAGACTTTCCTCCTTAAGACTTATAGTAGCAGCATTGGATGCATGTAGAGATATAGTCCTTCACGTATTTCCTCATCTTTGGAAACCAGAATCGCTTTTGAATCCTCTCAATGGTTTTATCAAGACCGAAATGTCCGACATCATCATGGCAACATTTAACAACAATCCATCTAACTGCCTTTGGCACAACAGTGTTAGTGTAGTGTGTTCCGTTTTTCGATAAAGGCGATGACAGTTGATCACTGTGACGCTTTCCCTTCAGTACTGCGATTATTGCGGCAAGTATTTTGTCTTGTAGTTGCATTGTTAACAACCAGTCGTCGATTTCCGAAATTATGGTCCGAACAAATGCATCTAGTGATCTTTCCGGGGATAAATTTAGAGCACGGCTCAACGCATCTACATGAGCCATTTTGCTTCCATCTCAATGAACAAATTCACAGTCGTAATCCATTATTTTAATCCAGCAGCGCGCCACCTGTGGAATGAATTCTTTATTCGTTTTAACCTTGGCAATAGCGGAGCAATCGGTCATCAGACGGAATGATTTTCCCATAAGATACACTCTGAACCTTTGGAGTGTTTCTACTACTGCAAGCGTTTCCAATGCGTAACTGTGGTATTTACTCTCAGCGTTGGTACAGTAGAGTAAGAACAGGTTCGCTACATAGTTTTTTGATTAGTTCGATAAATGCATGTTGCTGGGCTTCTCCCCAACTAAATGTATTCGCCTCCTTTTTACGTAGCAGTTCTGTTAAAGGACGTGATATTAATGAATAATTTTCAATAAATTTTCTGAAGAAACTGTGAGACCAATGAATCTTCTTACTTCTTCATTTATAGTTACTTTAAAATTTTTAATTGCGCTTACTTTACATTCGCCAGGTTTTACTCCATCTTTATTGACTATGTGGCCCAAGAACGTAATTTCGAATTGCAGAAACTTGCATTTGTCGTATCGTAGGGTTAAGCCACTGTCTTGTAAGATTGAGAACCTGGTTCCATACGTTTTATGATTTGGTTCATTACCGACTGAAAGACTGCCGGAGCGTTAATGAGTCCAAATGGCATTCTATTGTATTCGTAATGCCCGTCAGCTGTAACAAACGCCGTGTACTGTTTGGATGGTACCTCATACGTAGATCAAGTTGCCTAAAATAGACGTTTCCAGCTAGCGAATTGCTCTTCTATGTTTGGCATAGGAAATAAATTTTGACCGTGATACTGTTAAGGCGTCGATAGTCGACGCAAAGACGATGTTCTCCATTCTTTTTATCTACGATGACGATTCCCGAGGCGTATGGCGAATCAGAAGGACGTATTATGTCGTTTTTCAGTAGCTCTGATATGATATTCGTAACAATAGGTCTGAGCGTAAACGGTGTTCGGTCGGTATGGTTTCGTATAACATGGGACGTTTGATGTTAAAGTGATTTCCATTTTCGATATTGAGCATTTACCTAATTCGTTGGGTTTCTGCGCGAAACAAGCAGCGTTATCTATTAAGACCTTTTCCAGTACTTGCTTTATTTGGAGTCGTTTCTATTCGGCGTATGTTTCCGATAAAACATTTGTTTCCGTGAATAATTAGTTTATTGACATCCCGACAATGAATATCCTTACCCAACAAAACGTTTTCAGATATTAAGTCATTTTCCACTACGAGAATTTCGACTTCGTGACCTATCTTGTCAAAAACGATTTTCGCATTTAGTTTTTGGTTACAGATGAATTTTTCTCCTCCAAATCCATTCAGTGTTATTGCACATCAGAGTACGTGTACTACCTGGATCGACGAATGCGTTTGTTTCGTTTCCGTTAACTGAAATAAATTTACAGATATCTGAGTTCATGTTTGAGTCAATTTTATTTACTTTCGAAACGTTTTTAAATTTTTCAGGACAGTTGGTAGAGTTATGATTAGTACGATTACAATGAGTACATCGAGGTTTACGCTGTGGTTCAGGACAATCTGACGAATAATGTCCCAATTGTTGACAATTAAAGCATTTGATTGACGGCTCTATCTTTTCTTTAGGTGTCCGTTTTAGCACGGATTGACTTGACTTCTGCGTATTATCGTTGGACTCACGTTTATTTTGAAAGCTATGTGGATTATATTTGATTTCGTTAGATACCTTTCTCTTAAGATCGTAGTCGTTGATGCCGTTTATAATAATATGTGTTAAAATTGCTGAATCAGATAACTTATCCTTTTTACCAATAGCTAGCATTTTATAAAAGTAATCTTGTGGTGATTCCGTTGTTTGCCGTTTGGTTTCTAGCATTTTTAAATGAACATCAGCTGCGTTGCTGATACATGGGAAGTCGAACAGAAATTTCGAAACAAACTCTGGCCATGTTTGAAATATTTCATCCGTTGCATCCACCCAGTAACGAGCTGCACCTTGCATCTTTTGTTGAACTGCAAAAATTACCTTTCTGTCGTCCCAATTATATGCGTTTTCAAGAGATTCCACACGTTTAACAAGCTGATGCGAA
Source organism: Drosophila paulistorum (assembly GCA_018152135.1). Lineage (NCBI taxonomy): Eukaryota > Metazoa > Arthropoda > Insecta > Diptera > Drosophilidae > Drosophila > Drosophila paulistorum. The sequence goes on along the minus strand of JAECXG010000822.1, from coordinate 6,291,781 downwards.
TTCAATGATTTTACGGACGATGGATTAAATTTAGGAACAAGAGCTATAATTTCGTTCATGTTTCCAAAAGAAGGATTAAAATTATTATATTTTTCTTCGCAGTTGACTTCGTGTTGTTGTCGTTGGTCTGCGAAATTCTGAGAACTTTCCGAATACTGACCTACATTTACAGTTGACCAACTTTTGCTTACGTAATTCCGTGGCGTTGGAACATAATTATCTTGCTGTGATGTAACAACGTTATTGTAGTGCTGAATCTGAGCAATGTTACCATTTCGATGTGTGGGAGCCGTGTTGCGATGTAACAATGTAATTGGGTTGCTGAGACGTAGCAAAGTAAGCGTGCTGCTGAGACGTAGCTGCATAACCGAGTTGTTGCGAAGTATCTATATGATCGTACTGCTGAGACGTAGCAGTGTTTTCGTTTGACAAATACGTTACGTTTGTTCGTTCGTTTGTCACAAGCATGTTTCTTTCTCCAGAAACTTCTTGTACGTTTACGTCACTAAGCCCAATTGGTGACGAAATCATTGCAATACTCTAATCGTTTTTTCTAATTCGTTTATCTTTTTAGCCATTGATTGATTTTCCGCATTGGCATATTCGTCGTCACTACAGATCGTGGTTAATTTTTTCCGTAATTGTTCTCGATTTCCTGACGTTGACAATCCAGCTTGTCTACATTTTTGTTGCAAAGCTTTCTTTGACACGTAGTTGCGTTTATTCCTCTTTCATTCTCGTTTCCACGAGTTCGTTCATGCACAAAACACACACTATTACACTTTGCGAGTTTCTCATGCCACGCTATTCTACCGCGGAAAATTGCGCGTTACCTTTTTTTCACAAACTACTTATGAAAAATATCAGTTCCATTTTGCACACTACCCAAAATCTGAAAATTGGACATCATCCCACGTCTGAAAATTGTCACAACTAAAACCCACTTCTGAGAACGTCGGTCGTAAGTCACATTACCCAGTAGAAGATTGTAGATAGAGAAGCTGTTAGGAAGTCTTCGGCGGGGAGTGCGGCTTACGGGAATAATAGAAATGTCTCGTACGTTTAGGTAGATAATTAATATAAGTTTATTAACTAATTGAGACTTAACAATAAAAGGACGTTTGCAAAGCGATGCCGTTGGATTCGTTCGTGATGGCGATTCGATACAACCGATCGTAGGAGCTTATCCGTTCGCACCCTTTCTCGTCAACGTTTTTTTACCAACCCTTTTTATACTTATCGATAACACCAGGGGTAGAGCATAACGTCGCTCGCCCAGTGCTGAATCAGTATATTTCATAGCTCGCAAATGACAGTTGATCGTTTTTTCTTATATGCTCTGCTTCGTATCATAACCGAAAAGATTGTCCAGAAATGATCTCGATCTTAGCGGCTCTCTTTGTTTTGTTTTGAATTGTTTTTTGTCAAGCGCTTTGCATTGACTCATTCGTGTGACGCTCTCAAATGAGTGTCTCGTAAAGAGTAATACGATTTTTGCTCACACAAAGAGTCTCAACAAAAGACAGTTTGACTAAAAAACTCAACAGATATGATCTTTGCCTTCCGTGTGCATGTAAATACATACATACATATGTATGTATATGTACATACATGTATCATGCAAAGAAAAAGAACGTATCAATCGCGTGTGCGTACCCATACATACGCAAAAGACAATTTGCTTCATTTAACTCAAGCAATCGATCAGTGTTTGACTTGAGCGAAACGAAAACAGAAATAACTGTCTCGATCAGAGCGCGAGCGAGCTAAGTCAGTCGCGACAAAAACAGTTTCTGTCTGAGTCTTTTTTATTGTGTCAGTGAAAGACACTAATTTGCAGATAATGGAAAAGTGTCAACAGTTATTTGCGAGCTATGGTATATTTATAAACTGTCTGGTGACAGCTCGGCCAATCCTGCATTCAGATCGCCCTCGATTCGAGTATCTTCGTCGTCAGATACATCCAATTCAGGAATATTTGAACACCAGGGTTTCATCTTATCCGAGGAGTATACAGAACAGCATTCTGTTCATCTGTATGCCGGGGATATCTTTGATTACATAACGATCGTTCCCAAGGATTTTGACCACTTGATAAGGACCTCGGAATCGTTTTCGACTACCAAAAGACTACCTGTGGAATAAACAGAGGGGCTAGCGTGTTTGGCATCAAAACGTTTCTTCCATTATTCTGATGCGATATTGTCTGCGGCTTGACTTCGATTTTCAGTGACGGTTTCGTTGGAATATGGCTTATCCAGGTCTGCGTGTATCGCTGCAGTAAGGTTGTTCTGCACGACATCAATAGAGTTGATTAAATACGAGATCAACTTGACTGAATCCAGTGGTGCTGTTTTTCTGTGAGTTGACGGTCTATTGAAGGTTATGAAGAGTCAGATCCAAATCCTTTGGATTTTTGTTCATCGTTCGTATATATTTGAGAATTATTTAATTAGCGCGTTCCACTTGACAATTTGCACGGTGTCTTCGTACAGCGTTCTTAACGTTTTGGATATGGTTTTGGTTACAATAATCCTCAAATAATTTTAACGTAAACGCTGTTCCACGGTGTGGTATAATAAAATTTGGCAGCCCAAAGTAACTAGAAATTTCGTTTAGCGTTGATAGAACAAGTAATGTTTTTGTACTTTTAACGGCTTTTACACTAGAAATTTAATGTATACCAGTACATGAGTATTTCCTCGTTTGCTTCGTATAAAAGGACCCAAATGATCCGCGTGAAGTCGACGAAAAGGAACCGGTTCAACATCGTTGTAATGCATGCGACCTTCAGACTTTCCTCCTTAAGACTTATAGTAGCAGCATTGGATGCATGTAGAGATATAGTCCTTCACGTATTTCCTCATCTTTGGAAACCAGAATCGCTTTTGAATCCTCTCAATGGTTTTATCAAGACCGAAATGTCCGACATCATCATGGCAACATTTAACAACAATCCATCTAACTGCCTTTGGCACAACAGTGTTAGTGTAGTGTGTTCCGTTTTTCGATAAAGGCGATGACAGTTGATCACTGTGACGCTTTCCCTTCAGTACTGCGATTATTGCGGCAAGTATTTTGTCTTGTAGTTGCATTGTTAACAACCAGTCGTCGATTTCCGAAATTATGGTCCGAACAAATGCATCTAGTGATCTTTCCGGGGATAAATTTAGAGCACGGCTCAACGCATCTACATGAACCATTTTGCTTCCATCTCAATGAACAAATCAACAGTCGTAATCCATTATTTTAATCCAGCAGCGCGCCACCTGTGGAATGAATTCTTTATTCGTTTTAACCTTGGCAATAGCGGAGCAATCGGTCATCAGACGGAATGATTTTCCCATAAGATACACTCTGAACCTTTGGAGTGTTTCTACTACTGCAAGCGTTTCCAATGCGTAACTGTGGTATTTACTCTCAGCGTTGGTATAGTAGAGTAAGAACAGGTTCGCTACATAGTTTTTTGATTAGTTCGATAAATGCATGTTGCTGGGCTTCTCCCCAACTAAATGTATTCGCCTCCTTTTTACGTAGCAGTTCTGTTAAAGGACGTGATATTAATGAATAATTTTCAATAAATTTTCTGAAGAAACTGTGAGACCAATGAATCTTCTTACTTCTTCATTTATAGTTACTTTAAAATTTTTAATTGCGCTTACTTTACATTCGCCAGGTTTTACTCCATCTTTATTGACTATGTGGCCCAAGAACGTAATTTCGAATTGCAGAAACTTGCATTTGTCGTATCGTAGGGTTAAGCCACTGTCTTGTAAGATTGAGAACCTGGTTCCATACGTTTTATGATTTGGTTCATTACCGACTGAAAGACTGCCGGAGCGTTAATGAGTCCAAATGGCATTCTATTGTATTCGTAATGCCCGTCAGCTGTAACAAACGCCGTGTACTGTTTGGATGGTACCTCATACGTAGATCAAGTTGCCTAAAATAGACGTTTCCAGCTAGCGAATTGCTCTTCTATGTTTGGCATAGGAAATGAAATTTTGACCGTGATACTGTTAAGGCGTCGATAGTCGACGCAAAGACGATGTTCTCCATTCTTTTTATCTACGATGACGATTCCCGAGGCGTATGGCGAATCAGAAGGACGTATTATGTCGTTTTTCAGTAGCTCTGATATGATATTCGTAACAATAGGTCTGAGCATAAACGGTGTTCGGTCGGTATGGTTTCGTATAACATGGGACGTTTGATGTTAAAGTGATTTCCATTTTCGATATTGAGCATTTACCTAATTCGTTGGGTTTCTGCGCGAAACAAGCAGCGTTATCTATTAAGACCTTTTCCAGTACTTGCTTTATTTGGAGTCGTTTCTATTCGGCGTATGTTTCCGATAAAACATTTGTTTCCGTGAATAATTAGTTTATTGACATCCCGACAATGAATATCCTTACCCAACAAAACGTTTTCAGATATTAAGTCATTTTCCACTACGAGAATTTCGACTTCGTGACCTATCTTGTCAAAAACGATTTTCGCATTTAGTTTTTGGTTACAGATGAATTTTTCTCCTCCAAATCCATTCAGTGTTATTGCACATCAGAGTACGTGTACTACCTGGATCGACGAATGCGTTTGTTTCGTTTCCGTTAACTGAAATAAATTTACAGATATCTGAGTTCATGTTTGAGTCAATTTTATTTACTTTCGAAACGTTTTTAAATTTTTCAGGACAGTTGGTAGAGTTATGATTAGTACGATTACAATGAGTACATCGAGGTTTACGCTGTGGTTCAGGACAATCTGACGAATAATGTCCCAATTGTTGACAATTAAAGCATTTGATTGACGGCTCTATCTTTTCTTTAGGTGTCCGTTTTAGCACGGATTGACTTGACTTCTGCGTATTATCGTTGGACTCACGTTTATTTTGAAAGCTATGTGGATTATATTTGATTTCGTTAGATACCTTTCTCTTAAGATCGTAATCGTTGATGCCGTTTATAATAATATGTGTTAAAATTGCTGAATCAGATAACTTATCCTTTTTACCAATAGCTAGCATTTTATAAAAGTAATCTTGTGGTGATTCCGTTGTTTGCCGTTTGGTTTCTAGCATTTTTAAATGAACATCAGCTGCGTTGCTGATACATGGGAAGTCGAACAGAAATTTCGAAACAAACTCTGGCCATGTTTGAAATATTTCATCCGTTGCATCCACCCAGTAACGAGCTGCACCTTGCATCTTTTGTTGAACTGCAAAAATTACCTTTCTGTCGTCCCAATTATATGCGTTTTCAAGAGATTCCACACGTTTAACAAGCTGATGCGAATTCAATGATTTTACGGACGATGGATTAAATTTAGGAACAAGAGCTATAATTTCGTTCATGTTTCCAAAAGAAGGATTAAAATTATTATATTTTTCTTCGCAGTTGACTTCGTGTTGTTGTCGTTGGTCTGCGAAATTCTGAGAACTTTCCGAATACTGACCTACATTTACAGTTGACCAACTTTTGCTTACGTAATTCCGTGGCGTTGGAACATAATTATCTTGCTGTGATGTAACAACGTTATTGTAGTGCTGAATCTGAGCAATGTTACCATTTCGATGAGTGGGAGCCGTGTTGCGATGTAACAATGTAATTGGGTTGCTGAGACGTAGCAAAGTAAGCGTGCTGCTGAGACGTAGCTGCATAACCGAGTTGTTGCGAAGTATCTATATGATCGTACTGCTGAGACGTAGCAGTGTTTTCGTTTGACAAATACGTTACGTTTGTTCGTTCGTTTGTCACAAGCATGTTTCTTTCTCCAGAAACTTCTTGTACGTTTACGTCACTAAGCCCAATTGGTGACGAAATCATTGCAATACTCTAATCGTTTTTTCTAATTCGTTTATCTTTTTAGCCATTGATTGATTTTCCGCATTGGCATATTCGTCGTCACTACAGATCGTGGTTAATTTTTTCCGTAATTGTTCTCGATTTCCTGACGTTGACAATCCAGCTTGTCTACATTTTTGTTGCAAAGCTTTCTTTGACACGTAATTTTTCTGCGGCATTATTGTTGTCTCTTTCACACTTGTATGTACGTTGATTTTTCGTTGCGCTTATTCGTCTTTCGTTCTCGTTTCCACGAGTTCGTTCATGCACAGAACACACACTATTACACTTTGCGAGTTTCTCATGCCACGCTATTCTACTGCGGAAATTTGCTCGTTACCTTTTTTTTCACAAACTACTTATGAAAAATATCAGTTCCATTTTGCACACTACCCAAATTCTGAAAATTGGACATCATCCCACGTCTGAAAATTGTCACAACTAAAACCCACTTCTGAGAATGTCGGTTGTAAGTCACATTACCCAGTAGAAGATTGTAGATGGAGAAGCTGTCAGGAAGTATTCGGCGGGGAGTGCGGCTTACGGGAATAATAGAAATGTCTCGTACTTTTAGGTAGATAATTAATATAAGTTTATTAACTAATTGAGACCTAACAATAAAAGGACGTTTGCAAAGCGATGCCGTTGGATTCGTTCGTGATGGCGATTCGATACAACTGATCGTAGGTGCTTATCCGTTCGCACCCTTTCTCGTCAACGTTTTTTTACCAACCCTTTTTATACTTATCGATAACATCAGGGGTAGAGCATAACGTCGCTCGCCCAGTGCTGAATCAGTATATTTATAAACTGTCTGGTGACAGCTCGGCCAATCCTGCATTCGGATCGCCCTCGATTCGAGTATCTTCGTCGTCAGATACATCCAATTCAGGAATATTTGAACACCAGGGTTTCATCTTATCCGAGGAGTATACAGAACAGCATTTACGTCCTGCAATCTGTATGCCGGGGATATCTTTGATTACATAACGATCGTTCCCAAGGATTTTGACCACTTGATAACGACCTCGGTATCGTGCTTCCAGTTTTCGTGATTCGCCTGTCGCGGATGGTTCGTTTTCGAGTACTACAAGACTACCTGTGGAATAAACAGAGGGGTTAGCGTGTTTGGCATAAAAACGTTTCTTCCATTATTCTGATGCGATATTGTCTGCGCCTTGACTTCGATTTTCAGTGACGGTTTCGTTGGAATATGGCTTATCCAGGTCTGCGTGTATCGCTGCAGTAAGGTTGTTCTGCACGACATTAATAGAGTTGATTAAATACGAGATCAACTTGACTGAATCCAGTGGTGCTGTTTTTCTGTGAGTTGACGGTCCATTGAAGGTTATGAAGAGTCAGATCCCAATCCTTTGGATTTTCGTTCATCGTTCGCATATATTTGAGAATAATTTAATTAGCGCGTTCCACTTGACAATTTGCACGGTGTCTTCGTACAGCGTTCTTAACGTTTTGGATATGGTTTTGGTTACAATAATCCTCAAATAATTTCAACGTAAACGCTGTTCCACGGTGTGTTATAATAAAATTTGGCAGCCCAAAGTAACTAGAAATTTCGATTAGCGTTGATAGAACAAGTAATGTTTTTGTACTTTGAACGGCTTTTACACTAGAAATTTACTGTATACCAGTATATGAGTATTTCCTCGTTTGCTTCGTATAAAATGACCCAAATGATCCTCGTGAAGTCGACGAAAAGGAACCGGTTCAACATCGTTGTAATGCATGCGACCTTCAGGCTTTCCTCCTTAAGACTTATAGTAGCAGCATTGGATGCATGTAGAGATATAGTTCTTCACGTATTTCCTCATCTTTGGAAACCAGAATCGCTTTTGAATCCTCTCAACGGTTTTATCAAGACCGAAATGTCCGACATCATCATGGCAACATTTAACAACAATCCATCTAACTGCCTTTGGTACAACAAACGCAATAGTGTTTTCCGTTTTTCGATAAAGGCGATGACAGTTGATCACTGTGACGCTTTCCCTTCAGTACTGCGATTATTTCGGCAAGTATTTTGTCTTGTAGTTGCATTGTTAACAACCAGTCGTCGATTTCTGAAATTATAGTCCGAATAAATGCATCTAGTGATCTTTCCGGGGGTAAATTTGGAGCACGGCTCAATGAACAAATTGACAGTCGTAATCCATTACTTTAATCCAGCAGCGCGCCACTTGTGGAATGAATTCTTTATTCGTTTTAACCTTGGCAATAGCGGAGCAGTCGGTCATCAGACGGAATGATTTTCAAATAAGATACTCTCTGAACTTTTGGAGTGTTTCTACTACTGCAAGCGTTTCCAATGCGTAACTGTGGTATTTACTCTCAGCGTTGGTACAGTAGAGTGAGAACAGGTTCGCTACATAGTTTTTCGATTAGTTCGATAAATGCATGTTGCTGGGCTTCTCCCCAACTAAATGTATTCGCCTCCTTTTTACGTAGCAGTTCTGTTAAAGGACGTGATATTAATGAATAATTTTCAATAAATTTTCTGAAGAAACCTGTGAGACCAAGGAATCTTCTTTCTTCTTCATTTATAGTTACTTTAAAATTTTTAATTGCGCTTACTTTACATTCGCCAGGTTTTACTCCATCTTTATTGACTATGTGGCCCAAGAACGTAATTTCGAATTGCAGAAACTTGCATTTGTCGTATCGTAGGGTTAAGCCACTGTCTTGTAAGATTGAGAAAACCTTTTTAATTCGTTGCATACCAGATTCGAAGGTCTTACTTGGGGTTATTAAGTCATCTAAATATGCGAGTACCTCACCTGGTTCCATACGTTTTATGATTTGGTTCATTACCGACTGAAAGACTGCCGGAGCGTTAATGAGTCCAAATGGCATTCGTCGTTTTCCAGTAGCTCTGATATGATATTCGTAACAATAGGTCTGAGCGTAAACGGTGTTCGGTCGGTATGGTTTCGTATAACATGGGACGTTTGATGTTAAAGTGATTTCCATTTTCGATATTGAGCATTTACCTAATTCGTTGGGTTTCTGCGCGAAACAAGCAGCGTTATCTATTAAGACCTTTTTCAGTACTTGGCTTTCGGTATCTGCTCGATTTGGAGTCGTTTCTATTTGGCGTATGTTTTCGATAAAACATTTGTTTCCGTGAATAATTAGTTTATTGACATCCCGACAATGAATATCCTTACCCAATAAAACATTTTCAGATATTAAGTCATTTTCCACTACAAGAATTTCGACTTCGTGACCTATCTTGTCAACAACGATTTTCGAATTTAGTTTTTGGTTACAGAAGAATTTTCCTCCTCCAAATCCATTCAGTGTTATTGCACATCGTTTGAATATGCCTACGTTTTCGGCAAATGATTTACGAATCAGATTACGTGTACTACCTAAATCGACGAATGCATTTGTTTCGTTTCCGTTAACTGAAATAAATTTACAGATATCTGAGTTCATGTTTGAGTCAATTTTATTTACTTTCGAAACGTTTGTAAACATTAAGAATATTTTATATAAGCCCGCTCCTCTCCTCAGCGATTATTTCCCCGATAATCGAATTTGGTCACACTGAAAGGGTATAATATACTGAGGCGGGGTACGGGCACACTCTCTCGAATATAGGCAGTAAGACCACATGTGCAATTAATTTTAAAATAAAGAATAAAATCCGAAAATACAAAGACAATCTCAACAGATTAAAAGCTAAAATAATAGAGAGTTTACAAATCAGGTGTGGGGTTTGCCCTAAAGAAAGTCTTTTTTATGAAATACACCGAGAACATTAAATTAAATAAAACCGCATTGTTTGAGTTGCTAGCGGCCAAAGAAGTACCTTGTGACAAAGAAGCGTCAATTTACCAATTGCGAGCATTGGTAAAAGCAGTCATGTCGGAGAATCAGTTGGAAGCGTCTGGAGAAAGTCATGTACCCGAAGAGCAGGCAATCAGCCCACGTGCGAATGTGCTTGCCGGACAACTTGTGGATGTTGGTCCGGAGCCTCCTATTCAGCAGCGCGGCTTAGGAAACAGTGAGCAGCCGAGTACACCGGATGAAGTGGGTGCTAGCCAGTTGCCTACGATGTCTCGTGAGACGTCTGTAGGACCAGACGCGAACGTGCATGTTCGTGAAAGCGCACATGCGAGCGACTCTGACGAATTGGCTTCGATTCTTAGTAGCATCGAATTGTATACAGCACGTAAGAACCTGGTTGAGCTAAAAACGCGTGTTATGGAGCTGGAGGAGAACACCAACTTAATTGCCGCATAAACTTGAAGGATGTTGAAACTACTGTACCAAAGTTTTCTGGTGATGGTGATCTGTCCATTCACGTATGGATTCGTGAGCTGAAGAAAGCGGCTAGTGTGTATGTGCTGAGTGATTCCCAATGTTGGTCGTTGGGCAACCGACTGCTGGAGGCATCCGCTAAAGCATATATGATATTCGAAAAGACGAAAAACTGGAAGGAGCTGAAGGATGCCCTCGTGAAGGTATTTGGCCTTCAAATGACAAACCACGAGATTGCTATCCAAAGCGCCCGATTGGCAAAGGAGAGTCTCTCTTGCAGTATTTCATCATTCTGCGAAATATGGCTCAGCAGGGTAATTTTGAAGACACAGATGTGATCAAGTACATTGGACGGACTACGAGATCGAACCGGATTGTCCGCACCGTTGTACTATTGCACTTCTCTCAACGAATTGCGAGAGAAGATGATGCGTTTTCAGACTGTTCAGCCACCAGCAAGAAACTACGTTCCTCAAGCTCGTCCGACTTCAGACCGTGCGCAGGCCACTACGTCAGCTGTAAAGGAGATGAAATTTTACAATTGCCGCCAGATTGGTCACATCAGCACCGACTGTCCACGCCCCGAGAGACCGAAAGGAAGTTGTTTTCGGTGCTTCAAAATGGGCCATCAATACCGGAATTGTCCAATGCGAACCCAGATCGCCGCTATGAGCGCTAGTGAAGACCCGGACACCATTGATGATAAGTCATATATTCAATTAGTAAGTTTAAGAATATGTTGTAAAGGGGGATGCACCGATATTAATAATATTTTTGCCCTATTAGATTCCGGAAGCCCAGTAAGTTTTGCCAGTAGAGCATTGATGCCGCATTTGAATTGCGATAAATTAGTTAAAAGTTCTTTTCATGGACTGAGCGCTGGATCTATTCTGACTTTTGGAACAGTCAAATGTTTACTTCTCTTTTGCGAAAAATATTATGAAATTCAATTTTTAGTTATTCCCGTTAATATTATGCCGACGCAACTACTTCTTGGTAGAGATGCCTTGAATAAAATAGGTCTTAAGTTCTCATTGATTGAAAATATAAGAGAGTATCAAAAGAATTCCGCATCATTAAAGAGTACCATTGCTTTTGTTTACAAATCCTTCTGTGCATCCCTGTTTACTAAATATCATAAGCATAATACCATTAATATTAACACCACCGATCTGCATAATAATTGTAATAACCCTAATGTAAACACGAATGCATCCCCGTTTCGAGAATGGCTAACAGAGTTTGAAACTGTTTGTGCAACGCTGTCAGATACTGGGAATATTACTGTTGGTAGTGAATTTGGATTAGGTACGATGCGTGAGTGCCGAGATATTGTGAGTGAGCATTACGTTGACAGATTTTCAATTAATTACGGCTCGCCCAACGATATGATGAGAATATGTCTGACGGATACAACACCATTTCATAGTAGTCCTAGAAGATTTTCATATCGTGAGAGAGGAATCGTTTCTAAAACAGTTAGTGAGTTGTTAGCCAATAATGTAATCCGACAAAGCAATTCCCCCTATGCGTCCCCCATTGTCCTAGTGCGAAAAAAAGATGGCAATATACGAATGTGCGTTGATTATCGAGGTTTAAAAAGGAAGACTGTGAGAGACAATTTTCCGTGGCATTTAATAGAAGATTGCCTAGAATACCTAGAAGGCAAGACCGTATTTTCCGTCATAGATTTGAAAAGTGGCATAGATTACCATGTAGGCATGGAAGAGGATTCAATTAAATACACCGCATTTGTTACACCCGATGGGCAGTTCGAATATCTGAGAATGCCTTTTGGTCTGAAGAACGGACCAGCTGTATTTCAGAGATTTATATCGAACATACTTAGTGATATGATTAGAGACCGAGAACTTGTGGTGTATATGGACGATATTATTCTTGCCACTCGCACCGTGGATCAGCATCTTAATTTGTTAGCAAAACTGTTAGATCATTTTATTGAGTACAATTTAGAGCTCAATTTGAAGAAAAGCATCTTCCTACAGAAGCGAATAGATTATTTAGGATATGAAGTCAGTGATAATGGAATTTTACCAAATAATACACATATAAAAGCTATTCAAGAATACCCAGAACCACTTAACAGCAAAGCATTGCATTCCTGCTTGGGCCTATTTTCTTATTTTCGCAAATTTGTTCCGAATTTCTCCCGCATTGCCAAACCTTTAACTGAGTTGCTTAAACAAGGTGGCCCATTTCCGATAAACAAAACAAAACCAAAAAAACGCATTTGTTACGTTGCATACTGACGCCAGTTCAAATGGCTTTGGTGCCTCTTTCATGCAAAGACAGACTGATGGCAAAATGCATCGTCTCTTATTATTCCCGAAAGGCGACAGCCGCCGAGTCCCGCTATCACAGTTTCGAACTCGAAGCTTTGGCCATAATATATTGATGATTATTCCATTGTTCACAGATCCGGTTCAAACATGGGCCATGTAGACGCATTAAGTCGGCAAACCGAGTTGTTAGAAGATATTGCAGAAGGTGATTTTGATCCTTGCGATTTATTAGTGAAGAGAGACCCGAATGCCCCAATAGAACCATGTGTCCCCTCAGAAAAAAATGAGTTTAGTGGAGATTTGATTGGACTGTGTGAGATAGTCCCGTGTGAGATAAACCCGTGTGAGATAAACCCGTGTGAAATAAAACCGTGTGTTCCTTTAGAGAAAATTTGTTCAAAACCGTTTGAGATAAAACCGTGTGAGATAGACCCGTGTGAGATAGACCCGTGTGAGATAAACCCGTGTGAAATAAAACCGTGTACCGCTTTAGGGAAGAATTATTTAAAACCGTGTGGATAAATCCGTGTGTTCCATTAGGGAAAAGTTGCTCAAGCCCGTTTGAGATAGAACCGTGTGCTCAGTTAGGGAAGAGTTGTTTCTCTTTAGATGAAAGTTCTGTTGATTCGAGATTAAGTAGAATTCAAGAGAGTAAAGATTCGTTACTATGTAACCAAAGTGAAAGAAGTGACCAGCTCGATCGAAATGAGTCGGTAAACCTGGTTGGTGTAGTGGGTGCGTCTCCGCAAGATGTTTATTTATTATTGCAGTCAGAACAGATAAGAGATCCGGATATCCTTAAATTAAAAGAAAATTTAGAAAAAAGGCGGTGATGTTGGATTTGAGTTAATTGATGGTATAGTGTACAAAAGAAATGCTAAGGAAAGAATGTGTTTGTATGCACCGACTCGCATGCAAGGAGAATTAAAAAGACGGTGTCACGAGACACTGGGCCTTTTAGGCGTTGAGAAATGTGTAAACAATTTGAAGGAAAAGTACTGGTTCCCATTAATGAATGCCAAAGTCGAAGCATTTATAAAGGATTATCTGCCGTGTATCCTACATAGTGCTCCCAGAACTATACATAATAGAACCTTGCATAGTATTCCGAAGAGTCCGATTCCATTTGATACTATCCATGTTGACCACTTAGGCCCCTTACCGAGTGTCACATCAAAAAGAAAGCACCTTTTGGTAGTGATTGACGCATTTACAAAGTTTGTTAAATTGTATCCCGTAAATTCCACTAGTACCAAAGAAGTTACCGCCGCGTTAGACCAATATTTTGATTATTATAGCCGACCAAGAAGAATTATATCCGACAGAGGTACGTGTTTTACGTCGTTTGAGTTTGCTGGATTTGTAGAGAACCGAAATATTCACCACATTAAAGTAGCTACTGCCGCGCTTCAAGCTAATGGACAGGTCGAGCGTGTGAACCGTGTGTTGACCCCAATGTTGGGAAAGTTGTCAGAACCTTTAGCTCAAGCCGATTGGTATAAATTAGTTAGTCGTTTGGAGTTCGCTATCAATAACTCAGTGCAGAGTAGTACCGGTAAAACTCCATCAATGTTGTTGTTTGGTTGCGACCAGCGAGGCCCCCTAGTAGACGAATTAACCGAGTATCTTGACGAGAAATTTAGTTCAGAAAATTTAGTGCGAAAATTCAATTATCACAGGAGCGAAATGAAAAACGGTACGCCTTAAGGCATAAGGCACCATTATCCTATAGGGTCAATGATTTTGTGGCCATTCGCAATGTTGATGTCACTCCCGGGTCGTGCAAAAAGTTCGCTCCTAAGTACCGTGGTCCTTATAAGATAAATCGAGTCTTTCCAAATGACCGTTACGAAGTCACCGATATTGACGATTGTCAAATTACTCAAATGCCGTGCAAAGGTATCTTAGAATCAGCCCGACTCAAGCCGTGGATGCATGCGTGTGATAAAACTGTGAGTTTCTGTTTGTATTGTATGATCGAGGTCGATCAAATGTCAGATTGGCCGAATGTAAACATTAAGAATATTTTAAATAAGCCCGCTCCTCTCCTCAGCGATTATTTCCCCGATAATCGAATTTGGTCACACTGAAAGGGTATAATATACTGAGGCGGGCACACTCTCTCGAATATAGGCAATAAGACCAAATGTGCAATTAATTTTAAAATAAAGAATAAAATCCGAAAATACAAAGACAATCTCAACAGATTAAAAGCTAAAAAAATAGAGAGTTTACACGTTTTTAAATTTTTCAGGACAGTTGGTAGAGTTGTGATTAGTACGATTACAATGAGTACATCGAGGTTTACGCTGTGGTTTAGGACAATCTGACGAATAATGTCACAATTGTTGACAATTAAAGCATTGACGGCTCTATCTTTTCTTTAGGTGTCCGTTTTAGCACGGATTGACTTGACTTCTGCGTATTATCGTTGGACTCACGTTTATTTTGAAAGCTATGTGGATTATATTTGATTTCGTTATGAGCCGCATAGGCATGTATATCTCGTAAAAGTTCGTTAAATGAGGTATAATGGTATGATAGGTATAAGATCGTAATCGTTGATGCCGTTTATAATAATATGTGTTAAAATTGCTGAATCAGATAACTTATCCTTTTTACCAATAGCTAGCATTTTATAAAAGTAATCTTGTGGTGATTCCGTTGTTTGCCGTTTGGTTTCTAGCATTTTTAAATGAACATCAGCTGCGTTGCTGATACATGGGAAGTCGAACAGAAATTTCGAAACAAACTCTGGCCATGTTTGAAATATTTCATCCGTTGCATCCACCCAGTAACGAGCTGCACCTTGCATCTTTTGTTGAACTGCAAAAATTACCTTTCTGTCGTCCCAGTTACATGCGTTTTTCAGAGATTCCACACGTTTAACAAGCTGATGCGAATTCAATGATTTTACGGACGATGGATTAAATTTAGGAACAAGAGCTACAATTTCGTTCATGTTTCCAAAAGAATGATTAAAATTATTATATTTTTCTTCGCAGTTGACTTCGTGTTGTTGTTGTCGTTGGTCTGCGAAATTCTGAGAACTTTCCGAATACTGACCTACATTTACATTTGACCCACTTTTGCTTACGTAATTCCGTGACGTTGGAACATAATTATCTTGCTGTGATGTAACAACGTTATTGTAGTGCTGTATCTGAGCAATGTTACCATTTCGATGTATCGGAGCCGTGTTGCGATGTAACAATGTAATTGGGTTGCTGAGACGTAGCAAAGTAAGCGTGCTGCTGAGACGTAGCTGCATAACCGAGTTGTTGCGAAGTATCTATATGATCGTACTGCTGAGACGTAGCATTACCGTACTGCTGAAACGTAGCAGTGTTACCGAGTTGCTGAAACGTAGCAACGTTACCGAACTGCTGAGATGTAGCAGTGTTACCAAGTTGCTGATACGTAGCAACGTTACCGCACTGCTGAGACGTAGCAGTGTTACCGAGTTGCTGAGACGTAGCAACATTACCGTACTGCTGAGACGTGGCAGTGTTTTCGTTTGACAAATACGTTACGTTTGTTCGTTCGTTTGTCACAAGCATGTTTCTTTCTCCAGAAACTTCTTGTACGTTTACGTCACTAAGCCCAATTGGTGACGAAATCATTGCAATACTCTAATCGTTTTTTCTAATTCATTTATCTTTTTAGCCATTGATTGATTTTCCGCATTGGCGTATTCGTCGTCACTACAGATCATGGTTAATTTTTTCCGTAATTGTTCTCGATTTCCTGACGTTGACAATCCAGCTTGTCTACATTTTTGTTGCAAAGCTTTCTTTGACACGTAGTTTTTCTGCGGCATTATTGTTGTCTCTTTCACACTTGTATGTTCGTTGATATTTCGTTGCTCTTATTCGTCTTTGCGAGTTTCTCATGCCACGCTATTTTACCGCGGAAAATTGCGCGTTACCTTTTTTTCACAAACTTCTACTTATGAAAAATATCAGTTCCATTTTGCACACTACCCAAATTCTGAAAATTGGACATCATCCCACGTCTGAAAATTGAATTGAAAACTGAACTAAAACCCACTTCTGAGAACGTCGGTTGTAAGTCAAATCAGTTATTAGCTCATAACTAATTGGTATAAATTTAGTCATTTATTGGTCGGGAATTGGGATATGTGTGTTGTAGTGGTGTGTTTCTTGAGGCAATTTGGTGGGTTTTGGCAAAGTTCTTTTTCCATGGTATGCTTTTGTCCTGAGCAGTTTTTGCACGTTTCAGTGATATTCTTGCAAATGGTTGTCGGGTGTCCAAGGCGAAGGCATTTTTTGCATCGTAGCGACAGTGGAATATAGGGCCGAACGCGAACAGATTCGTAGCTAATAATTTGTGTGTTTCAAACGTTAGTGTGATAAGTCCAGTTTCTATTAATGTTTGGAGCTGCTGTCGTTGTTTGTGCTGTTATTGTGTGGTTGGTGTTTCAAAATTTTCCCTACTTCGCTTACGTTCTGTGCTTTTGGTTCTTTTTGGATTTCTGCTTCACTTATGTTACGTAATTCATTGCAGTATATGACTTCTTTAGTAAAGTTAAGTGTTTTGTGTTCTGATGCTGTAATTTTCATATTTGCCATTTGAGTAAGCTTAAGTAGTTTTAAAGCTTGCAATTTGTTTTTGGTTTTCATGAGAAGGCATCCGTCTCTTGTTTTTTTACATGTTTCGACTTCTCCTCCGCACTTATAGTCTATGGTTTTTTTGACAATAAACTGTGATATGTTTTCGAATGAGTTGTTGTAGTTTCGTTTTAAGACAATATATTTCGGTTCCCCTAGCTTTGTGTTGCTGTATATTGAGTTCGATGAACTTCGATCGGGTGGTTCTTGCATGATTGTTGTTTTTGCGCTAGGGCCCAGTGCAGCTGTTAATGTTTATTGCTTTTTAAGGTTTGTTGTTGTTTTTTTTTTGTTCTTTTTGTGTTTGATCTTCGTTAGTCGCGTTGCGTTTGAGTAGCGGCACAATTATAACACGTCTTGCCAACAGAAAGGTTGAAGTGGTACTGCGTTAATTTCACACGCGCATGATGACATACCGTTAGAGAGGAATTTAAAAAGGTAATACTGAACAGGAACGGCGCATTTTCGACCTCTAACGAGGCATTGCCATATAAAACTTCAGTTATTGTCACAATTCACACAGTAGACAACCAAAAAGTGTACTCCAAGCTTTACCCATATCCTATGGGTGTAGTCGATTTTGTTAACAACGAAATCTCTCAGTTGTTGAAAGACGGCATTATAAGACCATCTCGGTCTGCGTACAACAGTCCTGCATGGGTTGTTGACAAAAAAGGCTTTGACTCAAACGGTAACAAAAACAAAGGACTCGTCATTGACTTTCGAAATTTAAGCGAGCGAACCATTGCCGACCGGTACCCAATGCCAAGCATTCCAATGATTCTAGCGAATCTTGGAAATACAAAATTTTTCACGACTTTGGACTTAAACTGGGTACCACCAAATTTATCTAGCTGAAAAGGATTGCGCGAAAACGGCGTTCTCAGTAAACGGAGGGAAATACGAATTCTGTCGCTTACCCTCTGGTTTGAAAAG
Organism: Drosophila paulistorum; assembly: GCA_018152135.1. Classification (NCBI taxonomy): domain Eukaryota; kingdom Metazoa; phylum Arthropoda; class Insecta; order Diptera; family Drosophilidae; genus Drosophila; species Drosophila paulistorum. The sequence continues at coordinate 6,273,784 of JAECXG010000822.1, read as the reverse complement.
TACCGGAAGCATATTTCAGGGAGCAATCGATGATCACGACTGATGTTCTAACGGAACAAATCGAGAAAATATGCTACGTCTACGTAGATGACAAGCTAATATTTTCTGAATATGAAGCTAAGCATGTCAAAAACATTGACACTGTGCTCCAGCTGCTTTGCAACGCCAACATGAGAGTGTCGAAAGAAAAGACAACATTTTTTAAGGAAAGTATCGAATTTTTGGGTTTTATCGTCTCCAGTGACGGAATAAAAAGTGACCCCGAAAAGGTCAAGGCAATTCAGGAGTATCCCCAGCCAAAGAGCCTCTATGCACTATGCACTATGCACTAAGATCGTTATTACAGAGCGTTTATTAAGGATTTTGCATCTATCGCAAGACCTATAGCCGACATAGTCAAAGGCGAAAATAGAAAAGTAAGCAAGCACATGTCCAAAAAGGTCCCAATTGACATTGATGAAACGCAACATCACGCCTTTGACCGCTAAAGAACCATTCTGACATCTGAGGATGACATACTCATGTACCCGAACTTTCAAAAACCTTTCGACATCACAACCGACGCTTCTGTCGACGGGATTGGAGCAGTGTTGGCTCAGTTGGGAGTCCAATAAGAATGATATCCCGAATGTTCAAGCAAAGTGAGTCACTTTACGCCACTAATGAAAGGGCAATCGTATATTTCTTTGGTCAATCTAATTTGGTGAAGCCATTTCTGCTGACCACGATGTTTAATCTTAAACACCGTCCACAGTGAGCTTTCCTTGACCTACACAATCGAGACAACGGACAAGCCTGTTAAAATTTTTTATATTTTTTTTCTTCCTTAGCGGACCTTGAGGATACTATGCGCAGTACATTCAAGAGGCCCCTACGACGCACAGTGGGGCCTTTTGGCATTTTACATTGCAAAAATCATAGCTTCTAAACCAAAAAAGCGATTTTAAAAATTTAAAAAACATATGATAGAGAATACTATAGGCTTCAAAATGAATGATTGACAAAAGTGCTGGGTGTTCGTGGTGCTGTAATATTCAATATAAAATAAAAATCAATGTCAGAACATATTTCCAATCATGTTTTTCCTTTAAAAATGGGACCGGTTTTTTTTCAATCACAAAAGGAATTGTTCATTGTTTTAAACGACTATTTAACATTTTTTAATGATTTAATTTGATTTTTTAACTTAATTACAAAAAGGATGGTAAGCACTGATATTCTATTAAATCATTTCCGTGAGCCAATATCCTATGTCCCGTTGGGGAAAGTTTTTTTTGCGGACACAATTCAATCAAAAGTTGGTAAGTTTTTGAAGTATATTCGGCAAATTTTTCACCATTTACCATTTCCTTGGAATTTATAACATTTAAGATAACCCTTTAACGATCTGTTGACTAACACCTGTTATAAAAGATGTCATTTCATCATTTTCAAAAAATCTCCTTGAAGTATTTCCATCATTTGTGTTACCGTATCCGTACATTGGACAGTCAACTTTCATTCCCAGCTTCCGAGACAATTCAAGTTGTATAATCTCCTTCCTGCTCTGAATATCGTCACGATACTCCTCAAGCCAAACTTCATTTTTTTCATGAAATTTGCCAGATTTCAGCCGCTTGCCATCCATTTTCGTTTTAAGTTATATTGTGTATATTTGATTTTTACTTTAAGCTCCGTACAAGCGTTTTCGAATAAAACGCTCATCTCCTTCAACAATCCCATTTCAAAATCATTTGTGTTTTCACAGACATGGAAAACTTCAAAAAACTTTTCATTCTTTAACAACATGTTTGCACTAATAAATAAAACTGTCTTGAATTATATTGACATATACTATTCAGTCCTGATTTAAGGTGATTCCACTTATGAAGTTAAAAATAAACTGTCGCAAACGAGAGGAACGAAAAATCTGTATTACCCTTTTTTTATTAATTAGGTAAAAAACTTAATGACTACATCCAATTAGGTAAACGGAAATAAAAACGACCAACCCACAATTAGGACAAATTTTTCATCAACTTAAATAACATTAAATAACAGGTAGTCTTGTCAGTTTTTCCAAAGCAGGTAATTAGAAATTTATCATTGTAGAAAGGCATATATGTGAACAGGTAGTATTTGCAAAACAGCATTACGCAATGTTATTATTTAAATTCAAGAAAGCTACAGGCCAATACGCATGCGCTCTTCTTCTTCCCTATACCCGTAGCGCATTTTTAGGCGAGTTTGCCTTAGTTTTATGGCTTACGCATCGGTGTCGCAGGTCTCCGCATATTGGGACTATATACACCTACCTAGTGTATGTAGTCCGGTATTGATACTCGTTGATCCTTGATAGTTGTATTCCACCAAAGTTAAAAACGCCAATATTTAGAGTATTTTTTAAACGCTTCTAGTTCAATAACGATTTAAGTAATTCTTAAAATTTATTTTATTGTTGAAAACGCCCAATATTCAAATTTAAAGTTGCGATTTTTTGTAAAAATGAAGTAAGTAAGTCGTCTCGCCGACTTAGGTATACCATACACCAGTAAAACAAATATTTCAAATTTGTAATAACAAATGCATTTGCCTATTTTAAAAAAGTTCTGTTTACATGCTTTTTACAAGCATATCTTAGTATCTCGCTCACTCATGCATATGAGCACCCTAGCGCCCCACCGCCAACGGCCAACTCCGGCCTTATAGAAAAACGGTTTTATGCATAACTTGGCTATTTTTTCTCCGATTTTGATCAAATTTGGTATTTTGCTGGGTATTAGTATCAAATTTAAGTGTGCCAAATTTGATTCCACAAAGTAAATAAAAAAAAATGAAGTAAGTAAGTCGCGTCGCCGACTTAGGTATACCATACACCAGTAAAACAAATATTTCAAATTTGTAATAACAAATGCATTTGCCTATTTTAAAAAAGTTCTGTTCACATGCTTTTTACAAGCATATAAGTAAGTAAGCATATAAGTTAGTATCTCGCTCACTCATGCATATGAGCACCCTAGCGCCCCACCCGCCAACGGCCAACTCCGGCCTTATGGAAAAACGGTTTTATGCATATCTTGACTATTTTTTGTCCGATTTTGATCAAATTTGGTATTTTGCTGGGTATTAGTATCAAATTTAACTGTGCCAAATTTGATTGCACAAGGTAGAAAATTACGGGAGATAATCGAGTTTTTCAAATTGCGGGGGCGGAAAGGGGCGTGGCAAAATCTTTATATATAAGCAAATATGCATACCAAATATGGTTTCTTTAGCTGAAATAGTTTTTGAGATAAACGTTTTTTTTTAATTGCGGGGGCGGAAAAGGGCGTGGCAAAAATTTAAAACAAACTCGATCACTCTACATACTACACGAGCCTACATTCCAAATTTGGTGGCTCTATCTCTTATAGTCTCCGAGATCTAGGCGTTCTTACGGACGGACAGACGGACAGACGGACGGACATGGCTATATCGACTCGGCTGTTGATACTGATCAAGAATATATATACTTTATGGGGTCGGAGAAGCTTCCTTCTGCCTGTTACATACATTTTGGCGACTTTAATATACCATTTCACCCTATGGGTGTATGGTATAATTATAATTTTTTCCCATTTACTAAAAATGTCTCAACTTTGGGCGCCCCTAGCACCCATGAATCCCAACCAAAATTTTTTGGATTCATAATCTCTGAAGTATTCCCTATCGATTGCATATATCATTTTTGCCAAACGCGATCATAAAAAAAAACAAGCCGATAGCTGCCCACCTCCCACCCGACCGAGCGAGGGGTGCAGCCGTATTAAGCAAGGCACGAATCGCGTGGACAAATACACAATGGAAAAAACAGACAAAGAAATAATACTACAGCTATCTATGAACTAAATAGGAAAGGAGTGTGTTAATAGAAGACTCTGAGCTGATTACAGGGAATAGAAGGTTGAAATCTGAGCAGAGGACCCTAAAAGATTTATGCATGGCATAGTTAAAAGAACAACGACTGAGGGTCAAAGATATAATAGGATGTCTACTCCGTCTACATGGTACCGACAAATTTACGTATGTAAGTCAACAACGATATAACGAACTTTTTGAAGTCACTGTTTTCCACCGATCGTTTCTATGGAAGCTATATGATATAATCACCCGATCTTGATCATATTTGGCACAATTATTAATAAGAACACAAAACTGACAAATACCAACTTTTATGATAAAAGCTATAAAATTAATGAAATTATTGAGAAAGTCACTGTTCGTGACTTTGCCGTTTGTATGGGAGCTATATGATTTAGTCACCTGATCTTGATCAACTTTGGCACAATTATTAATAAGAACACAAAACTGACCAATACCAACTTTTATGACAATTGTTGATAAAATAACGAAGTTATTGAGAAAAGTCACTGTTCGTGACTTTGACGTGCAGTATATACAAGCCTACGTGCAAAATTTCAGATCTGTAGCTCTTACGGTCTCGGAGGAGTTCGCGTTGATCCAGACGGACGGACGGACGGACATGGCTATTTGAACTCGTCTCGTCGTGCTGATCAAGAATATATATACTTTATATGGTCTGAGATGCTTCATTCTATGCGTTGCACACTTCTGACCAAAATTAATATACCCTTTTTGCAAGGGTATAACAAGTTTGTTCATAAATATAACACTGTTATGTATGTGACCCATCTCTAAGAAGCTGTTATGGTCGCACTGTTAACAGCTGTACTCCTCAGTCGTACTACTACTTACTTCGGAACAACATCGGCTCACTCCCCTGCTACAACTACGAGGGACTTCTACTACTACAACTACTGCAACAACTACGAGGGTCTTCTACTACTACAACTACGAGAGACTTCTACTACTACAACTACTGCTACAGCTACGAGGGACTTCTACTACTACAACTACTACGATTACTCCCCAGATTTGTACTGTACCATTCTGTTATCAATAAACCATATATATAAGTTTGCATATACACAAAAAACACCAAGCATAATTTTACGGTTAATTAAGGAAGGAAGGTTAATCAAAGGAAGTCTACTAGAGTACGAAGGCAAGTTGACGTTTCGATCCCAGCTTAAGCCACAAAGAAATAGCAAGAACTGATTTTGAACGGATTCAAGTCTAATCTGGTGCGACATATATTGAGGTGACCAAATGGAAGATCCATACTCTAAAAAAGGACGGACAAGCGAAATAAAAAGAACTTTAGTGGTATAGGGGTCATAAAATTCTTTTGACCATCTCATAATGAAACCAAGAAAACTCATGGCCTTTGCGACCGTGGTGGAAATATGGGTGTTAAAATTTAACTTATGGTCCATAATTACGCCCAAATCATTCATATTATTTAAAAAATAAGTGACCAGTTGAGGAGAATTACGATGAAAAGTCATTACCTTACATTTGGTAGTGTTAAGATTTAATAGATTAAACCAGCACCTGGATTGAAAATGTTTAACATTAGCTCGTAGCCGACTAAATGAATCTGTTTCTTTATATAAGACAAAGCTTAACATCTTCAGCATACATAAGCACACGCGAATGAATAATGACTGGTGGAAGATCGTTAATAAATAAAGTGAAAAGCAGAGTGCCAAGATTACTACCTTGAGGTACACCAGATGTCACAGGAATGGAATAGTAAAAATAAGACTTGAAAAGTACCTTCTGTTTTCTGTTTGTTAACTATTCTTAAACCCAAGAAACGAAAAGAGGTGGAAACCCAATGTCGTTCAGTTTAGAAAGTAATAGGGTATGACTAACAGAATCAAAGGCTTTACTGAAGTCGGTGTATATGACATCAGTTTGTTTAGCATTTTTGAACCCCTTGATAATCAGAGAGGTAAATTCTAAAAGGTTAGTGGTTGTAGATCTACGTTTCACAAACCCATGTTGAGATGGCGAAATAATAGAGCTGCAAAAATGTTGCAATTGCGAAGTTATACTTTTCTCAAAAGCTTTCAGAATAGCGGACAATTTTGAAATACCCCTATAGTTAGAGGCTTCGGACTTTTTGCCATTTTTATGCAGACAAATGATATACGACTCCTTCCAAATAAATTGGGAAATAAGTTGTTTTGAAAAAACTCGCAAAAATATCGGCAATCGGCAACTGATCAGTGCTCGCTTTTTTATTTTGAAAGGACAAAAAAGATAGGTGCACAGAGGTCTTACGTTTAGAATTAACAAAATTATAAAATTGTTTAGAGTCAGAAGATAACTGAAGCTTCCAGCACTGAAGATAATTCTTATATCAATGTGTATTAAGCATCATAAATTTTGAACGAGCGACTGTATACAGAGCGTAATCTGATGAACGACGTGTTTTTTTAAACTTTTGAACAGCTGAGTTCATATCTCTACAATTGTACAAATAAGACCAATAATAATGTTTTCATTAAGGCTGGCAAAGTCAGTCTTACGAAAGCACCTAGTTAGAGGTAACTCATTTGAACCAAGTAATATGGTGATAGTGAGGGTAGATCAATTTTTATACCCTTGCAGAGGGTATTATAAAATTGGTCAGATGTTTGTAACGCCATCTTAAGAGTTATCGGGATGAAATTTTTTGGGGCTTTTTTTTACCCATATAGTTCTAGAAGAAACATTTTTGCGAAATTTTTTTTTTTGTAGTATCCCCATGAAATTTACCAATATAATAGATTTGGATATAAAACCTCAGATCCCAAAATTTGATCGGATCGGATAAATAGAACACAAGTTACAGTCAATATACTGTAGTATACTTTTAGAGATAGGTTTAGGCCACATACTTTTAGGGATAGATTAGAACTTAAGCATAATGTTTAGCTTTAAGTACCGTTAAGGACACTAGCCATAAGACCAATGTAAATGCTCCCCTATAAATACCGGGCTTGCGGCCCCAATAAATCACTTCAAGTCAAAACTTGCCTTCGCTTATTACAATACATCGGTTCAAGCTTGCTGACTACTACATCATCATCAATTATAACAACGGCGCGATATTAATTAGCCAACGATGAGCATGAGAGAAACAATTTTCAACCCCGAAAAACGTGGGTCCATAAGTTATTTGAAAAACAATTTTTGCCTCCTAGATTATAATATTTCACTATTGTACATATGCACAACACATTGGTAAATAAAATCAGTTCATATTTGAAGTCAACAAATAAACATCGGGTTTTTTAGTTATTTGTAATTGCCCGAAAAAATCGCACACTACAAATGGCACCGTTTTTGAGAGATTATTCTCAGGTGATACCGAGATTCGTTCATTCCTGTAACGTTTGCCGGGTCAACTAGGTCATTAAATAATTTCATTAATTCTATTTATGTATGTTTTGTACAGTGAGCAATGCCAAGAAAACACAAAGGGGCTGATTTGAGGCGCGTTACATGTAATGCTCGGTACTTGGGAAATAGCAGATCCGAAAGAACAGAAGTACAAATCCAGAAACAAAATACTGATGCACGTGTCAGAATGGTGCAAGTGCATCAAGAAGAGGCAGAAGATACACGAGCTGAACGCAATGAAGTCAGAAGATTAGAACAACGACAATCACGTTTCACAGTCAATAGACGAAAAACAAATGACCAACAACGACAACAGGTACATCGAGCATTTATATCTCATTCATTCCTGCGTCTAGCATTCCAGTATGAGCCCGATATTGAATATTATGCTCATTTAAAAGTGGTAATTACTGCTATGGAATGGGGAATGTCCGCATTGTCATGCTCCGAAATTTAAAAATGAGCTGGGATGTGTTGCGCGTCAGGAAAAGTGCAACTACCTGAAATTAAAACACCACCTGAACCATTGAACGGCTTACTTATCGGCACGGTTCCAAATACTAACGTGTTCCTGATGTCGATTCGAAGATTCTTACAAATCTTCTTTATGGGCTGCGAGGATTCCGGAAGCGCACTTGCCAATCACGTGAATGCACGTTGTGATTATATTATAATGATTCATTTTATGCCAGGCGCATCGTCAGCGAGCTAGATGCTCTTTTGAACGAGCACAAATTACCAATGATACGGTCACAAATGTCGACGGATAGCCAATATATCGTCGAAGAAATCCTAAAAATGGAAGACAATCATTTATTAAAAATATCAACAACACAGACATTGATATTGACAATAGTTGGGTGATGCCATATTCGCCCCTGCTAAGCAAGACATATAAAGCTTATATTTATTGAGTTCTGCAGTTCTGTGAAGAGCATCAAATACATTTGCAAGTATGTCCATAAAGGCAGTTATATGGCTGTGTTTAGAGTGGAAAATACTAATGTAAATGCTCCTCCAGTGAATAAAAACGATGAATTTACGCTCTACCAAATTGGTCGGTACATCAGCTCCAATGAATCTGGTTGGCGTATCTTTGTTTTTCCAATTCATGAACGGGATCCAGCAGTTGTTCAGTTAGCCATCCATCTTGAAAACGGTCAGCGTGTATTTTTCACGAACGAGACAGCGCACATAGGTAGATTTTGCAAAATTAGGCGGCCAAAAGTAACAAAAAAAAAAACATTTTAAGAACAAACTATTGATGCACATTGTTAGGAGATACTTCCGAGAAACCCACCTTTCAAAATAGCGCCCGCGCCGAATTACAGGTAATCAAACTTCGATTATCATTCACAGTGTTCATATTTAATTCTCGCCGTTTTCAGTGATACATTTGTCCAAAGTCAATATTTATTCTTGCAAGGTTACTATTAAAGTAATTATGATGGATATCAATAGTCCAGATATGTATCTTTATGTGTTATGTAGTACTCACAAATTTTAAGAATGTTTTGCATACATTAGCATTGTTATAAAAGTCCACATTTTTTGAGACAGATTTTTCTAAAAAAAAAAATTTTAAAGGGGCTTATAACTACTTTCCCTGCCCGTCCCTGTAATTGTTCTTCATTTAATAATTAATGCATAATTTCAATAATTATATGAAATTATAGTTGGCCACCTATAGCCACCTATTCACGAAATATAGTTAGACTTGCGAAAAATTCCATTGAAAACATGAACACGTGTTCATGTTTGAAGCCGGACTACGCTTTGCTTGCTTTTCACCACAAACGCTTTTCAAAGGGATAGTACGTGTGACAGAGTACTCCAGAAAAATATTATTTATAATGAATTTTGAAGTTGAAGGTATTTACTTTAATTTATTCTTATTGGAAGATTAAATTGTCCAATTAAATATTTTTTGTGTATTTTTGAATAACCAAACCTGTATTTTGTGAACGTCTTTTTCATGTTTACTTAAAGTTTTAGTTGTGTTACCCCCGCGGGGGCCCCGGCTCCATCATTGTGAGTGGTATCACTGTGTTTGTCAATGTTTTAAGGTAATACAAATGAAAATGGTAGCTGCTGCTAGTTTTTTGCTTTCGTTTTCGTCATTTGTGTTTGTTTATTATTTTTTGTTTTGTATATTTTTTTTATAATTTTTATTTCGACATTTCGCTGGTGCGTCTTCTAATTGCGTAGGTTTATCTAGTGCCTCTGGTGTGAGAGAAGTAACGAGAAGGTATTTATTTGACCTAATGCAAGGCCAAAATTTACGAACCATGGAAGAAAAACTAGATTTTTGGAAAAGTTACCTCCTCGAGTTTTCCAAAGTTTCTGAAACTATCAAAAAATCTTTGAAACATAAATTTTCACATTTCAAATCACAAGTCAAACAAAGATGGTCTGGAGCAGGAAATACTTTGGAAGTATTCTTGAAAAAAAATCATTTGTGGTTAGAAGGGACCTTTGAAATACCAATTGAATCGTCAAATCGCCAAGGACGTCCTTGTAAACAGTTTTCTGAATCGAGTGATCGAAGCAAGAGAAGAAAGACTGAGGTTATACGAAGTTTGGTAAATCCTGAGGTGATAGTCCATGCTGCACAAGTGGTTTTGCAAAATGATGGGAAAAGAAATGCCTCTAAAATCCTTAAGGATATAACGAAGTCACCAACACGGGCTGGCAAGTATAGAAAGTCATACTCCAAGAGTAATGAAACCATTCCTCCACTTACCACCTTTGAAGCTCTCAAAATGTTTGTTGAGGCTGATCTGACAAGGCGAGAATACGAAATAATAAAAGCAACAAACAAAGGCCATTATCCCTGTTATGATCTATTATTGAAAGCTAAACAAGAATGCTATCCACCTAAAATGGCTATGAAAATTACGGCTACTAGCGCGGAAACGGACCTTCAAAGTTTAATGGATCATACAGTAACCCGTTTATCGATTTATTTGCAAGATTTGTTAATTACTCTTAACAAAACCGAAAGAGAGTCATTAAATATTATTTGCAAATGGGGATGTGATGGCTCACAACAACAGAGGTATAACAAAAATTTGTTGATGATGTCGGCTCTGATGCAAATATATTTTTAAGTTCTTTTGTTCCCTTGCAAGTTGTTTGTGGAAAAGACCATAAAAAGATTGTTTGGTAAAATCCCACACCTTCTTCGCCACGCTTTTGTCGGCCGATTCGGTTCAGGTTCGTGAAAGAAACCACTGATGTAACCAAGGATGAAATAAAATTTGTGGAGAATGCTTGCAAAGCTCTTGCGTCGACTGAGGTGTCTATAGATCAGAATGTTTTTAAATTTAATCATATTATGAAGATGACCATGGTTGATGGAAAAGTGTGTGACGCGGCAACTAACACAACCTCAACAAGTCGGTGTTACATATGTGGTGCCACATCAAAGAACTTCAATGATTTAAATAACAAAAATGTTGTATGTCCTAAAGCATTAGAATTTGGAATTTCAATATTACACGCCAGGATAAGACTCTTTGAAAGCATTTTACACCTGGCATATAAATTGCCAATAAAAAAATATAGAGCGAGAAAGACAACTGAAGAAAAAACATTAGAAGAACAGACAAAAAAATAATACAAGAACGATTTCGATTAGAAACTGGACTATTGGTAGACATGCCTAAAGCCAACTTTGGCAACACAAATGATGGAAATACTAGTAGGCGGTTTTTCGAAAACACTTATTTGGCATCTGACATTACAGGAATAAACCATGAACTTATATATAGATTTAAAGTTATTTTAGAAGCAATTTCCAGTGGCTTCAAAATTGATACTGCCAAATACGATGCATATGCCTTAGAAACTGCAAATCTATATATAAAGTTATATGGTTGGCATCCTATGACCCCCACTATGCATAAAATTCTTCTACATGGAGCTAGCATAATTGAAAATGCATTGTTGCCAATTGGACAACTATCCGAAGAAGCAGCAGAAGCGCGCAACAAACATTTCCGGTCATACCGTCTCAACTTTGCAAGAAAGTTTTCAAGGGAAGAATGCAATCGCGACATCTATCAAAGGTTGTTATTAACTTCCGACCCACTCATAAGCTGTATGAAATCAACAAAAAAAAAATCACATGAACCATTTTTAAGGGAAACCATAAATATGCTCATTCCTGCTGAGCCAAATGATAGTGCTGAGCATCATGATTTTGACTCGGAAGCAGAATAAACATATTCATAATGATTAAATAATATTATGTAACTCTGAATTTAAAAATAATAATATATTCTAATAGATAAAGACAACTTTTGTAATGTTTCATTTAAAGTTAGCCCATATTCAATAGAAAACCTTGCCATTTTAGTATTAAGTTAAAAAAAATTAAATTTATGTATTTTAATAGGAAATTAATGTATTTTAATAGGAAATTAATGTATTTTAATAGGAAACAATAATATTTAATTATTTTTTCCATTTAAAGTGTATTCTATTGCAAAAATTTTTTGGCCGCCTAATTTTGCAAAATCTACCTATGTGCAGCGATTGATCGTGCAATAAATCCACATAAAACTACACTCACTGCATTTTTTGAATTGTGTAATCGTGCGGATGATTTTGGTGCCTTTGCACGAACATTACTCTGTTTACAAGTACCACGCTAATTGCTGAATGTCTCAATTTATTTAAATCAAACGCCTTGGGGCGATTATTTACAGTCAATCCAAGACAAACTGAGTGCTTTTATCTTCGACTGTTGTTGGTTAATGTTACTGGCCCATTATCATTTCAAGATATACAATGACGAGCACATGCGGATACATGTTTCGATACTGTGACTTTGAGCGGCTGTAAGACCCAGGAAAATGCATTAATTGATTCCAAATTTTTACCAAAAATCTATTAATATAAAAATAGAAAAACAAAACATTTTATTCATTATTTTCTACTTAGCTCGAATAATCCATAAAAAACTTTAACTTGTACGTAAAGGGAATGGGCAACAATAACCTGGCACTCGGCTTGCTGGAAGACGACAACCAGTGGGAATGCATGCTGGCTGAAGTTGCATTGAACTGTACAGCAATACAAATTCGTCAACTATTCGCTATAGTGTTGACTACATATTTCCCAGCCCGAGCACAATCACAGATTCGGGAAAATCACAGATTCAATGACTGATGATATATTGCATCAACATCGTATACGGTGCCACGATCTAACCATAACATTCAGCGACGAAATGTACAATAAAGCATTGATTGCTATTGAGGATCTTTGCATTGTCATTGCCAACTTACCACTTAGTAATTTCGGTATGAATTCGACAAATCGAACTGCATCTGATTTAATGAATACTGAAATGAATCGTGAACTGCAGTACAGTACTGTAGAAATGACAGCGATTGTTACCCGCAATGTCCCACTAATGAATGAGGAACAAAGAACCATTTATGATCGCATTATGCTCGCAATTTCAGCTGGACAAGGTGGGTACTTCTTTTTGGATGCACCGGGTGGAACTGGCAAATCATTCGTTATTTCGCTAATTCTCGCTGAAATACGATCAAATAATGGCATCGCATTAGCTGTTGCATCATCGGGCTATGCTGAAGTTAGCTTCTTTGATGATTTTTCTGAGAACAATAAAGCTGACACTGATCAGGCTATTGCCGATATATGTATTTGCTGATTTTTTTTAAACATCTTATTATTGTTGTAATTTTCAAAAATTTGTAATTAATCTTTATTAATGGGTGAGTTTCACGAAGCTATGTACGTTAACTCCATCTGTAATGGGCATAAGCACGATTACTCTCACATTGGCGGCTTAACTCTTCCTTTTTTTTAATTACTCTTCCATGGCCATGGGCAGCATCAAGAATCTCCCAAGCTAGTTTTTCAGGTAATGAAACTTTACGATCCTTTTCACGTGAAGCGTCTAAAAGCCACTTCATAGCCAAAAAATACGACTTTTTGTTGGTCAGAGGAATAGGAACATGATACTTGACGCCGCCACGTTTTATGGAGGACAATTGCAGCAGAGGTCTGCAATTCTCGACAGCCTGAATTAAAAGGCTTCCTGCATCCGTTTTCGTTTTATTATATCCTGGTGTTATATACGAACCCTCCACTTGAGTTCGCTTTATCATTTCGAACGTCTGAACCATAAGCTTTCTTGATAGAAATCCTTCCCCATTTTTGGTAATGTAATTTATCATTTTCTGTTTGATTTCTCCATTAAAAATTGTATCCGATGAATTATTGAGGGCCCCCTTCGTTGGTATGTGACTAAGTCTTAACAATTCAGTACGCTTGAAACATTGGGCGTCCCTTTTATATATTGGATCTAAATAATGTTTGGGATACATTGACATGAGGCGACCGCACCTGAAAATGAATTTTTAATATGATTGGGCGTCTAAAAACATCACAACGTTTATCTAGACTTTGCCGACGCACCTCCATGTGTTAATTGATATATTTTTTGACCAAGACATGCTGCATTTACAGGCTTAGGAAACCATCAACTTCAATCAATATTAGGTTATGCAATATGTGGAGAGATGTTTAGTTATGTTGAAATATCAAGACATCTGCGTTTTGATATCTTATACCCGATTCCCAATAAACAGCATCTCCTTAGGCGAATGTGTATGACAACCTATTCTCATTGACGACCATCATCCACATCACTGTGCGATTCCCCCTAGCACCGTCAACTATCACCAAGCAACTGATTTTATAGCTGCCACCAGTTATATATACTTATAAAGTGCAGCGAGAAAAATAAAACTTTTATAATTTCTGCAACTGCTGTAACATAAAATAGATAAATATTTAATGATTTTATGGTTAACGTCTAATAAAATGTTGCATATTTAAAGACTTAAAATATCATATATCTATAGCCAAATGCCTATGTATGTATGTATGTATGTTTATACAACAGTATACATACATACATAAAATAATAATGTATAATATATAAAACTCTGAATAACCCAAACAAAATGCACATTTTAAATTGGCCCCAAACTGAATTCTGTGGCTAAAACGTCAATTTGTCGAATACAGTTTATCTTATCGCATAAAATAAAAATTAATAGACGAAAAGCTGTATGCGCCAAAAACTTTGCCACCACTGAATATACATATGTATAGTGACGTTATAGAAGTAAGTCCCAACGCCAAACCTAAGTACAGCCTATACCCGATAAACAACATTACGGATTGTGAGCATTAATTATGAAAATCAATTAAAAGCACTTACATATGTATAAGAAAATAAACATCCGTCAACGACAGTTGTCCATTTATTTATAAACAATGCATCGGATCGCGAACATTGATTTCCAAAAAATACTTACTAAGCACTTATAAGAGCAAAGCATCTACATATGTACATGCATAAATACCCATCAGCGACAATTGTCCACTTATAAACAATGCATGCATATATACACATATGTATATACTTTGCTCAAATCATATTTTATATACATAACAATCCTCTTATATACTTTAAACTTTTGGAGGTCTCGACATACGAGACCAAACTCTGTATTTTTAGTTCTTAATTCACCATCTGACTATACGGTCGAACAAATAAAGATTATCTGTTTTAAAAACTCCGTTTACATCACTTGTATGAATCGACATCAATAAGTAAACGTCATTGGCGCAGTCGGTAGGATAATTAACAAGTAACTGTGTTAAAGTTACCTCTGTATATTATCCGCGAAACAAACCCATCGTTCTCAGAATGGTTAATCTAGTATTCCATTAAAGTATTGATCCTTTGGACAATCGGAAAACTAGGTAGTGAACTAAAATCACTACAAACAGAGTATATGTTTGGGCATTGTATATCCTTTGTTCCCTGCAATCCATATACACTGGAAAACAAAATTAGTGTTTGTGACCCCGTGGAAAAAGCGACAAAATATATAAACATTAATTTTGTGCAACAACAAAAAAAAAATATAAAAACCATTAACCTTGAAGAAGAGAAACAAAAGCAAAAACTCTCCCAAAGGAAATTGTGCAAAAATTTTTTTTTACAGGCAATTAAAAACAAAAAATAAAACAACGAAAACCAAAAACACAAAACCAAAATGTCACATGGACAACAGGAAGGCGTACAATCTCTATCAGCCGATGCCCTTAGAGATTTGCTGTATTCGTTAAACAACGTTGAACGATATAACGGCGATGGAAATCTGTCTCAATTCCTGAGTCAGATTGAACAATTGTTGACGGCATGCCCAACAATGAATTTGGAGCAGCAGACCCGAATATTTCAAAGCATCAGACAGCTCACCTCGGGAAACGCCCACAGCCTTGTCATCAGGAACCAACCTTCAACCTGGATACAACTGAAAGAGCTCCTAATCAGCAACTTTAAAAATTGGACCCCATTATCGGTTTTGGTAGATCGCATCTATAAAGCCCAATACAGAGGATCAATTCGTAAGCTAGTTGACCATTTAAATAAATTATCGTATGATATACTTGATAAGTTAGCTCTTGAAAACGATGAACCAAATACGACAATGTGTACACAATTGATGGATAGAGCTATAGCTCAAGTTATTGCTGAACAAATTCCGGTGGAATTCCATGTTAGAATGAAAACAGCTGAAACCAGCACAATATTAGGTTTGCGACGGGCAGCAATAGAGAAAGGAATATATGATTTCGAATATAAATCAAAGCCTCATAACTCAAAAAGTCAAGCCTTTTCGCATGCATCAAACTCACCCACTAATTCGTATAACCAACGAAATAACAACAATAACACTAACCAAAGTAATGTTAACCAGAGTAATACCAACCAAAGTAACACTAATCAGAGTTACACTAACCAGAATTATAATAATGAAAATAATTCGAACAATACTTAAAGATATAAACGTAATCAAAACTCGAGGCAGAATCAGTTTGATTCAAACAGACAAATAGATAACACAAGCGGTCAGTCTAAGCAGTCCAACGTCCCGATGGACACCACCGAAAGTTTTTCAAATGAAGATTCGGATTTTTCGACAAACAGCGTCGGACGACAAACCCAAACAGTAGTTATTAAAATTAAAATTGAGGGAACAATTTATACCTGCCTCATTGACTCAGGCAGTACCGTAAATTTAATAAAGACCAGTTCTAGTCACAAAATTTTTTCAGATAATGAAGCTCAAATACAAACTATAAATGGTATAAAAATTCGCAGCAAACATATTATGTTGAAGGTGATCAATCTTTTTGATTTCCAGCCTTTCCATATCGACAACTTCTCTGAAAGATATGATCTTTTAATAGGTGGTCCCGTACTTAGAGCAAGTAAAGCAAAAATCGACTCCGAGACTCAGACGGTTACTTTAAACGGTGTTTCATTTAAAATGCAAAATATTGTGCCTAATACATATGAAGAGATTCTATCGATAGCAAAAGTCGATGAGATCAGTGAATTTGAAGAATTTACTTCTCATCATATTCGAGATTCTCACCTTAATTTAGAGGAAAAGAAAGGTCTAAACACAATAGTTAAAAAATTTGAATTGCTCAAATTTAATGACGACAAAACACTTAAATGTACACATAAAATACACCACACTATAAAAACAACAACAGAAGAACCTATTTATAAAAAACCATACCCTTACCCTCAAATTCACGAAGAGGAAGTAAACAAACAAATTACAGATATGCTTAATCAAGGCATACTCAGAAGGTCAAATTCACCTTAGTGTAGCCCCATATGGGTAGTACCAAAAAAGGATGATGCAACAGGGAAAAAACAGTTTCGAGTAGTTATTGATTATCGCAATCTGAATGAGGTAACTATATCAGATAGATTTCCCATGCCAAATATTGATAACAAACTAGGGAGATGTCAGTATTTTATAACTCTAGACTTGGCGAAAGGTTTTCACCAAATTCCGATGGATGAAAACTCCATCAAGAAAACAGCATTCAGAACTAAAACAGGTCTCTTTGAATTTACTAGAATGCCAATTGGTTTAAAAAACGCACCTGCCTCTTTCCAGAGGCTAATGAACGAAGTGCTGAAAGACATCTTAGGTGAACATTGTCTAGTTTATCTAGATGATATAATCATCTTTTCAACCTCTCTCGAGGAACATTTAATAAGTCTCCAAAAAGTTTTCGAAAAATTAAAAGAAGCTAATTCAATAATTCAACTCAATAAATGCGAATTCCTAAAAAAGGAAACAAAATTTTTAGGTCATATTATTAATGATCAAGGTATTCAAGCAAACCCGGAAAAAATTAGAGTTGTAGAGGAATATCCCATTCCAAAAACTCAAAAAGAAATTAAAGCTTTTCTTGGACTGTGCGGATTTTATCGCAAGTTTATTAAAGATTTTGCCAAGGTGACAAAACCTATGACAACATTCCTAAAAAAGGGAAGTGTCATAAATATAAATGATACCGCATACAAGGAATCCTTTACCAAGCTAAATGCACTAATTGTGCTAATACTACTTGCTAGACCAGACTTTAAAAGGGAATTTGTGTTCACAACAGATGCTAGTGACTTTGCGATAGGTGACGTGCTTTCACAGGTCGGCAAACCAATATGCTTTGCAAGTCGTACCCTTAATGAGCATGAAGTTAACTATTCGACCATCGAAAAAGAACTGTTAGCTATCGTATGGGCTACCTTACCTCGTATGGCTTACCTTAAATATTTTCGACCTTATCTCTACGGTCGGCATTTTAAAATAAACAGTGACCATAAACCTTTGCAGTGGCTTCATAATCTGAAAGAACCCAATATGAAGTTACAGAGATATAAAATCAAGTTAAACGAATACGATTTTGACATACAACATATATCGGGCAAAGAAAATAATGTAGCAGACGCATTGTCTCGCATTAAAATTAAAGAAGTCAATGTCTTAGACACAGTCACAATGGCTACGTGCCATAGTGCGAGTGAAAACGACATACAACATATATCGGGCAAAGAAAATAATGTAGCAGACGCATTGTCTCGCATTAAAATTAAAGAAGTCAATGTCTTAGACACAGTCACAATGGCTACGTGCCATAGTGCGAGTGAAAATGAAAACCATGGAATTCTTATTTCAGAAAAACCACTTAACAATTTTAAAAACCAACTTATCTTTATTAAATCAAACAAAGATCTTAAAACCTCAGAACAATACTTTGGTAAAACCATCAGTACAATAACTTACAGTGTCATGACAACAGAGTTTGCCACAGACATTATAAAAGAACATTTCTGTGGAAAGACGACAGCAATTTTAATAGAAAGTGAACCCGACTTTGCTCTTTTACAACGAGTTTATATTTCACTTTTTGCCCCCAAAACAGGCACCACGGTGCTTAAATGTGCAAAAAATTTAATAAACATAAAAAATTTTGCGAGCATTAATTATGAAAATCAATTATAAGCACTTATAAGAACTGTCAACGACAGTTGTCCATTTATTTATAAACAATGCATCGGATCGCGAACATTGATTTCCAAAAAATACTTACTAAGCACTTATAAGAGCAAAGCATCTACATATGTACATGCATAAATACCCATCAGCGACAATTGTCCACTTATAAACAATGCATGGATATATACACATATGTATATACATACTTTGCTCAAATCATATTTTATATACATAACAATCCTCTTATATACTTTAAACTTTTGGAGGTCTCGACATATGAGACCAAACTCTGTATTTTTAGTTCTTAATTCACCATCTGACTATACGGTCGAACAAATAAAGATTATCTGTTTTAAAAACTCCGTTTACATCACTTGTATGAATCGACATCAATAAGTAAACGTCATTGTATGTATGTATGTATGTTATTAGCTTCCCTTCAGTAGCTTTAAAATTCTGCAACGAACCTTTTGCCTAGATTGGCCAATAATTTTGTTTCTTTCAGTTTGGTGTTTGCCATTCATGTTTCAGTGAATGACAAATTTGCAAAGCTGTATTAGGGAAATATCGAAAAAAAAAATCATTAGGGAAATATCGAGTCGAACCGCCTGAGATAGGATCGTGTCTTTCGATGTTGAAATAGATGTTAAAAAATAAAATGAGTGGCCGTAGGTGGGAATTAAATATAATTTTTTAAGCTACTTTTGCACTAATTTTGCTTCCATAAGTGATGTTCCTATATCGCGCGGCTCAATCGACTTACTGTCGGTGTTTTCCGAATTCAAAGATAAAGATTTATTTTTTTATTTCAGAGCTAACTTAGAAATATAAAATTAAGATCTAGCTTATTACGGGGCTATGACAGCAAAGGCCTTCAGCTCTAAATTTGTGTTTGTTTATGTATAAGTTCTCTTAATAGTTGTATTTACATACATATGTGCATATATGTATTTATGCACATGGGGTGAATAGTTGGCTTTCTTTATTTAGATTAATTTGGAAGTATTTAAATATAGTGATATAAATTGGTTGTTTTTCAGTATTTTAGATTGTTTGATATATTTGAGGGTGTGGGTTGTGCTTAGCATTGGAGAGTGTTGGTGCTTTTAAATATTGCTTGTCTTTGAGGATTTAAGGTATTACATTTGCTGAGAATGTGTTCGATTGATATGTATGTATGTTGTCGTTGCAAAAGGGGCATATGGGGGGAGATCGATCGAGTTATTTTGTGGGTTATTTTGGAGTGTCCGAGTCTAAGTCTGGTTATTATTATTTGGTCTCTTCTCGAGACGGATAATATAAAAATGTGGTAGTTGTTTAGTTTATGTGGATTTTTTGCTTGGTACCAGGTTGATGTTTCGGTTATGTTGGATTGTAGTTTTTCTATGTCTTGTACGTTAAAGTTTTCCTATGTTATTAGAGGCTGTTTCGCTGCATTTTTAGCAGAGGTATCTGCTAGTTCGTTTCCTGCTATTCCTACATGCCCGGGAACCCAGAGTAGTTTGAATTTGGGAAAGGTTTTTTGCATAATATTGCGATCGTATGAGGGGTAATGTTCATTGTTATTTGTGTTCTTAATAGCGTCTATTCCAGATAATGAGTCGGTGCATATGCAGAATTTACCTCTTCTATTTTTTAGGGTTTCTAGAGTTTCTACTATTGCAATGAATTCTGTGGAAAATACGGTGGAGTAGTGGGGTAGGAGATATGTTTTGATGGTATCGGTTTCATTTGTGATGGCAGTGGTAGTGTTGTTTTGGGATCCATCTGTATAGATGTACATATGTGTATTTAAGCTTGTCAATGGTGTTAATTTGAATGTGGTGTTTTTATACCCTTGCAGAGGGTATTATAAAATTGGTCAGATGTTTGTAACGCACAGAAGGAGACGTTTCCGACCCCATAAAGTATATATATTCTTGATCAGCTTGAGAAGCTGAGTCGATATAGCCATGTCCGTCTGTCCGTCTGTCCGACCGTCTGTGCGTACGCGTTTTACTCAGCCATCCTAAGAGATATCGGGTTGAAATTTTTTTTGGGGACTCTTTATTACCTGTGTGAGATAAAGTATGAAAACTGTGAGGATCGGACTACTATATCATATAGCTCTAGAACAAAAATTTTTGCAAAAATTGGAGTATCCCCATGAAATTTGGTATAAAATCTCAGATCCCAAAATTTGAACCTGATCGGATAAATAGAACACAAGTTACAGTCAGTACAAATCGGTTCAAGCGCTGCCGGCAGCGCTGCTTGCTGCCTACTACGTCATCAGCAAATCAAACAGAGCACATGCATACACACACACAGACGCAGCGCTACACGAACTGTATGTGTATGCGTGTTGTGCTTTGCTTAGGGAATGATGGAAAAATTTGTAGTAAAAAGAGAAATAATTTGAATGTTTTGTTTGTGTGTTGTTGAATTGAGTTGCAGGGAAAGAAATTTCAAAATGTAAAAAAATTATTGCCAAGGACTGCAAGGGTATATAAACTTCGGCATTGCCGAAGTTAGCTTCTTTGATATTTTATTTATTTATTATTCATAGTTGTATTCCTTGCAAAATTTGAACAAATGCCAAAAATAAAACAACTCATGAATATTAAAAAAAATTCGACTTTACTCCGAAGGTTCCTTAAAGTAGTATTGTGAAATCCTGCAGTGAAAACATAAACTTCCAAAAACAACTAACTGTAGCATTGTACATCTGACACTGCCAAACTGAATGACAGAGCAGAGATTACAAAAAGTACATCTTTCGCAAATACCTTTGCCGCGTCGAGATCAAGTAATTTTTGTTATGTAATTTTTGCGATACATTTCGAACACCTATGTATGTATATGTAACCGTTTTACAGCAACGACTGAACAGATAGAGCATAACAGCTTGACAAATCATGAAAATTAGTTTTACAAAACACAACGTCTAAAAGTCTGCTGATGATAGAACTTGATCGTTCTTGAAATACAGACAACCTGCTCACCTTTTGTGCTGCCTATGATTTAAAATCTTATAAATAAATTAGTAAGATTTATTGACCTGAAGCCCAGCTAAAACTCAGTTTTGATTTTTTTTTTTAAATAAAAAAATGAAACATATATTTATAGAGGACTTATAAAAGAATTGATTACACCAATTACATCAATGCATTTTTGAAAAGATTTTTAAAAATTAAATTTTTTTTAGATTTTCTTCAGGAAAAGTCTTAATAACTTTAATAATTTAATAGTTTAATAAAATTCAGTAATTTAGACTTAGATAAGGAAATATGGAAATATCAACGACCGAAAGTTATTGGATTCACCAGCAGCAGCTCTGTCGCTAGCAAAGGAAGTCGCTATGGCTTATAATGGTGGCACTTGTGCTCGTACTTGGATTTCTCAGATGCAAAATATTGCGCAAATATATAGCTTGGATGTTGTATGCATGCGGATGCTGTTTATCGCCAAGCTAAAGAGATGAAAAGATGAGGCTCGCTGATGACATCAACATCGATATGGGGGAACTGTTGGAGTGCATCATTGACGGGATATCATCCAAAAGTTTGCGCGATCAAGCACGTATCCAGTCTTTTTCGGATCCAAGGCATTTTTTAGGCGTTTTCATCAGTGCGTCTACCGGAGATAAAGAAACATCCTATTCCAACACAATCGGGCAAAGAGTCTTATAACATCGTCAATAAGGATGTGCGATCCGTGAATTGCAATTCCAAGGTTCATCTAGCAATTAATTGCCATAAACCGAAAAGGGAGCGAGGATCTTGCTACACTTGAGGTGCTTTTGGCCATTTTGTTGCCCAATGTCCGGAGAGGAAGAGTGCGACTGGCAACCAATAAGTAAGAATATTTAATATATATTTTTGTCAAAAATTTATATCTCCATTAATTGCAGCGTAAAAAAGTTATATATCAAGTCACCTAACACTTGAGCCAGTATTGAAAGAATATTTCGGTTTAAATCAAAGCCAATCATATCATATTTGGAAAAACCTTATGTTATGTATTATTTAAATGTAGTACCAAATGAGTCTATGAGACACGATGTACTTAGTTCTTAGAAGAGGCTTTTTAACAGCATGTAATTTAAAATTTAATCTGAAATTGGTTACAGTAAAAAAAGTACAAATAATTATAATTTAAACTATGGTAAACAGGTAGATAAAACAGCTAGTAAACAATTGGAAGTAACAGTAAGTAATCGGTTAGACGAAACAGTTAGTGCAAAATTAGAAGAAACAGTTGGTAAACAGTTGGATAAAACAGTTAGTAAACAATTGAATAAAATAGTTAATAAACAGTTGGAAGAAAAAGTTATTAAGCAATTAAATAAAACAGTCAGTACAGAGTTAGATGAAACAATAAGGATACAGTCAGATAGGATATTAAATAACCAGACACAATTAAATAAAAATTTTATTGAGGAAAAATTGGAAAAAGTCGTCAATGATTTATCAAATATTAATTACACTAAAGACACAATTGCTGATTATAATTGGGACGAAAAAATGAATTATGATACCAAATGTAAACTAAGACAAATAATTAAAATTTATTCCTTAAATGCGATAATCCCAGAAGAGCCAATGACTAGATGTGAAATCAAATTAAATTTAGAAAAATCGAAACCCTTTAGTTGTTCTCCCAGACGCCTTTCATATACAGAAAAAGATAAATTGCAAATCTTATTAGATGATTATTTAAAAAAGGAATTATACAGCCGAGCGAGCGTCACCAATAGTTTTAGTAAAAAAGGAAACAGGAGACATTCGCTTGTGTATTGATTTTAGAAAGCTAAATAAAGTTTTAAGTAAAGACAATATTACATTACCACTTATAGATGACCTACTTGACAAATTAGTAAATAAAACGGTGTTCACAAAATTAGATCTTAAAAATGGATACTTTCATGTGTATGTAAACAAGGAATCTATTAAGTACACCTCGATTGTCACTCCGTTAGGGCAATACGAATTTTTAAGAATGCCCATGGGATTAAAGAATTCGTCAGCTGTGTTTCAACGCTTTATAAATAAAATATTTTGTGATATGATTAAAGACAACAAATTAGTTGTGTATATGGACGATA